>OU015594.1:27500-1370000 GCA_907165245.1 Habrosyne pyritoides | reverse complement strand
GTGTTATTTAAATTTGGAATGAGACTGTCGGTTGTTATACAACTGCGTTTAAAAAAGACTTCGACTACAGCAATCTCTTTTACTAACATAATGAAGAGGTTAATTTTGTAGGGGGGTAATTTATTTATTTATATTACATAAAAAAAAATCATAGAAAAATATTAATTAACCGATAAATAAATATTATATGTATAAATTTACAAGTTAAATTAACTGATGTGTCACAAAAAGGTCCACACTAAACAAGTCCACCCAAAATACAAGTGCACTACTGCTTCACGGCAGAAATGGGTAAGGTGGTAGTACTTCCCCGGACGAACTCTGCACTAAGAGCTCTACTACTCGAGAATTTATATCGAATGTTCTTAAATATAGTTTATTATCAGATATTCGCGGCCCGGTTGGTGTGGTGGCTCGATACCCTCGTTGCCCGGTCAAAGGTCGTGGGTTTAAGGTTTTCGATACGGTCGTTCCATAGATTTTTTAACAATGAAATACATATTAAATGTGTTCACTGTTTTAAAAATAACAGTACCCATATCGTTATCTCGTACTTTTATACGTATACCTATTTTAGATGCTGTTTGGTTTCTTATTATTTTTGTAATAAATAAATAAATATCCTGGGACATTCTTTTACACACGGCCATCTGATCCCAAACTAAGCAGAGCTTGTACTATGGAAACCAGATAACTGATATACTACATATACTACTTTTTATTTTTCTAAATACATACATACATATATAGATATTTACACCCAGACACAGAACAAACAGACATGTTCATGCACACAAATGTTTGTCCTGTATGGGAATCGAACCCGCGACCTTCGACTTGGCAGTCAGGGTCGCTAACCACCAAGCCAATTGGCCTGTCAAATATTATATCAAATATTAGATTAATATACGTATAGATAGATATTCATAATTTTACTATTGTTAAATAATTCTTCACTTCTGCGATAACACACAGGTATTGTCAGTGAGACTAAAAAACTCTTCTGTAATAAATCTAAGTTCGTTTTTAAAAAGAGTAATTGCTTAGTTTATTGCCGGCTCGGTATTAGAGTCAGACAATTCATAAGTGCTTGTAAAGGTCTATTTGAATGAAAATATTTTCTTTTCATTTAATTTTATTTTAATAAAAAAAGTTATTTTATGGCCCAGTGGGGCACTTATGAAAAAAAGCAGCTGCGGTTAGCCTTTATCCGAAAAGATACACTTTTATAATTTTATAAAATAAATTTGATATTTTTCTTTTACAATTTTTAAATGCCAAATACGCAGACATTTACACTCTCAGTCCAAGTCCCATTGTGAAAAGCCTCAAAGCTAAGCACAGTACCGCACGGCGACAAACGGTACCTGGCATAGTACATAACTACGTACGAAAACCACTTCCTCGATTCTATAACATTGAACAGGTTCTAAACAAGGTAAGGGTTCAATGAACTGTTGCTAACTAAACTTGTAACGTGGGGGTTGAATTTGATTATGTGTTAGATAATTCCGTAGGAGATAACCTATTGTTCACATTTGCAAATTTATGGTGCTATCTTCCATTTTGAGGTTATATCAGTTTTCCCCTGGGTTTGGATGTTTTCCCCGGATATAATGTGTTGCGTATTACTCCGGGATAAGTTACGTCTGTGTGCCAAATTTAATTAAAATCCGTTTAGCTATTTATGCGGGATTGTGTCGTAATCATACGCACAATTACGTTTTTCTCGTTTATTATTTTTCATTCATAAAGTGACGTCGTGGCGAAAACCATTTTTATTATTTTGAAGTCCTCCCTCCCCCCTGAACGGGTCACGCAGTATGGGTACGTTCCCTAAGCTGACGTAGAAGAAACAGTTACTACTAATTTGCGAGGTTTTGGAAAAAAATAATAATACTGCTGATATATTTAGTATAAGCGATGAATACTATCACCCCGACTAATCTCTAGGGTGTCATACGAGGCGCCTAAAGAGTACACCGAAGAACAATGAGCACTTAACACTTCAGCCGAGTGATTTATAAAAGCATTCCCTAAGAACCAAATTAATGATCGAAGAATGAACCAAATGGATTGAAGGTTAACATATTGCGCCGATTCATGATTGAGAGCAGGGCACGCTGGTGACGATGACATTTAATATTTAACTACATACAGAGTTGGTAAAATTCGGAAAAAAACTGCTAATAATGTTAGGTAGAGATAAAATCAAAATAAATACTCATTTATTTTAATCAAACGTGAATTTTGTCCCGAAAAAGCGCACTTTCATGCAAATTTTAATTTTTGATTCATGACAAATGAGTAATGCATTAGGAAATACAATACCTACCTAGTCTGTTCAATACAATAGTATTATTATCGCGGCTATTGTTTGCAATTGTGGTTATTATTGCAAGGCAAACAGTATTTTTAACCTTCTAATTAATATTTCACGGATCTATTTCAGAACAACATCGGGAATTTTATTAGCAGCATAATAAAATTATATAACCTGAACACCGATAAAGTAAAGATAACAATTAGATATGTGTATGAAAATGATAGCCTTAGTACACTCAACACAACTGTGCCAGTAGCTCTACGTATGTGTGACTCACGCATGTACTCCACTATTATAACAGCGCTGTATGTAATAAACAAAGAAACGCAATTATAGAGCGGTACAACTCGTAACGTACCGAAAATATCCGAATACAAACGGAAAATACACCCTGAAAAGCACTCAAAAAGCTCGCCGGTGTCTAGGAGTTGTCTACGGCCACACGTGTGTAAGTGCGGCGCATGCGCAGTGAAGCCGAGCCTGCAACTTAACCGGCACCGGCCGGCAGTATTGAGCGAGCCTCCAAGTGGAGAGGTCATGTCGCTATGTCCGACGGCCGCGACTCCCCGTCGCAAGGCGGTCTCCGTGACCGCGTCAGCTTTTTCGAAAAAGTATGGTCAGGACAGTCCAGCAACGACACTGTCGATGCTACCACAAACGTTGATGAAATAGAACGTCGTATAGAGCAGCGTAAACGGCGACCCGAGTCGCCCAAAATCGAAGTTAAACTTAAACACACTCGTGATGGAGAATCACCGACGAAGAGTTACGAATCTACGTTTCCAAATTTGAAGTTACGCCATGTGGAGCCCGTTGAAGAGGTGGAAAGGCACGAGCGGCAGATCGAAGAGGGCGATCTCGCTGCTGGTGTCCATTTCGTCAAATTCGAACGGGTGACCGTTAAGAGAACTGTGACGGAGACTAGAACCGAGGAGAGACCTGATTCTCCACAGCACGAGTGGTACTCGGAATACAAGCACCAGACATTACACACCGGACCTAGGAAAGACTATTTGAGGAGCAAATCGGAATATGATTCTCACATCGCCGAAATACGCGGTGAGTTCAATTAGCACAATTTGGTGCCTCTTAAAAATTTGCACAGCAGCAAACTTAGGGTGACTTGCATGCAACTAAATTGATGTAGATTTTACGACTGTAACCTTCAAGTGTAAAACAAGTTTTGAATAAGTTTATCGAAGGATAAATATTTTTCGACTTAATAAATCTAGTGCATCGCGAAAATTCGAAAATAGCACACCTTATATCAACGTAACTTGAAATAAAAACAGATATTTTAAAATATGCAACAAATTTTAAAATATCGGACTATCATAGAGGTACTTTTGTCTTTTTTTTAACCTTGATAACTAATAAAGTCATTTAAGTTATTACAATTATCTTTATTTTCATCTAGAAAAAGGTTATCATTAGTTTGCCGTGGAACAGGTAAATGTCAAATGAACGTGACCTTGGCAATCGAGTTCGCTTGTAAACAACTTCTTCATTTGGTATTCTAATATTAGTTCCACAAAATTTTAGTAGTCTGCGTTTAGATACGGTTTTATGTTTCATAATATTGTTAATTTAAACTGAGGTAATGTGTTTTTGGGCTCTAATATGGATATTGGAGTCTAGACACTAACTACCCCATGTAGAGCAGTTATTTTCCCTTACAAAGTGTTCTTACATTTTCAATAGAAGTACTGGGTGCAGTTGGAATTTCAATCGTATGTTTGTGTCCATTTTTATTAAAATGTACCACATTATCAGGTTTATTAGGTATATTTTTTAATAATCGATAACGCAAAAGGAGAAATCAAAAGTTATGCACTTCACCTATAAACGATTTCAATAACACTCGATTCATGTTTATCTGCTACATCAAATAATCACTTATCGTAATAAGAATAAAGATTAAATTCGTCTGAATTCCCTATTACCGTATAAATCTGCTGTTTTTTCTACATTATCTTATCTTCAGTTTACTTTTCGCATATTAGCAACGTGATAAATGTTGCACTTGTGGTAATTACTCCGTACTTATTTGTGTCAGTTCACGGATTTGGTTTTCTAAGTATTTTATCTCCGACAAATGATTTTACTATTATTACAATTAACGTTTTAATGTTCTCGCTTTGTTTTATTGTTGTATAACTTCAGTACAACAATTTATATCTTTAATACTTTTGGATATTGATTCCTTATATTGTGAAATTTAGAAAATATTTTCTCTTTCAACCTCTTTAGGTTCAGTATCTAGTTTTTTTTACTGTTTTTAAACTCATTGTTACTTAAGTATTTAATAATGAGATGTAATCTTTTCTTTTATATAATTAAATGAGTTTTTGAACGCAGGGAGCGTTAAGATCTATAGGAAGGATTGACTGATTGACTTGTGAAATTAGTCGGGGGCTAAAAACATATTGTAAAATTAGAATTAGCAGAAAAGGACTAAGCTACGTTATATCCAGGGAGTCTAAAATTATAGCATGTAATTATTAACCTAGTGGCATATTTCTTTGAGTACAAATTACATTAATATATCGAATTCACCTTTTAAGGAATGAATAATATTATGCAAATCTTTGACTCGTCTGACTTCTCCTGCGAGACAAGGGAATACAGTCTTTACACTATTGGAATTCTGCATAAGTTACTTTAACGACCAACTATAAAAGTTTATGCACATAACACTTCAGTTAATGCTGTTTATTGGTCTCAAGCTTGACAAATATACGGTTTTCCGAGAAAAGAGCTATAAAGGATTATTAAACAGGTTCCTGAGATCACATCGTATAGAAATAGCGTCAGAGGCTGTGTGATATAATTGGCATGATGTCATTTTCAATTCTGTGTAGAAAATTAATATGGTGTTGAATTACAATTATGCTGGGGCCTGTTCAAGGGAATTTCGTGCACAAATTGACTCTAAGGTCTTATTCGATTCTGACCTAAAATCCGTTGGTATGATATGCTTTTAAGACATACATTTGAATGTCAAAACCTATCAATCTCCCGATTTTAAAATTGAACTCAAGTTTTCCATTCTTTCGAATTGATTTCTTAATAGATTGAAGTCTAAGTGGAGGCACGTGTATATAGATAGCTGTTACAACAGCAATGTTCTTAGATTATCAGAGCTTAACGAATTCAACTTTCACCATACAATACCCTAAATCTGATGCTATTGTTTCACATTGCAAAATAGTCCCTAATGCTAATAAATTCTAGGTTGCTTGTTCTTAAAGTCAGCTATATTAGGCTGCGTTTTTACCAGAGATGCGTAGATAGATATGTGTTTTAGCCGACCAATAAGGTTACTTCATTAAAGCTATGAAGAGGTATGCTGGGAAAATGAAGCGATCCTATTGGTGGATTGTAACACAACCCTCGCTAACTCATATCTTGTGGAAACGCAGCGTCAACTGAATAGATGGTAAAATGAAAAAACGTCAGTTTTGTAAATGTCATAAATCTACAGTTACATTTCTATCGTATGGATTAGTTTTGCTAAGACTGGGTCGATAGAACGGTTGGTATTATGGTTAAATACCCTTGCTGCCAACCCATTGCAAAGATTAGAGTTACAAAACCATTACTCAGTTTAAGCCCTTCCGAGGGCACTTATGAAGCTACCAATAGTATAATCATAATATTGAACCATAATCTAACACTAAGTGATGATGGAAGGAGGTAAGCATGCAAATCCTAGAAAAGAACTGGCTCTCAAACACCTGTCAGAACACAGGATAGGTGATGCACCGGGGAACAGAACAGAAAGAAGAAATAAAGTAGTATACCAGCATCTGGTTTCCGTAGTACAAGCTCTGCTTAGTTTGGGATCAGTGCCCTAAGTACGAACATCTATCGTAAGCGTATCGTCAGCGTATCGTCAGCTTATCGTCATCGTATCGAGTGCGCCAAAAACCAATGCAATGGGAAATTGAAAATCGTGCAACGTCACGGTATGCGCGGTGTTCAATTTTACATACAAACCAGCTTTTTGGCGCACTCGATACGATGACGATACGCTTGCGATTGATATTCGTGCATAGGCCTCAGATCTTTACACACGAACATGGTGTGTTATAAAAGAATGTCCCATGATATTGGGATTGGGATATAGGACTTGTTACAGCAACTTAAAGCAGTTGCTTCTTCCCTGTTATGTAATTATATCCAAAGGTACTTATTTATTAACAGGACCCCTTCAGGTACTTACGCTGCTATCCTCACATGTTAGTCCTACCGTGCTATTACCCGGTAATGTCCCGACATAAACCATAAAACTGGTCACTAGAGTCTTAATGGAGCGTATCTTGTAGCCAATAACCACAAGTATCGGTACATTACCTCGGTTCATATCGATGGTTCATTTAATGTCCCACACGTTAACAATAGTGTGGTTCGAAAAGTGATGTTAGTAGTCGATAGTTGCTTGTTAATCATGGCTATTTGATCAAAGACTGTATGATGTTCTCTCGGAAACGTTCGTGTATAGACTTCCGGTGCGACGCCCTTCTCTTGTGTACTGGGATATTCTTTACACGGGCAAGTAAGCATAGCTTGTACTATGGAACCAGTGGCGTAGCTACCGGAGGGCAAGACGGGGCAGTGCCCCAGGGCCCCCAAACTTAGGGGGCCCCTCGAAATCTGACTTACAAACAGTGGCGTAGCTACCAAAGGGCTAGACGGGGCAGTGCCACGGGGCCCCCAAGCTTCGGCTGGGGGACAAACGATTTTAAATAGTTTTGTTGGGCCCTACTTAAATTTTTGCCCCCGGGCCTTTGGTTAGTTAGCCTCGCCACTGTATGGAACCCAGATAACTGATATCTTACCATACTTACTACTGATGCTATTAATGCAACTGTTCATGAGGATTGTATGGATGTTTGTTACTCTTTCACTCTAAAACTACTGAACGGATTTGAAACTTAGCACATAGATAAAACAAACCCAAAGATAACGTATAGGAATCTCCCGCGTTCCCGAGGTATGTTACTCTTTCCCGGAATAAAAGGTCCTTGAATATGTGATTCCAAGGCATGTTCTATCTATGCACCAAGTTTCATGCAACCCGTTTGGTAGTTTTTACGTGATCTTTCATGTAAAAGAAACATCCATACATTTTTACAAACTTTCGTTTTTATAATATTAGTAAGACAGGATAAGATATAGTAGGTATACATCATTTAACTGTGCCGCTTATAACTGCTGCACAGCCCTCTTATTCAGCTAATACAAAATTCGTCGCCAAGCCGCTTCACGGAGGCCTCGGAGAGCTTATCTCTCACGTTATTAGTAATATTCGCGTAGTAAGCGACAGAGGCCGCGAAGAAACATCCTCGAGCTAGTGTAATTTTCCTTGCAGAATCGAGCCGCAGAACTTAAACTTAAGATATATTCAGAACAAATATGTGTCATGACATGTTTTGTATTCGCCATCACTTTGCGCCTATATCGTTGTTAATTCAATGATGTCATGCGCTTGCGCAGTCGTGATTGACCAACTAGCGCTATCGATACGGTTCAAGTTCGGGACCTCTTTATCGAACAGCATAAAGGTGTCTGTTGTCTCACTTCTTATAAATTGCACCACAATTTTGTTCACACATTTTTTTGGCGAATGCATTGTGTTTTTTATGTATTCTTTGCTTTCACAGACTGTGAAATTTAATCTGTCAATGTATTAGTTAAAGTCCAATCAGGAGAATCAAGTAGGCAGCTTTTTTCTTGCAGCTGTTTTGTGTGGAGTTTTCTTTATTTCTATAATTTTGCGCCTAACTGGACTCGGTACGAATCTTAACAAATTTGAAAGCATTTTGAGAGTATATTTCTCCTATGAAAAACGTACTGATGGGTGAAGACATATATACTTTTTGGATTTAGGTTAATTTAACCCATATTTGGTTTAAATGAGCCATCTCGGTAAAAGCATTATTATTCTAATAAAACATTAAAGGTTTGCCAACTACATACTTCAATGTAGTTAAAATTATCAACGGTTTCAATCCGATTAACATTTTTCGCTCTATTTAAAGATTATCAACTTTCCAACCGACTGTGTGGTCTCGAAGATCTATGTTCGTACGGTTTCTCCATCTAACGACACCGTCGATCCAAGATTGATCGTTGGACTGACGTTTGAGATCCTTGTACTACCTTATACAGACCAGCAACACATTTTGCTGCTGACATTTTCTAACTTATGTTATGAATTTTTGAGTAGGTTGCTTTCATCTCACTTCACGTTTATCCATTTTCAACTTTATGATTTTATTACAAGTTTTTATTTTACTTCACCACTTGTATCTTTGGGAGAAATCTTGCAGCAGAATTTTAGTATACACAATTGTTACTGATGACATTGCATGATTAGCTAAGTGATGTTATTCTAAATTCGACATTGCAAAATCTTTACTTCTATACTAATATTATAAAGAGGAAAGATTTGTATGTTTGTTACTCTTTCACGCAAAAACTAAACAGATATGGATGAAACTTTGCACATAGATAGAGAATATCCTGGAATAACATATAGGTTACTTTTTATCCCGGGAAAATGTTATATCCCGCGGGTATAACCGCAGGGGACAGCGAGTCATTGAATATTGTACAAGCCACCTCCACATCATGGGTATTGAGGTCAGTTATTTGTTTTCTGTCTTAAAAATTGTTTAAAAAAGGATTTCTAAATTGTATATTATCTCTTAATTTATTTTTCATTTACTTAAACCGGTGTATATCTAAAGATGTCCTAGAAGACGGCCTTAATTTAAATCTTTCAGATGTCTCAAACATTTTTAGTCTGATTTTAGTTTAGAACCTTTAAATATAATTCATATAGTCAATCAAAATTTACCTTGGGAAAACCACATCCATGCAATAGCAGTAAAAAATTGTAGTCTAAATCTTTTTGAATATTTAATTTGTCAGCACAATACAAATAAAGTGTGAGTGAAAAAACGTAACATTTGTCTGTGCGTGCTTGCATGACGGTTAATGAGGGTTCTTTACAACTGTTTTGTTTATAGTGGAATTGTAATTAGTTTCCATTCGTGCTGCTACAGTTTAAGCCTTTGGGGTCGCCTGTAGACATCTTTTTTGGTGTCAACTTTATTTAACATTATTTGAAATCTTTATTATTACTATTATTGACAACTTTCTAACAGTAAAATACCTTAAGCCTTCCTAAAGGCCCACTCTTTCCATTCTACTTCTTGTTTTAAGAAAGAAATCAAATCTTTTGATCCGGATTCATTATTGCCAGTCTCAAGCTGTATTATAGTTTCAAATTACGTTATCTCCCAGAAAGTAAACCGTGCACTGAAAAGTCTGATTTTAGTAAAATGGTGAGCTTTCTAACTTAGCTTTCACTTACCTTAAAGTGGTCTCGATGCACTTC
The DNA here is from genome assembly GCA_907165245.1 of Habrosyne pyritoides. NCBI lineage: Eukaryota > Metazoa > Arthropoda > Insecta > Lepidoptera > Drepanidae > Habrosyne > Habrosyne pyritoides. The sequence goes on along the minus strand of OU015594.1, from coordinate 1,360,266 downwards.
TCTAATAGCTTATATACCTACATATTGATCTTTGTTAGATAAAACACCGTCGGATCTATTGAATTAAATTCTAAAAGACATTCTTTATGACACGAAAATTAAACGACCGCGCTGAGCACCCATAAGACAAGTTAATATAAGACAGCTCGTTTGGTTTGGGGCCACAAGTAAACGAAACAAAGAGTCAATTAAATATATAACTATAAGTAGGGCTCAATGTTTGTGATAATTGGAATATTTTTTGTGATTTTTTGTAAAAGTATGTTTTTAAAAATAAATCATTTTTAAATTTCATTTTCAATGAGACACTGAGGAAATTAGTACCGTTTGATTTTAACTAGGTAGTTGATTAAATGAGAGTCTGTTAATGTAATGCAACCTATTTTAGGATAATTACGGTTTTGTTTCATTAATGTTGCAATGTTGAGTTTGATTTGCAGTACATAAGTTTATCGTATGAATTTAATATCGCAATACTATGATTAATTGTGATGATTAAAAATTTAATTGATGTTCAACTTTTATTTGTAATATTCTTTAAAGTAAAAAAATCATAAGATGATTGATGACAATTTAAAAGCTTCTTAATTAAAAATATCGTTAAGGGTTTTTACTATCTAGTATCGAACTTACGATAACTTCATGTCAATCACCTACTTATGTATGTAAGGGATTAAGTATGACGTCATCCCCATAAAGCAACCCTCGTGTATGAGTCATAATCAATACTGATAATGTAAAACTGTTATTAGAGAACTACCATTCCATGTAAAGTGGTTTGGACAGTAATTACTCGCCCAAAGGAACCGTATGATGAGACAGTGTCGAATGCCTTTCAAAAATCTATTGGAAAAATATGTATTGCATGCCTTCAATTGCTGCAAAGGCAAAATTAAATAAATTAGCTTGAGGAGATCAAATCTACTAAAGTCACTACCGGTTTTTAAGTCAGCTATCAACTGAGAGGAGCTAGCAAGAAACTCTGTTAATATTTTTTATAAATCTCACTGTTTTGGAATTTTTTTCAAATGTTTAAACATTTTTAACATTTTTCACTTTCACTACGTTTGTAAGTTTATGGAACAAATAAAAGGGTCGATTACCAAAATTTAATGCGATAGATTCGGCAACAATCATATAGTAACAGTATCAAATGCCTTTCACAAATCCGTGTTTTAAACATCGAAACAAACAAGTTCCGATGAAATAATAATGAAACTCAATAAAACATGTACGTTTGCTTCTACATACGGTTCGTTCCATTTCGTCGTGGAGTGATAAGCCATGCCCCAGGTTTTGCAACACCCGTAGAAGGTAAACACTTAGTGGCACATACAAACTTGCAACTTGAGTAAGTAATGCTTATATTTATAAATCATTGACCTCTCCTATTTATAGGAAAAGTAATTGCAAGTTATGAAATCTTGTTCTAGGAATTGAAAGGTTGGGCAAAATTACAAGATAATTTAGGTCTTTTAATTTACTTTATCTCCATTAATAGCTTGTACTGTGATGAAGAATCCTTTTTAATGCTACACCTGTTTCTCCTTACAACATGGAGAATAACTTAGGTTCCCTTCTTTGCCTAGTGTTTTTCTAAATGTATGGTTTTCGTTAACCACTGATTATCGGTAAACAGCCAAAAAACCTACACACAACGACGCAACACAGTAGTATTTTATTGTCATTAATTCAATATTCTGATGAGATAATTTACCATCACCTCGAGCTAAATTGCACGTTGACCTTGACCTTGGATTCCGCGTCGGTTGGCCCACTGAGCGTTTTAGTTTTTCTAGGCTATGCGTGGGAGTTGATTTTATACGCGGCTAAAGAAAAACTGATGGATTATCGACAGTGCTGGTTTCCATTATGTTTCCATAACAAAATGGCTGTTATTTGCTTTTATATTATTGGAAGCATGTTATGTATCCGTTTAAATATACGCTTATTATTATTTATTGTTTTTAGCTGTTAAATTAGCTTCTCATCTATCTTATTGTGTTTAAGTTAATCTGTTAGCATTTCGAATCTATATTTTGGCTTCAATCGTCCCGAATACCTTTTATATGTTCTACTTCACAGTGGCGAAAAAGGTATTATTATCATGTGCTTGAGAAACAAGTTTTTTATCAATAACTTTGCCAGTTTCGGTAGAACACTCTCCATTTCATTCTGACTTAGTGTGCTCACACTGTTCGGGTGACCTCATCGGCGCCGGCGCATTGCGCAACGTGCCGCTTTACAACGCTTGGCAATTTTTTTAAATGATGATCCACTGACATTTTTTTATCGATTGTTTTATTTACTTTTAATTACAACTCATTATTATTATGCACAACGTTTGTTTACCGATAAAAGGACTATGTGTTTCGAAAGTAGGTTTCGGTTGTACTTGTTTTCCTTCCCTATAAATTGTATTCGTATTCTTTTTTTTCTCGATTGATCAAGCAGATAAGATAATACTTAAACTTTAAATTTGATTCCATGAAATTTGGCCCCAGCTTTTTAGTTGTTTTTTTTTTTTACAAATAAATGCGAACGAACTTCGTCATAAATATCTACACCAGAGGACTTCTTAGAATCCTAAAATTTTGTAGTAAAAATAATATTTTTTTAAATGATAACTAACAGATTTTGAGTAACCATTACTATAGCTTTGGAATTTCAACTATCATAAATCAGGATCAATACAGTGCGTGTACTTTTTAACCGTAAGAATCCAGTAAAAACGCTGTGCTAGGCGAAAAGGATCTCAAATTGTGTGACGATAAAGTTCTTTTTAATGCCTCTGCCCGATCTATAAGTCCAGACAGCCATTGGAATTCAAAATGGAAGATCAAAAGGAATGCAGCTTACTATCGCTGTATTTTAACTTGTGCATAATGTGAGAGAGAATGAATAAACCACCCTATTCATAGCTTTTATTGATAGCCATAATCTGCAGTTGTTTATAATGTAATACATAGGCTATTCTCTGCGATCAATAATACTGTCTACTGTGAGGCCTTAGCGTTTCTTATTGCGATGCAAATTAGGGTGGACAAAATTGTTTCTTTGTCACAAAAAGTCATAATGTATGAAATAAAGTGACTTTTGGCTGGAATTGTGGCAACCAAATTGGTTTAGGTAATGTTGAATCGAAATTTGAGGTAGTAGAGTCCCTGAATCGGCTTTTGCGGACATTGTCTGCAAAGGATCTGAATCAACACTAATAATATAGAGAGGCAAACTTTTGCAGTTTTTCTTTCTTGAAGTTAAAGCCAAAAAACGTTTAGCGTTTAGCTGTTTAGTTTGGGACCAGATGGCCGTGTGTAAAAGAACGTCCCAGGACATTTAATTATTATTATGTTATACGATCTCAAAAATTCATTCAATAATAGAAATCTACGACTATGATTTTATCCGTGGAATATATATTATATGTATATGTGCTAGTTTTTAAATGAATATGATAGTGTCTGATTCCCATCGAGTGCCTATATTTCGATTTTCGATTACACAACTGCTTATTCCTACAGTTTTTTTTATAATAAAGAGATATTAATCTTATTCATGAATGCTAGACAAATGAGTTTAGCTCAGTGAAGCTCTTAAAGGTCAAGTATCCGATCGAGAGATAAGATATTTTTTGCATCGTGTCTCAAGAAGCAGTCTAAATAACTTATCATTAATCTTGATCAAAACTGGAGCTAACTGCACATTTTTGGGTCATTTCACATTTGAAACTTCGCAGATGTCTTTGCTTACGCTTCAATCGTGCGAGTAGCTTCTTTACATTTCGTGAAAGCCAAAATATTTGATGTAAGTCGTTCCTTGTTTATATGGTTTTCTGCAATTCATCTTGTCTGACAGGATGTTCTCGTCGGCAATCAGATTCCCTGTTTTTTGGCATTATCGTTTTGAAAATTCTTAACTAGCTGTTGGCGCACTCTACTTCTTGGTCTGTTGAAAATAGATAATTAAAATAGAAAGTAAAACCTTAGATTAATCGATGGCTCTGTAATAATCATAACTTTCAACCTTTTGCCAGCATTCACTCGATAAATCACAAGTTAGGTTAAAGTAAATTTTTACATTTATTACTAGCTGCCCCCCGCGGATTTACCCGCGTTCCCGAGGGATGTCACATTTTCCCAGGATAAAAAGTAGCCTATATGTTATATGGATATGATCTATCTATCTGCCAAGTTTCATCCATATCCGTGTAGTAGTTTTTGGGTGAAAGAGTAACAAACATACTTACATACAAATCTTTCCTCTTTATAATATTAGTATAGCTATAGATATATGATGTTGGTAATTCTTAAGATTTGCAAGTTAAACCTGAGATTTACTGGGAATTCACAATAACAGAGACATGTGCTTTAACCACATCTGAGTAATAATAAAATTAGAATTTTTAAGACCTTGTTTTTTATTTATTTTAATAGTTTTAGCTAAACGTGATCTGTGAGACATTGACATAGATTGTTATATTTCGTAAATAAACTAAATTGTATTTCCTGAAATTTCATCGGCTTCCTTACCTTTCTAACTGTAACACAGTGATACAAGTGCAATACTGCTTCACGGCAATGGGTAAGGCGGTACTACTTCCCCGGACGAAGTCTGCACTAAGAGATCTACTCTTTATGGTTCTTTGGCCACATCATCACTTACCATAAAGAGTTTGTTAAGAATAAGCCTCTACATAGTAAAAATACTTTCTCTGGTCATTCAACTCAGACTCACAATGGCATATCGCAATATTATACATAATAATCTGTTTGAATCTTCTCTGTCTGGCTAAACAACGATTCATTCATTACCTCTGAATGGCCGGCCGAATGGCGTGTTTGTTGGATACTCTGACTGCCAAGCCACAGGTCGTGGGGTCGATTCCAGTTTGATCTGTGTCTGGGTCAATAAATTACAGTAATATTATAATGAGAAAATATTTGTAATTTTGTTTATGATGAATAAACTGAAAACTATTGGACCGATTTTAATAATCCTTTCACTATTAGAAAGCTAATTTATCCAGGAGTAACATAGCCTATGTTATAATCCCGGGACATATTAGATCCTTCGGAAATGCGGGTGAAACCGTGAGCTGGAAGCTAGTTTTGTATTGTATATGTACCTATTATAATATTCTGTATTATTGTATTTTATAAACAAGAATATAATTTAAAAAGTAGTTTATCAGTTATCTAAATAACATAGAAAATAGAAGCTTCATATCGTTTGGGATCTGAGGCTCGATTCTGTAAGGAAAATGACACTAACTCAAGGATGTTTTGTCTCTCTTTCGCTAACTACGCTAATACTACTAATCACATGAGAGATAAGCTCTCCGAGGCCTCCGTGATGCGGCTCGCCGACGAAGATTGTATTAGCTGAATAAGGGGGCAGATGACCATGTGTAAAGAAAATGACCCTGGAATTTATTAAAAAAAAACATTAGGTACACACTATTTACATCAAATATATTCAAAATGTATTGGTTCAAACCATATTATATACTATACTTCTATCTATCTATCTATAGGCATATATATATAAGGAAAATCGGGTATCTTTGACGCACCATCACATCAAAACTACTGAATATATCGGGATAGGTCTGCTACCATTCGTCGTGGCATTTTTCCTAGATGCTAAAGGCTATATATGTTTTCGATAAACGCGGGTGAAACCGCGGGGGTCTGCTAGTTATAATAATAAATTGTTAATAGCTAATGATTTTTCTCTGTATACCTCCAAATGACCTGTAAGAAACGTGATTTGGTTACATTACTTTGACTACAATGCCAGTGACATCATGTTTGTTGTATTGTTATTAACAAAGGAAATTAAACTTTAACTCTGTTGAATTAGTCTCGTTTTAGCCAGTTTTATTTGTGGCTGCGTTGAATTTTATACAATAGATTAGCAGTTTACGCGTGATTGGGAAAATGATTGTAAAATTATTAGGTATTTGTGGATTTCCTTGTTAATTTTTATATTTAGATTTACATACATAATTTTGATCGTATCTTTGTGGGTTCATATTGAAAAAAAAAAAAAAGGTTTTTCAAAATTGTTTCATAATTTACAAAAATATATTAGCTTTTGTTTTTTTTTATCCGCTCCTGCCCGGCCCACCGGAGTGAGATAATATTAATGTTTTATTATAAACCTAAACTGGGCAAAATTTTCTAAATTATTTTGAAAACCGCGTGAAAATCTATTGCGTAGCTTAAAATATATAAGCAGACAAATAGACAGATACAAAAAGAGTCTATTTTTATACTATTTTTTCATATGAATTCAAATAACACATAGATCTACAATATACACACAAAAATCAAGTATATGAGACTTACATAGGTTATACATGGATTCGACACGTGGAGTATTGGAACGAAGTTCCTTATCGCGCGTTGTGAACCCCTTTCACAAGACGGAAAAAATTCATACGAAAAGTTGTAACGACACTTTTTTTCGAAATTTAAATGATATAGTTTATTATTGGGTTCGATTTTTTCATAATTTATTTAAAGGCTACATACAACATGTTTAAAATTCTGTTCCATTTATAAATTAGTATTATTAGTAATTATTATAAGAAAAGGAATAAGTCGAAGATGTTAGGGTAAATTAATTTGCCACGTGACTACGGAACCGAAAATATTTCTTTCTTTTGTTACTACTAAGGTGGCAAACAAGTTGACAGCCCGTCTGATGGTAAACGGTCACCGCAGCCATGTTTTATTTAAATAATCACAAAAATGATAATTTCTCATATTATTTATAATAAGGAACTTCGTTCCTAACTGGTGTCCCACGACACCACTTTTTTTATAGACATACGGATAAGAAAGGCCGATATTTAGAGTAGTGTCGTGATTATATAATTTAAAACAGATTATCTGATACAGTTTTATTATATATAGATAAGATATTTGATCGCGTAATGTAGTAGACGATTATTTTAGATTACATCTCATATGATATTAAGTATCAATAGCCGATGGTACAGTAAGCGTAATACCCCTTATTCAACGAACTTCGTCGGTTCGGCGCATCGACGAGCGAGGATCTCTCACATCATTGCGTCGTTAGTGAAAGAGAGAGTTAGATAGATGCCGCGACGAAACATCGTCGAACTAGTGTAATTTATCATACAGAATCGAAGTCTAGGTTCCATTTGAAACATCACTTGTAATACTTTCTATAATATCGTTTCTTTATTTTTTTATTGTTGATGACTGCAGTCTATCTGATGTAAAGTAGAACTGTAGTCCAAATGCGAGAACCGCTAGTGCCAGTACAGGAGTGTACAACACTAGCCGCCCTCACTCTGCCGGCCCGCAAGGTGCTTCTTCACGCCTCGTTTGAGGGATTCCATGTCGTAGAAAGAAGGGAAAACGTGTGCAGGGAGGGAATTCCATTTTTTTGAGGCGCGACAAAGAAATGAGTTACCAAACTTCTTTGTCCGCGGTGGCATGGTGAGCACAGTAAAACGATGACACCGAAGCCCAGCACGCGTGTTACGGTAAAGGAAAGTTATCATAATCTAAGATACATAATACTACAAAGAGAGAGGGCGAATTTGTGAGGTCGTATGTATGGAGAATGATGAACCACTATTTGAAAGGCTTTTTTTATTACTGACTAGCTGTCCCCCACGGTTTCACCCGTGTTCCCGAAGGACGTAACATTTTCCCAGTGCAAAAAGTATCCTATGTCATTTCTAATACCTCCAAGAATATGTGTACAGAGTTTCATGATGATCGGTTAAGTAGTTTTCGCGTGAAAGCGTATCAAACAAATTTACGTTCACATTTATAATATTGGTAGGGATGGACATAGGCTATCCTATAATCCTTCGGGAACGCGGATCAAATCGCTTGTCCGAAGCTAGTAATATAATCTATAAAGGAATTGAGTGAATTTTGTGAGTTTGTGTGTAAGTGGAGGGTCATCTCGATAACCACTGCATCTAATTTAAAAATTCTTTCAAAACCATTTATTCAGTTTAGGCCTCAGAAGGCACTTATGAAAGTCAAATTTAAAGTTACTGAAGTTAAAACCCTCGGAAATTCTTAAGATTCCACGGGAACGCGGGTCGGAAACTAGTATTATTTTAAAGAAAGAGAGCGAATTTTGTGAATATGTGGAGGATAATCTCCGGAGCCAATAAATTTAATATAAAAATTATTTCACTGATAGAAAACTATTCTATAGTAAGGTGCTATAGTTCCGGGATACATCAGATCTAGTAGCTAGTAGCAAGATGAAAGTCAAACAATAACATTTCTAAATTACACATAAGTGTTCTGATTATGTTACTAATCGTGCACATAATAAGAGTAATAAAATTAAATAAGATATTACATAACAAGACTGGTTAAAAATAGCTGTGACACAATCTGTTCTATATTATACATAACAACTGTAAACAATTTTAATATTCTGTAAAAGGTTAAAGATAACAGTTGTAAAGATATATTGACTTCTGCTTCCCGAATTTGCCATCAGATCGAGATTATGAAACAAAAATATGGCGCTTTTGGTGTAAAATGTAACTTAGCTTAGGTTAAAATCAAAATTTACGATATTCATGTGCATTAAAACTACGGTTAAAAATAATCCATTATGTAAAAATTTTATATAAAAATTGTATGGGCAATCCATAATACCTCAAGTTATGGATATGGTAATTTGTATGTAGGCTTTTGGTAAGAAATAAAGAAACACGAGTGACAGTGTTAAAACATCCCTTAATATATAGGCCATTAAATTCTAAATACATACTTAAAAATATTTGAAGGCTCTAATGAACTAACAATTCAAAACCAGTCATTCATTTTAGACCCGCGGTGGGCACTTATAAAGGTCAAAGATCCTGAAGCCACCACCGTTTCGATATTCAGCTTTCAACTGAGAAGAACCGGCATGAAACTCAGCAAGGTTAACAGCTAAGTTAAACAAAGTCGCGGGTAACAAGTTAATAACTTTACAAGTAAACTGCCACGTCTCAAATGACCATCTAAAAAACAAGTTTTGATGCAATGTTTGTCCGAATTACTCCAATTATGATCAAGGTAGCCAAACCCCAATACAGAATATAACTATTAACCTAATTATTTCATTCAAAACCATAATCTATTCACTACAAGGCTGATAACTGGTTGGCATTGTGGATAAATAACCTGACTGCCACTCAACAGGTCGACGGTTCGATTCCCACCTAGGACAAACAATTGTGTGCATGAATATGTCTGTTTGTTTTTTGTCTGGGTGTTGATATCTATTAAAGTATTAAAAATAGTAGTAAGTATATCAGTTATCTGGTTTCCATAGTACTAGCTCCGCTTAGTCTGGGATCAGGTGGCCGTGTGTAAAGAATGATCCAATCTCCATGAGGACCCAAAATTTTGTATATCTGGGTGTAAAATATCTACCCAGCAGTTACACGGTTAAATAGGCTATGTGTTCGGGAAATTTCAGCAAATTCGGTGCAGCCGTTATCGGGAAAACTTAACAATCAGACAGATACTTTCGAGTTTATAATATCAAGTATGGATGTATTTAAATAGGTTTACATACATATTATTGACGTCTATATCAATTACTAAACTTGCGGCACGCTATGATGGCCGTTTTGACGTTTAACAATGACAAAGAAAAATAACCTTTATTCTTTCAAGCATAAGGTGCATCTATTGATACCTACATCTAATTGTATGATGATGCAAATCAATGTTATTCCAAAGCATTACAGATTTTTTTCCTATGATCTGAAACTTTAAAACGGCCATCATAGCGTGTCGGTAGTATTGCTATGATATTCTGCCATCAAACTCGACGATGAATTCAAGCAGTGACTATTTCCTGTCTCTCTCGCGCCTCCGCAATTAGACGAGAGGTCCGCTTTCCGGGTGTGCACCTGACTGATCCCTCGGCGAGTTTTGTTTTGTGAATAGCACTGCTGGTTACTGTAGTACGAGCACTGCTTTGTTTGGAATCTGAAAAATAAAATAAAAGTAAAAGAAATGACCCAAGATATTTATTTATTTACATTTCAATAGATAAAATCAAAGTGGGGTAAATTCAGCTATTATGATTTCTCATATTGATTATTTTATTGGAATGTAGGATAACACGTAACTGATAAGGCAAATACAATCGTAATGCGATATGAAAGGATATAATTTCGAATTTCACTCGCCAGACATGTTCCTGCAAACAAATGTTTGTCCTGGGTGGGATTCGAACGCGCGACCTGCGGCTTGGCAGTCAGGTTCACTAACCACCAAGCAAACTGTCATTCTGTCATTTAATACAAATAACTGACCTTTCAACAAGTCAGTTAATCCAAACGTCAAGTAATATAATTAAATAGAGAGAAGCGATATAATAAATATAAAGACTATGATTGCTGATGGATTATCCAAACAGAATTGGTCCACGACGACAGATGATAATGTGTTTGTGATATCTTTTTTGTTTATCGTTTTTTTATCAATCAGTAGTCACTTAACTCTCAATCGATCACTGCCGCTTTCTAGTTGGCAATCGGTTACTTAGAATTGTCTTATGTACATCTGTTTGTTTCTATATATAAGCTGTACAGTTTCATTGGAAATTCATTTTTACTCAATTCTGTTGTTATCTTGTATACAATCACAATCATATTACTGTTGCGGCCTAAATTAATATTTAAAAGAAATAATTATAGATTGATACAAGTTTTTGACATCAAATTTCTGATTAATATTGCATCCTAAAATCAAATTTTAATAATAAATCATCATATTATAAATGTCTGTACTGTCGTAATGTTACACTATACAACAGCCTTTTCTTAGCCAACGCGGTTTTCTAATCCCAAATTGAGAAGAGCTAAAAATATAGCCAGAAGTAAATATAAAAAACTTGAGAGGTGTCAAGGGACACCCGGATGGAACGAAGATACGCATTGGAATTGACCAAAACGCTGAGTTTAGGTCCAGTGTTGAGAAAAACTTCTCTCGTCTTTAGTATTAGGTCTTCAATAAAAGATCAAGACTGTGCTAATAATTACTAATTATCCTAATTTATAAATGGAAACGAATTTTAAACATGTTGTATGTAGCCTTTATATAAATTATGAAAAAAACAAACCCAATAATAAACCATATCATTTAAATTTCGAAAATAAGTGTCGTTACAACTTTTCGTATGAATTTTTTCCGCCTAGCCCCCTTTTACAACGCGCGATAAGGAACTTCGTTCCAATAATACAAACCAATATTACTTTTTAAATACGTATCTACTTTTTTTTATTAGTTATATTTAGTATATATTAGTATAGTTATAGTTAGTATGTGTAAAGTAAATTTAATTAGTACTTTACACATCAATCAAATGAATTAGTCAACTTATGCAAGGTTCATTACATTGATATATAGCATACCTACCTGAAGCTCAACAAAACTTGCCTTAACAATACCGCACTGTCTCGCCTAGAAGTCGGTTGAACCTGTCACATTGAATCGCCGATTAGTTCCACTATCGGTTATATTGATGATGTAATACGGACGTCAACGGCCAGCAAGGGCCACTCGGAATGCGAGTCAAGGTTGGACCGACAAAACATTATAATGGCCGACGGGAGTGCCAAAGGATTGTTTTGTGTTTATAGCCCTGAATTCAAAGCTTGAACATCTATCGTATCGTATCGTCATCGTATCGAATGCGCCAAAAACCAATGCAATGGGAAATTGAATATCGCGTAACGTCACTGTATGCGCTGTGTTAAATTTTACTTACAAATCAGCTTTTTGGCGATTCTGTACGAAAAATTACACTAGTTCGTGGATGTTTCACCGCCTCTATGCTCTATCTCTATAACTATCTCTCTCGATAACTACACAAACACGTGAGAGCTGATGTATCCAAGTAATGTTAGTGACAAAACGCACAAACGAACAAAAATAAATAGTGATTTTATTTATATTATACATATCTAGATTAAAATTGAGGATAGGTCCAGCCATGTAGCGAACAAAAATAATAAAAAAGAAAATATGTAACTTTACCAAATTAGAACAAAAAGAAATGACCTATAAATTGTAATTTAGAATTAAAACGACATCTATATATATTACTATCACAATAAATGGATCCATATTAAAGTTCTCCAGATTTTATAGGTCCGTTTTGACACCTAAAGTTGTTATAGAAAATGAACTCTATGGCGTAATGATAAGGTTCATCATACAATTAACCATTGAATTAATAGATGAACCTAATTAGAAAGAGAATAAAAATGATTTTTCTCTGTCATTCTTAGTGAGACAATAAAGAAGATTTAGAACATAAATAATGGTGCATTGGTTATAGGTTGGCAGTTATAAATGGCTGCCATTCATTAAATATTATTTATTAAACCGATGTCCGCTGTTATAATTAATGAATCATTAATACAGTATGTTTCGTTATAACGGATTATATCTTGAATTATACCGGCATGGCCGTTTCGACGTTTCAGATTGTCATAGGAATGGAAACTGTATTGCTTTGGAATAAGGATGATTTCTAACATCATATAATGAGCTGTTGGATTAATAGATGCACCTTATGAGTGAAGGAATAAAGGTTATTTTTATTTGTCATTGTTAAACGTCAAAACGGCTATCATAGCGTGCCGCAAGTTTCAATAGACTCTTTCACCTGGAGGAGAGAGACAGAAAGAATTCACAATCTCACTCATTACAATATTAAGAAAAGAGGGAGAGGTTCATAGAATTTATGACCACAGGTGATTTTCTCGTGTTAATTGACGTTTATTACTATAATATTTTTCATGTAGGATGAGTTGTGACAGCAAAAGCTTTTTTACCCATATCTTGTGAAGTAACACTTGGTAGCTCTGAGGTACATCACTAGATGCTTCAAGAGACCTTGTTACGGTATCCCCTTATTATGTTGAAATAAACATAAACTATTGAGGAATCTTATAAAACACCATGTGTCACCAAACACATGCTATTTGAAAAATACTGTAACATAACATAATCTTCAGGCCCATTATAACCGAAGTGGACCGCAGACGTCTCTCATCTCTTGTCTTATGTGTTTTGGTTAGAAAGCTAAGGCGGCCGGTGAAATTACTGGTACATAAGACTTTACAATGTTATGTCTCCAGGGTCAATAAAAAAAATCTCATGATAAAAGTATTTCGATGAAACGGCAGAAAATACAATTGTCCGAAATTATTCCAATTATTTAAACAGTCCGTCGTAAACAATTCGGATGAATTAATTGAATAAACAAATGATATGACAGATAGGATGACTGTCATCAGTTAAGTACCTAATGACATACAATTGACTTTAAAGTATTCAAATTACATTTTATTACAATAGAAATGATAGGCGAGTTGCCTTGGTGGTTAGTGACCCTGACAATTAGCAGGTCGCGGGTTCGATTCCTACTCATTTGTGTGCATGAACATGTCTGTTTGTTCTATGTCTGGGTGTAAATATCTATATAAGTATGTATTGAGAAAAAAAAATGTATACTCGTATGTAGTATATCTGGCTTTAATAGTACAAGAACTGCTTAGTTTAGGCTCAGATGGCTGTGTGTAAAGAATGTTCCAGGATATTTATTTATTATTTTTAAACTAAATTCATGATTGCTTCTACCATCAATACTAGATTTAATACGATTTAGCCTTTATATTATACTGATAAAGCCGAATTTAGTTTGTATTTTTTTTATGACAAGTAAACCATCAAACAGGCTGAAGGTCCGCCTGATGGCAAGTAATCACCGCCTATGGACATTCGCAACATCAGGGGGATTGCCAATGCGTTGTTTTCACCGACCTTACCTTTCTAACCCGAACTCAAATGCGCTATTGTTTCAGGGCGGCTATAGGTATTGGTGAAAGTTTGGCTATGACAATTGTCTGGTTTACTTAATTCTAGTATTTATTATCAAAATAAATATCCAGGAACATTCTTTACGCACTGTCATGTGATTCCAAACTAAGCAGAGCTTGTATTATGGTAACCCGATAACCGATATACTACTTTTTTTTAGTTAGCTGCCGGCACAAAATGTATCCTATATTACTTCTAATACCTCCAAGAATATGTGTACAAAGTTTCATGGTGATCGGTTTCGTAGTTTTCGCGTGAAAGCGTAACAAACAAACTAACATTCACGTTTATAATATTAGTAGGGACTTGCTGTCCACCGCGGTGTCACCTGCGTTCCCTAGGAATGTAACATTTATCTGGGATAAAGAGTATCCTAAGTTACTTCTAATACCTCCAAGAATATGTGTTATATATACAAAGTGTCATGATGATCGGTTAAGTAGATTTCGCGTGAAAGTGTAACAAACAAACTTACATTCATAGTAATAATATTTGTAAGGATTTACACTCAGACAGAGAATAAGCAGACATGTTCATGCCCTCTATTGTTTGTCATGGATCAGAATCGAACCCACAAACTTATGTCAGGGTCTCTAACCACTAAGCCAACTGGAATGACAATTTATAATTATCATTCTATCAAATTTGCATTGATTTAATTATCACAATGTGAAAATACATTGGAAATTTATTTAAATTAGTTCTTACGAACTTCCTAGTCAACATCGTTTCTATTCAAATTTTTATTGTTATCTATTGATTAATCCCATTTTTATTTAATCTTTATTGGCTATTGTTATCTCTTGGCTTTGAATTTCTGGTTTTTCCATTTATATAAAGGTCGATTGTTTATTTTGGGATACAAAATACAAATGTTCGATAACAAAACATTCACATTTAGCCGGACGACTCAGTTTTCGTGGTAGTTATAAACCTTGGCTGTATCGCCACTGGTTTGATTCCCAAGACAAATATTTGTGTGCATTTCATGTATTTTTGTTCTGTGTCTGTATAAGTATTACAGACGTAGTATATTTGTTGTCTAGTTTTCATAGTCTGCTTAGTTTTGGGATCTGATGACCTTGTAAAAGAATAATCAATTATAAGCATAATTGGTTTTATTAATTTACATATTTTATTAAATTACAAACACATACACACACACTCACACACATATACACATACACATTCACTTGTTTACTTTACATAATTAGACTACACATCAGTTTACCTTTTGTTTTTTATATATATATATATATATTTACTTCACTTTTACCTTTATTATTACATTTTCATTAAATTTTAGCTCATACTTTAAGCACTTGCAGCATATCTGATTATGTTAACCACAAAACCTGGAGCGAGAGCTGGAACTCGCAACACAAGTTTATTGTTACCGCGAGTTCCAGAGCTCAATAAACACCCTAACTTAACCATCCTAATTATTTGCTTTGAATATTGACTGTTTAAGTGTCTGTGCAAATTTATTATTAAATAAAATTTATTATTATTATTATTAATTTATAGAGGTAATCTCGTATCGTGGGCACAGTATATGAACAAATTAAATCTAATACCAGAAAATGTTACCACTCAATAACTTAAAAATATATGTTATTATATTTCGTATTTTGTACTATCTACAGAAGCCTAATTGATACTTAAAATGACATAAATATATATACAATAAAAAAAGAAAGGTAATAAAAGTTAGATCAGCTGCTTACAGTTAAAACAGCTGATCTAAGTCGCTACCAGTCCAGAAGAGCTCGTTCAGGGAAGTGAGACTTAACAACTTAACTGCGTTGCCCTAGTGCAGTTGCAAATGTCCAAAGGCAGCGGTGACCATCACCATTAGGTAGACCGTCTGCCAGTTTATCAGCCTAATTGACATTAAAAAAAAAGAAAAAATACATCCAGATGCATAGCATAAATATTAATGCACACAATCTCTCATAATCTATTCCAAATTGTCAAAGTAATTTGAGCTTTGTTTAAAAATAGCTTTAAGTGCATTCCACATTATATTGTCCCAAAAGGAATTATGGTTGAGGAATGTTAAAAGGATAGGTCGAAAATGAGGTTAAGGTCTTAAGGAGTGTTATCAGGGATTTGAATATTAACATAAATGATGTAAATGTACTCGGTGATGTCGAGGCCAATATAGATTATGTAAGGTAAAATAGGTAGTACCTTCAGTTACTTTCAATTTGACCTTCATAAGTGCCTTCCGAGGGCGTAAACTGAATAAATGGTTTAGAATTTTAAATTTAAAAGGTTTGAGTAGTAGAGCTCTTAGTGCAGAGTTCACTTCGGGAAGTACCTACTACCACCATACCCATTTCTGCCGCGAAGCAGTAGTGCACTAGTATTACTGTTTCGGTTAGAAAGGTAAGGTAGCCAGTGAAATTACAGGCACACGAGACTTAACCACTCTCAGGGTCGACAACGCGTTGGCGATGCTCCTAAGGTGGCAAATGCAAACAAAAAAGATACTAGCTCGATGAATTTCGTGGCCATGCTCTGTCTCTTTTGTTCACTATGCAACTACGTGAGAGGCACGCTTTTTGAGTGCTCGTGTCGATTTACTGGGGTAGTTTGTATTAGGAGCTGACATGTCCATAAAACGAAAAGTGGTTAAGAGAAAAGGATTTTTATGATCTACCCTTGTAGATTAGATATACTACCCTAATGTAAGTAGATAAGAAAAATACATAGGTTTGAGTATTTTAAGATATTTTAATTTCTTAAGTCGACAACGCATTAGCCTTGGTATGCATAATGCAACTAAAAACGTTACGTTACGTTGAGATTCATACTAGCATTAGTCATTTAATGGAAAACATCTAGCTTTAATCTAGATGATACGTTAGCCTTGCAATCAATCATTGTCACCTTCTAGTGACATCAGGTAAACCAAAGTATAGGATAAAGCAGGGTTTCTCAAACTTTATTTCTGCGAGCCTTCCCGAACCAAAAAAATATTTTCATGCCATAAGTTTAAAAAAAAATGAGAAACACATTTTTTTTATATTAACAAAATTGTTTATTTGTATTTCAAATAGGTACAACACAGGTACAATATATTTATTTATTAAGGATCTTCAAATTTACATTTCTTAGTGCTTTTTACGAAAATGCAAAAGCGCCCGCCTGACATTTTTCTATGCCCCCCTAGGGGGGTGTGGCCCCTTGGTTGAGAAGTCTTGGTATAAAGTGACAGTCTACAGGTCTTCGGTTACTTTTATATCAGACAATATTAGCTACAATAAAAATTCTGATCGCTCAACAACCTCTATTAATTCAGTCACCATAATTTAACATGCTTAAAGTTACCTGTGAATTTTAATTATTTATTATCTTGTGACGTGTAGGTAAATAGTAGTTTTGTGTTTTAAGCATAACGGTACATCGTAGAAAAGTCAACTAATTATGATAATAATACATTATATATCCAAGAAATAGTAACCATAGAAATTACAGGCACATGAGACAACAACTTCACGTATCAGGGTCGCCAACATATTGGCGATGCCCATAGTGTCGCAAATGTCCATAGGCGGCGGTGGACCGTCTGCTTGTTTGTCGACCCAGGTGGTATAAAAAAAATCCCCTGGGTAGGAATCGATCCTACGACCTGTACCTCTACCATGAGTTGCTATTGAAACTTACTTTAGTCACTAGCGAGTAAACTACTATCGATACAGTATTTCTCGATAGCAACTGTCAAATTTGTGACTCATGGTACCGAATTTCTATAGCAAACGTTACTCGCTTGTGTTTACATTTCGATAGGTTTTTTACCTATCGACTCGTACTATCGATTTTAGTTCTTTACGTGACCGCTAGTGGCGCTGTACATATTTGCCATAAAAATGTTTTACGCCGTCGCTAGCGAGTGCTTACGTTAAAAACTCATGGTAAAGGCACTGTGCCGTGGTAGTCGAGTATTTACCCTGACAATTGTTGCATTATGTAATAAGAGATTTGTTAGTTTTACATTTATCTATAGCCAACTCTACTACAGTATAGAAATACAAAACCATAAAGTTTACAGCGAAAGTTTACTTTCATAAGTTGTTATATATCGATTTTACGACCTGTCATCTATACACTGCTACTATACGACTATTCCCTCCGTTAAACTTTCAATGTATGTGTTAGTTGTATACTATACAATGCGTTTGTCACACATATAGCCGTTGATACATGCCAAGGTTGCAAGCATTAGATCATCAGCCGCTCTTGTGGTCACACTTGTTTACAAGTGTTTTTTCTTTACATTTTATCACTTACTACGTCATTTGTTAGCCTTAGAATAAGAATATGTAGGTACGTCAAATCACCGACTTTTTATTAAATGTCATAATTCGAATGTATGGAGTTTTGTATGATAGCAAATTGTGACGTCATTATACAGCATCAATACATATACACTTAATGGTTGGATCGTTGCTTTTGAATGTTCAATATACTAGTTAGGGTTTGATCATTTATTTTGAACACAGGATAGTTCCCTATTCAAAGATAAATCGTCAGTTTTTCCCGATTCATACAATCTCGGAGTCTTTAAGGCAAGAGTGAATAGGCATTACTTGAGTCCGCGTGTACCATCCTCGACTCCATCGTCACTTTCCATCAGGTGAGATCCAGTCAAAAGCGCTCGAGTTTTTATAAAAAAAAACATTTTTCTAAGTAATAGTCCGGGGAGACATTATCTTACCTATTTCCACAGAATCAGTAATGCACTTGTATTACTGTGTTTCTGTTAGAAAGGCAAGGGGGGTGATGAAACTACAGGCACAATTTATTGTTCAAATAGTATTATTATTATTTTTAGCAATTGCATAATCTTTTCCTCTAATTTTTACATCAATAACTTTGCCATAATATTGATTTGCATTATTTCACCTACGCTATGTCATCACGTATTTATCGACCGCCTTCCTATAATTGTTAACAAGGTGACGTTATTTTCATAAGCAATGGAGAAAATATTTACCTATACACATTTTTAAACGTTGTCTGGTTTTCCTGGGACCTTTGACCCCACGTCCATCTGACAATATATAGTAACCAGTTTTCTTTTTTCCTTCTAAATAAGAAATACCTAGTCGCCATTCAAATTACTAGAATCAATTTAATAGAATTTTGTTTTGATTTTACAGTATATTTTAACCTAATCGTGTACCAAAATTGTAATTACAAATTACAATATAATAACCCCTCTGTCAGTGGAAAATAGAAGAAGCCTATGCCCAGAGGTACGCTGAACTGCTGGTCATTTTATAATGAAACCATCATACAAGATTAATACAGAATAAAGGGCTCTATTATTATTAACCATTCTGTAAATGCCCCGAGCATTTCGTCACTCAATTCTGGGGTGTACCCGAACGACTAAAAATAAATCTGTCTATTTATTTTCAAGTCTTAACAATTGCAGCTTTGTCTAATTCGTTAGTTAAATGTAGAGAAAGAAAATAGAAATAAAAGCTTTTTTATTTCGCGTCTTGTTTACAGCGACCGACCTTGGCACGGATTCGAGGTTTTCGTCGCCACACTGTGCATCGCTCGGTTCACACTGTACGATTTCTTACAATTATTATTTGAATTTCGAACTAAATGAATCTGTCAGTCATAGATAATATTCTTGACAGCCAGTTAGGTTATAATTCCTATAGGTTGGTAGACCCTTATTATCTTACTACTTACAATTTTTTTATATGTGATAGTTTTGATGGATGTTTGATAGTCAATCATGCCAGACCGGCTGAACGGATCTGGATGAAACTTGGTACAAAGATAGGTGATAGTTTGGAATTTTACCCTGAGCAAAGGTTATATTTCTAGGGAACACGCGTATTACTACTGCGCACTTATACACATCAGCTTCCTGATATATCCTCCAAAGTAACTACTGGGCAGTTGGTTTGGTGGTTAGAGACCCAAACTGCCATCCAACTGGTCGTGGATTCCAGACCCAGCCTGGACAGGCATTTGTGTATATGAATATCCTTTTTTGTTCTGTCTGGGTGTAAATATTTATACCTATGACTAGATGTATCAAGAAAAAGAAAATATTGTATGTGTTGTAATATTATGTATCTAGTTTCCAGTAGTTCCAAACAGAAGCTATGCTTAGGGATCAGATGGCCGTGTGTAAAGAATACCTAATCCTTTATATTTCATATTAATTTATCATTTTGTAAGTAGATACTATCTTTGTTCGAAATAAAACAAAGGTCAAATATTTTTACACATGCTCTTAAAAAAAAAAGATTTCATGTAAATGTTAGTAGGAGGGATTTGGAACTGTAGTTGTAGGATTATTTATACTATACTAAGTACTTAGGTAGTACTTTCATGAAATATGTCAATGGTTACATCATGTAGAAATATTCCCCTATTATCGACTGGCTTAGTTATGAATAAACTACACTTGGGAGCAAATAAATAGGGTCACTTAATTTTTATTACAAGAATACACTTTTCAAACATCCTAACAGCCTACACTGTTTATGTTTTTCCAGAGAATTTGCTACTTACAATGAAGTTAAGTCTCTGTTAATTTTGTTTACTAATATAGTAAACGTATATTTAAGAAAATGAACTATAGGAAGGTATTTGATTGTCATTTAATCCTTCTCATATTATAAATTGGAATGTTTGTGAGAATGTACGGATGTTTGTAACTCTTTCATGCATGTTCAGCAGTGGACATCCTTGAGCTGATATGATGATGAATCATAAGTGACTAAAAGTGGCCATTTAATCGACTATCCTAACAACATAGTATAAAACAAAGTCACTTCCGCCGTTTGTACGCTTAGGTCTTTCAAACTACACAACGGATTTTGATGCGGTTTTCATCAATAAACAGATCGATTCAAGGGGAAGGTTTATATCTATGCTTATATCCCTTAAGAACGCGGCTGAAACCACAGGGGACAGCTAGTTGTAAAAAAAAAAGAGCCTCGATATCTTCTCCCCTTTGCCACCCAGTGTAAAACTTGCGGTTTGTTTGTCCCAGTGTGAACGTGCGTTAGCGCAGTGTCCGGTTGCAGAGTAACCTCGCCAGACAAATAAAACGTCAATTATGTTGTTTCCTCAAAAAGTAACCTTGTGAGACGTATAGAATCTCAGTTTGATCGCCCAGAGGAGAAATACAATATTGCAATTCTATTTTCAAAATGAATATTGCAAAAAAAATATGTGTTAAAAACTTTTTGGTAAACTCATCACAGATTTGGTTATAGAAAAATAAACAGCTTTACAATAAGGTTTCACCTAATAATATCTACTGATAACCATAAACTTTAATGCAATAGCAATAAAATACATAATTCTATGACATTCTTTGCTGTCAAAACATACACAATTATATTTACACATCATATTATACACAAATAAAGTGTGTTCTGAATTAAAATTGTATAAAACCGCGGGACAGAACCTAGTGTAGGTACAATATATGCAAATGCAGACATCTGATGACCTTAAACTCAAAACGCGAACTTACTATAACTGCTTTATTGCACTACAAATAGAGTATATAATGCTTCGGCAGGTTATAAAGGACTGACCATGTTACGTGTGACATTGACTTTCTGGCGCCGCCATGGTGATGACGTCATGCACCATTAAAGCTTCGACAACCATTAGTAATTGTCTACGACAGACTAATGTTACCGAGTGTTTTTAAAAAGGGTTTTGATGTATGGAGCGATTTTTTAAATGACTACTGAAATAGGTTGTCTTTTAACAAAAATATTTTAACACTAATCATACCAACACTTACTAGGTACCTTTTTCTACCACAGCGGGTCAAATGTGACTTTATATTTCCTGGTTGTATGTATGAACTATGGTTGTTGGGAAGGTAAACAAATAGTATAACTGTATATTAATTAGTAAGAAAAAGTCATGAAGTCAAATGTGCAAAAGCAATAAGATGATACCTGCATTTTTAATGCATAGTTCAAAATGGGTCATTTGACCCGGTTATGGTATGTTTAGTGTTAAGCCTTTTTTTTCTTTTGTAACGTTTTTCTTAAACTCTTCCGTGAATCGGCCTACTATTAAAAAAACTAATACGCAGACCCAATTATCTGCCTTCCGATATATTATGCGAAATATTTGGTGGAAATGTATGTAATCGACAGTAGTTTATTATAGAAGGGATAAATAAATCTAAAACCTGAGAATACGAGTATACCCCGATTGGGAAGGTTGCTGGTTGCTAGGAAGAGCAACCAGCTTTTATAGCATTACCAGTTTTTTTAAATACAAATAATACTACTTCTTTTTCATTTTACAAAACATTTTTTAAATTAAATAATAGGTATTACAACCTATATCTTTAACACACTTATAAGCAAGGTTTTATAGGTACTAAGACCCCGCAGTTTCACCCACGTTCCTGAATAAAAAGCCTATGGCCCATTGCATACTATAGGCTATGTGTGTGCCAAATTTCAGCAATATCGGTTCAGGCTCTAAGCTGTGAAAGCGAAACAATCAAAGAAACTCACTTTCGCATAAATAATGTAAAAAAAACACAAATGTATAAAATTACAATTAAAAAATGATGTAGTCCAGGTACATAGTAGGTATATAACTAAGCTAATTACATAGGAGTTAACCTCGCTTTGATCCCTGACACGCGCAACACATAAAAGTCCAAACAATTGCTTGTACCGAGATATTAAATGTGGGTTTTGGTGCCCTTTCTATGTGTTATTTGAATAGGCTAACATTATTTTTATTTATATTATAACCATCATATGTTATTCAAGGTATTAAGTTATTGAAGGTACAAACCTTTTTGTAGTAGGCACGTATAAAGTTAAATCTTGCATCTGAATTAGAGCAAAAATTTTGCTCACACTATTTTGGTAATATTCGATTAGCTAAGTGACGTCAATCTAAAACCAAAATGGCGGACGTGATAAGATGGTAATGAGGGGGCACGCGAAGTTTAGTTATTTATTTAACTTCCCCCAAGACGCAGGTATAAGGGCGCAATTAGACTTTTAGACTTAATAACTACATGTATTAAGGTCGACAATGCATTGACGATAGGTAATATTATAACGAGAGTGCGAATTTTGTGAGTTTACATGTATGCGAAGGATAATCTCCAGAACCACAGCACCTATTTGAAAAATTATTGCGCTATTTGACAGGTTTTCCCGAGTTAGATAGGCTATGGTATCCCATACATAAAATCCATTGGGAACGCTCGTGAAACCGAGGCACGGCAACAAATTTTACATGATCTATTTATTCTATTAACTTACTTCTTAGAATAAATTAAAAACAATCCATAGGATCAGATTTTAAGGGTGAGCTTGTAGGTGGTCTTGAGAGTTAGTTCGCTCGGGGTCGGAAGTTAGTTATTAGTAAAATACAAAAACGCTTATACTCAAGAGTAGAAGAGCTCTTAGTGCAGAGTTCGTCCGGAGAAGTACTACTACATTACTCATTTCCGCCGTGAAGCAGCAGTGCTCCAGTATTACTGTGTTTCGGTTAGAAAGGTAAGGGGGGCGGTGAAATAACAGGCACATGAGACTTAACAACTTCACGTCTCAGGGTCGACAATGCATTGGCGATGCCCCTAGTGTAGCAAATGTCGATAGGCGGCGGTGACCACTTACCATCAGGTGGATCGTCTGCTTGTTTGTCGGCCCACGTCGTATAAAAAAAAATACATCGTTCCGCGAACGAGTGACATAGACCAGTAAACGTTTAAAATACTGTCCAAATGTCGTCATCTATATAAAAATGCGCTACTGACGAATACACCAGTGAGCTATGATGTCACCTTCTGGTATTCGGAAACGTGTGAATAAATATTTTGTCGTTATTGTTCATTAAGAAACCTGTTTCAGGTAGTTTTTACGATTCTGTACCTAAAGGGCGCCTACGTGACAGGCACAGGGCTGTATCTTTTGAACCATATTGGGTAGACAGTTGAAATTTCATAGTGTTCTACTATAGATAACGGCTATAACAATGATTTTATTAAAGGGTTTTATTAAATACTAGCTGACACCCGCGGTTTTACCCGCGTTCCTGAGGGATGTTACATTTTCCCTGTATAAAAAGTAGCCTACATGCTATTTCAGGGCATACTCTATCTATAAGCTAAGTTTCATCCAAATCCATTCGGTAGTTTTGGATTGAAAGTGTAACAAACATCCATACTCACAAACATTCGCATTTATAATATTAGTAGGATTGTACGGTAGTACAGCACCTCTACCATGAGTTGCTATCGAAACTTACTTTAGTCACTAGCAAGTAAACTATTATCGATACAGTATTTCTCGATAGCAACTGTCAAATTTGTGACTCATGGTACCGAATTTCTATAGCAAAGGCTAAAAAACGTTACTCGCTAGTGTTTACATTTCGATATGTTTTTTACCTATTGACTCGTACTATCGATTTTAGTTCATTACGTGACCGCTAGTGGCGCTGTACACATTTGCCATAGGAATGTTTTACGCCGTCGCTAGCGAGTACGTACGTTGAAAACTCATGGTAAAGGCACAGAACGCTTTGTTTTAGAATAGGAATCGTAATTGGATGGTTTTTTTAATCGCGGTCGTGTATAGATCTCCTGCCCCCTTATTTAGCTAATACAATCTTCGTCGGCGAGCTGCTTCACGGAGGCCTCGGAGAGCTTACCTCTCACATGATTAGGAGTATTAGCGTTGTTAGCGAAAGAGACAGAGCACAGGTGCCGCGACGAAACATCCTCCATCATCCTTACAGAATCGAGCCCCAGCAGTTCCATTCCAAACGGTAAGAATGAGATAACGAACAACGACGATAAGGTATAGAGAATAAATGACACAATATAGAAGACTTTAGATTATGTAGGAAATCTAGTCATCACCCGAATCGAGTGTTTCCGAATACCCACGAATGTTATTATAGTTTGTTAAAAATATTACTGTAAAATCGATGGGTTCTTAATATTGTGTACTAGCTGTACCCCTCGGTTTTACCCGCGTTCCCGTGGGATGTCACATGTATTATGAATTTTTTGAATTATACATAAAAACCTTCCTCTTCAATCACTCTATCTATTAAAAAAAACCGCATCAAAATCCGTTGCGTAGTTTTAAGGATTTAAGCATACATAGAGATATAGGGACAGATTAAGCGACTTTGTTTTATACTATGTAGTGATATATTCTATAAAAATTTTTAATCAAAGAACAAATGCTTATAAGTTCAATTATAATATTAAAACATTTCCAGCTATTTTGTTTTGTGTACGTTTATCTGTTTCAAAAATAAATTCTTCGTTTTGAAAACCTTTTAACTTGAACGTAGATCCCGAAGGATAGATAAACTGCTTAAATTAATCAATAGATGGCGCACGCAAACTTTGGAATGAATTATCTAAGGGTTGCTTCTTGTCAATACAGTTTTTACCATAATATCATATGTTGGTAGATACTTATATAACGATGTTCGAAAACGAAGATCGTATTATGTACTCGCCTGGAAATCTTTAGACCTAGGCCACAGCGAAATTCTAGTTATTTACCGGAGATTAGGTCTAGTAATGCTGGTCCTCATTTATAAATCTTCTTGAACCTTCGTGTTGACAATTCGGTGCAATGTGTAAAGTACACGTGGTCATCAGTATACTCTTTGGTCACCTTTTACGATAACTATTTAATGAATAAATGTCTAAACATACTCGTATAGACATTAGACATCATTTTTTAAAGGAACATGTTAATAATTTAAGATTCAAATTTTGACTAAAAGGTAAAGAGAATCTGATGTGTTAACTAAAGGTGCAACTATAGATAAACATATTTTTTGTGTATTTAATATGGGATTGCGTTCTGGGGTGGGTGATAGAAATGAAAAGCTGGAAGGTACTTTCGTGGCGCTAGGTGTGTTATAAAAAGTGCAATTTCATTATGTGTAGCCTTTTGTATTAGACAGACAGTTAATTTAAATAAGACATAATAAATAAATTACCCTTTTATTCCGAATTTTTTCAATTTTTCGTTCTACTAAATAATCACTAGTGCATTTATCACAATAAGTCTCTAATTTCGATGTGCCTTACGTCATAGGCCTCCTCCAACGTCATCCACAGTTTCCTATCTGATGCAATTCTTAGCCAAAGGGGACCTAGAGTCAACTTCAAATCATCTTCCCATCTTCTCACTTTGCGACCTCGGCTTCTTGACCCGTCTCTTGGATCCGTCTCTTGGAAATAAAACATACTTACTAAATTACCAATTAATTATTTGCTAAAAACCTTCAGTAAGGGTGATATACATACAGTATATACGAATAAAAGTGCTAAAGGTTTTTATTCCGTCTCTATCGAGTTAATAGCTGTTCAAAAACCAGCCAGCCCTATAACTCGAGAGATCGGCCGTTGCCCGTATCGGGTGGTACCATGCGTGCAGGCGTTTCTCGTATACCGCTGACAGGTAGACTGCGTGACTGGAAACTGACATCGAGCCTACAGGAACTCGCTGATATTAGGGGAAATACAAGGCTTTTTTTATTCCCTTGTAAAACAAAATGATTAAGGTTGTTCCTATCGATAGTCACGATAGAGGATTTGATGTTAATCTCTTTAAAAAATGTCGTTAGGTATATTGTCGTGAAACGAAATGAACAATCTGGCTTGTTGAAGTTATACTTCTTTTGGGACGTTTGGAAAAAAATATGAGAGTAAAGTTTTTAAGATTAGCGCGCACACTGACAGCGATAAAGCTGAAATACTATCAGTGAGTAATGTTAATGTCAATCTTAACCTCAAAACGTCAAAAATGGTTATTCTTTGCTACATGTGCACACTACATTACATACAAAAATCGTATAGTCGAATAGTAAAGATAAATGCTTTTAATGCAGTTCTTCTCACCAATAATTTCGAGTATAACTTCTTACGTGCGCACAGGTTTTGTTTGACACTAAAATATTTTATAAATTAGCTTAGCTAATAAGAGATTTATATTCCGTAAATGTATTAATGACGTCACTAATACGGTGTTACAAAGAGCGAGCACGGTGGTGCATCAGGATCCCTATCGACATGTGACGTTAATTTAGCTCTCATTTTAATTTAGATTGAAAAGAGTAGAATAGTAGAGCTCTTAGTGCAGAGTTCGTCCGGGAAAGTATGCCGTGAAGCAGCAGTGCACTCGTATTACTGTGTTTCGGTTAGAAAGGTAAGGGGGCCGGTGAAATTACAGGCACATGAGACTTAACAACTTCACGTCTCAGGGTCGACAACGCATTGGCGATGCCCCTAGTGTTGCAAATGTCCATAGGCGGCAGTGACCACTTACCATCAGGTGCACCGTCCGCTTGTTTGTCGGCCTATGTGGTATAAAAAAAAATGTTTCAATTACTTCAACTTTAATAAAAATAGTGTATCTAGTTTCATTTCAGATCTAAGAATCTTACACATACATAAACCTGATAACCAGAACGTCCTTCCTTACATAGAAGACTTAAAGAGTCCCTAACTTTATCTAGACCCAAGATTAAAAAACAAACTACCCTTTTGTTTATCTCAATAACAGTGTTAAATAACCTTCGATCCAAATCCAGATGCACTATTGATCTAGGTAATTCGAAATTCATTATTCACCCTTTAATCTCAAGTAGTTTTGCCAAGTTCGATGCACCATTAATACGCTGAGATATTTGTCTATGGTTCGAATGCCAAATAACGGAAATAAACGCAATACAAACGGGTAATATCGGCTCTATATGTAATCCTCGGTCTATTTCCAGTTTATGAGGTTATAGACTTTTCATACTTTCAATTAGAACTGTTATTAATTGTTGTTTAATATTTCGGATGCCATTTTGAAAGTGAGTTTGTTTGTAACTTCTTTACGTCTTAATGGTCCTACGATTATAATCTGACCTATATAAGAAGTCCCCTTTGACGTGTAAGAATGTTATAGAGAAATGTAGACTCTTGCTTCAAGATACGGTGCATTTAGATCATCATACATTTAACCGTGGGGTCAATAGACCTTATTTTTAAACAAATTAAGTTGATTTTGAATGACGTTCTTAAAAGTCAAAAGGGAATTCTTATAGTAGACAGACTATAGTGATGAAACTCGGCACGCTCATAGCCTATGACATGGAGAGAGACGTAGCATACCTTTTTTAATCCCGGCAAAGTATATGAATCGAGAACGTGGGTAAAAACCGGGTTTATCGTTTAGACTAACTAAAACCGAATCTATATGTGGGCTTATGAAATAAAATATTACGGAAATCTAAACCTGGTTCTAATTTGGCAATGTCTATTGTTACAGATGAGCAGGAACGAGTACAGAAGAAGACTTTCGTCAATTGGATCAATTCACACTTGTCGAAGGTATGTTAACGGTTTCTCTCTTCTCGCTCTTAGTAAAAGTAACCTCTCGAAACGGAGTTAGAGTTTGACCATTTATAAGTGCTTGTGAAGGCCTATATCAATATTTTTCATTAAACGAATGAATAATTAAATAAAAGATCACCAGAATGGTCAAAGGATATAAAGATCGGCTTGAGACTCGAGGGCCCTGGGTTCGATTCCCGGGTCAAAGCCAAGTCCGGATTTGGTAATGCGGCCAAAGATTGCGACAATACTACTTACAAATGTCACATTAGGGCTTAAAATATCTGCGGTGTCATTTGTTTCATAACTAAGGCCTCTGTCTACCTTTTCGGAGATAAGGGGCTTAATGAAGATGTATTTAAATAATATTGTGTCTCGTCCGCATAAGAAATAGTTCATGTGTTTGATATATCTTAAGAATAGATTTCAATATGTAATAATGGTAGTGTTTGTAAATTTCCAGTGTTTTTAAAGCTTGTTTTACCTGTAAAATGTGTAAGCATTGCGATCGATAGCGTTTTAAAGAATAAGCAGCATTCAAACGATAAAAAAAATGCGCGAGTCCATTTTTGACAACACGTATTCAATCAAAACAAAATTTATTAAAGGCACTTAGGGGAATAAGCAGGGCGATCAGTTTTGTATTACATTGACGGCTCAACAGCTGCTGTTCCACACTGCTCGCCCGGCGAACAATCAATCTAGTATAAAATCGGCTTCAACATTTAATCGTAGAGAGTTACAAGGGCTCCTATAGCATACAACTGTCTCGCGCATTATAGTTTTATGATTAAGACATTTAAATCTATAAAGAATATTTTTTCGAAAAAAACACTAGTTCAAAAGATTTCTGCACACTTTGATTCAACTGGTTGAAAGATCACTAAACACGCCATAATTTAGGCAATGAAAACAATTCAGTCAAAACTCGCTTAATGCTATCCAGATGCCTATCCTAGATAATTAGCTAAAGTTTACATGCTCCAGACTTCTGTCTAGACTTTAGCCAGTCAAGTTTGACCTGTAATTATAAATAAAAATATCTGGATAATATTAGTTCGCTATTGTTTTCAAATCAGTTTAATCAGGGTAAGCAGCTGCAACACCAGCAGGCTCGTTAAAATGACTTGGGGTCCTGAAATTAGATAATCTGATATTTTAGGAGTGGTAGAGCTCATAATACAGTTCGTCCTTGGAAGTGCTACCACCATACCCATTTGCACTTGTATTACTGAGTTTCGGTTAGGTTAGGTAAATATGCAATTGTAATAATAAATCACAAACATCTTTTTGTACAAAATCTTATTTTGAAACGAGTAATTGCTGAGTTTATTGCCGGCTCTTCTCAGTAAAAGTAACCTTCTGAACCAGTGTTAGAGTCTGTCCATTCATAAGTGCCTGTGATGGCCTATTTGAATAAAATTATAAAATTACAGGCACATGAAACTTAAAAACTTCACGTCTCTGGGTCGACAACGCATTGGCGATGCCCCTAGTGGTGTAAAACTCCATTGGCGGCTGTGACCACTTATCACGTGGACAGTCTGGTTCTTTGTCGCCTTACTTGATATAAAAAAAACTAATGAACTGTTAGGTTAGAAATTCCTTTTTAAACAATAATCTTTAGAAAATTCAAGTTATTTGTTATACTAAATAATATATATAATAAAAATAATAATCTGCATAAAATAATAAAGGTCTAATTCTTATGACCGATGTCAATAATACCATTGAGAGGAGGACAAGCATATCAAAACTCTAGAATAACTAGTGCGTATCCAAAAATAAAGCGTGCACCTTAGTTTTATGATATAGATTTCTTTGCTGCTTTCTCAACAACTTTAAACTTTCAGAAATCTTTAATTATTTATTTATTTTACAGCGCATTCCGCCATTGCGCATCGACGACCTGATTTGTGACTTACGTGATGGAACCAAACTACTGGCGCTGCTCGAAGTGTTGTCAGGGGAGAAACTGGTATGTTTGCTTCTGACCCAACAGGGACAAGTTTTTACCCGAAAAGTTTAGACTTAACCCGAAAGTTAGAAAGGTTAGAAGGTAGGAGACCCTAAAATTAACACCGTCTCCTTCTATCTAGAATTCGATGCACATTTTAGAGAGATACAATCCAAAACTTCTTAAACCTCAGTTTTCAATTCAATAATATTTCAACTAATCCTATACTACAGGTTATTATAATTTTCAGTTATTACTTACCGATAACTTTGTATCTATCTGTACCACAATCGTTACCTTGTAATTTATTTTCCTTGAAATTATGTGGACCTACCTGTGTAAAAATAATTACTTACCTTTCTATCGTCTAGCCAATGGAGCGCGGTCGAGTCCTCCGGCGTCCTCACTTCCTCTCGAATGCGAACACGGCACTCCGCTTCCTCGCTGGGAAACGCATCAAGCTGGTCAACATCAATGCTGCTGACCTGGTGGACGGACGGCCGCCCGTCGTCCTTGGACTCATTTGGACCATAATTCTCTACTTCCAGGTAAGATGGATCGGGCTTGTGCAATGGTTGGTTATGATGACGTTGGAGGAGTGGAGAATGATAAATCTGAAGTAAATTGACATATTCTTGCAGCTGAAAAGCTAAATAAAATGATTCAGAACTAGTTTTAACCACTTTTCTCTATGTATAAAAGGAGAAACAAGAGCTTGCCGCTCGCCATATAATTGTCATCACAAGGTGAATAAAGACTTGCTATAACTTGTCCTTATGTCTCAGCCTGTTTATTTGGTTTATGAATTACGTTATCCACTGCTCTCATCGTCATCCGTTGAGTTTTTACTTGAGTCAAATCTAGAAGCACTGAGTTATTCAAAATTAGATTAGCCTGCAACGAAGTCAAAATCTTCACCGTAATTTGGCAATAGATATTGGTTTAAATTGATTAGTTAATCGATTTGACCAAGTATCGATTACTTCTGTTTTATTTGTAACTTTGGATTTATTATACTGTTTGATGTTATCATTTTCTCCATTAAATGTATATTAATATGACAGACAATTGTCCCTTGAAATATGTTTATAATATGCAGTCTGCTTCATTCCTTCTCTTGAAGTTTCTAAATCATCTTTTACTTTTATTCCATGGTTGTTTACTTCTCCTATTTATTTGGTGTCTATTAATTTACTTGTTTTTATTAGAGATTATTAAATTTACAATAAAAATGGTCAATAAATAGCAGACTTTTTGTAAATATTACTTTAATCAAATAATCTTTTTCGATGTCGACTAGTATATGCATTTTTAAATATTTAACTAAATACTTATTAGTTATGTTCTAGTTAATGTATCTATAAATTTTATAGTTGCACTAACCGTAACAAATGAGGATAACAGTTATGTTATGATTCTCTTTGAGCTACCCGCAAGGTTTCCTTGTACTAATGAAGTAATCAGAATTTATTATCTCGGTCTATGCTCGTTTAATTGGCTTGAACCTATTTTGTTTGCGCAAGCTTCGCTCAATATATTGGACCCACAGGATAGAAGAACACAGGTGGGTGGAAATGCATCACTGCTTTTAGTTGGGACCAGTTCGTATTATAACGCTATAAAACGCATCTTTACATATCAACTCTACGAAATCTATGTCTTAATTAAATCGGGGGCTCTACCGCGTAAGGGAACTGTAAAAACATCAACCCCAATATTATAAAGAGGTATAGCTTGTAGCTTTGGATGTCGGGGATAATCTCCGAAAACACAAATTCACAAATTCTCTCACTGCCAGAAAGCTACATTATTCCCGATTGATACGAGTATAGGTGAAGTTGTTACCTCAGGAAAACAGTAATTCTCTTGGGAACTTGTGTAAAATCGCGGGACGTAAGCTTGTAATTTTTTACTCACTTTTTTTTTAATATTTTGCGTGGGTTTTAAAAAAATCGGTTAAAACTAAACTTAAAATATCATTGAAGTTTAGAAACTAAACAGATGGTGATTACAAACTTCATACGTGATATACCCTCAGAGGTGACCGACTGGAAAATTATTACATTCACTCTTTTTCATTATCTGTAATCAAATTTGAATTAAGAAAACGTTCTTGATCGTTTGTAGTCTCAGAATTGCTTGATTTATCGTGCGTTTTGTAGCTACGAAAATAAAACTGGATCAGTAGCATTTGTGGTTGGTAATATTAAATGATTTTATTATGTAGCTGAAACCATTTTGATATTTTAAATTGAATCTTGCTTATTGTATTTAGATTATATATTACTTTGAAGTATTTTGTGTGCTGTTGTCGGCATCTAAAAGGTCCGTTTTGACAGTAAAGAATGTCATAGAAAAATCATCATTATTGCTTTCAAAATAAAGGACATCTATTGATTCAATGGTGGATTGTAAGATGATGCTGATGAACCTTATCATAACGCCGTAGAGTTAATTTTTCTTTAACACTCTTAGCTGTCAAATCGGGCTTCTTGTTCCTGACAACTTGAGTATTGTTGGCAGCCGTAGCTGTATCTTCCTACTATTGGTTGGCCATTGTGTTGAAATTTATTAATTAACCCAATAATTAATGAACCACCCACTTTGCAATTCATCACTGTCACTCCACCTTCACGTTGTTCACCTTTTTTTAACACTGTCGACATTTAGAAATATGTTTCACTTTACTAAATTAACTAATTTTATCTTAAATTATGTGTATTTCTATATAAGGTACCTATGAAATAAAAAGAATACAGTCGAATTGAGAACCTCCTGCTTTTTTGAAGTCGGTTAAAAATATTTTTGAGCATCAATAGTTAAAAAAACGCCACTAATTTTAACATTTGATAAGTTATACAAATCCAAATCGATTTCCAAAACTTATTAAATAAAAAAATAACAAAAATATTGGAATGTATATTCATTCAGAAATATCGCATATATGTATATGCGTAGTCAAAGCGTTTCATTCCTCTAACAATTCTAACCATCCTGTTGTTATCAGATCGAAGAGAACAGCCGAGCGCTAGAGTACCTCGGAGGATCTCGGTGCGCATCAGTGATGTCTCAAGAGTCGGGAGCCGCCACTCCCACTCACCGCGCTGAGGACCGATGGAAGCAAGGTGCCAAGAAAACGCTGCTACAATGGGTGGCCAACGCATTGCCCAAGTAAGTTTGAGCCTTTAACCAAAGAGATAACAATCTGAAGTTGACTGCTTAAAGGAAATAATTGCCGCCATTTTACTTCAACTGTCAGTGTGGACTGACAAGTGAATGAATGAATGAATGAATGAGAATAGGGTATATAGTAACAGTTAAAGATATCTTACTGGTACAATAAAAGAAACCAACCAACCTTTTCCCATGTATTTTGAATTTTTTTGACATAAAAACCATATCCAAATCTAGCATAATCCCAATGAAAACACAATTATTAATGTTTCTCTATCTAGTTGAAATTAT
The DNA here is from genome assembly GCA_907165245.1 of Habrosyne pyritoides. Taxonomy (NCBI): domain Eukaryota; kingdom Metazoa; phylum Arthropoda; class Insecta; order Lepidoptera; family Drepanidae; genus Habrosyne; species Habrosyne pyritoides. Next base: position 1,326,542 of record OU015594.1, on the reverse strand, counting down.
ATTTCTATTCAGAATTTAATAAGTCAGTAATATAAATTTATATATTTTGTACTGATTAAGATAACTAATAATTCGAGAAATTTGTACAGTTTTTAGAAATCATGTTCGATCGTTAACGGTTTATTTTTTATCAATGACTACTGTAGTGATTTTTATCGGTAAATTACGGTGTACACGTATGTAATTTAGGTTTTAGAAAATACATTGTATAGCTAAGATAATGAAAGGTGAACTAAAATGCCACCTTCTTCATTAGATACTATCACAATTTTACATTTTGCTCTTTTTTTTTTTAAATTTATACTTCTAGAAACTTATTTACACCCAGACCAAACAAACATACATGTTCATGTCCACGAATGTTTGTCTTGGGTGTGAATAGAACCCACAACTACTTTTAATGACAAATTAAGATAGCTACGTTCGCTGTTAACGTGGTTTTCAAGATCGGCAACACATTGGCATGGCCCCTGGACTCATACCATCAAGTGGGCTGTTTTATCAACATTAAAACATTTAGGTTTTTACATTACGTTTGGCACTCCTCTCCTCTTCACTTAACTAACTAAAATCTTTGCCTACAGGGATTCAAACATTCAAGTGACAGACTTTGGCCCATCCTGGCGCGATGGTATCGCGTTCCTGGCCATAATTGACGCAATTAAGGCTAACCTGATCAACCTGGCTGAGATGAAGAGGAAGACTAACAGGCAGAGGCTGGAACACGCCTTCGACTTGGCTGAGAACGAGCTGGGAATCGCCAGGCTCCTGGATGCCGAGGATGTGGACGTGGACAAACCAGATGAGAGATCCATAATGACATACGTAGCACAGTTCCTGCATAAGTACCCTGAACCCAAGGTAAGGGTGAATTATGTTTTAATGATAAAATCTTGCATTATGATGATTCTAGTATGTAATTATGATATTATAATTATTAGTGAAAAATCTTATTATACAACTATGAATCTTTTGTCAACCTAAAGAGGATTTAAGTCGTACATTTAGAATGTTCATGGATTTTTATGGTAAATGTTTCCACAGACTACTGGACCAGATGCCGTAGCGGCAGTACAGGAGGAGTACGAATCTCTTAGAATGTGGCTGACAGAACGTGTCACCACAATTCAAAGGCAATACGACTCGCGAACCTTATCGCGAAACTACGAAGATTACGTCCGCGCCGAAAATGATAGGCTCGCTCGCGAACCGATATACCAGAAACTCGAAAAACTAATGTATACGCAAAGCCTTGTAGCTATAGCACCCAAATCCTGGCGCGAGCTCGTAACCCTATGGATAGAATTAGAAAGATTGCACAGAAAGTGGCTGTGGCTTTTAGACTCCGATCTTCCCGGCGACTTTAGAGTAGTAGGCGAGTGGCTAGCTAAAGCAGAATACTTGCTTTATTTCGACGAAATACCCACTAACTTAGACGAAAGAACCGCTGAGGTTATCAGTCAAAAATTAGAGGAACACAGCGAGTTCTTTGCTGGCCTACCCGATATTATAGACAGATTTGAAGCAGCACTGAGATCCCCCGATGCTGCCAGAATACCTGCACAGAGACTGCAGGACATGAAAGAACGTCTTGAGACCGTGAGTCGAAGAGCACCACAGAGAAAAGCTAGGTTAAAGTATTTGGAACACAAATGCTGTATTGTTGCCTTCACTGAACTGACGAAGGCCAAGTTAGCCGCGTGGACCGGCAAGTACGGTCGTATAGACCACGTTCGTGCCTTATTAGACGACTACGACAATTTTGTGACCAAAAATAAGATTTTCCAAGAGTTCGATAGAGCTTACGTCGATATAAAACAGGTAGCAGATGAATATAAAAGGGTCTGTGAAGTAGATAGGACGGAAGCTAGAGAGATCGATGCTTTCCTGAGGGAAGTTGCAGAGACATGGAGAAGAGTCGCTTCTGACGTGAGATGCGCTAGAAGTGTGCTGGAAGAAGTTATAGCGCATTGGGAAAGATGGAACACACTAGCAGATGACTTCACAACTTGGCTGGATAAGGCGCAGCATATGTTGCGAGTGTCTGAAGACGAGAGATTGGAGTTCTTCCAAGATTTGACAGTTTGGAAAGAGAAGCATCAGCTTCTAGGTGACGCAGCAGGTTTTTTGGCTGCGACCTGTTCAGAAGACATCAGCTCGGAGATAAAGAGGAAATATGTCGAGATTACGGAGAGATGGGAACGTGTTTGGGAAGAAGCCGAACGGTAAGTTTTCTTATATTTTCTAACAAGTTCACAGTTACAGTAACAAAAATATTTGATCCCCATGATCTTAAATTTCTTCAGTGGTCAATCCCATGTTCGACTCCCAGCTTAGGCAGCGTTTGTATAGTACTGGGACAATGCCTACCTCTTAGCAGATAATGAGCGTGGTCAAATTTCATAATAATTCTCATTAAATGTTTTTAAAGAAATTTCTTAATAACTGTAGTTATAGATATAGTGATATCAGTGGTTAGTCGTACCTAGCCAGGATAAACGAAATTGTGTCATTGTATGCTGTTTTTGCTTTCTCAGACAGTTGAATAGAAATTGGAGCATTATGATTGACACACAATCGTATAGGTTTATGTTCATTGAATTTTCATATTTAGCTCGATGACTGACCATAATTGAAAAGTAATAATTTCAAATGGTACTCGTATGGTTGTTCCTACATTTTTTTTAATCATTTATTCAACACTATACAAAAATACAATTTATGTTTATATAGCTCCCACGGAAGCCTCTCGTGCTTATCTGCGGAACCTAATCTAACTTCTAATATAACGTTTAATATAAAATAGCCTCCTATATGCGTTTTAAAAACGTTGCATTGTGGTTATATAGAAACGCGTTTTATCTCTTTTTCTTGCATCTTTAAACCTTATAAATACGTTTGTATAAAATGCAATTCACAGTGTGCAAAAAGAAAAAAAAAATTGTTGATAAATATGTCGTTTCAAAATTTGATTGTGTGGTTTTATGAAACCACGGTAAAAGTGAAACTTTTTCACATTATAGACATTTAACAAAAAAATTTTGGGTATAAAAATCGCTTTATCAATCTTAATTTTACACTTGGAAAATTGAAATGATAATGGGAAATAATAAAAGTAGACTAAATCTGCAACTAATATTGGCCTTGGCTGCTCTGGCGAGCGCCTTTCACTTTATCCCTACTACGCGACCGACCGTCACGCGACATGCAACACACAGACCAAAAAGTTTGAGACGATCTAATAAAAGTTTCACTTTAAAAGGATGATATATTTAGATATTACGAGTTTGAAAGACTATTGGATTCTGTGAAGGATATGAGTAACCGTCGCTGCGGTAGTCGAGTGGTATAAAGCTCGGCTGGATACCCAAAGGTACTGGGTTCGATTCCCGGGTCGGGCGGGCAATAATAACACGTCTATATTAAGGTTAATATTTAATTTATGCACTCGAGAGGCGGCGCCAATCCTCACCATATAGAGTCTTAATACTAAGACCTCGCAATCCAATTTAGAGAGGATATGAATAAGATTGTAATGTTTGACAAGGAGGTTGAATGTAAAGGTAATAGAAGAACACTAGCTGTCCTCCGTGGTTTCACCCGCGTTCCGAATGTCTATAATCTGCAAATTGTCAAACGCGCAAACCCCTCAAAAGGAATATTTTTTATCTCGTTTTTGCCATATTTTTCAATGATGCTCCGCTTCTATTGATCTTAGCGTGATGATATATAGCCTATAGCTTTCATCGATAAATGGGCTATCTTACACTGGAATAATTTTTCACCAGTATTACATTAATGTAAAAAATTAAGGGATTTTTTTTTTGTGATTTTTAACGGGCTGTATTTCAGTGAAAAATGATCGTATCCACAAAAAAAGAAAAGTATTTTGAACTTCCAAGATTCTAGTTTCAAGATTTTTCATGATTATTTTTGATCAAATAATTATGAAGGTCACAGCTTCAACGCAATCCAAACAAATAGCGCGATTTTTATTTTTTATTTTTAGTCACCTTTTTTTTGGTAACACGCGTTTAATATTTTTTTTCTTGCTAAGTGGATATGATAGCCAGTTTATTTAACTTTAATTTGCTTATATTTAATTGCCTGTAAGTTCATTTCTCGCAAATTAATTGAATTTTACATGGAAAAGGTACTGTTTGTCTTAAATTGCCGTTATCTCAATTTTAACCCTTATTTTTTTCCATTAGTGTATATTATATATACCCATAGAGATTAGCGCGTTCAAGCAAACAAACAACGAATAGTTTCTTTGTTCAGCTTTATATATATATATAATCTAATAATTTGACAGATGAGAAACTTTTATCACACATTTATATAGGTTGTAAATAATTATGACGATTTCCAATGAAATATTTATTATATAATTCATTTTAATATTATTAGTAAACAGATATAATTTGTAATTGACATGAAGAAAGATAAAAAATTCAAAATTCAAAACCATTTATTCAGTTTAGGCCTTCGGAGGGCACTTATGAAGGTCAAATTTAAAGTTACTGAAGCTACAACCGGTTCGGAAGTCAGCCTTCAACTGAGAAGAACCGGCAAGAAACTCAGCAAGGTTACATTTTTTTTTTTTTATTTGTTATATAAATTTTTATCTATTCTGACTTTTTGGCTATTTTATAATTTCAATTTTACATAATTTTATATTTAACAATTACAAGATACTTATTATAGGTAACATTAATAAAAACAAAACAAAAAAAATATGACAAGACTACAAAATAGAAAATAACAATAATTAGGTACTTACAACTTAAACAAGAGATTTAGAGGTGCACTGTGCAGAGAGCAGCTATTTCCATACATTTTTATCTTCAATATAATGAACTACCTTGTAATACGCTTTTTCTTTCAAAACTTTCCTAATATAATTTTTAAATTTATGATCAGACATTTTGGTTATTGAAAGCGGTATCTTATTATAAAATCGAACACAATTACCAAGAAATGACTTGTTAACTTTAGTTAGTCTAAAGTATGGAACAACTAACTTCTCCCTTTGTCTTGTATTTATACTATGAATATCTAATTTTGCCTCAAACATTCCTATGTTTCTACGTATAAACATTATATTTTCATAAATATATAGTGAAGGTAATGTCATTATATTTATTTCCCTAAATAAATCTCTTAATGATTCACGGGGACCCATACTGTAAATTGCACGAATTGCTCTTTTTTGTATAATAAATATTGATTCTATATCCGCTGCTGCTCCCCAAAACAAAATACCATAGGACAAGAGGCTATGAAAATATGCAAAATAAACTAATTTGGCCGTCTCAACATTCGTCAATTGTTTAATTTTCCTAACAGCAAAAGCAGCCGAACTTAATTTAGCAGCTAGAGTATCAACCTCAGGTCCCCATTGCAATTTATTGTCTAATGTAAGACCCAAAAATACCGTTTTATTTACAAGATCAATATGGCTCCCATCTATTATTATTTGGCTATCTACTTGTGCTACATTTGGTAAAGAAAACCTTAAGCATTTAGTTTTCTTTGAATTTAGTAATAGATTATTTGTAGCAAACCACCCACAGACAATTGACATAGTATGATTAACTTTAGTTAGATCTTTGTCTTTTCTATTAACTTTAAAAATTAATGATGTATCATCAGCAAACAAGACAATATCTGTGAGGTCATTTACAACATATGGCAAATCATTTATATATACTAAAAACAAAAATGGACCTAAAATTGAACCCTGGGGTACCCCCATTTCGACTAAAGAGCCCTTGGATGTTGTGCCGGTAATCCCTACCTTTTGCTGGCGATTTGATAAATAAGATAAAACAAGATCATGAGCAGTTCCACGAATTCCGTAGAAGTCAAGTTTTAGTAGTAGCGTACGGTGGTCAACGCAATCGAATGCCTTGGACAGATCACAAAAAATGCCAATCGCATCCTGTGAATCCTCCCATGCGCCATAAATGTGCCTCAGCAATGTTGCTGCCGCATCGGATGTAGATCTTCCCTTCGTGAAACCGAACTGATGACCATGCAATACCTTATGCTTAGTAAAGTGACTTGACATTTGATTAAGCAGCAATTTTTCAAAGATTTTACTAAGTGCTGGCAGAACGGAAACTGGTCTGTAATCAGATGGATTCTCCCTACAACCGGACTTGAAAATAGGTACTATTTTACTATATTTCATTAAATCAGGAAAACAACCCTGATCAATGCATTCATTAAAAATATTTGACAAAACAGGTGCAATCACTGTTATTATTGATTTTACGATTGTTACTGATAAGCCCCATAAATCTTCAGTACTTTTCATATTGAGAGAATTAAAAGTTATTATGATATCGCTAGCATTAATATGGTCAAATTTAAAACTTGGAAATGTATTATGAATATGCTGCTTGAGTAAAGATTCCGCTGCTATAGGACATGATTTAAGGCTTTTAGTAGTTTTACCAGGTATACTCGTGAAGAAGTTTTCAAAAGCACAGGCTACATCTAAATTATTTGTTAGAATTTTTTCATTAATTTTAAGAGTTACCTGTTCATTATTATTTCTAATTTTACCAGTTTCCGTATTAATAACATTCCAGACTGTCTTTATTTTGTTATTAGCATTACCTATTTTATTACATATAAAGTAAGATTTAGCTTGATTACACACTAACTTGAAAGTCTTTGAAAATTTTCTAACATATTTATGAAATTCTTCGTTCTGAGTTAGAGATTTTAAATGATAAAGTTCATACAACCTATCCCTGCTCTTACGAATACCTTTTGTAGCCCAGTCACTAAATCCCATTTTACTATTTACCTTCACTATTTTAGTAGGACAGGCTCTATTAAAATTATCGCAAATCCCAGACAATAAACCTTTATACAAGACATTGGGCTCATCACTATGATATATTGTATTACAGAGTTTCAGCTCTAAATTATTCTTAAAGGTGTCTAATCTTGCCTTAGTAGTAGGTCTAATTACTTTCGTTACTTTAAATACTTGTCTTTTAAATGGCAATTCTATTAATTGAGCCTTATGATCCGAGCGAACACCACTAATAATCGATTTCCCTAGTATACTACTATTAGTTAATATATTATCAATACAAGTAGCCGAAGTGGCTGTAGATCTTGTTGACTCACTAAACAATAAATCTAAGTTGAACGATTTGAATAAGGCAACAAAATTCCGACTTTCAGATGAATTACTAAGAGTATCTACATTAAAGTCGCCACATACAACTATTGACTTGTTAGAATTATTAAATAACTTACGAAGAATCTCTTCCATTATAGACGTAAACAATAAAAAATTTGATGCCGGTGGCCTATAAACACAAACAATAATATAGTTCTGCAACTCTGCACAAGACACCTCACAAACACGCTCAACAGAGAGGCTACAAATATCTTTACGATCCTTGAATTTAATATTATTATTTATAAGAATTATTGTGCCGCCACCTTCTGCAGATAATCTATTGAATATACTGGCAACTGTAAAGTTTTTAATATTAAAAAGCATAGTGCCCGGTTTCAACCATGTCTCTGTAAAACATAATATATCTATATTTATTTTATCTAATAATAAATGAATATCAAGAATTTTGCCAAAGAAGCGATTAATATTCTGATGTAATAAAAAAGTCGAACTGTTTAGCTTCTCTGTTGTCAAAAGTTTTTGTTTAAAGAACTATTCTGAGATTTAATGTTAAAATGACTTGTTCTTACTGTGTTATCCCTTATCCTATTAATATTATATGCTACAAGTGATGCAATCAATTTCTTAAGTTTTTTTGGAATAAACAGGGTATCCTGTTTCAATTTCAAATTACTAACAAACTTGTTAGTATCAAAATAAATAAAATTAGCACTATGACATGTAACATTATGCATATGGTTATTTAAATGCCAAATATAATTATTCTCCATATCTGAATAGTTGGAAGAGTATGGGAAAGCACATAACATTATTTTCATTACCTCTAATTTTGATAAAGAATTGAGACTATTTATCAAGTCTTTTTTACTTATATTTATAACATTGCCAATTAAAATTATTATTATGGTATTTTCATCAAACTTTGTATGCAAAATCTTATCTATTATTTGTTTGTATGATGCTCCTGGCATACAATAATTTATTACTGAATCAGTTATTTGGTTACTTATTATTGAGCCAAAGTCAGATCCTATTTTATCCGAAAAAACTATTGTCTTTGTGATTGTAGGACAAGGATTGGAATCTAATTGCATGACCCGAACATCAGTCTGATTCATTTGTGTTATTGGAAGCAACTCACCTGGCCCAGCTGGTGAAGGGTCACAATCACATATATGATTATGGGACAGAGATCTTAATGTGTCCTCATTGTACTTACATAAGTCAACCAGGTGTGTTGCCGCCAATATATGCTCATTTATTTGTTTTTGAGCAATTTCATACCTAGAAACTAAGTCCCTAAGACAGATCTCCTTGTGCTCAAGGTCTGAGAGCAAGCGCTGAGTGTCAGTATCATACAATTTTTGACAATTATTTAATTTATTATTGCAATCTTTTAAATTTCTAATTATTTGAATCCTTTCTTTCCTCAATTCAACATTTTTATAAAAACATTTTTGTTTTTTAACTACTGAGTTTACTTTTCTAATAAATTTATTTAATTTTAAATATTTCTTAATTTTATTGTGACTTCTTAATTCAACTTTTGCACTATTTGCTTCAGAATTTGCCGGCTGAGTACACAAATCACTCCCAATCAGCTCATCATAGAGGCTCAATGTATTGTTGGTTTGGTGACAACTTGCTTCGGTTTCCAGGCGGTTAATTTTGTCCTTCGCCTGACCCAAGCTGCTCTCCAGACCAGATAACCGAGTCAGTGTTTTCTCATAAGTGGTACTACACTCATTGAATGTAGCCACCACCTTCTCTAAGTGGTCGCGCTGGTCAGTGACTTCCATGTAGTTGTTGTGAAGCTCAGCCAGGTCCTTCTTCAGCTGACTATTTCTGTTGTTCACATTTCTAACTTCCTCCTCGCCTTCTTCACGTTCCTGAATTAGCCGGTCACAGAGAAGTTGGGAGGCCTTAAGGTCTTCTAAAGCCTTTCTGAGCTTGATCTCGACATCACGGGCACAGGCCTTGCGAGTCATCATGTTAACAGACATGAATCCACAGACCCTGAAGTGCAAGGACAGAAAGCTGAGAAAGTGAACAATTTAAAATTCTATATGCTATCTATTACTGAAGCAGGTTCAATGTTTGTTTTATCTTTTATTTGTAGGTAGGTAGGTATGATAAAAGGGGATATTAAACTAAACTAGGGGCTATTACTACTTAAATACAAATATTATATGTATATTGTTAAGTAAAGTGTACAGTGTTAAACTATGTATTAAAGTGTCTGAGGCAAGTTATTCTATCATCAACTTTGCTTCCACAAATTTGTCAAACAAGGTGAGATTTTAAGGTGCCAAACTGAGTAATGGACGTCGCTCAGAGATCTGAGCCGTGAGTAGGGTTAATGTATACTATGTTGTGTGTAAAAATGAACATAAATAAATACAATACTCCCCAGGTTTTAAGTCGTTCCGTTCAAATTTTGTCCGTTTCGAGCCGTTGTTTGGTTGAATTTTTCCGATGATTGGATTGATAATTTGTCACCAACACTTTAACATGAATTTATTTAGGTTTACAATGATTTTGGCTTTGAATTTCGATTAAATATTGTGTTTAATATAAATTTTTAATTAATTTAAAATACGATTCAAATTTAGACGTCTAATCGATAGGGTTGCCAGTTGTATTTTAAGATTTTTAAGATATATATTTTTTTATATTTAAGATTATAAAACGTCGTGTAAAATATCACGTGCCTCGTTTTACCTCCTATTTTCCGTAATACAATCCTCGAGGGCTCGGAGAGCGGATCTTTCAAGTAATTGCGTAGTAAACGAAAGAGACAGAGCGTAGAATCCGCGCTGGTGCATCGAGTTAGAGTCAGTTACGCTACAGAATCATACCCATGCATAATTATACAACTATAATGTTTAATCGACTTGTTTCTTAGATTTGTTATTATTATAATAATCACTATTACGTTATATCTATTTATGAATGATGACATTAGAATTGTTGTAGTACTTTGTAAGTGTAAATTTACTTAGATATGGTAGCGTGTAAAGTTTGATTTTATTTATTTATAAATTATAGGTAAATATATATATATTAGTAAATATATTATAAACGTTTAAAAATACAGGGATACTTTAAATATCATCAAAATTTGTCTGTAGCAATCTAACCCTACAGAATAGATCTTCTGATGCTATACAATAAGGATGTTGACTGACATGTCAAACTAGCAACTTTTTATTAAATGTCAAATCGAATGAATGCATGGAGTTTTGTATGAAATACCAAGTTGTGACGTCATTATTGTACAGCATCAAAACTCTTTTGGGTTCGATTGGTACTAAAAAATAAAAATCATATTAATTATTAAGTTTTTATCACATTTGATGTATCCCTGTATATTTGTATGTTCTATACACTGCCTAGTGTTTGATTATTTATCTTGAATACATGATAGTTCCCTAAACATCTCACTCCGGCTGAGAGCCTTCTGCGCTCACGGGAAATGTCCGTTTATAGGTGTAAGAGCCATCAGAGACTTCGTTACTTGAATAAAAAAAAGTCAATATCCCTATTTAAGATCGATGTGATAAAGCTCACTTTGTGTAATGCTATATGTTCCCGAGAGATCTAGTATAACTCGGGACTATAGCGTATGCTGTATCACTCAGTAAAAGTGTAGCTTTCTAACAGTAAAGGATTTCTTCAAGTTAGATGAATAGTTTTGGAGTTTACCTCACCTTCAAAAATTACCTCTCGGTAATTTTGTGCAAATTCTTTTTTGAACTAAATTAATTTTGACGAAGAATATATTTTTAAATAAAACACTCTTTATAGTAAAACAACTGTAAGTTAATTTAAGTTTTTAATGACAAGTAATGTTGGAGTATCCTCGCGTTCGTGAGGGATTCTAGAGTAGTAGAGCTCTTAGTGCAGAGTTCGTCCGGGGAAGTACTACCACCTCACCCATTTCCGCCGTGAAGCAGTAGTGCAAGTGTATTACTGTGTTTCGGTTAGAAAGGTAAGGGGGCCGGTGAAATTACAGGCACATGAGACTTAACAACTTCACGTCTCAGGGTCGACAACGCATTGGCGATACTCCTAGTGTTGCAAATGTCCATAAGCGGCGGTGACCACTTACAGGTGGACCGTTTGCTTGTTTGTCGGCTCAAGTGGCATAAAAAAAAAAAGAAGGGATCTAAGGTTTTCCCGGTATAATCCCTATATCACATGGAATGCTTCTTGCTGTCACTTAAATAATTTAAGATACAGTTCGGTAGCTTTAGAGACTACCCCTAAATACAAACAAATGAATTTCAACTCTGTGAAATTGAATATAGCACGCACATAAAACAACAACTACATTATCTCTCGCCAATCCTCCATTTACAGTAAGAAGCAGGGAACAGAATTTTTGACAACTTTTTTTGTAATGTCTTTCACAGGTACGTCCGTGGAGGTGACGCTCTTAGGCATCGTCGAGAACTGGCTATGGGTGTCAATGCCTTGGACTCCTGGCTGTCAGTAGCTGAAAACCTTCTCAACAGGCAGCCGAGAGCAAACACAGCTGATATTCAGACATACATCGACCAGCTGCTACATTTGAACTCTGAGATTGAACAGCACGAAGAGCTGTTCAAGACTATAAGCAGGTATGTCGTTGAAACTTTTGGTGGTATGACTGAATGGGCTTGACACGATGAGATTTATGCTACTAGATGAATTCATTTTGGTTTCATTAAAACTAGTGGTCCCCCAGCGGTCGAATTTCGACTGTTATACATATTTTTTTAATGCTCAGACGTTATTGAGGTCCTTTTATCAAATACACTTCTATAATAAATCATTTTTTTTTTATTTGTTCTAGAAGTGTGAAGTATCAAGTTTGTGTTACAAGTTCTATTACGTCACCGAGCGTGTACAATAAGTCATATATATTTGACATTGACAATATGAGGGTTTTTAATTTATTGTATTATTAAACGTATTTGTATAAATGTTAGCTTTCTCCACTTCTTCTGTATGAACTTCTTCTCATACAAACCTACAATGATTCACTTCACGTATATGTTACTAATAATATAAAAACATTCCAATTCCAAGGACCTTCCAAAATGCAATTGCCGAGCTGCCCCGTGACGAGGTGGAGTCAAACATGTCGAAGCTCAAGCAGCAGAAGGAAGCTCTGGTCAGAGTCCGAGCAACAGTTCCAGTGAAGCTGCACCAGTACAGGCAGCTGTTGGTACAGCATGAGTCGCTGGAGAGTGGCCAGAAGGAGATCGGGCAGTGGCTGGATAGAGCTGAGGACGCGTTGCAGTCCAGGACCGAGACGAGACGGTGAGAACGTTGTCCACATTATTCTAAAACCAAAAGAGAAAGAAACGACTTACTGTGTTTGAACCACTCCCATACACATACGTACCGCTATCTCGTTCTTGCTTATATTATAGCGCATATTGCTATCACTGGTACGTGATACAATCCAGTTTTCTATCGTATCTTTTTCTTTTTATACTATTTTGACGTTACGTCACTTCAACTCACACTACAACAACACTTCATATCTAGTGACGTATGTTACGTCAAAATGTCAATGTTTTAATAAACACATTGGTTGATCCTTGAATAGAGAGTTCATGCCATAGTGACTTTGCTGATTTCAAAATAGTTTTATACTATCATTTGTATAATATAAAAAAACTTATGACTAATCATTAACGAGAGTTATTTTTTATTGGGGTTTTTTAAATTCAGTAATATCTACTATTTTTTGTCAACTCCAATTCAAAAGATTCATTCCTATGTCTTCTATTTTCCCTTTTATCTTACCTCATCAGTGTGTCTTATGATCTCTTAATTCCCTATGTTACTCCTACAGTGAAATAATAGAGGAGCGTTACGAAATCCACCGCTCATTCTTCTCCCGGACCACGTACTACCGCTCCATGCTGGAGAGCAAGAACAAGGTATTCCAGAACATCGTCAAGTCTGCTGACACTGATAGGAGCGCTGACGTCACAGAACAAGTTCGCCTCATGAGGGACCTGAACGATAGGTAAGGAGACAGAGAATTCAAAATTAAGAACGAATCGAATCAAATTTTATTTTTCTCAAAATCTTAATAAAATAAACACCAACGTGAATCAAACGCGGTATGTCGTAAAGACACATAAAAAAAGTTAAACTTTTGTATTACAGGGACACATTTTAATTATTCATCAATCACTTTTGAATGGTATAGATTGCGTTTATCATTCATAAATTTTTTGTCACATAAAATATTTCGTCTTCAAAGTTCTCCCCTAAGAAGTTTCACATCAATATATACCCTTTTTTATTATCTTTCTTTAACAACAGTAATACACTATGATAAATTATTTCTTTTAGATTCGCTCATGTATCTTCGGAAGCGACCCGACGCGAAGCAGAACTCCAACGCCTGGTACGAGCTTGGGAAGAGTTCGAGACCAAGAAGCGTGCTGTGGAAGAGTGGGCCTCTAGAGCAGAGGCCTTGCTGGCTGATAATAGAGTCGACTCAAAACAAGCCGTGGACTTCCACAAGAGATTCTTCCAAGGAGCTGATGAGAGGGCCGTTTCGGAACTCGTGCGGTCAGGACGGGAGCTTATAGAGGTATGACAGTTAAAAGAGAATAAGTTTAACAGTGATATTGTTCAAACTCCATATAGTATATAATTTTCCTTCTACCTGCAGTAATGTATATATAACTAACTAGCTGTTACCCGCGGTTTTACCTGCATTTCCGAGGAATACTACATATTCCCGGGGTAAAAAGTAGCCTTCCTGCTATTCCAGACCATAATTTATTTTTGTGCCAAATTTCATCCGGAGCCGTTCAGTCATTCTGGCGTGATTGAGGAACAAACATCCACCCATCCAAACTTTCACATTTCAAATCTATGTAATTTTGTTAAAACATTTGCACGTGTTAAAGTTTGCTAAGTAAAAACCGGCAGGCACAAAGGTGACGAATACTACCATTTCTTATTTCTGGGGTTTGAGAAAATATACCGATGATCTCGTGCATTTTACTCCTTGTACTTATGCATTTCCGAAAGAGGTGACGTCCGGCAGCCAGTCAGTCGTAAAAATTAATAAAATATAGGACAGACAAAAAATGTTACTTCCACAGTAGACAACACTTACTTTCATGGTCGAACGCTACAGGAATCTAGGGCAAAAGGGGAAGGTGCTCTAAATAGATGTTGTTCGTTAGCTGGTGAACGAGGAGGACCGCGCGGGCGTGGTGGGCGCGGTGGAGGAGCTGCAGCGGCGCTGGCGCGAGCTGCTCGCGCGCGCGCCGCCGCACCTCATGCGCCTCGAGTTCCGCCTCGACGAGGCCGTGTTCCACCACTGCATCAAGGACATCGAGAAGGAGATCGTCTACGAGGAGCAGGTAGGAACCACCGTCTTACAACTCAGCTCGGACTGTACCGGGGGAAGGTTGTGTTAGATGTCCGTCTGGGTTAAACGTCTATTCTGTGTGTAATATCCGTCCTAGCACTGCTTAGTTTGGGTCCAGGTGGCCGTTTAAGATGTATATCTCTGAATATTTCATCATATGAGGTGATGATAACCATTGTACTTGCAGCTGCTGAAGTTGTATTTTATTTAGATTCAACTAGTAGGGTATTAAAGTACCTTGCGACGGTTTACTTAAAACCCGAGCATAGCCGGATTATTAATTCTTTTAACTAAAGTCTTTTCTTTTACCAGGCCTACAACCAAAGCGACGATGCCGACGGCATCCTTATCAGAAACGAGGAGTACTTCCGCAACCAAGGCAAGATCATGCAAGTGGAGCACTGCCTCCAAAATCTAAAGAAAATCTCCACAAGTTACACCCATCAAACTGGAGACACCTCCCTGGAGGAGTCTGTTCGGAGGTGCGAGCAGGAATGGGAGAGCACGGTGCACCGGGTGGAACACTTCAGGCAGCAGTTGCAAAGGATACCGGCGAAGTGGGACGCTTACAGAGAGAAGTTTAGGGAGATGGAACGTTGGATGGACCATGTGGACAAGACGATGGACAGCATTGTCAGGGAAGTCGATTCAGCTGAGGCCTTTGAGAGAGAGAAGACTATCTTCCAGGTGAGTTGTAGCTGTAGTGATGTATAAATAATATATTTATGTTATATATGTAGGTTTCGAATTTCTTTTAGAACCTTATGTCCCATTATAAATTTGTAATTTTTTTAATGAATTCTATAAAAAGTACTTATTTCCAAATGCTTTCTTTGGCAGCTGAGGGAGTTGATGGTAATACATTATTTTAATTAAACACTTGTTTGCACTGTCTATTCTAATAATAAGTTTTAGTATGAATATAAATATATGTAGATGAACTTATTGTTTTTTAGAACATATGCCGTGAAGCTGACAAGAAACGCGAAGACATGAAGTGGCTTGTCCAAACCCTGGACATGCTCACAAACCATTGCTCAGAGATCGAAGCCCAAGAAGAACAAGTCAAATTAGAAAACCTCATAGCGAGATACAAAAACTTGATACCGACTATTGAAATCACGATGATTAAGACTGAGACTTATACACGATGCTACACGTACCGTCGTGAGGTTCACGAAGTTATTTGTATTCTCGAAAGTGCTAAGGAACAGGCCAAGGTTGAGCCAGAACCACAGTCACTACAACACGTCGAGCAATTAGTCCTCGAACAACAAACAGCAGTGCAGAAGCTCGATCGCCACAGACCTTCTGTCATGTCGATGCTACAACGAGGTAAAGAGCTCATCAAGGACCTCAACGCACCTATCTTTGTTAGGGAAGATGTCAAGACCCTTGAAACCGGCTGGAACGCAGCCTACGAGACTAACATCGATCGTCT
Organism: Habrosyne pyritoides; assembly: GCA_907165245.1. Taxonomy (NCBI): domain Eukaryota; kingdom Metazoa; phylum Arthropoda; class Insecta; order Lepidoptera; family Drepanidae; genus Habrosyne; species Habrosyne pyritoides. Next base: position 1,310,540 of record OU015594.1, on the reverse strand, counting down.
TCACAAGTTACGTGAAACGCAGAAGGTTTGGTCTAACTTTGAATACCAGAAAGAAGAGTTGCTATCAGACATCGACAAGATTGAGAGCGTTGTCGCTCACCCAGGCTTAGAGCTTGGAGTCTCAAGCATCGGCCGTGAGTTACAAGAAACAAAGACCATAAGCAAGGACATAGAAAAAGCTAAGGAAGAGAGACTACCGCAGCTTCAAAACGCATACGCTGAACTGCGTACTCTTACAGCTAATAAGCCTAAGCCAGTTATTGAAAAAGATTTAGAGACTATTGAACGGAAATTAGTAAGGGTTCAAGATGAAGTTCAAACTAAAGTGGAACACCTTGAAAAGTTTAACGAGGAGTGGGTGAAGATTGAACATAAACTGGAACATGTCCGAGAATGGATTAAAAAAGAAAGCCCTATAATTATATCTCAGATCCGATCTGAAAATATTACTCCCCAAGAGAGAGTAGAGAAGTCTCAAGCATTGCAGAAAGTAATATCTGAGAAATTAGAAATCGTCAGGGCTGTTGCTGATCAAGGTACTAAATTGGCTGTAGAACATCGTGTTCAAGATGTCAATAGACTTAAGGGTGATGTAGCCTTATTAGAGAAAATGATGGCAGATCTACAACGCTCAACGGAGCACCAGACTAAAGTAGTTGAACATGACCTAGCCAGCTGGCAAAAATACCAAAAGGGTGTGGCGGAAATTAAGCCTTGGATTGAAGAAGCTGAAATTAAATTAGGAACCGTACCAAAGCCTACTACATTACCTGAAGCACAGCAATTACAACAACAATCTAGAGCTCTTCTAACAGACGCTGATAAACAATTGATGAACTTACAGATTCTGTCTAGTGTTAGTCACCAATTGTCAGGAAAGACAAGTGCACCTGATGAGGTAGACGCTATACATTCTAGATGGGCAGTTGTCCACGACTTAGCTGACCAGTGGAATAACAAACTTGAAAAACTTGTCACTAACTGGGAGAACTTCGAACGCGAAGCCGAAAAGTTAGAAACTTGGATTGAAAATGGCGAGAAACTGATTAGCAGCCGCAGTATTTCTGTTGATTCTCCCCAAGTTGAAAAATTAGACAGAGAGCTAAATAAACTAAAATCTTTTGGAAATGAAATCTCGCAACAGCAAGCCAAAATTATCAGTCTCTCCCAGAGTTGTGACAATATCTGCCATAACATACAACCGGAAGGCGCTACTTTATTGAAAAATAAGGTTTCTGATATAAAACAACGTACAAACGACCTTGCTGAAAAAGTCCGATCCAGAGTAAATGAACTCTCTGATAAGATAATCGTCCGTCAAGAGTTCGTGACAAAGTTACACAACTTTGATAATTGGATCACAAACTTCAGAAGGAAAACTGAAAGTTTTGATCAAGTTGGTGCTGATAGAGTAGAACCAACACTCCAATCGATGCACGAACTCTTACAAGAGCACGCGGCCAAAGAACCTGAATTTACGGATATTTATAACGAAATAAAAAATATGACACTTGCTTCTCATCCAGATGAATCACGTTCACTCAGTGAAACTTACTCAAATATTGCTCAACACTATCAAATAATCGAAAATAACATCCAACAAAATAAGGGGGTGTTACAGAAGTGGTCAGATTTATTAAATTGGTATGATGAAACCAAACAGCACCTTGGCCATATTCAATACCAAATTGAAGGACCAAAACTTACTCCAGAAAGTTACGAAATACTACGCCAAGAACTAGTAAATGTTATTACTAAAATACCTGAATGGAAGAGTAATGTTGCATTATTAGATGGGCCTTCGAGAGTCAAAGTTACAGATCAGAACACTGGTAGAATTATGTCTCCCACAACACTAGTAAAAGAAATTGAAGTGAAAGCAGAAGCGCTACTAAACCAAGTTACATCAAAGAGAGATTTAGTACAGAAGGTTGGTGCTAGATGGGACAAATTCAATGTTCAAAATAATGCTTTGATTCAAGTTTTACATGACGTCCAGTCTGTGTTGAATGATATGGCTCAAAAGCCTGTGCCATTGACTGAATCCACTATTCAAGATATGACAGAAGAATTAGATAAATTAGACGCGGAACTAAAAGACAAACAGTCTATTCGAAAGGAATTAAGAGAAGAAGGTTTACATTTGATGAGAGAAGATCAACCTAACATGGGAACTATCCAAAATGCTTTATCTGCTGCTGACAATAATTGGGATCAAATTGTGAACTGTGTTCGTGACACTAAAAACAAATATATTCTACTATCGTCCACCTTGCAAGAGCTAAAGAATTTCACTGTCGCCTTTGATAGAGAAATGACCAGGGCTGAGCAGCTTTATAATGAGTGTAAAGATGCTCCTAATGACTACGTTCAAACAGCTCAATCCTTGGATAAGGCAAAGAAATCCTATGAAATTCTGAAGAGATCTAAAGGATTATTGGACCAAATGGATGTAATTAAGCAGTCTGTTTTGAAACAAGCATCAACTCTTGGAGGTTTTGACACAAGTCCATTGGAAGAAGCGTTCTTGTCTTCACAGACACACTGGGAAAAAGTAAATGATGCTATAATCAAGAGAATCCAAGATTTAGAATCCCAACTCATTGTCTGGAGGCAGATTGATGATACAAAGAACCAAGTCGTCGCATGGCTGAGTGAAACTGGTCAAAACTTATCAAACGCTTGCGATAACTTAGAAATTAGATTTGGTCAAAACCATTTGACTAAATACAAAGAGGAATTACCACTTTACTTGGGTTTGAAAAACAGTATTAAGGCAAAATGTGAGCAGATAACAAATTTGAATAAAAGCATTCCAATAGGTCAAGTTTCTTCGATTATCGATTACCTGGATAACGAATTTGTAGCTCTGCAAACGCTAGCAGATAACCTGGAAAGTGCAGTATCATCATTGGGATCTAAAGAAAATAAACTCAAAGATAATATCAAACGACTTTCAGATAAAGTAAGCAAAATTCGCGACGATATTATCAAATGCGATGACATGACAGGTGATAATGCTAAGATATTAGACCGTCTGAAGAAATGTCAAGCATGCAAAGCAGAACTGCAAAGTTTGAGTGATGAGATTGATAACTTGACAGAGAACGTTTCAGAAATGAACGCAAATTATCCAGGTTTCTACGAATCTCTTGTGCCTAAAGAGTTAAGTACACTGCAAAAGAGGTTTGAAAGCGTGCTCGTACATGCTAATAAGACAGAAATTACTCTGCTCACATATTTACAGAAACTATTCACTGATAAACTGGCAATGTTTAATAGAAACTTGAAGATCCTCGATGACAAGACCAGATGGTGCGTACCTGATGTAACTAGTGACAAATATAATTTGGAAGTTAAAAGCGCAGCTTTAACTGATGTAGAAAACGGTATCATTGATTGCAAAAATAAAGTGAGTGAATTAAAAGAAGCAAGAGACATACTAAAAGTAGTGGCTGATCCAGCTTGTGCTCAAGAAGCAGCGTTGCAAACTGAAAAAGCCCAGAAAAATCTTGACGTTTTAACAGCTAACTATGAAGAAATTAAGAATCGACTTAAGGAAAACATCGATGCCTGGCAAGAGTATGAAACATTATTAGAAAATGTGTCTGAATGGTTAAAAGAAAAAGAAAATAGAGTCAGACAAGAAGCTGCAAATCTTCTTAACCTGGGTGATATTGACGCCAAAATCGCAGAAATTGAAAAGATGAACCAGGAAGTCAAAGATTATGAAAGTGAAATAAATAAGCTTACCGAAATTGGTGATAAAATTATACTTCGTAATCCTGACTCTCGAGTGTCACAATACGTTAACCATTTAGTGACTAGATATCAGACCGTTGGGAAATTCATGGATAGTCACATGGCAAGATTGAAGGATTTGAAAAATAACAAAGCAAAATATGACAAATCTATTGCAGAATTTAAGAACTGGCTTCAAGATGCCAATGCAAAGATTAAAGATCTAGCTGTAATGAGCAAGCATGCCAAACCATCGGCAGCTGATCTTGATCAAATAAAGAGATTGAATGAAAATAAAGACATTGGACAGAGGCTACTCAACAATGCCATTGAATCAGGCGAAGCTCTATTTAGCGGAATAACTCCTGAAGGCCGCGAAGAAGTGCGAAATGAGTTGAGGGCTTTAAGAGATAACTTTGAAGATTCGGTTGATTCACTCAATAATGTCATCAAAGATATTGAAACTACAATAAACAAGAGATCATCATTTGATGACACATTCAATCAAGTTCAAAAATGGATCAGTGACAAGGAGCAGGAATTAGGAGAATTTAAATTGTGCCCAACGTTGCCTGAGAAAAAAGCTCAGTTACACGCAACTAAGATTTTACACCAAGAGGTTGAATTGCATCAATCGATGCTCTCACAGTTGACAGAGAAAATCAAACTGATGCCTGATGAAGAAGCAGAAAAAAGTCTTTCCAAAATTATTGAAAGATACAGGAATATGTCGAAGGAACTTGAAAAACGGATAGCGACATGTGAATCTCATGTCGTGGAACATGAAAAGTATGTACAAATGTTTGAAGATGCACGCGATCGTCTTAACCACATTGTTGCTGAAAACAGCATGCTGAATTATGGTGTTGTATCACAAAAAGACGATGTTGATTCTAAAATTGCTGCCATTGAAAAAGTTACTTCAAAAGCTAAGGATATCGAAAATATTCTTGTTGGTCTTAAGTCGCAGTTAGATAATGTATTAGAAACTACAAGCGCCAACGGACACCCAGTACTTATTAGTGAATATGAACAGCTGAAAATAACATGGGACCAATTTGCAACGCAATGCAAAGATCAGGATAAAAAACTAAAAGATACTCTTAAGCAATGGACTGAAAGTCAAAAGACTTTGGATGAGCTAGAAGAATGGTTGAAGGTTAAAGAACACAAGCTGAGAGATCAAAGCTTGAAGAGCAACCTTGAGGCTAAGATAGCTCACTTGCAGAAAGTGAAAGAGATTCAAAACGAACTTAATTCTCGAAGTGCCGATTTTGCTGCCCTGAGTGATTCCAAGCAAAACATCGCTAGTGAATCAGATCTTACGACAAAAACATCTAAACTAGCTACTAGATATCACACTCTAAACAATCTAGTTAGTGAAATAATATCGAAATATGAAGTATTTGTGTCTGAACATCAATCATTTGAAAATGAATATAATAATATGGAAACCTGGCTTAACGGTATGCTAGGAGAACTACAAGATCTCAATGAAATTGTAGGGGATTATGCGGTTCTTCAGGAAAAGCAAAATAAAGCCAAGGAACTATATGAATCGAGAAATAAAAAGACCCCTGTTTTCGAAGAATTCCTGAGCTTAGGAGAAAAACTTTACACACATACTAGCCCCGATGGCAGAGAAGTAATTCGTCAAAAGATTCGTAAAATAATGACTTTATGGGATAGTTTCGGAGATAGCTTCCAAGAGACTGTCAATAAATTGGATCAGTGTCTATTGCAATTCTCAGACTTTTCTCTTGCCCAAGAACAATTGACAAAGTGGCTTAAGGATGTGGAAAGAGCAATGCAACGACACACAGAGCTTAAAGCATCTCTGGAAGAAAAGAAAGCACAGTTGCAGAACCATAAGATAATGCACCAAGAAATTATGACTCATCAGCAGTTAGTCGAATCTGTATGTGATAAAGCACAGCAACTAGTTGATCAAACACATGATGCATCGTTGAATGTATACTTACAATCTATAAAACAACTGTTCCAAAATATTGTAACGAAATCGCAAAATCTCCAAGACAATTTGGAGGACTGTGTGAAGCGGCATGAAGATTTGGTGAGACTCGTAACACAGTACAAGGAATGGCTCGGATCACAATCAGAAAAATTACTTGATATTGAAAACACAACCGGAGAGAAACCTGAAATTATCAGAAAATTACAGTCCGCTATCGCTTTGAAAGATATTGAAAAAGTTGGTTCTGGAAAATTAGACGAAATTCGAGCTGTTTTCGCAACAGTCAGTAAGAGCACTTCAGAAGCGGGAAATGCAGCTATCAAATCTGAAATAGACAATTTACATGACCAACTGACTAACGCCGTCAGAAGTATTGGATCTTCTGAGCAGAAGTTGAAGCACACATTAGATATATGGAACAAGTTTGATGCATCAATAGAATCCATCACGGAATGGCTTAAAAATATGGAGTCAAAGTGTCGTGACCAGAGTTTGTGCTCAACAATGCAAGAGAAGGAAGCACAGTTAAAAAGATACGTTGACCTTCGCAATGAAATCAATGCAAAAGAAAAAGAAATCGACGCCTTTGTTGATGAATCCCATAGTCTCATTCAAATGAGTGGTGTTGAACGTCTTAAGCCACTTGTAACTCAAGTAAGCAGTCGTTACCAACAGTTACACTTAATCTCGAAAGAAATCGTCAATCACTGGTCAGAATTAGTAGCAGACCACAAGAAATATGATCAACTACGCAATGAATTTGAAGCATGGCTCAGACCTTTGGAGGAACAGTTATCTCAAATTGTGACTAAAGAAGATAAGCTCAGTATTGAGAGTAAAGGCAATAAACTTCAAGTATTCTTATTGGAAAGAGATAATGGTGAACACAAGATCGGTATTTTAACAAATGCAGGTGACAAAGTTTTACCAGAGACAGCTGCAAATGGCAGAGAAAATATTCGTGCAGAAATTCGTGCATTAAGAGAAAGATGGGATAAGCTCAATGATACTATTTTGCAACAACAAAAAGAATACGAATCGCAAACACTACAATGGTCTAGTTACCAAGATGTTTTACAGCAGACTTTGTCATGGTTAGATGAAAAAGAAAAGATAGTAGATTCCGAAGAAAAGGCTGTCTTGAATTCGGCACAAGAAATCAAATCTAAACTGTTGAAGAATAAGACACTATTGCAAGAAATATATTCTCACAAGAGAGTAATAGAGACGGTCACAGAAAAAGCTAAGAGCGTTGCTGCCACCCTTCACTCAGGTAAAGGCGAAAGTGATGAAATGACAGCCATTATTCAATCAGTTTGGGACAGATATAATACTTTAACGAATAGGCTTACAACGATCATTGATAAGCATGAGGGAACATTTGAAATATACCAGCAGTTTGCCGATCAACAGAAGTCACTACAAGATTACCAAAAGCATCTTTGGGATCGCCTACACTTGTTGTCAGATTTTACTGGAAACAAGGCTGCATTACAAAGCAAATTAGCTAAAATTCAAGAGCTATTAGATGCTATACCAAATGGAAATAATAAATTGAAGATTTTGTCTGATCTCATTGACAGTAACAGTGCCAAATTATCGCCTAGGGGCAAAGAAGGTATGTCAAGGGAATTAGGTCTACTAAGAGCTGATTTAGAAAAGTTCACCGCTACAGTACATGAAGTCAAGCGAGGCATTGAAGACAAGATTCAGCAATGGATCGAATTTGATAGTGCTAACGACCGCTTGCAGCACTGGCTGAGCGACACTGAAATGAGCTTGAAAACGTACACCCCTAAAGCAACACTCGAGGAGAAGCTTGATCAACTCAACAAGTATCAGGTATTATTTTTTTCGATTTACTATTGATCATGGCCACTATAAATATTCATTTTCTTTATTTACGTTTTGAACAGGGTTTATGTAAAGCGATTGATAATCACGAAAATGATTTGAGTGCAGTCATTACTTTGGGCGAAGCCTTGGATCAAGTAAGATAACAAACAAAGAGAATTCTCATGTTCTCAGCACTGTAGGATAATAGTCTAATTTTCAGTAGATATCTAATTTCACGAAAGTAATATTTAGAAAACTCTAACAAGGAAAATATTACGTTTTATATATTACATTATTATATTTTGTTTCTACCTTTCTACTACATTGCAATATTTATAATGTTAATATTTATTACTAATTCACAGGCGTCGGTTATTGGTACTTCTTTTGACAATACGCCTTTTATAACTACCAAAATATTTTTTTTAACTATCTAAATGACGATACTAATGGTAGTTGTCGTAGAATCAGTTTAAAAATTCTAAAACCATGATAATCCCTTAAATAAATTATATATTAATTAAGAATTACTTTCAGGCAATATTGGCAAACTTAAAGAAGACAGAGAATGATGTAGATAAATTGACTGACGAATTCAGCGACCTAATTGAAAACTGTAATGACACAAGAATCACAATGAACTTACAACAGATGACGTCAAGATTCCAATCGGTTCAATCAACAGCTAAGGAGCTTGTCAAGAAATGTGAACAAGCCGTCAATGACCATAACGCTTACCAGGAGAAATACAACCAATGTACCGACTGGCTGAAGACAGCTCAACACAAATTTGATGAATGTAAAGAGAACTTATCAAATACTCCTGAAGGAATAAGCGCAAAGCGTGAAAGCCTCAACGACTTACTGAGCCAACGCCGTAACGCAACTCTTTTGGTTAACAACACATTTGAACTAGGAGAGAAATTGTATCCTTCAACATCGCCTGAAGGAAAAGAACTTATTGAACAACAGCTGCATGAAATCCAACAAGCCATTGAAAACTTGTACGATAACATAACCAAAGCTGAAAGAGACTTAGATTCGGAACTCAATAAATGGTCATCATTTGAAGATAACCTCAAGAGTGTGAAGCAGTGGCTATCTACTGCTGAAAAAAATCTGCCTAAGGAAATTGAATTAAAGGCTACATTAGATGAGAAACGCAATCAATTGAATGTGTATAGAACGTATCTGCAAGACGCTATCGCTCATCAGCAAGATATAATAGACTTAGAAACACGCGCGCAAAGTCTTCCAGATGTATCTAAGGACATTACAAAGGAAATTAATAAGCTGAAAAAGCGGCATGAGACTATACTGAACAGAGCCAAGTCTTTCGTTGAACAATACGAGGCTATTGTTAATAACCACCAACAATATACTAAAGCCGTGAAAGATTTAGAAGAATGGGTTGAAGCTACTCACAACACAGCGCAACTATGGGGTGACGTAAACCTCGAACGTGTAGCGTTGAGCAGTAATTGCGAGAAACTAAAATCTTTGCAAGTCAACCTGCCCGAAGAGAAGCCCCGTATTGATAAAATACGATCGTTAGGCGAGAAGGTACTGCCAGGTACAATAAGCAATGGGCAAGCCAACATCAGAAATCAAATCGACGCTTCTCATCAAGAATGGGAGGGATTGGTGTCTTTTATCAACAAAACTATTGAATCATTAGAAAATAAGATTCAGCAATGGAATGAATACGAAAACATGAAAGATCAATGCTTAACGTGGATTAGAAATACGGACACACAGATACACGCTGTCGATTTGAAAGCTACTTTGCCTGAAAAACAGGAGCAGTTCAATAAATTCCAGGAATTACAAGGTGAAGTACGCGCTAAAGAACTCGAAATTGATAACATTACCGAAAAGGCCCAAAGCTTGTATACAGGTGTACTTGGACCACGTGGCTCACAAATATCTGATTTATCTGTGAAATATCAGACCCTTTCACAGAAAGTGAAAGATTTGACAAACAGATGGCAACAGTATGTAAAAACTCATCAAGAATTCTCAAGTAATGTAACGGAGTGTTCTCAATGGATCGAAGAACTGAGAGATAAGTTGGACTTCTGCGCTGACTTAAGCTCTAGCTCCCAAGATGACCTAGAAACTAAATTGGTTCTTATTCAAAATCTGTTATTAACCAAGGATGAAGGGTTCACTAAAGTCCAATCATTGGTTGAGTTGGCTCAGAATGTGATGGCGAATACTGCACCAGTTGGACATGAAGCTATTAATAACTCACTGGTAGCTTTACAAGAACAATGGTCTGCTCTTTTATCTAGAATGATCGAAACCAAGAATATGCTAGACGACTCTGTCACTAAATGGGCAGGTTTCCTTGAACAGATGCAATTAATTGAAAAGAGTAATGTTTGGCTGGAAAATATGCTAGCAGAGCTAACACCTTTTGAAGGCTCCATGTCGGATAAAAGAGCGCAGCTTGAGAAACTTAAAGAAGTTGAAGAAAAAGCTCGCTGTGATCGTCTTGATGTCGACACATTAAAAACTAAAGCTGCTGAAATGATCGCTAGTGGTCTACAAAACCAAGCAGGTTCTAAAGCCCAAGAGACACTGAATAAATTTGACAACCTCTATGATAAGGTGAAGAAACTTCTTGCGGATCGTGAAGAGCAATACAAAGATCACAGATTATACAAAGAAGCTCATGATGAACTCATTCAGTGGCTGACTAGAGCTAGAGAAAAGGTTCCTTCTTTAAAATCAAAACCACTTAGTGACAAATTGGCCATTGAAAATTCAGTAGCACCTCTTGACGCTCTTATTAATAAGCAGGCACAAGGAGAATTATTGCTTGAACATCTTCAGCACACCGGTGAAGTTGTCTTAGCTAGTACATCAACTGATGGACAAACAGTAATTAAAAATGAAATGAAGGCCCTGAAAGAGAGCTTTGATGACTTATTCAACGAAATCAAACAACAGAAGAGCCAACTCGAAGAAACTGTTAGCCAATGGCGTGAATACAAAGACGAGTATGAGAGGCTTTCGGATTGGTTACAACAGAAAGAGATTCTTATCAAAAACCATAAACTCGCTTTACTCGGCACCGCTAAAGAAAAAGGAGCTCAAGTGAATGAAGTCCAAGAAATAGTTCATCAACTAATCAAAGGCAAGGAAGATATTGACAATTTCAATGCTTCAGCTGCTGGCCTGTTAGCCTCACATCTTGATACGTACGTGAACAATCAACTGAGACATCTGAATTCAAGATATCAAGTTCTTGTAAATATGGCAAACGATGTTCTCAAAAAGGTTGAGACCAACTATGAACAACATCAGAACTACGATGATAATTACGCAAAGACTAAAAAATGGATTGATGATGCATGGGAAATTACCCGTAGTGGTAGTGAGGCAGGCAGTAATAGTAGCAAGGAAGCCCTTCAGAAACGCCTAGAACAAATCGAGGACTTACTTAAGCGCAGAGAAGAAGGTCAGAACTTGGTACACGCCACAGTAAACAGTGGTGAGAAGGTTCTCAGAAATACAAGGTCCGATGGAAAGGATAGAATAAATACAGAACTCAAAGAATTACAAAACGAATGGGATCGTCTCGTAAAGAAAATGACGACAGCTAAAGTACATCTCGAGACAGCATTACTCCAATGGGCTGACTACAGTTCAAGTTATTCTCAGCTCCAACAATGGATACAAGACAGAGAAGCAAAACTACAAGAAGTGTGTGAGCAGAAAGTCGCTAAGTCTAAGAAAGGCCAAGATCGGCTTGCTGGTCTTACCACCGGTCTTAGTCTCGGTGAAAGAAAAGCCACACTCCGTCAAACAAACAATATTGTGCAAGATATCGTTTCGTTTGAACCCATGATTCAGTCTGTAACTTCTAAGGCTTCGGAACTTATGCAACAAGCTCCGGCATCTGAAATAACCAGTAAATATGAAACACTATCAAAACAAGCTAAAGATTTATACGAGAAGCAGAAGGAAACTGTTGAACAACATCAAGTATTTATCGATGCTGGTTCAGACTTCGTCCAATGGATTAGGGCTGCTAAGGAAAGATTAGGGAAATGCTCTGATGCGACCGGGGATAAGGAATCACTCAGCAGTAAAATATCACAGCTTAAAGTATTGGAAAGTGAATTACCCGCAGGACAAGCAAAACTGCAGAAAGCTCTTGAACAGGGTGAAATATCCTGTGGTTTAGCTGATGACGAAGACAGAGAAGAAATCGAAGAAGAAGTAGCTCTTATGCAAGAGGAATACGATACCTATGTGTAAGTTACCTTATATTAGCTAGTTTAACCTATCTTGATCTATAAGAACATAGTTATAAGATTCAATTTAAATCTTTTCAAATTTTACAGTGAGCAGCTGAACAGCACCAAAGCATTGATAGAAGGTGGTATCGTCAAGTGGACAGAATACGAAGAGCAGTACAAGGAAGCCTTGGATTGGTTGTCAAAGACTGAAAAATTAGTGCAATCATTTAACAAACTACAGAATAACTTGGAACAGAAGAAAGTTGTGCTTGAAGAATTCCAGGTAATGTAGAATACAATTTTAAATTCCTTTTATTTACTTTCACCGATCTCAATACTAATTAGATTTATGTTATCTCAGGGACATCTTCAAATGTTGTTCGACTGGCAAGCTGAGCTGGACAAACTAAACGTTCGTGCTCAGACATTATTAGAAACCTGCGCAGATACAAGAGTGTCTAATGGTATTACTCAACTCACTACTAAATATAACGCCCTGCTATCTTTGGCTAAGGAAGTTATGAAGCGACTGGAACTCCATTATCAGGTAAATATTGCTATGGGCGGTGTTTTGTTTTTTGTCTCTGGTAGAATTCAAAATATTTGAAGTATTGTTGGTAAGATACCTTCAGGGCGTTTGTGTAATGTTTTCGGAATCGTCGTTGCAGTCAATTTTATATTATATTAACGGTTACTACGACTGTTGTCCTACTTTGACCGCGCGCTGTAGCATCAATCTATTATGAAATCGAATTCAAAACTGATTCCTACAGAGTTACACAACTCGGGTGCTGGAATGCTACACCACAGTTTGTGGCCTGGACTCACACACAGGGCAAATATTTGTGTTTGCTTGTAAATAAGCAAATCAGTTATCCAGGATTTTGTAGTACAAGCTTTGCTTAGTTTTGGTACATATGACAGTGTGTGAAGAGGATCCCATAGTAGGAATCTTATGATTTTTTTATATTAACTTTTGTTTCATTACGCAATTATTTTAGGAACACCAACAACACAACGCTCTGTATGGAGAATGCCAAGATTGGCTTGACAGGACCCGCGAAAAGCTCAACCAATGCGCTGAAATACCAAATACATTACAAGAGGTTAACAACAAACTCAACACCGTGAAACTTCTGCGACAATCACTAGAACAGGGCCAAAACAAACTCAGATACCTTCTAGAACTCAAAGAGAAGGTTATCATGAACACGGAGCAAGCTGGCGCAGCGAAAATTCAGGAGGACACTGATAATTTGAAGCAAGAGTTTGATAAACTTATAGCTGATCTGCAAGACGTACGCAATAAGCTGACAACTAGAGCATCACAATTTGATGACATCTCAAAGGTATGTTAATATTTAAAACATCTTCTAAACAAAATAATGTGTGCAGTTCATACGCGGTAGTAGTAAAACCTTCAGAAAACTACTTGTCTCGTTTTCTCGCACGCTAAATCCTACAGAGCTTTTTGTCACTTTTTCGTAACGCATTTCCAAATCACAGTAGTGCTAAAGAAGTTCTTAGCTCAAAAAGCAATGACATAAAATTAATAAGTATGATAAAAAATTACTTCATTTCAGATTCACAAGCTTCTAGTGGAATGGCTGGATGACATCGACCAAAAGATACAATCAGATGATTCCCTACTTAACGATCTATCTGAGAAGAAAGCAAAATTAGAGAAATTTAAGACCTTCAACAGAGATATTGACTCGCACAGCGATCTTGTCAAGAAATTGAATGAGAAACTTCAAGAGGATGCCTCATTGAAATCCAAAGATATTGAGGATACGTTGAAACGTTACGATGGTATAAGAAAGACTGTCAATGAAATGATTTCTGTAAGTAATTTTCATATATTTATTATGTCCCCCGCGGTTTTTTCCCGTGTTCCCGTGGGATGTCACATGTATTATACATAAAAACCTTCCTCTTCAATCACTCTATCTATTACAAAAAACCACATCAAAATCCGTTGCGTAGTTTTAAAGATTTAAGCATACATAGGGATATAGGGACAGAGAAAGCGACTTTGTTTTATACTATGTAGTGATAAACATGAAATGGTTTATATCATGAGTTTATATTTATGTTTCTTTTTTGCAAAATTTTCACGAATACCCATTTCTTTTTCAGAAACTGGATGACTACGTCAACTCCCACATCCAATACAAAGAATCATATGATAATTTCTACGATTGGATCCGAAACTGCAAGATTGAAATCCAGCACTGCTCTGACTCTCACGGTGAAAAGGAGGAAGTCCAAAAGAAACTCAAGAACGTTAACAAAATCATTGCATCGCTACCTAAAGGAGAAGCTTTACTTCAAAAAGCTATCAAACTTAGCGAAGCTGTACTTAAAACAACTGGCAATGAAGGCAAAGACAGCATTAATCAAGAAATCAAACAATTGAAGATCGAATGGGAGAATCTGCAACAGATTTGCAAAGATACAAAGAAGTTGCTGGAGAAATGCCTGTCTGCTTGGTCAGACTTTTTGGAAACATCCGATAAGATGAGCAAGTGGGTAAAGGAGTTTGAAAACAAACTAAAGACCGTGCAGAAGGTAGACAAGATCACCCCAGAACATCTTGACAAATGTCGGGTAAGTAATATTTTTAACATTAATAAATAAGTTCTCATTATTCTATTTCCACATAAAATTGAAATGTTTTTTTCTTATTTTACTACAGGAATTACTTGCTGAAGCATTAGGTCACAAACACGTTCTTGAAGAGCTCAACGACAGGTGCGAAAATCTTATGGAATTAAGCGCTTGCGCTTGGGTACGTGAAAAAACAGTGAACCTGCAAACTGAATACACAACTCTACTTACTAAGATTCAAGGCCTAGTATCCAATGGCGAGAAAAACTTGTCGGATCACACTGAGTTCATCAAAGCGAAGGAAGAACTCCAGCAATGGTTGGAGACGGCTCATGGAACTGTACAAGACTCAATAGGAGTTGGTGATATTGACACAACAAAAGATAAGCTCGAAACTGTTAAGCTGGTGAGCAACAGAATGACAGAGGGTCATCACTTACTTGTTGTCTTACAAGAAGCCTTTAAAAAAGCATTAAATAACACGCCACCTGAAGAGCAAGATGGTCTCCGTAATGATGTAAAGATTCTACAAGAAAGTTGGGATCAACTGAAGATTGACCTTAACTCTATCACTGCTCAGCTCAAAGCAGCCATCGGAAAATGGGAGGACTTCGAAGATTCTAAGAACAAGATGAACCAATGGATCAAGGATACAGAACAAAACCTTGACAAGGTCCCACCTACAGGTGGCGAACTTGGAGAAATGAAGACCTTACTAGAAAAATATAAGCACATCGAAGAAGAAATCGATAATAAGAAACCAGAGCTCGAAAGATTGAAGAGCGAAGCTGCCGAGTTGAGTGGTTGGGCAAAGAAGCCAGCTGTCAAGGAATCCGTGACAGAAATTGAAAAGAAATGCAAAGCATTAAGAGCTAAATGTGCAGCGAAGAAAGCCGAATTAGAGTCTGATATTCAAGACTACAATCAATACCACCAATCGTTGCAAGACACAGAGAAATGGTTGTTACAGATATCCTTCCAACTTATGGCTCATAATTCCCTGTACATTTCTAATAGAGAACAAACTGAAGAACAATTGGCGCAACATGCTGTATTATTGGACGATATTCAGAAGTATCGCTCGACTCTTGATCAGCTGGAAGGCAAGGGTCGTGCTCAAATCGAGCGTTATGAAGCCACTACTCCATCCATCCGTGATACAGTTGGAAAGCAGTTGAAGAATGTAAATGACAGTCACAAATCACTCCTCGCTACCGCACTACAGATCGAAAGACGTCTGAGGGAGGGTCTTGCTAAGTTCAAGGAGTATGAAGACACGTTGGAGAGCATCCTGAATAACCTGGATGAGTGTGAACCAGCTATAACTGAGCTTGATGTGCCGGTTGATGGATTGTCTCATGGCCGTGATTTACTTGATAAAGCTAGGGTAAGTTAAAACAGTTTTTATTTTTGCTTTTTTGTAATTATATTTTTAATGAATGATTTTAAACTAGTGACCCGCCCTGTTCTTCCCGATTGGGATAATATAAATGTATTATACACATAAACCTTCCGGAGAATATCTTCTTGTTTATACTAAAATCGTATTAAAATAAATAACGCAATTTAAAAGATATAATAGTAATAATTGTAATGTGGTAATTATTTCACGGATTTAAGAAAAAAAAACATCCATAAGCTGCAAGAATTGAAGTCGTAATGTTTCATAAAAAAACGAATGGAATCTAATCTTTTCTTCCATCAACAGGCTCTCCACAACCGCCTTCAAACCGAGAAGAGCCGTCTATCGGCCGCTGTAGCAGCATGCTCTGCTGCAGCTGCATCGGTCTCCAGGCCCTCGTCGCCAGCAGACACGGCACCACCGCCGATACCTCAGAGGGAACTCTACGTACGAGCTCGTCTCGAAGACTTGATTGATCAGGTACTTAGAGCTTCTACCCATGTGCTTTCTTCCGATGTTCTGAATTCTTTTTGAGATGTGATAAGTTCAAAAACCAGGAGGACTGTTTAAAACATTTTTTTTATAGTGTGGTGAATCTAGAATTTAGTGGAAATTTGGTGTCGTTTGTTTCAAGGGGGGAAGATATTTGTAGTTATTGTCAATACTTAGATTTAAAAATAATTCTTTAAAATTACCTATTATTTTTTAAACAAAATTAGAGGTAATATTAGAGCCAATAATAATTTTGTTCTGAACATTCCTCAGAAATATCAATATTCCTGCAAAGATATCTAATATATTTCTCAAATAACGTGTGCTTTTGATTGATTTTTACTTAATAATACTTAATGAAGATGCTTCAAGTTTGCCAGGTCGACAAAAAGAGCAAAACCAACGCTAATACCTATATCTATGTCCGAAGTAAGATAATGTTAATATTTTAATGATTTTTAATACAATTAATAGTTTAATGGAAGTGGTAGATAGTGTAGTTAGAGAATAAACGAAATGTAAAGGCTTTATCGTTGGCAATGTAATTTTTGTGCACCTGGTTACACATCTGAGTCAAGATAATGCTTATTAAACAAAAATCTATCCAATTACTATACAAATAAAACATATTTTTTATTACGCGCAGTGGTGTACCTCTGTCAACTTACAAATCTATCTCATAGATCTACCACTGTATTCTGCTTCCCTTCTATGCTTTGGATGTTTACCACCATTGCCCATATCTTCACTTAACATGGTGAGATTGTGGTCAACACAAGTCTATACAAAATTTTAAAAATATATTTGTATGAATTCTTCTCATGGTTCAATGTCCTATAAAAAAAATTACTATCCAAAATATTCTCCAATGAAATTGGACTCCATTCTATTACCTATTAAAGTTCTAATTTGATTGTCCAGAGAGATTTCGATTTCAATATTTTTCAGTGCCTTAATATTGTAGGTTATAATAATGACATATTTAGGTATTTCCACAAAATTACATTCAAATAACACCACATATTTGAAAGAACACGTCAATGTAAATACAGATTAAGTAAATTAAGTTACAAAGAATTATCTTGAGTCAGGAGACGCCATTTGCAAATAGTCACGTTTTTGTGTGAATCACTCCACTAAAAACTCTGGCACATAATAATTATAGATATCATTCGAAAATAGAACACAAAATATGATGTAGTTACAGTACTGTATAAAAATCACGTATTTTCATGTATGTGAGACAGTCAGGGTAAAAAAGGCTATTTAAAAAAGACTATAACGAATAGTAAACATAAAGATTATTTTGCATTGCCTGATGATCTCATTTATAATCAGAATTCAAATCATGAAAAAATTATTCAAAATGACATATCAGATGTTAACTTTCTCATTGGCAATCTGTTATAATCAATTTATTTATTTAGTTATTTTTTCTGCTTACCTATTGCCTATAAATTGGGCTACTCTCTATTTAATTATTACTTATTAGTTCTCATTTATATTATACTATACCTTTTCGTACCGCGGTTTCACTCAGTCCACTTTCGTCCATCAGGAATAATGGTATAATAAATAATAACCTTTCAAAAAGCGAAACCTTATACATACAATCTCACAAAATTCGCACTCTCTCTATACAATATTAGTTTAGATAATACAAGTCTAGAGCTAGATTATTAGACACAGATTATTGAAAGATAATATCCATAAATCAATTTGAATTAATTATATTTAGTTAAATAGGCATTTACAAAAAAATCTTAGTATGCGCGTATGTAGTATATCAGTTATCTTGTTTCCATATTACAAGCTCTGCTTCGTTTGGAATCCGATGGCCGTATGTAAAAAGTGCAATACCTCTCCTGTCTCATCCACTAACATAATTTTGAAGTGCACAACTAACAAGCACTGTGTTTTGATGTTTGTTTGTCACGCATGGTTTGTTTATAGAAACATGTGAGCCATGTAAGCGCTGCGCCACGCATCGATGTTATACTAAAGAACTTGGAAGCGCCTGAGTTCACGCAGAAGTTGATCGTTTACGAACAGAAGGTAAGGCTTTGCATGCTATTTGAATTGTCATGTTGTTTTGATATTAACCTAGCAAACAATCCATTAAATATTATAAAATAGGTGTAAATACATATAGTATGTAATAACAATAAAAAGGAGGCTATCAGGTATTTGGTTTCCACAGTACAAGCTCTACTTAGTTTGGGATCAGTCGTGTGTAAGAATGTCCTAGGGTATTTATTATTATTTTCAGGTAATATTATTCCTTGAAATTTATTATCTGTAGTCGATATTCAATCTTCTTTGGGAACGTTATTTAGTTATAGGTTATCTGTTATTATACCTACATTACATTGTATTTTAATGGGTTACACTTCTGGTACAAAATTTACCGTAAAATTCACCGTTTAGTTAATTTATTAATTACTAAACAATATTTAATATAGAAATTGGGTTAAGCATTAAGCTAGCTTAAATACGGTTAAATTGAAAGCCACCATTTTTAAACTGAGATTATTAATGGTGTTAATTTTCCTTCGATCGTGTGAATCCCTCAACAAAACGTAATAGTTAACGCAACATTTTAAGCGATAGTCAACCTTCTGTACCAACAACGGAAACACTTTTAATGACAAATTGATTAAATACTTCAGTACACACAAGTTATTGATGAATCTAATATAATAAAATATTACTACAGGTACAAAGTCACCTCGAAACATTAGGAGATGCCGTCCACAGCATGGAGGAATCCATGAAGCAAGTACTTGAGATACAGGAATGGATAAACGTCCACAATGCTCTAGCCAAAGACTGGCTCGCCAACCCATCCAAACTGAGGCCTGAGGCTGCTAAGCAGGACATGGCAGCTATGAATGATGCTCTTGTGTCGCTAGGGGAGAAGAGAAACAGGCTTTTCACTGAAATTCCTACCGAAGGTAACTATAATTTTGATCTGTAAAGTGTAACAGTATTAATTAGTAGTTGTCGAAATAATATGATGTAATAAAGATCGGTCACATGCGTGTCGGTCCACATGGAGTGTAGGGTTCTGTATGCAAGTATTAGAAGGGCTGCCAGGCTAGGTTCGATTCCCACCCAGGACAAACATTTGTATGCATTAATATGTTTGTTTGTTGTGAGTCTAGGAGAAAAAAAAACCAGAAGAAAGTTTTTCCAAGATTTTATTTCACAACTTTGGCTTTATGATTAATATGTATGACCTTATCGAATTATCAATTACAGATTGACAGACGGACAGATGGTCATGGCGATACTTTAAGGGTCTCTTGTTGACTACGGAACCCTAAAATATAAAATGACCAGAATTTTTTTTTATTTTAAACACATAAATTGATTTTTCAGGACTAGAAGACGAAATCAACCTAGAAGAGGAACTTGACAATCTAGAACAAGCTATACTCAAAGCAATTGAACGAGAAAAGGGCAACCAAGGCATCATTGATGACTTCCGTCACAAATGCCAAGAGATCCACGATTGGTTTGACTCAGTTCTCAAGAAAATGTGCTTGGCAGACAAGGGATCTGGTCTGCCATGCCCTCAAAAGCTCAGTGCATTGCAGGAGTTGACAGCCGAGTTTGGACAAGCCGGCAAAGATAAAGTGGATAATATAAAGACAGTGGGATCTAAAGTTATCAATATTGTTAGCAATTTGGAGTCACAGCAAGTTGAAGAACAAGTAAGTGTCCATGTTTATGTACTATAATTTCAACAAGGCCAACCGAAAGCCTATACTATTTCCGATTGACATAGGCTATATTTACTATACATTGTAATTTCATATTGTTAATTCAAAATTAAGAACTTTGGGGAGTCACCCTTTAAATTTGAACACAAACTAAATTAACATTCTCTTACAGATGAAGTCTGTCGAAAGAAGATACAACGACATTGCTAAACGTATCCAGCGCAAACTGCAAATGCTCGAGATCACATACAAAGCAATCGATGGAACTAAGAGCGAAGTCAACGCACAAAACGAATGGATGCAAAAAGAAATTGATAACATCCTCCACCCTGAACCCCTTGGCTATGAAAGTAAATCTGTTAAAGAGAGACAAAAGAAGATGGCTAATCTCTTAAAAGAAACAGACGGTAAGAAAACCGTTATCGACTCCCTAGAGAAGAAGGTAAGCAATATTCAAGCTGAATTAGAACCTTCCGAACAGATGCAATTAGAATCAGAATTGTCTGAACTATCATCGAAACAAAAACAACTAGCGACACTAATCAAACAAGAAATTGAGAGATTAGGTACGTGCACTGAAGATAGAAAGAAACTTGAAAATGACATCGAGAAGGCAAAGAACTGGCTTAAAGCTAAGTTGGCTGAAATTAAAAAGCTTGGAGGACCAGTACCTTTAGAAGCAGCTAAAGTCGAAAAAGAAATTGCTGTGCATAAAAAACATCAAAGTGAATTGTCTGACTTCCATAATGATACATTAACTGAAGTGATGCGTCAAGGCAACGCTGTCTCTAAAGATTGCTCTACTGAAGATAGAGCCAAGTTACAGAAAATTCTAGAAAGCCTTAATAAACAGTATACTACAGCTAAAGTAGATATTGACGATAAACTCGCCGCGTTGAACAAGTTATTGCAAGGCAGAAATGAATTTGAATCTGACGTTGCCAAGTGCCAGAGCTGGTTGAATGAAGCTGAAGTAGCAGCTACACCAGAACTCAGAACAACTAGTCTCCAACTACTGGAAGAACAACTCGCTAAATTTGAAAAACTTAGCAAAGAGGCAGAAGATGTTGATAAGAATATTAATAAGATTAAAGATAAATCTAAAGACATCATGGATTCTTTATCAGATTCAAACAAACTGCAACTCAAAGAACAAGTTAACATTCTATCTGATAGATTTGCAAGAATCAATGCCATTATCAACGACAAGAAGAATATCCTTTTGAAACATATCAAGGAATACAAAGACGCTGCAGCCAAGATCGCTGCTGCTCTTGAATTCCTGAATGAAATCCAAAATAAACTGAAGGCATTGAACAAACCTATTGGTAGCAAAGTTGAGGATGTTCAACCAATCATTCAAGCTTATGAGGCTATCCTAGCAGACTTGAAGAAAAATAAGTCTATGCTCAATGAATTACAAGGCGGTAATCTTCACGACTTGCAAGACATATTGACACAACAGGACGATCTAATGAGCACAATTGAAGACCAAATATCCAAATTGAAATCGCTTTTGTTATTGCGCGAGCAATTCTTCGCACTCGTGAAAGAGATTGAAGAGTTCATTTCTAAATACACTGACGTAACATCTGAAATTGAAAGATCCAATGAGCCATTAGAAGAAAAGATAAAGCGATACGATGACGTCATCGCTAAAATTCAAGGTTGCGAAGCCTTATTGGCTACTGCTACTGACAAGGGACAGCAAATTGCAGCAGAAGGTACGGTTATGGATAGAAATAATATCACTGAACTTCTTCAATCACTGAAACAACAACTTCTTACTCTGAGAAGAACTGTGGAATCCAAACGGCAAGAACACGAAAGAGCAGCTGCAGAACATAAGAAACTCGCTTCCGATCTATCTGAAATACTTCAATGGCTTCATGACAATGAGGCAGCTGTACATTCACGACCACTATTGAACAGAGATGTTGCCAGTGTTGATAAAAAGCTTATCGAACACACAACTTTGGCCAAAAATATACAATCTAATTTAGATAAATTGACAAAGATCACTGACATCATTAAGAATGATGATGGGGTACCAGGAACATTGTTAGAAATGGTTTCCGATGCCAATTCGTTGAAAACATCACTTCCCGCTGAATTGGCTAATAGAGAGAAATATCTACAAGATAATAAGAAACACAGACAGCAATACTTGCAACTTGTAGAAAAACTAAACCTCTGGGTAAACGAAGCCGCTATTCGTTTAGATATGGGCAAGAATGGCACAGATTTTGAAAATATCGAAGCTGATTTAGAAGAACACAAATCATTCTTCAACGCTTCTGAGCCAGAAATGAAAGATCTAGTTGGAAAACGTATGCAGGGCATTGTGGATAAGATCTGGCCATCCCTAGCTGCATCAGAACAGGAAGAACTATCCAAGGATCACCAGAAGCACAATCAACTCTTGAAAAACACTCTCAACTCTGCGAAGTCGCGCCAAGCACATCTCGAGCAAGACTTGGAGATCTGGAAGGACTTCTGCCAGGTTGTGGACAAGATCAAGGCGATTTTAGACAAGAATGACATCAAGGACGAGCCAATCACAACTGTGGATGCCCTGAGGCTGCATTTGGAGAAGCTGAACCACGCCAAGAATGATCTAGAGGTAAGTCTTTTAAATATAAAGATTGTAGACTTATAACCTATTAAGAATTGTTGGTAAGACATCGGGACAGCATTGGTATGCTTGGTAACAAGCCGACCGCGCCCTTCATGATTAATGGAATCGTTACAGTACTCGTTAAAGTTCCACGTTCAGTCGATATCTTTGGAATCTTACAACACAAGTGTACCGATATCATACCACACAGTCAGAAGAGGATTATATTCAGTAACTTACTGTATTTGAATACCTTATTTCAGTGGTCAACATAAAACCATTATTTGATTAACTTTACAATAATGTTTAGAATATAATTAGCACCCTATCTTTTACCAAGACAAGATAGACAGGTTATTATTTTTTTGTAAATGTGACCAATTCCTTATAAAATAGGAATAATAAATGACATAAATTCGTCGACATTGTTTACAACTCTAGTGCGCTTTTCACGCGATAGATGTCACCACCATCATCATTAATTAACATAAGAAATTAGCGTGTAAATACAAAAATATATCGACACATACCGCAAGAGTGGCACACAACGCATAAATTAAGTATTAATCGCCTAATTATAATTTTAAATGGACACGCTACCGCTGCAGACACCGAAACGAAGCTTGTTATACGGTTTTTCAAAGAGTCCGCAGATTATTCAGTCTTGCCGATCGATATTGTCGCTCTACAAATTATGGAGATTTAAAATTGATAATATTGAAGCGAGGTGCTTAAGTGGAACCACTTATAGGATAGCTTCCGTCTTCACCGATGTTTTCAGGAGCCTTTCTTCGCCCTACAGTTATTTTCATACAAAAATCAGGCCGGTGCTCTAATACGACGTGAAGAAAGCACTTAAATGAATGAAATGAATAAAAATATTATTATTCATATAGGCCTTTACAAGCACTTATGAATAGTCTGACTCTAATACCGGTTCGGAATGTTTTTACTAAAAAGAGCCGACCATTAACTCAGCAATTACTCTTTTTAAAAACGCTCTTAGGTTTATTTAAAAATATTTATTTAACCTCACTGACAAAACCTGTGTCGCAGAAAGGGCTATGTATTTTTTATATCAAAATGGCTCGACCGTTTTGAATCAATGTTTTTTTGTATTGATCGCCATAATTGTGGAGAGGTTTAGAAAAAAAAGAAAATTAGGTAAAACCCAAAGGGAACAGCTCAAATTTGTTATTCTCTATCGAATTGTCAGTTCGGATTAATTCCCATAGATAGCGTAGCGTTCCTATCTGCGCCATGCAGTTGGAAGGTTGATTAGGAATGATAATCGCAAAGGAAGGGTTACAATTAAATAAATTTTAGGTGGTACTTCACCGGGTCATCTATTTATTAAATAAATATCCTAGGGCTTATTCACGGCTATCTGGTTAATGAATCATTCTACCATTTTCTATCATTAGGAATTTATATATTAACACCTTGACACAACAAACGCAATTCATGGTAGGAATCGAACCAATGACCTATGACACGAAGTCAGGGTATCTAACTGCTTCATTTCATTACTTGAAGACCTTGACTTCTGAGCTAGGTGTGTAGGTAAGTTGTGTTAGAGAAGTCAAAATTGATAAGTTAGTAATTCTTGTTTAACACTTTCTACTCGTAGTTGGAGAAATAAGGTTCTTTCATTTATTATACGATAAATTGTATTATTTTTTTAAGAGGGACTACCGAACCGAATTCTCTGTAACTTTGATTTTCTCATGTACCCTCTGCGGTTTAAACTAAATAAATGGTTTTGAACTATTGTATTTTGTAAAGTTTACTTATATTACTGTTACTTAAATGTTGGTAGGTATTTTTTTGTAATATACTGTGTGTCTTGCCAATTATTGAGGGACTGCTCATTATATATTTATTTGCACTTCACTTACCAGTAATTAGGTATGTTTAATTTTGCCCATTCAGTGCATTAATAAATTAAATTCTGTTCTATTAATACGTACTTAAAAAGTGCATCCATAGACACAAGACTCAACATCAAAATTATAACTAAACAAAACCAATCGAGGAAGAAAGTGTTGGTATAATTCTTATCAATGAAATACCTCTATCATTACTTTAAAACAATATAACACATTATAATACTTGTAATCTTTGATATCTTAAATGATAAGTTGCTATTTCGACGAATCAATCTTTCATATTGAGAGTCACTATTTGTTCTACTAAGTTTTACTTTATTTTTAAATTATAGCGAATCGATTATAAGCAAGACGTAACAATCGATAACGATTCGATTAATCGATTCGGCGTTACTCACTACCATTTAAATAGCGAATTAAATATTAGACACAGCTATTCTTGTAGGCTTCACTAAATCTTTTCTGCACCTAGCTGCTACATTGTCTGTCTATATTTAGCTGGGTTAATGCACTTCGTTTCATGGTCCTTTGTTGACTTAAGGCCATGCCACTTAGAATGTAATAGATTTAAATTTGACAGAAAAGATTCTTGGAAATTTCGCAAGGGTTTGTCTTTTTTTTATGATTCTTGGCTGAAGTATTAGAGCTACCTGTCCCTTTCGGTTTCATCTGCGTTCCCGGGGGATATTCCATTATTCCGGGTTAAATAATTATGTATTAAGCGAGATTATAAACTGTTTAAGTGGCAATTTTCATCCGAATCGTTCAAAACATTTTGCATGAAAGAGTATAAAAAATTATCCGTCCCCACAGACATTCGCGTTTATAATATTAGTAGGATAGTATCTTTTTTTTTTAATATACCAATCTAAGATTAGTTGAGAATTGCAAATTTCAGGCAGCATTTTGTTACTCACAGTTACGGTGGGGATTTACCTTTTTATTTATTTATTAGGGTTGCCAACAGATGACACACATAAAAAAAGACAAGGACACAAAATTTCAAATAAAGCGAGCAAGCTTGGTGCACATCCACTTACAGGAAAACACAACATACTTTGTAAAAAAACAATGTCTTACTAATTAAATCCTGTATGATTCTCTTATACGTTTTTATAATAAATTCAGATCACGCTCGAGGCGACTATGTGGATACAAATAAGCTGACTTGAATATTAATAAGCTGACTTGAATATTAATAAGCTGACTTGAATATTAATATGTAAAATGAAGGCAAAATATTATTATTATTTAATATTGCTATTAAAAATATGTTTTTTCTTAATTAAGTATAAAGCATCAATATAAAAAACGAAGCTTTAAATAGGTATTTAATCAAAGGCGACCCTAAATAAACTTAAATGGAAATTATTAAATATATTAAAATTAAATAGCCGCTGATAGTAGTTACTTAATATTCAAATCAGTATTTAGTGGTTCCTGTTGCGGGATTTATTGACTTAATTACTGATGAACCCGTCCTCAGTTTTACCAACGTTCCCGAGATAATTCATTTTGTCCCGGGGTAATAAATAAATAACTTAGCCATCTATCAGATAAATATTTTTTTGTATTATATAATTAGTTTCAAAGGCCTTCATCTAGATATAGGAGGCAACAAACCTTTATCTTTACCTCTATAAAATATATTAAATAATACCAAATGGGTACTACTATAAATTTACACAAATATAAGTGTAAATGTTTTGAAGATAAATTTACTTTGTATTGAACTAAAAAAATCATTACTCAAATAAAAGTGAAATCTAATTGCAAATTCTCTGCTGCATCTAGAAGCGACGTCAGCCTGTCCGCTGTTCTATTTTTAGCTCATGTCCAGCATTGGGTTAATGCACTTTTCACGGTTTAAGGTCATATTACTTACATACTATGCCAGCACATGACTCTATGCGTCAGTCAGGAAGTTATTCGTAAGTTCCTTTATCGTTCCACAGCATTGTTGATTGTTCTCGTTGAGCTAGATTTTATCTGTGAACTATGGGTAAATGATATGTATTTTATTCCATGGCTTTTGTTGTTTGTATTCAAATTATAAAACCTAGAGTAGCTTTACTTTTTTAGCCAGTATTTCAATAAAAAAATAAAATGGAGTATTTAAGCGTGCATTTCAAAAAAGATGAACAAATCAGATAAAAAATAATTGTTTCGGGGTTTCTCGCTGGTTCTTTTCAGTTTGAGGCTGACTTCCGAATTTCCGAAAGGCCTTAAAATTTTTACTTAAAATAATTTTTGAGAATTAGGTATTTATTAGAGTCAAACTATTCATAAGTCCTTGTAAAGGCCTATTTGAATATAAAATATTTTCAATTCATAAAATATTTAATCGCAAAACACGCCTAAAATGTTAAAGTGATTTTAGCCAATATCGTTCAATATACGAGTGGGTAATCAATTACACTTTTCTAACTCTTATTTTTAATAACCTCTATGGTTAGTTATAGAGGTCCTACTGATAAACCGTTAGATTTTTTGGTAGAAATCTTTAATATTCATTGTAGCTATATTTTTTTATGTTGCTAATGGTCAAATATTTTGCCTTAATCTGACATGCCAGCCACACCACACCGTTCGAAATTTAACAAAAAAAAAACAGCCAATATAATACTCACAAAAATATATAAACAAATATTGACTTGCAAAAACTAATTGTACAACCTTATGTCAGCATGACTTCATAAAGTTGAAAGATGTTCGCCTTAACCGACTAGTGATATCATCGGCGGTCGAGGCACGTATTCAATTCAGTATCGTATTGTACACCATTGCCATGAGTACTGTATACAAATATTACGCTACATATATCACTTTCACATTTTCAAATTGTTTCGTCCACGTGATCACGTAGACATTAATAAACAGTTTTCAAAGTGTTACAAATTATTTTTAAGTTAGGTTAATAAATAATCATTCCGCGAAAAAGGAAGGTGAGTGGCGATTGTGGGGAAAGTGGCTTGTTATTTTATATTTCGATTAAAGCCGGCTTTTTGTGATAATTAGTGTTGTTTATATTCTAAGCTATTTTAACGGATGACTTAATGTTACATTAAAAGTTACTTAATTTAAAAAATGTGTACGCTCCGCCAGTTTTGTTGCAAAAAATATTGTTTCATCATCATCATCATCATCAGCCTATCTCCGTCCACTGCTGGACATAGGCCTCACCTATGGCACGCCACTGAGCTCAATCTTCAGCTCTTTGTTTCCAACCGCTGCCAGCCAGCTTGCGTATATCATCGCTCCATCTAGCTGGAGGGCGCCCTACACTACGTTTACCGAGCCGTGGTCTCCACTCTAGAACACGTCTACCCCAACGGTTATCGGCTCTGCGACAGATGTGACCAGCCCACTGCCACTTCAGCTTGCTAATCCTATGAGCTATGTCGATAACTTTGGTTCTCTGACGGATGACTTCATTTCGAATTCGATCCTTCAGAGAGACTCCGAGCATAGCTCTCTCCATAGCTCGCTTATTGTTTACTTCCAAGTTACTTGGAAATTAGTTACCGTTTTTGAAATACAGTAAAAGGTGAATACGTTTTATGTTTGGTGCCGAAGCATAAAAGTGCTTTTATAAATTTTTCTTACAAAACAATATTGTGATTTAAGTTCTTCGCTAAAATCGTGGACTCGACCTTAACCGGTCAAACTTTTGTTTGCACGAACATGTCTGTTATATGTTTGGTTGTAAATATCTATAGAATTTTGTATTTTGAAAAGTAGTATAACTAGTCTATCAGTCAAATACTTATTATTTATTATTACTAGCCTAATTCGTACATAAAAATAGAAAGGTAAGAAAAGTTAAATCAGCTGCTTACAATAGAAACAGTTATGTAATTGCCATGGTACATCCACAAGCATAAATACCACCATGGACAGTTCTGAAACAATATCTGACACCCTTTACATAATTCAACAGCACTGCTACTACTTACAGCGACAGAGTTGTTGTTACAGTTGAGCCGTCTGCAAATGAAAGAAGAGGAATGAATCATGAAATCTGATATTATTGCAAAACTCTGTGGTTACATATTTATGACTGTACACAGTTCTGATTAATTTGGGATCAGATAACAGTCTGCTTGTTTTGTGTGTAGGTATTAAAACCGGTGGTAATTTGCGGAGCTGTGAATTTCATTAAAATTTCCTTCCATAATCATTTTCACATAGGAGACGGGAAAGTTAAAGGTTATTTACAGTTATCATTTAATCAGTTAATTCTTGAATAGAATTTGATTACTGTCAGGTACTACACTAAATGCTTCATGAGACCTTGCTCTGTTACGGTATCCCCTTATTATGTCGAAATAAACATAAACCATAGAGAAATCTTATAAAAACCCAACCCATGCTATTTGAAAAATACTATAAGCCCTCAATTTCATATTTGGCTTTGTATTTTGGGAACCTATATTTCAAACGCCATATTTTTCCAATATTTCACTGGTCTAGTTTATAAGCGATAGTATTTGAATGCATAACTCAGTTAAGTTTAGGATCAGATGGGTGTGTTTAAGAAATTATTTTAGACTAACTGTCCCCTGCGGTTTAACCAGCGTTCCCGAAGGATATCACATTTTCCCGGGATAAAAAGTAGCCTATATATTATTCCAGGATACGTTCTATCTATGAGCCAAGTTTCATCCATATCCGTTAAGTAGTTTTTGCGTGAAAGAGTAACAAACTTACTTAGATACAAATCTTTCCTCTTTATAATATTAGTATAGTTGACAGTATATATTTAGACATATAATTTATATTTGCAATTAAATAGGTAATAACAGATTACAAGAATAATTCTAATATCTAATAACATATATATTATATAAATGAAAAAGTTTGTGAGGATAGACGTATATGTGGCACATAGATAGATTATAATCTAGATCAATATAGAAGACTTTTTATCCCAATAAACCGTTACATCTCTTGAGAACGCAGGTGAAAACGCAGGGACAGCTTGTGTTATTATATTTTGAGATACAGCGCTCTTTACTCAATGAATATAATTTTTCATTTTCACTTCTTCACGCCTGAAATGATTTAGAGTGGTTTAATATACATAATTCATTTGTAGACATGTAGTTACTAACTTACTGCTATTTATAACACAATACAATAACATTTTTAACTTAAAATTAAACTCTGTTCAATATAAATGGTATTTGTTAATTTAAAATATGTTGAATATCTAACCTTGCTGAGTTTCTTGCCGGTTCTTCTCAGTTGAAGGCTGACTTCCAAACCGGTGGTAGCTTCAGTAGGTTTGACCTTTATAAAATAAATAATTGACTTCGACTATGAATTTCATAAAAAAGTTACCACTTTTTTAAATTTCTCGTATGTATTATTATTTATCTATGTAAACGTTTAATTATTGCAACAAATGGTATTTAAAAATAAAACCTTACAAATAACACTTAAGTTTCACAGTGTTGCCATTAATGGAATGAGTTTTTCCCTAACAATGAGCTCAGCAAGCAAGGTCAAGTTCAATTGCCGGCAAGTTCGGAACGTGTTTTGTTATAAAAATGTTAAGTCATCAAAATAAGTTTTTGTTTCTATTACATGTTAGGATATTCTTGTTCCGTTAGAATGAAATCTCTTAGAGGCTGACTTCTGAAGGGTTGTGACCTTCGGGGTCTTAAATAAAATAAATAAATAAATATCCTGGGACATTCTTTTACACACGGCCATCTGGTCCCAAACTAAGCAGAGCTTGTAATTGGGAAACCAGATAACTGATATACTACATATGCTACTTTTTTTTCTAAACACATACTTATATAGATATTTACACCCAGACACAGAACAAACAGACATGTTCATGCACACAAATGTTTGTCCTGGGTGGGAATCGAACCCGCAACCTTCGGTTTGGCAGTCAGAGCGCTAACCACCAAGCCAACTGGCCTGTCAAGGGCCTAAACTGAATAAATGACTTATTTTTTTTTATTATAATACGTATTATATAAATAGAACATTGTTCTAAATCAACTATGATGTTAATTAGTAATGTTTAGTACCTAGATGACTAATTTCCCATGACTCTAGCTGTCATTTGTTTTATGAAACGTATTGACAGCTTCTAGAATATTAACAAATCAACTACCGTCCCACCGGCTCACTCGCTTTGCTCAAGGTAATGTAGTTTTCCGGGATTAACATAAGCTATATCACCCGGGAATAGTGTAGTCTACTTTGAGTGAAAGAATTATCGAAAACGGACGAGTAATTTCGGAGATAACCTCCTATATCCAAACTCAAAAACAGACAGACTTTTCCTCTTTATAATATCTGTGTAGATTAACATACATATTTTTTGTTTTTATAAAATACTGTGGTGGAGGTCATAGCACCCTCAAGTTGAAAATCTGCCATTAATTCTACTGGTGTGTTCTAATTGCTACACTAACAAGCCAACTCCTTAAAGTATTTTTAGCCATAAGTAACTTTCCTTACCATTTTGCGTGTTCTGGTTTCCTATAATTGACAGGGCACTTGGCACCACATTGTATATTCAATCTTATGTCAACTTAGTGTACTTGTTGTTGGAAATCCTGATAAAATAAAAAAGAAAATCCCTTCTAAGCTTAGCTCATACCACCTTTGGCCACACCATCACTCACCATAGCGCGAAAGTGGTCAAATACAAGCCTCATACAAATATTGATTTTATTCGTATAAAATGAAGGCTATGTCAACCGGACGGAGCATAATAATGAATCGATTGACACTTCATTCATCAAAACATACTTATGTAAATAAGCATACCTACATAGACTGCTAAAACTATAACTCTTCCATATGGCTTTGCCGTAGTCGGGTAAAAAACAATCGTAACATCATTATACCGAACCGGTATTAGAGTCAGACTAAGTGCTTGTAAAGGCCTATTTTAATAAAAATATATTCATTATCATTTTCATACAAATCTGTTACCAAACTTACACGCCTTCTAGGTTTTGTATAGGTCAGCAAAATTATGGCTATTCCCTGGTAGTATTAGTCTGTAGGCGATTGTGATCACATACCGATCATCAGCTGAACCGTCTTCTCGTCTTTTCAAATTCTCGACAACAAAACTGCAATGCGTCTTAAAAACCGATATATATGTACTTCATAATAGTATACGATTAGGTCCACAAGCGTGTGTTATCAAGCTATTGTTATCAGTCATCACCTTATCTCTGATAGCAAGGTAAACATGCGCCGGTGCGGAATGCAATTTCAACCTCATTTTGCGCTGTTTTTGACAACTTTCTACGTGGGAAATGTTGCTAAAATCTCTTTAGTCTTATCAGATACTTTATACAATCAATATAATTTTTGTTCTCTATGCGCTACTAAACTTTTTATCCAAATATGATGAAACTTTGGTGAGTTGTTCTATATAGGCCAAAGCAAAGCAGAAACTACAGCAGACTTAACAATTTCCGCTATGAAGCAGTAGTGGACCAGTGGAACTGGTCTGTGTTTCAGTTAAAAATAAAAGGGGGCCGTACGAAATTACAGGCACATGAGACTTAACAACTTCACGCCTCAGGGTTGACAACGCATTGGTGATCCCGTTGTGCAATGTTCAATGTCCATAGGCGGCGGTGACCACTTACCATCAGATGCACCGTCTGCTTGGCCAAACGCAAGCCCATTATAAATAAAAAACAATATCAAAGATATATTCATGAACTCAAGGTTAGAAAGGTAAGGGGGCCGGTGAAATTACAGGCACATGAGACTTAACAACTTCACGTCTCAGGGTCGGCAACGCATTGGCGATGTCCCCAGTGTTGCAAATGTCCATAGGCGGCGGTGACCACTTACCATCGGGTGGACCGTCGGCTTGTTTGTCAGCCATTGTGGTATATCAGTGTGGTGTGTCTGGTATTTCAGAATATTTAACCATAAGTGAAACCAGTAATATCAAGTTTATCTCTTACAATGAAACTTGGTTGAACACAATGTGGATCTACATACAGTCCTACGCAGAAATTACGTCATGACGTCCTGCCCCCTACTACTAATAC
This sequence comes from Habrosyne pyritoides, assembly GCA_907165245.1. Classification (NCBI taxonomy): domain Eukaryota; kingdom Metazoa; phylum Arthropoda; class Insecta; order Lepidoptera; family Drepanidae; genus Habrosyne; species Habrosyne pyritoides. The sequence continues at coordinate 1,277,955 of OU015594.1, read as the reverse complement.
AACAAGACATTATTTGTCGCCGGTCAATTTAATTATAGAGGTCAAGAGCACAGACAAAGTGACAAATGAATACAAATTGTCTCTTGTAATTCTGGCTTCTCTGAAGAATTCTCGTTAACTGACCTTTTTTCTAATTATACTTGTGACTTGCACAGTGTTTTGTTAGAAAAGATAAAAGAGTTGAGTTGATAATATTTTAAAATACTAGAATGAACTTTTTTTTAGTAATCAACTCCATGTCGGCAAGATTTATAAAAGTATTATTAACATTCATAAAAATATATTACTTATTTAAAATATTCTAATTTTAAGTCAAACATTAAATTCCTAATAATTAAATATTCCATTGTATATTTTTTATAAAACGACAATGACGATGACTATTTTTTCAGTGATGCCAGTAATTCAATTTAAAAGTAAACTCTTTTAAACATCTTTTATTTTTAAATCTATCGCTTTCTATCAGAAAACCAGCGCTTTAGGGTCCTTGCTGCACGATAAACTGAGATACTTGGCCTTACACACCTTTCACACCAAACTAGGTTTCTTGGTTAAGTGGACTTTATTGTAATTATTGCTAGTTATTGGTAATTAAATTTCCTATATAAAATAAAAAATTGGACAAGTTAGAGATTTTAACAAGAAAGAACAAAATAACCTAAAAAAATGTTTGTTCCAAAATCAAATAAGGATTTAATTCGCCATGCCATGTTGTTAGTATAATTTTACCAACACAGCTCTAAAATTTATTTTTTATGTATAATTATTGCCTGTTGTTTCTGTGTGAATCCAGAACATACAATTCTTTCTTTCTTATTTGCTTTATAAATACTTTATGACAAATATTGAAAGAAAAGGCAATTAATACTTAATTTAAACATAATTTGAATTGCATTTAGTTCTTCAGATGATATACTTACGCCTGCGGATATATCTGTATTGAAGATACTACCTTATCTTGACCACTGAAATAAGATATCTCATTACCTGATCAAAACGTATCTCTAATTCCACAACCTTCATCATCAGAACCAACAGCCGCTCCTGGATGTAGTCCGGGAGCGGGCTCGAGTCCTCTGCACAAACGCTGACGCTGCTAGTGGTGAGCGCGTGGAACAGAAGACCAGGGAGCTGGCTGACAGATGGAATATCACATGCGAAGGTTGGTATTACCTTCTCAACTAATAAAAAGCTTGTTTTTATTTTACCACGATCAGACCATAGTAAGTGGCTTAAGTAGGAAAACACGCAAAACTATAAAGACAGATTTGAACTTGAACATTCGACAAAGTATCCATCCACCCTACTATGATTTCCTCATGATATATTTCTTCACCGAATGCTCAAGCTCATTGTACCAAGGATTCAAACCCATGGCTCTCGATGAGACATCCAACTGAGCTAACATCGCCTTAAAAAGATATAGATATCATTATATCTGTCCAAATTAGGTACACGGGTATATTGCTCCACTTTCTCTTCACTCTCGACAGCTTAATGTCTGCCTGCTTACACACTGCGATGCACTGAGAGCTTTCACAATAAGTTCATTTACCTTTACGTTTGTCTCATTTAAGACCAATAACCTCCGAAAAGTGAAAATCAGATCATCAGCAGAAATTGTGGTCTAAATAAGCCAAATTCTAATCAATCTCTTGTTCCAGGTCTAGCTAAACGCGCTACAACCGCCGATCAGCAGCTGCAGCGCTGGACGCAACTCCTCGATGTGCAGCGTATGCTGGGTGCAGCGATTACTGCTGCATCCGATAGACTCAGGCAGCTTGACGCTAATCCTAGCACCAGACGCAGAGCGCTGGACACTAGGCATGCACTACAGGTTAGTGGATATTTAAATCTACTTTAAAATGAAAGCTTTGAAATTTAGTGTGAAAAGGGACATTATGATACTATTAGCTTCAACCTCACGGCTTCACTCCCGGTAAAATTAGTACAAAGCCCATGTCTCTCTCCGTACTTTATAGGCTTTGTGGGCCAAATTTTAGCAAAACCAGTTCAGCCGTTTAGCCGTGATAGCGTGACAAATAAACTCGCTTTCGTATTTATAACATCACTTAGGGTTTTTTAATAATTGAAAAGAGCCCTCAGCAGCAGTGGATGTATTAATAAGGGCATTATATCATCAGGGAATGAGCTCTAAGTCAAATGACTTTCAACACAAACCCTTTGAAATAGGATACCAAAAACCCTAAAGCTATTTGTCATAATAAAGGCGACAATCCCTTGGCTAAAAGAAGCATTAAGTAGAGTAAGTTAGGCAATTTTCGTTTTTATTCTGTACAGGAACTACAGAACGAAGTATCTGATTTGGAAGAAAGTAAAGATGAGCTATTGGAACATGCGGACTTTATCGTCACCCTCCTGAAGCCACAGTCGAAGGAGACCGCCGATGAAACTGAAAGAACTGTCAAAGAGTTGGTTGAAGCATATGAGAAGTAAGTGGAAATATTATTTTTTCAGGGATATCTATAGCAGATTTTTCAGGATACATGTAAATTAGGCTTCTTTGGTAAATATTTAAAAGAGCTGTGATGCTTCTTAGATTCGCTGGACGGACTTTTAATTATTAAATCATAAATAAGATTCTAGCTTAACCTTCGTCTCTTTAATATATTATTAATTCCTCTCGCCACAAAATTACAAATACCAACTTTTTGGTTGGCCCCCACAAAAAAATCACAGCCCATTCATTCTTTAAAACAAACCTTATCGTGGACTTCTCACGTGATTACTTCGTTGACGAAAGAGACAGAGCACGGACGCTGCCGTGACTCATCACGAATTTCCTTACATTTACCTTACTTACCCTGAGGCGTACCATCGCGTGTTATTGAATTATATATCATAGGGTTTTTACTAGGGGATCTACTGCAGTTTCTATACAATATTTAATAATCCCTTATACAACTGCATTTACCTAATTGTCCGTGTGAGAGTGCAAAAGCAATTAGAAGTTAACAGCTTCTAGTACATAAAAAATGAAGTCCTGGGTTAAAATTTCGGTTCAAGGTAATATTATCGTTTCTACTTTGGAATTAATTTTATCCCAAAATGTCTATTGTACCCGACAATGTTTACCAGATATCGCGTTGGGACTTTACAATATTGGTTAAATGTGGGCCCCATTACTGATACTCTGTGAAAATATGTATCTACTGCAATAATTTCTGCAATATCTACATGTGAAACTAGAAATACCATTTATAAAATACAATAATTCAAATTGTCTCATTGTTAATTTATCAATTGTCGCACGGTTGCATGCTGGTCGCTTTATTGTTGATCATTTAATTCTATAGTCACGTCTAGATGTGACGTGTTCTCTAATACCTACCTCTTTAATTGAATTTCAAATGAGATATTTGGCAAATAAATCATGTTTGACTTCATGTCTGATGTCATCGAAATGAAGATTTAATAAGGCTGTTGTGAGAATCGAGTGAAGATCATATAAATATTTACTACTAGCTGACCCGACAGGCGTTGTCCTGTCCTAACTATGAATTGAATTCGATTCTTCCGATTGAATTAACCGTGAAATGTGCACTAAGAAATTATAAATTAATTTTATTTACCAATATAATTCCGACCCATGTCTCTGTTTTAAACGATATTGTCAAACGACTGACATTTATGTCAAACACCATAAGGTTACATTATAAGAGTTTATATTGTCAAAAGCGGTAAGGTTACATTACAAAAGTTAATATGGTCGTTATGTTTTCTTAGATTTTCTAATATTCCACGCAACTTTCTTATTTTTTTCATTCATAAGAACCTTCTCCTGATAATAACGAACACAATAAAAAAAGAATTGGCGAAATCGGTCCAGCCGTCCATGCGTGATGCCGTGACCAAGGGAAATAGTGATTCATTTTTATATATATAGATATACTAATATTATAAAGAGGAAAAATTTGTATGTAAGTATGTTTGTTACTCTTTCACGCCAAAACTACTTAACGGATATGAATGAAACTTGGCACATAGATAGAGCATACCCTGGAATAATATAAGAGCTACTTTTTATCCCGGGAAAATGTGATATCCCTCGGGAACGCGAGTAAAGCCGCGGGGGACAGCTATTTACTATATTTTTTCTGGCTGATAAAATACAGAGGAGAATGGGACTTTTTTTTTTTTTTATAATATAAACTAGTGCTTGACTGCGATCCCACCTGATGGTAGGCAGTGATGCATTCTTAGATGTTGAGGCGCACTAGTTTATTAAGAGCTTATTCACTCTAGCCTTGAAGACACCCAAATTATAGTTGCTCGGGAAAATTGATTGCCAAAAATCTTTGTAGATGGGAACTAATTTTGTGTCTGGTTTAATTTAGGGTTAATACATCATATATTCCCAGATTGTCTAGATTCGTTCAGACGTTCTGGCGTGATTGATGACCTAACATCCATCCATCTAACCTTCGTATTACTTATAGTAGTAAGAGCCTTACAGTGGGTATTAAAAAAAATATCTTGCACTACTTTCTAAACCTATCAGTTCTATATCTAACGTATTCCTAAAGTTGAGCTCGATCGATCGAGTGTTTGCTTCAGTACCTACCTTTGACCTAGATAAGTGCCCTCCGCGGCCCTATATTGGTTTTCAATTATGAATCGAGTATTCTAATATTAAAGAACTACACAGAGTAGGGTTGATTATTTTACGGTATAAATTATACTTTTAATATTTTTTACTTATAAATTTGAGTAAATTTTATAAAATTACCATTTGAATTACTGAACAACTGAATACTTCGTACTTGCATTCAAAAAGAAAATAAAACTATTCTAGAGTCGTAACTGAACATAGAATGTTTGGTCCGCGCGGACTCATATAGAAAGAAAAGAAAGAAAGAAAATACCTTTATTCATGGCAACACACAACATTACTAGCCCATTCTCCTTTACTCGTGCAACCTAATATCCCAATAAAAAAAAGGAAAATAAATATCCAAAAACATTAAATTCCACTCTCAATTGATACCGGAAGGAGAGAAACTAAACTCTGGCATGTCGTCAACTAAACGATATCTTGGCGCTTACCAAATGCATCTCAACAAAAATATTGATGCTCTCACATACGCAAACAAACCACGACTTTAATTGCTGTTACAACACACTAAGGTTGAATTTCCGTAAGAAAAACATTTCATCATCGGCAAATTTAGATTTGTTTTTAGAAAAAACGGCGTCTAACTATCTGGTGCCTCTTGTCTCGGGTGTTCTTGGCACGATAAATAGGTTAGGATTTTCATAACATTTTTGTCTCGCATTCTACGTGTTGAAATGATCAATGGCTTGTTTTAAATTATCAGTTATCTGGTTTACATAGTACACACAAGCTCTGCTTAGTTTGGGATCAAATTGCCGTGTGTAAAGAATGTGACCAGAGACGTCATTCTCTATGCCCCTTGTTTCTTGTCATAGTTTCACTAATACTCAATCTTTGTCAGTTAGAAGCAAAATGGCGGCAAAGTAGTCGTAGCTGTCGCCTCCGGTGTCAAATCGCTTTGTTTTTAATGTTATTGTGGCAAATGATACAATTCACGTTTCCTCTGATAAATCGTGTATTTATAGCGACACAGTACAGATATGTATATAGAGAAAAACAGAGAGAGCGTAAAATTGCACTTACATAAACACATTGATAAATATTCTTGTTTTGGTGTGATTACATTGATTTGTTTACGAACAATTCTGTTTTTGTGCCTTTTGCTTTAAGGAGTCGATTCTTGTTGTGTAATTTATTGTAGTTATACTTCTTTAGGCGCGTTATGAAAAAATGATGAGCGTGAAATTTTAAGATGCGCGCGCATCAGTGTAACACAAAATTCTCACGGATGAAGTTAGCTGATAACGGTCTCTCCGGAACATCGCACAAATCGCAACTGTCAGTGTCAATGAGTGAGCAATGATGTTATTGTCAATAATAACCTAACAACGTCAAAAAATGTTATTTGTTGCTACAGACAGGTGCAAAGAGTTTGGACACTACAATTTCACGACTGAATAGTAAAAAATGCTTAAAGTGCAGTTTTTCTCACCTATAATTTCGGGTATAACTTATTACGTGCGTACATAAGTACACACACACGATTTTTTTACATATTATTCTTTATTGATAAAATTAGTTACATAAATGTTTCTTCACATCATTGAACCAGTATTGGTTTGTGTGGGAGTTGCAATTCCTCGGTTCAGTGGACAAAGCTGTAAACCATATTATCTACAAAAAATATGGCAACCAAACCCTTTTCGGAAACTTATTTCTAGCCAGTGACGAGTAACATTTAGTTACGTCGCTCAAATTTAGGTTTAAGTAAAATTTGTCAATTATAATTACAAGCTTTTTGAGACAAGTTGTATACGAGTACACTATATTCATTGTAGTAACATATTAATAAAAAAATATATTGCACACTTAGATGGGTCAATAATATAATAACTTTGTTATAACAAAAGGAAAACGCAACGTCACGTCTATCTCCCACCAAAAAGACATCCAATATTTATTTCCCTCAATTAAAATTCATCAAGCCTTTGCGAACACCTTAACCACGTCGTGTCATCAAAAGGACAAGGCACTCACATTTTATTAAATCAAGAACCAACTTTATTACCACGCAATAAGGATTACATTGTCTCCATATGCAGCAGATGTCTGACTCTCATTGCCAAATTATTTTTGCAGACATGAAAATTTAAGTTGAATGAAATTGAACTCTATCTAGTTGTTATAAGAGGAACATACCATGAGTTATCTGAACTATTAATAATGTGTATTGTAGCTATTTAATGGCTTGTGTCGGCCACATATGGGACATTCAAGGGCGGTTCACGTGGCATGACTCCATCGTTGAATAAATTGGCCAGTTTACTGTAGTTTATATTAAATGATGATAATAAGGTATTGTGAGAAACCTTAAACCAGGGCAAAAAGTGTGTTTGTCAGCTCCGACGCACGACTGGAGTTTACTATCACTCGAATAGGTTATTTCCATGTTTTACAATATTTTCTAAATTTTATTCACTTGTTGATTATTTAAATCTATATACGAGTATATAAATATGAATGTTTGTCTGTATGTCTAAATAAATGTCCTTTATCGAATCGGAAACTATGCAACGGATTTTAATGCAGTTTTCAGCAATAGATAGAGTAATTCAAGAGGAAGGTTTATAATTTATTAAAAGCGGGCAGAGCCGCAGGGCGCAGCTAATAAAGTATACAATATAAGATCATAACTACGCAAGTCGACAGTTGTTATTTGTTACTTGCATGAGTCCATGCACCCGTGCATAGGTACTCTGTGCAGGGGACTGGGGGATGCGCCAGATGAGTTGCGCACGAAACGCGACTATATTGACTTGACGCTTGGATGAATTGCACTTCTCATAAACTTTCCATGCCGGTCATTTATCTAAAAATCGATTATAAAGGAGTCTAATAAAAAAAGATTATTTATTGTATTGAAGTTTACCAAAAAGGTTTTACGCGCGTTTCCATAAAAACAGGAAGATAAGAACAAAAAATAGCCTTTCTGAATTTCTGGCCTATTCTTCGTTGAAGTCCAAGTTTAGTACCGGTGGGGACTTGAACCTTTGACTTTTATAAGTGCCCTTCGCGGACCAGAACCTGAATGATCTCTAGTCAAGTAAGTAACCAGATTCGTTATAAGAACTAGTTTTAAATTAATTATATAGACTCACTTAGATACAAATAGACATAGGTATTAATGTACAGACATTTTTGCGATGGGACTCGCCATAGTGTTGGACAAAACATATCGATATTTCAAATGATTGATACCTTTTGATAAAGCCATCGATGCAAATCGTCTGTATTTTGAATCGCGATGTATGGTATTATTTTTCGAGAATTAATATTATATATTACTAGCTATCCCTTGCGGTTTCACCCGCGTTCCCGAAAGATGTAACATTTTCCCGGCATTCAAATAATCGTATGTGTAATTCCAGGGGATTTTATATAAATGTGCCAAGTTTCATCGAAATCCGTTTGGTAGTTTTTGCGTGAAAGAGTAACAAACATCCATACATACAAACTTTCGCATTTATTATATTACATTAGTAGGATATGAATGCAACTATTCCATATTTATTATTATGTTCTTGAAGTTCATTTTTGTTGGTAATTTAGATTTCGAATGTGTAAAAAAATTTATTACTCGATAATTCGTGATACTGCTTCAAAATATCGATACAATAAATATCGTTATCTATTTTCACTTGCCCATCCCTACTCGCCACCCGAAATATATGTAGAGTCACGAGCTTAATACTGGGAGAGGAGCTCCCGAAATAAAATTATTTTTATTAGCTACAGGACAAGATTACTCATGGATTACGAAAAACTCTGACGTAACACCAACCAATAATATCCTGTACGCATGAGGAATACGCTCTCAGCTAAAGTTGTATCACCCTTCAAAATAGCTAAAACTATTCTAGCATTTATTGCCTTCGCCACAAAGGTTATTATAACTTGAACATTCGTCACAAACGGGTGCAGCTACATATTTTACTGATTAAATCATATTTTTAATAAGATCTTGAAAATTTACAATTATGTCGATGATGTCAACTTGGAGTTCTTAAAGCAATTTGGTCGCTAAATTCTAGAGAGTAAAGTGTATAATAGCACGAACGATTTAGATTTTACAATGGTACCGATAAAATGTAGGGAATGCTTAGGGAGATTTGTTTCTAAAGTATTTTGGTTGAATGCGCAAGAGTCGTAGTATGTGGCACCAATTTATTTTGATGTCAAACTATTTATTTCTAATAAAATAGGTCAGGTTATTCTAAAGCACCTTTTTATTTGTAGACCTAGCTTCCGCCCCGTGGTTTTTCCCTTGTTTCCGATTCTTGGGGTCCATGTTGAAATGCACACTATAAAGTATTTTATCTATGTGCCATATTTCATTAAATCCGGTCAGCCGTTTGGTACCCTGAATCATTTATTATTAAGCATGGTATGAAAAACAGTTTTCATGAAATTTTTGGCAATAGATTAAAGTTGTTTAGAATGTATAAAATATTTCGAATATTCATACATTCAGTTAGTTTAATTGATATTCATTGAATAAATTTCCAATACTGATACAACTTTGTTTATAAATTATGACCTAATGTCATAGATTCACACAAGTTATTTTTAAAATGAAATTCGGAATTGACTTGGTTCACTAATGTTGTCATGATTTTCAAGGTCCGCTTTGACAATAGTTATTGAAAAATTTACCTTATGCCATCATGATAAGGCTCAGAATCACAATTAACCATTGGATCAATAGAAGCATGGCTCATTTAGGGGAGAATTATCCCTGTACCCAGCGGCTCCCAACCTTTTTTCGACCGGGGACCACTTTGACTTCGTTATTGATAGAAGGAATTTGATAAAAATAAACAGTATTCGTTACACCCCAAAAGTAACATGCATTAACAATTGTTTTGCATTAATAAAGAAATAATTTTAGATTATTTTTGAAATCCTTCGGCAACCGTAAGCATTAAAGCTATTGCGAATCACCGGTTGGGAACCTCTGCCTATACCCATTTCCGCCGTGAAGCAGTTGCATATGTATTTTTAATATGTACTTGTATTATTGTGTTTCGGTTAGAAGAGTAGGGGCGAAATTACAGGCAAATGAGACTTAACTTCACGTCTCAGGGTCGACAACGCATTGGCGTGGTGTTGCAAATGTCCGTAGGCCGCGGTGACCAGTTACTATGAGGTTGACCGTCTGCCCATTTGTCGTATTAAAATTGGTCACACGGGAACGCAGGTGAATCCATGGCGCGGAAACATGTAGACATTAAATGAACAACAGGATTTAAAGCAGCAATGAATGGTTGATGCTATTTCCGCCTTTGAACCTTGAGTTTAGAATACGAGCGGTGTAGTTGATGTGACTTTTGTGTAAGCAAACCGTGGTGAGGTCATGATATTACATCATTGATAGATATTTCTGGTCAGTGAAATAAAATATACATTTTTTGACGGCCTGGTTTTGCGTTAATAATATTTTTTTTTAATAAAATAGTTGTTTAAAAAAATACAGTTAATTTTAAAAAGTATTTCCGATTAGACCACTTTTTTGCGTTATGATTTTTCTTTTTATTAACCACAATAGGTTTATTTTTAAAACAGCATATGTATTTAAAAATAAAAGGCTGTAAAAAAAAAAATCGCATGTTTACATGCGTCCGAGATCACCGGCAACAATCATACTTAGTATTACATAAAAAAATTATATTTATCACATAAATTTATTTATGAGTTTATTAATTACAAGGAAAAAGTACATATCATTTCTCTTTTTAATAAAACTACATAAATAAATATCCGGGTGTGTAAATATATTAATTTCAAACTGCCCCCTTATTCAGCTAATACAAACTTCGTCGGGACGCGCTGCACGGAGGCCTCAGAGAGTTTACATCTCACGTGATTGTGTAGTTAGCGAAAGAGACAAAGCATAGAGACCGCGACGAAACATCCTCGAGTTAGTCTTAATTTCCTTACAGAATCGAAACCCTGAACTGTCACATAAAATACTAATGGTATTTCCTGTGAATATTGTAGGTAACTACACAAAATCCTGCGGTAAATACTTCCTCATAATTAAAATTTATTTGTTTTGAATCATTCACGACCGGCAAGGATATTTTAATGAAATAATATTAAACTGATTAATTTATGCCTTCCAACAAACGAAAGAGCACGGGGGCACGCCAGTTGAACTGCATATAAACTTCGAACAAAATTAGATTCTATCTGACTCATAAAGTCAGTGTTAAATTGTAGCTATCTACACAATCTAGTTTCTACTATATTAAAGTTGTACAGATCTAAAAGGGTTTTAACAGTGAAGAATGTCAAAGAAAATTCATCTTTATTGCTACTGAGATTATGTTCATCTATTGATCAACTGTTGATAATGTTTATTGTATGATGCTGATTGTTATAACACCAATGTCAAAACGGTCTATTAGATTCAAAACCTTTATAAAATACCAGCTGCCCCCCGCGGTTTTACGCGCGTACCCGAGGGATGTCATATTTTCCCGGGATAAAAGTAGCCTATATGTTATTCCAGGATATGCTCCATTTATGTGCCAAGTTTCATCCAAATCTGTTCGGTAGTTTTTCCGTGAAAGAGTAACAAACATCCGTACTCACAAACTTTCGCATTTATAATATCAGTAGGACTAGCTGTCTCCCGCGGTTTCAGCCGCCTTTCCGAGGGATGAAAAGTTTTCCCGGCACAAAAAGTATTCTATTGGCTTTCTAATCCTTCAAAAATATGTGTACAAAGTTTCATGATCATCGGTTAAGTAGTTTTCGCGTGAAAGCGCAACAAACAAACTTTTTTCAATTTTCCACGTATAAAGACTGAACAAAATATAAGGAATAAATCATCAAAATCAGTCAAGCCGTTAGAATAATTATTATTACGAACACGTGCTGGAGTTGTAAATTATATAGATAGTTACCTATATATGTCTAAAGACACATATATATTTTCACAGTGAATACCCAGCATTCATTAAAGTTACCCGTCTGACTAGCTCTCTCCCTCATTTTGAAAGTCTGTCGCCAATTACCCACCGGTGTGTTCTGGTGGTTGGCCTTCAGTACCTAGGTTCCCCCTAGCATTACCAAGGACTAAATTGTAACCACAGCACCATCAGGTGGACAGTTGTCGAGCACGAACTCTATATTTTATTCCCATTTAAATATCGGCTAACAGGAAACAGATTGTGTTTCTGTATGAACTAAAATGTATTTAATGATGTATGGGCGGCGCTCTGATGCGTATCGAATTTATTGTTCAGGAAATAATGTTCTTGTGTAACAATATTAGTAACAGGTAGTGATTTTATAATATTTAGATCATCTGTTATGATGGTACCTACGCATATAATGGTTGCGTTACCTTTGAAAACTATAAGATATTAGATGCTTATGATAAATTATATGTTAAAAACGTTTTTAATAATACTACCTTGTTGAAATATGTTCTATTTGAGCTGTTAAATAACTATTTTTTTATATTTTTTTTAAAAGAACATTTTATACATTTTTTTTTAATATCTGTGTTTCCTAATGAACGCAAACTTTATACCTTCTTAATATAAACGGCTTTATGGATAGGAATGAAATTTAGCACAAGAAAATAAAATATTCTAGATTAACACTTAGGGTACCTAGTTTTTATCCAGCGACAACATAAGATCCCTTAGAAACGGGGGTAAAAGCACAGGGCGTGACCCGCCTGATTCTTAACTGCTTAGTAAATATTTCTATGGTAAATACCGCGATTATTTGTGAATTTTGTACCGGTACTTTTTCCTAAAATAACGACATGAATTCGTAAGCATTTATAATGGCATTAAATAACTTTCCTAACGCAACAACTTCAAATATTTTAATTAGTCCATTAGAAATATCTAGAATACCCGACGGCTGTCTGTTTCCCGCAGATTCTACAAATAGTGGCGATCGGTAAAATCAAAGCCACGTTACTTAAACGCCCTACGCCAGACGTACAGCGCCTGCGATAACAGAACCTCGCAACTCTGACATAAAACTCAAATTCCTTCAACGCGCAACTCCAGACAATCGACAGGCAACCTAGGGGGCGACAATCGTTATTCAAACTGGCAGACTTGTATCCAGCGCTTGTGCGCATGCGTGCGATCGCAGCGCTTAATAGGTCAGGGCTTCCCAGTCTGCACTGGAACCCAGCTAAAGAGGATATACTTAGAAGCTAACGCCATATTTTTTCTCCATATTAATGTTCTCCATAATTTCCCCTAAAATATAAACTCAAAGTACGAAATGAACGAACAGTTTGTTTATTTCGAACGTTTTGTTGCGAAACGCGGCCGCGAACAAGTATTTTTCCTTCCGCGAACCAGTAACAATGGAACCGGTCCCAAAATAAGTGGTGGCGAGAAATAAACTGTTTCAAGACTTATTTTTATGGTGCTGGGAGACAGCGGTGGCGCGCCGCGATCGACCGGCAACATACGTTTTTATTGACACGGACTTGTGCGAATGTGAACTGTGATTCGATACTTGAATGTGAACTGTGCTGTGATGACTCATGGGCGTCGCATTTCGGTTGACTAGGAAGAAATCGTGCTCCACGACACATTCTGTAAGATCATTACACATTAAAATACAGACGGAGAGAGGTTTTGAAGCCGCCCTTTCGGATTGATATACCTACATATGTTCTACGCCGCGACGCGACGGCGCCGCCGGCCGGCCTGGCATCCATTACATGGGCATCATACGGCCACGGCGCACATCGCTTCCGTTTAGCTTTGTACTTTGAATGAATCGCAAAGTACGTTAGTGTAAATTCATTATATGTCGCGGTTAGCACACGGGCGCTAATAGGCTGAAGGTCGCGAGTGTCACGTCATCGCCATATCATAGGTATGGTAAGGCGGCCGGCGGCGTTGTGTGCAAAACGTAAACACTAGCGAGCGAATGCACCGAAAAAACTCGCGCGCTATGATGTCACCGTGCAAACATTAGAGCGTGGAATTTAAATTTAGACGCGTCCAGCGAATCTATCGAAAACGGTTCATTGAGCGACGGGCGAGCGACCCGAGCGGAGCGCCGCGGGCGAACGAGCACGAACGACAAGGTACCCCGGTAGGCGGCAGTGGAGCGCCTCCGTGCACCGGTATCGGCACCCGGCGCCGCGCGACCTTGCACCGTCACGGGCGCAGCGTCACGCCGCGCCGACGGATTATTTTCGTCGCGTTTTGGCAGGCGGCCCTCGCTCGTGCGCTCCCCGACATCACCACATAACATAGCGTCGAACTGTGCGAACCGTACGTTTTAACACTTCGCTTCTTTTTCAGATTGCGACAGACTCTAGCGGCGCGGCTCGCGGAGATCGACGACATAGTTTCCGAATTCGACCGCGTGTCGGAGAGAATAGACGAACTCCGACAGCAAATCGAAGTTTCCATAGCCAAAGTCAAGACTTTCTACGTTTTCGGCGAAGACGAAGCGGACGAGGTTCGCGTACTCACGAAAGAAGTCTCAGACTTAGTAGAACGCACGAAGAACTTTACAGAGGAAAGCCGGAAGCGTTACGGTGGTTCCGCACCTGCGGACGTGGCTCAGGAATTGTCGGCATTGGAGTTATCATCGGAGGCACTAGCGGCAGCGATGGAGGAAAAGGAAAGGGAATGGAAACGCGCTCGCACGGCCCGCTCTGAGTACGCGACCGACGTGGAGGACGTCCAGGCGTGGGTCCGCGCTGCTGAGCTGACAGCGCGGGATCGCACACTCCCCCCTGAGTCTTACAGGGAGCGCCTGGTCGCGACCAGATCTGAAGTGCCAAACATTGCCGACCGTGTTGAGAGGCTGACGCGCAACGCGCGCGCTATCGTAGAAGGAAGCCGCGACGCTGGTGAAAGACAGTTAGTTCAGTCCACAGTGACAGCGCTCTCGGAACAGTTCGCAGCGGTATGCAGCGAGCTCGAGGCGCGACAAGCGGCTGTCGAGGACGCCTGCGACGCCGTGGCTAGATTCCTTGCGTTATTAGAGAAAGTCCTGCTTTGGGTGGAGACCCAACGTGCATTCCTATCTCGGCCACTCCCATTGGCCGACTTGCAGGAGACACAACAAAAACAGACTGAATATGGGGTTAGTTGCTACTACAATACAATCAAATAGTCCGTTGTAACATTTACTCAACTATACTCATTTATTTCAGAACGCGCTCAAGAGCTGTAAGCAGCAAGCCAAGAATCTAGCGGACATGGCCAAAGAAATCGAGGCTATTGAGCGAGTGACGAGTCCCGGAGATTTGCCTTCGAGACTCGAAGCCGCTGAAAACGCTACCGTCGACGTCGAGAAGAAATTGGCAAAGACAGTCAGTACAACCGCTGAATCTGTCAGATTCTGCGAAGAGGAATACTCGTGTAACCTAATCTTAAATTTTCCAGAACGGTCTACTCCAAGAACTCGCTGAGGAATGGGAGAGATGCGAGAGAAAACTAAAGGACGTCGGGCACTGGCTCGAGGCAACATCGAGGACCCTCGAGACACCCCAGAGTGCAAAGAAACCACTCAGGGATCGACTGGGCTTCAGGGAAAAACTTATAAACGATATATCAACGCAGAAGACAAAAATTTCATATGCAGTCGAAAAACTCAACGTGAGTTCGTGAAGCGGTACCTGGGCTTCCTTTGACATTGTGGTCAAACAGAAGCGACGTATATAAAGAACATTCGATAGGTGTGTATTTCAGGGGAGCGGAGTCGGATACTGAAGTACCGTTCGCCTCGTTCAACAGGTACACTTCGGGCCGGACGGCGTGGCGGCGCAGTCGCGGGGCCCCGAGGGCGTGGAGGCCAGCGCGTTGGCGCTGGCGGGCGCGCTGGACGCGCTGGGCGAGCAGACGGGCGCGCAGGCGCGGCAGCTGTCGGCGGCGCTGGCGCAGGTGGAGGCGTACTGCGCCGACGTGGCGCGCCTGCGGGCGCAGCTGCTGGAGGCCGAGCAGGCGCTGCGCCACGCCGCGCAGCCCAACTACAGCCCGCGCGACCCCGAGCGCGCTCAGCGCCACCAACAGGTACGTCCCACTCTGTAGCGGCACCACCACCCACCGACCCCCAAGACTTCTGTAGGTGGCTAGCGAGTATTCTAGTTTTGTTTATCGCGAGGCTCTCAGTCGGCGTTCGCCCGGGCCCGGGGCTTGGTGGCGGGCACGGCTTCACTTCACGCACCGTCGGGGACGGTGGTGTACATTTTCACCGGCATTCATCTTTTATTTATATTTATCTTTCGTTTTTTTTCTGTTACCTCCACCCTTCACCCTCACCGCTACTAACACGTCGAACTGATATCCTCCGCTAGGAATGTCGAGAAAGAGTAAAATCGCTTCAGAGCAAGATTCAGGCGCGAAATGAGCGTGTCAAGCTTCTAGTACAGCGCGGTAGTCCGGACGCCGATACGCTGCGAGACGCGTAGACCGCGGCAGAGAACATCCCGTAGCTCATAAGTCGTCATCTCGTCCCTTGTATTTTTTTTAAATAATATGAAAACGTTAAAATATACACGACACATTGCAGCCACTGTCGTTTTCTTTCACGAACCTCCTCAGCTTCGATCGCTACCCTCGTTCGCTAGACACCCTTGTAAATCATGTATTGTCCGTACTTGCGTATCAGGAGGTCACCCGGCGAATCGAAGAGCTGACAGAGGCTATCTACGAGCTGGACCCGTACTTCGTGATCCCGGCGGTGGGGCCGGCAGGTGGGTCGGAGCTGGGCGGGTCAGGCGCGGTCGAGCTGGCGCTGCTGGCGGCCAGTGCCCGCAGCGCCCGTGCCTCCCGCGCCGCCCGCCTGGCGCCACCCTCGCCCCGCGTCGCGCGCGCTCGCAGCCCCGCCTGGGTACTTGGGGGCACCACCTACGCCGAGATAGTGAAGGGCTCCGGCTCCAGATCCAGTTCCGTGGGCTCACGGCACCACAGTGCACAAAGACGTCGCTCATCCTCCCCTGCACCTTCCGTCGACGAACTCGAGCTGGAGGCCGAGGTCATTCCGCCCAGTGTACAGTGCGATAACACCGACTATAGTGACGTCGAGTGTAAAGAGATCAGTGAGACCCATGTGTACCAAAACGTCAGTGAGAGTGAACCGTTACCGTTCCGAAGTGACGCGGACGTTTACTACAATGACTATCCTCATCGCACCGATGCGGAAACTGTCGTGGAATATTATGTGGAGCCGCCGGTGACGTATCGTGAACCAACTTCGGAGGCGGTTGTTGCGACATGCCAAGGCGAAGAGCCTGTCCCGGAATTGCAATATTTGCCGACGCAAACTATAGAGCTTCACCCGACGGTTCGACAAGATAGATCACCTAGTCCGGCGACGAAATATAGACAAGATTTGTCTTACGCGGAGATTTTAGCTCTCGGCCTTCGAAAACAGGCACGTAAACAAAGTGTCACTTCTTTACCGAAACCACAAGTGGCACATGTTGAGTTGGTTAAGGAGATAGTTGTGGAATGCGTAGAAAAATCTCCACCGACTCAAGTAGTTACCCAATCTGAACCGAAGATTGAGCATATCGAATCGACGAGGTTGAAACCGGAGCGTTTCGATCGCCCACCCCCTAGGAGTCGTTCAAGAGATATACCTAGACAGAGGCGTGCTCCAGAAAAACGGTCAACAAAAGCACACGACGTGCAGGTTATGAAGAAGAAGAAGACATCAAAAAAAGTTATGGAAGTTCAAGAGTTTGAGGATTCACCTGAAGTTATTGAAGTTGAATTGACCCCAGTTTCATTTGGGCAAAATAAACCTCAAGATTCAAAACCAATAGTAAAGATGATTAGTAGGGAGATCACTAAAAAAGTACAGCACAGTGATACTGTTGTTGAAACGGTTACTGAAATTGAAACTGTTGAGCAGATACAATCAGAAACTGTCAAAGAGGATGTTGAACAAAAAAAATCTAAAAAGAAACACAAGTCTAAAAAACCTAAAGCAACAGAAGATGAAATACAAAAAGCTTTAAAAGAAATAGAGGAGCACGAGAAACAAAAGAAAAAGAAGTCTAAAGACTCACGTGATAAAAGCAATGATAAATCTACTGAAATTGCAACTGTAGAACTATTTCAACACGTCGTCAAAAAACCGGTCTACCAGGCTTCTGAGCAACCTGTAAAAGAAGTAGAAAAAGAGCCGGAAGCTCTGAATAAACCGAAGAAGAAGAAGAGTTCTAAAGATTCTCAAGAGTTGAAAGACCTCGGTTCTGAAACTCTCATTTTAAAGTCTTCAAGGCTAGATACTATTGAGCCGATCACAGAAAATGTTAAAAGCCCGAAGCAAAAGAAAAAGAAAGCTCATAAAGAATCTCATAAAGTTGATCGGAACTCTGAAGATTGCTCACCAGAGCTTATTATATCTGAACCAACAAAATCGGATAAAGAGTTAACAAAATGCAATGTTATTGAATCCCTTCAGCAGACAACAATATATCAAATAAATGAAGACGATTTACCAACATGGGATACAATGCCTGAATATGACACTGATAAAATAAATTTGTCACAAGCTTCCGAGCAGCAAATAGTTGTTGATATTTCGAAAAATGAACAAGCAACTATTACTGAGTCGAAAACTACGACGTCTAAAAAGAACAAGAAACACAAAGCTCATAAAGATACTCATGAGCAAAATTTAGAAAAACAGGAACATACTCTTGAGAGTCCAATCAATAAAATATTGGAATGTATAGAATCTGAAACGGTCGATAGCTCGATTACTAAGAAACATAAAGATGAAACTGAACAAAATGTTCCGCAAACTATATTAGAGAAAGAATCACAGCTAAATGAACCGCCAAAAGTAACAGAGAAACCGACAGTAGGAATTAAAGAAAGTGTTTTGGATAGTTCAGAAAAACAAGAATACAAGAAACCAAGTACAGACATCGTTAAAAATGAAACCGTGGAGGTCGTGTCAGTTGACGCGGTAGATGAAATACAGTCAAAAGATAAAAATTCTTCAGAATCGCATATAGAATTGAATAAACAATCTACAATAGATGAACAACGTATCAATTCAGTAATCAACACTGATATTTCATCTACGTTTATTACTCAGGAATCTTCTAATGAATATATTACTTCGATCAATATTTCAGAAAGTGAAAAACTTGCCGCAGTTAGTGACGGCTCATCAAGAAAAAAGAAAAAACATAAGAAGCACGACAAAGCACCAGAGCAGGTTTTGTTTGAAACAACAGAAATCTTAGAAACTGCTGTAGAAGAAAATGTCAATACTATAGAACCAATTATCGAAGAAATACCCAATATTGTAGAACAAATCGAAGAACCTAAACATCCTAAAAAGAAATCTAAAACTAAAAAATACAAAATAGGTGAGGATAAAGATACACAAATTGTATCAGTGGTTTCACAATTTAGTGAAGCACACAAAGATGTGACAATTGAAAATGTTTCACCTGAACCACTCAATGAACTTATCGAAGAATCCAAACGATCTGAATCCAAGTCAAAACTAAAGCACTTAAAATCTGCTGATGTTAAGGATAAATCTCCAGAACAATCGTATTCAGAACCACTCGAAGAAGTAAAAACTGAAGACATTGCAATTTCTGAGGACGTTCCACTAAAAGAAGTTAAGACCCACAAGAAAAAATCTAAAACCAAGAAATCGAAAGTTGTAGATGATGACATAGAAAAAGCTCTTAAAGAAATTGAAAGAACTGAAGTATCTAAAAAGAAATCGAAGGAAAAGGCTCCTAAGCCTAAAGATAAACATAAATCCCCAAAACATGAAGAACTTCCTAGAGTTTATTCTTCAGAAAAAGAATTCAGTACTGAAAATATCGCTGAGCTTGATGAAAATATTAAGCCATTAGAACATATTGATTGGAATGCATTATTGGCTGAAGAGGACGCTGTTACGGAATCATCACTTGAGCCCATAACTCAACCTGGTTTTGTTTTAAGAGATCGAGGAACATCTAAGCAAGTTGCCACTGAAATAACAATACTCCAAGAAGCTGGTAATTTATTACAAGATGATAGTGTAGTTCAAACTACTAAAAATCCGACTTCATCTCTATCAGAAAGAATAATCACTACAGTTACAAAGGCAGAAACAACAACAAAGAATGCGAAAGAAAGTGTTAGCAGCCAATTCGATATGTCCAAATCATCTGATGTAATTGAACAAAAAGAAGTAAAATTTGAAGAAAGTGTTCCATCGGTATCATCAAGTCCAGCTAATGAACAAAATAATAATGACAAATTATTTTCTGCTGATACTGTTAAAGAGAGCTCATTTAACATCGTAGAAGAAATAACTCGCTATGAACCTATTACTCAGGACGTCGAAACTCGTACTATTTATCTTATAACACACGAAGAGAAGAAACTGCCACCAATAAGGACCGTAAAAATATTTAGTAGCAAAAGCAATTCGCTCGAAGAAAGTTCCTTAGCAGATGATAATTTAATTATTGAACCTAAAACTGAAAATAACAAAATCACTAGTATTAAGTCTTCCAGTAGCATAGAATCAGTTAATATTTTATCAACTACACAAAATTATGAACCTACGAGTTCCATTAGAGATGGTGTAGAAATATTAGACACAATAGTCAAAGATGATATAAGTCACGAAATATCTGTAAGTGGTGATTGCCAAAAAGTTGAACAGATATCGGTGCCTGACTCTTCAGAAATTGATACAGTAACTTCGGAGGATATTGTATCAACGATATCATCTCAAACTGTAACAACTACAAATGTAACTGATGTCATATCATCGGAAACTTTTAAAACTTCTTCTGAATATGAATTATCTGAAATTATTTCAACTGAACAAAACGTTAGTGAAATCGTTCAGCTTATAAATGAACCATCTATTGAATATAATTTCGAATCGAAGGAGTTAGATAGTACTGATATAAAAGATAAAGAAATGAGTGTCGCTTTAACGCCGGTTGTAGATATAAATTTGATATCAAATTACCCAGAAGAAATAAAAGAAGAGGTAGAAGAAAAAATAATGGAAGAATCATCCGACGATAAGGCAATTACCGAAGATGACATAAGTAATATGATTGAACAAGCTATCTTTGGATCCGTTCAAAATCGAAATAAGATACTGCTAGATAGGAATGAAAAGCCTTCAAATATTCCATACAAAGAGCTTGTGAACGAAGTGAAAACTTACTCGCTTGATTCGGATACCCACCAATTGGACTATGATTATTATCAACTGATGGTTGGACAACGAGAAGAACAATGTTTGTCTCAAAACGATTCAACTACTTCATCAAATACAGAACAACTGAAAGTAGAAATCGAACCTATTCAATCAGGAAGTTCCGAAGAAGATAAAAATATATCTAGAGAAATTCTCGGTATACGGTTAGACGCAAAAACTGTATCTGAAGGAAAAGCCGAACCTGAAATTCCGAAGGTTGAGAAATCTAGAGTATCTCCAATAAATGAAGTAGCACCAATGATAAACTACCAAGAAATTCACGATGCTGAATGTATTTTGGCTTCGTTAGGATCAAGCGAACATTTAATTCAAGATGAAAGTGTTTCTGTTGAAGACAAGAAACCTCAAGATGTCATGAGACAATCTCAAAATGAATCGACACATACTTTAGTTCAACACACTATTGACCTTATCAGTAGCGAAAGCACTTTATCACAAGCTGTGGGTGAAATCGATTCACTTGAACAAACTACAGACATCACAAGCTCCTTACCTATAAATACAGAAACACTTCAAAATCCACCGCAAGACGAAATTCTTGACGAGGAAATAGCACATGATTGTTCAACTTCGCTTGTAGCTGAAGAAAAACCTGACATGCCGACTAAAAGTTTTGCACAAAATACTCAAGATTTTATCAATAATGAAAGCATCGTTTTGCAATCTGTTGGTAAATACGTAAGATCGTCTACATCTGATGCAACGGAGTCTCCATCAAAAATTGTTACAACCACGAATACTCATGTTATTAATGAACCTATTTTGCCCGATAATATACCACCGGTTTTCGAAAGCCCAATAGAAGCTTTAAGTAAAATTGCTTCATTACCAGAAGAAATACCTCGTCACAGCTATCAAGAAATTATTGATGCTGAGAAGCATTTAGTTTTCTCAAAAACTAATGAAGAAACTTCACTTGTTTCGAAACAATCTGTGGAACATGAACAAAGCATTCCTCTCCAAGAAATTTTAGCATCTGAGATTCTAACATATAGTTCTCAGGAAATAAAAGATACCGAAAATCATTTAATAACTTCTCAACAAAAAACAGAAAATGAGGCGTTATTGGAATGCCCGAAAAATATTAAGCAAACAACTGGTTATGAAACACCCAGGGTTAGTTATCAAGAAGTTAATGATGCTGAGTATTTACTTGCATTGCTCATATCAAAATCAAGAGAATCAAGCCAGGAAACTAGTTTAGTTAATAAAGAAGAAGAAGATATTAAACAATCAGGGATCCAAAATACAACTCCATTTGTAGTCCATGAGATCCAAGACTTGATTAAAACAGAGGACAAAAATGCTAAAAATGAATGCAATATTAGTAATGAAATTACAGAAGATGAGAGACCTGTCAGTAATAGAATAACAGAAGACGAAAGTAATGAAATCGTAGAAGATCAAGGAATTATTGCAAATAATGATATCGAATTGGAGCCGGTTGTTGAGCCAGAACCTATAAGACAACGTATCTATGAAGTACCAAGATTTAGCTATCATGAATTGAATGATGCTGAAAATAGATTTGCTTCAGCGCGAGCTTCCTTCTCTGACTATGTCGAGATAGAAGGTCAAACTCAGACAACATCACCACAAAAAACTGTATCAGACTCTGAAATAAGTCAAATACCAACAAAAACTTTTACGGATGATTCAAACATAAAGAAAGAACGACATATTACAATTGATGACCAACAAATTAACAATGTTATTGAAAAAACTGCCAAAGTCACAGAAAATAAGGCCGAAGCTATATTTGAACCATTGCGCCATAATTATCATGAAATACAGGATGCTGAACGTATATTAGCATCTGTAATTTTATGTAAGGTTGATAAAAAGTCTTCTCAAGTGAAAGAAGTAGAAGAGAAATCAGAGATAACTTCAGCATCTCAAAATTATGAATTGATAACTGATAGTCTTAAAACAGATTATTGCGAATTAAAACCTGTTACTTTTGAAGACCCTGAGAAACAGTTACTTGAAATTGTATCGGATAATGTACAGTTGCCTGGTAAAACAATAATTGCTCACACTATTGATTTGATTAGTAGTGAAAGCTCGATATTGATACCAGGGAGGATAGCTAATGAAACTGTCATAGAAAAAGATGTTTCTATAGATATTACTGAACAAGACGTAAGTCAAGGTGAACAAACAATTTACGCACCAAAGGAAATCGATTTTTCTTTCGAAGTAGACGATTTAAGCAACACGCCGGTATCAATAGTATACGGTGATACTAATATTGCAGAATCTCCTCCAATTGACGATACTAAACAAATTCAACAAGATGCGGATCGAAATTATGATGCTGATTTTGTTGATAACGTTACCGAGGAACCAATTGACATTGAGGATATTAAATCCCAATTTACTGAAATTACTTATAAGGATATTCTTGATGTTGTAGAAACAACACAAGATGTTACTTCGGCTGAAGGAATATTAAGTGATGATGAACATTCGTTCGAAATAGTTGATTCAAACGAGGTAGTTCGTCCGATTAATTCTAAAACTTTTTTCGTAGATAATATTACTTCAACCGATGAAACTATAGTAGAATCGGTCAATTCTACTACCAATGAAGAAAAATCTTATGAACTTCTTAAAAAAGAAGCTTTTGGTGAAGAAGATGAACACGATGTTATTAAAGAAGTTGATCAGATTATTATTGATGATCTGAATGAAACACTTGTGCCCGTGGTATTCGGTGATTTAAAGGATATTGAAAATTCTATCAAGAAAAGAGAATTTGAGGCGAAAGCTATTCTGCCTAAAGATGAAAAGAAGATGGAAGAAATAGAAATAGTTCCGTCGTTGAAAGAATCTGCTGAAGAAATGGGTACACCTGAAATGGTGACAGAAATGATAGATTCTTCTGAAGATCTTCAACCAACGGAAACGGATAATGTCGATGTTAAGCCTTACACTATCTCGGCAAAATTCATTCAAAGTGAAAAATTACAGCCGGTGTCAAATATACCCGAACAAACCATTTTGAAACCTCTATCTGATACACCTACACCTGATACTTTCGATACGCACGAAGCGCTTAGGGACTTAATTCATACGGATTATTATGCACCTTTAGACATATCTCATGCAATAACTGAAGTAGTTACGGATCAAACAAATGTTACTAATACGGAAAAACAACTCCGGCCAGAAAAATCTCCCATACATAGCTTGCATGAACTCCTTCCTGAAATAGATTCCATTCCTGAATTTAAGCCTTCGTATTCCAACACTGTACTGTATTCTAAATTGTCGGCTGATGCACCTGAATTCACACCTTCCTACATGTATCAGACTATTACTCCTGCTGTGTCTCAAACTCAACCGACCGTTGTATCTGAGGATATCCCTGTTTTTGAAGACAACCAGGAACAACAATCATTTGAATTTGTTTCGGAAATTGAACCTGCTCCTCAAGAATCACGGTCCTTAACAGAGATTTCGTACTCGTCCATTCTTCAAACGAAGAAAGAAAAAACAGAGCCTAAAACTACTGCGCATGTAACTATTATTCCAGAAGCTGAAAGCTCTGTAATTCCTGAAGAACATGTCGAAATTAGGTCAAAACGTAATAAAAAGAAGAAAAAGAAGGAGGATAAAAAAGAAATAACTCCTCCAACTGCTCTTGAATCAATCCAGAAATCACAGCCTATTGATACTTCAACAGTGAATGTCTGGGTAAAAGCTGCAGAAGAAGGAAAATCATATGCTGATGTTGTATCTGAAGGTTTAATGCCTTTCGATCAAAAAGAAAGAGAAATTATACAACCATCACTGGAAGCACCAGAAATCATCCAGGAAATACCAGCAACTTCTCCGGTTTACGAAGAAATCCACAAAATGATCACAGAGTCAGTCGAAGATAGCGACAATGTTACCGGGTCATGGGCGAAAATTGTTGGTACAAAACACACATCACCTGAGAGAACACATAAAATAGAACCAAAACATATTGAGTATGTTTCCTCGCCAGTAAAACCTCCTGTAATTTTAGTAGATGAATCAGATTCAGATCATCCTAAACCGGAGTTAGAAGTGGACGCCGATGGGTTTATTATGGTAGATAGAAATCGAAGATCTCGTTCGCGGTCGAGAGATAACCGCTCACAATCAACATCGAACGTGTCACCGAAACGTGAAACTCGGGAAAAATCTGAAAACAGGTTTGAGGCCCTCACAACCACACTTAAGCCTGAAGATGCGGAATTAGTACTGAGTAGCCCCTCAGATGATGAAAAGCAACATAAAAAGGGACGGAAGAGCCGCTCATCGAAGTCAAAGGAAAAAGATGTAAAACCAAAATCGATTGAACCTGTACACAGTACTTCAGATGAAGATAAACAACCACCCAAGAGAGAGAAAAAGAAACGTTCGTCTAAATCAAAAGAGAAGGCAGTAAAATCAATCAAAGAAAAGGTAGAACCTATTACGAAAGACGTTGTGGTTCCTCCGGAGATATCGAAAGAAGAGGTTAAAGCAGTAAATGCACAAGCTCAACCCGAGCCAGAGATAAAAAAGAAAAACAAAAAGAAGAAGAAAGACAAGAAACTTGTTGTTCAACCAGTGGAAGTTTATCATTCGTCTTCACCAGTTGAAGTAACATCATCAGAACAAGAAATTTTAAAGGAACCTAAAATAGAAACTGAAGTATCTCGAAAACGTCTCGATACTCCTGTATCAACACCGGAATCTATCCAAACACCAATCAAAGATAGGGTATATTCTGAAGCTCAGTATTGGAAAGTTGACCCCAGCAGGTTAGATGACTTAAGCAATTTATCTGAAATTCTGTCTGTTGAAGTAAAACACTTATCTAACGAAGAAATAGTAGAAACTTCTGAAAACGTTGTAGTAACAGTTTCAGATAAACATATTGATACCATACCCGACACTGACACACAAACAGGAAATCAATTTATCACTGAAAAGTATAAAACAATCGAATCTGATAAAATTCAAGAAGAAAAGATAACTGAAGAACAATCACTTGAAAGTAAAATGGCTGATTTGCAAAGAGAAATTGAGGAGATGTTACTACCAGAAAATGATTCTTCATTAGTCAGTGATGATACACCTAAAGAATTAACAGACACAACATCAATTGATTATCAATATGATGAGTTAATAGATAACATGACCCCATCATTGGCCTCTCCAGAACCTGAAGAACCCTTGCCAGAAATATTAATTGATGAAACGCTTATAGCTAAAACTACAATAAATATAGAATCAATCCCAGTTAAATACGAAGATGTTGAAGACAAGCATATCAGCATGAGCATGATTGATTCTTTGCTAGAAGATTCTGAGCCTTTATCTATAACTCAAGAACAATCTCTTGAACATACTGAAGAACCATCACTCACTCTAGAAGAGGATATCATTGAAGTTATTTCCCAAAGTGAACCTAAATCCATTATTTCATCGACTCAAATTACTACTGAAATCTTTGAGCATATAGATACACCATCTCCCAAACAGACACAAACACCTCAAGATAAAGAAGCCGTGGAAACAGTATCGCAAAAGGACTTAGACCATAAAGACACAGTTAAACAAGTCCCTACTTTAACTGAAACAGACATACAATTAGTGAAATCAGAAGTCCCTGACATAGTACCATCTAACATTGAATCTACTTTCACTACTAACAACATCTCGTACCTTAAAGCTGACAATTTCTGGACCGATAAATATATAGTAGGAGATGCGGAAATATTATTGGCTGGACAAAACTCTAAATTTGAAAAGTTTGATTCCCAACCTCAAAGCATTACAGAAACTAAACATGAATCTAAAGTAGATATCGAATCTCAAATTGATGAGGGCTTAAGCGTTGAGGAAAACATAATCAATGACAATTCGTTCTGGCCCGAAAAACACCTATACCATGATGCTGAATGCAGTTATTTCCTCTTAATGGCTAACAAAACCAAACCAATACCTGTCTCTAACACTGAAATTGAGTCCCATGATCAAAACGATAAAGATAAAGACGACGGCGGTAGTTCAGGCCATACCTCCGAAGCCGAGGAGCCGAAGGACCCTTGTGGTTCACCGTTTAATTCTAATTACATTTCCATGGACTTACCCGGTGGCATATGTAGTTGGAAAGATCACAGTTCCTACTTGAGCGTTGAGTCATCCAGCGACCCTCTCGCTGTTTCGTCGAGAGAGGATACCCCGCGACAAGTCACTAGGGAGGATATACTAACAACCTCACCTCTTGAGCCAGTTGCCCCATCCTCACCCATACAGGAGCCGGCGGAGAGACACTCAGCGCAGAGGACAGCCAAGGTGACTGAACAACAGTCGTATTGTACAATTTTACACTTTATATTTTATGTTTGGCATGATATTACTACTAAATTTTTAATTTCACTTATTATCAGGCTATGTATCGTGAATTGTCGTATTGCCACACCAAATTTGCCGTTCGTCTTGTAGTATCAAATATTTGGCATGCACTGTTTTTGCAAAATTAGTTTCGCATTTTTGTTTACTTAATATTGTAGTTTTATAGTGTGTGAAATCTAGTCATTGTCTAGTCATAAAAAAATACAATTGGAATTTCAAAACTAAACTTTCTAGTCTTTGTTAGTCTGATATTATAATAAATCAAATACTATTTGTGTATATTTGTTTTATTTATTTTACTTATGTGATATAGATGTTAACTAACGATTATTGAAACCCCTTTATTCAAATGTCAATGTTTGGCTACTATGAGACGATCGATTAATGTGTTGCTTTATTTTAAAAGTTATTTCTAGATGTTTATAAGATGGGCTTATGTATGAAATTGGAAAGGATTCGCAGACTTTTATATAACTGTTAAACAGAATTCAGTCAATAATAATTCATTAAGAAGTAATGTACAGAAAAGTTATAACTTTTCCTGATTTTACTTATTATTATTGATCAGGTCGGTCCTATTTTACATATTGCATTGTATTATTTTTGGAAATGTTCCTATTGTTTAGCTATTAAGAGTCCGTACTATTTTACAATTGTTTTTGTTACGACTCTTATAGTTTAAATGTTCATTGCATACGACCTTTTTTTATTAGTGTTCCGTGCCAATGTTTGAAAAAGAAAACACAAAATCCGAGCTTGTCAGTGGTTCTGGCACACGCTTAAAAACACGCTAATATTGACCCGAAACTAACATAAAACACGGATCTGGAGGATATATTTTTATCGCATAGTAAAATTAATATGTTGTTACAAAATTTAAAAAAGATTACTTGTTTATGGTCGTATTAAAAGTTTTATATCCCCCATTTCTAATTTCATTAAACTCAGTTGAGATTGATAGAAAAAACAAAGATTCTCGATCAATTTGGTACGGAACATTAGAATTATCCAGAAATTGACTTGCCCTATTTTTACTAGCTTTTGATGTTTTTTTTTTCTATAAGCCCAATTGTAATGGAATGATGCCCCAATTTCGCTAGGTGTTTAAAACCAAATCAGCATGTCATGCCAAAATCGTCATTACGAACTAATATGTTTGGTTTTATTTTCTGTTGTACATTGTTTTGCTAACAGAGTCCATGCATTTAGAATGAGTCCGTGGACTGAAGATTATCCCAAATTATCAAAACATAACGTGGAAACAAAAGATTTGGTTAAATGAACTTGCTCAAATAGCAGCAAAACAAATTTCATTGAATGAAAATGTTCGAGTTGTATTTAACGTACAAGGTTAAGAGATAGCACTGAATTTCAAGTCCGTAATACAAATTACGTAGTTTGGACACCACCCAAATATCCAATAGTCATAAATTAATCATGATTTTCTGATTTGCAAAGCTGTGTCTGTTAAATAATTATTTATACCTATATTAAGCGAGTTAATAAATCTTTTGGTTCCATGTTGGTACAGTTTTTAAAGAGTGTTTTGTTAATAATCGTGTGTATTCTCAGGATTTGTCTAACGATATTGAAAGTCTACTGGAAGAGATAAAGAATGTACAAGCTCGCCTCTCGGATCTGCCTGACGAGAGCCTCGATACCATGGAGGAGGGCCTGAGGGTAAGTGTCACTGTAAATATACCATTAACTGTCCCAAAATCCAACTTACTTGTCAGTAGTAACTGATCCGTTCAGATTAAGAGGCTCTATAGATACATTACCTTCATATTCAGAGACATTACTTCAACTTTCAAAAATGATTTTATAATTTCACAATTAAATTATTACGCACCGTGTATATAAACAAAACTAGAATATAATTATATGACCCAATAGCTTTGTTACTAAATTAATGAATAATTTTGTTGTTAATTTTCTATTGTCTGGAAATTGCGTCCTTTACTTCAGTATTTTGCTCGATAGGATGAATTTACTTAAACAATGTAAACAATTCTCGATTATTTAGATTGTATAGATATCACGTCATATCCTCCAGTTGAGTTCTCATAGGATGGTGTGTTTTGTGAATTATTTGACCTTGACAATGAGTTGTCCATATACAAATGATACCTTTTAGTGATGTCACCAGTATTACGACATAGGGTTAATAATAATGCTTAGTGTTTGGCATCTCATAGTAGGCCACTAGCATTCGGTGTTGATGCAAGTCGGTGCACGGCGGATTTGTTAACTAATACTCGAAAATTGATTTAATATATAAAATTTTGTGCAGTTTCAAGTTTTTGTACAGTGATATATTTAATGGAATTCTGGTAATAGCTTGCATTTATTATTAAAATATTGTTTATTTAGTTTGAGTGACATATTTTTGTTTCAAATTATTCTAAGGTAATAGAGATAATATTTCTTTACTTGTTTGTAATTATATCCAAGTATACTGGACCGTTTTTATAATCACTTTACTACTTTATCGAAAAGTTACATAGTCTTATAACACGTGGATATATTAGACCTTTAGGGAACGCGTGTGTATCCGCGAGACTAAAGCTATACAAAATTTTCTTTTTAGATCATAATAAATGTAATTTAAAATTGCCTGCGCACTTTTGGGTGTAGTAGCTTTTGTGTTCAGGATAAATAAAATGTATTTAAAATTACAGAAATAACTTTGGTATTATCCTTGTTAAGGTAACAGGCGCTCTTAAGGAAAATTATTTATAAATCAAATGAATTACTTCACCTTGGTCCAAAATACACCGAACATTAAAAAATCAGCTTGAGATTTTAACTTCAAAATGATAAGGCCTTAAGTTAAAAAAAATTTTTGGATGTCTTTTTTTCGGTATTCCATAATTTAATATTTAATCTCTTAATAGTATAAAACGATGTCACTATTACTGACTGTTCATTATTAGCTTATATCTTTTAAACTACGCATTAGATTTAAATACGGTTTTCATAATTATTTAGAGTTTTTCTTCAGTGTTTATGTGTATAGTACATTTATATTAACTCGAGCAATGCCACGGTTGCTAGTATATTGCAAAGTAATAACACAGTAAGCCGCTAAAATATTAACGACCTTAAAATATCGGAATTTCGTCGAGTTATGCCTCCGAGAGTTAATGATCTTCAAATATAAACTCAAGAAAATAGAGCAAGAGCATAATCTATACATAATATTATGAATTTGTAAATCTCTGTGTTTTGTTACGTTTTTACAGCTGAAAATTTTAATGGAATTTGGAAACAGACAGATTGTATCTTGGAGGTATTATCCGTTATAACACGCGTGTAACCGCGGGCGATACTGGTAAACTATGAGTGACTTCATCGTAGTAGATTTTAGAAGTTGTAAAAATACTTGGCGTTCCTTGAGTCTCTGACAAAAAACATAACAACATTGACGTACCAGTGGGCTTGGTAGGTAGATATTCTGCCGCAGAACCTGGGTTTGATTCCCACGTTTCGTGTCCAATATAAAATTGGTATATGTTTAATATCAGTTATCTGCTTACTTTAGTACAAATTCTGCCTAATTTGTGGTCAGAACCGTGCGAGAATAATGACCTGAGATATAATATATATACTCGTATATCTATCTAATACCTTTAAACGAGCAATTCTTGTATATAGGATCTCGGAAACAGCTCCAACGATTTTCATGAAATTTAATATGCAGTGGGTTTCGGGGGCGTTAAATCGATCTAGCTAGGATTCATTTACAGAAAATGTCGTTATATCCGTGTTTTTAGGCAATGAAAACTGCTACAATGTCATTAGAATACGAAGGTATAAGGCTTTCAAGTTACTTCTTTTATGTCACATGTAGTCACATTAGTAAAAAAATCCCTCCGGCCATCCAGGTACTTTATTATTAAGAAAATTTCGATAACTGAAGTCCATTGTTTATCTTTGCTTCATATAAATCGTTACTGAATTTTATTGATTATTGATTTCCCTAAAAACCTTATTCGAAAGGATATCCTTTATGTTAATCCAGGCTATCTATGTGCCATGTTTAATTCTAAAACGTGAAATCGTTTTCGCGTGAAAGAGTAACAAACGTCCATACAAACTTTCAAATTTACTATATTAATACGAAGCGTTTGCACTATATAATATATAAAAAAAGAACTTCATATAGTTGGAATTTAATTTTTCAGCTCATTACAGGGTTAATTAGGATCTTAAAACTTAATGTAATATAAATTCTTTAGTTATGGGGTATAATAATAAACGTCTGTTTGGATCTAGGGGGAAAACAAACGCGGTAATCGTTACGTCTGGTCTATATATAGGATATCGCCAGGAATACCTCACCTAAATTCTGATATAAATAAAATAACGGATAGATGGAGCAAAAGAGCACTATATTATACTACTAATAATATAAATACGAATGTTTGTTACTCTGTCTCATGTAATTTACTCAACGAATTTAGAAAGATAGAAAATACCCTGGGACTACAGTATCATGTTTATAATAATAATAAATAAATAATCCTGGGACATTCTTTACACACGGCCATCTGGACCCAAACTAAGCAGAGCTTGTACTATGGAAACCAGATAACTGATATACTACATACAATACTTTTTTTTTTCTAAATACATACTTTTATAGATATTTACACCCAGACACAGAACAAACAGACATGTTGATGCACACAAATGTTTGTCCTGGGTGGGAATCGAACCCGCGACCTTCGGTTTGGCAGTCAGAGCGCTAACCACCAAGCCAACTGGCCTGTCTATCCCGAAGAAATAAATGCACACTCGGTATAGTGGGTAAAACCGCAGGATGGAAACTAGTGAGACATAATTGGACATTATAAGCTCCATACCAGCCCCAGGTTACCATTTATTACCACTATGTGATGATCAGAAAGTTTCCACAATTGTTACGAACACCTGTGACTTAATTCCCAATGATTCACAGATATTAGTATTCTTAATAAATGTTTGTCCTAGGTGGGAATCGAACCCATGACCTGTAACTTTGCAGTCACCAAACCAACTGACCGTTTTTTCATTGCAAAGGTTTTATACTATCCATTTTACTTTAACTCGCCATTACGTTCAATCATGTAAGTAAATATACATAGGCAGAATGACGTCTGCCGGGTAGTACTAATGCTAATCTAAATATCTTTGAACCAAAGTATGCCGTAATACAATAAAAGCATCTATGACATTGGAGGGTGAGCAATAAAACACGTTCGCCGCTCTTAGTCACTGATAAATTTAGCTATTACCCAGAAACAATGTGGACATATTTATTTTTGTTTTATCACCATCAATTACAAAGATGAAGTGACACTTGCAAAGGTCTTAATCAGTCACGTACAGAAAATATTCTCGTAGCTATTTTATTGATAGCCAAGTTGATATAACAGTTTGCGGTCAAATTTTCCAGGAGGGCATAGCAGTTCTAGTCAAGTGCGAGGAGGCAGCGGAACTCCTCGAGAAAAACGTCATGGAGTACCGCCAGGAGGTCGAAATCCAGACCCTCATGAAGGAGGTGATAGTGATGAAAACCAGAATCTCCAAATTGCTAACCCAAGCGCGACAGGGCCTTGTCGTCATCCAGGTAAGAAAGGTAACTCACTTGTTTATTTTATTTCATATTATTTTTATTTCACTTTTCTTTTTTTCGTTATTCTAGTATATGTATGTTCACTTGTAACGTAAATTTTTCAGGACGCTAGAGTGGAATTGGCACGACAAACGGAAGAAATTGAAGAAAACAAGGGAAAGATTGCCAAGCTAGATAAATGGCTTGAAACTATCAACGGTGGACTTAAAGAATCCACTCAACAGTCAGACGTCCTGGCTGAAGAAGATATTATTAGGTACATAGAAGTCTATGAAAGGTATATCAGGGAATATGAAGAGTATGAGATTATACTGAGCTCTATAACTGTGATAAGTCATGATGAGTCTAGTCAGTCATTGAAAGATAAGATAAGTGCAATGCGGAAAGCATTGGTAGAAACGAGGAATCTAGTCATTATAGAAATAGAAAGGTTGAGACTGGTATTATTACATATCAGATCAGCGCCGGAGATGGCCGAGGACGATATATCGCAAACAGATAGAACTATCGACTCTACATCAATGCCAGAGGAAGTTGTTACACCAAGAGAAAGTGAAAGCATCAAAGATGATATGGAAGTTAAAGCACCGATTCCAGAGAAAGTTTCTCCAATTCCGGAAGTATCCGAAAAAGCACCTACGATTCAAGAAAGTTCCGAGAAAGTTCCTACAGTACAAGAGAGCAAACCTAGTCATGAAAAACCTAAGGAAGAAGTTAAAGCCCCTGAACTAATACCGACTA
Source organism: Habrosyne pyritoides (assembly GCA_907165245.1). Taxonomy (NCBI): domain Eukaryota; kingdom Metazoa; phylum Arthropoda; class Insecta; order Lepidoptera; family Drepanidae; genus Habrosyne; species Habrosyne pyritoides. Next base: position 1,244,362 of record OU015594.1, on the reverse strand, counting down.
CGACAATTGAAACGCAAACTGGGAAAAGTCTTATGTCGGAACCACCATCTTATACCGACAAATCCATTATTTGTAAGCCAGAAGTCGTTCTAACACACGATGTATCTATAACATGTGCACCACCTAAGGAAGTGGAAGTTCAGACTAGTGAACCTCAATCGGAAGAAAAGGAAATATTAGAGAGTATTCAAGTGAGACAAATTATTTCCGATGGCCACGAAACCATTGAAATTGCAAGTAGACCTGTAGTAAGAGAACAGAGGACCGACGAGCAATCATTGTTTGTAGATGCAAACTACAGAGATGATAATATGCGTAAAGATTCTCAACTAAACATAACACATAGTTTGCCGCAGTCATTTGAAACGGTAATGGTTGAGCCTGATGAAACGACGACTGAAGTGGTGGTAGATGCTGATGGAACCAAGAGAATTATTGTTAAGAAAATACGAAAGACACTAGTAACAAGACAGCAAACATTGCAAACTCAGCAACAGAGGACACAAATATTGTCACGAGAAGGCATTTCTGATGATCAATCGTTTTCACAAATTACGCTGAAGCAAGATAAGGGATCCTCTTCCACTATGTTAGGAGATGGAGGAGTTCAGCATATGGAATATCAAACATATGGAGGCCAAGTAATATCTAGTCTTCCAGGAGGTGAAGTAACTATTCAGGAATATACATCTAGACCTGATATTACAATCAGTATGGAAAGTGGTATGAAGCCGGAAGATATCCTTCAATTGGCAGAAGGTCAAATCCCTCAACCTCAAATACAAACATCATCATCTAGTGTTACTGCTGTTGTTGAACAAATCACTAAACGGATAGTTAGAACCAGAAGGCGAATTATAAGAAGAGTTGTTATCATTGATGGCAAAGAACATGTGACTGAAGAGGTTATTGAAGAGCCTGATGATGTTCAAGTCTTTGATGAAACGATTCCAAGAGTATCTATAAATGTTAAAGACCAAAGTAAAGTTGAATTTGAAGAGATCGATGATTCACATGATAAATGGGATCAGCCACCGCCTGGCTTTAGTAAAGACGAACAATCTAAAATAGACAAAAAACCTCCAGGTGATGACAAACCTTTAGGAGACGACAAATCTTCAGGAGACGACAAACCTTCAGGAGACGACAAACCTACAGGTGATGATAAACCAGAAAGGGGAGATGCACCAGAGGAATTCGATGTTTCAAAAGATCAAAAGGAACATAATCTATCTAGTAATGCCCCTACTCAAGCTGATGAACTTCAAAGAATTATGGAAGAGTTTATGAAGAAAGAAGGCCAACATGGAAATTATTCCAAGATTACAAAATCTGAAATTATTCGCTCTTCTCAAGAAAGGGAAACATCTCCTTCTCAAACTGTTACGATTTGTGAAACATTTGAGAAAATACCTTCTGAGACTATACCTCAAGCAACGCAAGAAGCATATCTTGTGCAAGAGCCTACAGACACACAACAGGCTACATTTGTAACTGAAGGGTTTCATCATTCAACTTTGGAGACATCGTCATCCAAAATTGCAACAGTGGTACAAAAACTCACAAGAAAAATCACAAGGATAAGAAAACGTATCATAAAACACATTCAAATCATTGACGGCAAAGAGCATATAACTGAAGAGGTAATTGAAGAACCAGAAGAAGTTGAAATTATTGAAGAAGAACCTAAGGTAACGCATAATATTCAAAGAGAAGGTGTAAAAACAAAGCGTATAAGAATTATAAAACAAGTTCAGATTATAGATGGAAAAGAACATGTGACAGAACAGGTAGTTGAAGAACCTGATGACGAATACATTCCAGATTCAACCATTACTGCTGAAATCGATGTTAAAATAGGTCAACCAACCGAGTTGCCTCAGAATAATATTCAGAAAGATATTCCCCAGAATGTGACTACAACTGAAATCTTTACTGTAATACCCGAATCAAGCGAACAAAAGACCTTGTCCAAAGCTGATATAACGAAAAGTTTCATCGACAGTGAAATGGACCATACTGCTTCTCTAAGAAATACTACTTCTGTTGTAACTAAAGAAGAATCCACTGAAATACAAAAGATACAAGAAGATATCAGAGCATCAGTACCAGAATCAATTTTGATTGTGCAAAAAACAATAGATGTTACTGAACCAGATGTAGTCACCACTGAAACTAAAATCGTCGAACCTGATACAAAGGAGCCATCAAAGGTCTCTCAAAAAATAACTACTGAAATTATATCTATCGTCCCAGAAGGAGACACAAAGAGTGTAATTGAAAGTGAAATTGATAATATTTCTGAAAAACCATTATCGTCACCAACGGTAATCAAAAAAGAAATAACTATTGCGGGAGTACCAGGTGCTATAAACAAAGCCGTTGAACCATCAGTGGAAATTAAAAAATCTGATAAAACCCCACTTGAAAAAACTTCTACACCTGAAGAAGCTGTAAGAATGCCTGAACATACTATCACTGTCAAACTCAGTGGACCAACAGCTAAAGAAACAGTACCAACAACAACTGCAACCCCTGAAGAAGCTGAATATACACCTGGACACACTCCTATCACTTTCAAAAAGGAGACTATAATAACATCTGAACAAAGTGGACCAAAAGCTAAAGAAACAGTACCAAAAACATTGGAAGAAGTAACAGTTTTTCCTACAGCAGAAGCCCAAAGGGATACGACGGTAACAGATGTCACAAAAAGTTTTATTGAAAGTGAAATTGATCATTCTCATACTTTCAAACATACTGATTATGAAAAACAACATATACTTCCAAAAGAAACATTCCAGATGATTCAGGAAACGTCTGAACCTATATTGAAAGAAGAACATCATAAACCTGACGTTGTTGAAATTACTGATGTCGTACCTAAAGAAGAAATAATTAAACCAACTGAAGAGTTGATAAACGCTCCCGATAATGCCTGTATTGCAATTAAAAAGGAAACTATTACGGTAACTGAACCTACAAACAAACATCAATCAGTAAAGGATATAGTTACTACATCAGAAACAACAACAACTATTCCATCAACTGATGTTCCCAAAGATACTACTCTGACCGATATCACGAAGAGCTTAATAGAAAGTGAAATGGGTCATTCTGGTATTTCCTTGGAAAAGATAGAGCAATTAGCTCCTGTAGAGACTATCGACGTCGCTGAATCGACAATTAAGAAACCAGAAACTCCGACAATAACTGATGTTCAAAAGTCAGATGAAATCATATCAATTAAAAGTGGTGAATTGAAAGATAAAGTAAGTGACTCAATACAATCTGATAAAGTTGACAAAATCACAACTATTACAACATCCACAGTAATTAAAGAGAGTTCTAAAGCTACTGAGATACCAACTGGCATCAAGGTTACTGATGATCCAATCCCTGAAACCACTGAAGATGATACATCTGATATTCAAACATTACATGAGCCTACACATTACACAACAACGACATATGGAGAACCAAGACAAACGGATATAACAATGGCCGAGGTGCAGAAAGATACAACCCTTACTGATATTACCAAGAGTTTAATTGGAAGCGAGATTGATCATTCATTCGTGTCTAAAATACCACATTCAGTAAGGAAAGAAACCGAAATTCCAGAAGAACAACCTTCAGAAATTAAAGATGATGTCTCTATTATCACGAAAGAAAATGATCAAGATGTCCCCAGAATGGATAAAGTTGAATTGGAAGCTTTACCAACCGACGAAGAGAGCAAAACTAAAGGAGAACCCAAAATCGATACACTAGTGGTTCAAGAAACACTTAAAGTTACTGAGCCTCAAATAAGTATTACTTCTTCCACTACTGCTACTGAAACAAGTGAAGATAAAATTACAACTGTGTTTGCACCCGTTGTGGTTGAAGAAATAGTATCTATCGATGCTAAAGTGGACCAAAGAGATACAACACCTAAAGATTTTACACAAAGCTTGATAAGCAGTGAAATCGACCACGCACTGGTATCCCAAATCCCCACGAAACCGCTTTATGAAAAAGAAGTTGAAGCACCTACCGTAATTGCTAAAACTGATCAAACCGGAAAGGCTAAAATAGATTCTGATGTTACTTCATTTATTACATTGGAATCAAAATTAGAAAAGCCTGCAGAAGTTTTACATACTAAGGAACCTAACACTAAAGTGGAAACTATTACGATTGACACGGCTGAAACTGAATTGGATAAAACGAGTAACGGTGTCCCTACTGAAGATTCTGTGAGACCTGTTAAAAGCAAGACAGTTGAAATTATTAAGGTACACGACCAATCGACAACCGATACCGATATTACAAAGCCTCACAGCGGAATTATAGATTTAACAAAAGAACATTCAGTAGAAAGTATAAAGAATGTAAACATTCCTTCAATATCAACTGAAAGAACAATCAATCAAATAACAACTGAAAAGGCGCCTATACAATCATCCGTGGAAGTGGAAACACTTAAAATAGGCACGGTAGTAACTGAATCGGAAATTACTGAGCATCCCGAGGCGTCGGAATTATCTTATGTACGTCAATTTGAACCAAAAGTTCAGGGATCTTCAGAGAGTGTCAACAAACTGCTTGCAGATTTTGAACAAACTGAAGTAAAAGTTATGCCGTCACAAAGTCGTGATGCCGCATCAGAAACGGAACCGACAAAACCAGACAACAAATTTGATATTAACATGTTACTTGACGCTGAACGTAAGGACACTCACTTACGTGGCTTCAAAACTGATAATAAGGATATAGTTACTACTCAACAAGATAAACTTCAGCAGACTGTGGATATTTCAATGTCTATTACCAAAACTGACATTAAAAAGAAAATGGAACCAAAAGTGCAATTTGACCTTAAAATTGAAGAATTTGAGACAAACGAACCAACTATAGTTAAAAAAGATATTGATGTTCATTTACCCAGTGAAGTGAAAATTGTAAGAGAGAAAATTGTTGTTCCAGTACCTGAAATAAAAGGAGAAGATCAACCAGTTTCTGAAATTACTCCAGAAGAGTCAATAAAAGATCACAAAAAATGCAGAAAAAGAAAGAAGAATAAACGATCTTCAGAAGGCAGTGATTCTGTGGATATCGATTCGCATTCTGAAACCGACAAGAGTATAATTGGAACTGACAGTTCATCACTAAGTCACTATGTAGAACTTCCTAGTTCACCACCAATTGAATCACCTAAGCCTACTGAAGAGATTTTGGAGACCCCAATTATGTCATCGGAGCCCATTCAAGATATCGTCGAACCAGTGGCACCAACACCTTTACCCATAGTAACACCAGAACCATGTGTGATTCCTGAAAAATCTCTAACGCCCATAAAGCTGGATTTAGAACCAGTTATCTCTCCAGTTCCTTCCGAACACGTTTCAGAGCCACCTGTTGAATCACCGAAACCGGAAACTGAACCAGATTCATACGTTGAATCAGAGAATGTTACTGAAGAACAAGGATATGAAGCAGAAGATATATCATTAGGCCCACGAGTTACACCTGATAAAAAGAAGAAGCAAAAGAAACGTAAGCCTCATGGTGTCAGCGAAGAGACAACTTATCCTAAGCTAAGCACAACTGATTCTGATGATATGTCTTTATCTACACCCGTTGAACCCATAGAAACTACTCAAACTAAAAAGAAGAAGGATAAAAAACGCAAAAAGAAAATTTCTGTTGAGTCTGACGTTGTGTCAGAGCCGGAACCTCAACCTGAACTAGAAATTAAACCTGAAAGTCCAAAAATAGGCAGTGAAATTGTAGAAACTTCACCGCGGGACGAATCGTACCATACTATGAGTGAAACATCAGACATAAGTACTGTAAAAATAGTTGAAGAATGCATACATAGTAGCCCAGAAACTTTGCATAGAGAAGTACCGACAACTTTAACATTCCCAGTTCCAGTCGTAGAAGAAATAGCCACACAAGATTATTCCATTCAAACTTCGCCTGAACAAACTGAATCTGTAGAAGAAGCTCCTAGGCCAGAGACTTTAGATAGTGAACTACAAACATCTCCTACACTTGTAAGCGAAGTTTTGATTCAAACTACACCTGTGGAAGACAAAGAAGCCCATACTCAAACTATTGAAGTAGTTACAATTACAGAGAAAATTCCAATGTCTGATTCAGAAATTCAAACAAGTAGAACTGAAACACCGGAACAAGTGATCCTTTCTGAAGCTACAACACAGGTGCTACCTCACGAAATAAGTACTCCTGAGGAGAAATTCTCACAAACCACTCCACCAGTCGAAGAGCCGATAGTGATCGAAGAAAAGAAATCACTGTCACCAGAAATTGTCACAGAATCTAGAGAAATGCAAACATCACCTTTACCAGTGGTGCAAAAGGATGAAAAGAGTACTGAAATTGTGGTTGAAACTACAGAAACTGATATACAGACTGTAAGACAAGAAAATGTCGATCAAGAAACTTCAACAACACCTGTAAAAAAGACAACAATGACTGAAATTAGTATTCAAACACCAGAAGTTCCACTTGTGAGTACCTTCACACAATCGGAAGAACCTGAACTTTTCATAAATGAAGAAGAAAAGATGGAGGAAGTATTTGAAGTACCAAGCTTGCCACTACTTGATGTTGTAAAGAAAGAAGTTATCACAGTTGATGGAACGCAGCAAACATCACCAAGAGTTATTTCTGAAGACGAAACCTTACCTAAGGTTGAAACTACTAAACCGGAAATTATCACTGTCGATAGCACTCAACAAACATCTCCACGAATTATACCTGAAGAGCCTAAGCCAGTACCGGTATCGGTACCTGAGGAACCTAAGAAGGAAGTTATTACTGTAGATACTATGCAACAGACTACTCCAGTTCCTCAGACTGAAGCTTCTACACCAATACCCGAATTCGATTTGGCAAAGACAGAAATCTTGACCATGGATAGTACCCAGCAGACTTCCCCAAGAGTATATTCAGAAGATTCAATATCCACATCAACAGATGAACCTTTTGAAGTTCATTTGCGAGCTACAATCTCCGTTCCGCAAACAACTACTGACTTCCTAGAAAATGAGCGTCAATTTCAAGAACCTCAATCTATTATTGGGGAAAAACACAAGCAAAAGAAGAGGAAGCCAAAGAAAAAGTCAGAATCACCGCTTTTGTCACCGGAGAGTCTTTCAGATCCTATCAACACAGAGCTTTCTTTGTCTTATACGCCTACCAGTGATGACCTCTCAAGCAGAGATACTTCTTCAATAGACGAAGGTATATCTCAATTAGCCAGTCCTGTATTACCAAAGCCACTTCGAACCATGACACAACAAAAACCAACATACTCTGATGTAGTTCAAAGATCTAAATCTAAGTCACCATCACCTAGCAAGAGTATAATCGTTCCTTACAAATCTGAAAAGGCAAGATTACTTGATGCTTTGGAAAAACGAACACAGTCTGTCAGTGAACCTCAGAGGAATATGCCTGATGATTCTATGACAATAGCTTTGTTGGAACCATCTGTTGAAAAATCTTATGATCTTATTGTCAATAAGGAGCTGGATGAAGTTAAGAGTGCCGCTGAGAACAATGATTTAACAAAAATAGAAAGGAGTGTCATCATTGTTATAGAAACGATATCAATTTGGTTAGAAGAAATTCATTACAAGATTCAGAGAGAAACCATAATTGGTAATAAATCTACAGAAGAAACTGAACGTTTAAAATCATTACAGAGCTACATCCAGAACCTTAAAGAAATTGTAGAGGTTACTGAAATCAACGAAGAAATTATCATTTTGATAGAGAAATTAACGCATCAAGTCGATGCTGTTAATACTTTGAGTCGTCAAAGCTCAGTAAAAGTGATAGAAGTTGAAAATGAATGGGCCAAGTTCTTGGAAGATACTGAAATACTAAATCAAGCTGTAGAACAACATAAATCTAATTTAGACAACATTATTCTATCCGATATTGCAACAAAGCAAAAGCTTGACAAGTTAGATATGATTGAATCAGAAAACATTGACCACTTCGATAATATTAGAAAAATGTTCAAGCGATACCGTTCTTTGGTTGAGGCAAATCCGAAGAGAGAATGTCCATCAAAGCTTTACGATAGTGAAGATGATACGAAACAAGTGGAGAATATTATTAACACGGAAAGAGATAGACTCTTACAATTATCATCTTTGGCTGAAGAATATGAACAGACATTGCAAGATTTCGGACAGATTATTGAGGTGGCTGAAGCCTTGCTAGATACAAAGGTCATCTTATCAGAGCTGGATCATCTCCACGAAGAAATTCAGAAACACAGAACATTTTTCGTAAATCTAAGCCATTGTAGAGCTATTCTTGAGTCATTAGAAGATAATTTAGACAGTGAAACAAGATCCAAATACGCATCACTGCATAATTCCCTTCATGATAGAGCTACCTTAATTATCGATAGAGCAGCAGGTCGGGCTCAAGAATTGACCTTAGCCGCATCAAGGTGGTCTATAGTAGACGTAGGCATGAAGCAAGAGCACCAATGGCTCATAGTGGCTCAACAGAGGGTGCCAGACTTGAAAAACGTAACCTCATTAGATCATGAACAGTACATAAATCTTTACCAATCCATAAGCCTGGATGTATCTCATCATTACTCAAAGATGATACGACTATTAGCTATAGCAGAAGGTCTTCAAGCCTTAATATCATGTTCTGGATTGCAAATCAAATGTTCTGCGGCCCTCGATACACTATTGTTTCTGCAAGAAGGCGTCGATTCAGGATTGACTCGTTTAACCGCATTTAGAGAAAACTGGGTAACGTACGACCAGCTTCTAGATAGAATCGAGGGATGGATGAACATTGCCAACAGGGAATTAGAATTTATTACTCCAGACAATATCACTACTACTGGTACTCTGAGACGATTCTGGGAATTAAAAGCACAGCATGAAGTACATAACAACCTAAAGAACGAGTGTGGTGTTCAGTTTGAAAAGGCTTTAGAAATACTTCCAATATCCGATGAAATGGTACAACGTCAGTTCTTCTCTAATGTCGGGGATAAATGGCACAAAATTACTGCTAAAATTTATAGTGTTCATACCAACGTAATCCAACACATTTCCCATCGTGGTGTAACGTCGGCTGAGAAACTGAAAATCCTCGAGGAAGAACTCAGAGAACTTCGCGCATCTCTAGATAGTCTAAAAGGAGTGATCAAGAGCGAAAATGAGCTTAACCTATACATAGAAAGACTTCAAGTGATGACAGGACGTATTGACAGAATACAGAACGAATTAAGCAGACTGAATTTATTGCCAACAGCGGAATCTGAGCGTGTGGGAGCCCTTTTATCAAAGTCAGGAATCTTGGATGACCAGATATCTGAAGAACTTGAGCGTAGCTTGCTTCTTAAAGAGAAGATCCTGCAAGTGAAAGCTGGTATTGCCAAATGCCAAAAGGGTCTGCGCAGAGCCAAGTTGACATTAGATGAATGTGAAGCAGCAGAGCGTCTTGCCAGTGACGTAGTGGAAAGAGCATCTCAGATTTGCTTAGCCATGGTTAAAGACTTGGGTAAACAGTGGCAAGACATCTTGATCCTGAGGCAAGCGCTCCATACGCTACCGACAAGTTTGCGCGCCTGTGTGTCACCTACAGGCCTGGAGAAAGAAATCACTGCATTACAGGTTAGCAATATTTCAATACGTCGATATAATTGTTTTCGTCCATAATATTTCTCTTTTATGCGTGTCGGACAAAATTTTGTAAGTAGCAAATTAATATTGCTTATTGAACTGATCTAATTTTACTTATTTAAACAGGGAACTCATGCTGAATTGGAGCAAACCTGCGGCGAGCTCAGTACCAGACTGTTTGCAAAGGTCGCTCTGTGGTCACGCTACGAAAATCAGTTGGAAACAGTTCAGTGTGCTGTCAGAGAAGCGGACTACATGGTTGAACTGCTGACTGTGCAAGGACAGGTGGATTATGACCGACTGCTAAAGGCCACGGAGAAACTTGAGGTATTTTTTACAACTATTGTAGTGGTCCAATATGGGTCCTTCAGTATTACAACAATTTGTAGGTGTTTTACCCAAAGACTTAAAGTTTTAAGAAATTAAAAACAAAATGACTATAAAATTTCGAAAAATGTCTCATTGCTAGAAATGTAGGTGCCTGCCTTTTTCTAATCACATAATACTTTGACTATATACTATAAATTCGACCATTTTTTTCTAAATGTCGCCACAAAATCCCGTGATACATTTGATCCTTCCGGAATGTGAGTGAACCCGCGGAAAGGTAGCAATAATTTCAGATCTAAAAGCCTAGTTTAAACTAAATATACTTAATACTTCAACCCAACTTTACCTTAACAGACGCTAAGCGAATCCCTTTCGCGACGAAGCGGTGAACTGGTTGGTGAACTCCGTGATGCGGCAGCTCCTCTTGAGGCTTCAATTGAGCCAACGGTGGCAGCACTACTCAGGAAGGAGCTGGACGATACTGCTGCAGCATACGACCACACGTGCAGCAATCTTACCCAGCTCTGCGACAAGTGAGTAGTGATTTTTAGTCTTTAAGGCGCTTTCAACATATATTTCAATTTAAAGTTACTGAAGCTACTACCGGTTCGGAAGTCAGTCTTCAACTGAGAAGAACTGGCAAGAAACTCAGCTGTGCTGGAGAAAAATTAAACATAATGTGTTTAATTGTGTCGACTTCAGCAGGCAACTTGTGAATTAAGTGAATTTGCTAGCCAAAGCGTTCAGGGGCAAATTTATCAAACTAAAAAATTATACGCCTTTGCCCTAGGCCAGGGCCTATATTATACGCCTATGGCGTATATAGAGGGGAGGGGGGCGTCAACAAGCTTTGGAAAAAGTATACTTGCATTGTTGAAATTGTAAGTTTCCTATTTTGTTTTTTACGAAAACGTTTACTCTTTGTCATAGGTATCACAAAGCAGTTGAGCTCTGGAAGCGGTACCGCGACGCAGCGGCTGCAGTGCGCGCGTTCGCAGAGTTCCAAGAAGGCAGACTGCACGCATTGCGCCCTGATGATGCACTAAACACTGCTCAGGTTAGTGGCTCTTTTAGTTTACGTATCGACGTGTATTTACCATGTTGTGTTCCAGATACGAAAATATACTAAGTTTACCATATTTAAAGCAGAGTTTTGCCAAATTTTCAAATGGGATTGTAATATGTAACTGGTACAATATATAAGAACAACTACATAATTATCTTACATATTACAAAAGGTGGATAACCGAATAACAAATATAAACAATTCATATAACAAAGTTATGACGCTTTTAGACGACATGAACAATTTTTTTTCGGTGATTTAACGGTTTTAAATAAGTATGTAGCGATATGTAGGGAAATGTAGCAAAGCCCCAAAAACCCTTAAGCTTGTGAATAAATTACCTAACTTACCTAATTACTTACGAATATCACACAATTAATGCTATTACATATAAATAACTTATAAAATTTAAAATGCTAAGTAGGTATTAGTACAATGATTGTAGAAAATTACATTATAACTCAAATCTCAAACAGAATTTATAGAAATTATTAATTTGAAAATTGACAAATAATGAATTCTCCAATCTCAAATAGTCTCAAGGATTTATTTTTGCGAAACAGTATAAGTTGCTCTATCACCAAAAATTACACAAATAAATTATTATTATATTAATAATATTTTTTATATCAGTTAAACTGAAATGGCGGCTATTTTTTTCCTTGACCTGTCACTTTTGTATTTTTTTTAAATCTCTTTTGGTTAATACTTGATATTTAAGTTTAGTTTAAAACTCCAAATAAATCTGTTTGGACAATCATGATAGTCCGTGCCGGCAGTGGGGAAAAGTACTAGCTGGCCCCTGCGGTTTCACCCGTTTCATGATGATCGGTTAAGTAGTTTTCGCGTGAAAGTAACAAACAAACTTACATTTAAATTTATAATATTAGTAGGGATGTAAACATTTCTCTTTAACTGTTAAAGCAAGTAGGTACATGAAAACTACTTCAAGTACCTTTGAAGTGCGAAATAAACCTGTTATGGGCACAGCTTCAATTTTGTGTACATTAATATTACTCGTCGACAAAACAAACAATTCTTGATATTCATGAGTTGATTTGAACAAAATCTTTTGCAGATAGAGCTCAAATTATTCTAAAGGCTTTCAATAATTACATTGAATCAATAAGAGAAACAGACTTGCTGCAGTTACGTTTGAAACCCAGTTACCAGTCTACTTGCTATCGTATCTATAAGCGAGGGTGACCACTTACCATCAGCTAGACCGTCTGCCTGAAAATACATAAACACTAATACATAAAGAAAGGGGCATAACCTTTTTTTACTTCACATGCAATTTAATTAACTTAAATGGGGCTAAGTTGTGTCGAACAGTGAGTCATGCAAGTCTGGTGTGCGATTCCGTGACACTAGCTCGATGTTTCACAGCGGCCTCTATGCTCTGTCTCTTTCGTTAACTAACTTACACGCGAAAGGCGTTAGCCGATGCCTCATTCGCTGACGAGGTTTATGTATAGAATACAGGGGGTGACCGCACGACGCCGCGCCTAACTTAGCGATGTTAAATTAAATAGGTACGGCCGGCGCTGTTTACTTTACATTGTTTTATGGTCAAGTGGATATCAATCGTTTTATAACCTCTCGTGTTGTCCATAAGATTGTCTGGTAATTTTTATACAGGTAACTATAATATATATAACTTGCTAATGTTTTTTACGACAGGCCAGTTGGTTTGGTGACTGCATTTGTCGTGGGTTTTATTCCCCAGGACAAACATTTGTGCGCATGAATATGTCTGTTTGTTCTGAGTCTGGGTGTAAATATTTATTTATTTATGTATTTTGAAAAACGTAATAGGTATATTATAGGTAGTATATCAGTTATTTGGATTCCATAGTACAATCTCTACTTAGTTTGGGATAAGATGGCCGTGTGTTAAGAATGTTCCAGGATATTTATTTGCCTACGTTAGTAGTAGCATGTTATTGCACATATTGTATACGTAGAGCTGGGTATTAGCCGTAGATGGCTTTTACACCATACGTGAACAATAATTCATGTGCTTGTATGGGTCTGATCTCGGTTTAGTGCATTGCTTGCGTGAAATGATTAATAAGCCTCCCTTGTGAGACGACACTGGTGTTGGTAATATGTGGGTTGACAGTTTCGTCTAGTGTCGTTCGAAGAGCTGTATAACTAGTGTTCCGTGCCGCGGTTTCACCCGCGTTCCCGACAGATCTAATGTATCCCGGAATTATAACATAGTCTATGTCCATCCGGAATAGTGTACCTTTCAAATCGTGAAAGATTTTTTTAATAGGTGCCGTGGTTTCGGCGATTACCCTCTGTATATAAAATAACAAAATTCGCTTTCTATAATACTAGCTGTTACCCGCGGTTTCACCCGCGTTTCCGAGGGATGTTATATTACATTTTATTCTTTCTATCATCAATAGTTTTCGCAGCGCACACGATGTAAGGATTTTTTGTACACCTTGGGTTACATTATTGGAGTTTTAATAAGGATCCCTAGATTCTTTGAGAATTTAATATAGCCTATGTCACTCGGGGATAGTGTAGTTTCACAACGCTGAAAGAATTTTTGAAATCGGTCCAGTATTTTAAGTCTATTTGTTACATACAAAAATACAAATCATTCCTCTTTATAATATTAGTGTGGATTAGTACATATTTGTCTCTAATTGTTCCACATATGAAATTCGTATACGTCCTAAGGTTATATTTAAAATTTTTTTTCATTCATCATAGATATTAATACAAACTTTTTCACAAGTATTGTTGTTTATTGCCAGTGTCAGTTATTGCGTCAGTTTCAGACACTAATTCGGGGTCATTGTACTCATTTCTGGATACGCTCGCTTAATTTGTATCTATTTACTATCTAGTGAATAGAAAAATGCCTACGTTAATTGTTACTAGGCTAGGCGAATTTGAAGTAGCTAATAATTATAATGTCCAGTCTCACACACAGACACACATACATTTGTTGCAAGATAACGAGGTGTTTGACCGAATGCGCCAATATTGGATACCTTCTACAAATATTGGCTATAGATGTTGCTCAGCATTTGGTAAAAGTCAACAGTAATTAGTTGGAGACTCGGAAGAACTTCTGTCCACGTAAAAAACATGCCACGACCCAACTGTTAGTTGTATGATGATGCTTGTGAAGCTTATGGTAACGCTGTAGGGTTCATTTTTCTATAACAATTTAGCTGTCAAAGCGGGCCTGTTAGATATCGACAACATTGTTTGTAAATTTTCAGTGCAGCATTATTATCTCTAACTATAAAGATTAGAGGAAAAGATTTATCATAATTAGGTAACCAAGTAAATTGATATCTTCACGCCCGTTAAATTCAATAGGAACTGGCTGAGTACTTAAATGAAAAAAAATCAACAATGAAATAAATTATTTAATTATTAAATTTCAACCAAACTAGATGCCGACCCTGCAAAAAAATCTATAACTACTTATTTATTAAGAAAGGAAGCTGACAGATTTGTTAAAAGGCACAATTAAGTACAAACACACTTATTTCTTAAATTAAGCCAATTACAATGTCCTTAAATATGCTTTGTATAAACAAGTTAGAAATAACAAATCAACCAGGCTAAATGATATCACTGTGTGTATATTTTCTTATAACATTCAATGCAAATATTTCACAGCTACCACAGTCAAATCCCGTTGGAATATTAACAGCCAATCACTGGACAAACGTTGGCCACCATCGCCAAATAGGCAAACACGACAAGGAGTGAGTCTGTGTCATAGTTCTTGATTGACATTTGCTTGTGAATTATTATCCGCAGAGTTCATTACTCCATGTTGGCAATGATTTTGATGTTACGAATAACAATTGACAGACGATTCGCTTTGCTACTTAGTAGCCCGTTAGGTCCAAAATCCAATTGACACTCTTTGCCTTATGGTTGAGAATGGCTTAATTATCGATATCGATTAAGACCGGTGATGAATTTGAAATTTTAGTTTAAGCCCTACAAAGTAAAAGTACCCTACGTGTTTTTTTTTTATTAGGAATGGGCTTGCGTTTGGCCTTTGACTGACCCCAGAAGGAGTTATAACGAGGCCGAGGATGTAGCACGTTTACCCAGAAAATGCCTATTCACTCTAATCCAGTTTATAAGCTATACCCTTATATGTGGCAAATTTCAACCTAATCCGTTGAGAAGTTTTTGCCTGAAAGACTAACGAACATCCATATATCCTTCCTCACAAACTTTTGCATTTATAATATTAGTAGGATAGTAGTATAGAATAGGATAGAATAGGATAGAATAGAATAGGATGGAGAGTTAACGGGCCTTCAATCATATTTGATTTTATGATTCATTTCTCTTCTATAATTTTTAGACGGCTCAACTAATACAACAACTATGTCGCTGTAAGTAGTAACAGTGCTGTTGAATTATGTGAAGGGTGTCAGATATTGTTTCTGAACTATCTATGGTTATAGAATGATACTGGTCTCTGAACCTTTTATTCGTGTGTATATTTAATACCTAAAGTCCACGTTCACACGGCTCCGAGGTAGATTGTTGCAATAACTAGACTTCCTAGACATTCACTTGATTTGTAAACTTGGCACAACGATACATTATTCGTGTTATGTTTGCGGAATTTTAAATTTCATTACATTTTATCTCGCATTTGCACCTGCAGTTCCTCCGGACTTTGAAAGCCGCTGCATAACAATAATGGGCTTCTGAGATACAGGCAACCTCTAGTTCAGGAGTCAGGGCTTACCACTAAACTGTGTTTAAATATTTATACCTATTTGTAGAAATCTTCGTTCAGTTTGAGACACGATCATAAGCAATGCGATCAAAAGTTCACTTATGTCATTCTTGAGCGATAATGGAACACACGACCTGGAGTCCAATTCTCAAAATTTATAGATAATAATAATATAGGTAGGTAATATAATCATGTCATTGAATATTTAAGAAGTTACACAAAACAACTGCGCGAAATCTATAATTAAATCATAACTTATCGAATCAATAAGTTCATATAAATAAAACATCTGAACTGTTCCAAATAAGCCACAACTTTCTCTGGAGCAACTCGAAAGTAATCGCATGCACAAATATGCTCGAATATCAGCAGTAAAAGCAACAAAGTGCAAAGTGAACGGAAATAGGGACAGGAAAGTGCTTCTACCTTCCTCAATTAAAAAAAAATAAAATGCCATTGTATACTTACCGACGAAATCCGGTTTTATTTAAATAGGTAGTAATTCGCGAAAACAATGTGATAAGAGGCGCTAATGAACAAAAACTATGGGCAACAATAAAATCGCACAAACGAATGTAATGACGGTTCTGGGCTGATAACGCAATTGATAACGTCTTTCAGCCAACCACGAGCCAGTTGTTCCGCGGACGTCCCGACGCAAGGACGTCTGCCGATGAACAAATAAAAAAAACACGCGATAACAAACGAACAAACTCGAACCAATACTCGAATATTTTTTATATAAAAAAACGAAATAAACAAACGAAACCAAAAAGTGTAAAATTCGCGCCATAACCGAAAATATTCGCGCTAAAAATCAAGGGAACTTAATAACATGTGTGAGTGTGACAGTGTTACAGAATGCAGTCAAGTTCTTAACTGTATGCATAATATCATTTGATTAGACGATAAAAGTTAAACTGCATACAATGCCTTGACCTTGGAACGCGACCGTGACTTCATTATAAGCGATGTACCGAAATTTTGAATTCCGCATTCGTTTCAAATTGAATTTGGAACATCGGCCATATGGCTCGGGCATCGGCTCCGGACTTTAAAAAATAAAATTACTTAGTCGATGGTTAATGGCGGGACGGTACACTAAACATGGTGCGAATAGTCATTTAATTAATTAGATCAATGCATGAGTAGATTAGTGAGTTGAGAGTATAATCAATCAGTGCCATGTTGTTGTCAAATGAGTGATGATTGTTTTTTTTTTCTTGTGAGATAAGAAAAATGTGCTAGTGGAACAGGACGTGATTTTGGTATTTGATATCGAGATGTCACTTCAGGAGGTATGTCTGATACGAAGCCCGTATTAAATTGATGACTGCGATAAATTTTCGATAAAAATCTTTCCCACAAAAAAAATACAAGGAAAGTTGGACGCTAAGAGACGTCGATGCCAATGTTTTGAAACATACAGCCTCAAAAATAATGTTTTCCGTATGATGCTTTTACTACTTCACTGTTTAATCTAAAGTAGTATTCATTCCTACTAATATTATAAATGTAAATGTAAGTTTGTTTGTTACGCTTTCACGCGAAAACTACATAACCGATCATCATTAAACTTTGTACACATATTTTGGTGAAGTAACATAGAATACTTTTTGTGCAGCTAGTATTAAATATATTAGATATATCTAAATCTTGAGTATGATCATTAGGTATTATTTAAGAGTACGTTATCTATGAAAACTTCACTAATCTATATTTCTTTCATACCATGTTGTCATTCAATTATTTACTGCCGTACCTACAAAGTTATACATACCTTTGAAGTAAGACTATTTAAATCACAATTAGCTCAATAAGATCTTCCGTCATTTATGAAAACCTGAGTGTTGTCAGCACGTGATAATCATGTTAAATTTTAGTCATTTGTCAACCAGACAGACGAGGTCATTGGTTAAATCGAACATTACTATTTTTCGTCAATACACTGGCAGTAAAAAAGAACATTTGACATAAAATATAATATATTTTGCATCTGTTTTGCCAAAATAACTCCAATTACCAAATGCTTCCACGAATAAAGATAAGGCAATGGAAACTCATTTCTTCCTAGTTCTTTTCTACCCAACACTTAAGTTGGGGCCAAATTTGATAACGAACTGGGTCAATTCGAGGCTACTTTTCTGTACTAGAATGTCATTTCTGTGAAGTGATTATTGACCCACTTGGTTGAAAGAGACAGGAATACCTTAATTAACCTTATAAATATTATATATCGTGCGACAATTCCATAAAATTATTATACTGACACGCAGAGTGAATTGTCTAGTTATATCCTATAGTATTAATGTTATAAACGCATAGTTTATATAGAGGTTTACTACTAATTCACGAAAAAACTACTAAACGGATTAGAATAAAATTTATCACATTGATAGAACATGTCCTAGAATATCTTTTAGTATACTTTTCATCTCGAGAATATGTAGAATCCCTCGAGAACGCGGGTGAAACCGCGGAGTAGAAACTAGTAAATAAAAAGTTAATAGAATAAACAAACAAATAGTAAATAACACACCGGATATGTACCTGTGAATGTAATTAGCAACCTACTGACTAGTCAAGGACATACTTTCCTACTTTTGCCATTGTTTATTGACTTACAAATAACTTAGACATGACATAAATGTAAAGGAAGAAGCTTTATAGCATTAGGGAAATCAGTATTCTAGTTGATTGAAGCTAACCTTTAGTAATTTATTCAAATACTAGCTGTCCCCCACGGTTTTACCCGCGTTCCCGTGGGATGTCACATGTATTATACATAAAAACCTTCCTCTTCAATCACTCTATCGATTAAAAAAACCGCATCAAAATCCGTTGCGTAGTTTTAAAGATTTTAGCATACATAGGGACAAAGGGATATAGGGACAGAGAAAGCGACTTTGTTTTATACTATGTAGTGAAGATAACTTTTGAGAAAGCTATCTCTTCCTGTAATGATTATTGTTAATTGGTAAACATCCAATTCAGTGCCCCGAGCATGAACATCGTAAGCGTATCGTTATTGTGTCGAAAGCGTCAAAAACCAATGCAATAGGAAATTCAATATCGCGCACGGTATGCCCAATGTTGTGTACAAACTAGCTTTTTGGCGCTTTGTTCGTGCTTAGGTCTAGGTGCTTAGGAAGTACTACCACCGCTGATATTTCATTTAGAAACGTAAGGGATCGGTGAAAATACGGGCACATTTGAATTAACAACTTCATGTCTTAGGATCGACTGGTATTGCAAATAGTCATATGCGGTAACGACTGACCATCTAAAAAAGATCTTATTATTGATCTGCTAAGGTAGATATGTCAAATTTGGACTCGGTAGCTATGTGGGTCAGATAACCGGTTACTGATTTATCCCCATCTTATTAAAAGGTCGCTTGTTACTTTTAGGGGCCTCCGCCATCTTTATTTTAGCGAAGGGGAACAAAATAATAACTTGTATTTCTTCTTCATTTAGATACAGCAAGAATTTGTTTACTTACATTTCCTTCAAAAGGAGTGATGATCACATCCGCGAGTAATTCAAAAGCCGGTTTCAGTCGCTAAGGGACTCGTTTGTCTTTTTATTAACCGTATTAAACTATTTAATGCAATTGCTCGAGTTTCAGACTGATATGGACCGCCATTTTGAATAATTCAGAAAGTACTCAAAATGTGTCTACACAGGAAATGAAATATTTTAACAATGGTAATCGTTTCATTAATTAATTATTGTAGTATACTGCACTTTTATAACAATAGAATACTTAATTATAAATAACCCCTTAAAAATCTCGGCTATTAAATATATACGGTACAAAGTATTTCCTACGTCAATTGATTTGAAGACTCGCTTTTCTATCTTGTCTATGGAACTGATATTTAACATATTCCCGCTTAAAATCGATTTAAAAGATGTCAATTATGTTTACAAGGTATGACTGTAATGGTGCTATTTTCAAATCGCTTACGTCATTTGCACTGACGCGTCAGTACGGCGCCTGCACATTACAACTTACAATAAAATGATTATTTTCGGAAATGTTCGCCTTCACGGATTCAGCCGAAGATATGAATGTAGGCGGATTTTTAATGTTTTGATATTTTGATACATTAAGACAAGAATAGATATTGCATCAAGTGATATCGTCACAATTTTATAGGCAGATTTCGATAGCTAGAATGTCGTGATAAAATAACAGTATTGCATATGTAATAAGGCCCGTATAATGATTAATTCTATGATGATGCAGATAACCCTTATTATAAAGGTATAGGGTATATTTTACTGTAACATTGTTACCTGTCAAAACAGACCTATCGAACTTAATACTTATAAATTTGTAGATATCTTTAATTAATCGACCTTGTACTTGCTATGGAAATAGGATGACTATTAAACTACATATATTTTTATATATAATAGATACATTCAGACACACAACAAACACACTGTAGCACTCAGGGTCTCTAAACACCAAGCCAGGAGTTGGCTTTAATATTATAAACCAAGTATCACGCTAATTTATTTGGTATAATCGACTTAAAAGCAGAAAATTGGTTATAACAATGATTCTTACAGATATAATTATTAATTAAAACTATAGCTGTAATGTGTGCTCTTGTCTATGGTCGCTATAGTCTATGGTAAACATTTGAAATCGTCTTAATTGCGGTGGGGCGCGAAACGCCGCGCCCTTGCTTTAGCTCACCACAATACACAAACAACTAAACTAAACAATTTGAACAACCTTCGAACTCACTGACGAATCAATATTACGAATGTTGGAAAACTTTAAGCACCTTGTAAAGGACAAAGGAAATCAATTGAAATTGAAAAAGTGAAAACTAAAAAGTATTTATTACGTTTTAATTTACTGTTTTAGAAATATTTTATACTCTGTTGCATTTAAGTATGCTTTTAGCAGAAAACGTGACATTCTTCGGGAGCGCGGGGGACAGTTAGTTATAAATAAAATAGTATTCCCTAAATGAATCATCAATTCATAAAAGCAACGGTTGACGCAAAAAGTCGCTTCTCGCCGTCTGTACGCCTAGATCTTAAAAACTACGCAACGGATTTTGATGCAGTTTTCATCAATAGATAAAATGTTCAAGAGGGAGGTTTATATGCATTAGTATCTGCATTACACCCGTGTAAAGTCGGAGCGAGTCGAGTAAAATATAATTGATCACAGAACATACATTATTTTACATCTGTGCCATCAGCTTGGTTACCTGTGTTTAAATATAAGTTGTCTGGTTTACATCAAATGCAAATTCCATTAGGATTACTGTGAGGGCAAAAGTTATTTATTTATCTTCCGATACCTGAAGCAGAAGCTGCATCAGATGAAATAAATCGATCTAAATGTACAAAACTGTATATTATAACTACTCAAGTTATGGTAAAAGCAGTAAAATTAATATTCTCAGCCTTATAAAAAAACCTACACTATTTAATTTCTACATTATGGATTTGTTTTTTTTTAAAGGAGTTTTGTTGTGGATCTGTTTAGTTGCTTATGTTACTGAATGTACCAACTTGATGAAGAAACAAATTTTTAATTACATGTAAAGCTTCAATAGATGTTTTCTATAGTAATTTCTCACACAGATAATCTTATAAACAATACATCATTTCTCTTCACGTCACAGATATGTATCAAATTGATTGTGCATCATCTTGATACTCTAGTAGAAGAGGTAAAGTTTGTATGTAGGTTATCCCCGGAACTACCTATCCTATGTCTAAAATACTTTCACCGGTAGTAAGCCACTTTCCTAAGTGATATAGGCTATGTTTTTATCCGGAGAAATTAACTCCCTGGATAATAAAGATTACCTCACAATTGTAGATTAGAAATATCATCATCAATATAATCGTTCGCGTAACACGCATCAGACTGTTTTAGTACTAAAGGCTTTCTACAACATAAACGATTATTTTAATGACGACAATGCTTGGGTGTGCCGCTCGCTCCAGCAGGACATATCTTTGTGTACAAAATCTTATTTTGAAAAGAGTAATTGCTGAGTTTATTGCCGGCTCTTCTCAGTAAAAGCAACCTTCCGAACCGGTGTTAGAGTCTGACCATTCATAAGTGCCTGTGAAGGTATATTTGAATAAATATTTAATTTCATTTCATGACCATAGACAACAGAAATGCACGTTCATATTCGGAAATCATTAAAAAAATTCTCACGTTCAAGACAGTGCTATCGCCAAATAACGAAGTGAAAGTACATTGAGAAATCAACTCTATTCCAAGTAATGTACCATTATACAATCGTGATGTACTCTTACTGTGTAGTGAGCATAACTATACTAATAATAGACACGTTTATAGCCAGATCTTTAGTAAAAGCAACCTTCCAACGTGGCATTAGAGTCTCATTCATCTTAAAGTATATATTTTGAATGATTCTTCAAAATTTGATGTTATTGACGCAACGAATGTGTTTTGGATGATAAATTACATAAGTGATATTTTTTACGTACTTTTTACAAAGATTGTTATTTTAAATGTAAAGAATGAACAGGGCCAGTTGGCTTGGTGGTTAGAGACCCTGACTACCAAACCGAAGGACGCGGGTTCGATTCCCACCCAGGACAAACATTTGTGTGCATGAACATGTCTGTTTGTTCTGTGTCTGGGTGTAAATATCTATATAAGTATGTACTTAAAAAGTAGTATATGGATCAGGTAACCATGTGTGAAGAATGTCTTGGGATATTTATTTATTTCATGTAGTGAGGTCCCTATAGCGCGGTGTCCGAAAAATTTGATAGTTACTTTTGTCAAACAACTTTCAAGCAGAAAATTTTTTGGCAATCACTTATCTGTGTTCAGGCTGAGGAAGTTGCCTTTTATGATCTGTGTAAATCGGAAAAGAAAACAACCTTCATCGAATTAATAATGTCCATTTAGACTAATATAATACAGGGATAAAGTTTGTATGTTTTGATGCAGGACGTTATCTCCGAAATGTATCTTGCGATTTCAAAAATTCTTTCACTGATAGAATTCTACACTGCTTCCGAGGGACATAGGCTATGTTAATCTAGGGATAAGTTAGATCTCTGGTAGCATGTAAGACGTAATCTTCGAAAAATATTCCTGATTACGGTTTTTTAAATTACAATGCTACACTATTCCTAGTGGCATAGGCTATGTTAAAATCCGGTGCATTAGATATCTAATGAACGCGGATGAAACCGCGGGAGGAAGCTAGTTTAGGTATAGGTAAATTAGAGCTGAAAATCTTTTTTACAGACCATTTTTTTTTCCTTTGAATTTCATGTAACTTCCGAAAAAAATCATCTTTATTACGTTTGTTACATGGTCCATCTATTAATTCAATGATTAATCGTATGATGTTACTAAAGAAGCTTAATATAACGCAATTGGGTTCATTTTCCTATAACACTTAGCTGTCAACGCGGCCCTGTTAGATCATGGCAACTTTAATTAATATTTCAACAACACGTATTTCCCGGACGGGCCCAATATAAATTTTCCACTCCATAAAGCATACCCCCCCATTTCCTTGTTTATTTCTAGCACATACTTTGCTTACGTTATAGTGTTATGTGAGATTTATCCTTAACTATGCCTTCTTCCAATCAGCACTGCATAATCTAAAACTAGCTACCGTTTTGTGGTTTCACCCACGTGCCAGAAGTATCTAATTTATCCCGGGATGATAATATAGCCTATGTTATTGGGGAATAGTGTGGCTTCCTATTTGTAAAAGAATTTTTGAAATCCGATGAACAGTTTCGGAGATTACCTCCTTACAAATTGTATGTGAAAATTAAAAAAAAATTATGCTAATATGCCTTTACAAGCACTTATGAATAGTCTGACTCTAATAACTCTGATACCTCTTTATAATAGTAGATAAACATCAGATAAGTTAAAAGGAATCGATTGACACCTTATTCGTCATAATCCTCAGTTTAGGCACTTCGGTGGAACATACAAAGACTGTTTTTTTTCATGTTAAATTTTATTATTTTATTCTTATATTCATTATTTATGAAAAATGTACTTATTATTATTGAATGTCTGTATATTCTATTGTGACATAATTTAAATTTGTATCCGACTTCTATTGTTTGCCCGATATGGGTAGATTCTGTAGTTAATTAATTTAGTAAAATTGACAAACAAGCTTTATTCTATTCTACTGCCAAAATCATAACGCTACCTTTTGCCGTAATCGGCTAATATACACTTACATCCAGCATCTTTTCTTATCTTCGCTTCCAATCAGCGCTAGAGTAAAATCTTTAAAATAATATATGAAATCTATGAATGCTAAGTGAAATCCAGCGATGATGTGTTACGGATGTGATCCAGCGCGGAGGTATTTGTGTGGAACCACATCGCGTGACCACGTGGGCGATGACTGACTAACGAAATTAACTGCATTGATTCTGATGGATCGTTTTGCTTGCCATCATTGTGATTATTAATCGAATAACGTTAATTAGACGCTATTAATGTCTGTGGTTTAAGGAGAATAGGTCTTCCATTTTTTAGATTATATTTTATTCTTACCGAAGGAAAACATTATACTTATTTACTTATTATTTCGTAGAAGTAATAAAAATGAAGATAATATCACTGCTTTTTATAATTGATGATTTGATACGTTTTTTAACCCTGTTGATATTTTTTATTTTGAGAAAATTAAAAAAAAAACACTTTAATTCAAAGAGATCTTAAACCTTAATTGTTTTACTGTCACATATGCCCACAGACAGGCAGACGGTCCACCTGATGGTAAGTGGTCACCGCATATGCACATTTGCAACACCAGGGCACCGCAAGTTGTCGACCCTGAGACGTGAAGTTGTTAATTCTTAGGTATCTGCAATGTCACCGGCCTCCTTACCTTTCCAACCGAAACACAGTAATACAAGTGCACTACAGCTTCACGGCGGTAATGTGTATGGTGGTAGTACTTCCACGCACGAACTCTGTGCTAAGGAACTTTAGTACTTCAGAATAGAAATCGGTCAAATAATAATGTATTCCAAATTAGATTAAAATTATTGTTGTTGATTCATTAAATAAATAAATTGTTAAACAAATATTTATGGAAAATGATTACGTTTATCTACAGGAAATGATAAAACATTAAGTATTATCATTCTTGTAGACCTTGAACTAAAATCTCATTTTAACGATTTTCATGGTTAATATAGTATGTATGTTATGATAGTATAACCTTGATTCGTTATATAATATTAAAATAAGGAAAATTGGAAATCAAGGATCAATATATTGAACTTTACACTTGTTCCGTAATCATTGAATTAATTGATAAAATATGTATTTGTAAAATTTGAGTAGTAGAGCTCTTACTGCAGAGTTCGTCGGGGGAAATACCACCTTACCCATTTCCACGGACCCGTCTCAGCGACAACGCATTGGCGATGCCCCTAGTGTTGCAAATGTCCATAGGCGGCGGTGACCACTTACAATCAAGTGGACCGTCTGCTTGTTTGTCGGTCAATGTGATATCAAAAAACAAGTAGGTACCTACCGTTGATTGGTATAAATAGAAAATATGAAGCTATTCCTTAATTATTTACCATAGCTACTGTCCAAATTTTTTTCATAATGGAAAATATATTAAACTTGGTCCAATAGTTTTTGAGTTAAAAGCTTACTTTCCCGAGGGATCGACTGTATGCCGGTATTATAACCTAGCCTATATCACTTTGGAGTGTAGATCTCTATAGCTGAAAAAAAACTGTATTCGGGTGAGTTATTTAGAAGATTACCTCCTACATACTAGCATTTACAAGTATTTCATACATGGTAGAAATAGGTACCTAGTAAATGTTGGTATGATTAGTGTTAAGTACAAAGAACCCAAACTTACTCATTACAAAGAATTCGCAACAAATAAGAGTAATCTAGCAGCGCTGTAACATGCTAAATAAAGACTAAATGACTTGTTGAAAGAACTCGCAATGAGTAAGAGAGACTCAACCCTAATAGTGATTAAAAACCGTAATAAACGCCCAAATCTGAGTCATATCTTGAATACGGTTGCCTTGACATGATTAACGAGGCTCTATGGTTACTAAGCCGAGAACGTGCGTTTTATGTCTATTTTGATTATAACGGTATTATGAGAGAAGATTTCATTATTAATAAATAAATCAATTAATTCGGACAAAGCATTCATATTTAGTTAGTAGGTACATGTAATTACTTATAAACTAGGGGTGTTAGCAGATAAAAAATTAAGTTTAATAACAAAAACAGTGCAGTTAGTGCGACCCTGGACGCCATATGTATGGCGTTCCAGTGCCTCACAACTGGGCAGTCGCATCTCCACAATATAGTTTAAACATAAACGGAAACAATTGAAATCATTTTATGAAAATAGGCATTCACGAGATTAATGGTAACACTAAAGGCCTTAATAATGCCAGTGCTTGGGTGTACCGTGTAACACTCGCGCAGGACACAACTTCTAATATATAAAATCTCGAGTCACGGTGTTTGTGGTCGAGCGCCGAAACGGCTGGACCGATTTTAATGATATTTGTTTTGTATATTATTTGGTGGGTATGAGAGCAGGGCATCAAGTATTCTTTACCCTCTGACCATTCATACGTGCTTGTGAAGGCCTATTTGAATAAATAATATTTCATTTCTTCTCTAAATAGCATACAACAGTCACCTTTTTTGTCTCTCTATTTTTCCGCTTATAACTTTTAAACTCCGCATTCGATTTTGATGCGATATTCGCCATCATTTAGAGTAATACTTCCGAAAGGTTTATGCGTATACATTCATATTATCCCACCCAGGCAAAGCTGGGGTACCTCGCTAGTTACTCTAATAATAATTAGTCCAGAATCACAAATAGTTTGAACTTTGTTTAGCCATTTGCAGACATAAAATTTCAAATGCTATTTTCCTTTCGAATATTAATTTCATATCGAAACGGAAACGGATGCAACGAAAAATAAATACTTGTCCATAAACGTGCATACCGAAAATACTTCCATCTGTAAGGCATAGGTTTGATGGTATGCAGTCAAATCACGCCACTCATATCCGCCAATTATATCGCACGGTCTATTTGAGATGTGAAATGACAAAATATTACTTTCTATTGGGAAATAGCATACTTACACTCTGTCTCGCGGTTTCATCTGTATTTTACAATGATTTATTGTTAACAGGGATAGGCTTTCTTCTGGATAAAGTAGCTTTTCAATCGTGAAACAGTTTTTGAAATCGGTCTGTAACAATTTTTTGATTTTCTTTATAATGAATAAAATTACAAATAATTTCTCTTTATAATACGAGTATAAGGTTGAAATTACTGGATCAAAAAATATTTTTTTAGGAAATTTGGCGGCATGGTGATTAATTGCGCTAACTACCGAACGCATGCAGGTCGTGGGTTCGATAATTCCATTCCCATCCTGGACAATGTATGTTTTTTTTTTTGTGGGTATCAATATCTACTCAAACCTTAGTAATAGGATCCCTTAAGACGCGGAACCCTAAAACGTATTGTTGGTAATACAAAATCAAGTATGAATTTCTTGGTAGGTACATAGGCCTATTTGTTTACACAGATAACAAATAAATTGCACAACTGTTAATGAAATCATTGTAAAAATTAAATAAATTGCATTTACCTACTTGCGTAATCAGTATTTCACATTATGCAGATTTTTCAATTGATCAAATATATACGAAGGCGTGGTGTGCAGAAAACGAATCGAAATGTAGTATGCTACAACAAATAATTCAATTGAATTGAATATTTATTGCAAATCTTAACAAATATTATAAAGGAGTGCGGATTTAGAAATCTCCTGAACCAAAGCACTTATTTTTAAAATTCTATCACTGATAGGAAGCCATACTATTCCCGTGTGATATAGGCTATATTATAATCCCGGGATACATTAGATTCCGCGGGACGGCAGCCAATATTTAATTTTTTAATGTCAATCTGGATAATAATCGCATGAGAAATCGTGTAAGGGCGCTATTCGGGAGAAATAAGAATAGAAAAATGAGATTTGTAAATTTCCCTTTCACCAATACGTACAAATGTATGTTTGTGGTAATTACCACAAGCGAGCATTTCGGTTCGATTCCCACCTTGGACAAAACATGTTTTTTTATGACTAAAAAATATTTAGAAAAAAGTATTATATGTAAAATACTGTCTCAGGATATTTATTTATTATTGACTAGCGGACCCGACAGACGTTGTCCTGTCTGAACTATGAACATTGAATTCGAATCTTCCGATTGAATCGACTATGAAGAGTGCACTAAGAAATGAAATAAATTAATTACTTTATCAATATAATTCCGACCGCCACCTCTATTTTAAACGATATTTGCAGCGTGCAATCTGTCAATCGCGCCAACTGACAATAATGTCAAAAAGGGTTACATTAAAAAAGTTTACATTGTCAAAAGCGCTCATAAAATCGTGTTTTTTTTTTTCTACTATTTCACGCAACTTTCTTAATTTTTTCTTTCATAAGAACCTTCTCCTGATAATAACAAACACAACAAAAAAATAATTAGCGAAATCGGTCGAGCCGTCCATGCGTGATGCCGTGACCAAGGGAAATAGGGATTCATTTTTATATATATAGATGACAATTTTGACTCTGTTAACAATTTTGTTTGTGTTAAGAGCTAGGTATTGATAGGTTTCTTAAATGAAATGCTCCACTCCGAGTTAGCATATTGATTCAATTGAATCACCCATCTCGCAAGCCGGTCACGGTATTTTCAACTACCGCCATATTTGTTAAATGTCCACATACAAATGTATTGATTATGCATATTCAATTTTCATAGGCTGTACATTCCGATATGATTCTATTTAAAGTTTCCAAATCTGTACTTACGAGCCGGTATTTATCTAGTACTAGTTGTCCCCCGGGGTTGTACCCGCGTTCCCGAGGGATGTCACGTTTTCCCGGCATAAAAAGTTGCCCATATGTTATTCCAGGATGATATGTACAGTCAATGTACCTCAATGTGTCTAAATCCGTTTGGAACTTTTTGCGGGAAAGAGTAAAAAAAACCATACATATAAACATTCGCATTTATAATAGTATTAGAATTGATAATTATCTACAGCTTATTGTCTGTAATTGCTACAACTTTGAGAAAAAAAAGTAAATGAAGGAGCTTAATTGAGCGATTACTGAAGGCAATTAATATTATAAGAGATAAAGTTTGTACACCGAACAAAAAAATTTTTTTCGGAAACAGTTTTTCTTTTAATTAAAATTTTAAGTTTTTTTTATTTTGTAGCCCAAATGTTACTTATTTAAGCATAAAATATTTAATATTATGTCTTCCAAATTATTAAACTTTTGCTGAGTGTACCTACGTTTGTAAGTTTTGCATCTATTTTCTAGTTTCTATAGCACAAGCTCAAAGTATAGGATGGCCTTGTTTAAGGAATGTCCCGGATATTTAATTTATAAATCTACGGGATAATCTGGTTTCCATAGCACAAACTCTGCTTAGTTAAGGGTCAGGCCTTACCGCAAGAATGTCCCAGGATACACATTTGATAATTCTACATATAAGTCCTAACAATTTAACTTTCCTCCCCAGGCATGCCTTGAACAAGAATCACGGGTGGTTGAGCTTCGATCTCTAGCAGCCCGCGTAGCCGCCGAGACCGGCAGTCGTGCTCTCCAGGCCGACGCAGACGCTTTGGCCAGGAGGCTGCAGCTGGTAGCTGGTGCAGTCCAGGCGCTGGCTGACCTAGGCGAAGCGAGGCAGCTGTCGAGAGCTAAAGCCCAGCACGCAAAGGAACAGCTGTGTGATATGAGACAGGTGTGTTTTATTTTGGAGATTTAAATGTTTTTTTATTGGATTAACCCAAAAATGTTAGCGTCTACTTAGTTTAGGCCCTAAGGGCACTTATGACAGTCAAAACTACAGAAGATATAATCAAAAACATTGCATAAATGTCATTGGATATTTATTATAAAAATGAAAAAAAAATAGTACCAGCGGTTTTTTGACGATCGCGAAACAAGGCGTCTCTTGCCATAACATTTAACGTGATAACTTCAACACTTTCGTCGCCTTATTAATGAGTTCCTTAGTTAAGTGTTAATATTCATGATCCGCAGTTCATAGCTGATAAAGGTAAGTATATGAATTACCAATGAGGTATAACGGGTGCGTTGAGCAATATCGATTGTCCTGTGTGCACGTCGCCTTGCGGCCTCAAACGGTCAGTGTACCTAAAGTAAGGACATACATACACACGTGACGGATCAGTTGGCATAGTTATATGATACACTGGCTGTGGGTTTGATTCCCAACTAGAAAACACATTTGTGTGTACCTTTCACATTCGTCTTTCACACTATAGTTTAGATTATTAACCTCTTTCTGTCTTCAGTATGTCGTATTTTTTTTTAACGTTTTCTTAAGTGATTAGTAGTATTAGCGTAGTAAGCGATAGAGACAGAGCATAGAGGCCGCGACGAAATATCCTCGAGTTATTGTCATTTTCCTACAGAATCGAGCCCCTGTACGTATCTGAAAATATATTTCTTGGATCGCCTTAGGAATTCTAAGTTGGGCGTATAGCTATAATCTTCAATGTAAATAACTAAATTTATATACGGACAAGTATTTGTCATGTGAAGAGTGGAATTAAAATGCTAAAATTGTCGTTACATTGTTTTTTGGATCTCTGGCACATTGAAGGTTGCCGAAGTTATCACCGCTTATTCGGAAGTCATCCAATTTTACTTCTTATAAATAATATGTAATATGACGTCACATTGTCATAGTCAAGTATTTCATGTTGTGCAAATTTTATGTATCTGCCACATTATTTTGAATAGGAAGGTCAATGATCGTAAAACGACTCCCACTGCGAGCTAAAGTCGCTGCTCCCAGATAGTTACGTCGAGTCAATTCAGATATTACGTCAAAACCTTCAAAGATATTAATGTTATGACTATTAGAACTCATTTATATTGATATCATATCTAATGAATCGTAGTATAATATCCGTATCGTACGTCAGGTCGACAAAGTACGCAGGACATTGAAAATTAACGATCCTTTAAAAATGTTATTTTCAACCTTATTTCATTACTTACTTACTATCTTATAATAATTATTCTGTGTGTAGATCGCGCGAACATTTATTATCAGGACTTACTGAATTATATATCTTGTCTTTACAGGACTTAGCTCCATTGCACGAAGACGGGGAAATAGTTGAAGATAAACTGATAGCCCTACGCGAAAACTTAATAGCACTCGGGAAGAGTGAGGCAGAGATCGCTCCAGCTATGGCCGAGTTACCAGACATTGACCGAGACGTGTCAGACGAACATTCGATTGTCAGAATCTTAGAACTATGGCAAGCTATGTTCAGAGATACCTTCCTGCATTACCATCGGCTTTCCACCGCTCTAGTCAGATCAGGAGACGCAGCAACAGCATTGAGGCTATGGCATGAGTATTTACTCGATTTACAGTCTTTCCTATCAGGGTCAGTGCCAGCGGATTACGAAAATCTCACAGAACATCGCCGGTTGTGCAGAGTACACAAAAACCTCCTGACATCGCAAAGATCCGTGCTCATGAACGAAAACAGAGAGTCTAGAAACAGAGATCTAGCAGACAAATTTGATACCCTAACGAATCTCCACAACGAAACTTTGGGGCGAATTGTTGAACGTCATGACGAGGTATGCACCAGGATTGCCGCATGGGATGACTACAGAGAAATACATACGGAACTTCTTAGGTGGCTCAAAGATATGGAGCGTGAAAAAGAAAAGCTCCAACTTAGATACGTTCACATAAAGAGGATACATAAGATGTTGGCCAGTATTCAGAATCTCTCTGACAAAGTACCTGAAGGTAGGAAACTGTCGGATAAACTATTAGTGAATCTTAAAAAAGTAACGGCATTTACAGAGGAAGCATACGCAGCATCGGTCAGGATGGAGTACTCTGGAATTGTGAAGAGAGTAGAAAACTTGCAGGCTAGTCTCGACACTTGGAGAGATTTCCTGACTCGAATACTTGGGCTTATTGGCGAATACGAGAAAATGTCGAATGACCTTCAGGAACTGTTTATGAAAACCGGCGAAGACTCTATTCCTGACTTTAACGTGAATCCCTCTAGACTTCAAGTCAAAAAGGTGCTTGATAATTACACAAACTTGAGAAAAACGATTGAAAAAGCTGAAACACAATTTGAAACATTAAGTGTCATACAAGAACAACTTAAAGAATGTCTCAGTCCTCAAGATACCAGACTAGTCAACCAAAGAGTATGGCAATTAAGGCAGCAACGAGCTGATGTAGAACATCAACTATCCATCATTATTCATCAACTACAGGATCGTCTCGAAATCTTCACGATATTCGAGTCAAGGTTGACTAGATTTACCGAATGGATTACAATTGCTGAATCGAGGCTTGAAACTTCAGGTCAAAGTAGTGATATGAGTGCCCTCGATCCACAAGACCTAATCAGAAGAATACAATCAGACGTCGAAGTAGAAACGGCTCTCAAGGTACGGGAGTTTGAATGGCTGGCTAAAATTGGCAGGGTTCTGGTCGAACGAACCAGAAAAGATGAGAAATCTTTCAGCAAAACTACGTCGAAACAACTGAAAGATATTGAAGACCGCTGGTTAAGGCTCCAAGCGATGGGAACTTCAAAAATCACTAAGATAAACGAGCTTCTTGTAACAATAATGCAATTGGAGGAAAAGCTGACTGCAATTAGGTTAAAACTTCACACTATCGAGTCAAAACTATCTGCCCAAATTGTTCTAGAACACCTTACATCGCAGGCCGTTGACGACCAATTCAGACACCACGATGACATTCACAAAAACATTGAGGAAATTAGCGAAGATGTAGGAGCTACCCTCAATTATTGCGAGCTCGTTTTTAATGACCCTGATGTTCTCAAAGGCAACTTTGACTTAATAAACTTGCGAACTGGAGTAGACATTGTGGAGAAGAAATGGAAGAACATCTGCGATATGTCTCAAAGCCGCAAGAAGGGCTTAGCAGAAGTACGCAAATCCGCCGAACTTGTCAACTCACTACTACCTGTAATTGAGGACGAGCTTGATCCTATCGAGAGGCTAGTTGACAAAATCGAAACTCGTAAGCAACGTGGTGACAATGAAGACGAAAGCGTTTCTAAAGCCGTCATTAAAGATTTGGAAGGTCTCGAAGTAGAAATTAAACAGCTGGAGGATGCGTACAGTCGCGTGGCGTCTGCTAAGGGAATAGAGCTGCGTGGTGCAAGTGCAGATGATGCAGCGAGACTGCGAGTTACTGTCCGCCGCTGGCAGCAGCTGAAGGTTCGCGTGAACGCGGCGGGAGCGGACGCACGCAGACAGTTCGGGGCTGCACATGGCAAAGCCGTCGTTGCGTTGGCTGAAACCGATGTGCGATTAACGCGCGCTCTGTATCTCGCACCTACACCACAGGACAAAAATGCTGCTCTTAAAGAGCTGGAAGTAAGTGCACTCTTGCATGAGTGATATTTTTATTCAAGTTATTAAACTTGGTACTAACAATAATAATTTCTAGGGTGTCCAACAAGATCTTAACGACTGCGCCGCGCTGGTAGAAGACGCAGACAGGCTAGCTGCGAAAGTGTCGATGTTATCCGGTGTGGCAGATATGGTTGCAGAATATAGAGCACTGTACGCAGATGTTAAGCAACGCCTCGATATCGCCAGAGATGAGGTCGTAGGAGACGTTGCTGTTCAGGTGAGCATAGCTAGAATACTTTTATTTGTATGTAAAGTAAGCCAATAAACAGGCAGACAGTTCACCTGATGATATGTGGTCACCACCACTTATGCGTTGATAAAATCTTCAAATTATGTTAGACCTTTGAAGATTTTATCTCTCATGTCCCTGTTATTTTACTATAGGCCTTCCCCTTCTAACACAGTGATACATGTACTATTGTGCTTCACGTACGGAAATAAATATAGTGGTAATACATACACATTTCGAACAAATACTATGTAAAAATGTTTTACAGGTGGATACCCTAAAATGGGAGACAGATGTGTCACTACAAGTAGATACATTAACATCTAAGGAAACATATCGAGCTGAGCTAATCGTAGCTGTAGACGAAGCATCAGAAACTCTAGAAGCCCTAAGTACAGTATTATCACAAGTACCTAATAATAATGCGGGAGGTGAAGCTTTGGCCCTAGCGGCGAAAAACATCGCCCAGGCTGGTGCCGACCCTGAGAAACCTCTCGAATTGGCTAAACATTTGTCGGAACTGCTATTGACTGATTGCGATGCCACAGAAGATGAGGCTATGCTGAAAGAAGTTGGAACGCTCTCATTAAGATATGAAGAACTTTTAGCACAAGCTAAGAATCAGGAAGTGATAATAAACAACATGAGGTAAGTCAGACTTGTGATTGAAATTCATATTTGTTAAGTCAACTCGGGGGTATTAGCCCACGCTTTTTTTATCGATGTCGATTAAATTGATTTTTGTCGATAAAAAAAGTGTTGCGCTAGTTCTGTCTGATATTGATGTTGTTTTTATTGGTAGCACTTTTTAAGCACTGATTGGCATTTTGGTGATGGGGCTTTATAAAGCTGTTATGAACAGAATAGATGTTGGTGATTCCAGTGACTTACTTGTAATTTTCGCTCAACTTTCTACATGTGTGACGTACTCGTACCATCCCAAACAAAATTAACATATATTTGTAATATGTATTCAAAGTAATACCAATTTTTTCTAAAATTATTTTGCGTTTTTGCTAGCGGGTGTAAATAATTATTTCGGGGAGTAGATTCTGTTTTATTGGCTAGTCCGTGAGTGCAAAGACTTAGTAATAAAATGCCAAAAATACGCCAAGTAGATAGCTAGAATAAACAATGAAATATAAAAATGTTGTTCTCTATAAAGCTTTAACGCATCGTCGTGTTTTTAGACAGAATACTACCGTTTGTTTAACTAAAATAAGAACAGCCAGGTTTTTCATACTTCAAAACACTCCGAACTTGTTTAGTTTAGAATCATTATGGCGTACGTGTTTTTTATTCTCAGTCTACAAGGAGTGTGTAACAGCTTCCTAACCTGGCATGCTCTAAACACTTGCGTTTTCTGGTCCTTTAGGTTGCCCCACTCAGCATCGTACGCGCTAACATGTGAACAGTGAGTACTCGCTTACCTAATTATTTATCACTGGTATTCTGCTACTGAAGGTAACACATTTTTCAAAACATATATATTTATAAATGGTCTTATAGAGAAGTGATAGTTTTCGATGTGGTCTTATTGATAATTTTGGGACGTGTAGCAGGATATCAGTGTATATAGCATGTTTTTTTTATTGTTATTTTTTAATATTTTGTAGTTAGTGCACTATTTTAAATATTTAAGCACCTATATTTTTTTTATTTATTAGCACAGCACGAGAACACTTCCATTTAAGCTTTATATCAATTATAAGTATTTTATTCGGTTTTGTCCAACTTTGTGATTTTTTTTATATTTGTGGGATACTTTATTGTTTATTAAGTATTTTCAATATTTTATTTTATGTCAATATAATGTAATGTCAAAATAACTGTAGTACATACCTAAAAATAATATCATGGTAATTATTTACTAAAACTTGCACCGTTTAAATTCAGATAACATCGTTTTATTTTGCTGTGTTGAAGCTACTTAGAGGCAATTAAAATGTACTTAGCTTCGAAATACCAATATAAAAATCCCCATTTCCCCCCCGATAGTGCGTTTGGCCGCGCGAGCTGCCCTCTCTGCTCGGAACGGAACTGGAAGCAGTTGGATAACGACCTATGGCGACTGGAGCAGTGGCTCCAGTTCGCCGAAGCCACCGAGGCCAGCCGCACCGACCACCCGCCCGAGCAGTACGACGAGCTAGAAGACGTCATACAGGTATGTATCCCTCCCCGACCTATACTGGGGTGTGATTTTGTCAGGCAAACGACACTAGCTCAAACATTTTTCACCGCGGCCTCTACGCTCCGTCTTATTACAAAACCGTATTCGAGCGGGGGCCGTAGAGAAATCTCACGGGCTCGACTCTCAAACGACCCGATCGACGGTTCCGCAGGTTCAATGTTAATATCGTACGATAAAAATATTGGTCCACCGGAAGGAGAACATTAAATACTCTCAAATTACGTAACCAAAAGATAACTACAAAAGGCCGAACGAAACGTAGCACTCGGGTCGGCCCGGATTCTCACCCGGAACCTACGTCGAGGACACCCCCCCCGGTCTTAACGCTCGTCACGATTGCCCGTCAGGACCACCGCGAGTTCCTGCTGGACCTGGACTCGCACAAGTCGATCGTGGTGTCGCTGAACGTGGTGGGTGCCCACGTGGCGGCGCACGCGTCGTCGCAGGGCGACGCCACGCGCATCCGCGAGCGCCTCGCCGCCGCCAACCGGCGCTGGGACGCCGCCTGCTCGCGCGCCGCGCGCTGGCAGCACCGCCTGCAGCACGCGCTCATGAACAACCGCGCCTTCCACGACATCGTGCTGGAGCTGCTGGCGCGCCTGGCGCGGGCCGAGCGCGGCGTCCGCGCGCGCGAGCCGCTGCGCCTGGCGCGCCCCGCCGCCGAGCTGCAGCAAGACTTCCGCCGCTTCAGCGAGCTGCGCGACGAGCTGCAGCGCGCCGAGCCGCGCGTGCTGGCGCTGCACGACGCGGCGCAGCTGCTGCGCTCGCCCGACGTGGCGCCGCACGCGCAGGACATGTGCCGCAGGTATGTGCCTCCCCCCCCCCGACCTTTGCGAGTGTCAAGTACCAATTTAAGTATTTTAAAATGTTGCTCAGTCCGAAGCCGACTGCGATCGAGTAAAACCACGCTACGGAGCTAATCGTTCCGAGTGATAAATTCACGAGGGGGATAATTATTTTCGGGCGACTCTCGTCAGCGCCGGCCGGCCCTGATCTAAAATATTTAAAATATTTATACCGCCGTCTCCGTGCAAAAGTACGACCCGAATTAGATCCCGGCTATCGGGTCCGAGACCGAGCTCTATAATTCGATCCTACGAGGCGAATGACTCTAGCTCGGCGAAGTTGCGTCGCGACCTCCTACTCCCCTGCTTCCTCTCTCGCTAGCCGAGAAATGGGTATTTTATCAGTGGTACGGTTGTACATAGACTGGCCGAGCTCCGGCTGCGGCTGCAGTCGCTCCGCAAGCTGTCGGGCGTGTACGCGCTGAAGCTGGGCGCGGCGCTGGCGCGACAGCCGGCGCGGGCGGGCGCGGCCTCCGCGCTGGCCTCCGCCGCCGCCGCCGCCGCTCCGCAGGTATGTACACACCCTTATAACTACCCCCTCATCACACTACTCTAGGTTGATCTTTCTACGAAATCTGAATTTTAGATATTCTTTCTTCTTTCATCTTATTAAAGTGGAAGGAGATGTTCATAGATTATATTTAGTTTATTGATGTGCAACAGAATCGGCCCCATTTTCGTTGAATTTTACCGTCACCCTTCGTTAGGGAGCAGTTGCTGTAGGCAGGCATATCAAATTATAAGCATCCAAAATTATTTTAACAGTTTTGACATATCTATTGTAATAAAAAGTATCTGATTTGACATCTACAGTTTTACAGATAAGAAAAATAGGAGGAAAAATTTTGAACCTACCATTGAGTGTTATATTTTCTAAACCTGAAAGTTTCTTATATTAAAATTACAAAAATAAAATTAATTTAAGTTGCCTTTACTCCCACCGCTTACCCCAAACACAGAGCACTGTTTAACAACAGAGAAATCACGTGTCGCAAGCTTGTTATATTTGAGTTATACTATTTAGTTCCCGACCAATCATGATAATTACCTATTGAATAGATAGATTAAAATTACGATGAGTTACAACAAGACGATTTAGTACAAGTTGTATCCCATGAACACGATATAGAAAGATGCGAGCATATAAAAGTTTTATAATATTACATGAAGTCAGAGAATATGCTTTCTAAATTCAATTTAAAGAAATTAAAAAATTTTAACTTAATAATCATGCTTGCATTTCGATATATCAACTATACAACCACAGTAGTCGCTTCGCACGGTATTTTGACGTATTTTTGTCCTCCCCATAGTTAATGGAAGATGACGATGAACTAATGTCGGCCATGAACCTGCCACCACTCGACGAAGACGAGTAAGTACCAAACGCCTAGAAATTATTGAAATCTTTTTGTAGTTCGATCGCCTAACACCTCTTCTTTTGCATAATCTGTGAACATATTAGTTATAAATAGATTTTTTCTTTTAATTTTTCCATTTTCAAAATAATTGGCCTAATACAATGTGAAAGTTCTTCTAAAAATTGTCTGCTCTATACTTTTTGAATCCTATTTACTATGTTTTACTTTTTAATCTATAAATGTTATTTGTAACGCTTCTTTTGTTGTGTTATACTTCAAAAAATATAATAATAACAGTATTATATGAGTTAAAATGAGAAAACATCTTGGTTATTTTTAAAAATGATATTAAACATAATTTGGTCAAGTATATTTGTTTGAAACAAAAAAATTATGTTTTTCAAGATTCCTGATAAGCTCTCATTCTTAAACATCTATCCAAATCAATTCTGATTAATAATTACCAAATAATACTCTTAGTTTAACCTTATTTCGCTATAATATCAACTCAATTTAAATATTTTCAAATGACGGTCATAATCAACTTTGTCACATCATGTTATTATAATCGCATATCATTTAGAAATAAAAATTTTATGTCTTAAATATCCAAATTTTTTTTTTTGCAAATTAAATAAAATTAAAATTAAACAAAAGAAGCGTCTCAAAGCACCATACGTCAAAAACCATCACGTACTGAGCCCCATATTTCCCCTTAGCGTGGTGATGAGTGAGGTCGAGGGCGAGGGCGAGGAGGTGAGCCTGGGCCGGCTGCAGCGCGGCCTGCGCTTCGTGTGTCGCGTCGCTCGCGCTTCGCTACCATTCCAGGTAAATAACAATCTTATCATACTTCTTACTTATATCTTATATGTTAATATAAAACAAAGTCATGTTAGTTACACCATTTATAACAAAAGAACGGGTGCACATATTTCAATGATCTTTGATTTGTTGCATTTATCTCAGCCCCGAATAACAGAATATGTAATTAAAACTATTAAAAAATTAAAAAAAATCTGATGACGCCGTGGAACGTTTTTTGGTCAAAAACACCTCACAAACTTCTGTTATTATTATTCTCTCACTTACGTGCCTGTATTGTCACCGGCCCCCTTCCACTCGAATCATAGTTGAGTTTAATGTTTAAACTTGCAGGCGCTGCTGCTCCTCCTGCTGGGCGCGGCGACACTGGCCCCCCACGCCAGCAGCGACTGCCGAGCCCCCGGCTATGCCCTCGAACCTGTACTGCGATACCCTGAAGGACCCCCGCCGCTGTGATCATTTAATACCTAAATATAAACTATCTGGTCATTATTTATCTTTATTGACGCTATAATTAAACGATATATTAGTCTCCCCTCTAGACTAATATATCTAGTATTTGTCTCTGATTAAAATGTATCGATACTTTTAACTATAGATGATAATCGATGTAGCCGTTACATGTTTAGAAACGTGTAATTTTTTTTATAATTATGTCGTCAATGAGGGTAGTTGGAGAATAGACGTCGTGTCGGTCTCGCCGCCGCTTCAGTAGGACGCGGCGCCCGAGTCGACGCGGACGTGTGGACGAGTGGAAGAGTGGACGTGTGACATTCCAATGTTTGGTGCTAAGGCTACGCGCGCCGCCCGACGCCGCCTGTAAATAATCCAATTTTGTATATTTGTTACGACAATTATTTAAAAGAAATATTAAAAAAGAAAACGAATCTGCTGCGGCGCCGGGCGACTCGCCGACGGAAGCGCTGAGAAAATCGAAGTAGGTATATATTTATCAAAACATATTTATTATCGTATTTATAAACGAGATCATCGTGTGTATTCATTCAATGTCGGCGCCGAGACACGATGGCGGCTTTCGATTCGCATTCACGCATTGTTACTTAATTATTAGTTAGTAAGGACTGTTTATAATAAAGTCGAAAATAAAGCCTTTGCATTGATTTAAATGTTGTTTTATTTACACAAACCTGTCATGCGAGTCTATTTCACGTAGGATGTCGCCGTGGTACTTTATTGGTGTTAGGTTCCTCACAAACTATCTATCCTCCTTTATTATTATTATTCCCTTACATTACACAAACATACATAAAACCATATGGATGTGTGTTATTTCCTAT
Organism: Habrosyne pyritoides; assembly: GCA_907165245.1. NCBI lineage: Eukaryota > Metazoa > Arthropoda > Insecta > Lepidoptera > Drepanidae > Habrosyne > Habrosyne pyritoides. Next base: position 1,204,204 of record OU015594.1, on the reverse strand, counting down.
TCTAAAATGACTGGACCGATTTTGACGGGACACTGGCAGATATCTGATAATATAAGGAATGAATTCGAACTATCCCTCGTCATCAGTCCTAGTTATCAAGATGGATTTTACTATCAACAATTCAATTTATTTTCATACGAGTACCTACCAGGGGAGACCCACCTATCCTATGAGCTAAGTAATTTTTTTAGGAAGCTGAAAAAGTTGGCTTGACCCATATATAATATCTTATTCAATGATAATAATAACAGCCATGCATAAATAAATTCAAGTTAAGAATAACATACTATTTTAATAATATTATTACATTTCAATCTCAAACTGTACAATGTGGTAAAATCAGTATTGTACACTCTTACAGTAAAAACGTATTTGAACATTTTTTACAAAATGCAAGTAGGAGATTACCTCCGGCATCCACACATACTAGCTTCAGCTGTATATAAGTATATATTTAAGATAAGTAAGGGTAGCTGCTGTAAGTCCGCAGGGCGTGTCTGTCCCTGCGGGCGCGCCCGCTGCGGCGCCGCATATACATCGCGCACGAGCTGCCGCTACCTGCCGCTGCGGCTGCGGTTGCAGTTGCGGCTTCCGCTACGGCTGCGGACTGCTGCCCTCCACTCCACCTCCACATCTAACGTACAAACGTCACTGTCACAACTTTACTCAATAAATATCGTAAAATATTACTAAAACAATCAATTAAAGCAGTTTCTATGTGTGTTGAACACATCAAACAAGATAGAAGGAAACAATAGCCATATAATTACAGAAAAAAACACACATTTTCGAACAATTGTACAAATAAATCCATTTAAACACACAATAAACATCTTTCTTGATCTACATTTCCGTATCGCCACGTGTTGCGCAACTGGCACGTCACTTTCGCTTCACCTTCATTCATTTGTTTTCGCAAATAAATATGGCAATTGGAATGATACTTGCCTTAATTCTTGTGTAGTCTTTATTAAATACTCCAATAGCGACAAGCTTTCATAACTTAATACCTAATCTTGCACACAATGTGTCAAATCATGGGAATTTCTATTTTTGCAAAGACAGTGGATGTAGCGAACAGGAAAGATGTCATTCCCCTGGGACTGTATTCTACCTTTCCTTGTTGAGAGCTCGTATATATAACAATTGATGATACAGGGAACTTTATCAAATACGCCAATAAACAGAAAGATGATCGAACTGATAGTAAATCACCGTCACCTGTGGATATTTGCAACATCAGGGCCATCGCCAATGCGCTGTTGAATTTGAAATGAAGAAATAATGTTGTGAAGTCTCATGTGCCTGTAATTTCACTGGCCTCTTACCTTTCTAATCATAACACAATAATACAAGTGCACTACTGCGCCACGGCTAAATGCATAGAATAACACTTTTCCAGACGAACTCTACACACCAGAGCTGTACTACTTTTTCTCTATGGTGTAATGACTCTTCTTTAGCCTGTAATTTCACCGGACCCTTTCACCGCGGAAAAAGGTATAGTGGTAATACTTCCCCGGACGAACTCTGCAGCAAGAGTAGTACAATTTCTTCTTTATGGTACCATGTTGCATCAGAAGTCCATCTACGCATCTAGTCTCACTCATCTAGTCACCTGCCACGGCAACTCATTTTTTGGGGTTGTTTTATGGGTTTTACTAATTTGGCATTACAACTAAAAATGAGATAAGGCCAGGTATTTAACCTGTCCCTGTTCCGCGGTGACGTCACCGAAGAGCGAGCCTCCCCCCGCGCCGTCGCAGTGGCCGCGCAGCACGGCCGCGCGCGCGCTCGTGCGCAGTAGCTGCGACAGTATCAATATTACTACCTAGAAATAAAACACCGTTGGCAATACTGTTGGGCATAGGTAAACTATATAGATAAATATTATGGACCATTCTTTACACACGGCCATTTGATCCCAAAGAAGCCTGTGGTATGGAAACGAGACAACTGATATACTACTTTTGTTTTTTTCAATAATTAATGGCATAGATATTTATACCAGATACAGAAATAGCAAACATTTTTATGTACAGAAATGTTTGTCCTAGATCGGATCAAACTCACGGATTGTGGCGTGGCAGCCAGGGTATCTAACAACCGAGCGAAGTGGGCCGTCAACTTAATTAATCATTAATTATTGGACTTTTCTGTTACCTACGGCTAGCTGATTCTAAGCTAAGCAGAGCTTGCACTCAGGAACCAGATTGCTGATTAAAAAGAAAGTGACCTGAAAAAGGCAGACGAGAATGTTGAAGCACTGCAGCGCGAGCAGCGCGCGGGTGAGCGGCGCCCGCACGGCCTCCACGCAGCCGCGCGTGTGCAGCGAGGCCGGCAGCAGCGGCGAGCGGCCCGCCCACGCCGCCTGCCACGCCCACTGCCGCCGTGGGCCACACAGATCAACAATAACCACATTAGACATGTCAAAATATATATACAACGCTACGAAAAAGAAACCCTGTGACATTCTCACACGGTCACCTGATCCCTAACTACGTAGAGCTTCGACTGTGGTAACCAGATAAGTTATATACTTTACACTTTTTTTACAGTCTTGTACTTATGGATATTAGCACCCAAGCACAAAACAAACAGACATGTTTATCCGGAATTGATAAGATACAACCTATAAATATACCCAAATGGAAAATAGTTATTTGTTATACAAAAGTGCAAAGTTGCTTTTTAACCGTGTGCTCAATTTTGATGACCGAGCGAGCTCAGGATTCTAATTTTAGAATTTTAAATTTAGCGAGGAAATCAAAAGAGCACAACGTGAAAAATCTTTGCACTCGAGTGCAACACGTAACTTTTCATCCCACCTCAGCGAGGAAATGGCTAAATGCAAAAAAAAAGAAAATGGCGCGCACAAAGCAAATAAAAAGAAGTACACCTACAGGGTTCCGATTCTGAGTTTTTAACAAATTAAATTCTTAGGTTGTATGATAAATTCGGCACCATGGAGGTAGAAGTGAATAGGTTTAATGAAGTTTTGAATTCACAAACACACGTGATACGATGTTCTAAATTCAATTTACTTAATCTCTCTAGAGGATAAAAACGGCGTGTGCACTCAGTTATCGAAGAGCAAAATTACTCTTTCCGAGATGGGGGGATGAAAAAAAAAATTATACCCGACTGCGACAAAGTTTATGATTTTAGCAGTTTATTTATGTATGATTGTAATAACATATGTCCCACTGTAGCACCTAAACTACTCAGCCGATTTTGATGATGGAGCTGTAATTATTTCATACTCTTATAATTTACGAAATTTTTCCAATTATTCTTCAATTCATTTAACATCGCCAGCGTGGGGGATATTTGCACGTGATTCAGGGTTTATAAACTAGCCACCAACCTGTTGTAATGGGTCATGGTAGCACGCAGTCAGAACTCTTGGCGTGCAGCAAGAGTAAGGAGAGACTGGTGGCAGTACTTTACCATCAGCTCCCGCCAATCTATGAAACATTACAAGTTCATCACAATTATATCTTTGAATCTACACTATACTTACATAGAATAAAACAATGCCGTTTTCACCGTATGTACGCTTAGACCTTTTTAACTACTGAACGAATTTTGATGTGGTTTCCATCAATAGACAGAATGGTTCAAGAGGAAGGTTTATATGTATGCTTATATCCCTCGGGAATCCGGGTGAAACCGCGGCGGATAGCTAGAAAATACTTCTATTTTTCTTGTAATTCTTTTTGATAATTATTTTACTTTTATAAGGTAATTTATCTAAATGTAAAAACATGTCCTATGCTTTTACTGTTAGAGATTTAAGTTAAGGATAGTCCTAAATTTGTGTTGATTGTTTATTTGCTTATGAGTTACAGTTTCACGATTAAAATTATTAATAGCGACTAAATTTTATGTAGGTGGATGGATACTTACTTTAACACCAGGTCCGACTCCTCGTTGAGGAAGTCCATGTTGATCCAGGGTATCTCGTGCCAATCGCTGGGGGCATCAGCACCGCAGCAACTTAGTTCCACCTGCCACAAAGTAAACATTAAAAAATCAGAGCTTTACTATGGAATCTAATAACTGATATACCTACCTACTGCATTCTATTATACTATTTTTTTTCTAAATACATACAAACTATACAAACGGCCATCATACTATATGTATGTATATGCATGTCGTGTACACAATTAAAATCATATGGAATACTAGCTTCCAGATCGCGGCTTCTCCCACTTTTGTTGGTTTAAATAAAGAACTTTGGCTTTTTGATAGACCCACTTTTCCATCGATGCTATGTAGCGTGAAATAAAAGATGTTCCGTATCCAAGACCAAACCTGCATCGTATCCAAGAGTTGTTTCCACGTGGGTTCTGTCAGGTACTGGGAGATACCGATTCGAAGTGATGAGGATAACTCCATCATGAGAGCCTGCCATGAAGGAATTTGTGTTTATTTCTTAACGTTTGATCACCTTCTACCGTATGTAAAGGTGGGCAGTGGCCAGTGTTACTCAGCGAGCGTTCGTGCAGTCAGTACGGGGTAACAAGGCAACGCGAGCGGATATAAACGGATATTAGTGACCGGCGTAACGTAACATGCTCGCTGATACAAATGATACATTACCCTCGTAATACCAGTCTTTAGCCACCTTAAAGATTTGATCTAAAGTGGCGTTATTATTACCATTATAGAAAGGTTTGTGCTTGACCATAATCTCACCATGGCAAGTAATGATATGACGGAGGGTGTTAAGCAAACAAAACTTAGAAACGTACTGTCTCTCAAGTACAGCTGCCGGAACATACCGACAAATCTTTGGCGGGTACTACAATGGTAAACACAGTGCTATGGTTTCCACACGAAGTATTCCTTTACTAAAAGTTGAAGCTCATTGTAGAATTTCCACCCACGGTGTTCGATGACACTACTAATTGTAATCACCTTAAACTACTGGCCTGGAAATCTTCGGGCAATAGAATCGCTTGACCAGTTAGGTCACTTCAGTAGCCTAATTAGTCTGCTGTTTATCTTACCTTCAACGTGGCCCTACAAGCAGCATACACCAGCATGCCATTAGCAGCGACCAGCGTGCCACTGGTAAGCCACACTCTGCTAGCAGCAGTAGCTCGAGGCCAGTGAGGACTCCTCAGCAGTATAGTAACGAGTCTGAGGCCACCAGTGTAGTGGAGTTTCATGCAATACGCTTGAAGGAGAATAAGGCCGTAGAGGAGGACCACTGTGATCTGCAAGATGATATTTTTAAATCAGTTCGTGTCTGAGATATATTGCTGGAGCACACACGCTATAATGCCACGACACATGCCTATTAGTTGATTTTAGGTCTGGTAAAGAAACACTCGCACGCTTTACAAGACAGGCGAATCTTCTACGGAGTAACTTAGTTTGACTAAATCGTGGTGATTGCAAGTGGTAGTTTGAAATATTGTTGTAAATCTCATCCTAATGATCGTAGCATTTTATCAGAAGAGAAGAGTGCTTAAAGTGCCCCAATACGCGTAGGTACTAGAAATCTTAATACGCCTTTGGATTCCATTTTGTAGTCTCACTATCTTTAGTTTTCTAAATTTTCAGAATTCTTACCTTCAGTTTCTCGGAGCCCGATAATCTCCAATCAACAGTATATATATCACTATCAATAACGTACTAAATGACGAAGTACACAATAGTTTAAATTTACTTAGATCGGCTTTTCCGACGCAGGTGGTAAGTAATAGGTATTATTAACGGCTAAATTAATATTTGATCCCCGTCCAAAATCTCTGGAGTACAGTCACGAGCTTTAATACATAGCCATGGACAGTTCGGAAATAATATCTGACACCCGTCATATCATTCAACAGCATTGTTACTACCTACAAATTGAAGTAGAGAAATTAATGAATGAAACATCAAATTAGATATTATTACAGAACTCTCCGTGGTTCCATGTTCACAACTGAACATAGACTTTTAACATTCTGTCAAGGTAGCTTTAACCCGTTTTTGGAGGGTAACCAAATATTAATTTCGGTCCTTTAAGAATAAAACCAGTGTTTCTAACCCGATGTATATGTTTCAGCAGCATCATAACTTTCAATGAAATGTTGTAACAAAATATAACCATGCACAGTGACACGACAAGCTGAGCGATCAACAACGCTCGCAGAACACCAGCTAAACGGACCCGCCCATCCTTAGTGAATGTAAATACTCCCCACGCCATGAAACGACATTTTGTTCAAGCATGCTAGCTGCTTCTGAAAAAGAAAACAAGCTTATCAAATCGTCTATATAACCTTAGTACCCCTGAAAAGATAAATGCCGATAGCTGATAGAAAGGACTAAGAACTTTTAACTATAAAACGTAGTCAAATTTATAACACCTTTTCAAAAGAAAAATTATTTCATAAAGAATACATGACAGCACTGACATTCTTATTTTTTTTTATTTGACGTACATTGAGATAATAATAATCATTATAATATGAACTCTTTAATGAGAACATACAGAAATTCTATTATAAAAAGAAAAGGTAGTTTGATTGTATGGTTTAATCGATATGAGTTGGTACTTAGGAACATAATATTTGTAACTGTTGTTTCCTAGTTACAAAGCTTCTAGTTGCTATGCTACGTAAAATAACTTATGATTTGTATAATTTCTGGACGAAATAAATACAACTGGCTGATTGTATAAACAAATGTAGTTCTAAAAAGCGGGAATTATTTCAAAAATAGAACATATCTTGTTCACTGTCAGAAAATTAGAACTTGTCATTTAAAGAGGTTTTAAAATTCATTATTCTGTTGGAAGATTAATAACTATTTAATTAAGTAACCAATTAGTGTACTATACTCCTAAGTTAGTGTACTAATTACTGCCAAAATGGCGGACGCAGTTAAGAAGAGAGTGAAAGTGGCCTGGAGTGACGATCTAAGCCATGACTCCGAGGAGGAAAGAGGTAAGAAACAGGTGATAAAGATAGATCTATCGAAATAGTCATTCATATCGTCTAGGTATTACTTAAAGAAGGTACACGATATTAAACGTTATTTTCGTAAACTATACTTATATTCTACCTATTAGTATGTTATGGTACAGAGCTGACGATTATCTAACGAAACAGTGAAAATTAACTTCATTAGTTTCTAACTATCTTCATCATGATCTCAATGTCCTCACTTCAAGGGCATAAGGTAAAATTATTGTGTCAAAGATAAAGTTAAAGTGGCTATAGTCATTGTAATTGTGCTATAGTATTTGGTGGTCTACCAAGGGAACCGGTCAATGGCATGTTGGAAATTTTCTATAGTCACAAGCTCTATTATTATCATCATATTATATTATCATGTTCTTTTAAATATTACAAACAATAATTTAAAAAAAAGTCTAATACATGCATTGAATTTAACACCACTTGCGTGCAAAATGTTTGTAAATAAGATATTTTTGTTTGAGTGTTGAATCTGAAAGTAAGTTTTCTCAATAGTTCAGACTAATAAGTACTTAATACGTAGCTACGTACTCTTTTTAACTTGAGAGATTTTTATTTTATTTCGCAATACAGTACAAAAAAAACACTCAATTTTACACTTCAACAATTAGGCACTCATCAGTTTAACAAATAATACAAAATTCCTATATGCAATGTAATACGTGATAGGTGCAATTTGGTGCTGTTCTATAAATACATATGCATCAAGATCCGAGTGTATTTTCAAACGTTAAACACGCCCTCCAAACGTTTTCAGAGAAAGAACGCCAGGCTCAACTTGAGCGCGAACTCGCCGAAACTCCGGTCAAACCAACATACGACCCCGAGGAGTTAGAAAAACTCGTCTCCTACATAATGAGGATGACCACACTCTTCGACCTACGCCCAGAAGATTGGACACCAGAAGCTAAGCATGGCATAGAGGAATGGCTGACTGAACCCAGATCGTTGATGCTTTGCGTGTTTTTCAAAGGCGATAAGTTGAGGACTTCATTAGAGATACCATCATGCCCTGTATACGACTTGACGTATTTCCTAAGGCAGCCGGACTTCGTGTTCAAAGTGGACACGTTCCATGATGAAATCATTTTCGGCACTTTTGTGGATTCAGTAGAATCAAATATGATACAGTTATTAGAGTTTATGTATGCTCCGTATTTCTTCGCGATTAATACATGGCCGGACAGTAAGTGAAGTAATTTCTCCTAAATCAATATTTTTTATAGACCTATAAATCTTTTATTTATCAATTTGACAATCGTTGGATTTTCAACTTTATCTATTTAGACAGTTACTTCTAAATAGTCTTCACGATTATCATGTTTCAGGTGTAAAAAGCGAATTTTGCTCTCACATCCACACCTTCCTGGCTAAGTTAACAGATATGTACTACAAGATGCTCGGTTTAACAGTCTTATACATACCTAGAGAAGGTCAGAAAATATCGTTTGAGAATGCAAGTGCTGACCGAGAACTCGTGAAGAGACTGGAAGGTGTAGTGGTGTACTGGACCCATCAGATCAAGTCGTGTCTTGAAGATCAAGCGTTTGTGGCGTCGCAGAAGGAGCTACTGTGTCCGAGTGATGAATATGACTTCTGGATCTATAGGCGTAAGTAAGCATAGCACTTCGTCATTAAATTTCGCTTATTAAAGTTCTAAGCTTTAATCCTAATCTTTCCAGATGAAAACCTAAACGCTTTGCTGTACCAACTGAAGAATCCCGCAGTCAAGCATATAACTAAGATCCTCGTCACCACCCACTCCACCTTCATCCACCAATTTCAATATCTGTGCGACGAAATCGTCCAAAAAATACACGAAGCCACCTCTAACATTGAATACTTGCAAGTTATTAAGCAACCCTGCGCTGTTCTTGAATGCGTCGTAGACCCTGATGAGATCTCCAAGCACATCCCGCAAATAATAAACCTCTTCAGATTCATATGGATGGAGTCACCTTATTATAACTCCGTGTCCCGAATCACAAATCTGTTCAAAGCTTTGAGCAACCAGATTATTATTCTATGCAGGTCTTACATACAGTTAGATAACCTGTTTGATGGTGAGACGAAGAAAGCTTTGGGGCAGTTCACAAAATGCATAGAATGTTGTAAGAATTACAGGGAGATATACGACGTGATGACAGACGCTCATAATAGTGTTAACGATGGTAGCTGGGATTTAGATACCGGTTCAATATTTAATTATATTGATTCGTTCGTGCAGAGGTGCTTTGATATGCTCGACGTGTGTAACTGTATGATTATTTTTGGAAGGTAAATGAGGAATTCATCTTATTCTATACAATTTACGAAAGCTTTTAAATGTGGTGATCAGTGTGCATTTTAGGCAACAGATTATAAGTATTCAGAGTAGGGGAAATTGTTAAGTGTTTGCTTTACTAGATTTTGTCATTGCGGGCCAATCGAACACGAGATAGTCAGTGACAGAACCAAACCTACATAGGGCTTTTATTATTTCATCGAACACCATAATCTTAGCAAGCAAACGATTATTTTATGATTCTTGTTTTGCCGTGGGCCTTCTAGTAAACGATTGAATCTCAAAATAGGAAAGAAACAAAACGATCTGTGAGTTTCAATAACGGATAAAATTATTTTAGGTAATAGAGGTAGCATATTTTGCAAACTTAAACAATTTTCAGAATTGACGAACTAGAGAACATAAACAAGCCAATGTTCGGTGGTGCACACGGCGACCAGTTTGAGCAGAAATGTGATCAGATCGAGCACATGTTCCATAGTGCTTTGGAGAATATCAGGGGGGTAGTCCACAATATACTGGATGTGCAGGCTCCATCGTGGTACGATGATATACTGCAGTTTAGGACTGTTATTAAGGATATTGAGGTATGTTGTCTTTGCCTACCGGAAAAAGCTATTTAAGAGTATGCAGTATACAGACAGACTTTGCCGCCTCCTATGGACATGGCAGCGCCCTTGTCTCGTTACTCTAGGACGTGAAGTTGTTAAGTTTCATGTGCCTGTTACTTCACCAGTCTATTTACCTTTTCAACCGAAACGGGTGCACTTCTGTTTCACGGCAGAAACGAAATGCCTGGCCTGTTCCCAAGTCCTGTATTCCGTCCATTACATATTTTATTCGGCAGAAATATTTCGATCAGCCGCCTGCTACGCCAACCCTCTTGGGATCTTGTTGATAACTTGATGATGTGTAAGTTGCTATACGTTAACATTGTCACTAACATAATCGTTATACTTGTAGATTATAATCGAGAACCTTGTGGAATCGGTGTTCGAAGGCGTTAACCACGTGGAGGAGGCAGTCGTCGCTCTGTACTCGCTCAGCAACTATTCCAAGAGGAAGAATCTGAAGCGGATCTTTAAGAGAAAGACTGCTGAGGTAAGCTGAAATAAAAACTGTGTGCTTTCGTGCATAATGTATCACGTCAATGAAATTTACGGCTAGACTCTAAACATTTTTACTAAATAAAAGACCTGCAAAAGAAAAAAATAAAAATTATGAGTGGTGAAGTACTACACTTAAGATATCACCTAATAATACTAATCAGTCTGTAAGGTCTCCTTAAGGATCAAAAATCTTATACTGAACAAGATTTTCATTTCATCTTTTTTAAGCAAAATTTAATGATAGTTTATCAGTTTTAGTATTTTTTAAAAGGTATGGGCAATGTTCAGCGACGAAGTTCAAGAGTCTAAAAAAGACATGGTTGCGTCCCGCAGCCAGCACCCAGCTGACTTGCCGTCCTTCGCTGGCAGAGCCATTGTGTTGAAGATGAGGAAGAATCGACTCGTTTACTTGAAGAAGGTATTTTATATAACAACAATAGCTTCCAATTATCATTTTCTCTAATAGCAAAAATTTATTATTATTGTCATCATTATTATAATCCGTTTGGCCGTATGCTTGATTGAGGTCGTGTCGTGGAATACGCTTCTCCCGCCTGGAACCCCACATACGCACTACATATAGACCGGATAGAGCATGTCCAAAAAAACTTTACAAGGTTTCTGAGATTTAAAGACTATAAATGTCCTTTTAGAGCCGATTACACACAACGGTTGATTTATTTTGAACTAGACTCGCTTAAAAATCGAAGGATGTCTCACGATCTATCAGCTCTTTACAAAATTGTAAATGGCATATCATCCACTCCTGACCTCCTCCTGAAAGTTATTGTAGACGTTCCTCGTCTTCGGCACCGCCGGGCTCGTACCGCCAGAACATTTGCAACGAATATACTGTATAATAGGGTTTCCTCAAGCAACAGCGATATCGACATATTTTGTAACAGTTTGTCACAATTTAAATCTAAAATCTTAAAGCTAAATTTGTAATTGGCTGCCTTTGAATTTTAATTTTAAATTGTTAAATAATATTGATTGATGTTTTGATTTATCTTTTTAGTATTTTTGAATTGTTATATTATTATCTTTATTTAATTTGTAGTTAGTGTTAATTTTTACTTTTTGTTAATATTCTCTAATTTTGATTATTCATGTTGATCTTGTCAATTTTTTTTTGTATTCTTGATATCTTGATACGTAGTTTACTGTAAATGGCGTGCATACCTGTAAGTGACGTATTTACACTGTACTCAAATTATGAAATATTGTGTCACTAATAATTAATTGTAAATATGTCGTTGGTTTGCCTTATCAATAAATAAATAAATAAAATAAATTGAGGTACAATTAACTAAAAGAAACAACAGACCAAACATTATCATCGTATTACTAAATGTAAATGATTGACTGTTTGTCACAACCTGCTCCATGAAGGCTGATCGGATTTTAATGAAAGGCACATGGATAGAATATGTTTTGGATACTTTTACTGCTGGGAAATATAAGATCGGGAGAGCTGTTAACGAAATAGCTGAGTACCGAGAAAATAACAAGATAATCATGATTCCAGGTAATGACAGACGCGTCAGTGTGGCTGCTACCGTGCAGCAACTCCGAGGACGTGATCATGCACGTGAACAGGCTCATGGGGGCTATAGACGTCGCCATCAGGGAGCTGTTCCTATCCTGGACGGTATGTTACGCTATTCTTATTGTAAATTATTAATCTGACTTACGCAACCATGGCAGTGTATTTGAGGCCTCCTAAGTAAAGCATTGATTAGTAAAAATGGGCATTACACTTGCTTTGTTCTCTGTTCCATGGCACATGTTTTCTTTTTCTGAGTACAAATAAAATTGTTAAGTGAGTATGGCCTTGTGTTTTTGCATCAAGCATTATATAGAAATAATCTGCCATCATTGGCAAGCTTGGGCTTTGTAGAATGTCGCCTTTGTCACTCACCTTTCGAATTTCTTTATTGTATAGAGACAAATGCCGTCGACAAAGCTCTATTACCTCAAGCTAATTTCCTCCTTCTAAAGCTCGTTTATAAATATATTATATCAATGTTGTTTATTATTTTGTGCAGTACAATCTTGATGATAAATGTGGTGCTGGTCTTAATAAGACCCTTATGAGAAAAAGCGCCGAGAACCCGGGGCTTTTGGAATGCAATATTGACGTGTGAGTGGATTTACTACAGTAATCAATCAACATAACTTAATTAAAAGGTCAACCTACAGAACGACACTTATTAAATAAAATTTTAGAGTTGTAGAGCTCTGAAGGATTCGTCCGGTGAAGTACTACCACTTTGCCCATTTTCACCGTGAAGCAGTACACTTCGGTTAGAAATGTAAGGGTGAAATTGGGTGAAAACAGGCACATGCGACTACAACTTCGTCTCAGGGTCAACAATGCATTAAATGATTGTTGATTTGATTGGTCACTGAAGATGGTGTTGCAAATGTCCATAGGCGGCGATGACCACTTACCATCAGGTGGACCGTTAAGTCTCTTGTGCCTGTTCATTCACCGACCCCCTGACCTCTCTAACCGATACACAGTAATTCAGGTGCACTGTTGCTTCACTGCGGAAAGAGGTAAGATTGAAGTACTTACTCATAACTCCACTCCACTGTCCAAAGCAGGCAAAAAAAAGGCATGCAATAAGTTGGGACTGCTATGATAACTGCCAAATTCCCTGACTGACGTAACGGACTGTCCGCAAAGGAAAGTAACTAATAAATTCTGTTATATTTCAGGAATGTCCTAGATCTATGCAAAGAAGCGGCTCATTGGGAGAATCTGGGTGTGGACATACCATTGCATGCTTATCAGGTATGTATTTAAGAGAATGAGAAATTGAGTAGAAGGGACTGAACGGGCTAGAGACGAAATTATAGTAGTTTAATATTAAAGAGAATTTCTTGAATACTCTTATTGTTTTTATTTTATTAATCACTAGCTGTCCCCTGTGGTTTCACCCACATTTCCTGGGGATGTTACATTGTCCCGGCATAAAAAATAGCTTTATATTTATTTTTATTTTTTTTATATGTAGGTAACATATAAAAATCTATGTGTGGACCGATTTTGACGGGACTTTCCCTGACACATAGCTGATATTTTAAGAAGTAACTCAAGCTATTTTTTATGCCGGGACAATGTAACATCCCCAGGAAATGTGGGTGAAACCACAGGGGACAGCTAGTGATTAAAAAATAAAATAAAAATTGTATGAACGAAATAAAGCTTTTTTTTCTTGCGTGTCGATCGTTTTGGCTAATTTGATTAGACCAGAATTCTGCCAGAGGTATTGTAAAGCTTTAGTATAAGTATTATGCCGTCTTTAAGTGTATATTTTACGTATAGTTCAATAAGTACATTTCTAATGTAGGTGTACGCGAAGAGCAAGACTGTATACTTCGTATACGAGAGCGTATTGGCCGTGGTCAAAGGATACAACAAGATTCTAGACTCGTTGTCTGACGAGGAAAGGTTGCTCTTCAAGCCGCTGACAACCGTATGTACTAACATCATTTTCATTAATAGAATAGTCATTAGCTACATGTTGCTACAGTTACATTGTAGCTTAGTGATTGTGGCGTCGACTGCAGTTGCAATGGTTACATGTTCGAAACTTACGAGCTTGACCTTTAGTGTAGCAAACTTGACTACCACCAAGGCCGTCTTTAAACTTTGAACGGCCTGGGAACTAGGATAATGGTGCCCCTAAGACTGCTATTTGAGTTCTAAGAGTGCGACACACCGATCAGCGTTGCGTTCTCTGTAACCTCTGGCAGTGCAACATCTATACATTCGGTGCTAGGGGGCATCATGGAATGCAGGGTCCTGGGCACTTACCCCGAGTGACCAATCGAAAAGAAGGCCCGGACTACCACCTGCCCCCATGCACCTACCGGTGTGTTCCAACGGCTGCACTTGAGGATCAGTAGAGTAGCACTGTAAGATCGAAGGATATGAGGATCTGTAGATCTGATAGAAGATGGTAAGCACGTCAAATTCTAAATTTCTTGTGCTTACCATTTTCCTTGCCACCATCACTTACCATGGTGTTATTTTTAATCCTTTACACTGTAAAAGGAAGAAAACATTGTTAGTAGCCAATATTCCAGCAACCACAGCAGGTAGCGAACTTGCTGTTCTGTACCCCATTTGCTAAATACAAATATTTTTTTTTAATAAATATAAGTTATTAATAGTTTGTATATGAAAAAAAATGTTTTATTGTAAAAAAAGCGTGGAATGCATGGTGTCAATAGTTACAAATATTTAATTGACAGATATGAGAAGGATTATCATTTCGATAATATCTTGAATGGCACCCCCGCTTTTTTTAAAATAAAACATTTGTTTTTTTATTCAAACTATTAATAACTTATATTTATTAAAAAAAATTACATTATTCATATAATATTTATTAAAATTTATTTTCTGTTTTTTAGTTTGGTTTTCTATATAAAGCGTGTTGTTTAGTTTTTTAACTATTATTTATTTTTCATTTTTTAATTAAACTTTTTTGAGTCCCCGAAAGAGTAAGTCTGGAACTACACGCATGCGTAGTTCGCGCACTAGCTCTATCTCTCTTACTCGCATGCAAAGGACGAAATTAATTAATCCTGGCGAATCTAATTAGGATAATCGGATGCTTTGATCGGATTATTGGATTGCCATCGATCTTTGACAGGTGTGCAAAGTTTGAACTAAATCTGATCGTTCAAAGTAGGACAAAATCGAGCTCAAAGGGGTCGGTTACATACATACATACAGGTGAAGCTAATATAAAGCGTGTAAAAACACATTTTGTGCCGCAATATATTTTATTAGATCTTTTGACCTATGCCTAATAAATGAAAACCACAATAAAAATCATTTATTTTTAATATCACATTTTAAATAACCATAATTTTAATTAACATTACCATTAACATCATAAATATCATAAGACATACAACATAATTAACAAACCAAACCTAAGAAGTCTTCAATAGAAAGATAATTTTGCAGTTTCCCCCGCGAGGGATGTTACATTTCCCCGGGATAAAAAGTTTTCTACTTGTTATTAAAGGGCATTCTCTTATGTGCTAAGTTTCATCCAAATCCATTGGTTAGTTGCGAGTAAAAACCAACCTCACAAACTTACCCATTTATTATGTTATACTAGGCGCGGATCCAACCCACAAAAAAGCTTGTGGTTACAGCCATTCCAAAATTGGCCAAGTGCGAGTCGGATTTAGAACTCACTCATGATCGACATAGTGCATTTTTTTCTGACGGTATTAATTGACCTCAATCTGATCTGATGGTAAGTGAAGATGGAGTTCGCTTTCCCGTTAGTAGCCTATTCACTCTTTTCTTAAAGAGCTCCAAGTTGTTAGTTTCTGGGAACACAGACGAGGGGAGAGAATTCCAACAAAGGATGTTCTTTTTATGCATTGAATGTAGTCGACCTCAATAGATCATGCCAGTGTGACGTCACAAGTCTAATAGGGTTGTGGGCATGCCTATCGTGCCCACATCGGTGGATCCGCGCTTAGTTATAGTATAGAAACTTCAAAGCACACTAATAAAGGGCATTAATTCAAACAGATATCCAAGTGCTCATTCATTATAGCTTCTTCGAACATTTCAAGGCAGCACGGACACGGCGACTTAGTTCCTGTAGCGTTCAGCGTTTGTGTTTCGTCCAATATATCATCATCATCGTCTATAACAACTGCTTCACCAACGTTCGTAGAGGACCCTTCAACAGGTGTAGTTGTGTTGTTGTTGAAGAAGCCAATGCAAATGTCTAAATGTTCCACAACAGGTTTCTGCACTATTTCCCCACAACATGGACATACCAAATCAGTCGGTTCCTTTTTAATATTTACATTGGTTAAATAATCTGTAACTAGTTCTTCTTTTACCATGGTTTCATTTTTAGTTTTTCTATTGCTTTCATAATTTATCTGTTCTTCAGATTCTTTTTTTATATAAACAGTATGGGATTTTTGGAGATTATTATAGTCTTTTAATAAACTAGTGGGACTAGTAGATTCCAGTTCTACTTTCACTATGGTTTCACTCGTATTTTTCGATCTAATATACTTATCAGATATTCTATTGCTCTCAATAGTCTTAAATCCGGGCTCTTCAATTTTTGGTTTCGATATATAAAAATTATCAGATTTTCTACTATTACTATCATTATTGTTATTTTTTACAATAGGTTTCACTTCATCCACATCAAATGCCTTTAAATCAGATATATAACGCGCATCGTCAAGATTAGGGACTTTAAGTGGAAGATCTGGGGTTTTAAACAACAATCTATCTATATCTTTAATTGGGATATCTACCTGCCGTTTTACATCTGTAGTTGGAAGAACGAAATTAGAAGTTAAGTCTATAAAATTATCATTTACAATATCTTTATTGGCAGTCTTGTTTAAATGTATATCTTTAAGCCTGTTTATATCCGTTTTGGCTA
The DNA here is from genome assembly GCA_907165245.1 of Habrosyne pyritoides. NCBI lineage: Eukaryota > Metazoa > Arthropoda > Insecta > Lepidoptera > Drepanidae > Habrosyne > Habrosyne pyritoides. The sequence continues at coordinate 1,187,376 of OU015594.1, read as the reverse complement.
CTGCTGTAGTCATAACTTCATTAATCCCCATTCCAATGTTTTCTTGACTCAATTTAGCAATAATATCTTTATTCAAACAGTCATCTAAATGTCGATTAATTTCATCGCTTTTTACTTTTGAACTACACACTGGGCAGTCCACAAGCTCTTTTAGGTCAACTTTAGCACTTACTGCTTTTAATTTGTTATTGTCCAATTGAGTTATCTCAAAATCTCCGCCATAAACATCTTTTAGTATAGCTGATGCATTATTTTTAAAATAGTCGTCTATTTTCTTCATTTTCATTGGTGGGGAATCTGAATGTACAGCATCAGCTTTATGTTTATTAGGATTTGAATATTTGCCATATTTTACTCCCCCATCAACTTTTGTGATTACCTTACTACTTGTACTGGGTAACTGTTTTTTGGCCCATATATTCCTTACTGTCACTGCCTCATCTACAGAATTGCTCCTATTCCTGATACCACTTAAAATATGTCCATTTCCACTGAATGGGACAGGTGTATTGCCTGGCTTACTTACTGTTGGATTAAATGTAACATTTCCTTTTTTAGTCCCAATTACTGCATAGGAACCATTTGATTTGGTACCTTTATTAGATTTAATTGTTGTATTATTACAGTCTTTTAGCACATTGCTTTTAGGAATGTTATTCTTATTATTGCTTATATATTTGGTAATGTCTGTATTTGACTTGGCTTTGAGGTTGTTCTTTTTTGGTTTTTCAGGTTCCTTAATTTTTAAGAAGGTACCTCCACATGTCATCTGATGATTTTTCCACCAGAAGTCATTAGGACCAGGAGCTCTGTTCGCAGATCGACGAACAATACCAAAATAAGGTTTTCTTTTCTGACATGGGCCATCACAACGCCACCAATGGGTTTGGTATAAATTTACCTGAAATTTAATAAGTGACATTTTAATATTTTTGCTAATGTCCCAATTGATAAGCATTGTATAAATGTATAGAGAAATTGGGCATAGGTCTATTACATTATGTATTTGGGTAAAGCCAGTAAATAAAATCATACATTTCGCAATTGATGTTGCTCAATGTTGTTACAGTAAAGATTATTTTATTGTATCATATTAAATACCTCATCATGGAAGCTGTGGTAGATACTAATGTTCAAGCCTGCCGACTGGTTGATCCTGCGCATATGAGTCTGAAAATGGGGCCCGTGGCCATCTCTATCCTTGTCATTGTTTGTGATGAACAGGTATGCATGGATCATCTCATGGAGGAGGGTTTCTACCAGATCCTTCCGTGGTCTGAGCTTCAGGAGTGGTTCACTAAGAGCAATGTCGCAGAGACCACATCTGCCTTCATATCTGAAAACATTTTCATTTAAAAATATTTTAATACAAAAATCAAATTTGCCTACAATTATACGCAATGCAGCATCCAAATATATTTATACTGGCTCTCCCCTGCGGTTTCGTCCGTGTTCCCGAGTGATATAAAATTTTCTCTGGATAAAAAGTATCTTATTTCTTTAATTCTGGTTATAAACATCTATCCCAAGTTTCATTAAAATCGGTCACACAAGAAATTCGAAAAATAGTCAGCAGAGTAAAAAATCGTATACTTACGAGCATATGCCAGCACAGGAGTACATCCTCTTGCTCCATCTCACAACGGTTCTATTGAATAATTTTTCCCAAAAAAATAGTTTGTCAAAGTGCAAGAATAAAAGGTGGACGTTTGGCGTTGGGTCTATTAATTCCAATTCAGGGTCGGCAAGATTCATCCTTGAAAGTTGAATAGTAAGATCTCATGTTGTCATTTGAATGTTATTGAATCTGCCGTAGGTAGACAGAGCTTTGATTATTTATTTCTTGACTAACTGACGTGAAGTGACATTTATTCAATGTTTCCAGATTGCAAAAATAAAATTTCAGTGTAGTGTTGATGAAATTACTATTTATTTCTAATTACATTTATTGTAATTATTACAGTGTTTAGTCTTTATGAATTACAGTAAATAAATATCATATTTTAAAGATTTTTAGCCACTATCACTTTGATTTAGTTCAGGTGCTGGCCCGGTTTTGTAAATAAATGAATTAAAGGCATTCATTATATTAACGTGACGCTTTCTTGTTTTTTTGGAGTCGACAGTCCACCTAAAACTACTTTCCAAAATTTTTAAGTTTTTTCACTTCCTTAAGCCTACAAATATTAATTTAACGTCTCTCGCCGATTTTTGAATTTCTGAACATAGCAAAAAGACGCTACAAAGGAATCAGGTGGAAAATAAATGATATCGTCGTTGCTAAGCAACGGGGTTTTATGATGCGCTAACTCATCCCACAGCTCACTTCTAATACAAAAAGATCTGTGGTGTTATAATTTACTTATACAAAATTGTAGCTTTTTAGCTATACTATTGAACATTATTTTATTATACAAAAAATCTAATTCAAGCATCTAAATTGACGACGAACGCCACGCATAATATCATGTTATAATAAGACATGAATATAATAGGTTGGGGAAAAAGTTCCTTCGCATTTTTTAAGAAAATTCAAAACATTTTTAATATAGTTTATTTACATTTAACTAAAGTATGTACCATTTTGTTCGATAACTTTTTGCCATCTTGTAGGTAGGGACACGATCCCATTGCTATAGAAATTTTGGGACTTCTGATCAAAATACTGCGACAAGTGGTTTTGACAGTCCTTTCGTGATGTTATGCCTGATAATGCCTAAATAATTCTGAAGAGACCGAAACAGGTGGAACTCTGAAGGTGCAAGGTCAGGACTATACGGCGGATGCATTAATACCTCCCAGCCAAACTCTCTTAATTTTTGCTGAGTGGCTAAAGATGTGTGAGGTCTAGCGTTATCATGATGAAAAACCACACCCCTTCTGTTGATTAATTCCGGCCGCTTTCTCTCAACTTCTTGCTTTAATCTCATCAGTTGTTCGCAGTAGAGTTCAGAATCGATGGTCCTGCCTGGTGGTAACAGCTCATAATGAATAATGCCCTTCCAATCCCACCACACACACAGCATCACCTTGTTGCGAGTTAACCCGGGTTTCGCCACAGTCTGTGAAGCCTGACCGGCCTTTGACCACGACCTTTTTCGCACGTTCTTGTCGTACGTGATCCGCTTATCATCACCAGTTATCAGCTTCTTCAAAAATGGTTCAGTTTCATGACGTCGTACCTAATAAAGAATCACAAATGAGTACACGGTTCATTAGGTTTCTTTCAGTGAGCTCGTGAGGTAACCAAATATCTAGCTTTTTTGTGTACCCAGTTTTTTTCAAGTGCGCCAAAACTGTTTTGTGGGCAATTCCCAGTTCTTCAGCTACGTCGTAACTACTGATATGCCGATCTTGCTCCACATTTTCAAAAATGGCATCCATTTTATCCGTGATGGGGCGACCAGAGCGACGTGCATCTTTGACATAAAAATTTCCGGATTGAAAACGCTTAAACCAAATTTGTGCTACTCTCACAGACACTGCACTAGGTCCATAAACATCGCAAATTTTTTTCGCGGCTTGCGGTGCATTTTTACCTTTTTTGTAGTAAAATTTTAAAATGAATCGGATTTCTTCATTAGATTCACTCATCTTGGCGGTACGAAAAACAAATGCAAATCACACATTTTCCTAATTTGAATTTATGTTCTTTAAAATTTAAACTTTCAATGATACCAAAACCAGCCAGATAGTATAGCCAAAGAGATTTTATTACAAGTTCATACATACTATATTTAAATTTACGACTACGGCACGAAACGACAATATTGGCGCGAAAAACTTGTCTTGCCATATAAATAAGTATTTCCAATATAGTAAAAAATTGTTGCTGATCTTGATTCTTTTTTAGTTTTGTGAGAAAAAAGTTCAACCGGGAATCACAAAGCTAACATGGACGTCTACTATGTCAGATGCGTACATCGCAGATTGTGTCACACAAATTGGAGAAGTATAAAGCTTTTGAATTTAATTTAAATTAGGCTACATTTATTTTTGGACAATGTAACTATTTTTTATTTATTTCTAGCTTCAAGATTTTTTGACTACATACAAAAATTGCAACGTAAATCTGGTTAAAATTATGGAGAATATATGCAACTCACCATTTGTCGAATTTGATATTTATAATGTTTTCGACATAAAAGTACTAAGAGAGCGAATTCGCGCTATGGAAAGTGAGGCATCTCAAAGCATATTAGAAATGTATAAAGAAATCATAACATACCTTATCATTGTATACGAAGGTTTTGAAGCCTACATAACTCAGGTAACTATTAGAAACACAAATAGAATAATACTAGATATAGAGGAAAATATGTAGGTATGTAGTATTTCAGCTATCCTATTATAGTACAAGCATGTTAAGTAGTTTTTAGTTTGCGATCAAATGGCCATGTATAATAAAAATATGTACAAGATATTAATTATTATTATTACACTGTAGATGGCTGAATATTGGGTGAAATATGTGCGAAGATTTGATCGTTTGCTAGAAGATGCTTTGAGATTGGCTATAAAGTCAACCATGCAAAATATGTATAAATGCGTTCACGGTGATGGTATGTATTTTGAGTTTGTAGGCTGACGTTGAAATAAATAACTGCTTCATGGACTTCCATGTAGGAGGTTTTGCGAGTAGAGTTGTGTAGCGGGTGATTTATAGTCTATACGATGTATGAGGATAGACAAACGAATTCTTCAAATATTTACTTATGTAAGTATAAGAAAGGATTATCTATGTTCAGGTACTATGGCACCATCTCCTCTTATAAAGATGAATCTCTACCTTTCGGGAAAAGACATTGTTTATATTCCCACGAATCATGAGATACATGATACATTCACAACAGTACTTGAAGAAATCGTCCATATTACAAGCACTATTCCACGTCTATTTGAAAAATTTGCTCTACCTTCGGGAGGTTTAAAACGATTCTTTGAAGCAATACAAGTTGACTTGGATTGTAATAAGCTTCAATCGTTAATTGATAATGGTAAGAATAATTAAATAAATTCATAAAAAACTGTTTCATGCACGGACCCATTATAAATGGTATCTTTATTTTTAGAAATTGAATATAACATTAATCTTATAAATGAGCATATACACATGTGGGATCCTTATGAACATATCTGGCGAGTGGACAAAAAAGAATTTATGCAAAAATATCGAGAAGAAAATCATACGGCTGCAGATTTTGAAGCTTTGATTATTAATTATAGTGATTTGGCCAATACTGTACAGATTCAAGAGACCGTTAACCAGGTATTTGGAAACTTATATATGTTTATACTAAAAATAATGAGTTTTTTTTATCGATTAATGTTTTTTTCAGATTCACTTTATTACATTAAATTCAAGCGAATTAAAAAAATCTATCTTATCGCATTGCTTAGTATGGCAAACGAAGCTGGGGGAATTATTGCGCAAAATAACAGAGTACGATATAGATGTTGTGTACTCTTACATTGAAAAAAGTTGCGAAGATGCTATGAAGGTTATCCAAACATTGTAATTACCATTGTCATCTAGTTACCTGTGAGCTAACTAGGGCTATGATTGCTCATTTTATGTTACAGATGCCAGCAGATTTGAAAGAGCTTGCATCAGCCATTGCTACATACGAACGATTAGTTTTAGAAGTACCAAAAGTTGAATGTACTTTTCCACCAATAGCTGATAAAATGGTATCATTAGGTATGCATTTATGAGGAAGTATTTATGTTTCAAACTAAACGGACCGTAATGACATTGACGTCATTTTTCACAGCAAAATTCGAAGTTGAATTAAGCTCTGACATGATATCCCGTCACGAAAACATACCTGTGGCATGGTCTGAGTATATGATTGTTTTGGAAGAAGCTAAAAAAGCTTTAGAAATGAATAAGGACAAATTCAAAACAGAACTATTAGAACAAGCTGAGGTACCTATATTAATCATATTATTATAGAATAGAGCTACTGTTATATTCAATTCCCTTTCCACCCCAGCTATCCCTACCATAATCCTTCCTGCCAGGTTTTTAAAGGAGCTGCAAAAGAGTTTTGCGAAGATTTTTACACCACAGCGCCATGTAACGCCGATGTAAGTGGCAAAGATGCTTTGTCTCAGCTAAAAGCATTCAGAGATCAGCTAAATGCACTTCGAGCGCAAGAACAACAAATACGTGATGGATTAGCCGTTTTTAATTTGACGTAATTATACCATTTTAACGATAGTTTATAAACCTAACATGAGAAGTAGACGTTATTGAAAATAATGTAGGTATATTGAACATTATATTATTATGCATTTTTAATAACATAGGACTCCAGTGAATTTGGATCTTCAGAAAATGGAGAAAGAATTAGAGAAGCTAGAGGAAGTTTGGGGCTTGGTCTTTCAATGGGAGGAATCTTGGGAGAAATATAAAACTCAAACATTTTGGGAAATGGAAACTGATGAAATGGAAGAAAACGTTATGTTTTTATTTAGGTGAGTAGTGATTGTAAATTTTATTATGTTTGCAGTATAAATATTTTTAGAAGCAATATTAATACAAACATAATTTTACTTTTATGGTTTTCATTAGGAATTTTAATCGTCTTTCCCGGCAACTTAAAGATAAAGGCTGGGATATTATTGATACAACAAGAGTTAAAGTTGATGCCTTTAGAAGAACACTGCCTCTGATTGGAGACTTGAAGAACCCTTGTATGAGAGAACGACATTGGGATAGGATAAAAGTACTTATGGGCGTGTGAGTTATTTGAATATGTAATTTTACATTTTATTACGAAGAATAAGGATACTGAATAATAAATTAAAATGAATTGCAATAGTTGTTTATTTTTTTTATGAAGAATATTTTTAAATAAAAGATTTCTATTGTATGTTATTTTCACATCTCCTCCTATCTCATCCGTTTAACTATTATACAGGGAGTTTGATCAAAACTCAGAAGATTTCAAATTAGAAGTTATAATGCGTCTCAATTTTCAAGCATATGCTGAAGATATAGCTGAAATTTCAAATGCCGCTACTATGGAGCTTAATATAGAAAATGGTCTTAAAACTATTAGGGAAGTTTGGAAAAATACTACATATGAAATGCAACACCATAAAGGTGATATGTATAAGATTAAAAACGTAGAAGATGTTATGCAGGTTTGTGTTACATTAATATTAATAGCTACATTTCCAGCAATGAGAAGAAATTGTTAAATTATCTTAGTAAACTAGTCATAGTTGCCTACATTTTCGTTATATTAATTCAATGAAAATACCATAAATACCTACATAAAAAATACGTTGAATGCAAGGGAACAAACATTTAAATAAGATAACAACGAAACTAACTTCAGCAGAATATATCTTTTTTAATTAAATTATATTTGCTAGTTCCTGGAAGACCACCAAGTGCAACTCTCGTCAATGAAGTCTACTAAATATGTTGAACCGTTCATAAAAGAAGTGGATTATTTTGAGAAGTCCCTGGGATATGTGGCCGAATGTATTGAGGTTATATATTTTTCTTATCTACATGGGTTATTTCACAATATAATGATAATACATAAAAAAAAAATAACTAATTAACTCTGTTATATCTATTATTAAAAATTATATAGATTGCTCTACAAGTTCAACGTCGGTACTTATACTTGGAAAGTATCTTTAGTGGAGAAGATATTCGGAAACAATTGCCCAATGAAGTGATCGTATTTGATACACTTTCTGCTGACTGGACAGAAATAACTAGCAAGTGAGCTATTTGTCGTTAAATTAGCTTCCTCGTTGTTTTCACATTGTTATTAAGAATTCTTAGTCAACAAAATAATATTAAATATTTGAGTCAAGTGAATAATTATTTGATACAGTATGTTTGCCGGAACCAATGCAATTGAAGCTTGCCTCTACAAGCCAGCTCCTTATGTTTTTAACAAACTGAATCTAATGGTGGACAATCTTGATGGTATATTAAGAGCTCTAGAGAAATATCTGGAAACAAAGCGTCAATTGTTTCCAAGGTTTTATTTCATATCAAACGATGATTTGTTGGAGATCCTTGGTAATTCAAAAAAACCACAGCTGATTCAAGTCCATTTGAAGAAATTGTTTGATAATGTTAATAAAATAAGAATCGATAAGGTAAGCTCTTAGCTCTTATTTATTACTACCAAAAATTGAGACGGTTTGAGTTTTTAGTATATTATGTGTCCTACTGTTATAGCAACATTTCGTAATAAATGTCAATCAGAAAAGTTAAAAGTGAATTGCGCGGTTTCAAAGTTATTTTTTCTAAATAAAATTTGTCCAAGAGAAACTTTTCATTGTGTTGACTTTTGAATACTTATTAAATAAGTCGAGTGCGTTAATAAATTCCAACAAGATGGTGCAGCAAAAAGTTCTGGAAAATTGTTATTTTGTTCCGAAGAGTATTATGGTAAATATGTTTTAAAATTACTATTCAAACTTTATATTTCCTTTATTTATGTATATTAATAATTAAGTACTTTTCATAAATCATTTTTAAAATCAATCGGACATACTTCATAACCTCTGGGTCATGCGTGAGCGTGGAGTACCGCCTGTGATACCTAACTTGTTTTGATAATGATTGTTGTTTGTGGTTGTAATCTATGATATAAAAACCCTGGGCTGGACCCATTTGAATTGGACCTTTAATGTCAAATAGCTGATGTTATAAGTAGTAACTTTGGCTACTTTTTACCTCCAGGAAAATGTAACATCCCTGCTTAGGGATAACTAGTTAATAATATGAACTGATTTACTTTACCTTGAAGCAAATGGGATCCTTGGAGCTGTCTTATACCACTGTATAATTTATGATTTATTGCGAGATTATCAAATTATGATTATAAGAAATAGTGGATATTATGATTGTTAATTTGAATAAGGAACAGTTTTTTATTTACTTATCTGAGGATTGTCAATTAATTGAGAAATCATATGTAATATCTAAATATAAAACTTAAAAAATATGAATTGATGCCGATTATTCTGTTGCATTTCACAGCTTAAAGTACTAGACATCCTGAAGGCACGCTCCACCATAAGTATGGAATACTGCAAACGGAATTTGATCAGATTACAATGGTATAGGTCCAATAAAAAGATAAAAGAGGTTGCATTTAAGAATTGGAAGACAGTCTATCAATTAGCATGCTGCAAGGCTATATACTCTCACAATTGGAGTAAACTACTATATTTATTGAACAAAATGCCACCTTGGAATCAACATTTTGAAAGTAATGAAATTGCACTTTATACCAGGGTAAGACTGGGGTTAAAGAGTAATTCTTAGCTCATGATAGTAAATGATGTACAGTAGTCTTACTAATGGGGCACTATTAGAAAATTTTCACATTGAAAACACTGTATATATGTATGTGGTATTGTGATAATTGCTGATGAGTGCAGAACAAGATTAGGGAGGGGTGAGGAAGATTTGAGTGGATTATTATTTTATTTTTTTTTTTTATGCCACTTGGGCCGACAAACAAGCAGACGGTCCACCTGATGGTAAGTGGTCACCGCCGCCTATGGACATTTGCAACACTAGGAGCATCGCCAATGCGTTGTCGACCCTGAGACGTGAAGTTGTTAAGTCTCATGTGCCTGTAATTTCACCGGCCCCCTTACCTTTCTAACTGAAACACAGTAATACAATTGCACTACTGCTTCACAGCGTAAGGTGGTAGTACTTCCCCGGACGAACTCTGCACTAAGAGCTCTACTACTCATATTATTTATTATTGGACATATTGGACTAGTGATGTACCAGATTAGTGAGATTCTACTGTATATACATATATTGTGATGGGCCTATAAGTAGTTTAAATAGTATATCAGTTATCTGGTTTCGTAGTATAAGTTCTGCTAAGTTTGGGATTAAATGGCTGTGTGTAAAGAATGTCCCAGGATTTTTATACCCATGCTATATGTTTGTGGGTTCAATGCCCTCATGACAATCATTTGTCTCAATTAACATGTCAATGTTGTGGGTGTTAATAGCTTTTAAGTTATATGGTTGCAGTACAAGCTCTGCTCAGCTTGTGATCAGATTGTTGTGTCAAAGAAAATTAGCCAGGCTCCTGTAGAATGTAGGAAGTAACATAAAATTTTACATAACCTGCCAGTAAGGCATGTTATATATTTGTTTTCTTATGATGATCCGATTGGAATTACATTAACATTCCAATAATACATCAACAATTTTATTATAAAATAATAAATAAATTAAAACAGTTATTGTTTTTTCCAGGCATTGACTATATTACTAATGTACCACCCCACTTCCCAAGCTCAAGGATTGTTCAATGAATACCTTCACATGGTCTGGTCGTGCCGTTCTAATGAGGACAAGAAGGCCATACTGAAGGTCTTGTTGACCTTGCCCGAGAAACTTCAAGGAGTTACGTCTGGGAAGTACTATGATCCCAATGCTGAGTAAGGGTTTGTCTTCTCTTGGATTACAATGGTGACTAGCCTGCAGCACAATGTTAGTTGAAGATATACCAATTTTTTGGTATTGATCCAGGAGTTTTGGATAACTGAACGGAACATAGGACAATAGTGAACAACTACACTATAAATGTTGAAAACACATTCAAAAAAGAAAAGGAGGCTAAAAAAATGAAATTTTATGTTATTTGAGGATTAAATATGTATTGTGATAAAGTTCTAGAACTTCAATTCCATAGTGGAATGGAAAATGAAAGTGCATTTGGAAACATTCTACAGAGAATTAAAAGAACATTTTACGCAATACAAACTATTTTCAAGTTTAAAAAAAGAAAGATGTAAATAGATTTGACTATTCAAATTCAAATTCATTTATTGCAAGTAACACGACCCATAGATTAAAAACAAAATTACACATTAAAAATAAATACATAAAGCACACACACAAATATACATAATAAAGCCGCTTTATCCGGCACTGCACTGCAAGTAGTATGCCTATCGCAGCAGTGCCGGATATAGGGACAATCTAACTTATTACCTATCATGGCCAGGACGGTGTTAGAGCTGGCCCGCATCCTGTGTACTAGAGACGCGCACCTCTTGCGCATACTCGCGTGGAAACAATCGGTGCGCGCCTCCACGAACATGGCTGAGGCACTGCAGAAGCGAGGCAGCCCCAACACCGCCCTGAACGCATTATTGAACTGGACACGGAGGGAGCTGTAGCTTTTCTGCGTGTAATTAACCCACAGGCTGCACGTGTACAGCAATGTGCAGTATGCTCGGAAAAGTGTTATCTTCACCTGATCCGAGCATCGCGCGAACCTGCGGGCCAACATATTCGCTCTCCTTGACAGCGCCCTCCGCTCCCTTTCAATATCGGCATTGTCCTTGAGGCTGGCCGTGACTATGTGCCCCAGGTATTTGAATTGGTCCACCCTTTCTAGAGAAAAACCATTAAGTAGAACGGGTGGTACATTATCCGGACATTTTGCACGAGCAGCCTCAAATACCATGTACTGACTTTTAGTCACATTATATATTAGACCATGGCCACCTGCGTACGCCTCACAGACTTGCAACAGCTTCCTCAACCCACAGACGGAAGCGCTCAGCAGCACCATGTCATCTGCATAACTCAGATTGTTAACGGATAAGCCGTCAATGCGACAACCGACATGTTGACTGCTGAGCGCCACGATCAGCGCGTTTATGTACAGGTTGAATAGCGTGGGTGAGGTAAGTCCCCCCTGTCTAACTCCGCACTCTAGCCGATATGATCCCGCCCATCTGACGCTGTTGACCTGGTGCCTATACCAATACTTAAATATGTTAACAATTTCGCGTGATAAGTCAGAAGATTATTAAGTCTATTAAGACCTTGAATAGGATCACATTTCAGCAGAAACGTCAAAGTAAAACAGTGAGAACTTATTCAAGGCCTTAATATATTGACTTGAGAGTGCCTATTGTATTGAATAAGTATATTTTTATTCATTTGGCCACTGACCTGCCAGAAGGACTGTTACGAAGCTAGCTTGAAGAGAGTATAATCTATATATAAAAATGTTATGTTGGTTTGTGTACGCTTCAAAAACTCAAAAAGTTCTGCACCGATCGAGCTAAATTTTTAGCATGATATACAATCCACATCAACTAGTCATTGTTTTTATCTATTTTTTGCATCAGTCACATATCCGCGACCGTCTTTGTTTTGTTTCTCATTTCTCAACTATTCAATCACAATGTGCCACAGCGAAGCGTGGCAGGGTACAGCTATAATTTATAAAATAAATGAAATAATCATGAAGGATGTCTTTCTATTGTAACTATTATTTAATATCCCGTAGTGTAATTGTGTAATATACACATTTAAAATTTTGCTATTTGGTTCTCTTTGTTAATCACTAATTCATATTTGTATCAATAAACAGAAGGAGATAATAATAAGAAATACAGAGAGGCCAGTTGGCTTCGTTGTTAGAATCCCGGACTGTCACAGCATAGGTTGTGGGATTGATTCTCATTTAGTACAATCATTTGTGTGAACATGTCTGCACTGCGTCCGGGTTTAAATATTTAGAAAAAAAAATAATACAAGTTCTGCTTAGATTCGCATCAGATGGCCGTGTGTAAAAAATGTCCCGGGAAATTTATTATTATTTATGTTTTTTTTTATATACATATATCTATTCCCAATATGTATTATTTTAAATCTTAATTTAAGTATATTAATCTTCAGTGTGTATGTTTGTAATTAAACTCCTAAACGGCTGGACCGGTTATGATGATTTTTTTGTGTGTTCAAGTGGATTCGAGAATGGTTTAGATTCACAATTGGACCCGGTAGGTGGTGCTGCGATCGAATTCATTGCAAGCGTCCATAGGCTGCGGTGACCGTTTACTATCGGACGGGCCATCAGCTTGTTTGCTACATTCGCAGTATAAAAAAATATATTAGTCTTGCTTCCTTAATACAAGTGTGGCCACTGGCAGTAGGATGGCAATAGAAGCTAAGTATGTCAGACACGTTACAGAACGCTCTAGGCCTCCCAGTGGCCAAGGCAATGATGTCTGAAGACGGGGAGTGTGTCGAGTGGAAGTACAACCTGGTCTTGGACGGACCTGCTGAAGTCTGGCTGCTGGGGTTAGAACACACAATGAGAGTGGTGTTACGGGAGGTAAGAGTGGGATAGAAGTAATAATGTGTAGATAGTTACATCCAGTTCGGTTAGAGTAGTAGGTATAGTAAGTATTTAGACATTGTAAACAATACGCCGACAAACAGGCAGACGGTCCGCCTATCCCCTGAAGCTCTCCTATATAGTATAACGCTTTCAATTAGCAGGGTTATATCAAATACTACAAACATGAAACGACACGAACGACGACATGAAAACTACTTGAAGTATCGAGTTACCGTTAGCGAGTACGTAAATGCTCACGTAACTCATGGTACAAGCTTTATCGAAAACTATTCGAAGGTCGTTCACTCGCTAGTGACTAAAGTAAGTTTCGATAGCAACTCGTGGTACTGAGCTGAATTTCTAACCCAACATGCGTCATCGTATCGAGTGCGCCACAAAGCTGTGGCATGGAAAATGGAAAACAGCGCACGCCGTGATGTTGCGCGACTTAAAAATTCAATTCCATTGATCTTTGGTGCGTTCGATACGATGACGCTACGCTTGCGACGGATGTTCGTGCTTAGGCCTCTGATGGCGCCAGTGGCGTAGCTACCTACTTCCTAGACTATTTGCATCGTGTAGTTTGCTTAGAAAGTAAGACTGAGTATTTAGGAAGTAAGTTCAGAAAAGTTGGAATTACGTATGAACTCATAGGGACTTGAATTTGTCGAGATTTAATAGGTCCGTTCCGTGTTAAAGAAAAAATTACCCTATGGCCTTATCATTAGGTTTATCATCACCATCGTACAATTTTATAATTTACTTGCTTTCCATGCTGCGGCTTTACCCGCGTTGCCGAGGGATTAAATGTATAATGGGATTATAACACACCCTATGTCCATTTGGATTAATGTACCTTAGAAACAGTGAAATCATTTTTCAAAGAGATGCTGTGGTTCCGGAAGTTACCCTCCGCAAATGTACTCACAAAATTCGCAGTCTCTTTATAATATTAGTATAGTTTGGAACAATAGATAAACCTTCTCATTAAAGAAATAAATATGATTTTTCTTTAGTTGTCGAAAAGGCCTTTTTAGATCCTGACAACTTATGTGATCGTAGAACACCTGGATGACTTAACCGTAGAACCCTAGGACTACCTTCTAGATCTCTACGAAAATCTCATACGTTTTCCAGCAACTTATGCTGACTCGCGCGGCTTTAAGGAAGTGTCGCTATCAAAGAGAACAGTGGATCAATGATTGGCCTGGACAGCTAGGCATTACTTGCAGTAAGGTACATAAGCATTTTCTACTAGGAACTGATATACTGTGTGGCAAACAATTATTAACCTAGAGTAACCTTGCAAAACAGTATCGATTTGATGGTTAACAGTCAAATTCATTGACTATGTTTGAGATGTAGCAAGTATTAAATCTGGGAAGATATTAGGGACCTACTGAAGGCCTACGACATACGAATTTGTTGACCTTTGCCACGGGACTATTTAGATTGGAATTAATCAGGTAAATATAAACATTAATTCATAGTCACGGATACATATTCAATTTCTTGACAGATAATAAGACGTTTTATTACTACAGTTCCAAAATATCCAATTCAATCTTCCATAAATCTAGATTCAATGGACCTCCGACTGCACTCGGACTCTTTGCCGCTGCGAAATTATGAAGGAGAAGAAACCTCTGAAGAAACTGCGCAAGAAACAAAACCTGATTCTAGCCACGCTTCAGATGATGTCCCGTAAAGAGATCACAAAGATTCTCAGGTGCAAAGTGAACGCGTTGTGTGTCATCGAGATACATTCTAGAGATACAGTTGATAGGATGTATAAAATGGGTTAGTTATTATGATATTCTATAGGCAAAGAGTAGAATTGTGATTGGTATTTGAAAGCTTTTGGGATGGTTGCTTGTATAAGAATAGTAGACAAAAATAAAGCAAATTGAATTCCCAGAGACAAACATTTGTGGGGATGAACAGTTTGTTATATTGTTGATGTTCTTATTAAAAGATGTTACTTACATTTGAGGATCACAAGGCACTCACCGAGTACCACCACTTCATATCGTCTATGTTCAGGTTGTATGAATGTGACGGCATTCGAATGGTTCTCTCAGCTGAAGTTCTACTGGGACCGTGAACGTGAAGACTGCTTCATACGACAGACTAACACCAACTCTATTTATACTTACGAGTACATTGGTAACTCTGGCCGGCTTGTCATCACTCCTCTTACTGACAGGTGATGCATTAGGCACTTATTCATTGTAAGTAGTGTAATATTGGAAAAAAAGATTTATCTGCCTAAGGTATGCCAATGCATAAGGTTGTACAGTTTTGAGAGCTTGCGATTCGATTTCAATGAACTTATTTATTATCTCTCGTAAATTGAATGGAGGATCAATCTGTATTACGCTTTGTAGTTTACTATATTCCCAATACCCCTCTTTATAAGACACCTGTACTCCAGAATAGTGACGTGAACCGGCGGTATCTGATTATAGGTGGCTAAAATGAACCCTGAAAAATGTGGTCCGAGCACGCGTAGAAAATTTTAATACTGAACTAAAAGTACAGAAGGCGAAATCATAAATAACAGCGACTGATAGATTGATCACTCTCATGTAAATAACACTAAATGAGTTCCAGTTTGTTGGGGTTATTAGTTTTATTGTCTAATTTCAAACTAACAGGTGCTATATAACTTTAACAACGGCGCTCCATTTATTCCGTGGAGGAAGTCCGCAAGGCCCCGCCGGCACGGGCAAGACTGAAACGACCAAGGACCTTGGTAGAGCCCTAGCGAGATGGGTGGTCGTCACCAATTGCTCTGACGGCCTGGACTATAAGTCTATGGCTAAGTGCTATGCAGGTACAGAGTAGTCAATACATTATCATTATTTAAAGACATGTGTTTGATAGTATTTTGTGACTAAGGAATTAGGAATGTTGTTTTACAAATGTTTATTCTTTTAATTTTACCCAATCCAGTCCATGATGTCACTTTTACAAGGTATATACTGTATACTACCAGCCCATATTATGGTTTTTACTTCCAGTTTTAGAATGAGATAACTATGCTCTGTCTAATTTAGGATGATAATTTTGACAGATCACGCCCATGTAGTTTCGTATTTTTTCCGGTAACATGATACTTCAAATAATGTCGTACTTCATTGGTGGGTACTGCCCAATTAGTGAAGTGTTACGCATAATGAACAACAACAGAGTATTGAAAATCGGTTTTGAAATAAAATGAATCAAACAATAAAAAAAATATATTTAGATAATTTTATATTTTTTGGTAATTTTTTGTTATTTTTGGCTACACAATGCCAAAAAGAACGAAAAAGACTGTTTTAAATAGCGAATGTCGCGAATTTGGGGTTCGGTTGCAAGATTATTTTGAACGTGAATGCAAAAATGGCGGAAAATCGAGTCAAAATCGTCGTTGTTGGAAGGCTTACGAAAGCATCATCAGTCATATAAATAAATTATTAATTTAATAGAAAAAGTATAATTTGTTTTGTATTATAATCGGACCACCCAGTTATATCAATTTCATGTTTCATGAGAGTAAAATCGATGATCGCATAGGTTCTGTATCGATTATACACTACCACATCTTTTCTGTAAGCTGTCAAAATTATCATCCTAAATTAGACAGAGTATAGCCATAAATTATGGCATTCTAGAGCATAGTCTAGCATTATCGCTCGAAGCACGAAAGCATGGAAGCCCATGCTAGTTTTTTAATACTCTAGTCGTAGGGCGATATATCCACAAATCGGTTCTCCTCGGTGAGTTCCAAAAACATTACGCTATCGGCTTGTTGAATGAGATCGACAATAGTAGAATGGACATATCATGTAATGGCACATACAGTGACCGAAGCCTCAAAAGAATTATGGTGATGGGTAATTTTTTTAAATGTTATATCTCTAGGCATAGCTCAGAGCGGCTGCTGGGGGTGTTTCGACGAGTTCAACCGTATCAACATTGAAGTACTGTCTGTGGTAGCTCAGCAGATTCTAGCAGTTCTTCTTGCTTTGTCGCTCTTCCAGAAGAGATTCGTCTTCGAAGGCTGCGAGATCAAGCTGGATGGCAACTGTGGCATATTTATTACTATGAATCCTGGGTTAGATTTGATGGTACTTTCTATTTAGTTGGTGAGGCTCATGGAAGTGAAGGAAGCTCAGATAAATTGTGGATGGAAATGTAAAGGGGTCTGGTGAAATAACAGGCACAACGTTTGCATATCTTAGGGTTCATAAGGCATTGGCGATGCCCCTAGATACCTATTGCCCAGATTCCTCTAGATGTTTTCTCTTAAAAAAATCCTCACCCAACATTTTTAGGGTTTTTAATTGTATAATTACTAATAAAAAAAAAAAAAAATCCAAAATAAGAGCTATCTCTCAAAACATAGTAGATGTATTGTATGTAGACGAGAATTAGAGGAAGTTAAGTATGATATAATGTTAATATTTTTTCCAATACAGTTATGCCGGTAGAACAGAATTACCAGACAATTTGAAGTCGATGTTTCGTCCAATTGCCATGTGTGTGCCAGATTCCCTGATCATTGCTGAAAATACGTTGTTCTCCGATGGTTTCACAGCTTATAAAATTAATGCTAAAAAGGTAAAGGCATCTAACGTTACTTGGTTTATCCTTACTCAGTGGACTTTATAGAGTTTGCTTAAAAGGTAAAAATGAGGCATCTAATGATTCAATAGTAAAATATTTTGTTTTGTACCGCTGGCTTAGTTAGACGAGTAAGAACTGCATAGTTTCTTACATTCCCTACCACCGTGCTATGGTTCATTTGAGTATTATGTTTTCTTCCACCTAAAGCGATAAAGTTTGGTTATAAAAAATGTTAGAAGTAATAGTGTTCATTTTCACAATTTTCGGCGTCGTTATACAAAATAGTATTTTAAGTCATACATAGGGTTGATAAATTCCAGGTGTTCACACTGTATCAGCTGGCTATGCAACAGTTATCTAAACAGGACCACTATGACTTCGGGTTGCGTTCCATGGTAGCTCTGTTGAGGTACGCTGGAGTCAAGAGACGTGCGTATCCACATCTTCCTGAGCAAGAGGTACGTAGTTATACTCATCTGGAGGACCAGCCAGTTTAACTGACTCTTCTAAGTCACATTTGGCATGTAAATATAATAAAATTATAGAAAATTTAAGGCTCAATTAATGAAGTTTTTAAGTATTTCATTACTTGGGGCAATACACTATTCTAACAATCGAAACAAAGTTGATTTGTTGAGTACAATAAATATAAATAAAAAAAATAAAGTAGTAACTTTATCATTAAGTCTTTTCTCAGTCGACTTTATCTACCTGCCCTGTTCCCAAAGCACACCAGAGTTAGAAGAGAACTGGCCCTCAAGTAGGTACAGCTGCCGGAATACAGATACTGGGCGACTAATTTTGAACCGTCTGGCTTTGTACGGATTTGAAGATCCGTACCCAGCCAGAAGTGTACTACGAAGTATCCTTACCATATATTCCTTCACAGTCCATCGTAGCTCCACAAAAAAAGTTTCTGATTTGACGTGCAGTCAAATAGTTACCCAATTTCAGATGGTAATCTTGGCCATGCGCGACATGAACGTGGCACGTTTGACGTCTAAGGACGTCCCACTGTTCGATGGGATCATGCAGGACATCTTCCCTGACGCGGAGGTGCCAACCTTGGACTATGAGATGCTGGAGACAGCTATTTCGGCTGAGATGAGGAACGTGGGCTTGCAGCCTATGAAGGCTGCACTGTTGAAAGTCATACAGACTTTTGAGACGAAGGTTGGCAGTTAACAGTTTTATGAACTTGTATTACTGAGATTCCGTGTATTTTCAGAGCTCTAAGCATTCTCTTAGCTTAATAGCTTCATTTTCAACGTCGTCAAATCCTTTGTGAGCCAAATGTAAGCCATTAATGGAAAATAAACATAGAATAAAAATAGTTCTTATGGCAAATGATATCAATATCCTGGGTAACTCATGCACGGCCATCTGATCGCAAACTTATTAAATTGAGTGTCGCCATCAGAACTCCCGTCACTCGAGCATCCTGCTGGGCGACACGAACACTGCAAAGAGCGTGTCGTGGCGCATGCTGGCGGCCACGTTGTCGCGGCTGCAGCGCGAGCGGGTGCCGGGCTTCGATAACGTGCAGCTGCACCCCATGAACCCCAAGGCGCTCACGCTGGGCGAGCTCTACGGGGAGTACAACCTGGCTACTGGCGAGTGGAAGGACGGCGTGCTCTCGTCCATCATGAGGACTGTTTGCCAAGGTCTATTTATATGTGTGTGCGTGTGTATGTTTGTGTGTGAGGGAGTGAAGGATTTATTCTGCATTGTCTACATGAGCTACTTTTAAATTGGTACATGATTAGACACATCATGTCGCATCCAACAGCTATGTTTATGTGTACTAATGTTTGTCCTAGGTGGGAATCGAAAAGAACGTCCGGTCCTTGGGGGGGCGTTTACTTAAAAAATACTATATTATACAAAATATTCTTTATATATATCACCACATGTCATCAAGCGCAAATATGGGAGCGATTTCTCCCAGCTTCCTAAAGTAATAAAACAAAAATAGTCAAAATATAACATTGCTGTAAAAAATCATTACTTTCATCAGATGAATCGCCAGATCAGAAATGGATAGTATTCGACGGTCCCGTTGATGCTATATGGATCGAGAACCTCAACTCTGTTATGGATGACAACAAATTACTGACACTGGTCAATAGCGAGAGGATCTCTATGCCGCGTCAGGTAAGGAACACAACATTTCCGCCACGCTATGATCACACTCACAAACACTAACATGCACGCACACATACGCACACTTCTCATTTCTGTGATTATTTTTATTGATAGGATTAGTACTGTTAGTTTTCTGAATAAAGTAAAATAAATGTGAAAACGTGAAAATTCCCGTTGTCCCGTTTAACAATGTCATGGAAAAGTTAACCATATTCCTTTGTGATAAGTACCATTCTTCGGTTTGTCCAATAGGTTTCCCTTTACAGAAATCTCTAGGTTTCATTGTTGAATACCAAACCGCAGCCATCGCTATGGTATTCGACGTCTTATTAAGCTGGATGTTTTAGTACTCAATTTGTCGCCAGGTGTCCCTCCTGATAGAAACCCTGGACTTAGCCGTGGCATCTCCCGCCACAGTGTCTCGTAATGGGATGGTGTACAATGACTACAAGGACTGGGGTTGGTGGCCCTTCGTCAACTCCTGGCTGGAGACTATCGATGATCTGGAATATAGGGAGAATGTATGTTCAAGCTACTACAATTTATAAGTAGTCTTATTGTGTGTTGATTGGACTATATGGTGTTTTTGATGATTTTAGTGTCTTCTATCACTATTATCAGTTTTGTTGATGACAATAATGTTGTGGTTAATTTTTCTTTTTGCTATGTTTAGTGTGAATTGAATACAATGGAATTGTAGCCAGTTTCCTTGTAGATTAAGCGTTCTCGGGAAACATTATACACTTTGAGATAAAAAGTATTCTATGTGTTAATCCGTCACTCTGTATGTCAAATGCTATATATGCCGACAAACAAGCAGATAGTCTACCTGATGATAATGGTTTCCGCCCCCTTCGCAACAATAGGGGCAACGCCAATGTGTTTTCGCCTGGGACGTGCAGTCGTTAAGTCTATTGTCACCGGGCTACACAGTAAAACTACTCCACAGCATCACAGGGAAAATAGAAAAACGGCTAGAAGTAGAGTAGTTACTTAATATATAGTATGGTGTAGCTCCGGCGGCACTTCGTGACGATCCTGACGCCGGTGCTGGAGCTGAAGCGGCTGCAGCTGGGCGAGGGCGCCAGCGTGCGCGGCCAGGAGCTCACGGGCGTGCGCTCGCTGTGCCGCCTGCTGGCCGCGCGCCCGGCGCCGGCTCCCGCCGCGCCCGACGAGGAGAGCAACGAGGGCTTCTCCAAGATGAGGTTCCTCTTCGCGTGAGTTGCACACTGTGACCTATTTATTTTTATATAATAATAGGTAAAATAAGCTCTCCCGCCTCGAAGTTACTCTCGCGTACCCAGAATCAATGCTTCCTATTGGGTTTTTTCCATCAGTAATGTTTCCAATCATTTTGCTTCGTCTTATTGTTTTTATTTCCATGTAAAGTTAATCCTCCCATACAGGAATTATTTTATACGGGTATCTGTAGTGGCAGAATTCTCAAAAATGTTTTTGTGTGTGCCAACTGGTTTAGGAATCAGTCTTCGGCTATGACGAACCACCATAAAATTCATTTTATAATTCAAGATTTCACATATGGTTAACAATTTTGAAATTACCATTCATAATTAATTATTAATGAAACTAAATTTAAGCATTTATGAAATCATCTCGAATAACTCTGACTCTTAAGAGACTAACTCTCAGAAGAATCTGACGACTGAGTATGATGCATGTAAAGAAGCGAAGCAAGAAGTAAAAAACATGAAATTGTTAAGATTCATGTAGGTACATATTCTTACATTAAATGCTCTGCCAGTTGATTTGACACCAAGAATAATAACTAATAAATCAGGCTCCTAATATGCATAGAATGTAGGAGATACAACGTAATAGAATATATGGCACAGCATGATCTGGTCGGTGTGCGCGACGCTGGAGGAGGAGGGGCGGCGGCGCCTCGACAATTGGGTCCGCGAACACGAGGGCGTGTTCCCGCTCAAGGACACCGTCTATGACTACTACGTGGACGAGCGCCTGCGCCAGTTCCGGCCCTGGGAGGACCGCCTGCCCGACAACTGGCGATACAATCCTAAGTATGACATTAACCTATCTTACCTTTAAGGGGATAAGTCAGTGGGCGCGGATCCTACAATTAGCCTCCCATCAGATCTTACCGTTTCCCGGGATAAAAGTTCTTCTCCATGCCATAGACTATATGCGTGCCAAATTTCATCAGTTTGGTGCAACAATAGCATCCTATTCCGAGACTGGGCCAGTTACGGACCTGATTAATTAGCATACAGAACTTTTCGCATTTATAAAATTGGTCATATATACATAATATATTTGTAACTTAGCAACAGAATCTTCATCAATAAGTTACATAGATAGGACAGTATCGCGGAGCGACGTGTGAGAATTTTCCATATGATAGGGAAGAGTTTTCACCTCCGAAAGACTGAGGCATTGCAGGCATAACAGACATTGTTAGCTTCTTGAAAATTTTGATACCGCGATAAAGGATTGTACGTTCATCCATGTGGCATCCATCTATTGGTTGCGCAATGTTCAAGATGTCTACAATAGGATAATAGTAGTATTGGTGGATTGCAGCTCCGGGTTCCACACGATCCTGGTACCGACGGTGGAGTTCATCCGCGTGCAGGTGGTCGCGTTGGAAATGCTGCGGGCCGGCCACGGGGTATTGGTGGGAGGGCCCACTGGCACCGGCAAGACCTTCCTGCTTCAGGGCACGCTGGCCAGCCTGGATCCGACTAAGTACAGTTTATACACCAACATATAGCTATGCAGATCCGCGTTTAAAAAACACCTATACACTGTGGCTATCTGAAGAAGTAAGATAAAGTATTCAAAATTTAGTTTAGACTCGAGAGGAGCACCTGTGAAGGTGAAAGGTACTGATGTTATAACCAGTTAACCTTGAACTGGGATGAACCGGCAAGGAATTTAGCAAGGTATTTTTTTTTGTTATCTGTCTTTCAAATGTTTAAGAGTATCAAAATTGTGGGTACTACAAAGTAATTCCTGCAGTTTCTGCACCTGTGCTTTCATAGTATCCAAGCCAGCTGTCTTTCTACAGGTACAGCATGCAGGTGATCAACATGTCTGCGCAGACGACTGCTGCCAATGTCCAGGACATCATCGAAGCCAGGCTCGAGAAGAGGACCAAAGGAAACTACGTGCCTGCTGGAGGTAGGGCTCGAGTCTATATGAGCTGGATATTTCTTGATCGTTTTTTTATTATTAAATTAGGTTCAATTGGATTCGCGTCTATGCTAATGAGAAGAATCTGCGAGAAAATTGGAAAAGCTAATTTTTTTATTGTCCGAGTTAAGGCTTTAATTATTTTCCAATATTTAGTAATGTCTCGTTCTATTTCTCGATGTGAATATCTATAGTAATAGGTTGAGGAAAAAGTTTTTAAGAAAATTCAAAACATTTTAAATATAGTTTATTTACATTTAACTAAAGTATGTATGTACCATTTTGTTCGATAACTTTTTGCCATCTTGTAGGTAGGGACATGATCCCATTGCTATAGAAATTTTGGGACTTCTGATCAAAATACTGCGACACGTGGTTTTGACAGTCCTCTCGTGATGTTAACGTGACACTGCCTAAAGAATTCTGAAGAGACCGAAACAGGTGGAAATCTGAAGGTTCAAGGTCAGGACTATACGGTGGATGCATTAATACCTCCCAGCCAAACTCTTAATTTTTGCTGAGTGACTAAAGATGTGTGAGGTCTAGCGTTATCATGATGAAAAACCACACCCCTTCTGTTGATTAATTCCGGCCGCTTTCTCTCAACTTCTTGCTTTAATCTCATCAGTTGTTCGCAGTAGAGTTCAGAATCGATGGTTCTGCCTGGTGGTAACAGCTCATAATGAATAATGACCTTCCAATCCCACCACACACACAGCATCACCTTGTTGCGAGTTAACCCGGGTTTTGCCACAGTCTGTGAAGCCTGACCGGCCTTTGACCACGACCTTTTTGGCACGTTCTTGTCGTACGTGATCCACTTTTCATCACCAGTTATCAGCTTCTTTAAAAATGATTCGGTTTCATGACGTCGTAATAAAGAATCACAAATGAGTACACGGTTCATTAGGTTTCTTTCAGTGAGCTCGTGAGGTACCCAAATATCTAGCTTTTTTGTGTACCCAGTTTTTTTCAAATGCGCCAAAACTTTTGTGGTCAATTCCCAGTTCTTCAGCTACGTCGTAATAACTGATATGCCGATCTTGCTCCACTTTTTCAAAAATGGCATCCATTTTATCCGTAATGGGGCGACCAGAGCGACGTGCCTCTTTGACATCAAAATATCCGGATTGAAAACGCTTAAACCAAATTTATGCTACTCTCACAGACACTGCACTAGGTCCATAAACATCGCAATTTTTTTTGCGGCTTCCTTTTTGTAGTAAAATTTTAAAATGAATCGAATTTCTTCATTAGATTCACTCATCTTGGCGGTACGAAAAACAAATGCAAATCACACATTTTCCTAATTTGAATTTGGAATTATGTTATTTAAAATTTAAACTTTCAATGATACTAAAACCAGCCACAGATACAAATAGTATAGCCAAAGATATTTTATTACAAGTTCATACATACTATAATGCGAAAAGACTTTTTCCCCAACCTAATATATATTTAGAAATGAAAAGATAGTATTTGTAGTGATTTCCATAGTACAACATCTGGTGGCCGGGTGGAAAGAATGTCCCGGGATAGTATTTCTTAATTTTAAAATATCATCCCTCAAGTTTTCCGAATCTGGAATGGACCCTACAAGGGTTCCAACCCTTCTTTAACCGGGTCATAGGCAAGAAGATGATAGCGTTCATGGACGACATCAACATGCCGGTGCGCGACGAGTACGGCTCGCAGCCGCCGCTCGAGCTGGTGCGGCTCTGGCACGACTACGGCTACTGGTTCGACCGCCAGAAGCAGTGGAGAAAGAACGTCAAGGTATGTGACTACCCTGCTCAGACCACTGCTTCCTGCTGGTTCAGAGAAATGTTCCATACACTTTGTGCTATATGCCAAGAAAACTAATACCCCCAACTAAGGTATCTATTATATTACTCTTTTAGAAATAGGAGGGCTCTTAGTGTAGAGTTTATTCGGGGATGTACTAGCGCACTAATTTTGGTTCTAGGAGTGGTTTTAAATCTGTATAATGCTCCATATGGTAACTGGCTGTACCTTATTACGCGTGAAAACATAAAAAATTGTATGAGCCGATTTAGATAAAATACTTCTTCTATACTACAAGATAGATGGGACGATGTACGAGTATAGCGGTTCGAGTGCGCTTGAGCTTATGAGATGGAAAACATCGCAAGAAATCCATAGCAGAACACATTGGCTGACTACCAATGTGTTCTGGTAACTGCACTCGGAAGTCCTTATGGCTTCGAGCACATGGTGAGCGTGTCCGGGCTGGGTCGGCAGGACATGGTGCTGTGCGGAGCGGCGGGCCCGCCGGGCGGCGCGCGCTCGGCGCTGCCGCCGCGCCTGCTGTCCTGCTTCCACGCCTTCTACCTCACGCGCCCCACGCACCAGCAGCTCATCAAGATCTTCGGCACCATGCTGAGCCAGCACTTGCAGGAGTTCGACGAGGAGACCAAGACTGTCGGTGAGTCGTACGGTGCCTATTAAACATTTCTCCTTCCGAGTTTGAGGGTAATTAAAATGACATCCGAAAGCATTATTTTTGCATGGAAGTTGGTGAACAATTCCAGGAAGTTGGCCACAAACCTGCCAATAATTTTATGCGTGATAAAATTTTCGTAGCAATTTTTTTATATCTTTCTTTACAACCTAACCTTTTACTGAGAAGGGCTTATATTGTGGAAACTACATAACCCTTATACGAGTATGCCTTCCTAATAGTCAGGATTACTATCTACCTCCTTCCAACTCCAATTATACATATTTATGGTTGCATTAAGATTATAAAATTTCGCACTAACTTGTACAGGCAAAGGCGTGCTGATTGCAACTATAGACATGTTCAACAACATTGTTGCCAAACTGTTACCGACGCCAAGCAAGATGCACTATCTATTTAACTTGCGTGATATATCCAAGATTTTTCAGGTATGTAACCTATAAGTTGAGTTTCTTGCCGGCTCTTCTCAGTTAAATTGAACTTGATAAGTGCCCTTCTAGGGCCTAAACTGAATAATGCCTTTGAGTATTTGTAAGCCACTAAGAACCAAGACGTGGTGGTTCACCCCATTGTCATTAGATATAGAAATCATTATAGTTTGGAATTCTGAAAAAGAAAATGTCACGGCAAAGATCAGCCGCACCTAAAAAGCTTTTTTATCACATATTTACAGTTTCCATGGATAGCCGGAAATGTATAAATGACATTATCTACACTTCCATTTTATTCGCCAAGAGATAGCCATACATTTTAGTGATGTCAACTTGACATGACTAAAATGGTGGCGTATCATTGTTGCCTTGTCTCGGACACTTTACGAATTCTGGGTTACATAATTTTTACCTTGTCCGACTTGGGGATCAAACTCAAGACCTCCGGATTCCTAATCGATTTTTACAATCATCGGCCACCGAACCTAGGTTATACTATGTATAAAACTTTTTCAGGGTCTTTTAAGAAGCAATAAAGATTATACAAATACCAAAGCGAGGTTCTTACGGTTGTGGGTGTGCGAATGTTTCAGAGTATTTTCCGATCGACTCACAGAGGAGAAGTAAGTAATTTATGACTTCTAAGAATAGTAATTATTTTCTGCGTGTTCTCAAATCTTGGTTTAGGCCCAGCCACACATGTTTGACTTGATTATCTCCAGGGACCGGGATTGGTTCATGAACCACGTGGCAGAGATGTTGGGGAAGCACTTCGAGCTGACCTTCCACGCGCTCTGCCCCACGAAAACCGCGCCCATCTTCGGACACTTCCTCAACCCCTTCGAGGTGTACGACGATCTGAATGATCCTGAAGCTTTGAGGAAGTTAGTATTATTCATAACTTAGCCAAGAGTTCGCCTTCTATAGTTGGATTTCTTTATGTACTGTTCATATCCCATCAAAATCATAAAATGTCAAGTCTAATCTTTTTTAAGTAGTAAGGCTCTTATTGGAGAGGATTGGGAAATATTTTCCCATAACTCTTTCTTCGCTTACTTTCAAGAGCTATGGTAAAATATTTTCCCAATCCTTTTTATTTTTAAATATAAAGATAAATTTATCAGTTACCTCTTACAAACTAACTCACTAGAATTTGGAGCTAGTATTCTTCGCATCTACCACACAGCATATTATAAACTGAAACCTCTTGAAATGTATAACGTACGTTTTGGTGAAGGACCAAAAATACTTCACCGACTCGAAATGATTCAAACAGGTCGAAAAGATGATAATGATGATATTTACTAAAGTTTTACAAGTTCAACTCGACCTGTGTCCGTCCAGGTACATCCTGCATCAGATGGACGAGTACAACAGCTGCCCCGGGGTAGTGAAGATGGACCTGGTGCTTTTTAAGGACGCCATCGAACACATCTGCCGCATCGTGCGGATAGTGTCGCAGCCACGCGGAAATGCGCTCTGCGTCGGTATCGGTATGTACTTTACTGACTATCTTTTAATGTACAACACGATATTTTGAAAAGAGTAATTGCTGGGTTTGTTACCGGCTATTCTCAGTAAAAGCTACCTTCCGAATCAACGTTAGACTAACCATTTGTCATGTAATTAGGACCATACACTTTATAGTTAGTTCTCTCGGTTTTGTTTATCGTTAGCCAATCCAATTCACTCACACAAATCCCAATCACAATTCGGGTTTAGGGCGAAAAAGTCAACCTCAGATGCAGTAATTAATTAACTTCATTGTTACAAATCTTGACGCTAAAAATAAAACTATTGCTATATTCCTGGATCTTGCAAAAGCATTCGACACAGTCTCTATTCCAATCTTGTTAAAAAAATCTTAACTATCTAGGAGTTAGGGGCCATCAGTTGAAATTTTTCGAAAGCTACCTAACGGAGAGGGCACAATGCGCAAAAATAGGAAATCTTACAAGTAATAATGTTCCAGTTCAATTTGGTATCCCGCAGGGCAACATCCTTGGCCCAACTTTATTTCTTGTTTACATTAATGACATGTTTCACTTAAACCTTCCCAAGGCTAAAGTAATTACATTTGCCGATGACACAGTACTGCTTTTTAGTGGAGGAACATGGGATGCAGTGTTTATCAACGCCCAATCTAGCCTTAACGTTATAACTAAATGGTTAAATGACGATATTCTGACTCTTAATGTGGCCAAGACCAAATACATAACTTTTTCCTTGCGCAATATAGAAACTGACATCGCTCGTTATAAAGTAATATCCCATAAATGTTTCGATCACAATGATTCCAACTGTCAATGTCCCAGAATTGAAAGGACAAACTCAATCAAGTATTTGGGCATCTTGGTTGACAGTAGATTAAACTTTCAGAAACACATCGATCTACTAACAGCAAGAACACGTAAACTTATCTTTATATTTAAAAACCTACGACATGTAGCCGACAAGGAAGTAATTAAAACAGTTTATTTCGCACTTGTCCAATCACAACTAAGCTATTGTATTTCGGCTTGGGGTGGTTCAACAAAAAACAAATTCCTCAAAATTGAAAGAGCTGTTTTAAAAGTTAGTAATTTTCTACCATATTTTTGCCCAACAGTCGATGTTTACAAGCAAAGTAAGGTCCTCACGGTTCGTCAGCTATATATTCTACACACTGTACCTAACCAGCACTCTTTACTGACATATGAACCTGAGCTGATTGTGAACCGGCGCAGAAAAGACATTGTTTGTACAAAATCCTTATTTAAAACCAGTTTTGCACACCGTTTTTTTGTCATCGGGGTTGTAATCTGTACAATAAAGTGAACAGGGTCCTATCAATCTACTCTCTCACAAAAATAAAATGTAAAACTGTAGTCAGAGACTGGTTGCAAAACTTAGACTATGCCACTACGGAGAAGCTGCTTAAAAGCGATGCTTAAAATAAATAAATAAACTGAAAACTAGGTACACATTTTGATACTCTCTCTCACTCAAACGAGCGCACACATATACACACACATACACATACATACACATACACACACATACACTCACACACAACGGGCTTTTTTGTTTTTTGTTTTTAACTAATCTTACTTGTAATATAGTGTCTCCGTCACAAAGATGAATTAATCTGTTATTGCTTTTATGCGTAATTCTTCCTACTTTAGAACTTCCTACTTTTTATGTTATACTAAAGTCCGTGGGGTGAGGACCTGGTGATCTGTACTACAGGCTTACACCTATAATAGACACCAGCTCCGCACATACACTAGACTGTAAACTGTGAAACTAAAATAGATATTTTTTAATTTTTGTACCTAGCATAAGTCTTGTCATTGTGAGGAGAAATAAATAAATATTATTATTATTATTATATATTTCTGTACGGAATAACCTACTTTAGAAATAAAATAAAGCCACCTGTGCCCTAAGCATGAACATCTATCGTGAGCGTATCGTCATCGTATCGAGTGCGCCAAAAACAATGCTGTGTGAAATTGAACATCGTGAAATGTTCGTGTTTAGGCTTCAAATCACTTTCTCATCAAAAAGGTGGATCCGGCCGTCAAAGCTTGACTCGTGTTGCGTCTTACATCTGCGAGTGCAACTCTTACCAAGTTATCGTCACCAAAACTTATGGCGTCAAAGACTTCAGGGAGGATTTGAAGGTAAATTTCGATCTATAATTAAATCTATCATCATCTGTTATTCCAATTCGGTGCAGTATGTATTCATTCTGTCCATTTCATATTACAAGGGATTTGGCAGATTTTACGAGAATACTTTTGTAGACCATGTGGTTATTTGATATACTCTTCAGTCTCCTATGCAACCTAGAGGTGAATTGGGGTGCTAGTATTGTGTACATACGTATATCTAGGGTACAAAAGATATCTAAAGAAACGTTTAAAGTTTCAAGGTAAGGTTGCCACCCAGGTTAAACATGCATGTATAGGGCCCATGTTGTTCTATGACTGAATCTATAAAGTATTGCAGAAGTAGTATATGTAGTAAATCACAGTCTGGTAACGATAAGATAAGCCCTGCTTTCTACTTTTTTTTTCCACTAAGTCAACGGTTTCATCCTTTTAGGTTTAGGGTAATGGGTAGACTGTTTAAATTCTCCTGCTTTTTAATAATTCTCATAGATTAGTCTACTATATGCTTTTTTTCAGGTTCTCTATACGAGTTGCGGCGTGGACTGTAAGAAGACCACGTTCATATTCTGCGACACGCAAATTGTAGAGGAAACCTTCACGGAGATCATCAACAATTTACTAAGCAGCGGTGAAATAACTAATCTTTATAAGCCAGACGAGTTCGAAGATGTAAGTTGGTTATTGAAAAAATTAAAAAGGGAAATCCTGTTATTATATCTGATTGACCATCGTCTAAAAGAGTCTACTGGTTTGGCTTTCATAGGCATTACGTCCTAAGAGAAAACGTTGATTGGAAAGGAAGAAATAAATTAAATGAGTCCCAAGATATACAGAGTGTTACAAAACTACCCGTAAAGCCGAAAGGAGGTTAAACGGGGTCTTATAACGAGTCCATTCACAATATTTAAGAACCGTAGTAACGCTGTATAATATACCCCAAAAAAACTGATTTTTATGAATGAAAAATAGAAAACCTATTAAAGTAGACAATTATTAGGTAAAATAGGTACGTAGGCCTTTCTGTTAAATAATATGGTTCCCTGAAATGACAGCTTACTAGGGTTATATTGACCTTGATAATTAATTATATTTTGTGGAGTATTTTGTAACACTTGGTATACAGATAGATTTTAATGTGTGCATTGTAAAAGCATGGTAATGCTAATTGCCTATTTTGTGCACCCATAGAAAAAAAATGATTTTTATAAATGTGCATTTATTTATGTAGAACCACCTTCCTGAAAGTTTTACGAACACTATTTAATGTTGGCTATGAAAAGGATAAACTTCCTTCTAGATTCGGTAATTCAGAGTTTTCTATTTGTATCTCTATTTAAATATCCCTAAGGTCTACTACGTATGTTTAGATAAAGTCAGGTCTAGAAAAGGCCATGAAGGCAGCCAACATAATGCAAACCGCAGAGGCAGTGTACTTGTTCCTCGTCGACCGCGTCCGAGCCAATCTACACATTGTGTTGTGCTTCAGCCCCATTGGAGACGAGTTCAGGTTGGAGAGTTTATTCTGGGAATTAGATATTATCAGCCATTTTAATATCATAAAGAGGGCCTAAGTCTCAGGGCACATACTCACGTTTCACCGAAAGTATTTTATGTAAGGTACCTAAGAGTGACCAGAGTTTAGAGCTCTATTAAAAAGGCAATAAAGTTTATGAGTAAACCAGGTTATAAATGTCTATGGTATTGGTAGTGGTTTAATTGGTTAAATTAGTTACATTGGTAGGAATTTGTCCTTAAATTGAAGTAAACTACTGCTCAGAGGCAATGGTGTAATAATTAAAACAAAAAAGCTTGTAGGGTTTATCGTTGGTAGCTTTAGTAAGCTCTATATATATAAATGCTCTCCGTGGGTCTATACTGGATAAATGGTTTCGTACTCTGAATTTTTTGCATCTACTGGGCTTTGGCGTTACGGGCCCCCCTATCAGCATGGTATGGTAGATTTCGATAAGAATAAGTTTCCTTATTAATATACGTAAAACAGAATTTGAATTCCCAACGTTATGATGTTGTGAGCATTCTATGTTTCTCAAGCATCCAACATTATAATAAAATTGATTATCCTAGGCAACAGGTAATTTCGAAACAATAAACCTTTAATTGCGTCTTCTTAAACTGCCTGATCTGACGGTTGGGTGAGAAGGATAGACTGGGGATAGTTGCAGCGAGTTGGTACTGTGCAGGAACCGCATCCGGCAGTACCCGGCTCTGATTAATGCGACAACAACCAACTGGTTCCTGGAGTGGCCGCGCGAGGCTCTCCTCGAGGTGGCCTACAAATTCCTGGAGGGCGTCGAGCTGCTCGCCTCCATCACCGGACCCAGGGTAACTAAACCGTATTGTTCGCTAATGCCCTGGCTTGACCCCAATGCTTGACGGCCATTTAGGGCAGTAAAATATTGGTGCATTACGTATATATAATTACAATAGATTTGGCACTTGTTTTATGGCTGGCCTGTTGATGGAAGCCCTGAGAATGCATGTCTTGATCACTTGGTGCAAGGCAGAACTACCAGGCTATTTGACCTGTGACGCAAACGATGACTTTGATGGGGGGTTGACAGAAGCTATCGAATAAATCATTTCCTTTACCTGCCTTTGTGTGATGAATAAAAATGATGTGTTATGAATTAGTAATTATGAATAAATAATAAGAGTAATTTTAGTATATTTCTCATTAATTGTATATGATTCCTAATTAGATTAAAAGGAAAGAGTCGCTGGTAGAGAGTCGCGAGGACGCCCTCCGCGCGTCGGTGGCGTCCATCATGTCGCTGATCCACTCCTCCGTGGGCAAGTACTCCGTCAAGATGTGGTGCGAGATGCGACGCACTAACTACGTTACGCCTACCAACTACCTCGAGCTGGTCTCCGGGTATAAGGAGTTAGTGTTCTGTTGTCTTCTGTAATGTTCACTAAGGATGAAAAGCAGCCGCAGTCAATGCATTAATATACAATGCTAGCTGTCCCCCGTTTTACCTGCGTTCCCAAGGGATATTATACTTTCCCGGGGTAAAAATTATCTTATGTTAATCGAATGGCCAAATGTACCGATTTTCATGAAATATGCCGCATTTATGACATGGATTTACATACAGGATACTTTATATGCCTGAACGCGAGTGTTACCGAAGGAGCCAGCGAACTTATAATATTTGTAGAACTACCATTCGTAAGGGATTCAAAAATATAAGTTAATAAGAAACATATCTTAATTGCTACTGTATATTTATAATGATTGTATTCCAGGATGCTTAAAATGAAGCGTTTTGAAGTGGCTTTACAAGCTAATAAGCTGAGGAATGGATTGGGTAAGGTCGAGGAGACCACTAAATTGGTAGGGCAGATGTCAGAAGAACTGGCTGTCGCAAAGGTATTGTGATTCTTCTGGCTTTGTGCACAAGGTTTGATTTACGTCTTCATTTTGTTTTGTAGTAGAAAAAAATACTTAAAATTTTTCATCAGTTTTCATTTATTTGCCGGTTTTATCTTCTTTAAGTATTTGATCAACTATAGATTTCCTCCTAGAACAGAGTAATTTAATTGGCAAGGAACGTGAAGAAATAAATATCTATAATATACAATTTATAAATGTGGTCTAGCCAATAATGTATAAATAAGTTAAGAAAGTTTGATGCTACATAAAATCAATACATTTTTTTAATGTTTTCACGTCTTTTATGCTCAATAGTTTGAGTAAGCTGACATCTCAGTACAAGTCAGAAATAATTGATTTCCTCATTCCTCTATAGATAAAACGTGCCATGTCGTGAGCATTTTCGCCGTATACAGGCACAATATTAACTATCAAAGCTCAAATAAAATTATACATTTCAAGGAATTGATAACCTAATCCTATCCGTCAATTAAACATAGGACTTCTACCTTGAACTACAGACGCTATTATCTGTTTAGGGCCAGATTTATACACCTGCGTTCATTTATTTACATTTTCGGCACCCAAATACAGGAACAAGTAGCAGAATACACGGAGCAATGTATAGAGTACATGGGGGTGATCAACGTGCAACAGCGCAACGCGGACGAGCAACAGCGCAGCGTGGCCGCGCGCAGCAAGAAGACTCAAGAAGAGGAGGTGCAGTGCAAGAAGCTGGCCGACGCGGCGCTGCGGGACCTCGCCAGCGCCATGCCCGCGCTCGACGAGGCCGTCAAGGTAACCCGTACTATACTGTACACTATATGGGAGGGAGCAACGTGCAACAGCGCAACGTGAACCTGCAACAGTCAAATATGATCCGCAACACAACTTGAGCGTCAATATGTGAACCTGAAATTTTGCGAATTGGACCTCATGAGAATAGGACTTTCTGCGTATCGGATTATTTTGAGAATGGAAACATTTTACGCCAATAAAAAGTGCGACCATTTTTGACAATAATATATTTAAAGATAGAGAGGAAATTGATCCCATCAAAATTCTTACAATTATATTCCTTATTGTTCTCCTGAAGAATTCGCTGTAGCTTAATAATATATATTTTCAAAATAATAAAGTTAATCTTTACTAATATTTTTTATATAAATTATTTTTATAATAGTTTCTTTCAAATAATGTACATAGCTTCTTCTTTTTCGCTACAGGCTCTGGATGCACTAAACAAGAAGGATATTACAGAAGTGAAATCCTACGCAAAACCACCGCAGAAAGTCGAAATGGTTTTAGAAGCGGTACTTATATTGCTACAGGTAATATAACTATTACTTTAACTACACAAAAAATGTCCTTTTGAAATAATAATGATAAAATAAGGCTATACTATATGAGTAAAAATCTATTTTCTGCAATGTTTAAAAAAAAATACTGAATTGTTTTATATAAATGATATAATGTTCGCTGGTAAGCATATCACATAATTTGATATTTTTTTATCTTTGTAATAGTCTGAGTTAGGTTCATAAGAAATTAAAAATTTTAAAAGGTGCTAGGAAAAATTGGGAAATTTTAGAAAAACAAAACGTGCTTTTTTCTATGGAATATTTTTTGTCAAGACCATAACTCACGATTCGAACACGCATTGCGAAGAACAAATAGTAATATAATTTAAAAAAATCGTTATAGAAAGAACCAACTTGGGCCGAAGCGAAACGCCAGCTCGGCGACCAATACTTCCTCGACCGCCTTCGTGACTTCGACAAAGACAACATATCGGACAAAACGCTCAAGAAGATCGGCACCTACACCGTCAAGCAGGACTTCGACCCTGAGATAGTCGGAACTGTGTCTTCCGCGGCTAAGTCACTGTGCCTCTGGGTGCGGGCCATTGAGAAATATGGCAAAGTTTACAAGTACGTTATTATTTCCCGACTAACAGATGTTTAGCTATCCATAAATTCTGAATATTACTGAAAGTGTCTATTGCCATGTTCATTACATTTTATTTTTTAAGTAAAAAGGCTAACTTATCGGAAGTAAGCCTGAGGCTTGAACAGAATAAATCGATGTGAGTCGGATGTAAAATTATATGCCTACTTATGCATCAAGTATCCCTTTATCAGTGTTTTGCGGCTGCCAATCTCTTCATTCTCAACCTGGGAGGGTTCTTAGGTGTTCTCTACCGTTACTGTATCGTGATCCAGGATCGTGAAGCCCAAGAAGGAGCGGCTGGAAGAGGCGCTGGAGTCGCTGCGCATGAAGCAGCAGATCCTGGCGGAAGCGCGCGCCAAGCTGCGGGAGCTCAGCGAGATGATCGCTCGCCTGCAGAAGGAGTATGATGAGAAGGTGTATAGATGCCACTTAAATACTCGCCATATTTCCTCCTACTTCTGTTTTAGCCGATTGTAACAGATTTGTCACGTTACATTCGTTCTCCCTTTGTTAGTATAATTCGTAGCACCCTGCCTCGCGTGTTCCCGATATCTCGGGATTATAAGTTAATAAAGCCTATGTCAGCCGGTAATAGTGTAGCTTTAAGTTAGCTCATGCTCCAGCTTTGGTGCAATTGATTAATATTATAAAATATGCGTCGTAGGTAGCGCAAAAAGATGAGCTGGAACGCAAGTCGCGCATGCTGCAGCTCAAGTTAGAGCGAGCTGAAGCGCTCATCACCGGACTTTCAGGTAACCTTCCTTTTCAACACCGCCATCATCATTTACCAGATCTGTCATCTCCATATTTTTTTAAAATTTATTATAACCGTAAATAGAGTTTTTGTTGTTTAGCTATTGTTTGTTCCGTTTTCATGGTTAAACTGCTGAAAGGATTTTGATGAAATTTGTTTAGGAGCTAGGTAGACTGTAAGTATCAGTAATGAAAATCACCTTGAGAAAACAGCACGACCCATTCTTAGTAGTCCCTGTTCCTTTGTATCACCCTCAAGTTAAAAATCTATCGCCAAGCACCTACCAATGTGAATTTTTTTTGAGAGCAAATTTTTTCGGGACCTTCATCACAATCTTACAATAGCTTGTAGTCAAACGCCCTCCAATCTCGCTTAACCAGGTGAAAGAGAACGCTGGGAATTGACAGTGGAACGTTTGGATAAAGAGTTCGATAACCTACCGGGAGACTGCCTGATTGCGACCGGCTTCGTGGCGTACCTCGGGCCCTTCGTGTCCGAGTATAGAGAGGCTCTAATGGACGACTGGTTCAGAGAGGTAATTTGTCCTCGTAAAATCAGCAACTTGAGTAGCTCTTATTGGAAGCAGTATGGAGTACGGCTGCGGAATTTGTGTTTTGATCTGTTCAGCTACTTACGTTACTAAATGTAAAAATAATCATATTTACCGATATTAATGAGAATAGGTATGATAAAGTTTTAAAAAGTTGCTTTGTCTTGATGTCACAAAATATAATATTAGAGTAATAGAGCTCTTAGTGCAGAGTTCGTCCGGGGAAGTACTACCACCTTACCCATTTCCGCCGTGAAGCAGTAGTGCAATTGTATTACTGTGTTTCGGTTAGAAAGGTAAGGGGGCCGGTGAAATTACAGGCACATGAGACTTAACAACTTCACGTCTCAGGGTCGACAACGCATTGGCGATGCTCCTAGTGTTGCAAATGTCCATAGGCGGCGGTGACCACTTACCATCAGGTGGACCGTCTGCTTGTTTGTCGGCCCAAGTGGCATAAAAAAAAAATTCTTTTTTTTTTAATGTTTTCTTAACCGTAGGTGTATAATGAAGCCGTACCAGTGACAATGGATCTCAGCATGAAGTACTTTCTGCTCGACGACGCTACACTGAGGGACTGGAACTACATGGGATTGCCTGGTAAGTCAAATCCTATAATTATTTTGCTGGATTGTATTCGATTCCCACCCAAGAAACACTCACATGTATGTAAATACCTAGTTTAGAACTAGTATAGCTCTTTGTGCAGAGTTCGTCCAGGATAATACTACCTTACCCAGTTCCGTCTTGAAGCAGTGGTGCACTCGTATTGCTGTGTTAGACAGGTAAGGGGGCCGGTGGAGTTACAGGTACATGAGACTTAACAACTTCACGTCTCAAAGTCGTTATAGCATTGGCGATGCCCTGGTGTAATGTCCATCGGCAGCGGTGACCACTTACCATTAGGTGGACCGTTTGCCTGTTTATCGACTTAGTTGACATAAAAATTAACGCACATTTCAGATGACAACTTCAGTGCCGAGAACGGCATAATAGTAGTAAGAGCAACAAGATGGCCGCTGGCCGTGGACCCGCAGGGACAAGCCCTCATTTGGATATCTAAGTTAGAGGAGAAGAATGAAATACAGGTTAACTTCACGCTTCTTGCTAAATATTAAATTTTCAGTTTTGATAGCTTTTCTACCATAACTTTGCTGTTGTAAGTGAAGATAGCTCATCGTAGTAAGCATATGGTTGTAAGGAGCGAGGAGTGAGGCCTACATTTACTATGAGAGAGTCTACGCCAGCTAAGGTGAGCCTAGGGACTGTGGAAAAACAAATTTTATCCTTTTATATATATAAAATTCCACTGTGCGTGTGTTCATTATTCTTCCCCTAAACGGCCTGACCAATTTTGATGTTTTTTGTAATAATGGGATCTTCTGGATGGTTTTTAGCTGTAGTTGGACTTCGTTGGTGGGTAGTCGAGACCCATTTTTTTAAATAATATGACTACATAGATATCAAATTCGTAATTTAGTATACGAGTACAGTCAAATTTTTTTCGATCTGCGATCTGATAGTTGGCGCTGTTGTTAAGTTACATTACAAAGCCTTCTGAGTCAGGTGAATTGAATCAATTATTTGTTTATATAAAAAATGTGTTTGTCACAATCCTTCCAGCTGGTAGACTTCGGTCAACCGAACTACCTTAAGGTGATGGAGACGTGCCTATCGGAAGGCAAGCCTGTCCTAGTCCAGAACGTAGGTGAAGTGCTAGACCCTTCAATACAGCCGATATTGGACAAAGCAGTAGTGAAGATAGGAACTTCAATTGTCATCAAGTTTAATGAGAAAATGGTGCCTTACAATTCGGAGTTTAGGATGTATCTTACGACGAAGTTGGGTAAGTGATATTAAAGTCAATTTTTTATTCTAAGTGTTTTTTTCATAAGCTTTTCAACGTCTTTTGTTAAACTAGAGCTAATTTCACAGAAAAGTATGTAGATCAAATAGTTAATTGTAGGATGTATCCAACAAAGTTGGGTACTTAAATGTTATTACAGAAATGAGGATTCTGCATTCGATTTGCGTTTTTCATAAGCTTTTCTTTTTTACTAGCGTCAAGCTATAATTAACTTTATTGCTATTGAAATAAGATGTTATACAGAACAAAGAGCTAATAGTAGAATGTATCTGACAACGATGTTGGGTAAGTGTTATTAGAGAAAGAAGGTTCTGCATTCGACTTGCGTTTTTCACAAGCTTTTTAATGTCTTTTTGATGAGGTGCTATATCAAATGGTTAACTGTATAATGATGAAGATGTAACTTATCATAAAGCAGTAGAGTTAATTTTCGTATGACATTCTTAAATGCCAAAATAACCATCATAGTGTACAGTGTATTAGTATAGTTTGAGTAATTTCGCAACTGAATTGAATTCAAGTTTGATATGAATGAGAAAGTATGCTGAAATTTTGCGAATACATTTGTTTTTTTTTTGGGACGGGATAAGATGGTAATTTATTATTGAATCGCCTTCATATCACGATCATCAGATGCAGATAGTTTTCTGAAAGCAAAACTGAAGCCGAAATGCTATTCGGTTAATAACACAGCAATAACACCTTTTTAAAATCGAATAAATAGCCTTTTTAAAACCTGAAATCGAACACCCAAAATAAGCTGCAATTGCAGCAGATTCATCATCCGAATAATCGATTTTGATATCATTTAAAAAAAATAAACGGTCGTATACAAACAAGAAATTGGAATATGGTTAATTCATGTTGACCTTCACAGGCTCTTATAAATCGTCTTTACGTGTTTTTGTTTTATTATATGAACCCAATGACCCTTTTAGCCACATCATCACACAAGCCAATCCAAAGTAAAACATAAACAGTGGCAAACGTCGCCAAGTAACCCCCCGCCGGCTGCCGCCCGCAGGCAACCCCGTGTACACGCCGGAGACGCTGACGAAGACGACGATGGTGAACTTCGCGGTGAAGGAGCAGGGCCTCACGGCGCAGCTGCTCGGCATCGTGGTGCGCAAGGAGCGGCCGCAGCTCGAGCAGATGAAGGACACGCTCGTGCTCACCATCGCCAACAACAAGAAAGTTCTGGTTAGATTCTCATTATAATTTCCGCCATTGACCAAGTGTCTCGACATCTTTAAGAGGCTCGCGTTAGGTGACTGGATCATGGGCCAGATACAGAAGGCAGTGCTCCTGGAAACGGCAGGAATAGTGAGCCTATTTAAAAAATTCTCGAAAGGTATCGGATTACATTAAATACCCAAAAAAATTGATGAAACTGCTATCGGAAGCTATTTGAATAATATTGTTGTACAACATAATTTTAATTCATAAATGCTTTTACACAACACACGAGAGACATGTCCTAACAATTTTTTTTTATCATTTATTAAATAAAAAAATAATTAGTAATGTTTTATTCACAGTCATTATTATCATAATAATTAAAATGTCAATAATCTACATACATTATTTTGAAACTTTAAATAAGTCACGAATGTTAAATACTTTTTTTATAGAATAATACCTTACATCACCATTTCTTATCTAGGACTAATCTAGACTAATAATGCCTATGATACCCAAATAATGTGTATAAAAATATTTAATTCACGACCAAAGTACCTCACTGAATTACCCAATAAATATTTTAAAATAAAATTGCAAGACTGGCTTATGGATCAATGTTTCTATTCCATAAATGACTTACTCT
Organism: Habrosyne pyritoides; assembly: GCA_907165245.1. Taxonomy (NCBI): domain Eukaryota; kingdom Metazoa; phylum Arthropoda; class Insecta; order Lepidoptera; family Drepanidae; genus Habrosyne; species Habrosyne pyritoides. Next base: position 1,147,377 of record OU015594.1, on the reverse strand, counting down.
CTAACAAAATGTAAAGAAAATTGAGAATGAATTGACAGGCTCTGTGACTTGGACATTTTATATAATTGATTTTTTATTATCTTGATTATTATTCTTATCAGAATAAATAAATACATGTAAATTAATTGATATAATAATCAATATAAACTCAGAGAACATTGACCGGTTTATAAAACTAGAGGATTACCTTAGCATATCATCATAGTTTGTTAGTTCAAACATCATTATAATGGTGTCGAGATTTTCTACGAGACTACTCATAATTGCTTGTAAAGGCCAATTTGAATTAAAATATTTTCATTCAGAAATAAATTTAAAATAAATTTTTGAATAAATTAGGCAGCTAAGAATGTTATGGAAAATCATCTTTAATGTTTGTGATATAATGTTCATTTATGGATCCAATGGTTTGTATGATGATGCTGATGAACCCTATCATAACGGCGTAGAGTACATTTTTCTATACCACTCAAAGCAGGCCTCCACAACATAACCATGAATACCTAATCTATTATGGTAACCCTCTATATCACCAACATCCTATTTTATTACTCTTAGTACCTACTTTCTACATTGGTATAGCAAAATTATGTAAATTCAATCATCACTACAAGTATAAAACAAAGTCGCTTTCTCTGTCCCTATATCCCTATGTATGCTTAAATCTTTAAAACTATGTAACGGATTTAGATGCGGTTTTTTTTAATAGATAGAGTAATTGAAGAGGAAGGTTTTTGTGTATAATACATGTGACATCCCACGGGAACGCGGGTAAAACCGCGGGGGACAGCTAGTTGTTTATATAGTAGCTACTAGCGGCCCGTCTCAGCTTCGCTTGAGTGTTATAATATTAAATGTAATATACACACAAACCTCCCGGAAATTCTCTAAATTATGACAAAACCGCATTAATATTATACTTAGTTAAAAAGATACAAGGGGACGAAAATACAGACAGATATTGTAACACAGTCATAAGCACAGGTCACCATTTTATTCGTTCGCAAGCAATTTAAATAATTGAACAATGATAGCCATTTTAATTATTTCGATAATAACAAGTTTCAGACGAATAATCGTCATTCAAATTAGATTATTTGATAGTATATCTGGTAGAGATTACACTAACGCAACAAAAGTTCACAAATTTCAACCATTCTTGTACCTCCCGTATGGTCTAGTGGCTAGGATACCTGGCTTTCACCCAGGAGGCTCGGGTTCGATTCCCGGTACGGGAAATTATCTTTTTGTTTGTGTTTCTCTACTTCTATTTTGTTTTTTGAATACGTATTAATACGGTTTCCTGTTTTATTTTAATTTACAACGGGAATTATAAAACAAAAAAAATTGTCTATATGTTTTTGTTTGTGTCCATCCACAATTCAGTGCCAACGAATAGGTGCAACTGGTAATCTGTTATGTAAGTTAAAAAGGTACAAAAAAAAACAAAAAAAGTTTGTCAGAAGTGGGATTTGAACCCACGCCCTCAGAGAGGACCAGAACAACTCGGGACTCATATTGATGAGCAAGGGGACCTTGAGTCTGGCGCCTTAGACCGCTCGGCCATCCTGACTGATGATGCAAGTGGCGAAAATGTGATTTGTATACTTTGGTTGCATCACGTGACACCGCTTACTCATGCAACTAATCGTTTTACTGACACATACTTTGATTGTGCGTATGTAGTGTTGTTTATTATTATACACGAATAGAAGGTGGGCGATAAAAATCGATCGCAGGCAGGGTTTTTTTGTTTAATGACGTTGTATGAGTATGAACGGTAATGTATTGCTAGAATACAAAAATACAAAATACATTTTAAAATACTAAATATATTTGTGGTGATACCAGTATTATACAAAATTATACATAAATATAGTTTACTAGCTGCGTCCTGCGGCTTTGCCCGCTTTCAATCTTGGTTATAAACCTTCCTCTTGAATTACTCTATCTATTGCTGGAAACTGCATTAAAATCCGTTGCATAGTTTACGATTCTATAAAGGACATACAGACATACATTTATTTTTATAATATATAGATAAGAAGTTGTAAAAAGACTATTATAGAAGAAGAAATTAAATACTAAATTAATTGGTCTATTAATTTTGCCGATATCTAGTAACATAAAGAAAAAGAGATTTCGAGACAAATAAAATTTAAAATAATGTCTTATACGTAAATTTCAACAAGACTCATAACTCCCGTATGGTCTAGTGGCTAGGATACCTGGCTTTCACCCAGGAGGCTCGGGTTCGATTCCCGGTACGGGAAAAATATCTTTTTGTTTTTGCTTATCTACAATTCTGTTTAGTATTTCGGTTATTTTCTAGAACTGATTATTTTTGGTACTTGAAAGAAAAGACAAAAGAAAATATTAAAAAAGTTTGTCAGAAGTGGGATTCGAACCCACGCCCTCAGAGAGGACCAGAACAACTCGGACTCATAATGAATGAGCAAGGGGACCTTGAGTCTGGCGCCTTAGACCGCTCGGCCATCCTGACTGATGGATTGACTGATGAAAATGGCGTATTTATGTACTCGACGGGCTAGTTCGCTCGGTGGGTAGAAATCTGGACTGTCACACCATAGGTCGTGGGTTCGATCCCGATCAAGGCAAACATGCGTGTAGAATTTAGTACAGTAGTAAGTAATACCTACATCAGTAACCCATTTCCCATAGCACAAGCTTTGCTTAGTTTGGGATCAGATAACTATGGGTGAAGGAATTCCCAGTTCATTTTGTATCATGTCATATAATAATATCAGCCCATGGACATACACTGCTGATTGTCAGTACTCAGAGCGAAGTAGCCTGCCCATTGTCACTTTAGCATACTGACTCTATGAACAATGTAGCTTTTGTTCTTAGAATGTTCGTGTATCGAACCCTGTCGCGTAGATACGTTAATTATTCGCTTTGAACATAATTAGGTCAGACTTTTCTAATGTTTCTCACCTTGTAAATTGTCTGTGCACGCAAAGCAATATAATTTTTTTTAACTACCGCCTACTCACTTTTTAAGATATATTATTGTTAGCTATGTTTTTATCTAAGGTTATCGGTTATTACGGTTATCTCTATACCTTGAAGTCCATACTTTTGACACTATTGTTTTGGTTAATATTATTGTAATTATTTTAGAATCTCAATTTGATATGTGGAGAGCGTTGCCGCCGTATTTTGGGCACTTTTCCAATATCAGGCTACAGTTTATAATTTCTTGACAAACAATCGTAATTACCCGACTGCCCCAGGAATATAATTCAAGACCTACGGGTCTCATGCCTAGCTTTATACCAATCTACCATCGAAGCGAACTTATATTTTAGTAGTTTAAGAACATCCCCTATTCATCTATTCTAGGTGGACTTAGAAAACGATCTGCTCCGCATAATGTACGAATCTCAAGTGCCCCTACTGGAGAACGAGGAGTTGTTCATCACGCTGCAGACCTCGCAGAGGACCTCGCTTGAGGTCAAGGACGCGCTAATCACCTCCCAGGACACCGAGAAGGAGATCGACGCCGCCAGACAGGTCCGTACACTTTTTGTTTATATTTACACCTTTACGCGAATTATATCTTACGCCACAGTGTGTTAATTGATTGTTTCCTAAACCAGGAGAGTAATTAAATAATCCCTACTAATATTATAAATGTGAATGTAAGTTTCTTTGTTACGCTTTCACGCGAAAACTTCATAACCGATCATCATGAAACTTTGGACACATATTCTTGGAGGTATTAGAAGTAACATAGGATAGTTTTTGTGCCGGGAAAATGTTACATACCTCGGGAACGTCGGGGACGGCTAGTATAATATATAGTTAAAATGCAGTTATTTTTTTAAATTAAGTGGTACCCAATGTCTATACGTTATTGGTTAAATACAACTTTCTAAAATTACTCTCGTAACCTGTCATTCGGATAATGTTATAAATGCAAATGCTTGTGATGCGTTTACACTGACTAACACGCCGCAGGTAGTAGGCTCGATTCCCTCCCAGGACAAACGTTTCTGTGCATGAACACATCTGTTTGTACTGTATATAAAAGTGTTTTTATAATGTAGTATAGTCTATCATATAATTTATTATTATTTTTTTTTTATTCGGTTTACCAACGTATATTACACGATGTCTTATAGTAAAAATCACAATTGACATAAGCACGATCATAGTGCAAATACAATTAAAGGCAAACACAGCATGCTATTAAAACTATTTTTTTTTATAATTTAATACACATACTCCAAAGCTCTAATTAGTTAGGGAAAAGAAAACCGTGTGTAATAAATATACCAGGATTTCTTATTTACCTATGCAATATCCCGGGACAAAATATCCCGGGACATTCTTGACACACGGCCATCTGGTCCCAAACTAAGCAGAGCTTGTACTATGGGAACCACCAGATAACTGATATACTAAATTTACTACTTTTTTTTTCTAAATACATACTTATATATATATTTACACCCAGACACAGAACAAACAGACATGTTCATCCACACAAATGTTTGTCCTGGGTGGGAATCGAACCCGCGACCTTCAGTTTGGCAGTCAGAGCGTTAACCACCAAGCCAATTGGCCTGTCAAATATAGACATATTGTCATTATATATTCCCAGGGCTACGTACCAACGGCAGTACGTGCGTCGGTACTGTTCTTTGCACTGAACGATCTCTCCCGAATCGACCCGATGTACCAGTTCTCTCTAGACGCGTACATCGACCTCTTCAACTACTCCATAGATAGGAGTCATAAGGGTGGTGAGCTAGAGGACCGCATCAACAATCTGAATGAATTCCACACTTATGCTGTTTACAAGTAAGTTTGTATTTATACTAGAATTAGTAAAGCGTTTAGCGAATATTGTATCATATATTTGGGTAAACGGTTTTTCGTTCGTAAAACTATAAGTCACAAGGTACTTTTTGCAAGAGCTCTCATTTACATCCTAAGGAAGCTGTCATCTGAACAAATACTTGGAAATACTATAATCAGAATTTATTATGTATATGAAATTATATAATAATATAATAATAATAATATATATATTATATATGTGTATTATGAAATATATGATACAATATTCGCTAAACACCAGCAAAAACGTATGTACGAGTATGTAACGCCATCTTCCGTCCCTTGTGCACGACAACCAAAGTCGAGTTGCACTCAGGTGCCGATATATGGCGTTGAAACTAATAAGTAATCCTATCCTATATATAGTATAAACGAATTAAATGCTAATACTAATGAAAACGGTAAAAGTATGTGAATATGTATGGATGTTTGTCACACTTTCATGCAAAAACTTCTCAACGGATATGGACGAACCAAGCACATAATAGTCTACCAAACCAATAATAAACCAATAGGTATCTATCCTGTATTTAAGATAAATGATTAAACACTCACCAATGTATTGAACATCCAAAAATACACGAATAGTACATCAAATTTGATCTAAATTTCATAATTAATATGATTTTTAAGTATCGATTTAACCACAAAGACTAGCTCTTTTGATGCAGTACAGTTATGACGTCACGACTTCCTATTTCATACAAAACTACATAGAAAGGATCGTTTTGACATTTAATAAAAAGTTGGTGATTTCACATATCAGTCAACATTCCTATTTTTGCCGTGAAGCAGTAGTGCACTTGTATAACTGTGATTCCGAGAATTACCGACACATCAGATTTAACAACTTTTCGATTTGGGGTAGAAAACGCATTGGCGATGTTGGTGCTGGAAATGTCCATAGGCGACGTTTTCTTTAATTATTATTATTCCAGGAACACTTGTCGAGCCCTGTTCGAGCGCCACAAGCTTCTGCTCTCGTTCCACATCGTGTCCCGGATCCTGTTCCAGATGGGCAAGATGAGCATGCAGGAGTATCTCTTCCTGCTGAAAGGTGGAATCGTACTCGATCGATCTGAACAGCCGGATAATCCTACAAGTTAGTTTACTTTTTAATTAATTCATATCCTAATTATATTATAAATGCGAATGTTTACCCACCCACTGGTACCCACATACCCACAAACATTCTCTTTCATGCAAAAACTACCGAATAGATTTGGATGAGACTTGGCACATAGATAGAGCATGTCCTACAATTACATATAGGATGCTTTTTATCCTAAGAAAATGTAACATCTATCGGGAACGCGGTTGAAACTGTGGGGTAAAGCTAGTTTATTATATACTACTAGCTGTTCGCGACATGCATTGCTATGCGACCCTCTCTGTGTCAGGAAACTTCGCAGGCATCCGTCGAACAACTATCATAAGTTGTATAGAGATCGGATAAATGGTATAAGAAGGGAGGGATATACTACAAACATACAAACATAAATGTTTAGCCCCTCCTAACCTTACCACCCCTACTTAGGTAGGTAGTAAGGTAGTAGGTAGGTAGATAGTAAGGTAATAAGGTGTGGAAGTCAGTAAATGAAACACGTTAATGCTGATTACCATTTGTATTAAGACTAAACTCATTGTTCACACATCATAAGTAAACATACATTCATATAGTTACTTACGTCGACAGTTTATGTCGACATGGTATAGCATATACCATTGTACTACCTCAGTAACCTGTATAATGTACCTTCAGACTGGTTGCCGGACGACTGCTGGGACAACATCACAGAGCTGGACAAGCTGCCGGGCTTCCACGGTGTTATCGACGTGTTCGAGACCTTCAGCAAGGAGTGGAAGGAGTGGTACCTCAACCCTGAGCCCGAGGCGCAGCCGCTTATTGGTATATTATACTATTATACAAAAATTACCTTAAATATATGACAACTCTGCGCCCGCTATCGCCGAAGGGGCAGACAGAGACCTTAACATTGAGATCCATATTCCATCGCAGATATTTCATTCCCCAAAGTGACATTTGAACATTGTCGCCGTCTCATAGGACAGAAAGAGATAGGTAGATGTCGAATTCCACCAATAAGAAACTTGATACATTCAGCAACATAAGCAAGGATAGATTCCAATTTGCAAAAAGTCAGTACCAACATAATATTTATCCGCAATATGAACAGGTACCTTTTTATAAACGACAAGCAGTTAATAAATGTGTTTATGAAATTCTACACTATTACAGAAATACATTTGTAAATTTAAATCAATTTAACCTTTAATTAGGCGCGCCAATAAACTAACACTGTTAGTCGCGCGGGGTCTGCAGTTACCAAATTGATAGGTATGAAATTAGAAACTAGACCTAGAACTAGGGGACTAGAGAGTTAGGAAGCTAGCAAGAAATTCACGTTGACAGCGTTAATAGGTATAAAAATAACTTAACTTGAAGATCACTTGGGGTCGCGGCGACCCCGCGCGCCTAATTAAAGGTTAATATATTTTTCTATAATATCATGGAATTCAATTTGGTTCTGTTGAGCAACACTCGGTCACTGTTCTTCTTCTTCAACTCGCAGGTGAATGGAACGAGATCTGCAACGATTTCCAGAAGATTCTATTCGTGCGTTCCCTTCGCGTGGACCGCGTGTCTGCCTGCATCACCACCTTCATCATCAACGTGCTGGGGCCGCGGTACGTCGAGCCGCCCGTCTTGGATATTAAGGTGCGTCTTATTTGTTTTTCTTTTATTTGTCACACAAATCAGATTAGGTACGATGATATAATTATTGAAAGGTTACAAAAACAAAGGCTTCGTTCTGTACTGCGTGCCTTTGCATGTGTAGACTACACAACATGACAAATTGATAACCCGATAAATGTCTTTTGATCGCCCCGACACTGCCCGAAGCCGGGGACGGGCCCCACAGCGGGCGCCCTCAGCGCGCCTAAATCTAAACCTCTAACCTAACTAATCTAAACCTAATAACAAGACGGCATGTTAATAAATTGGTAGAATTTATATATACCCACAGATTTTTTTATTCAATTATTTAATAATTATTTATTTATATCTCAAAAATTTACAACTGTTACTTCTGTATCTTCTAAAATAGGCTAGATGCCAATCTAGGAACAAAACTCCTGTATTATGATATGGTATACACGGAGATGATATATGATGACGATGATCCAGGCGGCGTGGGAGGAGTCGACGTGGAAGACGTCGCTGCTGTTCGTGCTGTCGCCCGGAGTGGACCCCACCGCCGCGCTCATCCAGCTCGCGCACGACGTCAAGATGTTCGACAAGTTCCAGTCGCTGTCGCTCGGCCAGGGCCAGTCGCCCACCGCTGCCAAGTGAGGACCATAACCATCACCATACTTTACCTAGGGCTGGTTTTTAAACAACACTGTATAACTCTCTCGAATTCAATGTTGAAGCTTAGTCCTGATAGTCCGGCGTGCGAGGCAGTATGGGACAACATTCGTAGCGCGGTTGATGTGATACAAAGTTTATTGAAACGACGATTTCGAGTGCATTACACACTCACTCTGCTGATATTTTTGAAGTGCAAACATCTTTAGCACCGCTGTGATTTGAAACTTTATAAAACGATAAAGTGACACTAAAAAAAAGTCAAACTACATCTATAGGATTTAGCCTACAAGAGAATTAGAAGTATTTTTTTAAAAGTGTAAAATCTTTGCATTTTACTCTTTTTCAACACGTTATTATTATCTTCACTTCTATGTAAATTGTTACCTATCAACCTCCAATCAGTTATATATAACTAATTACTCATATGCTGCTGCTCAGTTTGGGATTAAATGGCCGAAAGTAAAGAATGTCCCGGGATATTTATTTTATCACTAATAAATGGGCCAGCTCGCAGAGCGTGGACTCTAGAAAGCCGTTCTAGATGTCTATCTCTGTGTAAAAAGGGGTGGTCCGTGTACAGGATGCTGGCCCACGGCATGAAGGAGGGCGGGTGGGTGTTCCTGGCGAACTGCCACCTGGCGTGCGTGTGGCTGGGCTCGCTGCGCGGCCTCGACAACCCGCGCGTGCACCCGCGCTTCCGCCTGTGGCTGTCGTCCATGCCCGACGACAAGTTCCCGCTCTCCGTGCTGCAGCGGAGCATCAAGATGACCACGGAGCCGCCGCAGGTACCTCTCGCTACCGTCTAGTGGCTGGTAGCTGGTAGCTGGTAGCTGGGCACTTTACACATTATCGATTTTTCGAGCAGGAGTGCGTGATAAAACTAACTTTCACTTGAACGAAGTCGCCCGCCAGCTAATAATATATTATACTCTTAATACCAAGAGACTAAGCATACAGTGCACAATGACTCATAAACTGAAAACTGTAAAGGCTAATAATAATGATCTAAGAGCTACCTTAGCTTTACCGCCTGTAGAATACTCTAGATCCTCAACCGCGTTGCTCACCCCCCACTACTAACACAGGGTCTAAAAGGCAACATGGTCCGTCTTTTCGCGAACCTGAATGAAGACAAATTCGACGAGGCGACCCCGAAGTACAGACGGCTGTTGTTCTGCGTGTCGTTCTTCCACTGCACCCTCATAGCCAGGAAGCGGTTCAGGCAGCTTGGGTACAATGCTGTCTATAGCTTTAATGATGCAGATTTTGATGTAAGTATGTTAAATTGGTTCTTCTACATTTATAATGCTAACAGAAAAAAAGGGTGTTTACTTATGTACGGTCGTAAGAAGTTATAAATATAAGTTCTTTGGTATAAAATAACATATGTAATAGTTTTATGCATTCAAACTAATTTTAACAGAGCAAATGATCAAAAAACGTATGTCATATGTATAATAATACATATGTTTACTATACTACCGGCACGCTATGATGGCCGTTTTGACGTTTCAGATTGTCATAGGAAAAACATCTGTAATGCTTTGGAATAACGTTGATTTGCATCATCATACAATTAGCTTTTGGATCAATAGATGCACCTTATGTATGAAGGAATAAAGGTTATTTTTCTATGTCATTGTTAAACGTCAAAACGGCAGATCATAGCGTGCCGCAAGTTTAGCTGTCCTCCACGGTTTCGCCCGGATTTATTGATATAATTTATAGCCTATAACCATGTATGAAAAATTCCGCGTCGAATCGTAGCAGTCCCATCCCGATATGTTCAGTAGATTTGTGGTGATGGTGCATCAAACCCTATTTCCTTGTTTAGGTATCGGATAACCTCCTAGCCAACTACCTGGAGGAATACGAGGAGGTTCCGTGGGATGCTCTCCGCTACCTGTTCGCTATCATCAACTACGGGGGACACATCACCGACGACTGGGACAAGCGCGTGCTCATTGCTTACATCAACCAGTTCTTCTGCGAGGAGGCACTGGATGTTCCATTTTATAGGTACCTATAGTTGTTATATATTTGCGCTGTCCTCACTCCAAGTGTATTCCAGCACGTCACTGAATTGCGTTTGGTTACGCTACTTTTATTATGACATAATTTAACTCCACCTGTTCATTCTTCCATAGTAGGGGAGACTGGGTACGGTTGAACCATTTTAGCGTTTATCGTCCATTGCATTGAGATTAGTTAAGCTAGCTATGGCGGAAATATATTGAACAAAAGACCATACATCTGTCTACTAATGGGCAAAGTTATTTGAGATCACTGTATTGTATTTTATGTATAAAATCAAATTTAAAAAGAAATGTAATTTGTTTCAACCGTCCCAATGCCAGGGTCGGTTGAAACAGTGCCTGGGGTCAATTGAAACACATGCAAATAATACAAAATATAATAAAGGAACATCTTTTATTTATCGTTTAATAACATTTCAAGTCTCGTAATGGCACAGTTGATCTTCACAAATATTTTTTTATTAATATTTAAGTCTTTAACGATACTTATAATCTAACATTATTTTTAATCAACCTTGAAAGTTTATATTGAGTACAATTATATAGTAATCAGATAGATGTTGGTGATTTTCAATAGCATAAATTATTATAAACATCTGCATTTTTATGCATAGATAAACAAATGACAAACAAATCTTCAAGTAAAATTCAACAGTTTTAAAAAACGCTTTGGCACTTCAACTATAAAATAAACTTCTTATTTCTATAAAATCAAAATTTTATTCATAAATACTTAAGTGGTTACGAGATCATTCGGAATCACAATTGTGGCAAACATAGCTAAAACTACCTTCCGTACAATCTTCGTGCGCCCACATCTTACAGTGCACACTTTACTGTGCATTGTATCCATTTTTCCCTCGGTCTGCTTTCTGAATATGCTGACATACAAACAAGGCGGTAGCACTCATCTTCTTCTGATGATGATGATTCATGTTGCGTGTTAGTTTTTTTCCTGTTTGTAACATTTCTTTTAGTCTTTCGTCCATCTAATCTCTTCTTAACTTGCTTAGCTTTGGTTCGTTTCGATCTGTTTTCATGTTCTCTTCTTATCTCTTCTTCTTCAGGTGTATCAGTGTTGATTGTAGATTTCCTGGTTTTTCACCCCCTGTTTCTAAATTTCCTTGGAGGAGCTTTTGGTAGTGGTCGTACTGCTTCCGGCGAAAACATAAGTGGTGTACCTGAGTTCGCGATATTTTCCGTTTGATTTCTCAAAACAGGAACAGATTGAAAACTTGTAGAAGGGTTGAGTAAAATTTGCTGAACTCAACTATTGCTTTGTTGTGTGTGCCGGATGAAAGCTCCTCCAAATCCTCTTCCTTTGGCGTACCCTTGGCATCTAAGAAACAAGAAAATTAAATGAATAAAGTGTTTCAACCGTACCCACAAAAAATGTTTCAACTGTCCCCAACCCCCCCTTCTAGGTATAGAACGGTTCACAGTAAGAATGATAACTAATTTGAATAAAAACTAATCATGCAGCCATATTCTACAAACTTCAATTAAAACGATATAAAACTCTCAATACACTTACTTCAATAAAACCATAATAATTACAAAAATTTATGAAGACAAAATACTTACTTTTCCGTCAAAAAACACAATGGGGCCTTCTACACACAAGAACAGCACGCGAAGAGCGACGCAATACTAATATTCGTGTTTCGACTTGTCGCCCGCTTCGTTCTTCCCTTGTAACCCTCACCTTACCATGCATGGGTGTCCAGATATTCGCTTTGTTTCAACCGTCCACCGTTTCAACCGTACCCAGTCTACCCTATGCTTGGGGAAATCTTGCAACTGAATTTTAGATCTCCACCATTCGATCGAATTGAAATTTTGGATACTCTTCATTTATTAATTCACAAGCCTCCTCCATGTCACGGACATCTAATAGCTAAAGGGTTTGCCAAGCAGTTACCGTATGCGTGACTTCAGTTTTATTTCTTCTATGTCTGAAGGTTAGTTTTATAAAACGTTTTTCTAACTGAATATTATTTACAAATAAGTCAGTAAGTAAACTTAAATTTGATTTCACATTTGAAAAGTAAATTCAAAAATCTTGAACCAAATTTTTAAGACCTTGGTATTCAAGCAGGCTTATCTGAACGAGAATTTCGTATGTTTTGAGTGCCACTCCATTTTGTTGTAAATCTTTTACGCCATTGTATAGCAGTTCATAGAACACACTTAACAATGTAACTTCCAAATTTCAAATACATCAATAGTCTCCATCACAAATAGGATTAATTATAAGGGGTTTTTGAGCCATTTGGCTTCGGAACCTTATAAAGGTCTTTGTAAACTGATTGAGATTGCCGAGAGTGATACTCCCCCTTGTCGACAGGCTGTCGTCCATCCACTCGTACCACATCCCGCGCGACGGCAGCCTGGAGTCGTACCGCGACTTCCTGGACCTGCTGCCGGGCTACGAGCGCGCCGAGTCCGTCGGCCAGCACGCCTCCGCCGACGTCGCCACGCTCGCGCAGGTGCCTCTCACCCTCTATACTGTACTCTACACTAGCTAACATAACCTGATTAGTAAAGAGATCAAGAATATCTAAGGACATTTTCTCCAGCGGCTGCAGCTATACAAAGCGCAAGTAAGGCCGCATATGGAGTACTGCTCACACCTCTGGGCAGGCGCACCCGCCTACCAGCTTGAACCACTTTCCTCTGTCCAAAGGCGGGCCGCTCGCATTTTCGACGATCCCGAACTTACTGGCGGTTTAGAACCTATCAGCCTCCGGAGAGATATAGGCTCTCTTTGCGTCTTCTACCGCCTATGTAATGGGGAGTGTTCTCAAGAACTTTTTGACCTGGTGCCACCATCACCTTTTTACCATCGCACCGCTCGCCGGCGATGTGGAGCTCATCCCCATATTCTCGAGCCGCCTCGATCGTCCACTCAACGATTCTGTCGGACATTCCTGCTTCGGGCCATTAGGATGTGGAATGAGCTTCCCATTACGGATATCCCTCACTGCTACGTTATGGGGTTCTTCAAAAGGGGCGTAAAAAGAGCTCTTCAAGGTCGGCAACACATTCGCAATCTCCCTGGTATTGCAAATGTCCATAGGCGGCGGTGACCACTTACCATCAGGTGGACCGCCTGCCTGTTTGTCAACCTATTGACATAAAAAAAAAAAAAAAACATTTATTTATTAATGTCCAGGACACGCTGATCATGTGCTCCACTCTCTTCGCGCTCGCGTCCACCGGCGGTGGTGGCGGCGGCGGGGGTGAAGACCAGAAGGTAACAATATTGATGCTAAAACTTAGACTTTAAACCACTTAACTAGCGACACACTATGATGACCGTTTTGACATGTTAGTATGGTATAGAAAAAATCACCTTATTGCTTTTGTAGGAAGTTGCATCTATTGATTTAATAGTTAATCGTATGATGGTGCAGATAAACCTCATCCTATACTAAATACAATATAGTTATTTTTTGCTATGACAATCTTAAACGTCTAAACGATCACCATGTGATGCATTTTATTCAAAAAACAACATAAATCAATAGTGTAACTAAAAGTAGTAGTAAATAAAAAGCAGGGTGTGTCGTATAGACACACATTAGAAGCGAAACGTTTGTATTACAGCGAAACATTTTAATTGTTCATCATTCAATTTTGAATAGGATAGGTTATGTATATCATTCATTTATTTTTCGTCACACAAAAAGGTTGCGGATCAGAATTTCAAAGCACTCCCATAAGAAATTGCACTTCAAAAAACAACTCTACAACACTCATAGGAGGAAGTCAAATCTACCTTTTTACAGGCCGCCTTTCTCACCAAGTTTTAAGAGTAGTCCTTACTATTAGTCAACTTGTAGCACATAGTGTTGCCGTGTTACAATTGGCAAATCCATAGTTAAATAAGTGAAACTCTGGTAGGTTGACGAGTTAGCAGCAGAAATGATTGTGAAACTGCCGAATAAAATCGACATGGAGACGACAGAGCGTATGATGGGACCCGAGATAGTGATGCCCATGTGTGTGTCGCTGCTCCAAGAGATCGGGTATTTCAACGTGCTTATCAACAGCATTGTGGCTGGATTGAAGGTATGTATTCTTGCTGTACCACAGATTTTCAAGTATTTACTATTATTGTACCCTAACTTTAAAATAAGTACTTATTGGACGATATTAAGCACCTACAGCTGTTTTTATATTTAATTATTTTGATTATTATTTTAAACAATGAATTAAATTATACTAAAGTATTACGAACAAAATGTCGCTTCAAACAAATAGTATTTCATCTCTTGATATGACCTACGTCTTAAACTTCTGAACGTCTCATGTATCCTACCCGCATTCTAAATAGAAACTCACTCGCCATACTTATACTATTTTGTTTGACACTATAATAGCTGAATCGTAGTGACCTAAGCTTCAGGCTTGGGTAGCTACTCTTGTTTTGTAAAAAAAAGTGTTAAAAACTATCTAAAACATTGTTTGAGCAAAATTAAATGATGTATTCGAAAATCTTCTTTAAACTAAAATATCTGTGTATATTTTCGTTTCAGGAGCTTCGTCGCGCAATCGAAGGTTTAGTTGTCATGTCGGAGATGCTTGAAGTTATGTACTCTTGTATCTTTGAGGGGAGGGTGCCTTCTTTCTGGCAGAAAGGTTAGTGTTGTTGCTTTACCACCGTGAAATGGGTGTCAATGGGTATCGTTGCAGGACGTTGCGGCAAATGTCTATTGGCAAAGAGTTATTGCTAAGCGTCACAGTCACGTACATAGCAAGTATAACTATAATGTGCCCTCAGATCAGTTAGTATATTTAGTATATATAGTTAGTATATTGCTAGAACAATGGATGAGGTTATCCAATCATCCATTTGACTCGTGATTTCAGGAATATATGTGAAGTTTTTGTAGTTGGCTTATCGTAAGGTTGTAGGAGCCTCAAGGTATTATACATGACTCAGGTCGTCCATCGATGAAGTCCCTGGGTGCGTGGTGCCGCGAGGTGTCCCTGCGCGGCGCCCACCTCGCGATGTGGGCCGCCGCCCCGCGCGCGCCGCCCACGCTGTGCTGGCTGCCCGCGCTCGTCGCGCCCACCGGCTTCCTCACTGCCGTCATGCAGGTACACCCTCACACCCTCAGGGCCACCTGGCGACGTGGGCCCACGCTGTGCTAGCTGCCCGCGCTCGTCGCGCCCACCGGCTTCCTCACTGCCGTCATGCAGGTACACCCTCACACCCTCAGGGCCACCTGACGACGTGGGCCCACGCTGTGCTAGCTGCCCGCGCTCGTCGCGCCCACCGGCTTCCTCACTGCCGTCATGCAGGTACACCCTCACACCCTCAGGGCCACCTGGCGACGTGGGCCCACGCTGTGCTAGCTGCCCGCGCTCGTCGCGCCCACCGGCTTCCTCACTGCCGTCATGCAGGTACACCCTCACACCCTCCGGGCCACCTGACGACGTGGGCCCACGCTGTGCTAGCTGCCCGCGCTCGTCGCGCCCACCGGCTTCCTCACTGCCGTCATGCAGGTACACCCTCACACCCTCAGGGCCACCTGGCGACGTGGGCCCACGCTGTGCTAGCTGCCCGCGCTCGTCGCGCCCACCGGCTTCCTCACTGCCGTCATGCAGGTACACCCTCACACCCTCAGGGCCACCTGGCGACGTGGGCCCACGCTGTGCTAGCTGCCCGCGCTCGTCGCGCCCACCGGCTTCCTCACTGCCGTCATGCAGGTACACCCTCACACCCTCAGGGCCACCTGGCGACGTGGGCCCACGCTGTGCTAGCTGCCCGCGCTCGTCGCGCCCACCGGCTTCCTCACTGCCGTCATGCAGGTACACCCTCACACCCTCAGGGCCACCTGGCGACGTGGGCCCACGCTGTGCTAGCTGCCCGCGCTCGTCGCGCCCACCGGCTTCCTCACTGCCGTCATGCAGGTACACCCTCACACCCTCAGGGCCACCTGGCGACGTGGGCCCACGCTGTGCTAGCTGCCCGCGCTCGTCGCGCCCACCGGCTTCCTCACTGCCGTCATGCAGGTACACCCTCACACCCTCAGGGCCACCTGGCGACGTGGGCCCACGCTGTGCTAGCTGCCCGCGCTCGTCGCGCCCACCGGCTTCCTCACTGCCGTCATGCAGGTACACCCTCACACCCTCAGGGCCACCTGGCGACGTGGGCCCACGCTGTGCTAGCTGCCCGCGCTCGTCGCGCCCACCGGCTTCCTCACTGCCGTCATGCAGGTACACCCTCACACCCTCAGGGCCACCTGGCGACGTGGGCCCACGCTGTGCTAGCTGCCCGCGCTCGTCGCGCCCACCGGCTTCCTCACTGCCGTCATGCAGGTACACCCTCACACCCTCAGGGCCACCTGGCGACGTGGGCCCACGCTGTGCTAGCTGCCCGCGCTCGTCGCGCCCACCGGCTTCCTCACTGCCGTCATGCAGGTACACCCTCACACCCTCAGGGCCACCTGGCGACGTGGGCCCACGCTGTGCTAGCTGCCCGCGCTCGTCGCGCCCACCGGCTTCCTCACTGCCGTCATGCAGGTACACCCTCACACCCTCAGGGCCACCTGGCGACGTGGGCCCACGCTGTGCTAGCTGCCCGCGCTCGTCGCGCCCACCGGCTTCCTCACTGCCGTCATGCAGGTACACCCTCACACCCTCAGGGCCACCTGACGACGTGGGCCCACGCTGTGCTAGCTGCCCGCGCTCGTCGCGCCCACCGGCTTCCTCACTGCCGTCATGCAGGTACACCCTCACACCCTCAGGGCCACCTGGCGACGTGGGCCCACGCTGTGCTAGCTGCCCGCGCTCGTCGCGCCCACCGGCTTCCTCACTGCCGTCATGCAGGTACACCCTCACACCCTCAGGGCCACCTGACGACGTGTACACACTATCGAAGTTTTGAAAATATGACCTTATGTAGAAACATCCAACATCAGCAGCTTGACCGCGGTTCTCAGCGACGATCACCTACACTGATGGAAGATCTTCCCTTTTAAATGGAGGAGTCTCATACCTCGCTCCTCCGTAGTAGATATTGTCGCTACCACGTAGCAATCGGAAACGGAAGCTTAAACTATAAGAGGCATTTTTATCTTTTGGCAGACGACAGCCCGAGGCGAGAGCTGGCCTATAGACACTCTTTGCTGGGAGTTCACAGTGATGCCGCTGGAGGAGGCTTCCTTCGTCAGACCGCCCCGTGACGGTGGGGTCTACATCAGGTAATCACTTTTATTATATTTGTCAATTAAACATTGACCGTAGATATGAGCGCTAAGGCACTTCAGAAGAAGGTTTTGCATTGATGGAAGATTTAGTGAAGGAAAGCAAAGATGCTAAGGACTTTCTGAATCGGAGATTTTACAAATATTTTACCGAATGGGTAAGTTTATTGCTCTAATTTGTTTTTTACCTAAAACATATGTTATTTTACTCACCAACTTAACGCATCTAAATATCTTCTTACCCCAGAGGTCAATACTTGGAAGGTGCGAGCTGGTTCAAAAAGGAAGGCTACTTGCAAGAGCCACTCCCGATGCAGCTGGTGTTCCCTATGTCTCCTATACACTTCAAACCAGTCAGAGCGACGGGACGGCGCGTGCGCAGTAAGTCACCTTATTGATGTTGGTATAAGTGCGAGTTTCTTCTGAAATATAAAGGCGTCGAGCCAATTTTCTGACGATGCGTGATGCCTGTGATGGCCATATATGCTCTCTACGACCGCAACCAAACTAAACTGTATTATTTGCATATGGCATATAATTTTACCCTCAAAACGATAGTATTTGAAGTTAAAAAAAGGAGGAATCACAAGTTTTAAATAAAATTGTAATTAAACTAGCGATGCATTGCGATGTCTTGGCACCAATATAAACTTTTCACTCTTACCCAATCGGTAAAGTCTTCTACCTCCCTTATCCAATATTGTTTTCATTTATTCATTTTAACTAACACACTCTTAAAAACGCCCCAACTCATGGTTACAGAAGGATCATCTAGCATCTCTCGTTATAACACCAGGCTTTCAGTAGATTGTTACAGTTTAAAATTAATCTGCACTTGCAGATCGATACGTGTGCCCCTGCTATTACTATCCGCTAAGAATGGGAGCATTTGTGGTCGCAGTGGACCTACCATCCGGGAAAAACACCTCGGACTTCTGGGTGAAGCGAGGCACTGCCCTCCTATGTACACTCGCCACATAAGCGTTAATATAGTAGCGTTAATGATAATGGTGGTTTCATTCAGTAGATTGTTTTATAAAAGTTCATTTAATTCCAAGGTGTCCCAAGAGACTCTGATAAGGATATTTTCTGTAGAGGTTAATTTGTATAAGACTTAGATTGATTTTTAGCGTTCCTTACCCAAGGGGTTCCGACGAGACTGCAAAGCTTTAGTAATAGGCTTTGCTGTCCGTGTTTGTCACAGGGATGTATCTTTTGAATCGTAAAAGGTAGACACTTGACATTCACAAAGTGTGATTTGAAACTACTATGACGTCTATAATAACAAATACCTAATAAATGGGAAAGTCAAAAGGAAAAGGCAAAGGAAGTATAAAGGAACATTTTAATATGGAAACCTTATTATATATCTGCGTTTGGTTAAAATTGTACTGCAGTACGGATCCGTTCGTGTGCAAATAGCACCTACTTGACCGGTTTTATTACATGATGGATAGGATAGTAGAGCCGTTTTAATAAACCTCTTTTGTAGTACACAAAAAATCTTAAAGAGCAAGCAATTAGGTATATTTTTCTATAACATGGACACGGCATAGATGCTAGGTAGGGTTTGAACTATAATCTAAAAGACGTAGACTTAACTAATTTTTTTTTATAACAATTTAATAAGACTAGATTTTTATTTTAAAATGTACTTTATTGTAATGGTGTTGCAGCTTATGGTTATTCTACAAGATATTGCTTAAAATTACTTATAAAATATATAATTATGACCAAGTGTTTCCAGGTAATGTCTTTGGGTCTATTGTGATGAAGACGGGTTTTCTGTTAATATCGCACGAACAGTAACAATTTCCGTTGTTCAAAGACAGTGTTCTTACGTTAAGATTTGTCTCCACGGCTGAGGGGACTGAAAAAAAAAGAAGTTTATGTCACTTTCTGACGAAAAATCTCGAAATAGTTTCTACTTGAAAAATAATAAATATCCAGGGACATTCTTTACATACGGTCATTTGATGGCAAACTAAGCAGATCTTGTACTATGCAAACTAGATAATTCATATATTTACACCCAGACACAGGACAACAGACAAGTTCATATACACAAATGTTTGTCCTGGGTGGGAATTGAACCCACGACCTATAGAATGCCAGTCAGCATTTCTAACTATCAAGCAAACTGATCAAATGTCTATGTTGTATCAAAATCCTATTATAAATGCGAACTGTAGCTTCGGTAACTTTAAATTTGACCTTCATAAGTGCCTTTCGAGGGCCTAAACTGAATAAATGGTTTTGAATTTTGAATGGCAGTTTATTTTTGTGTATGTGTTTAAAACGGAGCAACGAGCCGACGCGATTTTTATCCTCTGCTTAAGTAAGAGTACTGTGTTTATGACTAACACTAATAAAGTTAAAAGTAACATACAACATTACATACTTAAATGTTTACGTACTTGGACTGCCATGAATTTTGTTATAGTCATAACGTCCTTTTCTTGGCTCTGCATTATAATCTTCTTCGTCTATATGCTTTATTCCTCTTGTAGGTGTTTCATATTGATTTAGTGTGTACTGGCCACTGCCATCTACATATTGAAATGGTGGAGGTTGACGACGCACTAGAGGTTGTTTTTGTTGATATTGCGCTAAATATTCTTCGTGTCCAATAGCCTTGTCTTCAGATTGCTGAGGTTCCGGATGAACTGGTGCAATAGGACCAATGACAATAGGTTCCTGAATTGATCTTGGTTTCTTATATTGAATTCTCGTAGGACCTTGTTCTGCAACCTCTTTTTTGTCTTCTACAGTTGTTACTGTTTTTGGTTGCTGAGATGTACACTCTTCCTGTTCTACAACTTTTACCACATTTGTTTTTTGAGGCACATTCTTCTCTTTTTGTACAGGTGCCTCGTCTTCTGGTTGCTGAGGTGCTTTTTGCTTCTGTTCTTGTTGAGACGTTGTTGATTCTTCATTATCCACTTCTGGTTGCTTAGGTTCTACAGGCTCCTCTTTTGCTACAGTCTTGGTTTCTGATTGCTGAGATATCGTTGGTGCTTCTTTTTTTGTAACTGTTTTGACTTCGGGTTTCAAAGGTGCCTCTTGAGATGTTGTTGTTGCCACCTTTTTTATGGAAGTAATGGTTTCTGTTTCCTGAGAAAGTATTGGCTCCGGTTTTTCAGTAGGTGTTTGTGTCTCCGATTGCTCAGACGTTACTGTTTCCTTTTCTTCTGTAGGCTTTGACTTGGTGGATTCAACCGGGCGCTTAACTTTTCCAAACTTTTCTTGATTAGAATTCTCTGTTCCTTTAGATTCCTCTTGATTCTTAGAATCGTTGGTTGATGATTTGTTTTGGTCTTTCAGAGTTTCTTTATCCGATTGTTCAGTAGTTGCAGACTCTGTGTCATTTTCTGATCGTTCTGTTGCACTAGTAGATTCAGATTGTTTGATGGTTGTAGTTTTCTTTAGATCTTTTAAAGTTTCCATTTCCAAATGCTCTGTAGTTGTAGACTCGTTATCATTTTTTGATTGTTCAGTTGCTGTAGTAGATTCAGAGTTATTGGGAGTTATAGTTTTATTTTGATCCTGAAGAGATTTTTTTTCTGGTTGCTCTGTAGTTGTAGACTCGTTGTCATTTTTTGATTGATCAGTTATTGTAGTAGATTCAGATTTATTCGTGAGTGTTGTTTTCTTTTGATCTTTTACAATATCTTTTGCCGGTTGCTCAGTATTTGTAGACTCTATGTCATTTACTGATCGTTTAGTTGATGTAGAAGATTCAGAGTTATTGGTGTTTATAGTTTTCTTTTGATCTTGTAGAGTATCTTTCTCCGGTTGCTCAGTAGTTGTAGACTCTTCGTCTGTTTTTGATTGTTCAGATGATGATGTCAATTCAGATGTCTTGGTAGTTGAAGAAGTTTGATTTTCTGACTGCTCAGTAGTTGTAGAATCTTTGTTACTTTCTGATTGTTCAGTTGTGGTAGAAAATTCAGATGTGATGGTGGTAGTATATTTGTTTTGATCTTTCTGACTTACTTTTTCAGATTGCTCAGTAGTCGCAGTAGACTCCTTGTTATCTTCTGATTCTTCCGCTGATGTACTAGATTCAGATGTATCGTTTGTATCTTTATTAGGTGCTTTTGTTTTTTCTGTTTCAGATTGTTCAGAAGATGTAGATTCATTGTCATTTTCTGGTTGTTCAGATGATTTACTTGATTCTGAAGAATCGGTGGCTTTAGGTTTATTTTTATCATTTGAAGTTCTATTCTCAGGTTGTTCAGACTCTTTTTCGATTTCCGACTGTTTAGTTGTTGTTGTAGATTTAGATGTATCGATGGTTGTAGTTTTATATAGATCTTTTAGAGGTTCCTTTTCAGATGGTTCAGTAGTTGTAGACTCTCTATCATTTTCCGACTGTTTAGTTGTTGTTGCAGATTTAGATGTATCGATAGTTGTAGTTTCATTTAGATCTTTTAGGGGTTCCTTTTCAGATGGTTCAGTAGTTGTTGACTCTTTATCATTTTCCAACTGTTTAGTTGTTGTTGTAGATTTAGATATATCGATGGTTGTAGTTTTATTTTGATCTTTGAGAGGTTCCTTTTCAGATGATTCAGTAGTGATTGACTCTATGTCATTTTCCAACTGTTTAGTTGTTGTTGCAGATTTAGATGTATCGATAGTTGTAGTATCATTTAGATCTTTTAGAGGTTCCTTTTCAGATTGTTCAGTAGTTGTAGACTCCTTGTCATTATCAGATTTTTCAGCTGATGTTGAGGATTTAGATATATCGGTGGTCAAAGATTTATTTTTATTTTGAGTTTTCTTTTGAGGCTGTGCAGTAGTTGTATACTTTTTGTCATTTTTAGCTTGTTCTGTTGTTGTAGTAATTTCAGATGTATCGGTAGTTGAAGATTTTGTTTGGTCTTGTATAGTTTGATTTTCAGGTTGCTCAGTATTCGTAGACTCCTTGCTATTTTCTGATTGTTCAGTTGTCGATGTACTAAATTCAGATGTCTCAGTGGTTGTAGATATATTTTTATCGTTCAGAGTTTTTTTTACAGTTTGTTCAGATGACGTAGAATCATTGTCACTTTCTGTTTGTTCAGTTGATGTACTAGATTCAGATGTATCGCTTGTGGTTGATTTATTTTGATCTTTCATAGTTTTCTTTTCAGTTTGCTCAGATGATGCAGACTCCTTGTCGTTTTCCGATTCTTCATTTGTTGCACTAGATTCGGATGTATCGTTGGTTGTCGATTTAATTTGATCTTTCAGAGTTTTCTTTTCAGTTTGCTCAGATGAAGCAGAATCCTTATCGTTTTCTGATTGTTCGGTTGATGAACTAGATTCGGATGTATCGTTGTTTGTAGATTTATTTTGATCTTTCAGAGGTTTCTTTTCATTTTTCTCAGATGATCCAGACTCCTTGTCGTTGTCTGATTCTTCAATTGATGCACTAGATTCGGATGTATTGTTGGTTGTCGATTTATTTTGATCTTTCAGAGGTTTCTTTTCAGTTTGCTCAGATGATCCAGGCTCCTTGTCGTTTTCTGATTCTTCAATTGATGTACTAGATTCGGATGTATCATTTGTTGCAGATGTATTTTGATCTTTCAGAGGTTTATTTTCTGTTTGCTCAGTTGATGCAGACTCCTTGTCGTTTTTTGACTGTTCAGTTACAGTACTAGATTCAATTGTATCGATAGGTGTAGATTTATCTTTAAAAGTTTTCTTTTCCGATTGCTCAGTTGTTGTAGACGCTTTATCTTTGTCTGATTGACCAGTTGACGTACTAGTGGTATTTTCTGGTTGTTCAGTAGTCGTGGACTCCTTTTTCTGTGACACTGTAGTTCCTTCTTGTTTCTTGACTATCGTAAATGTAGAATGTTCCTGTTTCTTTAAAGTTTTATGTTTTAATTGTTCTGACTCTTTAAGATGCTCTTGAGTAGCAATGGTCTCAGATTTTTCGGTAATAGTTAATTGACCGACATTTTTAGAATGTTTTGTTGCCGTAAAGTCTTCTTTTTTAGATCCCTTAGATTCAAATGAGTCTTTTTGTTTCATAAATTCAGAATGTTTTGATTGCTCTGTTGTTTTAGATTCTTCATGTTTCTCAGCTTTTGTTTCTGGTCTATAATTCACTGTTGATTCCTTTTGTTTATTTAAATCATCATTAGCATGTTTAATAGCTAAAAATTCACTATGTATCTTATATGCTGTAATTTCCTCTTCGGTTAGTTTTGCACCGTTTTTATTTTTTGCCTTTAGTGTCAGATCTTCACTGTCGTCATCTTCTTCACTATCTTCATCAGAATCAAGACTATCATCGCTTACATCCTCTTGCTGCTTCTGAATTAATGAGGATTTTTGTGATTTTTGTTTACTCTCTTGAATTGTTGACAGTTGTCTATTTTGTTTGCTGTATAGTAATTGTTTCTCAGTGCGAATATTCTTGTTATTTTGGATTTCGTTATTTAGATTTGTTTCTTGTTGTTCTTCTTGATCCGTGGACTGTTTCTTGTCTCCGTGTTTAGAGCTTTCGTTGTTTAGGCTGCTCGTTGTTTGTTGTTCATGCTTTTCTTGAAAATTGATGGAATGTTGCTCGAAATGTTCTTCATGCGTTTTTACCTCTTGTTTGTTTTCTTCATTTGCTGTGAACTGATTCGCTTGCTGTTCCTGATTTGAAACAAGTTCTTTGTAATCGTCTGCCTTGTTTTGTAGTGCTGGCTTAAATTGTTTATATGGTCTTCTATCCACCCTAGAAAATTCAGGTGTATTCTTCGCCTCTTCCCGATCCTCACTATTATTTTCTATCGATTGCGATTCGCTTGTTTCTTTACTGCCTGACCTTTTGAGGTCTTCGTTGGCTGCGACAAGTCCTCTTAACCTGGACTCTACTTCAAAATCTCTCTCATTTTTATGTTTGGTATTACTAGATGTAGAGGGTCCTTTGTTAGTTGTCGAGAAATCGCCATTTGCTGTAATAAAAATAATATTATTGTTACCTGTTATCTAAATCAAGTACAATGTTTAATGTAGTACTGAAAACTGGCGCATGGATAGCCTGGTTTAAAATAAAGGCATACTCACACCGCCCGAAGACCGATGCATCGACTTCTGCTAGATATGCCTGAAACATAAATTGTTGATTGATAGAATTTAGAGAGCTTCGTTGACACGTCGACGCCAATAATGGCGATCTAAAAATTGCTGAATTGATTTACTATTTGACAAAATATTATTATATTCTGGTATTGTTAAAAATCAACATCACTTCAGATATATTGTATTGGGATTGAATATGTTGTCCGTAAGTCCACGAGACAGCTTCTATAGGTTACTATTATCCAACCTGCGGTTTCGCGCGTTCCCAAGGATCTTTTATTTTCCAGAGATAAAAATATTCTAAAGTGTTAGTTAAGAGTATCAATATAGAAAATATTCTGTATTTATTTAAATTAGTAGGGTATTACATAATCGATTGTCACTAAAACTTTGGATAGTAAATTCAATTATTGACAGGCCAGTTGGCCAAACCGAAGGTCGCGGGCTCGATTCCCACCCAGGACAATCATTTGTGTGCATGAACATCTCTGTTTGTTCTGTGTCTGGGTGTAAATATCTATATAAGTATGTATTTAGAAAAAAAAATTGTATCTGTAGTAGTATATCCGTTATCTGGCTTCCACAGTACAAGCTCTGCTTAGTTTGGGACCAGATGGCCGTGTGTAAAGTATGTCCCAAGATATTTATTATTATTTATTTATTTGTGGTGTCAGTTGCAAGAACAGGGAGATACTCATAGCTATATATATATATATATTTTAACAAGTAACATTCCTTTGAACTCTAGCATCTGATTTTAAACAAAGCACATGTACTCCAGAACCACCAGATAGATTATATGATTAACATATTATAATAAGTAATAAATAAATATCCTGGAACATTATTTTACACAATCTGAGCCCCAACTAAGCCGAGCTTGTACTATGGAAACTAGACAACGGTTATACTACATAATATACCCCCTTTATTGAAATACATAGTTATATACACCCATAACAGAGATACATGTTGATGCACAAAAAGGTTTAGGAATAGAAAATAAGGAATTTAGGAAATAGAACCCAGGACCTGCATCGTTGCAGTACATTTATCAACTCATATTATAATTATATTAAACAAGCGCGAACTAGATAACTGAAATACATATTTTTGTAGATATTTTGACCCAGACAGTACAAACAGACATTTTCATGTTTATCCAACATGTTTGACCAGGTTAATCGAACTCACGGCCTGTAACCATGCAGCGTATCTAACCAACACACAGTTTCAGTTGTCGAGATCTTAAAAATCCGTTTAGACAATATTGTTATGGAAAAATCAGCTATATGCTTTAGAAATAAGGTTTCTCTATTAATCTAATAGTTAATTGTATGATCATCATGAAGAATCTTAAGATAACCCCGTAGGGTTCATTTTTCTACAACACTTAATTGTCAAAAGGGACCTTTTAGAACTCGACAACCCATCACAGTGCAAAGGGTAACTTAATTGACAAACTGTAAGTTAATTTTAAAGTAATACTCACAAATGCAATTATAGAGAAAAGCGCGAATACATTATAGGTCTTCATTTTTGCAGTGGCCCAAGACAATGTCTCTATAGCCGGGCGATTTCGATCACCAACTTACCATGATACCTTCCAGCACCTCTATTTATACCATCTCTCAACAATAGCCCCAAAATGCGCCAATTTTGCGGTACAAGTGCGTCAACTCGCAACTGTGTCAATATCAGCTCCAAATTAATTTATTAAACGTATCTTGTGACATGGTTTATTGGAGGGATATTTTTCAGTTATAACGTCATTTGAGTTAATTGTTAGATAATTTCTCATACGTAAGCAGTTAACTAAATAGTAAAGAAATATTGCGTACTTATCTGGCCGCACATACAGTATAGTAATTATTGGACAATCAATAATTTTACAGATTTTGAAGATTTTTATCAGCGGCGTAGATAACTCTTCTCGTCATGTTACGTGTTCATCTCTTACGTGTCATACGAGACGACTAAAGAGTATATCGATGACCACGTTCACCTTTCGCGAGAACAATAAAATTAATGCAAGCAAACGTTGACAATTTATTTAGTGTTTATTAATCCAGGCTACCTTTTATGACCTCAGGTTGTAGGATGTTTGGTTGGTTTACATTTTACGTGTTCATCTATTACGTGCCATAAGAGACGAATAAAGATATATAATATCGATGGCCACGTTCACCTTTTGCAAGCATGATAAAAGTAATGCAAGCAAACGTTGACGAAAATCTATTTAGTTTTTATTAACAGCCTGGGCTATCCCCTGTCGCCTCAGGATCAAGAATATTTGGTTGAATATGGGCTTAGTGCAATATTTATTATATT
The DNA here is from genome assembly GCA_907165245.1 of Habrosyne pyritoides. Classification (NCBI taxonomy): domain Eukaryota; kingdom Metazoa; phylum Arthropoda; class Insecta; order Lepidoptera; family Drepanidae; genus Habrosyne; species Habrosyne pyritoides. Next base: position 1,120,465 of record OU015594.1, on the reverse strand, counting down.
AAGTCTTTTCACCGTTCTGTACATTACAAATTACAAGACATTTAGCAGATCTTCTTGAGTAGTAGAACTCTTAGTGCAGAGTTCGTCTGGGGAAGTACTACCACCTTAACCATTTCTGCCGGGAAGTAGTAGTAGACTGTATTGATGTGTAGACGAAATGGGATGCTTGTAATAGTCTATACCACACAGCATAAATCAAAGTTCTGTATATTCTGCATCAACACAGGCGTGAAAAGTGATTTAGTTTACATAATATTCAATAATGTTATCCATTACGATTATCTCTTTAATAACCGCCTTCGGGCAACGAACAACATTTACCAAAATGTCGAAAGGTAAAACACGTTTTTTGTATAGGACCCTAATAAATTTTTACTTTATATTATTTTTTGTTTCAGCGTCTATGGTAGTACATACTTTGAGAAAATTTCACAAGTCTATTACAGTTCGTGACATACAACCTGCTGATAGCCAGATAGAACACACCGGAGCTAGTATATAGTATATTGGCATGAACGTTCAAAATTCAAAATTCAAAACCATTTATTCAGTTTAGGCCTTCGGAGGGCACTTATGAAGGTCAAATTTAAAGTTACTGAAGCTACAACGTTAACCTAAAAAACTAACAAAACATACATCATTTGCTCATGCGCACAAATTATTTATTCTGAATAGGAATCAAAGCCACAACCCAGTTTTTCCCGATTCATACAATCTCGGAGTCTTTAAGGCAAGAGTGAATAGGCATTACTTGACTTCGCGTGTACCATCCTCGACTGCATCGTCACTTTCCATCAGGTGAGATCCAGTCAAATGCGCTCAAGTTTCTATAAAAAAAAAAACAAAAAAGCACATAGGTTAGCAGCCCAGGTATCTAAACATTACTCGGACAATTATAATGATTAACAAGCGGTACATAAAGATTATACGCAGTAATAAAATTCATATTGTTCTGCGAAACACGAGCTCATTAAAATATTAATTTATCCTTTCCTATTAGCTTGTGAGACACTTGTTCACACATTGATATGTAACACGCTTCAATTTTAAAATTACTTTGGTAATTTTGTGATATAGTATTACAGATAAATATTTATTTTTATATAACTACGTTTGAGTTTTATTTCGTGACGTAAGTTTTCTGTATTATTTGTTATCATCGTCATATCAGCCCACGGATGTCCACTGCTGAAGATTTCTCCCCCTTAAATTTCCATAACGAATGGTTCTAAGCGGCTTTCATCCAGCGGAACATGTTCAGAGTTGGACATGTTGTGCGCTTAACTCTATATGCTCATTGAACCTATTACGTGACTCATGGATAGCTTGCTTTAAAGCCCCACTGATGCCCAGTTAGCAGAGCTGTAAGACTACTAAGGGGCTGGTGAAATTACAGGCACATGAGACTACTTCACGCCTCACGGTCGACAAGCCATTGACAATGCCCCTGGTGTTGTGCTGCAAATGTCCATAGGCTGCGGCGACCATTCATCTTACCATCTGATGGGACGTCGCCCTACTGCTTCTTCAGGAGTTGTCCGAAAAAAAAAAAGTTGTATTATGTAGTTAATCAGTTTTTTTTTTGTATAAAAACTTGAGCGCATTTGACTAGATCTCACCTGATGGAAAGTGACGACGCAGTCGAGGATGGTACACGCGGACTCAAGTAATGCCTATTCACTCTTGCCTTAAAGGCTCCGAGGTTGTATGAATCGGGAAAAACTGACGCCGGCAGTTTGGCTTCCACATTACAAACTTTGCTTACTTTGAGATGGTTTGGCAGTGGGTCGTGTCTGGCTGAACAAGAATAAGAAATAATCTCTTAAATAATAAAAAAATCTTTTTTTTCATAATAACTTTATTTACAACTTATAAAATTAGCTTAATTAATAAAATCTTAGTCTTTAAAGTTTACAAATTATTATGCAATGTACATTGTTTTGTTGAAATCTTTCTTACGTATATTCAGTGCCCGACCGTAAGTTTCACACATCGAGTTTTAGAAAGAGATAATGAGCATATTTGTAGAGCATTGTCTTTGTCATTAATACCGTACTAAGGTGATCGATGTCTAGTCAAAGGTTTGTGAGTGAAATTTACGCCCGGTTACTGTAATGGATGTAGAATAAGTATTTTTAATTGAAGGTAGGTACCTATTTGATACACACAGCAACATAAGTAGCTTAACATTCAAATTTTGGAACACCTGTACATTAAAATTAGTTTAAGGTATAGAAATAAAATGGTGTAGGTTTTTGTAAACGTTTACAAAACTTGTGATCAGTATATATTTCATTGTTATTGATAGTTCCAGTGTACAGGTGCTTTGGTCACCTGGATGTGGTCAACTATTTCTGTTGCTGTCTGTTCCTGTGAATGTACAATACAACCTCTTACGTGAACATATAATATTGTAACATAAGACCGTGTATGTACTATAATAGAGTCGTTTTAATAGACAACACTTCTAGTCTTGCTACAGCTAAGTAAATGAGTGTACAAAAATACCTAGTAAAAAAATATTCGTTTCATGTTTGTTAAATATGGCACAAGTTTATCCTTAGTCAATTTGTATACGAAATATCATTAAATTATTGACATAATATTATGCAGCCACCTTTCCATAAGCTAACAAGTTTAAAAGAAATATGGCAAAATACCAAAAATGTGAGAAGGTTGCTTTTACAAATTCCCAATAACCTGGCGAGACCACTCCACTAGTTATTACCCTAGTCGTTACCCCTGGACCCTGGGCAGCAGCGAGACCAATACTAGCAGGAGGCCGAAAGACAGGAGTCGTGGAAGTCCTGACGGAATATCTGCGGACATTGGTCAAACATCTGCGGTGAATAAGGCAAGGAACTACTGCACAATCATTCCCAAAGCAAATAGCTCCATGGCATCACAAAAGCTCATATCTTCAATGAAGAAGGTGTCCAGAATTCTGCTGGAATAAAACCTCCATGCAGAAATAATCGATGTTGATTTAAAAATGAATCCTTCATGAAATATTGTTCTTCTATTTGTACTGAGTATTCAAAGTTTTGGATAACACCGCCACTGTTAATTTTCAAAGTTTGAATTCCAGTATAGCCTAAGTCATTTTTGAACCAGTTTAATCTCAAACTTAATATAGACCTATTCATCTAATTGACTACGAAAAACATCAGGATCTTAAATAAATACAACCAATAATACCGTCCGCTCACTCAGCTCTAGTTTACCAATAAAAAATAAAAATGCAGTATCTATAGCGTACCCTTTTTTATAATAATTGCATAATCTTGCAATAATAGGCACTGATCAGTACAATTTGTATCTCCCTCAATTATCTTGAATCGTTTATTTTAATTTGGTTATGTAGTAAAATATTTTACACGCATGTAATACCAGAAATGAATCTTATGACTTTCTGATAAGGTTTATCTGCATCATCATATAATTAACTATAGGTTCTGTAGATGCACCATATTTCAAAATCAATAAAGTAGTTTTATGCTATGAAATGCTTTAACGTCAGAACGGTTATGAAAACGTACGAAATAGTCTAACTACAGTTCCGAGCAAGTCTCGATGTCTTTAAGTCACAAATTACATTCTCGTAAAGTAAATTAGTTTGTTTGCCTTTTAGAAAACGATAATTTTGAAGTTGAAATGCAAACGAAAACCTACTTTATGAGAATATATCGAGAGTTTTATAAATTGAAGGAGCAATTTTAAGTTTGTTTAACTATAACACTTAAGCCGTCACATCTCATAGGCCAATTTTGGGAGCATAGAATTCATAATAAAAATCTTTATTCTTAAAAAAAACGGTTCATGTTATACAATGGTAAATTGTATGGTGATGCAGATGAACGCAATGGGCTAAATTCCTTTATGGCACTCTTTGTTGTCAAAACTGGCATTCAAGTTTGTGACGCCCTTGACGTACCAGCTTCACACAACAACAGTTTTCTCGAGCTGATGCCTTCCACGTGCGTGGTACCTTATCCTCCTGACCCGCCGCATTGGACATCTGCCAATGCTCTTGTCATAGCTGCCGTACTCGCACGCTGGTGGGTTGCAATCACGATACGCTATGCACACTCTGTCCTTCAGGCTGAAGTGTTCCTTGCCCCTAGCGAAGTATAGACAGTCGCGACGTCTCATCTGGTCGGACCAGTCGCAAACGCATGAGCAGGGTCCGGTTTCCGACATGCTGGCCATGAAAAGAGTGGGGCAGGTACATCTGGGAACAATACTAATTTTTGGTGTAATCGCCAAACATATGGAGCGTAGCATCATCAGGACGTATTAGACCCGCTTTCACTGACTCGACGCATTAGCACCACAGACGTGTTACCGTTTTCGTATGTCAATTGTTGAACCAACTAAGTATATACTTATAAGTGGGGGTGTTTGAGCGATCCGATCACTTTCTGTCCGGCGGTAGGGGAGGTAACACGTCTGTGGTGTGTCGAGTCAGTGACAGCGGGTCTAATACACCCTGAAGAAACTTCGTATAGAAGCGAAACACGTGTCGATTTCCTGTTGAGTTTCTTTGTTTGGGACATGACAGAAAAGGAGATCCAGCAGAATTAGTTACTAAATATTTGTTTTCTGTATAAATATGATTATAATAATAGCCTCGACTAATATATAAACCGCGGTATGTTTGTTTTCTTCTAATAAATTTGGTTTCATCAGAATCATTTACAACAACAAAACATGTAAGTCAAGTTAGTTAGTTCCGGCAGCTGCTCTAGGTGTGCTAGCCACATCTACCATCCACAAAATAAAATCCGTATTGAATTAAAGTGTTTACCTGCGCAACTGTGGTGGCCCAGTAGGTTCATCGTCCTTCTCCAGCTTAGGTTCTTCAGTTGGCATCCTCCAGTCGTTCTGTCTCTCACTGCTTTCCGAAGTCCTCGTCTCCACGCTGTCGATGCTCAGTTTACGCTCGATCCTAGTTCTGACGGTGCTCTGAAGCGTCTCCCGCGATACACATGCGCATTGCGTGTGGTTAAAGAACAGCATCCTGGACACCTTCATTTCGCCGTTAGCTTTGTGTAGCTGGAAATTAACAAGGGAGTCTTGTTAATGGTACCCATTGAGTCTTTTTTAGCTTTACTGTAGTTTCATTTATGGGATCTCTGGTACAGTGGGGCCGTTCTTTTTCTGCCGTGGTTAAAGTAAAACCCATCCTTGTTTTTGAGGAAGACCGTAGAAAATATGGATTGTGTGAAACATTTTTAAATTCCTTGCATTTGCATGTGATGGTTAAAACCTTGGTGTTGTCTCATTCAATTTTAAATATCCGTTTAATGTTTATAGTTATTCAATCTAAAGGCTTCCTCTGTGCAAGTATATATTTGTTTAAATATTATTGGCGAAAATTTGTTATGGCTTCCGAGTTATTAATTTAAGCAATCCTTTGTATAATAGCCGTAAGTTTTCCAAATAAATAAGATAAGGGTGATATGATGTGACGACTGAAATTACGGCTATAAGGATTATGGTCAAAATGAATGATTTGACATATTCTGTAGTTGTAATCTATGTTTTCTTTTTCACCCGATCTCAAAACTCGCTCTTATAACAGCAGTGTATAATATATTCTATAAAGACGCAAAAAATCATCCAACGAGGGAATAGGCAATTCTGTATGTAATACAAAATATGACTTACGTAAAACGGTATAGGGACGTATTTGCCGTCGATAGGAGCGCACACTTCAGCTTCGTTGTAGCAGCATCCTGCGTCAGGAGCGCAGCGATGCAACTGCACGCATGGCGGCATGTATCTGAAATTTGAAATGTCGCTGATAAGTCACAGGAATTTAGCTGATGTTGAAGTGAATTTATTGTCCATTCTAAAAATACTTGAATGTCTAAGTAGTTTGGTCGCTGAGAATGTAGTCGCACTATGATTGATAATTGGACCGAAGGTTATAAACACACAGACTACCAAACTCTCAAGTGCAGCTGTCAGTACACCGATAGTTGTACCACCAGTTTAACATAAGAGGCTTGTCCTCTATGCCAAATCACAGACATGAACTGAAGTACACAATATCATGCCTCACTATGGTTTCCTTTACTGTGAAAGCTTATACTCATAATTAAATTTGAACCCACGACCTTTGTTACCGTATTGGACGTCTTCTAATGAACTGTCGCCTTTAATACGATTGCGAGTGTCTTGTTCCTTTGCGATGCCACAGTGTCTTGAAAACTAGTTTAATTATTATTGGTCCGTTAATATTTCCACATCAGTAAACCGAGTTAATATTATTCTGGTATCAAGAATTTTGAGCCATTTTTGGTTTTTACTTTATTTATCGGGCAATTGAAAAAACTTAGGTACTTACGCAGTATCAGCAGCTGGAGCGAGCTGCCTGACTGACATCCAACGTGGTTGTGGTATCAAACATTTGCCGGAGTGGACCACTTTGGCAACGTTGGCCAGAGCAACCTGGCGCATCGCTGCTCTGTCCAGCGGTGTCAGCGCGGCTGGAAAGTAACAAGGATTATTTATATGTCTTGTTAAAACCAATTTTCGTTGCTAAGTAGTAAATTGTCTCCCCCGCCTATAAGCATTTGCAACCAGGGGGATTGCCGATGCGTTGTCGAATGTGAAGTTGTTAGTCTCATGACCCTGTAATTTCCCCAGCTTCCTCACCATACAATAATACTAGTTCACTACTGCTTCACGGCAGGAATGGGTAAGATTTTAGTACTTTCCCAAATGAATACTACCGGTAGTACTAAACGGTAAACCGAATTGGAAAGATTAAAAATAAAATAATCTTGTCTGATCCTTTTTTTTTTTTTTTTTTTTTTTTTTTTATTTCTTTTTACATTTTCTACGGACTCTTAGTCCGTACTCTTTGGAGATTCTACGATGACTTATTGTAAGATCTATTGTATTGTGTTTCTAAAAATTAACATCTTTCCGCGCGTGCTCAGCTCGTTGTTTTGAACTGAGGCTTGTGGTTCCTTAATAATAGTGTTACATAAATTTTTTCTATTGCCGATACATGGATTCAAATAACTTAGCATTTACTTAAATTTAGTTACACTTATTCGTCAAAATTTATAATTCTAAATATTAAAGTTTAAGCTACATATTTCAGCCTCGGATGGTTTCGCTCCCAAAAGACTTTCCATGACAACTGCATCTCGATGTTTTATGGCCATTTTTAAGTTGTATTCGAAAATGGCTCTTGTCGACGCGGCCGTCGCCCGCTGGATAAACCTGCCGATCGCGTCATCACCGTCGTCTGCATAATAGGTGCAGCCAACGGTGTGTCTCGATATCGCCACTACCGCGTGCGGCACGCTGTCGTGGAGTTGGAGTTTTTTGGCCTTTGTTATAAAGATGAGGACCGACTCGTACGTGGCTCCTTGCGCTTCGTGGATGGTAAAGACGCGTGACCCTGTGCCCTCTCCATATCCCTTGCTGGTCAAGAATGCCTTTTCTTCCTGGGTATGGACCAGGAATAGGGTGTTAGGGAGTGTTTTGGGTACTTGCGCATCCGTATATCTCATTAGCTTCATGGAGTTTATTAGAAGTTTGGACGAGTATATACCATTGTATACCTCGTTTAGGGCGTATGCCACATCCATCGGGTTACGATGTGTGCACAACAACTCCTGGCTGATGGAAGTTACCAGGTTTGGGTGTTGGTATTTTAGAGGGAAAAGATTTTCCCTGTCAATGTAGGGTAACTGGTTTATGTCTCCGATAAGGACCACTTCGCGGGCACCAGACAACCGAGCTGCCATTACGACGGATCCAAAGTGGTTCATAAGGGCTTCGTCGACCATTAGACGGTCGCAATTTTTGGGCCCCTTAAACCCGTTCGCAAGAATGGATGCCATCGTGCGCACTTTGGTTTTGGCTGTAGCTCCAATACTTGGAGCCAGCTTTTCGCGCAGGTCTTTGGCTGCCTCGGTTGTGGTGGTGACTACGACGTCGCTTTCCGCATCGAAGTTTTTAGTTACCCAAGTTGTTTTGCCACATCCGGGAACCCCATTTACCCAGTTGAATTTGGGTATGGCCCAGTTTTGCCACGCTGCTCCTGGACCAAGGTCTCCTGAAATGGTTTTGGCCATTTCTAGGATCCTGTCGTCCAGCATGATTTTTGTGCACCGGGCTGTGATGACTATGGGGTCCTCCGATGGAGTGTTAAATTTAGGTGGGTCTGCTCGCTCGCCTTCTTCCTCCACAAAGCCACCAGTTGTGCTATACGCAGCCATATAACTCCCTGTCATTTTCCCTTTAAGGACTTTGGAGGTCTCGTTGTTATATATGGCTGCCTCCGCCTCCTCGAGTAATGTGTTTAATAGACTTTCATTTTTCTGTTGAAAGGTTTGCATGATCTTGCTGCACGTCATGAGATTGACCTCTTTGGTCGCCCTTATGGTGCCTAGAAACTCGAGGAAGGCGTTTACTGCGTGTTCTGATGGTGTTGATGCCGGGATTTGAGTAGGCAAGCTGACCTGCCCCATGTCGGCTCTCGTCCTTGCAACTGGTGTTAGCTTGGGACCTTGGGGGGGTGTATTTAGAAAATCCTCCACTGCGGCTGCCTGTCTTTCCGTGGCTTTAGATATTCTTGATTGAACCCCCGCTATGGCAGTTTTTATGGTTTTCATGAATTTTTTAAACCGGTCTCCTGGTTTGTTCCTCTCTTCTGGACTGCCGCTTTGGTCTACTGCGGCTTTGATGGCGGCTGCCTTTTGTTGTATGCGTTCAGAACCGCTTTGAGTGATCGGGCAAGAGCCTGGGTTGGTGTTACTTGGTCTTGGTGCTGAGACGCGTCGTGGAACTTTGAGGAAGCTCAGGTCTTCCCCTCTGTTTTCGTACACGACCACCTCATGCTTTTCTGAGGCTTTGATGCAGCCACAGAGGTCTGCGACTTCACCTCTCATATACTCGATCACCATAGCGTCGACGCTTATTTTACGAGGCGTGATGGTTTGTCTGATCCTTGTAGGAAGGAACTTTATACCTTTTACACTTGCAAAATCTAGTAAACCATGTATAACGCCGTATACTAATTGATATTTGAGTACGCAGGCCATAGTCTACTGGCTGCACTGCCTCCTAGTGACAAGTTACAAAGTGGATAGCATAAAAACGTTTTGTATATCAGTTTTTCCATGAAAAAGTACATAAATTTAACAGTTATACAAAAAATAAATATTCGTATACAAATTATATTTGTTTTTTGTATAATCTTACAATGGGTTTCCGCAAGGCCACTCCTGAGTCAATTAGTTCTATTTAACGAAGCTGGGAGATAATTTTTTAATAAGAAATATGTCTTTAAAATGATTCTTACAATCGTCCAAAATCCTCGGTCTTTCGTTAGTAGCAGCAATAGGGTCCACAGCCGAGACGATCCTCGGCTTATAACCTGGGCCGAGCCTGATGATCGCCGATGGTGTCACGCCCAGGTTCGGCTTGGCGGTCGAGGAGCTCAGCTCCAGCTCGTCTGTGGAATCCCAGTCTTCCTTCAATGGACGCCAGTCCATTGGGTAGTCGCCTTCTACGAGATCTGGCATGTCTTGGAACTGAAAATTGAGAATTGTGATTTTTAATGATTTCTATTTGTTTTGTTTTTCACTTTAAGATTTCGGATATAGTCAAGGGTGGCTGAATGTATTTAACTTTTTGACTACAATATTGATGTATAATAGTGACTGAATAAGATAATATAAGTTTTTCATAACATGAACCTTCTGGAAGAAGTTCTCTAAATAATAGTAAGAACCTAGGCGAAATCTTTAGCGTAACTTATGAGAACTTAGCTGCCTTGTTTTGGACTGTTTTAGAAAAGTAGTACTCATATCAGTTCTCTGGTTGTCATAGTAAAACCCTGCTGAGTGGGATCAAATAACAGTGTGCGAGGAATGCCACACCCAGTCTGAACCAGAAACGATAGAACAGAATAGATAGTGACAGTTGTTTTCAAAGAAGGGAGCCTTCTGAAACTCTTGAAACTGTGATTATTTTAGAGTAGAGAAGTCCTAATGGGGGCAACTTTCTTTAGATCTTCTATTAATTATTTACGTACGAAAAACGAAGGCCAGTTTCATGATAATGGTCGTGAATTTAAACTACATATGTTAAAATTGCTTTCACATCGCAAAAACATTACTTGTTTAAATCTGTCGTTGCCAGCTCATATTTATAAATTGGCTGAGGTTCCCAAACTCAAGGGGTTAAGTACCTATGACGCAATGTCATTTAACAATTGATCATTCTGTATTTTATGGAACTGCGTTGCTTCTAAAGCTACTTGATCATTTTAAAGCAATGGAGCTTTTTTATCCGACTACGGCAAACCCAAAAGAAGGGCTCTGATTTTAGCATTCTATGTTTGTACGTTCCACCATATAGGCACACAAAATTACTGTGCCGATTTTGATGAATACTAAATACTACTAATACTTCATGCTACTTTATTCAATACTAGCTGTCCCCCGCGGTTTTACCCGCGTTCCCGTGGGATGTCACATGTATTATACATAAAATACTTCCGCTTCAATCACTCTATCTATTAAAAAAAACGCATTAAAATCCGTTGCGTAATTTTAAAGATTTAAGCATACATAGGGGCATAGGGATATAGGGACAGAGAAAGCGACTTTGTTTTATACTATGTAGTGATTGATATCAAAAGACTTATATCCCCCAATAAGATGATGATATCAATCTGCACAACTTGTTTCATACTTTTGAGTTTATTTTGTTTATTCCTTTTTCTTTGATGCCAGTTTTTATTTAATTGAAATAAAAAAAAGTTTGTTAAAGTCGTCCAGTTGAAAGCCCATTTGGCATTTAAGGATATCATTAAAAAATCATCTTTATTGTTTTTAAGGTAAAATTAAAACCATTTATTCAGTTGAGGCCCCCTCGGAGGGCACTTATGAAGATCAAATTTAAAGTTAATGAAGCTACAACCGGTTCGGAAGTCAGCCTTCAACTGAGAAGAACCGGCAAGAAACTCAGCAAGGTTACATTCTTTCTTATTAAATATTTTTTTTATGTAAATTTTATCTATTCTGACATTTTGGCTATTTTATAATATCAATTTTACATAATTTTATATTTAACAATTACAAAATACTTGTTATAGGTAACATTAAAAAACAAAACAAAAAAAAATAAAAGAAATAACAAGACTACAAAATAGAAAATAACAATAATTACAACTACAAGAAAATTAGAGGTGCACTGTGCAGAGAGTAGTTATTTCCATACATTTTTATCTTCAATATAATGAACTACCTTGTAATACGCTTTTTTATGGTTGACTTCTTGATTTAATGGTTAATTGTATGATGATTCTGACCTTTATCATATCACCATAGGGTTTATTTTTCTATAACATATAGCTATCAAGACGTACCTATTAGATCTCTACAACTTTCGATTGCTACTTATAAATAAAATAAATTATGTTCTTGTATGAAACTATAAGAAAAATCATATAGGAATTCTTTATTCTTGTTGAGCTATTTTAAATAATACAAATTGAACTTTATGTGTTCAAAATACAGTTAAGGTTTGCCTAAATAGTATATAATACGAGAATTATTTTCTTTCAAGACTTAAAGGGTTATCATTCACCGTTAGCTGTCCGTCTATACAAGTTATTATAAAATTTAAATGTTTGTCTGTGACTTCGAAACAAATGCCAAATATTATAGAAACCTGCTATTTATGCGATGCCTGAAAGTTTAAATAATAGATAAATATAAGATCCTTTGAGAATGCGAGCAAAACCGCAGTAGAAGCTAGTTACGAATAAGCAGGTATACAGTAATTACGTTAAGTTATATTATACTCCTTGTATAGCTCAGTAAGTCAGCTGGATTGCGCCGGAGTCGAACCCGCATCCTCTAAGAATAGCAATCTTATTTAAGCCCATGCTCGTGTCTGTTTCTTTTCAAATTTCAAGATCGATTTTTATGACTCAATCGATCGAAGATCAAACGGACCATTATGTTGCTCTTTGATCACTTCAAATCGATAGGAGATTTTATGGTTATTTGTTTGCGTATTAAAGCAATGTATTTTTCAAGCCTATTTAAGGTATGATTTATGTTTTGCTTTTACTATTATAATACTTCCTGTATTAGTGTAGAGTAATGAAGATCGAAATTGGGCAATATTCTACTATGGTTGCTTAAATGTAGATTTTATGATAGTGGGAAGCTGTAGTTCTGATTTAGAAATTATGACATCAAAGAAGACACGTTCCTTGATAATTTAAATGACTTGAAAAGTAAGATGTTTTCATTTTGACGTTTTTCTTTTTGTGTTAAATGAAGTTTAGCACACAGATAGTGAATTCCAAATTAACATATCTGTTTCTATTTATCCCTGAAAAATACAAGATCCCTCAGTAAGCTATTCTGTAATTTATTGTCTACAAACAGTTCTTCCAATCGCACTACTATTTAAACTCTTCAGAGCATACCAATTTTGGGAGTCGGTTTATTAAGTTATTTCAGTAACAATTTCAAGATAACCACATAATTACGTTCGTTTATTTCCGCAAAACAACCGCTGCACACCTTCTTTTCAAAGCTCCGACAGTGTCAATGCAACGACCGGGCAATTTCCCCAAGATTGTTGTTTAAACGGCAACATCCGACGCACCTGGGAGCGAGATCCGCCTGCGGCTACTAACATTACTCAGAGTTGTGATTCCGTAAAGAATGTCTCCCTTCCAGCCTCTATGCTCAGTCTCGTTCCTTTACTACGCAATCACATGAGAGGATTACTTTCCGAGGCCTCGTTTCGCTTTCTTTATGGGAAGGAATACGGTACTTACGCGTCCAATATAAAAAGTTGGTAACAAAATTCTGACGGTTATTTTTGATTGATATTTATAGTGTTATTAATAAAGGAATACTGAGCATCAATTTCCAGGACTTCTTACTTTTTATGCTTCCTAATAACTTTCATATTAGGTATGTTGAAATTTTACATTGATGCAATGTCTTTCTTTATGTGCTTTGTCTGGTGGATTTTATGGTTTCCAGTAAGTGTTTTGTAGTATTAACTGTTGAGTTTAAAGAAGGAATCCTTTATGTTATTATTATGCATATGTTGTTGTTATTTTTGAGTAATTTTTTTTTATACCACATTGGCCGACAAACAAACGGACGGTCCATCTGATGGTAAGTAGTCACCGCCGCCTATGGACATTTGCAACACTAGAGGCATCGCCAATGCGTTGTCGGCCCTGAGACGTGAAGTTGTTAAGTCTCATGTGCCTGTAATTTCACCGGAATATCTTAGTTAATATCTTCGGTCTATACGCGAAGTGAATTGAATGAAAAACATTTTGTTCCATTCTCTGCATTACATTTAACAAGAGATTTAATAGAATATTTACAGCCGGCCGCCTGACGTCAACCCTATTTGAGAACGCTTTTGTTGACCACTTGGTGCAAAGTGCACATGGTCATCGGTATACCCTTTGGTTACCTATAATTACACCCTTCGGATGAATTGGAGTATTTCTCAAAGGAAGGATCAAAATGCAGGATGAGGTAAGGAAGATATTATAAAAAAAAATTGCAAATACTATTTGACTGGCTAATTGACATGTGTTTTTAAGCTTGACAAGAATTTTTAAATTATAAAATGTAAACCATTCCTAATTAATTACAATTGTATTTTATTACTAATGAAAATTGCGTTCTGGCCAGGTATTCCTTAAAATTATATTTTTTATCTATACATTTACTGTCTTCATGAATTCAATCTACCGTTTCAGCTTTTCTTTGATTTTCAATTGTTTGCATTGAGATTTAATATTTTACCCACCATTCACAAGTCCATATCTTTGTACCGCATTCTCAGAAACAAATGAATTATTAAAAAACAAGGTGTCTACTAAACTCGCATTGCAGACACTCAAATTATCTCTGAAACGATCTAGTCCAGCCATAAGACTGTGTCTGCACCGCACAGGAAGCTGGCAATTTCCCAGACGCGTCTACACCAATAGCATTACGTGTCGTTTATATGATAACTGTCGCATTATGGTCATAAACGTGCTGCTTATGGGACCATTTGGATTTCTGATAACCTGATGCACCACATTAATAAGCCAATAAAAAACCGTTTATGTATTTTCGTCCTTATTCTGATTTGATAAAAAGGCATAGGTAGCTAATTTTGGACAAAATCGTAAAACGAGAAATATATGCATCTATTTCGAGTAACTTGGAGTCATCATCATCATATCAGCCCAAAGATGTTCACTACTGAACGGTCCTGAGTCGCCTTCCTCCAGCGGCTCCCAGCGACTGACCTCCACCTGGTGAGCGGTCATCCCACACGGCGTTTTCCTGTACGTGGTGGCCACTTGAGAACCTTTCATCCCCATTCGGTTATCAGTTCCACAAGCGATATCGCTTGCCCATTGCCACTTCAGCTAACTGAATCTACGAGCTATGTCTTGAGTTAAGACTTGGTTTTTCTACGACTCATATAAAATAAAATAAAAATGGCTTTATTTGATTCCACAATAATTAGTTAGAAATAGAATTAATAATTAATATTAATTAATTTGACATTGAATAAATTTTATTACAAAGTAACTCTATCTAATCTTATCGAATGTATGGTTTTGTCATGAGATCTGCTAAGGATTTTGTTCGCCCCTCAACATATTTATATCTGTACAAGACATTGATACGATCGCAACTAGAGTATGCGGTGCCTGTGTGGAATCCCTTTTACACTAAATATTCAGACCGCATTGAAAAGATACAAACCAAGTTTTTAAAGACTATGTATTACCGCTGTTTTCACTCGTCTACATCATTATCATACGCCAGCTTACTTAAAAGGAACAAATTACTTGATTTAAAATCAAGACGAATTCTTTTAGAGACAACATTTTTGTTCGATCTGTGCAGTAATGTCTATGACTGTATGGAGATACGCAATAGAATAAGTTACATAGTGCCTAGAACCACGGTATGCCGTGGGGTCCGCGCAAGGCTTTTCTTTGCTGTTAACTCTTGTCGTACCAACGCAGGCTTGCGGGCGCCATTGCGCAGGCTTACTGATAGCTACAACAAAAACTTCAACCATATTGATATGTTTGCTTATCCAGCACGTAAATTTAAAAACATGGTGTTAAATAGTTTAATTGGATAAATGCTCTGTATTCGTCACATATATATATATATATATATTTTTAATAGGAAGTTATAAGTATTTTATTTGTTATTGTATCACAAATATATAGTTTTGTAGGTTTTAGTATATATAGTTTTATAAGTCGCATGATAGTTTTAACATAATTAAATTTACTTATATTCTGTGGAAAATGCTGTTGGTCACACATTTGTGCATCTTTTTATCGGTATTTAAGTTCAAATGTAATGTGTAACTGTTTGTTTTCCCAAATAAATAAAATAAAATAAAAAATAAAATAAAAAACTCTAAAAAAAAAAAATTTACCCTCAACGTCAGATCATTATCAACACCTGAAAAACTGCTAGAACTGAAGACAGCTCTCTACGACTCATATGACAGACAAATGACGTCACTTGTACGGTGTAACAGAGAGAGCGCACAGCGGTCGTGTCGCAATGTCAACAAAACTAAATCGATTAGAAAGATTAATAGAGTGACAATTTGAACAAATAATCTAAAGGCGACGGGCCAGTTGGCATGGTGATTAGAGACCCTGACTGCCACGCCGCAGGTCGTAGGTTCGATACATACGAATAGATAGAACAAACGTTTGTGAGCTGTTGTTTCTGCCTGGGTGTAAATATCTGTATAAGTATGTATTTAAGCAAAAAAACTGTCAACTGGTTACCATAGTACAAGCTTTTCTTGGTTTAGCATCAGATGGATATGTGTAAAGAATGTCCGGGGACATTTATTAGTATTAAAATGAAATTGGAATGGATCTGCTTGATATTATATTCAGCACAACAAATCGATCAACCTTTTTAGATAACCAGGTCTTAAACCCCATGCTCATTGCTCCAGGGTATTATTTATTGAGACAATGGCGGTTTGATTTTTATCTTTGTTCTGCCACCTTACGAGGTTTCGGCAACAACTCAGTTTTACAAACCGGTTGCAAACAAGGAAACGAAGCAACTAAATCCCTACATTCATAAATTAACTGTTTTAATTATCCTAAGCCTAGCGTACATTACAGTAGATATTTCTAGCTTCTAGTAATGTTAAGTCTTTAAGATGTAAAATGATGCCAAAATTAATAAATACCAAAAATAACTAGTTTGAAGCAATGATAGTTTAGTGACGTCGAATAAATCGACGTAGTCGTAGATTCGAATAGAATGAGCTTGGGCTTTTGCTACCTAAACGAAAACATTGTGAGGTTTGGTTTTGCTAAATTATTTCTCTTTAGTTTTCATTTTTTATCATAAATGTGTGCTATTCTTCTACTATTCGAAGTTATTAAATCTCCAGACATCTACACTAATATCAGAATGAGCTAAAGTTTGTAAGTTTAGATGTAGGAGGTAAACTAAGTAACAAATCATCTGACGTCAAAAATCCTTACACTGAATGAAAGCTACACTATTCGTTTATAACATAGGCTATGTTATAACCCTGAAATACATTGGACCCTTCAAGCATGCAGATGAGACTGCACGGTAGATAATAAAATCATAATCTCGTCCATCAAAACGCCAAAAAACATTGCTTCTCATATCTCGTAAGTAACGTAGAGATCACACGAGACAGCATAGCAGGAGCAATACATCACCCTGTCAATAACTTAATAATAACTGACCACACTGACCTTCCACAGCGAATTCCCTGATTTATAACCAACACACTGGCATGTTTACATGTACTATCTCCACAACGATAACCTCCCGACTCACTCAATGGAGTCGGTGATCTTTCTCTCGTGGACGTGTGACCTCAAAACGTATTGTTTCCATTTGGCAACCACGCTTGCTTTGTACAGCATCGTGAAATGCTAGTCGGGTTATTTGTGAAATGACAAACGGTTATGTGCAAGCTGCATAATTTTCTTGTTTATTTTGTTGCTGAAATTGTTGCTAAGAGATTAGTAAGAGGAAAGGCGTACGTTTCATTATGAGCCGTCTTTTACAACTATTTTCGCTCGGTTCTGCTGTTCAATTAAGCGTATTTCTAGAAGAGCTTTGTGTGTATCTCTTTTTTTATGTCAAGTACCCAAGCCGATGCCCAAAGCTGGTAGTTACCGCCGCCTATGGTCATTTGCATTACATTACATTTGCATTACAAGCAGCATCGTCAATGCGTTGTTGACGCTGAGACATGAAGATGTTTAGTCTCATGTGCCGATTATTTCACCGGCCCCCTTCGATCTTTCGAAACAACTGCTTCGCGTTGGAAATAGGTATGGTCTTAGAACTTTCCCGGACAAAACTACTACAATTAATAACGAGAATTATTGAAAGCATAATGCCCATTCAATATTTTGGACCAGACTTTGGTTGCCTAGGTATTTCAGCTCTGGGTTAAGACTTATCAATCGCTAGTTTTTAAACCTATCTGCCAACGGCTGAACTAAAATTCCACACAGATAAAAAGGTGCATAACCCGACAATGAGATACAGAACAAGTTTATCAAAATTCACAATGCAATAGTGTCCATACCGATGTGTTTTGTTGATATAATTGAAGCCCACCCGGTCTCGAAGCATTTCATTTCTTGTGGGAGTACGATCTTTATTCATGATGTGAGAATACAATGACTTGCCGGTCTTGATTCAGTTCTACGTACATACTTTAATATTATGCATTTTATATATATGCGTTTCAACTATATTTGCAGTACCAATGGATAGATGGCGCCACTTGTTGTAAATAGATATTACCTACATCGAGCTATCGAAGTTCTCTCGCCTCATAGCAAATTTAGAATCACCAGGTGCGATGATGTCGTCTGGCGGAAGATCCCCTCTCCACAAAGGAGAGACCTCGCATATTGTTCAATAGCTTTCCCCCGCGGATTACCCTACGTTCCGGAAGACTGTAATGCGCGAACTGTCAAACGTGGGAACTTAAAACAGTCGGTTAAGTTTTCTGATATTGTCAAATTGTCTGCGCAATTTTCGTTCCGTTAGAGCCTTCTGGATAGTATTAAAAAACGTTAAAAAAAGACAGTAAATCGGTTGAGACGTTCTCAAGATATTGCGTAACCAAGGGAAATAAGGATTTCCGAATAACCCTTTGAAGGAAAAAAAAATGAAAAGTCGCCCGGAAATATTTTATGTGATTTTTTCTATGGTATTTTTGTATAAATTTAACGCCATAACTCACGGTTTGAATATGCTTTCCACGATACCGGGAACAGCTAGTCTTAAAATTCTTGTGGGCCAAAACGAGTTTGTTTTAAATTATACCCATAAGTCGATCGATCAATGTCCACAATTTGCTTGCGATTTTGTTTTATTTTGACAACATAACAGCTTCACAAATTGAACGCAAATTGGGGCTGTCCATCAATCAATAAATCATAAAGTGAACAGAGACAAATCACATTGTGAACTGGACTTTAAAAGGGTTGGTATTTAGTTGCTTTTTAGCTTGTTTACAAAATCTGATGAATTTGTTATTGTTTGTATTGGTGCGTGAAAAGTTTCGTGCAAAAAGTACGTTACGTATTTGAATGAAACTTGGCTCATAGATAGTTTGCAACCTGAATTAGCGCATAGGATTTATCCCGGAAAGATGTTACATCCCTCAGGCACGCGGGTGAAGCCGCGGGGGATAGTTAGGTCAGTTGGTAGTGAAATAGAAATATTCCTTATTTATGTAGCCTTCCACTAGCCCTTCTTTATACATCGTTTTCGAAAAGTTATATCCAAACGTGCAAAGAGTTTGGACACTACAAAAATCAATTTCACGACTACATAAAGACAAAATTTGCTTTTATTGCAGTTTTTCTAACCAATAATTTCGAGCGAATCCATTTATAATCAAAAACAATTTTTTTTTTACTCCAACTAAACTTCAACATTGTTTGTTAAATAAATAGACTGTAAGGCGGGGAATGCATTGGCAGGGGTTATTATCCGATAATTATATAAACCCATTTAATACATAATGTATTCACAGGAAATACTTGAAATTCTGTAGGCACTTTGTATAAGGAACGTAAACATTGTATGATGTTTTACTTTCGTTAATGGAGTGACAGGTTTAGCGAGTTTGTGCTTATTTATAAATTTAATACAATAAACTACATAAAGGGCCCGTGAAAACTACTTAACAGATCATCATGAAACTTTGTTCACATATTCTTGGAGTTATTAGAAGTAACATAGGATAGTTTTTGTGCCGAGAAAATGTTACATCCTTCGGTAACGCGGGTGAAACCGAGAGGGTCAGCTAGTATATGTATAGATTTGGATAGATTTTCACCCAGACACAGAATTAACATGTGTTCATGCACACAAATGTTTGTCCTGGATGGGAATCGAACCAACGACTAAGACGTGGCACGACCAAGCCAACTGGCCTGTCGTTGCATTATTCATAGTAATGTCATCATAACCAGACATTATTTGGCGTCAGATGTATCATGACATGATGATGTCATTCATCTCATGTCGACCCATTCACACTATGTACATAGTTTATCTACACAAACATACAAACATTACGACACGCCGGTTTCCACTGATTTATGTCACAATAAACGAAGACTGCAGTTTGACCTCGTATCCTGTAAGTTAGTAACTATAAAGATGGCTGAACGTGTGGCCATTATTAGTAATAGTATAAAATAATAATGACTAGAGACACACTGCAAGTAAGAGAGCCTACAGATTGAGAACTGCAATGCAGTCGAGGATTTTTTTATTTCTCATTCTATCTCCTTCCAGCTCATTCCACAACCTGAGCAACCACGGTAGGAAGGTGCAATCGCACCGTGCGTATTTTTGTATCTATTAGGTTTATGCCTTTGGTGGGTTGAGGCCCTAAGCGGACTATTCAGCGAGCGCTGAGAGGTCTCAACTGAGGAATAGACCACTACTACATGAAAACAGCTTATATTCGTTCCGCTGCTGGAGCTCGAGCTTCTCTTACCGGCTCGCATGCGTCTCACTCTCCTCCTCACGGTACTCCACGGAGCTAATAGAGAGGAAAGACTTTGGCGGTGTTTTAGCTATTCAGCGCAGCTTATCTTTTTCGAACATAAGTTATGCGAATGTTTGTAAAAATAGTATGTAGGTTTAAATACTACACATAAATGAACTTGCTACAACAATTTATGTAATGATCTTGTAACCTAAATTTAGCTTATTTTTTGTTATTTTCATTTTAGTTTAGTTATGTCTCAACATTGTAAATTGTAACCCATGGAAATGTAGCCCCATCACAAGTATTCCTATAACTTAATGGGGTTGCCTCAATTTTGTGCTGTAAACATTTGTATGAAAAACAATAAAAACTTTTTAATTTTTTATTTATTTAGGTTTATAAACCACACCCTTTTACCCGCGGCATTGCTCGCACATGCTTCAGGATTTGATACACAGGGATTTCTTTTATAGTCAGTAAATTTCTTGTTTTATATTTTATATAGCTATGCTCCGCAGTTGACCCACCGCGTCGCATCGCCCGCTCGAGCTATTCATTCGTTTTCGCTTAACATTCTTGCTGAGTTTTTTTCTCTTTTGCTCGGCTCCTTAGGGCCGTAGAGTAATGTAAAGTAGCCTATTTCGACAAAAATTTTAAGAGTAGTAGAGCTCTTAGTGTAGAGTTTGTCCGGGGAAGTACTACCACCTTACCCATTTCCACCGTGAAGCAGTAGTGCAATTGTATTACTGTGTTTCGGTTAGAAAGGTAAGGGGGCCGGTGAAATTACAGGCACATGAGACTTAACAACTTCACGTCTCAGGGTCGACAACGCATTGGCGATGCTCCTAGTGTTGCAAATGTCCATAGGCGGCGGTGACCACTTACCATCAGGTGGACCGTCTGCTTGTTTGTCGGCCCAAATGGCATAAAAAAAAAAAAAAAATTGGGCTGAAGCAAAAATATTCTTTTTAATCTGACAGGAAGTTTCAGATTAGTAGTTGTTGTTTGGTTTCACTTGTTTATTTTATGTTTCTTTGTTGTTATTTTATTTCTTTCTTAATACACTCTTCACTTTTATTATCATTGAAGGATTAAGATATAGGTATTTACCAAAAACCTTGTATTTTCTTCTCATACCTATGGATAGTAAAACAAGTATTTTATATAGTTAATTCTATCAAGCTAATTCTGTATCGTCAAATAAGCTAGCTTACCGATGCAGTCAACTACATAATATTAAAAGCTATGACTCGTCTAAATGCGCTTTAAGAAAACGTGTAACTATGAATAATAATAAAACTCGACGAATAAGCAAATGTTTATTGCTGTGCGGTTGGTAATTAGGAAGTCATTTTATAATAAATTTTACACATATGGCGCGGTTATATTTATTTAATATTTAATTGTAATAATAAACCTGGGGCATTCTTTACATACCCAAACTAACCGAGCTTGTTGTATGTGTGTATGACTACTGATATACTTCTTTGTTTTAAATAAATACTAATATAGATACTACCCTGCGATTTCACCTGGGTTCCCAAGGGATGTAACATTTTCCGGGTTATGCACACAAAACTTTTGTCCTGGGTGCTCATGTTTATATATATATATATATATATATATAAATAATAATATATGTGTGTACGTTCTCTATGGACTCCAAAACGGTTAGACTGATTTTTACAGGACTTTCACGGGCCGATAGGTGATGTTATAAGGAGTAACTTGGGCTACCTTTTATACCGCGAAAATGTTACGTCTTTTACGAACGCGGGTGTAACCGCGGGGGACAGCTAGTAGCAAATATTATTATAGTAACCTCTTAGATGATTTTGAAACATTGTATTGAAATATAATTTTAATTAAATTTCGTTAACAAATTTAGCAAGTTGATAAAATATGAGAAACATCCCTTGGCTTAAATAAAACTCGTTAATAAATAATAGATTATATCTTCACGCCCATTACCGGAAGGAGAGACATAGGTTTTCATACTGAGGCCCAGAATCAGTGAATATATTTTAAGTCCCAACGTGACCACATTATCGCCGTCTCTCGGGCACTTTACCAATTTTGGGCTACATCTTTCTAATCGAAGAAACATTAAAATTGCCTTGCCGGGCACGGAAATCAAGCTCTCATTACCGACACCGCTGCCTACCACTTTGGGGTTGATGGGCGTGATGATATGTAGGTATCATCCTATGTAAATAAATTTAGGATAGGCTTGTGTGAATTTGTATCTTATTTGTTATAGCTTAGGATCTAAAAAATAAATTGGAAACAACGAAACATAAAACAGTAACTAAATGCATAAAGTAAACGTGACAAGAACAAAAAGAGGTTAAAACCCAATGATAAGCAAACTATCGATGCGCTATCCGCACTCAGAAATGGCAACACAAAACATTTTGGTAATTGACTGAACTCCATTTAGTCGCACTCCTATTAAACGTAACTAACAATGTTTATTTATCTTCTAACAACAAGTACACCGTAATGTGGCATTTATATTCTTTCCCTTTCTTGCCGCGTATAAGCTATTGAAATATTTTATAATATTAAGTATGTGCGCGGCTTTTGAGAACCATGATTTTGAAAGGAATTATAAATAGTTTTCATTCAAATAGGCCTTTACAAGCATGAATAGTCTGACTCTAATACCCTAGTACCCCAGAGGTGGTAATATACTGAGAAGAGCCGGCAAGAAACAGCAATCTGTTAAATGGCATGTCTATTTTATAATACGTTATTGGTAAAACCCACCATAAAAATGTAACAAGCTAACCCTTCCAATGCTACAATGGAATTCTATAATTAGTCTCATAAACAGAGGGGAAATAATGATCGCAAAGTGGACTCCGTTGCTACAAACATCCGCGACAAGCTCCTTTAGCTTGTCGCGGCAATGCTGCACTTTGTTTGAATAATTTAAAAGCTATCCTACCGGAATACTAACACATTGGTCACGATGACCCATTGGGTTAAGTTAGTTACAGTAGGAGAATAAGTTTTATTTTGTTGGACTATTAAAGTGCTTTATTGTTCACAGAACAAACAAAAATTCGCATTTATAATAATAGCTAGGATTTTGCTGAGATACTTGTCGGTTCTTCTCATAGAAGCTGACTTTGTAGTGGTAGTTTTAACAGCTTTGCCATAAGCCCCTAGTTTATTACATTACTATTTACAACGTGTTACAGAATACCCAGTAAACATATAATTATTATCAAAGCCAACAACCCTAGTAAGCTGTCATATCAGGGAACCAGATTATTGAACAGAAAGGCCTACGTACCTATTTTACTTAATAATTGTCTACTTTAATAGTTTTTCTATTTTTCTGTTTTATTATTT
Organism: Habrosyne pyritoides; assembly: GCA_907165245.1. Classification (NCBI taxonomy): domain Eukaryota; kingdom Metazoa; phylum Arthropoda; class Insecta; order Lepidoptera; family Drepanidae; genus Habrosyne; species Habrosyne pyritoides. The sequence goes on along the minus strand of OU015594.1, from coordinate 1,097,014 downwards.
TTTTGGGGTATGATATACAGCGTTACTACGGTTCTTAAATATTGTGAATGGACTCGCTATAAGGCCTTTAACCTCCTTTCGGCTTTACGGGTAGTTTTGTAACACCATGTATATTTTTTTTAATAGTAATAATAATAAATATCCCGGGACGTTCTTACACACGGCCATCTGATCCCAAACTAAGCAGAGCTTGTACTATGAAAACCAGATAACTGATATACATTTTATTTTTTCTAAATACATACTGATATATATATTTACACCCAGACACAGAACAAACAGGGTGGGTGCCACCAAGCCAACTGACCTGTACATTTTTATAAAATCGTTAAATATTGTTTTAGTTATTTTAAAGTCTTGCCATAGTAAAATTCAGCTTGTACACAATTGAAGTAATTTGTAAAGCTAGTCATGCTCTAATTACCGAACCACTTTCCTCGTTCCATAAGACGGTGTTATCATTTCGCTATCTGTAGTTACTATGTCCTCAATGCACTCGACATTTCTCAGGAACGTGACACAGTACTGAGTTTGCGTTTAAACTATACTAGCTGTCCCCCACGGTTTTACCCGCGTTCCCGTAGGATGTCACATGTATTATACATAAAAACCTTCCTCTTCAATCATTCTATCTATTAAAAAAAACGCATCAAAATCCGTTGCGTAGTTTTAAAGATTTAAGCATACATAGGGATATAGGGACAGAGAAAGTGACTTTATTTTTATACTATGTAGTGATACAACAAAAATTTGCGTCCACTTGGAAAAACTTTACGCTTTTGAATTTTATTTCAAGCATTTGTACTGTTTTAATTTAGTACCTATATTATAATAATAAGTTGTTAGTTGCTCCTTCTACCAAGGCTTACATAGTTATTTATAACAAGTAGCAATTATACAAATTCATTCAACTTAAATTAATTTTCATTTGCCCTGAGCACACTATCTTGAGTCACTTAAGAAATTAAATATATATACATACATTATATCTGATAAATAAAAAGGCATTTAAATTTACATGAGTAGTTTTTCACTTCATTTAAATCATGTTTCATCGTAATTATATAAATCTAAAGATAAAAAAGGAGTTGGTACCCAGACGCAGACGTCTACCCTTAAATGGTAAAAGTGTAGAATGTTAGGTATTTTCCAGACACTAATGAGCAGAAATGGAGGACTAATTTGTTTGGTTCGGGCTAAGGAAAGTAATTTGAATTTGCTATTTTAGGTTATGGCTGTGTATATATCGCTGATATTAAAAACAAAATTAAATAGGCAAAATACTTTTTCTTTTTCAAAATATGTATTGCCTTTTATTGTTAAAGAAGAGTTTTTTCTCTGTTCTTCTCAGTTGAAGGCTGAGTTTTGTGGCCGTGGTATTTCAATCTTACATCGGTAATGGTGACCTTCATTAATCCCTTCTAGGGCCATCATCCGTAAACCGGGTAAGGAAGACTACTCACATCCTAAGTCTTACAGACCAATAGGCCTCCTGTCAGTCCTCGGCAAAATTGTTGAGAAACTTCTGGTAGGCAGACTTCAGTGGCACATCTTCCCCACCTTAAACAACAGACAATACGGCTTCATGCCGCAAAGAGGCACAGAGGACGCCCTTTTTGACTTAATAGAGTATATACGAGAGGAAGTTGAAAAGAAGAAAAGCATCGTCCTCGTTATATCTCTGGACATAGAGGGTGCCTTTGATAACGCGTAGTGGCCAGCTCTTAAACTCCAACTACAGAGGAAAAAGTGTCCTCAAAACCTCTTCAAGCTAGTTAACTCATACCTCGCAGACCGAAAAATCGAGGTGAACTATGCCAGAGCAACATACGGGAAGGAAACGACCAAGGGTTGTGTCCAAGGGTCCATTGGAGGACCAACCTTCTGGAACATTATCCTAGACTCGTTGCTATATAATCTGGAAAGTAAGGGGGTTTACTGCCAAGCTTTCGCAGACGACGTGGTTCTAGTTTTCACAGGCCAAACCACAAACACGATGGAGCAAACCGTCAATACCACCCTAGACGCTGTGGTGGAATGGGGGAAACTAAATAAGCTAAACTTCGCACCACATAAAACAAACATGATGTTGCTAACGAGGAAGCTAAAGTACGAGCCCCCCAATATCCACATGGCCGGTGTTGGACTCAGCTTGGTCCAGGAAATTAAACTCCTAGGCCTTATCATCGACCACAAGCTCTCCTTCAAATCACATGTCACCACACAATGCAAGAAAGCAGCTGACATATACAAACAGCTGGCACGCACAGCAAAGGTGACGTGGGGCTTGAATAGAGAGATCACTAGAACCATCTACGTCGCAGTAATAGAGCCCATCATGACATATGCCTCGAGCGCATGGTCTCCAGCCACTAAGCTAGAGCTAATCAAGAAACAATTTGACTCGGTGCAGAGAGGCTTTGCCCAAAAGATCTGCAAAGCATACCGTACAGTATCACTTACGTCAGCACTTACGCTGTCAGGACTTCTCCCGCTCGACCTGAGGGTGCAAGAAGCCGCAAGTCTGTACAGGACAAAAAGAAACCTCTCTCTCGACTACTTACCAGCAGGCAAGGAGCTCGAAAACAACGTTAGCTATTTGGACCAGAAACACCCGTCCAGACTCATATCCACGGACTTCGAGCTCCTTGAGAATTTTGACCCCGAGACCCTTAAATCCCACCATGTCGCTGGCCCTCAAATCTATACAGATGGCAGCAAAATAGAGGGCAAAGTAGGAGCTGCTCTCACATGGTGGGAGGGGGGAAAGGAGACCATTAACCAACAATTCAGCCTGCATGCCTCGTGTACAGTATTCCAGTCGGAACTCTACGCACTCTTTAGGGCCACTCAGATGGTGAAACTTAGCAAGGAACCCATCGTTAGCATACTGAGTGACTCAAGATCCTCACTCGACCTGCTAAAAAATCCCAAAACGAGCCACCCCTTAGCCAAATCCATCAAAGAGTGCATCGAGGAGATTAAAGCGGAAGGAAGAGAATTACGGCTGTTCTGGTTAAGGGCACACGTGGGCACAGCTGGCAACGAACGAGCCGATGAGCTCGCCAAGTCGGCAGCGCTCACTAAAACAACCCAAGACTACGACAAAATCCCCTTATCCTTTGTCAAGAGGAAAATCAGAGAAGAATCAGTCCGCAAATGGCAGGACCGTTACGAGACCTCCAGCACTGGGACAGTCACAAAAACGTTCCTTCCAGACGTCGACAAGGCGTACCGGATAGTAAGGACAACTAAACTGACACCCCATCAAGTGCAAGCTTTGACAGGACACGGGGGAATAGCCGAGTACCTGTACAGATTTCACCTTAAAGACACCCCAGGGTGCGAATGTGACAACTTAATTAGGGAGACAGTGTGGCACATAATTCTTTAGTGGCCACGGTTCCTGGCAGCCCGACATGACCTAGAATCCGTCATTGACATGAAACTGGTCTTGTCGGAATTGCAGTACGTCCTCGCAGACCCCTATAAAAGGTTACACTTCCTGTCTTATGTGGACACCATCTTCCGCATAGCAACAAGCAGGAACAGTACCCTCAATAAACCGGACCCTCGATCACAAACGCCATTGGCCAGGGTCCCCGAGTCCTCACTACCCACAGCTCCCCAGCCAATTATAGATGTCCACACCATTGCCATTTCACAACTAATGGCATGCGGGGAGTGTGCGGAACCGGGAATCAGGGTAAGAAGCGTAGCCCTCTTCATGGACAATAACACGGAGAGACTCGGCATAAGCTTCTGTACCGCAAAATCACCGAAGCGCGTAGCCATATCGCCGGGTCTAGCCGCCCTCCTAAACGGAAGCACCACCAAAACATGTATGAAGCGCAAGGTTTTCAATGCGCTGCCTGAGTCGAGGGTAGCCGGCTGCCCTTGTCGAATAGTGCGATCGCGAAACAAAACGATCGCACTATTGGAATGGGGGGAGCGGACCCCATTTGCTCTTGCAAGTTTAGTGCTTTCCAGAATAGGAGAAATTGAAGGCCAAACCATCACGCCTCGTAAAATAAGCGTCGACGCTATGGTGATCGAGTATATGAGAGGTGAAGTCGCAGACCTCTGTGGCTGCATCAAAGCCTCAGAAAAGCATGAGGTGGTCGTGTACGAAAACAGAGGGGAAGACCTGAGCTTCCTCAAAGTTCCACGACGCGTCTCAGCACCAAGACCAAGTAACACCAACCCAGGCTCTTGCCCGATCACTCAAAGCGGTTCTGAACGCATACAACAAAAGGCAGCCGCCATCAAAGCCGCAGTAGACCAAAGCGGCAGTCCAGAAGAGAGGACCAAACCAGGAGACCGGTTTAAAAAATTCATGAAAACCATAAAAACTGCCATAGCGGGGGTTCAATCAAGAATATCTAAAGCCACGGAAAGACAGGCAGCCGCAGTGGAGGATTTTCTAAAAACACCCCCCCAAGGTCCCAAGCTAACACCAGTTGCAAGGACGAGAGCCGACATGGGGCAGGTCAGCTTGCCTACTCAAATCCCGGCATCAACACCATCAGAACACGCAGTAAACGCCTTCTTCGAGTTTCTAGGCACCATAAGGGCGACCAAAGAGGTCAATCTCATGACGTGCAGCAAGATCATGCAAACCTTTCAACAGAAAAATGAAAGTCTATTAAACACATTACTCGAGGAGGCGGAGGCAGCCATATATAACAACGAGACCTCCAAAGTCCTTAAAGGGAAAATGACAGGGAGTTATATGGCTGCGTATAGCACAACTGGTGGCTTTGTGGAGGAAGAAGGCGAGCGAGCAGACCCACCTAAATTTAACACTCCATCGGAGGACCCCATAGTCATCACAGCCCGGTGCACAAAAATCATGCTGGACAACAGGATCCTAGAAATGGCCAAAACCATTTCAGGAGACCTTGGTCCAGGAGCAGCGTGGCAAAACTGGGCCATACCCAAATTCAACTGGGTAAATGGGGTTCCCGGATGTGGCAAAACAACTTGGGTAACTAAAAACTTATGAACCACTTTGGATCCGTCGTAATGGCAGCTCGGTTGTCTGGTGCCCGCGAAGTGGTCCTTATCGGAGACATAAACCAGTTACCCTACATTGACAGGGAAAATCTTTTCCCTCTAAAATACCAACACCCAAACCTGGTAACTTCCATCAGCCAGGAGTTGTTGTGCACACATCGTAACCCGATGGATGTGGCATACGCCCAAACGAGGTATACAATGGTATATACTCGTCCAAACTTCTAATAAACTCCATGAAGCTAATGAGATATACGGATGCGCAAGTACCCAAAACACTCCCTAACACCCTATTCCTGGTCCATACCCAGGAAGAAAAGGCATTCTTGACCAGCAAGGGATATGGAGAGGGCACAGGGTCACGCGTCCTTACCATCCACGAAGCGCAAGGAGCCACGTACGAGTCGGTCCTCATCTTTAAAACAAAGGCCAAAAAACTCCAACTCCACGACAGCGTGCCGCACGCGGTAGTGGCGATATCGAGACACACCGTTGGCTGCACCTATTATGCAGACGACGGTGATGACGCGATCGGCAGGTTTATCCAGCGGGCGACGGCCGCGTCGACAAGAGCCATTTTCGAATACAACTTAAAAATGGCCATAAAACATCGAGATGCAGTTGTCATGGAAAGTCTTTTGGGAGCGAAACCATCCGAGGCTGAAATAGCTTAAACTTTAATATTTAGAATTATAAATTTTGACGAATAAGTGTAACTAAATTTAAGTAAATGCTAAGTTATTTTAATCCATGTATCGGCAATAGAAAAATTTTATGTAACACTATTATTAAGGAACCACAAGCCTCAGTTCAAAACAACGAGCTGAGCACGCGCGGAAAGATGTTAATTTTTAGAAACACAATACAATAGATCTTACAATAATTCATCGTAGAATCTCCAAAGAGTACGGACTAAGAGTCCGTAGAAAATGTAACAAGAAATAAAAAAAAAAATAAAAAATCTCTTCTAGGGCCATAATTAAATTAATTATAATTTAGAAAATTAATGATTAAAATAGGTATTGGTTCTGCAAAAGCACTAAAAATAACCCTCCACACAGTAAAATTCTTCACCAAGTATGTACATACTTACCATACATTACCCTTGCCTTACCTACCGCAGTCGGTTAGGGCATCTACCTAGGGGATAATTCGATTGAACCTCGGCTCGGTGTACGAATTACTTTGATTAACATAATTTGACGGACACCCACTATGGGTAAGGGTATTTCTAACGCATAGCTACGTGTTATACATTATTAACTATTTGTTTAGATTGAAAGATTAGTATTTGTAATAATGCAGTAAGTATTTACGAAACATAGAGTACCTTTATTTTTTAAATAATGGTTTTCTAGGAGCCCCCCAAGGTTTTACCCGCGTTAAAAAATATCCAATATTTTATTGCAAGGAATGGTTTATCTATGTACCAAGTCTCAACTGAATACGTTTGCTAGTTTTTGCAAGAAACGTCCGTCTATCCAAACATTCGCATTCATAATATAATAGTTCATAATAGATATAATAATCAATATTTTAAATATAAATGTTTGTATGGGTTTGTCTTGCATGAAATAAAATTTTGCAGACTGATAGAATAAGTACTCTATTTGAATACTTTTTATGCGGGAAAAATATTTGACTCCTAAGGATAAAAAAATCCGGGTAAAATATAAGTGAACGTTTATGCTAAATATAATTATTTACAACTTTGAGCTTGCATGTGGCCTGAGGATTGGTTGTAAAGGATGATGACGGTACCAAGATTGGAGCACTCTTCTTCAGAAAAAGGTTATTCGCTCTTAGCTCCTCAGATAGAAGAGTAAATCTGATTCATGCTATGAAAAATTTAAAAAAAGGTTATTTATTTTTTAACTTCATGGGCCGACAAACAAGCAGACGGTCCATCTGATGGTAAGTGGTCACGGCCGCCCTTGGACATTTACAACACGAGGGGCATCGCCAATGCGTTGTTGACCGTGAGACGTCAAGTTCTAAGTAGCTTGTAATCTCACCGGCCCCCTTACCTTTCTAACCGAAACACAGTAATACAAGTGCACTAACGCTTCACGCCAGAAATGGGTAAGGTAGTACTTCCCCGGACGAACTCTGCACTAAGAGCTTTACTTAAATACGGGTAACGTGTGCTAAACAGTAAATTCATTTTCATCTTTGGGCTTGCATTCAGGCTCAGAGTCGCTTATAAAGGTGATGATGGAACCCAGAATTAAAATAGAAACTTGCTCAGAAAATGCTTATTTGTTTTTACCCACCAGGTAATAGGACAAATTTGGTATCTATATATATAAAAATCAAACCCTATTTCCCTTGGTCACGGCATCACGCGTGAACGGCTGGACCGATTTTTCTAATTCTTTTTTTAATGTGTTTATTACAGTCAGGGGAAGGTTCTTATGGAAGCAAAAATAAAGTAAGTTGCACGGAAATTTGAAAAATTATAAAAATTTAATGACTATATTAACTTTTATGTAACCTTAGCCCTTTTAATTAATGATACCAATTCGAATTCAATATTCATCTGCTATAAAAAATGCAACACTACGTAAATAAGTCGTGTGAAGTTCCAAAGGTTAAACCTATGAACAAGACAAATTGATTTATTACAAACGTTTACGCTATAAAATGTTTACAAACATGATCTTATCTGAAATCACGAATACTTGTAAAAGCTTATAATATGTCATCAAATGAGTACTAAATGTCTAGATGGATAGATTGCATAAATGAACCTTGGAGTTCAATGCAGGCTATCAATTTAAAAATATTTATACTCTGTTGTACCTCTACCATGAGTTGCTATCGAAACTTACTTTAGTCACTAGCGAGTAAACTACTATCGATACAGTATTTCTCGATAGCAACTGTCATATTTGTAACTCATAATACCGAATTTCTATAGCAAAGAAAAAAAAACGTTACTCGCTAGTGTCTACATTTCGATAGGTTTTTTACCTATCGACTTGTACTATCGATTTTAGTTCTTTACGTGACCGCTAGTGGCGCTGTACACATTTGCCATAGAAATGTTTTACGCCGTCGCTAGCGAGTACGTACGTTAAAAACTCATGGTTAAGGCACTGCAGTATAGTCAGTAATATAAGTAGCTGAATAGCTTGCATTCTTTAATATAAACGTCAGCGAGTCCTCGCAACGAGGCTTCGAGAGCGGTCCTCTCACCTAATTGAGTAGATAGCGAACGAGACAGAGCATCGTCGAGATAGTGTTATTTACCTTACAGAATTACCGCAGATCTCCTAAAACCCCTCTAGGAGAGTTTAAAATAAAGCAACATTTTTGAGGTATGTAGTGTTTGAATAAAAAATCTAATAAATAGTCGATTGTTGTGACGCCGTCTTTCAATAAACACATCAAAGTAGTAAAACTCTTAGTGCAGAGTTCGTCCGGGGAAGTCCCACTGCCATATCGATTTTCGCCGTTAAGCAGTATTGTGCGTGCAGTAGTGCAATTGTATTACTGTGTTTTGGTTAGAAAGGTAAAGGGGCCGGAAAAATTACAGGGACATGAGACTTAACAACTTCACGACGGACGGTCGATAACTTAGCAATAGCCCTGGTATTACAAATGTACATAGGCGACAGTGTTCACTTACAATCAGATGAACCGTCTGAAACCAGATTTATTTACAACAAGCTGTCCCCCGCGTTTTTATTCGCGTTCCCGCAGGATGTAAAATATTCCCGAAGTAACCTATATGCTATTTCAGACTATAATCTGTCTGCGTCAAATTTCACCGAATAGTAGTTCTGGCGTGGTTGAGTAACAGACATCTATTCAAACGTTCGAACTCATACTATTGTAATTAAAATCTAAAGTATTTTCGGCTGAGAGCCCACTGCGCTCGCCGGAATTGTCCTGGGACATGGGACATGCTCTTGCACACTGCCATCTGATCCCAAACTAAGCAGAGCTTATACTATGGAAACCAGATAGCTGATATACTACGTAGGTATACAATTTTTTTTTCTAAATACATACTTATATAGATATTAACACCCAGACACAGAACAAACAAACTTGTACATGCACACAAATGTTTATCCTGGGTGGGAATCCAACCCGCGACCTTCGGCTTGGCATTCAGAGTCGCTAACCACCAAGCCAGCTGGCCTGTCCGTGTAAGAGGCATCAGAGGCACCTTCGCCACTTAAAAAATACTAATCTAATAAAATACTAAAATATATACATTTCTAAGTATTTATGCCCACAAAAGCCACAATATTATACATCAATGCATTTAAATGATTTATTATGTAAAATCATACGTCTCAGAATAAATTACCTTCTAGGCTGTTGGCGCCATATAAATACTCACTAATATGTTGTAATTTATATCGTCTAACCTATATTACATCATAATTACACGGTATTCCATAAATAAATAAACAATGATTGATGCATTTACTAGAACTGGGTAATCTTCTGAATGGTGTTCTGATGACGTAATTTTGTTATAAAAGTTTATGTTAACTTATTACAAATAATATACTAGCTGTTCACCGCGGTTTCACCAGCGTTCCCGAAGGATATAAGCATACTTAAGAACCTTCCCTTTGAATCAATCTGTCGATTGTTGAAAATCGCATCAATATCCGTTGCGTAACTTAAAAGATCCAAGCGAACAAACGGCGGAAGCGACTTTGTTTTATTATACGAGTATGTATAGATTAATTTGGCATATTTTTTTTATTATAATTCTATGTCAAAGCAATTAATTCAATTGTATGCACATATTCAAGTCAATGCTTAGTTAAGCGTCAGTAAAACCTCAGTAGAGGTTACCACCGGTTCGACGCTGAGAAGAAATGGGAAGAAATCAGCAATGTCTGTCTGTTTGATCGCTTACATCTTTTCACCATAATTTTGTGAATTTCTTCTTGAAGGTTATAACATGTAAATTAAATGTATAGATTAATACAGAGGCAACTTTTTTATCCCGGAGAGTAGTAAAATCCCTCCTTAACGCGGGTGAAACCGCAGGAGATGGCTAGTATTTTACATAGAGACCGCAGTAAATCATTTTATGTGATACTCGCTGTCCCCGCGGTTTTACCCGTATGTATTATACATAAAAACTTTCCTCTTCAATCACTCTATCTATTAAATTAATCCTAATAATTAAATCCCCAACAAAATCCGTTGCGTAGTTTTAAGATGGCTCTTACACCCTTACGCGGACAATTCCGGCGAGCGCTGGGGGTCTCAGCCGAAAATACATTTAGATTTTAAGCAACAAGCACACTGAGGGGCACCTGTGGGGCTCGGACCTCGGGCTCAGGGCGTTGCATGACAGAAAAAAAGAAAGCGACTTTGTTTTGATACTATGTAGTGATAGTGATTTCGAGAAATTACGGTTATCAATACCTAATGTAAACAGTGATCCTGAATTTCCAACTATTAAGATGTTTAGTCATTACTCGAACTAAGGTTATCACTTTTAATACCAAACATATGACTGCACTCATGTTCAATTTGTGATTTCAGACCAAGTATCAATTTCTTTTATGTTTCTATGATGGCCGATTTCACGTTTGAGAATGACATCGAAAAATTAACTTTATTGCCCTTGAAATAAGGTGTAATAATACTTTTAATAGTTAATTGTATGATGATGGAGATAAACCTTGTTTTAAAGGCCATAGGGTTGAATTTCTTATGGCATTCTTAAACGTCTAAAGTGCCATCGTATTGTAGCGGTAATTTAAATATGCTTACTTGCAGATATGATCAACAAAAACCTTTGTTTTTCACACCAAATTATTAAACAGAAATAAGTTAAGATTTAAAAGAGGTACCCATACAAGAAAGCTTATTTTTTTGGCGTTTTGTTAATTAGTGTATGGTGGTACGGGACTTTTCGTTGGCAAATCCGACTCCCTTAGCCTTTTTAGTGCCAGGAATTCTCAGCCGGAAGCTAGCACCTTCATCAATATTTCATACACACTTCCTCTACCAAGCTAGCAGTGACAAAACTTTTCAAACACGCCATAAAAACTTCACAACATTCAATTCAATGTAATTCCTTCACGTTCCTCAAATATAGGGCTGTCATCCGTCCGGGTTTTCCCGGATTTGTCCTAGTTTAGAGGGTGTCCGAGGAGTTTTCAAAGAGTTCTTTTTTTTTATACTTCTATGGTAGCAAATAAGCTGACGGCCCGTCTGATGGTGAACGGTCACCGCAGCCTATGGACGCTTGCAACGCCGTGGGTATCATCGCACGTTTCCGACTCCGTAAAAATCTCTTTACACCCTTCTTGAAGAACCTCATGCTGTACTCCACCACAAAATGGGAGAACCACGGCGGGGAGCTCATTCCACAGCTTAAGCGTGCGCGGCAGAAAACTCCTTCCTCTTACTTTACTTGATTGATTTACAACTAGCTTAATTGTAGATAATCAGTTAAATTGTATTTTAATCCGCATCCAATTAAAATGTAAACAATTTTAGGCGTGTCCGGTAAAAAATCGAATTTCACCTAAATGTCCGGGGGTTTTAAGTTTGTATCCGGCGTTGGCAATTTAGGTGACGGCCCTACTCAAATAACACTTAAATCAAAGTCCTAACTGATTAGTGAAGGGACAATCGTCGAGCCCAACAAATCGTGCGCAAAGTTAAACTTGTACACTTTAGTGACAGTAAATGACAGTTCTCGGGTATAGAAAGCCGGTTTAAGACCTTCGGCGTAACTGCGATTAGCTCGCAGAGTTACTAGTAAATAAATAACGCGTGTACACTCAGTAGCATATTGTTGAAGCTGTGTTGCGCACACTGGTTACAAAAGCCTCGCAATAGTGTATGGAGAACGCATAGGATAAACGCTTGCAATTAAACTCGTGAGGTAATTTTAACTTTAAAATAGTGCAGGTTTGGTGGAGGGAAAGTAAAGCCTTTCTAGAAATTTTAAAAGGGAAGCTCGAATGAGGGGACGGAATGGAATCTCTTTTAAAAGGATATGGGTCCACGAAATATAACCAAAACTCGCAAAGGAGGAGAGAGGAGTCCAAAAAAACACCTCTATCCCTATTTAATGGCCAACCTCAAAGTTAGATAAAATTTAAAATATTGGACGCTAATGAAAATCGAACCTGTTCCCGTGTACATTTAAACAAATTATTTAAAACATGAAACAAGTATTCATTGGCTGCCATGAGATGTTCATATGATGTGATTTTCAGGCAGTCTAAACTAAATGTATCCATTTTATTTATTTATACTCCTACATGGCAACACTACAGAAATATAAAAAGCCAGTATTTCTTGGTTGTATGTCAGACAACACAGTGTTTTTATTTATTTAAAAAAATATATATACCGACAGATCCTACAGATTTATAGTATTAGTATATATATTATTATATTAAATAATAAACTAATACTTAATAATTATAGATATACTCGTACGTAAAAGGATACCTAGATAATTCAGCAACTTACATAATACTATATATTTTATATGCGATCGTTTGGATGGATGATGTTTGTCACTCAATCACGCCAGAACGGCTGAACGGATCTGGATTAAATTTGGTACAGAGATAGATTATAGCATGGAATAGCATCCCGGAGATATGTAACATCCCTCGGGAACGCGGGTAAAACCGCATATTTATCCCACTGCTGAGCACGATATAAAATGTTCACGCGTGCAGAGCCGCGGGCGGAAAGCTATTGTTTTTATAATTTGAGTATCTGCGTCAAATCTTTACGACTGTACATGCGTTGACTGGCATTAATAAGCTCTAAGCTTTTAGGTACATTATTATTGAATTATTTGCACAGCTCATTGGCTTCTAGTTTGAAGGTGATTATTTTGAAATATGGAAGGGACGAGTTTATGTCACGCTGAACCAGAATCTAATTAGTTATGATCTTGTAAACTTGATGCTTGGTTACTTTTTGAATCGTACTAAAATTACAAATGCGTTTTTGTGGATGGATGTTTGTGACTCTTTCACGCAAAAACTACCAAACGTATTTAGGTGAAACTTGGCACATGGACAGTTTATGACCTGGATTAACACATAGGATACTTTTTATCTCGAGAAAATGTAACATCTCTCGGGAACGCGGGTAAAACCACAGGGGTCAGCTAGTATTACAAATGCGAAATACTGTATGCATGGAAACATGTTGTTACTCTTTAACGCAAAAACGACCAAACTGATTTGGGTTTAAATTCGTTTTCTAGCTTTTGTTAGTACCTATTAACATTGCCGTCGTAACTCGGTTTTACTGGGACCATTTAAAAGTGCAAGTTGTACATGCGGTGTAAATAATACTAGACTTTCAATTTACAAACACGAGACGTGTAATGTGCCAACAGTTGTCGGGCAACAACTGTTGGTAGTAGTGTTGTACTATTAACTATCGATGTAAAAGTATCGTTGTATTTTTAACTAATGACGGGCCAGTTGGCTTAGAGACCCTGACCGCCACGAAGAGCAGGGGGATTATGTTATCCTCTCGAAATCTTCGTTGCATTTAATTTTGGATTACATTGACGGTGCTTCATCTAATGCCCCACATTGCTCGCGTGGCGGACCATCAATCTTTTATAAAATGGGCTTCAGAGAAGAGAGTAACACATTACGGGTGCAGGTCGTGGATTCTATTTCCACTGGATGAACATTTGTGTGCATGAACATGGTTGTTTCATTTGCGTCTGGGTAAATGCGTAATATAATTTATCAGTTATCTGGTTTGTATAGTACAAGCTCTGCTTAGTTTGGACTCAGATGGCCGTGTGTAAAGAATGTCCCAGGATATTTATAAATTGTTTGTTATTGGAATATCGTTGCATATTGCATCTAGAATATTAAATACCCCCGAAGAATCTTACATTCTTCGTGATAAAATCTATCTTTCAGGAAAATAAAAAGTTTACCACGGCGTTTCGGTGCTCATTGGAGACAAGACAAATAGGCAACATTTTTAAAAATGCTCACTTATTAAAAGTACAGTATAAATAGCCGGTTTTACTGACATATTGGTATTTATTTTGAAATCATAGACAAATACTCGTACATCAATTTTATTTATGCGTATAGATATTCTTTAATACTTTTCTAAATGCCTCAGGGATAAAATACAATGATGAAAAGTTTAATTAGATCAATTATTTAAACCATTAAATAAAATTAAGTTAAAATTTAAATTTGACAGCTGTCATAACATTTTCAGAATATTAGAATTCACAACGTAACGAACTTACTTATCTAAAACTTCGATGTCTGTCGATACATCGGCAACGGTGTTAAGCACACCACTAGTTATCTTTATTTTATTAGTTTTGGCTTCGTAGAAACTGAGATGAAATTAACTGGGCGATCAAAAGGAAATATTATGATTTAGTTTAGCGTTTGAAAACATGACATTTGGGTCGTGTGTGTCACAAATATAATAAAGGAAAAAGCTGCTCAAACTGAAACTGCTTTGAAAGCTCCAGTTTTATTATTGTTCCAGTTTCATGAAATTTTTAAAGAAGCTTTGTAAAGCCCAAAATTGTAAATATGCTAAAATATGTTGGACGACTGGACATATAATATCCAAATTTTATTATTTGAACAAGCAACCCACATAATATTAAGGCGTCTTTAAACAGCGATTTGATTATTTAATAAAACATATACCAAAAATAAATATTTACACGGAATTGATAGTCACAATCAGAAATTAATTCTACTTTCCATTGACTTATAAATATTACAGTCAATTAGTACAAATACACATTATTCCGGTCCGGTATACAACATCTTTATTTTATTTAGTTATTAGACTTTGTAATCATAAACAGTAAACTTTCTAGGTTCCCTGCTCACTGTATCAGTTAAAAAAGATCACCTACCTCATCGTTCCAATCATCAGCGTACTCCGCGTCCGTCAGTCGTTCACTCTTCTCATCGTCACGTTCCTCCCTCATCCTTTGTAAATCCTTCACCACCCCACGCAACTGATCGGCATTGAGCCTCCCCCACGACTGCATAGCCGACAGGAGCTCCTCATCTTCATCAGTAAACTCGAGTCTATCGGGCGATAAGGAGTTCAGCTTATCCAATTTCGCGTAAATTTTTTCCTCGGCTGTTAGCGTTTGTTCCGGGTGCACGTCGACTGGAGCGACAGTCAATCTTTCAAGTTTCGCATAGAGTTTACCGATTCTGTCGGCGAAGGACGGCGTCTCGGTCACGTACGCGGTGCGGATGCTGTGCGTCAGGAGTATGAGCAGCAGCGGTAGACGCAGCATGGTGCGGGCGCGGCGGAGCGACGACTGACGGCAGCCACATGGGGCGCACGTTGCGAGCGCTCGGGCATTTCCGTGCGTTCGTCGGCCGGCGCCCGCGGGGTGTTGATAGTGATTAAGATTGACTTTCTTTGATATTTTATTGAGTAGCTCTGTGATATTCGTTTCGACGCGTCTTTGAATCATTAAGTCTTGATTACATTTTTTTTTCTTATATTATAGAATTTCCAGGCAATTTTTTCTTTGATAAAACTTCTTTTGAAATGTAGCCAAATCGGTCCAGCCGTTCTCAAGTGATGTGCTTACTAAGGAACAGCATATTATTTTAATTTATTTAGTCTTATCGAATGGGTCATGTCGAATACATCGGAGAGCGTTGTAATAATTTACCTACCAACTACATTGTAATTTACACTAGTTGAACTGTTAGCAAGCACCTATGTATGATGTATATCAAAGCGGCTTTTTTTTATTAAAATAAGTAATAAACATCTTGGCGCTGGTTTTTTTGTAAATTTGTATTTGTACCTCTTATGTTCCTTACTGTTTGTTAGTCATGGAAATGATTGCTACTTTTATTTCATTTTCATTTAATGAAATTACTTATTGTTTTCACAGTGATTTTACCTGTGAAATTACACAGCCAATGATTTTTTTTAACAATGCTCTGTCACTCTTGGCCTTGCGACCCGTTCGTAGCGACGATCAGCATTTATTTTGCTCTTTCTAACACGACTGGTGTTTTTTAACAGTCGACGTCAAGGCATGTAGCAGGTGTGACATATGAAAAAGTATTTCATATGATTTTTCACATGCTATTTGTGAATCATGCCATGCCTACTTACTGTATCTTTTAATATGTATGGGTCCCTGCTATGCTATATAGTGTGGTTTCTCAATATGTATTTTGGGCTGAGCGTTCTTTTTCCGGCGATTAAGATTCCATTGCGTATTGCGACTCACATTAAAATCGAATTAAAATGATTGTTTCCAAATAAAAAGAGGCATTTTGTTCGCGTAATTTGTCTTTAAATAATGTTACTTTGGAAGTAAACATTACTGTGCTTTTCATACAACTCCTTACATTTTTATTATTTGAGATGGTGTCGACTTTATTATTAAACTGTCGGTTAATAATAAAGATCTAATGAATAATATTGGCTATTAATAAAATAAATTATTTTTACTCTCAATTTTCGATGATAACCATTAAACAAAACTTGCTAGCTTCCAGTTGCGGTTTTGCCCACGTTCCTGAGGGTTCTAATGTATTTTAAGAATATAACATAGCCAATGTCCTTCCGAAATAATGTAACTTTCAAATGGTGAAATAAATGTTTTAATAGATGTCGCAGTGAGAGATTATTCGTGATAACACCAGCTAGTGAAAATCCCGTTAAAAACTGCCCATTCGTTTAGGAGATAACCCGTATCAAACAGACAGACAAACTTTTTAAATTGTTTTTTTTTTTCATCGGTATATTCCTTCAAGAGAATTGAGTAGAAACCTGTTATTTTAAAGTAACAAACATACAGTTTAATTTCATTTATTTGCATACGCAGTTAGTAGGTACCTATATTGCACTTTCCATCCGAGTGCAAACTTGCATCTGATACCTATGCAATAAAATATTCCAGACTAAATTCCCAAAGCAAACAAACAGGATTTCGTTTTCAATATAAACGTACCACCAGGTTATCTCAACTAAACCCACCGCGTGCTTAGCTTAACCTGGCCACGTTTGATATTAATCAAAAACATAGACTGCACTACCTAAGTACCACGTTTACTTATCTAATCTGTTTATAATACTACGACCGCAATCGGGTCACTGCGCTTTGCATTTTGCATACATTTACTTTAATGAGCTATTTACACCGCTTACTAATTAAAAAAGTATCACCTACAGAATTTCTTTAAGTATTCGCACCCTCAGTACGAAAAGGGCTTAACTCAATATTTTGGGGAATGGAGTCACGATCATAGAGAGACTAAACAAAGTACGCTCCATCCGATGAAGAGTAAAACATAGTCAATTTAATAATAGAATCAGCATACCGATACTTCAGCCTCTTTAACACCGGGACCCACCCTCCCCGCTCAGTGCAAAAGTGACCCAATCAGAGATGTGCCAAAAGTGATTTTTTGAGTTAAGCCCCTATCGTTCTGAGGGTGCGATATACTAAGCTAGCTTGCGGTTTCCTAAAGTATGTAACATAATACTAGGATTAAAAGTATCCGAAGTGCTAATCTTGGTTATGAAATATCTACATGCCAAGTTTTATCACAATCCGTTAAGTAGTTTTTGCATGAAAGAGGAACAAACATCCATCCATTTATTTATCCATACTCAATTTCGCATTAATAATATTAGAAGAAAATAGGATTAGCTTCCAACCCTCATTCATGGGGGATCTAGTATTTTCCCGAAATAATATAAAAAATTAATAAATATTCTGGGGCATTCTTTTACACACGGCCATCTGATCCCAAACTAAGCAGAGCTTGTTCTATGGAAATCAGATAACTCATATACTACATATACTACTTTTTATTTTTGTAAATACATACATATACACCGTAAAAATTTAGCTGGTTGTTTTCCCGCGGCAGAACGACTTGCCATAGGGACTACTTACGAAGCATAAAGTAAAATTTATAAAATAAAGATGTTATTGTATTAAAATAATTAAAAAAATATTCATCAACTCGAAAACGTGAGAATCAATAGTACCAGACGTAACTTGGAGATTTTACTCGAATCACACGCGCCTCCGCCAAAGGGAACATTTAGCATATTTTTCAAAGTTATCAGCTGATTGAACAGCACGCGTGTCAACGGCCCCGCGGCGCGGCCTGTCGGCACCCGGCTTGCGCCGAACGTAGGTACGAGGTCGGGGCAAAGTCGTCGGGAGGTGTCAGTACTATTGTTTCGTGGTCGATTTCGAATTTTATTTTTCACAATGCTATATCTGCCATTTTTGGTATCTGATGTTTTATTTGTAAATAAAACGATTGTATAACCAAGACAAAATCATTTCGCTGCGGGAAAACAACCACTAAAATTTCACGGTGTATAGATATTTACACCCAGACACAGAACAAACAGACATGTTCACGCACACAAATGTTTGTCCTGGGTGGGAATCGAACCCACGACCTTCGATTTGGCAGTCAGGGTCGCTAACCACCAAGCCAATTGGCCTGTCAAATATAGTATATATATAAATACTGGCTCCCCGGCGTGCTTTGCAGTTCACCTTTTTACATGTTTTTCTATAGACATCTACGGCGGGATTGTAATCAAATTAATGGTTAAAACACGGATAGACGAAGAAACAAATATTTTTATATATTAGATGACTGTCCCCCGCGGTTTTACCCGCGTTCCCGAGGGATGGAACATTTTCCCAGGATAAAAAGTAGCCTATATATTATTCCAGGATATCCTCTACCTATGAGCCAAGTTTCATCCATATCCGTTTAGTAGTTTTTGCGTGATAGAGTAAAAAACATACTTATATACAAATCTTTCCTCTTTTCCTCTTTATAATATTAGTATAGACTAGCCTGTTCTAGACTGTCTTAGACTGTCCCCCGCGTTTATCGATATCATATATAGCTTAGAACTATCCGAGAAAAATTCCGCGTCGAATGCTAGCAGTCCCATCCCGATATGTTCAGTAGTCTTGAGGTAATTGTGCGTCAAAGGAACCCTATTTTCCTTTTATATATAGAAGATAGATTAGTTATCTAATTCCAATAGCTACTTTCCGAATCGGAGTAAGTCCGACCATTCTTAAGACCCCGTGAAGGTCTATTTAAATATATTTAATATCATACCAAGCTAACTTTGGGGTCAAATAACCGCGTATAAATTTGAAATGACTTTCACACTTACATATACACCAACACGCACTCTCAAATACAAACCTCACGCACACATACACTACATACATACAAAGACACGTAAATACACATTCAACATCACTCCCCCACACAATTACCCATACTTACACACACACATTCAAATAAACACAACCTACAGTCACATGCACTCACACATCTTTCCTTCCTTATAATTTTTAGTTTTTATAGTTTAGATTTAACTTACTAAATTAATTTTTATAATATTTAAGAAAATATTTGTCACTAAAATAAAAATATTTGTTACGATGTTTGTGGGGTGGAGACCTGGTGTCCTGAAATACAGGCTCTGCCTAACTTAGGCACCAGTCTCCCGCAATTTAAGTGCTATTGTAAAAATTTTTGGTAAATGAAGTTGTTCATATTTTTTTTTGTAACTTGTTGTGGGAGATAAATAAATAAATTATTATTATTAAAAGAAATTGTACATTTCAACTTATGACGCAGTTTCTTTCGCAGTCTAATAAAATTCTTTAATTTAAGATCGTAATGGCGTTGGATTGCCTTTAATAAAGCATTAACGACTTCTATGAAGTAAGATCGTACGATGACTTCGGAGATAACTTTTTTATGACACGTTGTACTTAGAAGACGTTTCTAGACAGTTGATGTCCACGCCTTTGCGAAAGACAAAAGCTTGCATTGTAAACTGCAGTTAACAATTTGGTCCATAACTGATCCAATGAAGACTTATGAACACTTAAACTTATCTGTAATTAAAATAGAAATTACTGTTACAAGATTCTGTTTAGCGATTTCACAAACGTTCCCGGGAGAATTAATGTTTTCCCGGGGAAAAAATATAGCTTATATCTCGGGTATAATGAAGCCTTCCATGGTGCTTTTTAAATCGGTTTAGTAGTTTTAGGTTTACCACCTGCTTCCAGGCTTATTATGATGTCAAAGATTATCGTAGTACCTTTTTTAAACAACATTTATTTTTGAACAATAAAGTATTATTATTATTAAGTACTAGCTGACCCGACAGACGTTGTCCTGTCTGAACTATGAATATTGAATTCGAATCTTCCGATTGAATCGACTGTGAAATGTGCACTAAGAAATTATAAACCAGCCAACTGACAATAATGTCAAACAGGTTAAAAAAGTTTACATTGTCAAAAGCGCTCATAAAATCGTGAAGTTTTCTTAAATTTTCTAATTTTCCACGCAACTTTCTTATTTTTTTCTTTCATAAGAACCTTCTCCTGACAATAACAAACACAACAAAAAAAGAATTAGCAAAATCGGTCCAGCCGTCCATGCGTGATGCCGTGACCAAGGGAAATATGGATTCATTTTTATATACCAGTATATAGATTATTAATAGTCTTTTGATGATGAGAGAGTAATTGCAAATGCAAATATTAAAAAATAAATTTATTTATTTTATTTATTTATTTCATCAGCAAAATCCACAGCTCTTAGTCACAAAAATGTTACATACTCGTATATGTATAACAATACTTACAGACAGTTATGGATTTAAATTTTGATTTGAAGCTTCTTTTACTACCTTTTGAACATTCTTTTATCAGATCAAAGGGTGATTAGAGACCCTGACTGCCTCTCTACAGGACCTGGGTTAGATTCAAAAGGGGACAAACATTTTTGTTCATGAACATGTCTGTTTGTCTATGGTCTGGGTGTTAACCCTACTTATATTATAAATGTGAGAGTTTGTGCGAATTTGGATGAAACTTGATACAAAGATCTCTCTGGAATAAAATAAGGATATTCTTTATCTAGGGACAATGTTACCTCCCTTGGGAATGCGAATGAAACTCAGGGCACAGCTAGATATCTATACAAGCATGTATTTACAAGAAAATAGTTGGGCATTCGTTTTCTGGTATCTATTGTACAAACTCTGCTTAGTTTGGTATCATTTTTAGATTTTTTTTATACTACAAGGGCCGACAAACAAGCGGACGGTCCACCTGATGGTAAGTGGTCACCGCCGCCTATTGACATTTGTAACACTGAGGGCATCGCCAATGCGTTGCCGACCTTGAGACGTGAAGTTGTTAAGTCTCATGTGCCTGTTATTTCACCGGCCCCCTTACCTTTCTAACCGAAACACAGTAATACGAGTGCACTACCGCTTCACGGCAGAAATTGGCAAGGTGGTAGTATTTCCCCCGACGGACTCTGCACTAAGAGCTCTCCTACTCAAAAAATTCTAAATGAAATTCCTACAGGCGCCACCAATATAGACTTACCTTATAAATAAAACTATCACATATACCCCAACCTCACTCAAATCACCCAGTAACATTATACAACACCATATCTCACAATCCATTTATGGTATACCCAACAGATTTATGGCGTTGTTACTGTGTCAGTTGTCAATTAGTATTACGTCTTGTTTAGAAATATCAACCGTTTAACATTAACCGTTGGCAATGCTAATTCTAAAGGGCCTTTACTTATTAACGAGACATGAACTCGAATATATTACCTTTAGGATTAGAAGGGAGTATTTAATTTGACAAGATTTCATGTTCGTTTTTTACCCGACTATGGTAAAGCCATAGTTCAGGGACTCGATTCTGTAAGGAAAACGACACTAGCTGGAGGAAGTTTCGTCGCGGTTTCTATGCTCTGTCTCTTTCGCTAACTACACAATCACGTTTGAGGTAAGCTCTCCGACGAAGTTTGTATTAGCTGGCTAAGAAACTCCATTGTAGCGTTAAAGCTAGTGCTAATTTTGATGAGTGAGTATGTCATTCGATTCGTTATTATAGTTCGGGTGACTTAGGCTATATTTTATGCGAATAAAATCAATATGTGGACATGTTACATTGAAAGAAGTAGGGTTTATTTTTTTTAAGCTTAATTTATCTTGAATTTCAATATTATTTTAAATTAACAGAATTTTAGACCACTCAGGTAGACACTAGGTACCTCATTGTAAATCCAATATGGCGAACGTAAAGAGATCATTGGTATCTAATGAAATGGTTTGCTAAGCAACACACGTGACGTCAGTTTTATTTGTTTTATGGCTCAGATTGTTTTAAAAGTGTATTTTTAACTATATACCTTTTATGTAATTCTCGTTGAATCAATAAGATGAAGTTAGATGCGATTATATCGAGCAGGGCGCGTTACATCGGCCGCGGAGTCAGAGGTCGCCAACCTTCGCTTCGCAGAAAACATAATTATGGTTTGTTTTTATTTATAGCCGGTAGCCGCTTTGATAGTGCCGGTAACATGGTTTTATTTATAATTATGTGATAGCATTATCATAAGTAATGTAACGTTGCCGATAAAGTTATGTCAAAAGATTTTAAGAAAATGTACACTAGGTACCCAGTACTTAGAACTAAAAACACACTTTAATAATAAGCATGTGATTTATTGCGCCTGACCTGGTTAGAGTTGCTGGAAGCCGCTAGATGTAGGTGTGCCAGGACCGGTCTCTTTGGTCATCCTTTGAGGAGGCCTAGTGGAGGAGTTCAGTTCTGGGCTTGAATGGTGATGATTTTAAAGAGATCAGTGGTGTCAGAAAATGAAGAGAAAAGTTTCAAAACCAAATGCTGGTGACCTCTGACGCATAGTCGATGGAAATCGGGAAATATTTATTTACGACGCTCGGCCCACATGCGAAACAGCTTCCTATACGTATTTAACAGTTTTACCCCGAAATGTGCGTTTGACTCGCGATAAATCGTATATTACACGCTTTAACGTAGCACCTGGTGAAAACTGGCATCATTTCAAGCTGTTTTAAGTTAATAGTCCAGTATTTAGTTTGGACAATTTGAAGGTTATTCTTGAGTACTTTGCTGAGTCAATTGAGGCTATTATTCCTGAAAAATGAATAAGTAATGTTTTACAAGCTTTAAAAGATTTTTTACTGAATATTTTATATGAATATTATATGATAAGTTAATTTTTCATTTTACTGATTCGCTTTTTTATTTTGTTATCTGTTGTTGCTTTAACACTTGAAAGCGTTTCTCCTAATTTCAATGTGAATGCACCATAATACTTAAACATAGAAATTATAAACTAAGATTAGATGAATGAGATGTTAATAACTAACATAATATAAAAAATATTGATCTAAAAAGCAAATTCTTATGTCCAACTTAACAAATCAGTGCCTATCGCTCAATCCCCTTATTCAGCTAATACAAACTTCGTCGTCGAGCCGCTCCACGGAAGCCTCGGAGAGCTTATCTCTCACGCAATTAGTAGTATTAGCGTAGAGAACGCGAAAGAGACACGGAGGGCACGGAGGCCGCGACGAAACATCCTCGAGTTAGTGTCAGTTTCCTTACAGAATCGAGCTTCAGGACACTCCAAGAAAATGCCAAAATTACAGCTTTAATAAACATTTATTAGTTTGACAGATAAGTTTGAGAATGCCCTAAATAGGCATTGGTGTGTGAAAATGGCCATAAGAGCTATAGTGGACTTGTATAAATTGTAAATTGGTATTTACAATACAATACAATATACCTTATTTGTACAACACATAACAGGAGAAAAAGAAACATAAAGAAGTGGATAACAGAATAACACCCATATTCAACGTTTCCTCGAAAATTCCTCGATTCCACTCAACCTCACTCAAAGGTATTCTAATTACAAAAATCTCCTCTACTCGACATGACATCTCTCACTCGAGGTGAGGAAACAACTGTCAGCTTCAAGGTACGTCGGGACCAACATTAAGGAAGCTTATTGATTGTAAATAGTTACTGAAACTCATTACTTTATTTCATTAATATTTTATCTATTATATAATAGAATGACGTTACTAATGACATGCAACCTTGACTACACTTACATTCGACATCAGTCGTGATTGCTCGAGTTTCGCTCAAGTTATGACATAGATTAGGATACCAATTTTGAGAATTCCTCGAGAAAATGCTTAAGGTATCCTCAGTCGAGTTGGAGTCGAGTGACGTTTGAGGAAACGTCTTAGAATATGGGTGTTAGTGTTTACAAAATAGCGGTCTTATCGCTAAAGTAAATAACGAATACATCTATGTTAATAAGTACTTTTAAATTCATAATAATAAGGCAAATATGCTAATATATACACTAACTATAGTAATCCAAGTATTATATATTATTTATATTAAAATAAATAAAAAGAGATTACATAAAATAAGGTATAAATAGTACAGGAAAAATTTAAACAAAGTATTTACTAGGTCGAAAGATTAATAATCAAACTACGTCATATTATCAAATTTGTGAGGATGGATGTAGATATGTTGATCTTTCCCGCAAGAACCCCTCAACGCATTTAGATGAAACTTGGCACATAGATAGTTTATAACCTGGATTAACACATGGAATATTTTTTATTTTAATTTGAAACATTTTACTCCGGAAAAATGTAACATTTCTCGGGAATACGCGAGAAATTACGAGGAACAGATAATTTTAAATATTTTTTCATATGAATTAGATGAAGAATTCGGAAAAATTTGGATTTAAGTTTGGCACAAATACCGCAAGAATTTTAACAATCGATACCATTTAACGTTTGTAACGTCACCATAATACGATTTTACAAAACCTCCGTACACTACAACTACTTATACATCATATGGAAGGCACATGAGATTTAACAACTTCACGTCTCAGGGTCGACAACGCATTGGTGATGCCCCTAGTGATGCAAATATCCATAGGCGGCGGTGACCACTTACCATCAGGTGGACCCCACCTATCATATAGGATACATTTATGATCAATCGGGAACGCGTGGGGGGAAAAAAATGTTACTCCACGTCCACTTCATTGTAAGTGGTCACCACCGCCTAGGGGCATTTGCAACACCACGGGCATCGCCAATGCGTTGTCGACCCAGATACGTGAAGTCGTTAAGTCTCATTTGCCTGTAATTTCACCGGCTCTCTTACCTTTTTAACCGAAACACTGTACAAGTGCACTACTGCTTCACGGCAGAAATGGGTAAGGTGGTAGTACTTCCCCGGTCGAACTCGACACTAGAGCTCTACTACTATATTGTATTTTGATTTATTAGAATCAAGTACCCAATGCTAGGTTTAACAGTAAATAATAATCAATGTAATATCCCATTACAGCTGCACTATTCATTAGCATAAAACAACATGTAAACCCCATAATTAGTAGTTATTTACAATACGGGGTCAGAGGTCAAACTTGTATCATTTGAAAGTCATGTATCGGAGATTCTAACAACATTATGTAGGTAGTTTAGATATGGTATTAAACATTTATGTTAGTCATCCGATAGAGTATTTTTTACTTCTTTTTAATTTTCGAGAAATAACTTTTTTGGACTTATTTCTGGCTAGTGTCGAGTACCATTTTTGGTATCATTGCTTCTATAAAAAAGTATATTTTATGCTTCTCTGAAATAAAGGGTATATTATATTAATACATATGTTATCTGTATACCAAATACATTAAAATCTAATCAGCTATTACGGAGCTGAGTGATAATTTTTTTTTTAATACGCCTAAAATTTCATAGCACACAA
Source organism: Habrosyne pyritoides (assembly GCA_907165245.1). Taxonomy (NCBI): domain Eukaryota; kingdom Metazoa; phylum Arthropoda; class Insecta; order Lepidoptera; family Drepanidae; genus Habrosyne; species Habrosyne pyritoides. Next base: position 1,071,294 of record OU015594.1, on the reverse strand, counting down.
TGAAATGAAAATATTTTTATTCAAATAGGCCGTTACAAGCACATATGAAAAGTCTGACTCTAATAATGCACACAAGCAAGCAAAACCGTAATTTTTGTATATGTCGAAAAATCAATTATTTGGAAAATATTTGGAAGGATTTTTTTATTTCTTTATTTTGGTTCACCAGCAGTTGCTACACTATTACATACAAATCTTAAACTAAACTTAATCATAAAAACTAAATACACAACCACTTACCACTTACCACCAATTAATATAAAATAATAAATAATATAAAATAGGTGGACACCTCTTGCACAAACACTTGATACACACCTAATACCTATACTAAACCATTATGCTTATTACTGGAACATAACAATAAAATAAAAAATATTATGGGAGGTGCAGCTGCATCAAAATAATATATAGTTACTATTTTAACTAAGTTACTGGTAAGTTTTGTGCCCATGGTTGTAGGTACCTATACATATAACCAAGTTAATCACAACTATGTGGCCTTACCAAGTTACCGAGTAATAGACTGCCAACTAATAAAATTTACTCCAAGGGTGTAAGAGCCATCAGAAACTAAAACCATCGTTCCATCCCAAAAAAAAAACCAACATACCCGGTTTTTATTCAATTTTCACTTACAATTTTACTTATGTTTAAGCATCACAGGTTTTATCTTCTGCAATCAAACTCGACGATGTATTCACGCAGTATGCACTATTCCCTGTCCGTCTAAACTTCTTCAGAAGCCGACATAGACTCCACTTGTTTATTTATTATATTCAGTTCTGAGTAACTGCAGTATATTGAATAGCACTTACTGTGGCAACACTGTTGCTACTTTCTCAGTAAATGCAGTTCACGAAACTGGATTAATAGTTTGATTGGACTAGAATACATTTTTTTTGTTTATTATTTTATAATTTTTTTTATTTTGACAGGCCAGTTGGCTTGGTTATTAGCGACCCTGACTGCCAAGTCGCAGGTCGATTCCCACCCAGGACAAACATTTGTGTACATGAACATGACTGTTTGTTCTGTGTCTCGATGTAAAATATCTATATAAGTATGTATTAAAAAAAAAAGGAGTATATCAGTTATCTGGTTTCCATAGTACATGCTCTGCTTAGTTTGGGATCAGATGGCGGTGTGTAAAGAATGTCCCAGGATATTTATTTTTTATTATTATTAATAACTAGCTGTGCCCCGCAGTTTCGCCCGCGTTCCCGAGGATTGTAGTGTCTGTCCTCAGAAATAACCTTGATAACGACAAATATTAGAAAAAGCTATCATAAGGAATATTTCTTGCCATTTGCTAATATTTTTCATTGATGCTCCGCTCCTTTTGACTGTAGCGTGATGTTATATAGCATATAGCCTTCCTCGATTTATGGACTATTCAACTCAAAAATAATTTTTCAATTCGAACCATTCGTTTCTGAGATTAGCGAGTTCAAGCAAACAAATTTTTCAGCTTCATATATTAGTATAGATTTGCACTAAAATACAATACAGCTTATTCTAACATTATACAAACGTCCTTTGAGTCACAGATCTCCATTATAATGTCTCTTAGCATTTCAATAGATGCTTACAGAATAATGTAATTGTTTAACGGGCCAATTGGCTTGGTGATTAGACCCTGGCTGCCACGCCGTAGGTGGGTTCGATTCCCACCCACGACAAATATTTGTGTGCACGAAGGCGTCTGTTTGTTCTGTGTCTATGTTGTGTGTGTAGTATATTGATTATCTGGTTTACATAGTACATGCTCTTCTTAGTTAGATCAGTGCCCCGAGCACGAACATATATCGTTAACGTATCGTCATCGTATCGAGTGCGCCAAAAACGAATGCAATGGGAAATAAAATACCGCGCAACGTCACGGTACGCGCGATGTTCGATTTCCTATTCAAACTAGTTTTTGGCGCCTACGATAAGGCGACGCTTACATAGCCGTGTGTAAAGAATGTCCCAGGATATTTAATAATGCTTATTTTAAAAATATTATTGCTTATTGCATCGAACCTATTAAATACCTCGCGGTTTTACCCTCTTTTTTAAAGTATCTTCGCGACGAAATGTCTCATTCAGGAAAATGTAGATCTATTCGAGAACAAATAACAATACGCTTTTTTTAAATTGCCCAAGTCTAATAGGCCCGTTTTGATAGCTAAGAGTGTCATAGATAAATGAACCCTAAGGCGTAATGATAAGGTTCATAAGCATCATCATGCAATGAACTATTGGATCAATAGAGGAACCTTAACCCAAACCAATAAAGTTGATTTTTCTATGACATTCGTTGCTGTCAAAACGAATTTAAGTCTCGACAACTTTAGTCACATAAATTATTACTTAACTTAATTAAAAAATGCTGTCATAACTATAAAAGTCCTTTTGATATTATTATTATTTCCTACTCTTTTAAATTTATGCACTAGAAACTCTTTTATTTCTTTAGGTGGTTTATAAAAGAAGTAGACGCCCGCGGTTTCAGCTGCGTTCCCGAAGGTGTAACATTTTCCCAGCACAAAAAGTATGCTGTGTGCTATTCCAGGGCATTTTCTATATATGTCCCAAGTTTCATTCGAATCCGTGTGGCAGTTTTTGCGTGAAAGAGTAACAAACATCCATACATACAAACTTTAGCTTTTATGATATTGGTAGGATCTAAATACCTAAGTTGTTGTAGGAGTTGTTAGAGCTGTCAAGACCTCTATTAAAATAACAGGTGAACTAAGAACTGGCGTTTACCACACCAAACGATTCAATCTAGCTATAAAATGAGGTAAACTCGCCAGGTGCAGTTGCTCGCAAAATGCGATTTAAGCGCTTTTTTATTATTCAGTTGTACATAGGTATAGTTATTAACCTTTTACTTCTAGCAGTAAAGTTCAGTTTTGTTTATTGTGGAATGTAATTGTGGCAGAAGCGGCTCACCAAAGTCTAATGATATTTGGCGTACAGACAGGGTATGTTCCAGATTAATACCTAGGATATTTCTGATCCTGAATTTTTTGGTGAAGGGTAAAATTGCCCTAGAAAATCCATATAGGAAATTGTTTCTATATAATTTGGCACCGTTATTCTAATCGATGTTTATTCAAGTGTGGCTCGCACATTTAGTCACGACCTGGTTACCCAGCTGACTCGTCATCTGGCAGCTGAATGCCATGGGACACGCCCGGTGGGCTCGCCGTATAATCTTATGGAACATCTTTGTAATTATTGGCAGAATCCAGATTAGGTATGTTTGTGAACTAAAAACGATAATTCCTGAAGCTAAAATTTGGTGCCGCGGTTTATCCGAGGAATTTTCCCGGGATAAACAGTATCCTTTATTTTAATCCAAAACATGTTCTATCTTGGTGCCAATTTTAATCCAAATCCTTTTAGCCGTTTAAGCGTGATTGATTCAGAACTCCCATTCAGAATTTACCTATTTTTTTTAGGTCTTTAAAAGACCAATTACCAAATCAGCATTTAAGAACTTCTAGACACTTACCAAAGGTTAAATAACAATGTAACATAACTCCTGACTATTCTATAACTGAAATCATAGACCGTAGGGAACCACGCATCGTCTCGCGAACTACAATTATGAATGACAATCGCTTATACTTCGAGATCCATCCGCCGTCACGTGGTCACCACATGTTCTAAGGTCGACACCCTTTGTACCACCCCTCGCTAATACATCAACCTCCCTTAACGTCTTTAAAATAAGGTCGATAGTCAAGGAAACGAGACGCACGTCTAAAATTGTAGGACAGGCAGACAGAAAGGCATGCCGGGCCCCACAATGAGAATTTTAATGACAAGGGCTCGCCGTTCTGTATTAATTAGTGGGTATGTAAACCAAATTCCTGTGAATGAAACACCAGACGTTTTGCAATTGCTCGTACCGAAATAACAATGACTACGTTGATTTTCTATCGAGTTTGTAGAGGTGGCAAGTGGTGTATGTATTATAATCGCGCAACTTATGTTATTGGTCTTATAAAAAATGATAGCGTGATTTCTCAGTCCTTTGACGCGAGTCTCGTAGCATTTGTTAACTCTCGTCTCCGAGCTTCTGATAAGTTGATCCCCAATGGATCGACTGCATTCGCGCGTCCTATAAAAGAGCATCCCGTTATACCGATAATACCGACAATAGAGAATAATAGAGCATGTACTTTTTATGCGTCAACAGTGATGATAGCTCGGTGATTGGTGATAGATGATAGGTGATAGTGTAAAATGCCATGAAGGAAGGTATAACTAATGTCTATAGGCGACAGTGATCACTTAACGTCAGATGGACAGTCACCATGCTTGATAGCCTTTTGAAATAGAAAAAAATAATGAGACATTTGACTCAGTTGACTGGGCTCCTATTTGGTGTCAAAAAACACTCATTACTCTTATTTGAATTTATTTCAACATAAAATTGACAATAAAATACAATACAAAACGTTTCAGTTCTCTTTCCCGTTCCATTCTAAATAGAAAGTCTAATTTATTAAGCATGGATTTAATGTCGAAACGACCGTATATCAGTTATCATATAGAATCAATGCTTAGCATTGGTGTCGCGTGGTGGCAGGTGAAGCCTGGCTGCGAGCTCATGGGGGACGTCCAGGTAGGTCCTCTCCAAGCCGACAGTGAGGATCAGAGCTCGGAGTCTCTCCACCTCCACGGCATCACCTTCGCTGGACCACACCGTCATTGAGGAGTTGAGGGATGAAGTCTCACGGAGCAGGTCAAGAACTACTGGTTGGCTGTTGGAGGCGAGGCCGGCGCGTAACTGAGAAGTAAAAAGATGATCAGAAGTAGAGCTTTTAGTGCAATGTACGTACGAGAAATAGTACCACCATACGAATTTCCGTAGTGTACCTGTATTACTGTGTTTCATTTATAATGGTTAAGGCGGTAATATTACAGGCACAAGGGAATTAATGGGGAAAGACTTTTTTTAAAGGTGAAAAATTCTCCCTCTCTTTATAATATTAGTAAAGCTTGTAAAAATATTATAAAAAATAGTAATCAAAAAATAAATCTATATAAATAAACCTTAAAATTATTTTGCATCACTTACTGGGAACGTAACAGTCTGATTGACATGTTGTTCGTTGATCATCCGCAGCATGGTGCCAATCTGTTCCCTGCTGTATTCACCCTCAGTGATGTTGCCTCCGAAGTTGGTGGTCCAGCCAACGGACAGCACCGCACGAGGGTGCTTGGCGCCGAGCTGGAGGAACTTCTCCGCGTCCACTGGCTTCGTGGTGGCTTCGACTGGTCCGGGGAGTATGTCCGCGTTCAGCCAGAGTGGGAACGTTATCTGTCAGATGAGTTTTAAAGATCAGTTTTGATTGTATTATATATTTTACAGTAGAATGCAGTTTCAAGGAACCCATGATGCCCTGGTTCTTGAATGAGCTTTTACAAGTGTACAGCAAGGTATTTTACGAGCATTAGTATCAAAATTCGATACAACCGTTTTTTTAAACTTTGTCTGTCATGTTATGCAACATGTAGATTGTAGGTTTTATTTCATCATTATCTGATTGCGAATAAAAAATCCTTTAATTTATAGTTATCAAGCGTACGAAGTCGAGGGCACAGCTAGTTATAAATATAGCATGAAATATGTTAGAAAAACGACCATCTGCAAGTTTAAAATAGATTATTGTATTAAATAATTTATAAAGTTAGCTAGAGGTGTTGAAAGAATTATTATAGTGTGGATTACACCATTTGAATATTTAAATAAACAGGATAGGAAAGGGATTGGTTTTCTTGCACCAATGTTTATTGGGTTGTTGGTAGTTTAAATTATCTGAACCTGCGATCCATCAGGCCAGCTGGCTTGGGAGACTGGCACTCCACAGGTCGTGGCACCAACCAGGACAAACATTTGTGTACATGAACATATCAGTTTGTACTGTGTCTGAATGTAAATATCTATATAAGTGTGTAGGTATTTAGAACCAAATATTTTGACGGGCCAGTTAGCTTGGTGGTTAGAGACCCTGACTGCCAAACCGAAGGTCGTGGGTTCGATTTCCACCCAGGACAACCATTTGTGTGCATGAACATGTCTGTTTGTTCTGTTCAGGGTGTAAATATCTGTACATATATAGGTATGTATTTAAAAAGTAGTATACGAGTATGTAGTATATCAGTTACTTGGTAGCCATACTACAAGCAGTACACTCTGCTTAACTTGGGATCTTGGGATATTTATTTATTTATTTAAATATTAGTATTACGTAGTTTATAAGTTATCTAGTTTCCGAAGTACATCTGTATTATATAAACCAAAGAGCTGAGATATATTTTTTTAATAAATACATTAGCCTAGTTCAAACAGAAAGGTTCATGCACACAAAAGTTTGTTCTTGGTAATCCCATGGCCTGCAGAGTGTCAGATAACAGTCAGATCCAGCCAGTACTCTAAATACTATAATAAAATGGTTTTTTTTTTTAATTAAATCCGGTGGAACATAAAACGATTGTTGTTCAAAATTCAAGTTCATGACCAAGGCTTTACTGGTCGGTTCGTCTGATTGCGTGCGTTCCAAATGGACAAATTCGTTTAAGTTGCACAAACTGAGACGCGAGATCGCAACTGATAATGATACGCGGAAGATGTGCAAGTGCACATGTGCAAGGGACGGGATAGGGCTGTCACAAAAATATTTATTCAAAACAAATTGTATGTCATTGTCAGTGAGACAAAATAAATATTTTGTAATAAATCTAAGATAATTTTTAAAAAGAGTAATTCCTGAGTTTATTGCCGGCTCTTCTCAGTAAAAACGGTATTAGAGTCAGACTATTCATAAGTGCTTTTAAAGGCCTATTTGAATAAAAATAATTTTTATTTCATTTCAAACTACGCATTTATAATATTAGTAGGATTCGAGTGACATTTTATATTATTACGTAGATTATCGTATTTTATTAAAGTTATGGAAATACCGCACCTAATTACTGCCTATACCTTTTGTTTATAGAGGAAGGAAATAATAGATATAAATATTTCAAACCAAATGCAGTATTTTATAATATTTAATTTAATAGTTCAACTAAAATATATATGATATCGTTACTTATATTTTAATAATTAAGGAACATATTATAATGATGGGGGGAAACCGAAATATCGAAAAATATTGTATGATTGTACAAAAATATTTATTCAAAACAAATTGTATGTCATTGTCAGTGAGACAAAATAAATATTTTGTAATAAATCTAAGATAATTTTTAAAAAGAGTAATTCCTGAGTTTATTGCCGGCTCTTCTCAGTAAAAACGGTATTAGAGTCAGACTATTCATAAGTGCTTTTAAAGGCCTATTTGAATAAAAATAATTTTAATTTCATTTCAAACTACGCATTTATAATATTAGTAGGATTCGAGTGCCATTTTATATTATTACGTAGATTATCGTATTTTATTAAAGTTATGGAAATACCGCACCTAATTACTGCCTATACCTTTTGTTTATAGAGGAAGGAAATAATAGATATAAATATTTCAAACCAAATGCAGTATTTTATAATATTTTTTATAATATTTAATTTAATAGTTCAACTAAAATATATATGATATCGTTACTTATATTTTAATAATTAAGGAACATATTATAATGATGGGGGGAAACCGAAATATCGAAAAATATTGTATGATTGTATTTATAGAACCACATACGTAGGTATACACAGAAGATCAAATAAAAAAAAGAGAGGATAGAAGTGACACTTTTGTATTACAGGGAAACATTTTAATTATTCACCAATCACTTTTGAATAGCATAGATTGTGTTTATCATTTACTCTGTGTCACACAAAAAGGTTGTGAGTAATTGCTGAGCTTATTGCCGGCTCTTCCCAGTAAAAAACAAGCTTCTGAACCGGTGTTAGAGTCAAACTATTGATAAGTGTTTGTAAAGGTCTATTTGAATTAAAATATTTTCATTTCATAACTCTGTGCCAAATATCATCCAGGACCGATCTGTTCTGATTCATCCAAATATTCGGATTTATAATAATAGTAGGATTTGGCGGCCCTACCTCGTGTGACTGCACCCATTATACTTGGAAGGGCCGGGGCTGACCGTGATCTCTTCATGTTGGGACACATTTCTTTTGATTGCCTTCAATTGGACATAATTATACTTGTGGGTTTTTTGATGAATTCACTGTCATTGTTATTTTTAAAAAATTGTTTGATCAAAAGATTGTTTTATGACCATAAATTACTCTTGGTTATGGAAATCGTGAGGAGTCATTGTACAGTGGTAGGGTTCTTCGTAGTACCCGCCTGGCTAGCTACTACCCTCTTGTTGAACCTCTACTATCATTTACCAACATTACTTATTCAGAGTAAAAATATATCAAGTGTTAAAGTTCCTATAAAAAGTTATGTTTTGTACATTTAGTTTTTTAAACTCGAGTCAGAAAGCAATTTCACTCTAAACCGACCCTAGGCTGGTGAGCGAACCCATGATTTTTTCTAAACTCCATAATTCTTCAATACTCACATACGATCATGAAAAATGGAAGCCAATTTTCTGTAATGATCAATATCCCTGTTCAATTCTGTAAGTTAAATGCCTTCAGCTCGACGATTTTTCGTTTCGACTTCCACGCTCTGTCTCTTTCACTTAGTACTCAACCACGTGAGAAGTCCGTCTCTGAGGTTGCGTTACGCGGAAAGACGAAGTTTATAGTAGCTGTATAAGGAGACAGGCATTTATCTAAACGACTGGTTTGAGTGCGACATATCCGTTACACGACATGTCTGGTTAATGGAAGCGACCACACAGAAGGGAGGTTATAATTCATAATAATTCACACGCTATGACATGTTTTAATTTAGATGTCTGCCAGCTAATTGGTTATAGAGAAGCCCTTATATTTAACTATGTAAGATAGAAAATCCCACAGCAATATTATGCTGTGTGGATTATTATTGAGTGCGGAACTTTGAAATATATTGAAATAAATGGAATAAGCGGAATAAATAATTTTACCATTGCCGTCTGTTTGTATGTCACAGCTTTTTAACTCGGACACTTTTGAAGTTGTTTGAAATTTGAAAAGTGTTTTGTGTGATCCCCTGCACAGTGATATTACGAAACTAACAAAGTTTTTGGTAAGGCACTCCATACCAACTTGTAACAACTGCTTGTAGTTTTGGTTTACATCGTTTTTTTTCTTTTGAAGCCAACAGTTTGTGGGGACTTTAAAGTAATAAAAAGTGTGACCCTCTTACTTTCGAACGTTGATACAATCAGAAAGAAATAAGCTAGTAGAAATGGTTCGAAGAAGACAAGTTAGTAAGTTTTGGAAATATCTGCAATTTCAGTTCGAGTCAAACGACCGCAGAATATTATTGTAAAATGATAAGTAATACAATTTTTTTTTTCAAAATTTATACATGACATTTTATATTATACAACGTTGGTAAAAGCGAGAGGCATTAAATGAAACCACATATACTACACGTGCTTACGAATACTTTGAAACGAATATAAAAAGTTTACGTGAAAAATACGAAAAAACTTTTTTCAAAGAAATTGAATAGCTGAATATTCAAAGTAAAACTAAAACACCTTTGAAAAAATGTCCTCTGACCTGCGGATAGAAATGGCGACATCGCTTATATTAGGGTAACGCGTGAGTAGCACCGGGGCGCGGCGGCGGAGGTCGTCTCGGCGCAGCTCGCAACAAAGCGGGGTGGTGTGTTTGATGTAGGCAAGTAGACACTTATGTAAATAGTATACGTAACGTTGGAAGTTATGATCATAAAAAGCAATAATTATTAATTGCTAGTATGTACTGCACACAATCATACACAGCACGACACACTAAATCTTTAAATGATCGATATGTTCACCGTTAGCATTAAATGTGTCCTGACTAATAACTATACCACTAAATAACTTCCGTGTCCTGTCACAACAAAAAATAAGCACTAATTATCACTAAGTTTGGTGTCCAGGTATCCCAATAACAATAAATAACTTAACAATTATAGTGCGAAAAGCGACAAAATCCTGTGACGAGTTGCGTGAAGTGCACTCCGAACGGATATCGTTTTTGCACAAAAAAAGAAAGAGAAATTGTGACCGCAACCTACTTGAGCCCCCCGCGCGATAGCAGCACACTGACCTATTTCTTTTTCTGTTACGCTTATTAAATTAGAGCGAGAAATTAAGCATTATCTGTCTCTCTTTTAATATTGCTCCCTTGTTTGTATTGGGAACTTATGATGAAGAGCGGCATCGTCGCGTGAATTTTGTCATTTTAAGGTGAATGACTCTAGGTAGCTATGCCTTTGTTCTTGGTCAGCTGTTAGGGAAGATACATCGTGTTGTATCTAAGAAAAATCTTTAAAAATATCCTGTGGCTAAAGTATTGCTTCTATTGCTCTAATTTTTGTTGTGTGGCCTGAAAATGATACAAAGTATATGAGGTTGCATTTAATGCCTATCGCTTTTATCAATGTTGTATACTATGAAATGTCATTCATTCATTCATTCATTTTCATTTCATTTACGGACCCTATTATGAAGATCTGACAACCATTTAGCTGGTTATTGAAGATTATTTTGCAGAGTTATTGATTGCTTCAATTATTATTTATCAATAGTGAATTGAATACTAGTAGTCTAGTATGAAATATCTTGGAATCTAGTTCACTATAAACAGTTACTAATATTAGATTTGTGAATTAATACTTATTAGCTACGAATGCATTCTCTTAATTCAATATTCTAACCTGGCCTTCCTTTTGGAGACTCCCGTTTTTGATCAAAAGTAAAAGAGGAACTCTTCCGTCACTCCGTAAGTCGATTAGAAATTCACCACCTAATCTTTGTTCAGCTAGAAATGAAGGATCATAGACACTTCCTACCATCTTGCAATTGAAAATCAATAGCCAAGGTTTTGACGTGCTCTAGTTACTGCTATTAAGACCCTAGTTAGTTTCGATCTATGCTGTCTTCCATGACCACTTACCATGAGGTTGTGGTGACCAACCCATCAAACTCTCATCCATCAATTTCTATCCCCTCTCCTCTTTCCCATCAGCCTCTTACCTCGGTTTTACTATAAGGCGCGATCAGGTCCTGGCTTTTTTCGAACGCGTCGATACTTTTAAAGTCAAGTTTCACACCCTTTTGTTTAGCATTCACGTTGTTGTACTGGGCGACAGTGGAGAGAAACTCCGAGAGGGCTAGATCGGAGGTGCTCGCTGGAGGGTGCGCCATGATGGGGATCGGAGGACCCTCCTTGCCTATCAACTGGCCGACGACAATGTCTGCTTCTAGCATTGACACGTCACCTGGAAAATAGAGAACAGTAAGTTCTTCTGGACCTTGGATGTCAAGTAGGCCGATATACTGGCTAATGGTCCACCTTATGGTAGGTGGTCACTGCTGCCTATAGACATTGGCAACACCAGAGGCATCGCAATGCGTTATCGACCCTGAGACGTAAAGTTGCTAATTTAAATTGTAAATGTAAAATTCACCGCCCTTACCTCACTAATAGAAACACAGTAAAACAAGTGCACTGCTGCTGCACCGTATCAATGAGTACGGTGATAGTATGCATTCAGAGCTTTACTATTTCTGAAAATTCTTTCTTTAAGCATGGTTTGTAGTGACCACACTCAAGCTGAAGTACTCAAGATGAAGTGCTCCACTTTCGGCAACACTATCACCTATCATGGTGTGGTCTACTAGCCTATACAGTGTTTATAAATCTGTTTTATCAGAGACCATCTTCGATCTCATCAAAATAATTAATACTTGTTAGATAAGGTAATTTTTTATAGATTTTAATTTAACTTTCTGAACAAATGGCACGTTTTTAATAAAATGAGCGGGAGATATCTAAATAAACCTCCACGTGATTATTCACACAGTATTTCTTTCACCTCTCAGTTACATTTATCTAACACTATGCCATTAGGTCATTAGTAATTTCACTCCTAGCATTGTATAGCGTCTGTCTCATCGTCAGAGTAATATCTTAACATACGTACATGTAGACAGACATACGAACGGACAGGAAGAAATTATAAGTATTCCTTTTCGTATCATTTGGCAGCAACCATTAAAAAGAACGTCGATTGAATGCAAATACGCAATAATTTACAGGAACATTAAACATTCAAATTCCCATTGATTTGTTATTAACCGGGCGCGGGCGTGCAGGCGCTCGTACACAAATAGTACATAATTGTGTTTAAACTGCCTAAATCTGTCATGTGGTGTAATTGTTATTAATTGCAGTTGGTTCTAGGAACCACGCTGGCTGCTAACTGCTGGGAATACGAGACGACTATTTCTGTTGAGGTCTGGCGCAAATTATAGGCTTTAAGCGGTTTAAGGTTAATGAAATTAAATATTTTTATTCAGATAAGCCTTCACAGGCACTTATGAATCTCAGACAAACGCCAGTTCGGAAGTTGCCTTTACCGAAGTAAATAAATATCTGATGAAAGAATTTACATAAAACTGTTGATTTTGATCCTAGGAAAACATTTATAACCTCGGGGTGGATACTAAACCAATTTATATAAAACTTGGCACATAGACAGGGCAGTAACATATATTTTTGGCCCATCTCCAAATTATATTATGATATATATTATTACAATATACATATTAGTATAACTGGTCAATATATTACAAATTTTATGAATATATTATATATCTGGCTTTATCTTAACATAAAGTAGTATTAAAAAAAAGGTTCAAAATATTTTTTTTATCTGTATTTTGCATGCTATCCAATCAAATGAGTTGGGTCATTACTTGCACTAGGATACATATTGAATGTTTCATCTGCATAGTAGTCTTTATGACGTTTAACCTTTCTAACTGTCAGACAGAGCTCCCCCTATTTTCAAGGAATCCATCTAACCTCTAATCGCTTCCCTCCCAGCCCACACACATACAATATTGCAGTGTTACCATCAACGCACACTATTCTCAGTTGATATGGCATTTCCGTCCTTGTCCAACGACAACCGTCAGAGCGGGACAGTCGACGTTATTGTTGATTGATTGAGCGAGCTGACTGGCCCGTGCCGAGCATTGTTATGGAATGTGGGATTGCTGGTGATTTACTTTATTGTGGATTTAAGTGGTGCTAAATAAGGAATTCCGAATCGTGCCTCGCAGATTTTCTTTGCTCCGTACGATACTGAATTCTTGAGTTTACATTCGAAGTCCCTAATTTCCTTTTTGTTTTTTTTTTTTCGAGTAATAATAAACCCTTATGCTTACGTTATGAAATAAAATACGAAAGGAACTTACTTGCCAAAGCAGCTTCAAGATACGTTTTATTGTTAACGGCATGAGCCCAAGTAATCGTCGTCAAGTTCTTCATAGGTTCTTCATCACCCTTCACCATGGTGGCTGAAAGAAACAATTAAAATTTACCACATTTTCAACAAAACTTACCCATTTTTGGTAGATATTAAATTTACAACACTGGCAACATTTGAACTGTTATGTCAATCATGATGTAAACAATGGAGTCAACAGCTGATTAATTTACATCGAAAAACTAAACTTAATCTGGAAATTTACAAGTATTTAATTAGTTATATTGTTTATGAGTATTATTATTACCTTTTATGTTATATAGTTTCACTATCAACACGTTAAATTCAATTTAAATATCAAAGATACGCAAGTACTGTGGAAATCGGCTTACGTCAGTCAGGCCAGTAAGATAAGTAAATACCTTCTTGCGTTTTAAGGGGCGCTAGTAGTCGTACATAGATAGTACAAAGCATGTACAAGGTCGCAATCCACTTTGTAATTCTTTAAGTAATAACTTTGTTTACATTTTTTGTTTTTTTTTTTTTGCCGTGAGCCATTGGTTAAGCCTTTATTAAAATTTAAGATTTTTTATTTATTTGTACGCTGGTCGTGTTATTTTAATACCACAAAAATCATACCTTCATCTGCTGCAGTTGTTAATTACTTGGGCTTTAAAGAAATAAAAATATATTTTATTTTGTATTATGTGTAGGTCGGTCTATTTTATGATCATCATCATCATCATCATCATCAGCCTATCTCCGTCCACTGCTGGACATAGGCCTCACCTATTTTATGATGCAGACTCATAATTTTATAGTAATACTAGCTGTCCGCGGTTTCACCCGCGTTCCCGAGGAATGTTACATTATTTTGTTGTTTCTATCATACATAGCTTTCGCAGCGCACGCGATGTAAGAAAGGTTTTTGGTAATTTTATCACACCTTTGGTTACATTATTGGAGTTTTAGTATGGATCCCTAACTATTTTGAAAATTTAATATAGCCTATGTTCACCGGAGATATTATAGTTTCTTAACAGTGAAAGAATTTTTCAAATCGGTCCAGTAGTTTCGGAGCCTATTCAATGCAAACAAACAAACAAAAAAACAATCAATTCCTCTTTATAATATTAGTGCAGATATCTGTTCCCGTATTAGGTTGTACTTTCTTTTGTTTTTCATAAGAAACTTTTCCGAGAAGAAAGTTTTGTGAAGACAAACCAACATTAATTTAAAATCAGAAAGATAAAATGCGAGTTTAACTATTACCACATTTTCACACAAACAAAAATCACCTCAATCATTTAACGTGCCATTTCAAATGTATTATTCAGGTCAAATAAATTAGCCGAAGAAAATAGAAAATAAAAGTCGTAAATTCCAGTTTCTATACGCGTCGTAAACACCTTTTGATGTACCGAACGGCGCGCGCTTTGAACGCTTGCGAATTTGATATGCCGATACGTGTCTTTGATGTCTACGTGCGCCTGCGCATTGCGGCCCGCAATTTAGAAAGCTTAAACCTCGCTAAATGCATGCTGAAAGCTACCTATTAGTTACATTCCTCAGTTGTCTCATGTTGAGATTTTCGAGATCTTATTGACTTCAGACAAGTAAGAGTGTCATAGAAAAATTACCATGAGGTGGACCGTCTGTCTATGTGTCGGACTACTTGGCAAAAAATATGGCCACATTTTTTTATTTCCATTAGATTTTGAGTTGGACCCGTGGAAGTGTACTTCCAAGTTATGGGGTAGTAGTTTTGTAGATGCATACAGAATATAAATACGTTTTACAAATTAGAAGCTGCCTTTATCTTCGTTGGTGCTTCGCAACTTTAAGTCGCAAATATAAGTCGGAAAATTTGGCTAAACACACTCGGGTCATTTGGATCGCGCTCCGGATATACTTTTCATTGCACACGTTTTAAAAAGTGTAGTCAATGATAACTTGTCCTGAAACACACTTGCGGCAATTGCCAGAGGAACGTGTTCGGTGACGGAGTGTTTTCACATTGTCCGATACGATTCCGGTATCCCCCTATCTGATCTGCCACGACATATTGGAGTATAGAGTATATATATAGAGTATTGTGGGAAATCGTACCTATACATTATAAGTAGGTATACATGTATCGACATTAGCACACAAAACTAAATGTGAACCTACTCTAGATTATTTTTGGAGCTTGCTCATAAATTTGTACAGCACAAAATCATCTAAAATAAAATAGACAACAAATAAAGTTTTCATTCAATTTTGCTATAGCGAACATAATTTATTTAAAATAATGTTTATGTTGGCCATAGCGCAACCTGCCCGAACTACCCTACCAATACGATTCGAAGTCTGGGGAATAAAATACCTTGGGACATCTTTACACAAGGCCATCTTACTGCCCAAACTAACCAGAGCTTGGTCTATATAAACCAGATTTCCTACATATTAAAACACCTGTTTTGTATGCACACAAATGTAATGTGAAGATAGTAATAGACCACTTAGTGCTGAGTTCTTCCGGGAAGGTTACCACTGTACCTATTTCCGCTGTGAAGCAGTTCTAACCGGAAAAGTACAAGTGCACTATTGCACGTAGTGGGGCCGGTAAAATGACTTGCCATTGAGATTTAACTTCCCGTCTCAGGGTCACCAACGCATTGACGATGCCCCTGGTATTGCATTGTTCATTGATGGCGGCGACCACTTAGGTGTACTGTCGGTCGTTTGTCGGCCTATCTATGTGTTTGTCTGTATGTCCTTTATAGAATCATAAGCTATGCAACGGCAATAGATAGAGATCTATTATATATATAAATTACTCTTAATTCAAGAGGATGGTTTATAACCAGGCTTAAAACCGGACAAAGCCGCAGGGCGCAGCTAGTTTGACATAAAAAGCTCGGTTATCAGCGTCTGATACCGATATCGTATCGGATGATGTGAAAACGCTCTTAACCTCACGCCTTAGCGTACGTATTGCGGTAAATCCGACGAGAATGTGTTACATCAGCCGGAAATTCACAAATTGAATACTGACTCACTTCAATGCTCCTTACCTTAGTGATGCATGCACGGGAATTGGGTTATCATATATTAATATTAGCATGTGCGCGTTTTATGGCTTTAATAACATCTTAATTTATACTTTGCGGGACAGTTGGCATGGTGGTTAGATACTGTGACTATATCAGGCTGCTATAGGTTCGATGTCCACACAAAACCTTGGGTCCATGAACCTGTCTTGCCCTTATCCTTGTTCTATGGCTAAATAAGTATGGATCTTTAAAAAAATTATGTTTGAAGTATGTTTTTGATGTCAAGTAGCGATAGGCAGGCAAACGGTCCACATGATAGTAAGTGATCACTGCCGCCTATGGACATTTACAACACCAGGGGCATCGCCAATGCGTTGTCGACCCTGAGACGTGAAGTTGTTAAGTCTCATGTGCCTGTAATTTCACCGGCCCCCTTACCTTTCTAACCGAAACACAGTAATACATTGCACTACTGCTTCACGCTGGGAATGGGTATGGTGTTAGTACTTTATGACAGGCCAGTTGGCTTGGTGGTTAGCGACTCTGACTGTCAAAACTAAGGTCGCGGGTTTTATTCCCACCCAGGACAAACATTTGTGTGCATGAACATGTCTGTTTGTTCTGTGTCTGTGTGTAAATATCTATATAAGTATGTATTTAGAAACGAAAAGTAGTATATGTAGTATATCAGTTATCTGGTTGCCATAGTACAAGCTCTGCTTAGTTTGGGACCAGATGGCCGTGTGTAAAGAATGTCCTAGGATATTTACTTTCTGGACAAAACTACATTAAGACTAAGTTCAAGACACTAGCTCTAAATACATAGTATATCAGTTATCTAGTTATCATACTATCTCTACTTAGTTTAGGATCAGATTACCGTGTGTGAAGTATGACAGTATATTTATATAAGCCGCTTAATCTGTGATTCAGATGTTAAGCTGGAGTACCAAGAAATATGGACAGGTACCTACTGATTTTGACCAGACCCGCAAATTCATAGCAAATTAGATTTTAATTGGAATGGCATTGAATCTAAATTGGAATGCACGGGTAAAGCTGGGAATTATTATTACTAATTGATGTCAGATGGGCTATAGATTTGTTTTTGTTATTAAACTTAATTTTCTGTCTACTAACACCCCTAGTTTATAAGTAATCACATGTACCTACTAACTAAATATGGATGCTTTGTCCGAATTAAATGATTTATTATTATTATAAAGGCCCGTTTTGGCTGCATATTTTGTATTACTACATAATTACTTATCTTCGTCTCCTTCTTTATATATAAAAATTAATGTTTGTCTGCATGTCCTTTATAGAATCGTAAACTATGCAACGGATTTTGATTGATTTGATTCGGATGTTTTCAGCAATAGATATAGTAATTCAAGAGGGAGGTTTATAACCGGGATTGAAAGCGGGCAAAGCCGCAGGGCGCAAGCTAGTGTATTATAAAACAACGTCGCTTCCCGCTGTCTGTCTGTACGTAGCTACGTATGCTTAGATCTTTAAAACTGCGCAACAGATTTTGATGCGGTTTTTTTAACGGATAGAGTGAAGAGGGAGGATATGTATAAAACATGCATTTTATTATAGAGAAAAGGCGTGAAAATTGAGGAAAAAAAATATCGACTATTTTGACCGCGGGCGACAGATCACGCATTACAGACTTCCAGAACGCGGGTGAATCCGCGAGGGATAGCTAGTACTCTATAAATAAATATCTTCTTAGAACATTCACACACGGTTATCTGATCTCAAATTATGGAGAGCTATCTACTAATTCGATATGTATTTAATACTAGCAATATGTAACATTTTACCGGCACAAAAAGTATCCTATGTTACTTCTAATATCTCCAAGAATATGTGTACAAAGTTTCATGATGATCGGCTAAGTAGTTTTCGCGTGAAAGCGTAACAAACAAACTGACGTTCACATTTATAATATTAGTAGGGATTTAGAGAAGATTATTTTTCACCCAAACGGCTAAATGAATTCGGATGAAATTAGGTACAGAATACACTAATATTAAATGTAATGAATAAAGTAATGAAATTTTATTTAAAATGTATTTTTTATTTTTTATTCCTTTTTTTTATCTTTTAAGGCATTTAGGTTGGTTTATAATGTAGCTATACTAAAAAGTTTCCTATTAATAGTACCGTTTTGACAGCTAAGAGTGTTATAGAAAAATGAGCCCTAAAGCGTTCTGATAAGGTTCATCAGTGTCATCATACAATTAAACATTGGATTGATATATGAACCTTATTTCTTATAAGCAATAAAATTGTTTTTTCTATGACAACTTTAGGATGCCTAGCGTTATTGAATATTTAAGAAGTTAAAATATTTTGTGGACATTCTTAAGTTAAGTAAGTATTTTTATGTGACTATCCTTTTCCATGTCTACTTATTTTTAAGTAGGCTATAATCTATTTTTTAATAAAATAACAGATTTATTTAGAACTCTGAAGAGTTTTAAAAAAATATCCAAAAACATATTAGTTGTGCAAATAAATTTAAATTTACAAGAAAATAAATACGTATAGCCTCGGCATGCGTTGTAATTTTTTTTATCGCAATCTAATTAATATAATAATAATTCATAGATCACGAACAATTACTTCGTTTAAAAAAATCAAATAAAAATCAATACCCGACCCAATTCACAAATTCTAGTTAAAATAGAACAACTAACCTGAGACAGCCAAAACCAAGATCAGTGACAACATCTCCGTTTGATTTATTTACACGAAGGAAAAAAAATACGGTATATATGTTGCACTCAACGACTGGTCATCGTGTCGATGGGCCAAATGGTCCGAGGAGTGCGGGTTTGAATCCCCGTCCGCGTCCGCGTCGCACCCCGGTACCTGCTGATTGATAAATTGGACAATCTATCTGACAAGTTGATTGTATGCGATAAATGCGACATTTTAGATAGATCCCAAGGTCTTTGAGCACTCGGCAGTTGTAATAGCGCACTCCTGCCGTACCTACCGGCTAATCTAGTTGGATTTAGATGCGGTGGACATGCTCAATGAAGTGAAGGTCTTATTGCTTAGAGTACCATACCTAAAGGGTGCTAAAGGGGCTATTACTGAGGCTCCGCTGTCTGTCCATAATATGTGATAATAAATAAATAATAAAATGAAATAAAAAGCTTTATATTTCATGGAAATATTACAATTTTAAAACAGTTTTAAAATTTTAACTGAAACTTAACAATAAATGAGATTCTAATTCTACCTAGTTTGCTATTTACTAAATATCTGTTATGTTTTATATACAAATTTTGTTTTCTATAAAAATATTCTGGGACATTCTCTTACACACGGCCATCATATTTTTCACGGTCATCATCAGTTTTTGCGTGAAAGAGGAACAAACATCCATCCATTTATTCATCCATAATCACTTTCGCATTAATAATTATAATATAATATTTATATTATTATTATATTTTCTTCTAATATACATATTATATTTCTTCTAAAAATAGGATTAGCTTCCAACCCTCATTCATGGGGGATCTAGTATTTTCCCGAAATAATATAATATAGGTATAAATAAATAAAATAATAAATATCCTGGGACATTCTTTTACACACGGCCATCTGATCCCAAACTAAGTAGAGCTTGTACTATGGAAACCAGATAACTGATATACTACATATACTATATTTTTTATTTCTAAATACATACTTATATAGATATTTACACCCAGACACAGAACAAACAGCCATGTTCATGCACACAAATACTGTCCTGGGTGGGAATCGAACCCGCCACCTTCGGCTTGGCAGTCAGAGTCGCTAACCACCAAGCCAACTGGCAAAAAAGAAGTAGGATCTAGTTTTTTTTTCCAGAACCCCTCCGCGGGTAAAGGCTTCTTCAAGGATTTCCATAGTTCCCTATCTTGGGCTCTCTGTATCCAAGCATGACCAGATGTAGACTGTTAAAATTTTCAGTGTGTATTATAACTATAAATAATGAAAACAAAATGTATTTAAAAATGAAAGGGGGTTACCATACAAGAAGAGTGTGTTTCGGCGTTTTGTTAAATATTACACTGAGACGTACTTTTTAATTTAATATCCTGGTACGTTCTTCACTCATGGCCATCTGACCCTAAACTAAGAAGCGGTGGTGCTTTTGCTATATGGAAGCCGAATAGCTGAAATACTACGTAATTGTGAAGTACTTTTCTTTTAACATGCAAAAATAAATATTTACTCTCCACGCAGAACAAACATCGTCATGAACACGAATTGCCCTGGCCGGGAATCGAACGAACGGTCAGGGTGTCTAAATTAATTAAAATCTGTAGCTATGCTCCGTACTAATGGTTTTTTCTTAGGACTTGGATGTGGCTTTCACAAGCTTACGTAAAATTACTAACACTAAGACTTAACAACTTCATTTCTGAGGGTTCACAACGCGGCGATACCCCTGGTGTCGCAAATGTCCATAGAGCGCGGAGACCACATACCATCAGGTGGACCGTGTGCTGGTTTTTCAGCCTATTTGGTATGAAGTAAAATAAAATGTGTGCAGTTCACACACTAACTATGAACACTGTCTACATATCTCTCGCAAGTTTAACCCCATATAAGTTAATATTTTTCTCTTGTTAGTGTCCCTTTTTATTACAACGAGTTTCAAAACATCATGTGAGTTTTAAGGGAGTTTTCACAAAAAAAAACTAGATAGTGATAGAAGAGAATTTCTCTTCTCTATGAAATGTTTCCCTGTGGAAACATATTAATTATTCACCAATCACTTTTGAATAGCATAGATTGTGTGATTCATTTATTTTTCATCACACAAAGAGGTGGTGATTTCCATCATCCTTCAATAAAATTCTTCCGTTAATCTATCTATCTATATTTATAAGCAAAATACTTTTCCTTTGACGCACCATCGCCTCAAAATTACTGACCATATCGGGATGGGACTGCTACCATTCGACGCGGAATTTTTCCAATATGGTCATAGGCTATGATATCGATAAACGCGGGTGAAACCGCGGCAGACAGCTATATTCTATAACAACAAGATATGTATAGTATTTAAGAATTAAGAAGTATGTAGGTTAAAAACATTATATAGATTTTGCAAAAAATATATAGTACCTTTTCAATTTTCTGCGTAGAATAGAAACTATCAACCGAGTAAGGTCGTTTCTTATGCGCGAGAAAATCGCATTTACAACATACATCAAGCCAATGTAGTCTCTATAGCAATAGCAGAGGGTTGAATATGTATTTTCAGTGCAGTCCCTTGCATACACACACGTGAGATGCAGGATGCGAGGGTTTGTTCTATAGACCTTGTTGTAGTGTAGTTGTATTGAGGTGTTCTATGACGGCATTGTAGCGGCTATACGACCTTGTTATAACTTCGGAAGGTTGCTTTTACTGAGAAGAGCCGGCAATAAACTCAGCAATTACTCTTTTCAAAATAAGATTTTGTACATAAAGATGTGTCTTGCTGGAGCGAGCGCTACACCCAAGCATTGTCGTCATTAAAATAATCATTTGTGTTGTTGAAAGCCTTTTGTACTAAAACAGTCTTAATTCTTTCCTTAAATTTTTGTAAAGGCAAATTTAAAATTTCAGTAGGGATTTTATTATAGATGCGTGCACTAAGTCCTAAAAATGAGCCTTGCACTTTTTGCAGTTTATATGCAGAAGTGACAAGTTTATCCTTTTTTCTAGTATTGATGGAGTGCAAATCACTCTTTTTGACATAAAGACTAATATTTTGATGTACAAATATTATGTTTGCATAAATATACTGCGATGCAACTGTGAGGATATCAATTTGTTTAAACTTTTCTCTGAGGGAAGCTCGAGAACTCAAATTATAAATTGCTCGAACAGCTCTTTTTTGCAATATAAAAATGGTTTCTATATCAGCAGTTTTACCCCAAAGCAAAATGCCGTAGGTCATAACACTATGAAAGTAGCTAAAATAAACTAATCTAGCCGTATCGACATCTGTAATCTGTCTGATTTTTCTAACTGCGTAAGCTGCTGAACTAAGTTTTCCCGCAAGACATGATATATATTTGTGTCCCCCATTGAAGTTTTGAGTCTAAAGTAATTCCTAAGAAAACTGTTGACTCAACAAGGCTAAGAGCTTCGTTGTCTAACATTATACTACAGCCTAGTTTTTTAACATTGGGTAATGCAAATTTAATCCATTTAGTTTTTCTTGCATTTAAAACAAGATTATTAACAGTAAACCAATTTAATACCTGGGCTAATGCACCGTTTACATCGTCATAATTGTATTTCAGTCTATCAACACCAAAAATCAGTGAGGTATCGTCAGCAAACAGTACAATTCCACAGGTATTTCTTACGTAAAATGGTAGGTCATTGATGTATACTAAAAACAGAAAAGGCCCTAGAATAGAGCCTTGGGGTACAACAATATGCACAGGAGAACCAGATGATTTAACTCCATTCACATTAACACTTTGAGTTCTCTCACTAAGGTACGATTTCATCAAATTAAGTGCTGCACCCTTAACTCCATAATAGTCTAATTTACGCGTAAGTGTCTGATGGTCAACACAATCAAAAGCTTTAGATAAATCACAGAACACTGCAATAACATTCTGCGACTTTTCGACTTAGCGACTCTGACTGCCAAATCGAAGGTCGCGGGTTTGATGGCCACCTAGGATAAACATTTGTGTGCATGAACATGTTTGTTTGTTCTGTGTCTGGATGTAAATAAGTATGTATTTAGAAAAAAAAGTAGTATATGTAGTATATCAGTTACCTGGTTTCCATAGTACAAGCTCTGCTTAGTTTGGGACCAGATGGCCGTGTGTAAAATAATGTCCCATGATATTTATTATTATTATTATTTTATTTGACGGGGTAGTGTAGTGGTTAGGTACCCGTCGTAGGTGCTGGGTTCAAACCCCACCGAGGTCAATTATTTGTGTGCATGATCTTGTTTTTTTTGTTGTGTCTGGATATAAATATCTATCAGTTACCTGGTTGCGATAGTATAAGTAAGATCTCTTCTTAATTGAGGATCACAGCTTATTCTCTCTTTTTACCCGACTAAGGCAAAACCAAAAGTCTATGACTTTAGTTGTCTATGTATGTTAATATCAGACCAGCTGTCACCCGAAAATTTTTCCGAAATTCTCCTTATAACATCAGCTATCTGCGAGTGATAGTTCCGTCAAAATCTGTCTTGCCGTTTTGGTATCCATATGGACCATATTAGGCCATACACAGATACAGATATCGATTTCATAAATGGTTTAAATGCTAAAGCTGTTATTATACGAGGCTCTATGGTTCCACAGTAAAACAGATACCATCTTTATTTTCTTACACATCTCCTTGTAAAAAAACCTTCCATAAAAAAATAAACAAAAGTCAATAAAATAGCCGACAAATCCCAATAATTTCTGAGAGAAGCTTAAACATATTAGTGTTAGCATCAACATTTCTACTTTGCGAGGATCTTTAAAAAAAACAAACATTTTTCTATATTATATTGTTTTATAATGCTCATGAGTCTTGTTGTATACAGTTTACATACTTACATCAAAACCTTACTAATTATCCATTAAAAAAATTATTCTAAACAATACTTAGAATATATTTAATTGTAAAATAATATAAAAATAATTATCTTTAATTCTCAATCAATGGAATAATCTCGGATACGTTTTTCCTTTGATTAACGGCCAAAATTTATATACGATCCCGATCTAAAATCGCAAGATTGAAGTAGAATTTTGACATTACGTGTATTAAAATTACTGTCAAAAGGTTCATCAATCCATGGATTTTCGGATCGGGATTGCATATTTATTTTCGCCGTAAGTCTGATACAAAACCGATTGAGATAAGCTCTCCGAGGCCTCCGTGAAGCGGCTCGGCGAGGAAGGTTGTATTAGGTGAATAAGGGGCTGTACCTAATTTCATCCGATGAAGGCTGACTGCCGAACCAGTTACTACTGGTTCGGAAGTCAGCTTGCTGCTGCTAGCTACTGCAGCTACTGCTTCAGTAACTTTAAACTGAATAAATGGTTTTGATTTTGAATCCAAATGCATTAAGCCGTTTATGTGTGAAATAATCAGTCTATAATATATTAAATATTTATTTTATATATCTAATTAGTAGACAGCTCTCCTTAATTTGGGATTAGACCGCGTGTGATGAATGTCCCAAGATATTTATTTATAGAACAAAATAGGAATACACTGCAACGCCTGAATAGATCTAGAACGCAAACAATATGGCTAATAAACTGCTATATTACCATTGGATAGCACAAAATAATATCATTAAATTAAACTCAAATACATTGGCATATCACAGAGTATTTAATAGACTTATCGAGTTTAAAAAAAAATACAAAAAAATATAGAAAATAAAATAACTATGTTTCAATGAAATTATTTTATATTTAAACACGCAAACTTAATATTATATCTTAGATCATAATAAATGAACAGTTGGGCACGCTTTGAAGACATTTAAAAAAATGAAATAGCAACATTAGTTGTTTTGTAAAAAAATATTTAAAAAATGTAACCTCACTGAGTTTCCTGCCGGTTCTTCTCAGTTGAAGGCTGACTTCCGAACCGGTGGTTACTTCAATAACTTTGACCTTCTAAGGCCTAAACTGAATAAAAGGCATTGGATTTTAACTTTGTCCTTCGGCTTCGAATTTTGCCGAATTTTATATTGCTTGGAATATTTTTTTCCAAAATAGTTTTTATTTCCAGCTCCCATGTTGATTCCATCATAAAAGATGTTCTTAGACTTTGACATTGACCTCAGTGCGTGGTACTGTTCATACAATTTTCTTCGTGTACTAACTAACTTGATAAATAATTATTACTGGCCTATTTATCTTTCGTAAATTACTAATAAAAGTGTAAGGAAAACGGCGCCGAAGCAAAAACCAATGCATACAATAAAATTTTACAAAAAAAAGTGGGGAGATAAGGGTTACTATATGTCTAATACTAGCTAACCGTTCTCTGTTCTACTCTCTCTGCCGCTCTAGTTTCACCCGCTTTCTTGGGATAAAAAGCATCCTATGTCCCTTTCCACAGCATAGGCTATGTATTTGCCAAATGTCACCAAGATCGGTTTATTCGTTTGACTGTGAAACCGTAAAAACACATTAAAAACTCACTATCTCATTTTTAATATTAGTTAGGATTGAGTTTGCTACCATTAAAGGATAATTTAAATTACTTTAACTCCTGCATTTGAGGATCGTTCGAAAACGTTTTCCTTACACCTGTATATCTTAAAATATCACATAATTTCAATTAATTGAAACAATATTTCTTTTAATCAATATAATTAAGAAAAATGGGTTGCCTGTTGAATAAGATTATTTTTCTTGCAAGGATTACCATACTAGGTATTATTACTCTTTTCACAGATTAATTAAAAAATAAATTTAATAATTATTAATATGGAATGATTATGTTATTAGATACCATAGAAAAATGGACAAATACATTTTTTTCTTTTTGACTACGCACTACGTATTCTGCGTACTATATATGCGAGTATGCAATACATTCATGGAATAAAACAGTTAAATCAATTTTAAACTATATATTTAAATTAGTTTTCACTCTCACAGTGTAATATGTGCTCTATGCATATACACTTAAATAATAATATTGTCATTTTACGCTTACACATACATTTTATTCCTCTTTGGTCTAAAATTAATAATACAAAACCACTATATCTACTTATGATAAATAAATTCCTTCGTGCTCAGAGTTATATTTAAACATTTTTTAAGACACTATTGAATTAAATGTTCATTTAAACTGATTAATAAAAAAGACCGCTTCCTAAGCCGAAAATATTTTTGTTTTTTGCATTATTTTTGGGATATGAGAACGCGTGAAATAAAATTCTCAAAGTTCTTATGTGTTTCTAAAAGTGAATTGGTATTTTGGACATGGCTTAGGGCTTCGGAAACGGTTTGACATACAACCTGTATAGTATTCAAATTATTTATATACATGGCAATTTAGTGATATAAAAGTAGCACGCGCAATAAAATAATATTTCTTAATCACTTTTTTCATTAACTTATTTCATACATGGCAACATTCGTGGAAAACAATATAACAATAGACCTATTTAAATAAAAAAAGTATTATCATTTATTATGAAGCTGTCATTGTATGATGTACTTAGTTTCATACAATATGTAAAAGGTACGTATTTTGGAATTGTTTCCTACAATTTGGTAATTGGTAACACATTAAAATATTATTGTATACTAGCGACCCGCCCTTGCTTTGCCTGAGTGGGTTAATTTTAATGTTTTATACACATAAACCTTCCAAAAGACATTTTCTAAATGACAATGGAAACCGTATCCTAATCTATTTCGTTATTTAATAGAATTAAGCGCACATACAGACACACAGAAACAATTACTTTGGTTTATAGATAGCGCTCCGGCTTTTACAAACACTTATATGTGATTACTTATACAATACTTAAAATTATTTCTAAAAATGCCTTGTTATGCCATCTCTGAATGATCTTTGTAACTAATAAATACTCAATCCGTTTTGTAAATGAAACCACAGCCTATTACAGTTTTTTTTAAACTGGTACTATGTACATTATTTTTATTCAATCCCCGATCGACTCTGCCATATTGCTTTAATCTATGGGTCATGTTACTTGCAATAAATGAATTTGAATAATCAGATTCTGAAAAATGTCTTAAATTCATGACTTAATCTCAATTGAGTACAATTTCCAATAAACTCCAGTTTGTTATGAAGCCTGACAGCGGTGACCTGTAATACAGGGTATTTCATAAACAGGCATATAACAGGCTTAACAAAACAGGTGTATATAATTAGTAAGCATTAATGGAAAGAGAATAAATAAACTCTATTATAATTTCTTACGTCTTAAAACAAAAAAGGTTTAAAGCAACACTTGTAAAACCCTGTGCCTTTACCATGAGTTATTAACGTACGTACTCGCTAGCGACGGCGTAAAACATTTCTATGGCAAATGTGTACAGCGCCACTAGCGGTCACCTAAAGAACTAAAATCGATAGTACGAGTCGATAGATAAAAAACCTATCGAAATGTAAACACTAGCGAGTAACGTTTTTTAGTGAGTTACAAATTTGACAGTTGCTATCGAGAAATACTGTATCGATAGTAGTTTACTCGCTAGTGACTTAAGCAAGTTTCGATAGCAACTCATGGTAGAGGTACTGGTTTTAAAATAGTACAGTCTCCTTTTACCCGACTACGGCAAAGACAAGGGTATGTTTGTATTTACGTATGTTCCGCCGTAGCGCCTAAACTACTGAGCCGATTTTGATAAACGAGGTGTCACTCAGTATATTATTATGCTATATGACGTTTTAAATCACAAATCTTCAATGCTCTGTCTCCTTCGCTATCTGCGTAATTACGTGAGAGGTCCGCTCTCGTACCGACGAAGTTTTTAATAGCTAGAATTTTTGATAGCTATAAGAGGGCTGGGCTTTACTAAACTTGCTTTAATAAACCATATCTATTATAAGGGGAATAGGGTTTATATTCCATTAAGTTTTAGATTCTAGCTCTGTAATACTGAGTGAGACACTCGAATTCAAAATTATGAGTACATACAGGTGATATAATGAAACTAAATCTAAAGAATCGACCTCAGATTCGATATGAACGATTTTCGCTAGCACTGTGGGTAAGGAAAACCACTTTTATGTGTGTAGCCTATGGTATCTTTTCGTTTGATGAGAGAAACCAAAAAATGGCGGTATCCTAAACATTTAGTCTTTAATCTCTCACCAAGAAGGTATACTGATTCAAATTTAAAAAATCACCTGTGAATCTAAAATAATATAATAATGTCTGTTTACTTTAGCTTTCCACTAGCTACAGCCCCGTGGTTTCACCCGGGTTTATTTATTTTATTATGATTTTTTATAGTCTACATATGTTTCGAAAATTTGGATCTGTTCAGCTACTAGTTTACAGTGACTGTAAAAGTCCCTCGGGTCAAAGTTGAAGCCAAGAAATCGGCTTCAACATCGATTCCAAGAGCAGTACGTAGTTGCTGGTACTTCCATTCGATCTGCTCCCATACTTTGTCATGGAACCATGGTTTCTCAATGAAACAATACATCAATATTAGGTAGTCCTGCCAACACAATTAATTATACAAACATATCTTCACGCCCGTAATCCCCGAAGTAGGCAGAGGTTTCTGTAATGAGACCTACATATATATTAGATATATATGCCGCCGCAGATATTTTAAGTCGCAACGTGACTGTTGACATTGTCGCCGTCTCTGGCGACAGTTCTACAGGTTATCATTAATTTGAAATTTTACCTTGCTCGACCCGGGAATCGAGCCCAGGATCTCCGGATCTCTAGCCGAGCTTTATACCATCGTGGCGTTTAGTTATTCGAGGGGTTTAATTTCATTTCGGCTTCGTCCCTCGGTATTTGGGCCGATACCAAAAGAGGTTTGCGATACTTTGGTTTGTTGGTACAGCATGAGCTGACGACCGCTGTGAAGATCGTCATGAGGACGAGGGCTACCCCTGCGCTGACCGTCCCGCCCCACTCCATCACGCTTCGGGCGAATATCAGCTCAGATACCACATTGCTCTCAACTAAAACCCGTTGTTGCATCCAGAATATTGGAAACAGCATGTTTGGTACGTTCTCGTACAGGCTGTAAAAGAATTTTGTAAATATTAAATAATAAGAAAAGTTTTAAAATGAAAGGATTTAAAGATTTATGGGGATGAAGGTAGATGGACATATACGATGGGCCAGATGACTGCCACGCCACAGGTCGCGGGCTCGATAGCCACCCAGGACAAACATTTGTGTACATGAACGTGAACGTTAGAATCCGATTAACAATTGGAAAGAATTTTCCAGGATAATTATTTATTTGAGGGCAGAAAGACAGAAGTTATAAATATCAGTGGTAATTTGATGTCGAACTGAGCAGCAGAGGCGGCCTTAGGGGGTGGCCAACGGGGCAATCGCCGGGGGTCTCGCATGGATTTCAAATTTTATTTATTTGTATAAATTAAGCATTTCTTGTCAAACATGACAAATACCTAAACCAAACAACCAGACTTACTTTCGCAACACATACTTTTCACGAAGGACAAAGGGCCTCGTAATGACCTGCCGCCCGGAGCCTCGCAATGGGTAAGGCCGCCGCTGCTAGGCAGAGTCTGTACTTTGGCTACCAAATAACTGATATAGGTATGCGAGACATGTTTTAGACTGAGACGAAGTTGTTAAGCAGAAGTACACTGTTTCCGGTACAAATATAAGGAGGTTGGTGGAATTACAGGCACATGAGACATAATAAATTCATGCCCTAGAATGGAGTTTGTAATTTGGGATTTTTTTGAATTCCCAAAGATCATTATTGATCCTAAGATCGAATAAAACGAAGCAATGCATACTTACGCAGTATATTCAAAAGGTTGTATGTAGACGTTGAATTGAATTCTTGCTGCTACGTCGAGAGGTACACCCAATTTCTGAAAATCAATTATCAGAATGAATTCACAAGAGCATCTGAAAAAAGTCTAGGCTTGTGGTTTTGGTGTCCAGCCAGGAGAAGCATTTGTGTGCATATACTAGCTGTCCCCAGCGGTTTTACCCGCGTAACATTTTCCCGGGAGGAAAATAGCCTATGTGCTATTCCAGACTATAATCCATATCTGTGCCAAGTTTTACCCTGATCCGTTCAGCCGTTCTGGCGAAATTGAGTAACAATCATCAATCCATCCAAACTTTCACATATATTATATAAAAGTATTTTTTTTTTTTTTTTTTTTTTATACTACTAAGGCAGTAATAATAGTACTAAGATATAGGCTCTTTTTGCTTCAAAACTTACGGGCTCGACTGCAAAATAGAAGGAGTGCTTCTCAGGATCGGGATTCATGCCATCAACCTTGTCCCTGAGCGTCGGGTCAGCGTGCAGAAAGTGTGGGAGCGACATGAATGCGGGAGAGTTGTATCGACATGCTGACACATTCATCACGCCTCCCCACGAGCACTCCCCGTTGCAGAAACAAGTGTTTGATGGGGAACTGCTAGCTGTAACAGGACAAAATATACTTATAATACCTCGTTTCATACACAATAAATATATTTTTTCTCTGATATCTTTAAGTCACGTAAGTTTCGATGGTTGGGTGTTTACCATCACTTGTACAGGCTTTCGTGCAGACAGAGATGTCAGTAGCGCCGTCAATATAATAAATAACAAGGAAATTGGTTTCATCTTGGATTCCGAGAGCATAACACAATTGCCCAGCTGCTCTCACCCGAAACCGAAACCTCCAGTAGATGCTGAACAAGCTCTGAATAAATAATTTTACATTAATAATTTTACATTAATAATTTTACATTAATAATTTTACATTAATAATTTTAATACAACGTACAATTATCGAAGCTCCGATCCGTGAGGGCGTACTTGTTGTAGTTAAGACCGTGGAAGTCTCCGGAGCTTACGTAGTCCATGTACACGGTGCGGCACAGGTCCGGCACGAACATTGTCAGGGGCGAATCCTCCGTCAGGTTCCGGGGCATGAATTCGCCCGCGCTGCCTGTAAGCTGGGGAGCAATAGGAACTAATAAACTTATATTTCGAAGAAGAGCCACTTCGGGAGACTGCATAGAATAAATAATAAATATCCTGGAACATTCTTTACACACGGCCATCTGATCCCAAACTAAGCAGAGCTTGTACTACGGAAACCAGATAACTGATATTCCGGATTCTGTCTCACACTTTGGGCCACAGCCTCAATATACTCGGGTGTGCGCACTGTCCGAGCTCTGGGACCACTTCTGTCATCCACTAACATCCCTTTCTTCACCAATTTGCGTATAGCGCCATCGGTGGGTGCTTTATCACTACCCATATTTCTTTTCAAAATTCGCACCGTTTCGGCGACACAGCACTGACTATGAAAATAAGTTTTTAAAATTTCAAAACGCTCTTCAAGAGAAAACATGTTGTTTCATGCCGCGGACGGTATGGCTAATGAACTGTAAAAATTTCGGGTCTGTAGCTCGTTTGCCGTTGTCATACGACGAAATTCAAAAACGTACTAGCAGATAGCCCACCCTTTACTCCATAATCTACATTTTTTTTTCTAAATACATACTTAAACAGATATTTACACCCAGACACAGAATAAACTGACAATGAACATATATCCCAAGATATTCTTCACACATGTTCTAACCACTAAGCCAACTGGCCTGTCTTGAAATGTTCCTTTTGAGCACATTTTTTTTAAAGGAAATAAGCCTCTGATGGCTTTTACACCCTTACTTGTAAATTAATGTACCTGAGATTTCAGCAGCCCCCTAACCTTTCTAACCGAAAAAAGTTCACCATTGCTTCACAGCGGAAGTGGGTGTGATGGTAGTAACTACCCGGACTACTGCTTCTAAAACTTGTAAATTGTAACCGATGCCATGGTTATAGCGAACAATTAAAATATAGAGTATTCTGAGGTCACCTGTGAGCATTCCCCGGAGTAGAAAGGCAGTTCAGTCTGGTTATTCCACTTGAGGATCTGCCCGGGCAGCGTGCCCTCCGCCCACCCCGTGGACACCTCCATGTAGCCATCCGTGTCTATGGAATTATTCCTCTGCAATATCACATTTCAAAATTAAATAAGCATGTCATATTCCTCAGTTTTTTACAGGATAATCTTTTTAGGTTTGATTTTTTAAGTTTAGTTAATTTTTTTATGCAAAAATCTCTGATGGGGGAAGGCCTCCTCCAAAGATACCAATTTGTCTCTTTTCCTATACTGTTTTTTGTTAGTGGTCTCCCCCTGTTTATTTACATCTTACAGGTTAAAATTCAATAACCATTTATCCAGTTTAGGCCCGCGGAAGGCACTAATGAAGGTCAAAGTTAGCCTGCAACTGAGAAGAACCGGTTAGATTCGATCACCTGACTTTCAAGTCTGTGGCTTAATAAATTCGTGGGCTTAATGGCCTATCTAGGATAAATATTTACGTGCGAACATGTCCATGTGTTCTGTGTAGACTGTAGGTATATCAGTTATCTGATTACTATAGTACTAGTAGCTCTGGTTAGTTTGGTATCAGATGGCCAAGTGTAAAGAAATGACAACAAAAAAGTTAAGGCAGAAATCCCAATAGTAAGCAGTTTAGCATTATCAATCAGTCAAGCATTATTTACATAAACTTTAAGACTGCGGTACCATTTGGAATTATTACAAAGCAAAATAACTGGTTTAGGCCTTTTTTCCTGTTTGAATGTCAATATTTTCGTATTTTATGTACATAAAACCATAAGCAGGTTATATGCGTAGGTTTTATTATTAAATGTAACACGTATATACCTATTTAAGATTGAACATGAGAAACTCGTAAACTTTATATCCAGGTAATTTATTTGAACGAATTATGGGAATAAACAGTGAAGAACTAGGTTCTAGAAAACGATAGATGACATCTCGGTAAACTCTGGCGCCACACAGCAACTAATGACTGTTAAAATTACACGCTAACAGTGCCCTAAGCACGAACATCTAACGTAAGCGTAGCGTCAGCGTATCGAGTATGCCAAAAACCATAGCTGTGGGAAATTGAACATCCCGCAACGTCACGGTATGCGTGGTGTTCAATTCTCTATGCAAATGCTAGTTTTAGAGTAGTAGAGCTCTTAGTGCAGAGTTCGTCCGGGGAAGTACTACCACCTTACCCATTTCTGCCGTGAAGCAGTAGAGCACTTGTATTACTGTGATTCGGTTAAAAAGGCCGGTGACATTACAGCCACATGAGACTTAACAACTTCACGTCTCAGGGTCGACAACGCATTGGCGATACCCCTGGTGTGGCAAATGTCCATAGGCGCGGTGACCACTTACCATCAGGTGGACCGTCTGCTTTTTTGTCGGCCCAAGTGGTATAAAAAAAATAAAAAAGGCAGATTTTTGGCGCACTCGATACGATGACGAAAGATGTTCGGGCTTAAGCCTCAGGTCGTGGGTTGACTCCTAACCAAAACAAATCTACTTTAACTACAGTTTGTCTCAAAAAACAATTGTTAGCCTTCATAACGCGATTGAAACAGCGGGATGAAAGGTAGTAAAATATAGAAAAGGTAATGTTTATTTTCCGAATAAAATATATAAATATACTGGAACAATATTCACACGGCCATCTGGTACCAAACTAAGCAGAGCTTGTACTATGGAAACCAGATAACTAAATATCCATATAAATCTTATATAAAATTGAATCCCTTTTTCCCTTGGTCACGCCATAGTTTGAGAAGGATTTAACAGATTTCTTTCCTTTTTGACCATTTCTTTTTATATGTTCTAATATTTTGTAGAAGGTTCTTATGGGACCAAAAATAAATAAAATTAGAAAATTACAGAAAAATTTACGACTATTTTAACTACTTGCTTTTAACAGTTCGGGCATTACAGACGCAGTTGAAACAGCGGGGAACAGCTATAGGTAAATAAAGATTTTAAAACACTAACACCGTAAAATAGTCCAAATCTGTCGACGCGCGGTGCTCCGTTAATCCAGGCGTCTGGCATGACCTTCGCTAAATCCAGTAGGCTGTCCTGGTATCCGTCAAACAGTAGCTCGCTGGCAAGCTTCGTGATGGATATCTGCTGGCCACTCGCAGCCAGCCCCATGAACATGAATCTCTGGCTGAAGAAATCTTCAAATCTGTATCTATAGGCTGCCGACTGAAATGTGAATCTTGTGACTATTATAAATTAAAATATTTCTTATTCAAACAGGCCTTTACAAGCACCTATGAATAGTCAGACTGTAATCTAAAAATGCTAAAGTTTGCATGGCTGTTTGTTACTCAATCACGCTAGAACGGATCTGAATTAAACTTCAATCTGATATATATATCGCACCCTCAGTACGATAAGGGCTTAACTCAAAATTTTGCGAAATGCAGTTACGATCATAGAGAGACTAAACAAAGTACGCTCTATCCGATAAAGAGTAAAACATAGTCAATTTAATATTAGAATAAGCATACCGATACTTCAGCCTCTTTAACTCTGGGACCCAACCTCCCCGCTCAGTGCAAAAGTGAACCAAAATCGATATGTCTATGAGTTAAGCCCCTATCGTTCTGAGGGTGCGATATCATGTAACGTTACTGAATCTGACGTCTGACGCTTTGCACGGATAGAGTGATTGCGCGGCGCCCCGATCGTCCGTATTAAAGCTACGCTACAAAACACATCTCACTTAAAAAGATCTGTCCCTGCTAGAAAACTGCACTAGTACCGAGCGACCTAGACTAATAAATTCCACTAAATCTTATTAATAGATTTTATTTGTAAAACTTAGTTGTAGTAAGTGTTCCTGTTGCCATACCCAGGGTCCTTGTAGTAATGGTAAGTTAGGTTAAGCATAGCTGTACGGACTATTATTATTTACATTGTTCAATAAATAAATAAATAAATAGCTCACTCGGGAAAGCGGGTAAAACAGCGGGACCATATCTAGTATACAAACGAAAGTAATGCAGATCTATATGTGTATGCGACGACCTTGTGACTCGTTCCTCGTTAAAACTCGTATAAGCCGAAACGTCGCGAATCGGGATTAGGGAACACTAACGATTTGAAAACGCCAATTAGGCACTGCACAATGGTTCTACTACATAACTCAATGGCACTGAATTTATACATTCATGACAGTTTTATCCTAACCAGTTATTTTTGGAACGAAGTTACTTATCGCGCGTTGTGAAAGGGGGCTAGACGGAAAAAATTCATACGAAAAGTTGTAACGACACTTTTTTTCGAAATTTAAATGATATAGTTTATTATTGGATTTGTTTTTTTCATAATTTATTTAAAGGCTACATACAACATGTTTAAAATTCTGTTCCATTTATAAATTAGTATAATTAGTAATTATTAGCACAGTCTTGATCTTTTATTGAAGCCCTAATACTAATGACGAGAG
Organism: Habrosyne pyritoides; assembly: GCA_907165245.1. Classification (NCBI taxonomy): domain Eukaryota; kingdom Metazoa; phylum Arthropoda; class Insecta; order Lepidoptera; family Drepanidae; genus Habrosyne; species Habrosyne pyritoides. Next base: position 1,035,856 of record OU015594.1, on the reverse strand, counting down.
ATTGCAAGTTTTTCTCAACACTGGACCTAAACTCAGCGTTTTGGTCAATTCCAATGCATATCTTCGTTCCATACGGGTGTCCCTTGACACCTCTCAAGTTTTTATTACTAGCTGTCCGTTTCACCCGCGTTCCCGAGAGAAGTTGTTTTTTATTTTTTATTAACCAATGTAACATTTTCCTGGGATAAAATTTATCCTATATGTTGCCATATGGCTTTATCTATCTATGTCCAAATCTGTTGGGTTGGTAGTTTATCAAACGGTCAGTTCTTAATAATGAGTTTCAATTATATTTATATCGGTATATAAATATTATTATGTCCACCAGTGGCGCCCATTGGGAAAAATATTAAATATTGCATCGTTGTTCCCTAGTGGTGGACATGAGAACGCATTTAAAAAGTTGTAGCAATGTCCACCAGTAGGACAACGGGTAGTGGACAGAGGTGGGATTGAGGACAATCGAAATCCCGTCACAAATAAAAAATATTAAAATACCGGGTAGCGTTACTATCGAGAAAAGCCTCCTTTGTTTTTTTAATTGAAATGATTAATGTTATACGTATTATAAGAACAAAATCTATATACGAGTATATACTAGCTGTCCTGACAGACGTTGTCCTATAGAAATAAGTCCATAAAAAAATGCAGGAATTCGCTCGCAGCGCCACCTACCGGATCCAATTGTGAATCTAAACCATCCAGGGCGCCACCCATACGCATATAAATAATATTCATTCAAATCGGTCCAGCCGTTTAGGAGGAGTTCACTGTCAACACACGTACAGGAGAATCTATATATATAAAAGAAAGTCGTGTTAGTTACACTATTTATAACTCAAGAACGGCTAAACCGATTTGGCTTAAAATTGGTGGGGAGGTAGCTAAGAACCAGGAGACGGGCATAGGATTTTTATTCCGTTTGATCGCGTTCCCGTGTGACGTGACATAAAACGTCAAAGCGAAAACGCATCTGAGATGGAATAACAAAAACTTAGAGGTATTACTTTTTGTGTCGAGAAATGTTACATCCCTCGGGAACGCGGGTGAAACCGCGGGGGACAGCTAGTTATATATATAAAGATATGTGCCAAGTATCATCCAACATGAGAGTAACAAACATCCATACATCCTACTGAGTAAAATTAATTTATTAAGCATCCAAGCGTAAATGGGTAGCGAACTTACGGCTGCTATCACGTTAAGAGTCGTAACTGTATCATTAAGGGTTCCATTGCTGGTCTCGCTGTCGAATTGCCAGCTCCTGAAGGTGCGGTACGAGACCGAGTCTTCGTCAGGGTTCCATGTAACGTTCACATGGCGACGTTCTTCGCGGAACCGGTATGGACCTGGAAGAATGGTAACATGGTGAAAATACAACCTACCTTCTTTCAGTTCATCAATCGAAACTGGATACCTGTATGAGTCATAGTGGTTAGTGTTTAACCACCTGTTCCAGATGTTTTTAATAAAAATTGTGAAAAGTGAGCGCTTTCTTTCGGTTGTTGGCTGCACTTACACGATAATACACATCTTCTTTGACAAAGACTGATTACTAGATTTCTCCGCACATCGTTCATAAAGCCATTACTAAAATATTGGTATTACGTGTGACGAAAAGAGTTAATTTAGAAAATATTCAATAAGAAATAGGAAGGTAGTGAGATTGAAAATAAATAAATATCTAGGGACATTCATTAACACCTGGCCACCTGATCCATGACATAGAATCAGACATGTTCATGCATGCACACATGTTTGTCCTGGGTAGGAATTGAACCGACGATCTACCATCGTACATATCTAACCATCAAGCCGACTGGCCCGCCGCGGATTACATCCTTACGCCCATTATCATTATAGAGGTAGCATGTTGAATGTTACAACGTAATCTTCCAACGTGAACAAAGTCGGCGCTTCTCGGGCACGTAACCAATGGGCTACAAGTAATTATTTCACAAAGAATCGTCATTTGAACCTTGTCTGACCTAGAAGACTGGACAAATGTTCGAGAGCTTGAATATGTTTGTTTGTTTCTCTGTCTGGGCGCAAATTTTCATATAAGTATCTATTTAGACGAAACATATCTAGTATATCAATTATCTGGTTTCCATAGTTCTGCTCAGTTTAGGATCAGATGCCTGGAGTGATTATGTCCCAGCATATTTCACGATTCATTCATTAGGATTGAAGAAAATGAGACAGAGAACCCAGATGATGATGTGGGACTGGTGATAACTTACCTAACTCCTCAAGATTGGGTTTCTCGCCAGGAAACCGGTCCGCGTTGGTCCAGTTGAAGAGATACACCTCGAAGAATATAGGCACCGTCGGCGCCACCCACTCGTGGTAAGACCTTGAGTCAGGTCTGAGAGCCAGTTGCTGGAAATAACATATTGGTGACATTAGCATCAGCTCCACGGTTCTGCCCGCGTTCCTGTAATAATTTTCCGGGATGATGTAAAGTTTAGACCCTGGGTGGGCACTTATTGAGAGTTAAACATAAATTTATACCATTTGCATTTTATTTATATATAATATTAATTGGTGTTTGACTTCTATGCATTCCTATAGGTACCATTCATCAGATTGCGATAAAATTTAAGACGTTCATCAGTTCGTAAAGCGCTCACCAGGGGACAGAACAAAATATTATATAGTAGTACTGTTTTTGTTATTAGGCTGATAGAGGCAGAAGGTCCTATGGTAAGTTGTCACCGCCTCCCATGAACATTTGCAACACCACATATCGCCATTGCGTTGTCGACCCTGAGACGTGAAGTTGATAAGTCTCGTGTGCCTTATAATTGCCCTCTTACGTTTCGAAGCTACCAATTCTTCTTGACACATCGAAGAAAAATAACGGAATGGAAGACGTTGAAAATCTTTAAATATCAACGAAAGAAAGAAATATCATGTTTTTTTCTAAAATATTTGTGTGAATAGAAAGAATGGACTTAAAAAAGTAATTGCTGTATAATATCAGTCGTCTTGTATCCATAGTACAAGCTCTGGTTAGTTTTGGATTGGCCCCCTTATTCAGCTAATACAAACTTCGGCGGCGAGCCGCTTCTCGGCGGCCTCGGAAAGCTTATATCTCACGTATAGTAAGCGACAGAGACAGAGCATAGAGGCCGCGCAGAGACATCCTCGAGTTAGTGTCATTTCATACAGAATCGAGCCCCAGATGAGCGTGTGTAAAGCCTGTCCCGGGATGTACTTATAAGGAAAATCGGGGTATTTTTCATTTATACTTCGTACAGAAACATGTACAAGGTGGACTTAATGCCTTAGGCATTTTCTACCAGTCGACCTTTGGGTGATGCAGAGATAACATGGTAGATGCACAGAAATAATAATGGATAATTTAATATGAACTTAATCTAGCTAAACTATTATACTTAAACTACACATATACCTTATATATAAACTACATAAACGTACACAAATATATATAATAATTAACCGGTCAAAAGCTGAGACTAATCTGCCAAAAAAAATTACTTTAAAATGTGTTCACGTACTTTGATCTTAAAAGAGTATCTGCTGGTAGCCATTCTGATTTCGAGGGGAGTGCATTCCACAGAAGAATGGATTGAATGAAAAAAGAAGAATGAAGAAAGTTGGAAGAGTGAGAAGGACATTGAAGGAGACGATTGTTGATAGATCGGAGATTTCTATCGTGGTTAGAGCACAGATAAGAAAAGTGAGAAGTGAGATAAGAAGGGGCATAGGGAGAGTCAAGAAGAGAGAACAGGGTAGTCAGTGCCCGCATATTTCTGCGCTGACGTATATTCATCCATTTCAACTGTGATCTGAACTCAGTCACGTGGTCGTATTTACGTAAATTAAAGACAAATCGAATGCAGTTATTAAGGAGACGGTCAAGTTTATTGAGTAAATCTGCATTCAGGTCAAAGTAGCACACATCATTGCCTTCGTTTTGGACGGGAGAAAGTTTTTAAGGCGGTAGAGAGACCGCAGCGAACCTACAATCTTCTGGCTGGCATTAGTGACTTGAGCACATTAGCTTAAGAATTCTTAGTGCAGAGTTTGTCCGAGAAGTCATACCTTCTTCGCCTCATGTTCCCGGCCCAAAATAATTGTGGACTGGGTTGGTAAGGTCGTTAAAACATTTTTATGAAATAAATCCGTATTACCGCATGACTGCCAAATTATACAGTAACGCCATTGGAAATATCTAAGTAGTTACACCAATACGATTTAATTACATGCTAATTTGAGCTCTATGACTGGCTTCATTCATTACAGAACTAAATGACGTCACTTTGAAAATCTTTTTTAAACTTGAAATTGGACATTATGGTATGCAAATGCGTTGGTAAATTCCGCTAATGGATGTAAGTTTAACTTGAAATCAAAGGAGAATTTATTAGAACTAGTTGCCTAGCGATCGAAATTCGACCGTAATTCTATATATATATTAAGTTTGTTCTTTATTACGGGTTTTTGTCTGAGTATATAACCTCTATGATTATTACATAGAACTGTTTTGAATTTCCCATTTGACGATATCGTTTTTTTTTTTTGTTTGAAATTAATAAAACTAGAACTCGCATTTCTATAACGCACTAGCTGTACCCTGCCACGCTTCGCTGTGGCACATTGTGATTGAATGGTTGAGACATGAGAAACAAAACAAAGACGGTCGCGGATATGTGACTGATGCAAAAAATTTATAAAAACAATCCTTGATGCGGATTATATATCATGTTAAAATTTCAGCTCGATCGGTGCAGAACTTTTTGAGTTTTTGAAGCGCACACAAACCAACATAACATTTATATATATATAGATTGCAATCCACGGGAACTGCTAGTATTTAAGCTAAGAGAGTACGGCCAAGGATTCGACACTCATCATGATGGTAGGCAAATTTATCCACTGAACCTCCACGGTATCGGGTCAGTCACAATGTAACTAAACACTATTGCCAATTGAAAATTTATATTGAAGATTATCAATTTTTCTTTTGAAATAAAGCCGATGTCCATAAATTAATAGGCTGATCCCAGTTTGATTGAACTCTAGATTAACAGTCAAGGTGATCGAACAGATGTGTGCAATTGCAATTCGCTTTAATTATTGATTTGGACTTTTGACCGACATTAATAGACTTGTTTGTTTTTTACAATGTTGCAAAATTTTTTGATGAATGAAATTATTCAGACACTTGGGTTTTCGTTATACAGTTTAGGACTTTATAATAGTTATTTAATGTTGGAAAAAAAGAGCTCAGTGGCGTGCCATTGGTGAGGCCTATGTCCAGCAGTGGACAGAGATAGGCTGATGATGATGATGATGATTTAATGTTACAAAATTTACCAGGTAGTGTGTAGTGGTTAGGTACACTAGCACACCGCAGGTCGCGGGTTCGATTCACATTAAAAGCAAATGTTTGTGTGTTTGACTGCCAAAAAGTCAGAATACATAAAAATTATATAAAAATATATTTAATAAAAAATAATGTAATCTTGCTGAGTTTCTTGCCGGTTCTTCTCAGTTGAAGGCTGATTTCCGAACCGGTTGTAGCTTCGGTAACTTTAAATTTGACTTTCATAAGTGCCTTCCGAGGGCCTAAACTGAATAAATAGTTTTGAATTTAGAATTTTTGTTCAGCTTCTGAACGTGAAGACAAAAAAAGTTTATTTAAAAATAACTGTTATTTGGTTGTTATAGTAAACTTCTGCTTTATTTGGGATCAGAGAACCCTTTGTGAAGAATGTCCCGGGATATTTATTAGAAGTTGTTACTGGCATGCTTTGCTATGCGACTTTTTTCTGACAGGAAGCTTCGCAGGCGTACGTAGAACTCACAAAAGCTTAATGGCAATCGGGTAGATAGTATAAGAAGGCATAGGGTACAAATATACAGACATCAGTTTTATACAGGTATACTAGCTGTCACCCGCGGTTTCACCCGCGTTCCCGAGGGATATAAGGATACATATAAACCTTCCTCTTGAATTCTGTCTATTGATGAAAACCGTATCAAAATGTCGCGTAGTTTAAATAATATATGAATAAAATAACTACAGCGAAAGTAAAATCGAGCTCCCAAACTAAGCAGAGCTTGTACTATGGAAACCAGATAACTGATATACTACATATACTACTTTTTATTTTACTAAATACATACATATATAGATATTTACACACAAACACAAAACAAACAGATGTCTGTGACACAAATGTTTCTCCTGGGTGGGAATCGAACCCGCGACCTTCGACTTGGCAGTCAGGGTCGCTAACCAAGCCAATTGGCAAGTGACTTGGCTTTATACTACGTAAGGATAGAAGATAGATATATTTTTTTAATCTAACTAGCTTTAGTCTCTGTCTAATTGAATTAATGAAAACTATAACGTGTCACGACGTATGAAGCCTCACAATCGTATGTAGAATAAGTCAGGTCAAACTTTAATGTATGAAGGTCAATCATAGTGATTAAGTATTGCCTAAGGATATTAAACCGATTGGAAATACCAAGAGTTTCTAATAATATCTGGTTTAAATCAAATCGGAGTAATGGTACTTATTTGCCCATTTTGAATACCTTGTAGCGGGTTTTGCATTAAAAAGAAACAATTCACAAGGCGATTAACAAGAGCTTATAAAGCCTGCAATAATAACAAATATTTGTTTTAAAAAAAAAAACGTATTTAAAATACTAATACATAATAACAGAAACTGATGTATATGGTAGCAGTCCCATTCCGATATGTTCAGTAGTTTTGAGATGATGGTGCGACAAAGGAACCCTATTTTCCTTAAGACTTATGATAAAACGTCTATATCTATACTAATATTTTAATGAGGAAAGATTTGTATGTTTGTTACTCTTTCACGCAAAAACTGCTAAATGGATATGGATGAAAATTGGCAAAGATAGAGCATATCCTGGAATAACAGATAGGCTACTTTTTATCCCGGGAAAATGTCATATCTCTCGGGAACGCGGGTAAAACCGCGGGGGACAGCTAGAGCTTAATATTATTGCAAGCCATGCTCTATCTGTTTGCCAAGTCTTATCCAAATCCGTTATAAGTAACAAACATACTCGTACATTACATCCATCCTCTCTTCCCTTTAATTATAATATAGGTAGGCTAGGACAGCCTTACGCCAAATAACTTTGGGAATGTTTTTCTTTCCCTCGGTGTGCGCATGTGGTCATCGGTATACTCTTCACGTGTCATTTTCCTTACAGAATTGAACCCCTGGCCTTTTAACATTGTGGGGTGTGATTCTGTAACGGCCAAAATTAATATACGATCCCGATCTAAAATCGCAAGATTGAAGTAGAATTTTGACATTACGTGTATTAAAATTACTGTCAAAAGATTCATTAATCCATGGATTTTCGTTCGGGATTATTTATTAATTTACGCCGTAAAGCTATAGACCAGTCTATCCGGACCGCCGAGCTGTTTTGTGCGGCCCACAAATGTTTCATAAATATTTTTTTCTATAAAATGTTGTGCGGACCGCGATGGTCATTTCATAAAACGGACCCCCAGCGAAACTAATTAACTAACACCCATATTCTAAGACATTTCCTCATACGTCACTCGACTCCAACTCGACTGAGGAAACCTTAAGCATTTTCTCGAGAAATGTCAAGTTATAACTTGAGCGAAACTCGAGCAACCCCGACTGAGGTCGAGTCGAAGTGGAGTCGAGGTAACATGTCATTAATAACGTCATTCTATTATAGATTAACTATTAATGAAATAAAATAATGAGCTTCAGTAACTGTATACAAGAAATAAACTCTCTTAAGGTTGGTCCCGACGTAACTTGAAGTTGACAGTTGTTTCCTCACCTCGAGTGAGGGAAGGCGTCGAGTAGAGGAGATTTTTTGCAACTATGAATACAAATTTCATTGAGTGAGGTTGAGTGTAGTCGAGGAATTTTCGAGGAAACGTCTTAGAATATGGGTGTAAGTGACCGCTGCTATAGACTATAAAGTATGTAGGTAGATATAGAGATTTGGATACTAATAATAATAAGTGGGTTATTAAACCGTGGCGGTATTTTTTATATTCTAAATCGCATCACAGGTAAGTTAACTTAGGATTTTAGAAAAGTCTTACAAGTGCAGTGGGTGTTGTAAGGTTAAGAAATTGAAATTCGTGGGGATAGTTACGTCAGCCTTCGGGGGCTAAACCCGCGGGAAACCTTAGGTAAGCCCCGTTTGATATTTCGTTTGTTTTTTTTATAATGGCACAGTTTTTGAAAGGGGTTTTGTGTTTTTTTCCCTTTGTATTTTTAAAAGTTTTTTTTTCCCCGTTCCCTGTTTTGGCTTGCGAAGTAAAGGAAGTATAGTGAAATTGGTTTACTTTCTGAACTTAGAAGGGCCATCTAAATATAAAAATTACAGTTTTGATTTAATCTTAACGTCATAAATAACATTCTCGTGAAGTAAATTCGTATGCTCTCCCCTTCAATAAAGGTAAATTTCACTTTAATGTGTCTGGGTTATTAATTTTTCATTATCAATTTATTTTAAGTAATATTAAAGTTATCTGGTTTCCACAGAACAAACTTAAGATTAAGAAAATGAAAACCAAACCTCAAATAATATATATATTAGATACAGAGACAGTCTTACCCACGATTATTATACATCCCAGATTAATCAGAGTCTGTGAACATGGGAATATGGTGAACACAATACACACTTTAGGGCTGTTGAATATACTATATAGAAAAAAAACATCGATACCGGTTCTAAAAAAAATTAAAGCCAATGTTTGCAATTATGGGATTTTTAATTGCATTTTTTAACCAAACGGTAAGTTTTACCAGAAAAACTGATTAGACATTATCTGCAGGTCATACATTTTCTTTTTTGGCTTGGATTTACTAACACAACAAATAAAATCAAACCCACGACCGGCCAGGGTATGGTATACCTATCTCTATAAGTCTCTTTCATCAAAATATTCTACAAAAAACTGTTACATATTGACGGTTGAGCAATTATCAGGTAATTCAAACAAAAGTGTTTGTTAGGTAGTAGGTAGACTTACATAAGCGAGGACCCTCTCGAAGATCTGCTGCCAGTTGAAGGCGACGACGATCGCGATGATGGACAGCAGCGCGCTGCCCCCGCCTGCCGCCCAGTGCCATCGCGGCACGCCCCCACGCATCATCAGCCACCCGTTGTCAACCACACTGGAAACAATCATTATTTATACCAATATGTTAGAGAAACAGGACGACGGTCCACCTGATCACCGGCCCTGGGTTAGAGCGAGAGGAGGGGTAGCTCTAGGCGCCAGGTGGCAAAGAGCGCCATAATGTTTTGACTTCAATCAATGTGTTTCTAACCGAAACACAGTAATACAAGTGCTCTACTGCTTTACATCGGAAACGGATAGGATGAGTTCGGAACCGTGTGATAATTATCCTACAAATACGATAATTTTTGCCTACGTAAGGTTACGTAGGATGCAAAACGATATTCTACGCAGATTGTACCATAATTGAACCAGACCATGAAGTAAAAACAACATAATTGACATTATTCTGATAAGTGCGATCATTTTGGTCAAATTCGGTTCAAATATGATAACTCTACGCCTAAAGAGTAATTGCTGAGTTTATTGCCGGCTCTTCTCAGTAAAAGTAATCTACCGAACCGGCGTTAGAGTCTGACCATTCATAAGTGCCTGTGAAGGCCTATTTGAATAAATATATTGCATTTAATTACATTTATCGATTGAAGATAGGTTTATCTAAAATATTGGCGGTATGCGAAAATGATTTTTCGATTCAGGTATCTTTAGAAACGTTATGTAACTTTTTTAAGAGTCAAGAGGGCACCCGCCAGTCAGTTAGTCCGTCATTCCGCCAGTGCGTCAGTCCGCTAGTCAGTCAGTCCGGCAGTCCGCCAGTCAGTCAGTCAATTAATCCGTAAAAAGAAACTTATTGAAAATAGTGTGAAGTGTTATAGTTCGTATTAGTCTTGGCAATAATAAATAGCAAAAAGTGTCGTTACAACTTTTGGTCTTAATTTTTTCCGTCTAGCCCCCTTTCGCAACGCGCGATAAGGAACTTCGTTCAAAAAAAAAATAAAGAAACAAACATTAATAGTGCAAACAATTTTAGCGGTTTTTAGACGTATTTAAAAATTAAGGTAAGAACATTTATTGAAATTTAACGGAAATGCGTCACAGTTAAGTAGGATTTACCAGTTAGCGATTAATAGTCTACCCACAAGTGTCTATCTGAGTGGCAACAATCAATCAAATCGATGTTTCTTAGAAGGTTAGCCTAACAAACTGGTGCAGATATGGAGGAGCGAGGTATGAGACCCTTCCATTTAAAAGGGAAGATCTTCCGCAAAGCTAGGTGATCATGCCTGGGGACCGCGGTCCAACTGTTGATTTTTTTTTTTTTTTAAGTAACGAAGTTCTCAGGCCTCAGATGGCTCTGACACCCTTACGTGGACAATAACGGTGAGTGCTTAGGGCTCTCAACCGAAATGTCCGACTGTTGATGTTGGATGCTTGTATATATATCAAATCCTGAGAGAATCTTGATAGTGCGATGTAGGATTTTCGCGTGTTTCTACTCGTTCATAGATGTCGCGTTCCCGAGGGATATTCTATGTTCCCAGGACAAAAAGTAATATGTGTGTTAATCGAGACTATAAACTATCTATGTGCCAGGTTTTATCCAAATCCGTTAAGTAGCATTTTTGATTACCATTAGGTTGTCGGGAAGAAATTGGTTTAGCAATAAGGCGCTAAAATTGTTTGCACTATTAATGTTTGTTTTAATCGTATGTGGTGTGAACAATAAAGGATATTTGTATTATAGGCTCTATTTGAAAGAGTGACAAACATACATACATCCGCACAAAAAATCGCATTTATAATAGCAGGATAGAATGGATTAGAGCTAAATAGAAATACCATATTAGATTATAATAATTAAGGGCGAATTAAACATAAAAGTAACAATAATTATTGATTACTATAGTTTCACGAACAAAAAACAACGCCCAAACAAACATATCTTTGGCTGATAACATAGGTTTTGTTTGTAGCTATGTCACTAACGTAGATAATGAACTACACCTGCCTAATCATTCAAATTTATTAATAGAAGGATTTATTTTGGATCCGTTTGGATTAGATACGAAAAGATTTGTTTTTAAGACTGAAAAAGCCACTGCGTGGCAATTTTTTCGCTGTTTCGAGTCCTACAAAGAAACCATAGCACGGTGGTAGCTAGGACACTTTATGGTACCCAGTGCCGGATTAAGCAAGCGCCCCGTAGCAAATTCTGTCAACAGGGCCTTTGGTCTACTTTGGGTTCTTAAGTCTAAAGTGGTAAAAAAAACAATCGGAGGTGGGCGGCCTTAGACACGCAGGGCCCCATTTCACGCGGTGCCCTAGCATTTGCTAATCTTGCGACGTGGTTAATCCGGCACTGGTGGTACCCACATAGGGTTGCTCAAATTATAACTCTTTAACATGTGCATTAAACCACCTCAATAAGTCTAAAAAATAACAGGTAACTAAAGTTCCAAAATTTACATAAATTCCTTATTTCACACCATCTTCTAACGAAATAAAAGCTCGTAAACTGGGGTCTGATTCTGTTAGACAAAATGACCCTATCTTTGAAGATATTTTGTCGCGGCTTTTATGCTCTGTCTCTTTCGCTAACTACGGAATCACGTGAGAAGTACGGGCTCAGAAGCCTCGTTGCGCCGCGACCCGACTGTTTGTATTAACAGACTGCAGGGACACTCTAAATTAAACAGTGTAAAATTTCCTTAAAAAAACATCCCGGACTATATATTCTGTGGTAAACCAGCTCCCTTATTCAGCTAACTCAAACTTCGGCGCGCGGAGGCCTCGTAGAGCTTATGTCTCACCTGATTGCGTAGTTAGCGAAAGAGACAGAGCATAGAGGTCGCGACGAGACATCCTCGAGCTAGTGCCAAATAGAATCGAGGCCCATCAAACCGTTCATTGGAAAACAATAACAAAGTATCGCAATAATGTTATTCCAAAGGTATTTACTCGAATGAGTTCTGGCTACTACGGTATTATTTGTTATCCTGCCCTATTTTAGCGTATAATTTTCTCCAACTTTGAAACACAGGACGACGAGCTTGGTTTGAGACCCTGATTGCCACGCCACAGGTCCAGGTTTGGTTCCTACCCAGGACAAACATTTATGTGCATGAACATGTCTGTTTGTTCAGGGTCTGGGTGTAAAAATCTATTTATGTAGAGACCTATGTATTTAAAAGATTCAAATTACCTAGTTTCCATAGTACAAGCTCTGCTTAGTTTGGGATCAGATGGCTGTGTGTAAAAGAATGTCCCAGGATATTTATTATTATTATTATCACTATCGGATAAATTAGGAAGGCATAGATTAAAAACATAAATGTTTATTTATTTTATATTACTTTTTAAACCGGCCAATCAATTGACTTTGAATTTAACTCTAACATTCAGTGGACAAGTTCATAATGACCACAAAAGCGATCAATTCCCATATCACATTTCTAGTTCGGTATATTACGTTAGTTCTAAGGACACCATATCGGTAACAAGGTCGAGTGTGATTAGATATAGTTACCTCCCATGGGACACTGTTGCGGCAAATTGGATACCAGCAAAAACCTTTATGTTTTAACAAAGACAAGCATTTATTACCTTACTTTGAAAATTCGAATGCTGTAATATAATATGTTATTTTAATAATAACATTTATTTAATAAGCCAACACAGAAATTCAATAGTGTTAGTTAGATCTTAAACTAAGGTAGTTGGAGCGGTACCTACTAAAATTTAAAATAAATATTGGTTTTCGTTCTCCGTGTAAGTTTCCACATCAGAGGACAATACACCTTGTAAGCTATTACATAGTATTAAGAATACTGTTGCTACTCTCACGGACTCTAGCAGAGAGGCTGTTTTCTTACGCCAAACACGATCGAAGCCATCTGTACGTGCCTCCGCGAACATTAGAAGTTAGCTCTACTGAGAAGTCCTAAGAAGTCAATGAGGTTACATTTGTGAGCTTTTAGTTTTTAATAGCGACCCATCCCGGCTTCCACTGAGTGGGATATTGTAGATGTATCGTACATTTATGGTTTATAACACTCGGAATACATTTTTAACGAAATAAAAAAAAATAGATTTGAGAGATATATGCGGGTAAACATATACAAAAATAATGTTTTTTTTATACTATTTAGAGAATTAATTTCTCCAGTTAGTTAGTATGTTTAGTTTCAATCTTGCACTTTTAAATCAAGTCCTCAACCAATTCTTTTTTGTCTACCAAGTACGCCGACAAACAGGCAGACGGTCCGCCTGATGGTAAGTGGTCACCAGTGGCGTAGCTACCGGAGGGCTAGACGGGGCAGTGACCCGGGGCCCCGAAGCTCAGGGGGCCCCTCGGACTCTGACTTACAAACAATGGCGTAGTTACCGGAGGGCTCGACGGGGAAGTGCCCCGGGCCCCCAATATCTGGAGGGGAACAAACGATTTTAAATAGTTGTATTGAGGTTCTAGTTAATTTTTTGCCCCAGGGCCTTTGGTTATCTAGCTACGCCATTGGTGGTCACCGCCGCCTATGGACATTAGCAACACCAGATGCATCGCCAATGCGTTGTCGACCCTGAAACGTGAAATTGTTAAGTCTCATGTGGCTGTAATTTATCTGGCTCCCTTACCTTGTAACCAAACCACACTAATACAAGTGCACTACTGCTTCACGGCGGATATGAGTATGGTGGTAGTAACTACTTCACCGGTCTCTGCACTAAGAGCTCTACTACTTTACTACGTTTTGGTATCAATACCTACAGGATTTTTAAAACCTAGTGAAAAGGCTTGCCAAGCAAAACTCCCATCCAACTGTATAAGCTATTTTATTCTATTTCACTTGGTGTTATTTAAAATAAGTTCTAGAGGACTGATATTAAAATACAATATAGATTGATGTTAAGTTTTTTGCTGGTTTTTCTTATTTAAAATGTGACTTCCGAACCGGCGGTGACTTAAATAGGTTTGACCTTAAGTGCCTTTTTGGGCCTAAATCGAATGGCATTGAATTATGTTTTTTTAATTGCGTAAATATAGAGTTCATAACATGTTCTGTGACAACATCGTACCGATAAGCAAGGTCACTACCTACTGTACCATTAGTACAAAATCTCAAAAACCTGTTTAACTAAACATACTACTTATGTCATAACAAACTAAGATTTTTGGCAAAAATTTCGGTATCGAGGTATTAAGGGCGTTGACCTAAATATATTGCTATATGGTGGTGGCGTAGTGGTTAAATGACTGCTTCGTAGGTTCGATTCCCACCGAAAAACAATGCTATCTGGGTAAATCACAGGATTATACCTATATATAGATATACCACAAGGGCCGACAAACAGGCAAACGGTCAGCTTGATGGTAAGTGGTCACCGCCGCCTTTGAACATTTGCAATACCAGGGCATCGTCAAGGCGTTGTCGACCCTGAGACGTGAAGTTGTTAAGTCTCATGCCTGTAATTTCACCGGCCCCCTTACCTTTCTAACCGAAACACAGTAATACGAGTGCACTACTGCTTCACGGCGTAAATGGGTAAGTAGTAGTGGGCGGTAGTACTTCTCCGGATGAACTAAGAGGTCTACTATTATAAAAAAAAAAGCTTTTCAGAAATAATTTTAACAAGATTCACGCCGAGACTTCCCAGTAAGTAATCAGAGATACTTGTGTTGGGAATGACTCGCTACTTCCCAATTGGATTACAAAGATTTCACTTATCTATATATATAAAACAAAGTCGCGTTAGTTACACTATTTATAATAATTATAGCCTTTATTAACAATCTTATAAGTTACAATTAATTTATTTCTACTTAATACTACAAATTAAATTAGTTTAGGTTGTACTTAAATAATATTTCTGTTAGACACCGGTTTCTTGATTGTCTTGCGTTTCAGCATAGGCCTCCCCAAGTATTCTCCACAGCGATCTATCCTTTGCTTTTCTCGTCCAGGTCGTTCCTGCCACATTTTTTATATCATCTTCCCATCGACGAAATTGACCACCTTTACGTCTCTTCTTATATCTAGGGCACCATTTATACAGACACTATTTATAACTCAAGAACGGCTGAACCGATTTGGCAAAAAATTGGTGGGGAGGTAGCTTAGAACCAGGAGACGGATACTTTTTATCCCATTCGACCGCATTCCCGTGTGACGTGTCATACAACGTCAAAGAGAATACAAGTCGCTATAAAACGTGGTATAACACAAACGTATCTGACATGGAATAACAAAACGTAAATGACATATAAATGACCATATATAAGACCAAGACGATCAAATCTTTCCAGTATATCTTAAATGTGAATGTAAGTTTGTTTGTTGCGCTTTCACGCGAATACTACTTAACCGATCATCATGAAACTTTGTACTCATATTTTTGGAAGTATTAGAAGTAACATGGGATACTTTTTGTGCGGGAAAATGTTACATCCCCCGGGAACGCGGGTGAAACCGCGGGGGACAGGTAGTTATTATATATTTTACAGTTTATAAGAACAAATTAGGATTATTAAAGTTTAGTTACAGTGTGTGTGTGTCTAAATTCAAAAATTCAAAATTCTAAGGATTTCGATATTCTTTTCATTGCGGCCAGTGAGTAGTTTCGAATCGACCTGAGTTGTATGGATTCAATCCCGTATCCCGATCCCAAACTAAGTAGAGCTTGTACTATGGGAACCAGATAACTGATATACTACATATACTACTTTTTATTCTAAATACGTACATATATAGATATTTACATCCAGACACAGAACAAACAGACATGTTCATGCACACAAATGTTTGTCCTGGGTGGGAATCGAACCTGCGACCTTCGACTTGGCAGTCAGGGTCACTAACCACCAAGCCAATTGGCCTGTCAATGTAGCCCTGGATTGGCAATGTACCCAAGAGTGGGCGACAAAGTACACCACATGTCACGGAATATATTACCACCAAAATATCCGCGTAAGTAAATCCATCAAACCCTCTTGTCACTTAAAAATAAAATGATTCTCATTCCCGACCTTTGCCTACCGCTTCGGGCATAATTGCCGTGAATCAGCTAATAATATATATAATAATAGACGTTATAAAACGTATGTCGAAATATTTTGCAATATGCACTTTATAACATCGAATAAGTAAAATCTATGATATCATTATAAATAAAAAAATCTATAATGTTACCACAGCTTGTGTAATGTCCACAAAAACCATAGAGTTCCGCTGTTTTATTTTTTATCGTAAGCGACTTCTGACCGGCATAATAATCAATTTCGGAGAAATATAAGTACATATGTACAGTCAGTAACACAAGTAGGAGAATCTATATATGGAAAATACAACAACACCCGTTTTATGAAATAATTGAAAAGGTAAATTTTGATAACAGATTAGTCCCCCTAGTTTGAGAGCCCTCTGCGAATAGTTCGCGTAAGGGTTTAAAAACCAACAGAGCCTAAACATTCGAGGCTTTATTAATAAACAAAAAAATGAATTATTAGCTATATACAATTAGTCGGTACATCAAATTATTATATTACTAGCTGTCCCGCGGTTTTACCCGCGTTCCAGAGGGATGTCACATTTTTCCGGAATAAAAAGTAGCCTACATACTGTTCAAGGATGTGTTCTATATATGTGCCAAGTGTCATCCAAATCTGTTCGGTAGTTTTTGCGTGAAAGAGTAACAAACATCCATACATACATACAATATTAGTAGGATACTGGTAGAAAATCTATTATCTATACTAATATTATAAAGAGGAAAGATTTGTATCTAAGTAGTGTTTGTTACTCTTTCACGAAAAAACTACTAAACGGATAGATATAGATGAAACTTGGCACATAGATAGAGCATATCCTGGAATAACATATAGGCAACTTTTTATCCCGGGAAAATGTGATATCCCTCGGGAACGCGGGAAAAACAACACGTGTCTTTCACATCACATATCCATCCTATCTTACTTTCAAGTAATATTATAAATGCGAAACATTGTGAGGTTGTATGAATGTTTGTTAGTCTTTCAAACTAAACTACCGAACGTCGATTGCAATATACCTGCGACACACTTGTGGCCACGTGTTGTTGTTGGCCGTAGTATGAGTGACCGCGACCTCGTCGCGGCCGGCGCGAGCGACACGTTCGCGAGACAACACTGATTCACTAATCACGTAAGTACGTACACACAACAAGTAGTTTGCGTTCCCCTAGAAATACTTATATTTTTTTAAATAAGCTATTAATTTTTATTGTTGCTTAGATTGTATTAGATGTAATTATTAAAAAGTAGTTTTACCCACACGCGAAAGCATGCTCTCCCTTGGAAAAACTGTAAATTTTATTTTGAAGAATTTGTTCTTTTTTTATAAATAGTGAATTTTAGTAATTTATTCTATAGAAACTCAAATAGCTTAAATAAAGATAGCATTATTAAAAAGCTTTTAATCACACGCAACAACAAAAAGGTTTTGTTCACTTAATAAATTTCATCATCAGCCTATCTCTGTCCACTGCTGGAAATACGCTTCACCTATGGCGCGCCACTGAGCTCGATCTTTAGCTCTTTGTTTCCAACCGCCAACTAGCGTATATCATCGCTCCATCTAGCTTCATATGTCAAAAAATCTTTTGTAGCTCAAATGGTACGTATTTAAACGAGAAAGCATTTTCAAAAAGCTTTATCTAATTATCCGATAACATATGTATCGATAAAACCATACAATATCTTCAGTTTTCCAAGTGAACGCTAACTCGTTTGTTATGTGCAAGTATATAGGTACTTTAGTAATTAGTGAATCACCAACCCTGTTACCTACACTGTTTTCCACAAAAGTGGTCAATAAAGTACATAATTAACAGCTTATATTGTCGTTAATACAATGGAACATTCAAAAGGTGTATTTGCATTTGAGATCAATAAAATAGATATTATTATAATATACTATATATTATTCTAGTTAATATAAAATTGTATTTATTATTTATCTATTGATGAAATGGTCAACAATACATATACAATAAATTTTGCTGACTTATAAATTTAAACCGTAAATAATGACTATGTGGGTTGCAATGCCACGTTGAATAGCAATGCTTATTCGTTGATCGAGGTTTACGCCAAGAATTCTGGGGTGCGATTCTATGAGGTAAAATTACACTAGCTTGAGAATATATCGTCCATGCTCTATCTCTTTTGTTATGTACGCAATAATGTGAGAGGTCTCTTGGAGGCCTGCTTGCGCCAAATTTTCTGGTCAAGTAGCTTCGATCAGACGTTTATTAAGTTCTTCATATACGCGTTGGTCTCGGCCCCCACGGACCCAGAGTTTCGATCAAATCAAATATGTAAAATGTAACCTATGTTTCTATATTTTCGCCGTTTAAGGGTCTCTGCTGACCTTATCGCGGTATTATCCGCGTTAAAATTGATCATTAGCACTGTGGCGACATCGCACAAATCGCAAATGTCTGTGTCAAAAATTGTTATTCCGTGCTACAGACAGGAGCAAAGAGTTTAGAAACTACAATGTCACGACTGAATACTAAAGACAAATGTTTTTAGTGTAGTTTTTCTCTTCAATAATTTCGGGTACTACTTCTTACGTGCGTACATGAGTACACACATACGTTTTCTTTTAAATAGGTACTTACTGAAACAATATATAGCTTCCATTTTAACGCAGTTTTAGATTCAGCTTATACAACATGTTACAAAATACCCCGTAAAAATATAATTAATTATCAAAGCCAACAACCCTAGTAAGCTGTCATGTCAGGGAACCAGATTATTTAACAGAAATGCCTGCATACCTTTTTTACCTAATAATTGTCTACTTTAATAGTTTTTCTATTTTTCATTCATAAATATCAGTTTTTTTTATTTTTTGGGGCATGTTATACAGCGTTACTACGGTTCTTAAATATTGTGAATGGACTTGTTATAAGGCCCCATTTAACCTCCTTTCGGCTTTTCGGGTAGTTTTGTAACAGGCTGTATTTTGTCAGTACCTTTCAAATGCAGCTGTTGGAACACATCATTAGGTGCTTGGCACTGAATTTTCGATCAACTTTTCCCGTTACGTTTTTACACGTTTCCTCATGAGATTTTCCTCTACTTATCTACCGCTTTTGAATGAAAGAACAATGGACGTAGGATATTGTTTTGTTGTTTTCCTTTACCGAATGCTCAAGCTCATTAGAATTAGAACCACACACAGCCAACACAACCAAGTACAGCCATCGCGCGCATTTTATTTAAAAAGTTCGAAGTAACCGAAAACCGAGCTGCATTATCTGAACAATATTTATGCAAACGTTCATACAAATTGTATTTATCTCTTTCTTTTCGTTAGGGGTTTAATACTTTTAAGTAGGTACTTAGTTATATGTGCTCGAACTGGTTATCGATATATTAGTAACTATTTAAATGTGTTTCATTAATTGCTTTGAATTATATCAGCTAATCTTTTTACTCCTTTTCTCATATCTTATTTAGAAACGGGTGATTTTCACATAAAAACAATTCGCTTTGTATCTAAATCTAATCTAATCGGTGTAAATATATATAATAATTAACATAACATAGCATATCTTCACGCCCATTATCCCCGACACGGTAGGCAGAGATCTCAGTAATGTGACCCACATTCCACCAAAGATATTTTAAGTCTCGACGTGACATGGGGCTTCATTAAATATTTATATTGCTAGCTGTCCCCTGCGGTTTTACCTGCGTTCCCGAGGGATGCTACATATTCTCGAGATAAAAAACCTATGTGCTATCTGCTATCCAGACTATAATCTATACCTGTGCCAAATTTCACCCAGAACCGTTCAGCCGTTCTGGCGAGTGAGTAACAAACATCAATCCATCCAAACTTTCTCGTTTATAATAATACTAGCTGACCCGACAGACATTGTCCTGTCTTAACAATGAATATTGAATTCGAATCTTCCGATTGAATCGACTGTGAAATGTGCAATAAGAAATTATAAATTAATTATTTTATCAATATAATTCCGACCCATGTCTCAATTTTAAACGATATTTGCAGCGCGCATTCTGTCAATTGTGCCAACTGTCAAACGACTGACAATAATTTCAAACAGGTTACATTAAAAAAGTTTATATTGTCAGCAGCGCTGGTAAAGTGGTTAAGTTTTCTTAAATTTTCTAATTTCCCGCGCAACTTTCTTCGTTTTTTCGTTCATAACCATCTCCGGACAATAACAAATACAACAAAAAAGAATTAGCGAAATCGGTCCATCCGTTCACGCGTGATGCCGTGACCAAGGGAAATAGGGATTCATTTTTATATACATATATAGATAAAAAAGATTATTAATTTATTTAATTATGTTCTATAATATTATAAGTACACACTATCCGTGTGCATGTCCCAATTCTTTATCAAAATTACAAATTAATCGTATTAATTATCATAAAACTAAATTAATAATCACATACATATTACATTGGAAGGCGCAGTTTATCAACTCATCGCAATCTACTAGGCTTTTGACAGCTAAGAATGCCATGTAAAAATGAACCTTATCAGTTGAAGATAAAGTTCAAATCATTATACAATTAACTATTGTATTATATATGAACCTTATTTCTTAAGCGATAAAGATCAGATCTCTATGGCATTCTTAGCTGTCAGAACAGGAGTTTGTTTGTCTGTGGAACAAGCACGAGGCGTTACGATGCGTCATTTTTATCTGCGCGTGTTATTTTGCTATAAATAAAACGAACTACAATGTGTTTATTTATTTTGTGACGAATCTGTTGGCGCCGTGTTTAGATACCTTGCACACAGGTCGCGGGTTCGATTTCCACGCGAAACAAACTTTTGTGCGCATGAACATATTATGTTTGTGTCTGGGTGTAAATAACTATATAAGTATGTATTTAGAAAATAATAATAATAAATATCCTAGGATGAAGAAAACTGTTGATTTATTATCATGCGAAAATAAACAACTGAAGCAAGATAACAGAAACCTCATGGGCTCAGTTTCATTGTTATCTAATCGTGTTAACAATCTCGAGCAGCATCTCCGTGAGAACAACTTGGAAATTCATGGCCTTCCCGAACATCGGGCGGAAAGTCTCCCTAACGTACTACAACAGTGTGCACAAGTTGTTGGTCTCAAGCTTGATGATTCGGATGTAGTAAACTGTACTAGAGTGGCGAAGCAAAACAAGGAGAGCAAGTTACCCCGTACAATCGTGGTCAGATTCAAAAATACACGATGTCGCGACGAATTCTATTCGGCAGTTCATAGATACAATAAAGCTAACCCCAAAGAAAAACTCAATACGGTTCTTCTGGGTATGGCTGGTGAGATAAGGCCTATATTTGTTTCTGAACACTTGTCTCCATCAAATAAACAGCTACATGCCGCCGCCAGGAAGAAGGCTGGAGAAATGAAATACATGTTCGTTTGGGTTCGCAATGGTCGCATTTATGTTAGAAAGAACCCCGATTCTCAATATATTCTCATCAGGGATGACAAAAGTCTGGATTCTATTAAGTAGTTTATTTATAACAATAATATATAAGATTTGTAGTGTTAAATTGATTATAAATGGCTTTGTTAATTTATTATCAAAACATACGTGGTATGAAGAGTAAGGCTACCGACATTTATAATTCAATTCTTTGTTGTAACTATGATGTTATATGTCTGAGTGAAACCTGGCTTAATGATTCAGTACTGTCCTCTGAAATGTTTGATGATAGGTATATAGTTATACGTAGAGACAGGGATAAAAGCTTTTGCGAAAAATATAAAAAACGTTATGGCGGTGGAGTACTTGTGGCTCTATCAAAAAAATTGGATTTTACCGTTAGATATGATTGGCAAACCGATCAATTGGAGGATCTATGGATACAAATTAAAATTAATAACAACTTGAATCTCAATTTATGTACTGTTTATCTTCCGGATTATTTAGCCACTGGTTGTTTTGTGGACTTTACGCAAAGATGTCAAAAAATTCTAAACGAAAATATCAATTGCATAACCTGTGTGGTTGGAGATTTCAATCTTGGTGGGCTTACTTGGTCGAGTGATCTCACCTGCCCTCTAAATTCAATGAGTGAAAAATCAAACGCTTTGTGCGATCTAATATGCACTGGAGGCCTGAAGCAGTTAAATGGTATTAGTAATCATAACCAGAGAATCTTGGATCTGGTTCTTACTAATGATTCGGAATTGTTTACTTTATCTCAGGCTTCACCAATCAGTCGTCTTGATATTCATCATCCCCCTTTTCAGCTTTTATTTCGTAGTAAGTTTCACCTTTTAATGGAAAATTCAACTTCAGAGCGCTTTTGTTTTCATAAAACTGATTATGTTAACTGCCGAAAAGATCTGGAGCAGTTTGACTGGGAGCAAGCTTCAGTAAACCTTAGTTGTGACGACTTTGTCCATTTGTTTTATGATCAACTTTACTTGACGATAGAAAAATATACCCCTAAGTCAAAATGTAATAAGAATAAGTTTCCTATTTGGTTCTCCGCAAATCTCAAAAAGCTTTTTAAAAGTAAAGACAAATACCATTCTCGATATAAGTTGTATGGAAACCCACGTGATTACGATACTTACTGTTTGCTGAGGTCTAGAGTGAAAATTTTGAGTGCTAACTGTTTCAAGTCCTACATTGGCAGCCTAGAGGATGATTTGGTTTCGAACATGAAATCTTTCTGGCGATATTCTAAAAGTAAGAAGGTGACGAATGACATTCCCAACCACATGCACTATAAGGGTCAGACTGCGAATACTGGTAAAGAAATTGTCAATTTATTTGCTGATTACTTCTCATCAGTTTATGAAACACGTTCGACTGATAGTTACACACCAGGATTTTCTCCCTCTAATTATACTCTGTGTCACTTAAACTTAAATTTGAATACTATTTGCAACCGTTTACAGAGAGTCGATGCAACCAAAAGCGCTGGTCCGGATGGAATACATCCCATGTTTGTCGGTTTATGTGCCTCTGTATTATGCATACCCCTACATATTATATTTAATAGATCTTTGAGTGAAGGAACTTTTCCATCCCTGTGGAAAATAGCAAGAATAGTCCCCATTTACAAATCTGGAGATAAAAGTGATGTTGTGATAGTTCACACGTTTCTACCGTCCGGTGAGTATTTTGAGTTGTTTCGCCAAAGTATTTGAAAGTATGGTATACGAGCATATGTACAACCAATTGTTGCATAGGCTTAATGACAAGCAACATGGATTTATTTCAGGACGATCAACTAGTACGAACCTCCTTATATACACGAGTTATCTATGTAGATCTTTTAATACCAGAACTCAAGTTGATTCTGTATATACAGATTTTGCAAAAGCCTTTGACCGGGTGAATCATTCGATCTTACTTAAAAAAGTTTATCACTTGGGAATTCATGGTAATCTTCATCGCTGGTTAAGCTCTTATCTTGTTAATCGGACGCAATTGGTGGCTTTGTATGGATTTGATTCTGTCCCATTTCTAGCTCATTCTGGTGTACCGCAGGGGTCAAACCTTGGCCCACTTCTGTTTCTAGCTTTCATTAATGATCTCCTGGAACTTATCACTAGTGAATGTTTGGCATATGCTGATGATATTAAAATATTTCGTAAAATCCAAGGCATTAATGATTGCATGCTTTTACAAAGGGATGTCGAAGTAATAAACAAATGGTGCACTCAAAATTATATGACTCTTAATATCAAAAAGTGTCAAGTAATCTCGTTCACAAAGGGTAGAAATCCTATATTGTATGACTATAATATCCAGGGGGTCAGCCTTGAGAGAGTTGCTTTCATCCGTGATTTGGGGGTTATGTTTGATTCCACACTATCATTCAGAACACATTATGACTACATTGTAAACAAGGCCAACAGAAGTCTTGGTTTTATTTTTCGTACCGCTATGCCTTTCAGCAAACCAAACTCGTTGATTGTGCTATACATGTCCCTCACACGAAGTATATTGGAATATTGCTCATCCGTCTGGTCACCCATATACAACATACACAGGGATAGAATCGAATCGATTCAACGCCGATTCATGAGAATGTTGTGCTCTAAGTTTGGCTTGCGTCGTAAGCTATTTAGCTATGAAGAAAGATTAAAAAAGTTTAATATGATAACTCTCGCGGATCGAAGACAGTTGTCGGACATGTGTACACTCCACAAGATAGCTAATGGTGTTCTCGGAAGTGAACTATTGGCAAAATTAGACTTTAGGATCGCAACACGCTCAGTACGGTACCCTAAATTTTTTGACATCCCAATGGCTAGTAACAATGTATCAAAAAATGATCCATTGATTAGGATGTGTAATACATTTAATTGTGCTTGTGTAAATGATGTTCTTGATTTGTTTAATGGTAGTTTTAGGCGGTTCAAAGAGGAATATATAAAGAATTGTTTAAAAAATTGCTAATAGTGATTGTATTTTTACTTTTTTAATTCGTTTTTTATTCGTCTTTATTACTTATATGTTGTATGGGATGTAAGGGAGCACAATGTCATCTTAGTGCTCCCAGCCAACCTCACCTGCCCGTGGTGCATCCTGCCGACCAGCGAACGAGGCTCTGGCGACCGACTAATGGCGGTATAACCATTCTAAACAACGTAGTGAAATGGCACAGGCCGGTGACGGGCAGCAGCGTCACCGGTGCGAGAGCTACGTTCTGCGATCACCCAACCCGCCTGCCCAGCGTGTGGTGATTACGGGCATAAACCATCATGGGTAGCACACCACAACAACGGCCCCCAGTTCCCGGTCGCCCCGCTATTCCTGGCCAAGGCGGCGGTCATGGTCACGGCGGGGTAGGGGGTGCTAAGAATCCCCGGGCTACGGTAGGCCGCCAACACCGACTGACTCTGGCTACGTACAACGGACGCACGCTACGGCTCGACGAACATCTGGCGCAACTCGAAGAGGAGCTGAGGAACATAGGATGGCACATTTTGGGGCTATGTGAAGTCCGAAGAGAGGGGGAGGATACTGTAACCCTAGAATCAGGCCATCTTATGTACTTCAGAGAGGGAGACCAACCATCCCAAGGCGGCGTCGGGTTCTTGGTACACAAGGCCCTCTCTGACAACGTCATAGTAATCTCCAGTGTGTCGACTAGGGTAGCGTATCTTGTGATCAAACTCACCGAGAGGTATAGCCTCAAGGTTATCCAAGTATACGCGCCGACTTCGGCACACTCGGATGATGAAGTGGAGGAAATGTACGAGGACATTTCCAAGGCCTTATACACCACCCAAAAGGCCCACTTCAACGTTGTCATGGGGGATCTCAACGCTAAAGTGGGAGTACGAACAAGCGGCGAATCGGTAGTAGGACCACACGGATTTGGAAGCAGGAACCATAGGGGGCAAATGCTCGTCAACTTCCTGGAGAAAGAAGGGTTTTTTCTGATGAATTCTTTCTTTCAGAAGAAACCCCGGCGGAAGTGGACGTGGCAAAGCCCCGACGCTGCGACCAAAAATGAGATTGATTTCATTATGACGGACAAAAAGCGTATATTTAGAGATGTCTCAGTGATCACTAGGTTCAAAACCGGAAGTGATCACCGACTGGTCCGAGGCACTCTAGATATAAACTGTAAGCTTGAACGAGTCCGTCTAATGAAATCTACGCTCCGGCCTAATATGCTCCAATCCGTGGTTGGGTCTGAAACGTTCCAGTTGAAACTGGAGAACCGATTCGCTGCCTTGGAAACCACAATCGACGTTGATGTCGACCAGGATCTCGACCGAGTGGTAGGAATCCTCGGGGAGGAGGGGAAGAAATTCTGCGAGACGCGAGGTGCCGGTAAGAGGTCTAAGCTTTCAAAAGAATCTCTGCAGCTAATGCAGAAGCGACGAGAAAATCCCGCAGTCACTACGTCAGATCAACGAGCTTTGAACAAAAAAATCTCTCAGCTGGTAAGACGTGACCTCCGGAGCTCCAACACACGCTCTATTCAAGAAGCGATTAAGCGAAACCGGGGGTCTAGAGTCTTTGTTCAACAGCTCGGTCGAAGCCATCTGACGAAGTTGACCACATCGAGCGGGAATCTCGTCGCTTCTAAGCCGGAGATACTTAGGGAGGTGGAAGACTTCTACGGCCAACTATATACCTCGCAAGCGTCTCGTCCTCAACCCCATCCCGAGGATCCCAGGGCCACTCTGACCCGCCATTACACCGAGGATCTGCCAGAGGTCAGCCTGGACGAGGTCATGATGGCTCTCAGACAGCTTAAAAACGGAAAAGCCCCCGGGGAGGATGGAATTACAACGGAGCTCCTAAAAGCTGGTGGAACTCCAACGCTACTTCAGCTTCAGCGTATATTTAATTCCGTCCTCTTTTCGGGGAGAACTCCGAAGGCGTGGAGTAAGAGTGTGGTCGTTATGTTCTTCAAAAAAGGTGACAAAACCCTTTTGAAGAACTATCGACCCATTTCACTCTTGAGCCACGTCTATAAGCTGTTTTCGAGAGTCATCACAAATCGTCTCGCGCGTAGACTCGACGAGTTTCAGCCTCCGGAGCAGGCTGGGTTTCGAGGAGGATACGGCACCATAGACCACATTCACACAGTGCGGCAGGTTATACAGAAGACCGAAGAGTATAACCAGCCCCTGTGCCTTGCGTTTGTGGACTATGAGAAAGCCTTTGACTCCGTTGAAACCTGGTCTGTTCTGGAGTCTTTGCAACGGTGCCAAGTTGATTGGCGATACGTCCAAGTGCTGAGAGGACTGTATGACACCGCGACTATGACCGTCCAAGTACAAAATCAGCAGACTGAACATATCCCCTTACATAGAGGAGTGAGACAAGGGGACGTTATTTCCCCCAAATTGTTCACTAACACTCTGGAGGATATGTTCAAGTCCCTAAATTGGAAAGGACGGGGCATAAATATTAACGGCGAGTACCTCTCACACCTTAGATTTGCGGATGATATCGTCATCATGGCTGAAACCGTGCAAGATCTCCAATTCATGCTGACTACCCTGGCTGATTCTTCTGCACGCATCGGTCTCCGGATGAACTTGGATAAAACCAAGATCATGTTCAACGAGCATGTTATTCCGGAACCGGTTGCCCTTGACGGGGTTCCTCTCGAAGTTGTTCACGAATACGTCTACCTTGGGCAAATCTTGCAATTGGGTAGACACAACTTCGAGAAGGAAGCTCGCAGAAGAGTACAGCTAGGGTGGGCAGCATTTGGAAAACTTCGTCGAGTCTTTTCATCGCCCATACCCCAATGTCTAAAGACGAAAGTCTTTAACGAGTGCGTCCTACCTGTTATGACTTACGGAGCCGAGACGTGGACACTGACGGTGCGACTGGTTCACCAACTCAAAGTCGCTCAGCGAGCTATGGAGAGAGCTATGCTCGGAGTCTCTCTGAAGGATCGAATTCGAAATGAAGTCATCCGTCAGAGAACCAAAGTTATCGACATAGCTCAAAGGATTAGCAAGCTGAAGTGGCAGTGGGCTGGTCACATCTGTCGCAGAACCGATAACCGTTGGGGTAGACGTGTTCTAGAGTGGAGACCACGGCTCGGTAAACTTAGTGTAGGGCGCCCTCCAGCTAGATGGAGCGATGATATACGCAAGCTGGCTGGCAGCGGTTGGAAACAAAGAGCTGAAGATCGAGCTCAGTGGCGTGCCCTAGGTGAGGCCTATGTCCAGCAGTGGACGGAGATAGGCTGATGATGATGATGACTTATAAGTTTAAATTATTGTTTTATAATTGTACTTTTCTTTTTTATCTCAGATTTGTATTTGATTGATGATCTGTATATGAACTTGTGTAACTGTGAATTGTTAATTGTTTAAGCTGTGTGCAGTTGTCATTGGATAGCAGATTTACCTTTTTTTTTTTTTTTTTTTCCTTACTTTATGTTTTTGTGTAAGTGCAATCTGTTATCTGTTACTGTACCGTTCAATAAAAATAAATAAAAATAAAATAAAATAGACATTCTTACCTTATCTGGTCCCAAATTAGAGCTTGTACTATGGAAACCAAATAACTGATATACTACTTTTTTTCGAAATACATACTTATATTTACTCCCAGACACAGAACAAACAGACATGTTCATGCACAAATGTTTGTCCTGGGTGGGAATCGAACCCGCGACCTTCAGCAAGCCAACTGGCCTGTCAAAAACTAGTATATGTAGTATGTCAGTTATCTAGTTACTATAAGTACAACTCTGCTTAGTTTGCAGTCATATTGTTATGTGTGAAAGACTGTCACGTCATAGGTCGTGGGTTCAATTCCCAATCAGGACAGACTTTTCTATGCATGAACTGTCGATTGTCTGGTTTTTCTGTATTTGTAAACATTTAGGTATATATAAATAAGTGTATATTATTAAAAAAAATGTGTATGAAGTATATCTGATATATCGATAATAATGCAATAATATGATAATTAAATGTCCTAAGATTTTAATAAATTTTCTGTATTTTCTTTTATTATGTCCCATTTGACATTAATGACGGTCCTCCTGATGGTAAGTGGTCAGCACCGCCTAGAGACATTTGCAAAACTAGGGCATCGTCAACGCGTTGTCGACCCTGAGACGTGACGTTGTAAAGTCTCACGTGCCTGTAATTTCACCGGCCCCCTTAAACTTGATAGTAATAACGATTAAAAAGAAAAAAACCAAATCAGTCCAGCCGTTCTCAATTAAAGAGCTTACAAACGAACACCATTTCAATTTATTTATACACAAGCTTCGCCCTGCGGCGTTGCCCGCTTTCAATCCTGGTTATAAACCTTCCTCTTGAATTACACTATACTGGGTGTCAGGGAAACGCTTCCGAAAACGAAAACAGGTGATAAGGTTGCTGATTGTGAATACAAATCCATGAAAAAAAAACCGTTTTTTTTTTGTAAATTTTTGGATTTTTTCTTGCATTATTTACAGAAAAATGTATCAGAACAATTTAATGAAACGATTATTTTATGTTAAACACGTAATTTAAACTTTTTCTAAAAAAAAGCAATGTAAAACGCATTTCTAATCAGCTGACGGGCGGTTATTGAACTCCAGCGCACTGCCCCGGCCGAACAGTTTCACGTGACGTCACAGTGCGGGCGAATGCAATGTATGAAAGAGAGGACTATCTTTATCTCTTTCACCGGGCATGTGATAAGTGTGAACTATAATTTTGATAAGAGATAAGTTTGAATTGTGCCTACGCATTAGCTTTCAATGACAAATTATTTTCTACTTGGTTCAAAATTACGTAAATGTTACTCGAGACTTAGTATTTAATTCAATAAGAAGATTCTTTCGAAGAATCTTCGGTAACATTTTATTGAATTAAATACTAAGTCGCGAGTAACATTTGACGTAATTTTGAACCAAGTAGAAAATAATTTGTCATTGAAAGCTAATGCGTAGGCACAATTCAAAATGTCGCCCATCCTAATTGCCGTACGTACGTACCTAACCTACCATGTAGTAGTACCACGTACAAACTACTGAATGTGTTCGCTCGTGCCGTGTCATTGACCGCGAGAGTTGTCCGCTTTTCATTGCGTGTTAATGAAATATCACATCTTTAAAAACACATTTGCGGAGAAAATTTTTATTTGTATTCATTTAAGTTTAGGTAGTATATTAATTACCTCCTGGCTTCGGGAGCGTTTCCCTGACACCCAGTATATTGCTGAAAGCATCCGAATCAAATCAATCAAAATCCGTTGCATAGTTCACGATTTTATAAAGGACATACAGATAAACATTCATTTTTATATATATACATATTATACATAGATATAGGTATCTTCTCCCGTTTGTATTTTATTTACTTATTTCACTTATTAGAAAGTACATTTTTATTAGTAGACCTTTTAGTGCATAGTTCGTGCAGGGAAGTACCATCTTACCCATTTCTGCCGTGAAGCAGTAGTGCACTTGTATTACTGTGTTTCGGTTAGAAGGTAAGGGGACCGGTGAAATTACAGGCACATGAGACTTCACGTCGCAGGGTCGGCAACGCAATCGGATGTCGATCGGCGGCGGTGACTACTTGCCATCAGGTGGACCGTCCGCTTGTTTTTAGGCACGTGTGGCATAATAAAGAATATAATACATTATTCCAGATGGAGTAAGGCTTTCTAATAATGCCGGGATAAATATTCTGAGACATTCTTTACACACGGTCAAAATAAGCAGAACTGCAGAGCGATTATGTAATGCTATCGGAATCGTCATTGCAGTCAATTCTGTATTACATTGACTGCGTTACGTTAGTTGTGTCACACTGCTCGCGCGCCAAGCCATTGATGGCTTCGAATTGCCTTCTACATTGAATCCGAGAGAGTTGTACAATTTGGGTACTGTTCTGTGTTTACCATTTTTCGTTGGAAGCGTTAAATTGTTGAAACAAGTGGTATTATAATTCTTTTGTTTGAATCAAAAAATAAATTCGACGTTGAAATCGGTCTCGGTAAAATGTTCATTTCAGAATCATAAGGTTGATGACATCTATTTATGAAAATAATAAAAAAAACACCGTTTTAAATAGAGATTCCAGCGGCATTCCCGTCCATTTTATTCTAGTTACATGAGTACGACTCATCTTCTACTATCTATACTATAATAAAACTGTTGAACCTTGGTGATTTATTAACGTCTTACGTACTATTGACGTATTGAAAACATTTACCAAAAACTGATGTCGGTTGATGCAGAGAGTCAAACTTTCTGTCTGAACACGCTAATTAAATCTCCGAAATTTTATAAGGGTTTTGAATAAAATTGTCATCTATTAAAAATGTGGTCTAACTTACGTAACATAAATTTATGAAATTTCACACCCACTAACCCCGAAGAAGTAAGGTAAAGGGCTCTACTTTGAAAATTATATGCTTTCTGTCACGATTGAGACTTAATCTTATGATACCTCATTATATTAAAATACTAGCTATTTCCCACGGTTACACCCGCATTCCCGAAGGGTGATTCATTCCCCTGGACATAAAGTGGTCTATGTACTATTCCCGACTTTAATCTATCTCTGTGCCAAGTTTCATCCAAATCCGTTCCTTAGTTTTTCGTGAAAGAGTAACTAACGTCAATACAACCATTCTCACAAACTGTCACATTTATAATATTAGTAGAATTGTCAACGGTGAGCATGTCGAATTAATTGACACACATTTACTCAAAAATCATTACCCTCCTTCGGCAGTCGGTTAATTAAAATAGACGTAGGTAATTTAATGCTGACACAATAAGTTTAACAGTAGGTATCAAGGTTATTGATTAGACGTCGGATTTAAAAAGCAACTAATAGGTTATAGCTACTAATATTTTAACTGCGCAAGTTTGTATGTATAGATGTGTGTTACTCTCACGCAAAAACTACTAAACGGATATAATACGGGTGAAACCGTGGGGCAGAAGCAAGTTAAAGTATGTTAGTTTGTAGGATTAAAAAGCGTAGTGTCAAAAAAATATCATACCTCATTTTACCACCTCAAAGGCAGGATACCAAAAGTAGCTAACGTCTCCTACTTAAATACTACCTTAATGAAAAATTTCAGCTTCGTTAGTCTAGTAGTTTTCGAGAGGGATTAATCAACCCTTAGTTTAGTTTAGCTTAATGTTTTTTTTAGTAAATTCAGCTCCATTTTGAAGAGAATATCTATATCAGTATGTATTTAGATGTAAAAGTTATATAACCAGTACTCTTTCAGTTATCTGGTTCCCATAGTACAAGCTCTGTTGGGATCCTAATGTAAATCATATCACAAAATATTAATATTATAATAACAATAAATATCCTGGGACATTCTTTACACACGGCCATCTGATCGCAAACTAAGCAGAGCTTGTACTATGGAAACCAGATAACCGATATACTACTTTTATTTATTTATTAAGGATCACCAACAAATGATACACATAACTAAGCCAAAAAAATGATGCTACAGAGATAACATGCCTTGTGCTCACTTAATTATAGGTAATCACATCTAACACCAACAACTTATACCGCTATTATAAATTAAACAAAAATTTAAAAAGTTAAATTAAGGTATACAAAACTAAGAAATAAAATAAAAAAATCACAAAACATAACAGAAACAAACATAGACCTACTATCTAGGTCCATGCAGGGGCTGGAACTACCTACCCGTGCCTAGACCCAAGATAGTCCTTCAATTTTTTTTTTATCTAGGTAGACTATCACCATAAATGTCCAAATCCACTTTTGTATTATTCTAAATACATACATATTATGTAGATATTTACACCCAGACAGAACAAACAGACATGTTCATGCACACAAATGTTTGTCCTGGGTGGGAACCGAACCCGCGACCTAAGACTTGGCACTCAGGGTCGCCAACCACCAAGCCAATTGTAAGTGTTTTTATTTATTTATATCATTGAATCGCGAAGGTATTTCGCTGACGTATATTTATTTATTTAAAATATGAATATGCATTTATAGCATATCCTGGAATAATATATAGGCTACTTCTTGTCCCGGGAAAATTTGATATCCCTCGGGAACGCGGGAAAAACCGCGGGTGACAGCTAGTTTGTATATATTTGTATTGTGTATTTTATTAGCCTAAAGTATTTCTTTTTTTCATACAGTTCGGGATCCTTAAGGCAAACTCTTGCATGAAATTGCATAGTAAAGGTAACGGGCAGTGAAATTACAGGCGCATGAGACTTAACAACATCACACATCTCAGGGTTGACAACGCATTGGTGATTGATTGTTAATGTTCATAGGTAGTGGAGACTACTTACCATCAGGTTGACTGTCTGCTTGTTTATCGGCCTCCTTGGTATAAAAAAAAACTCGAATCGTTTTTATTTTTGGCCTTAATTTAAAAAAAAAACCGACCGTATTTTTTTCCGGAATTGCCGTTATTACAATAAAGCAAATTTGACTACAGTAATTTTGGATTTTTTTGTCTGACTTTTATTTAACACTAGCCGACTTGGCAAACGTTGTTTTGCCATAATTACTTTATTATGAACTATACATGAAAATTTATCGGACTACAATTATTATTTTCGATAGCTGACCCGACAGGCGTTGTCCTGTTTTAAATGTGAATATTGAATTCGAACTGGTATGATAAATAAAAAAAAACAAAAAGATAGTATTTATGAATCTAATGCTTTAACATTAGGATACAACACATAATAACAAATTTACAGTCAAATTCAACCGGCTATCGCTATTACTGTTAACTTTTTTTTATTACTCTATCTATCTAGATTCTAGATAGATGGATATGAAAGTGTTAATTAATGAGTCCCGTTGATCTTTCAAAATTCAAAATTCAATTTATTATTATTTATATTTCATATAAGGCCCACGGATTTCACTTATGAAGAACAAATTTGAAGTTACTGAAGCTACCACCGGTTCGGAAGTCATCCTTCAACTGAGAAGAACTGGCAAGTTTCTCAGGGTTACTTTTTCTTTTTTCATATTTTTTATTTAAAAAAATGTATATAATCTGACATTATGGCCGAACTGATTTTTTTTATTATTTCAACTTTATATTTTTTTATGTTTAACATTTACAAAATACTTAATATAGGTAACAATAAAAAATAAAAAATAAATAACAAGACAATATTTGAAAAAAGAACATAATAAGTACAACTTAACGAGCAAATTAGAGGTGCACTGTACGGAGAGTAGCTATTTCCATACATCTTTATCTATATACTATATAAATATACTATATAAAAATGAATCCCTATTTCCCTTGGTCACGGCATCACGCATGCACGGCTGGGCCGATTTCGCTAATTCTTTTCACACGCTTTATATTAGCTTCACCTGTATGTATGTATGTAACCGACCCCTTTAAACTGGATTTTGTCCTACTTTGAACGATCAGATTTAATTCAAACTTTGCACACCTGCCAAAAACCGATGACAATGCAATAATCCGATCAAAGCATCCGATTATCCTAATTAGATTCGCCAGGATTAATTAATTTCTTTCCGCATCCTTTGCATGCGAGTAAGAGAGATAGAGCTAGTGCGCGAACTACGCATGCGTGCAGTTCCAGACTTACTCTTTCAGGCACTCAAAAAAAAATTAACAAAAAATGAAAAATAAATAATAGTTAAAAAAAACTAAAAAACACGCTTTATATAGAAAGCCAAACTAAAAAACAGAAAATAAATTTTAATAAATATTAATTAAGAATAATGTAATTTTTTTTTTAATTTAAGTTATTAATAGTTTGAATAAGAAAACAAATGTTTTATTTTAAAAAAAGCGGGGGTGCTTTTCTAGATATTATCGAAATGATAATCCTTCTCATATCTATCAATTAACTATTGACACCATGCACCCCACGCTTTTTTTACAATAAAACATTTTATTTCTTATTCTAACTATTAATAACTTATATTTATTAAAAAAAATTACATTATTCTTAATTAATATTTATTTTCTGTTTTTTAGTTTGGTTTTCTATTTTGTTGTGTTTGTTATTATCAGGAGAAAGTTCTTATGAAAGAAAAAGTTGAGATAGTTGTGTGGAAAATTAGAAAAATTAAGAAAACATAACGACCATATTTACTTTTTTTAATGTAACGTTACCACTTTTGACAATATAAACTCTTATAATGCAACCTTATGGTGTTTGACATAAATGTCAGTCGTTTGACAATATCGTTTAAAACAGAGGCATGGGTCGGAATTATCATTACTTAGTACACATTTCGATTCAATCGGAAGATTCGAATTCAATATTCATTGTTAAGACAGGACAACGTCTGGGTCAGCTAGTCTTCAATATAATGAACTACCTTGTAATACGTTCTTTCAAAACATTCGTAATATGATTAATGCTCAGACATTTTGGTTACCGAAAGCGGTATTTTATTATTGAATCGAGCACAATTACCAAGAAGGGACTTGTTAACTTTAGCTAGTCTAAAACAATAATGGAACAACTAACTTCTCCCTTTGTCTTGTATTAATATTATGAATATCCAATTTCGACTCAAACATTCCTATGTTTCTACGTATAAATATTATATTTTCTTAAAAGTATAGTGAAGGTAAGTCACAATTTTTTTTTTCCCAAAATAAATCATTTTGTGATTTACGGGGACCCATACTGTAATTGCAGGTAACTCTAAATTTTCTTGCACGAATTGCTCTTTCTTGTATAAAAGAAATGAAATTAAATGAAATGAAATATTTATTCAAATAAGCCTTCACATGCACTTATGAATGGTCAGGCTCTAACACCGGTTCGGAAGGTTGCTTTTACTGAGAAGAGCCGGCAATAAACTCAGCAATAACTCTTTTCAAAATAAGATTTTGTACATAAAGATGTGTCCTGCTGGAGCGAGCGCTACACCCAAGCATTGTCGTCATTAAAATAATGTTTAATAATTACTAAAATTTAATAATCATTTGAAAACCGTACAAAAACAGTCTTAATTCATTCCTAAAATTTTTATCTATCCTTATAATAAAAACTGTTTCTCTATCTGCTGCAACTCAAAATAAAGTATCGTAGGGCAAGAGGCTATGAAAATATGCTAAATAAATTAATTTGGTTGACATTTGGGCACGAAACCCTAAAAATCTTCTACAACAACGCTCGTTGCAATACCGTTTACCTATATATGGACCGTTTACCTTCTAACTCCCAGATGAGGAAGTTATTTTGTTTTTTTACAAAATTGAGGAAATTTAATAATACCTAAAACAGCAGTTAAGTTAACGTACGCTTATAATGTTATAAAGAGGAAAGATTTGTTTTTTTTTCTTTTTCATGTAATGAATTAATTTAAAAACGTTTGAACCGATTTCAATTTTTTTTTCACCGTTAGGAGGCTAATGTATTTCTAAGTGACAAAGGCCATTTTGTATTTCCAAAAAAAAAAAATATGATAGAATAAAATAATGTCCTCGGGAACGCGGGTGAAACCGCGGGGAAAAGCAATTTATTCTACGATTCTTACGTTTTGAAAAAAAAATTGATATAAGTAAGGCTGTAATTAATATTATTGTATTTTTTGCAATGTAGTTGGAGACCACGCCACAGCTCGTGACTTTGATTCTCAGCCAGGACAAATATTTGTGTGCATGAAATGAACACTAAGAAAGAATGAAACAATGGGTTGTTTCATTCTTTCTTACTAGCAGATATGTTTATTAGAGAATAATAAAGTTGTTAGATAAGTAGGTAATATTAAAAACTCAATCACTTATCTGGTTTCCATAGCATAAGCTCTGCTTAGTTTGGTATCACACCGCCGGTAAATTTTCGGTGACCCAGAGTAGTATGTACACTATAGCTAGCATTACTTTTTCCTCATTTAGTTTACGAGCTATTGCCAGTTAATTACTGTAAATTTGTCACTTACGATCATCAAAACTTTAAAGTACTTCAAACAGACACACAAACGTAAAATTTTGGATTTAGCCAGCAGTCCATAATGAAAGGAAAAACTGTGAAAACCTATCTACCTCTATAGGTACAGTTGGCTGATTGCTAACTTACTCACCTACCTACCTAGTCAACGCGGTGATGCCCCTGGTGTTGCAAATGTCCACAGGCGGCAGTGACCAGGTGGACCTGCATGTTTGTCGGCCCATGTGGTATAAAAAAAAACCTATGTCACCCAGCCTAAAGGCATATACAAATTACTCATGTTTGCCCGAAAAATTTGTATCGACAAAAATGTCAAGACTTGCAACGCAATTCTCCCACCGTAAAAAGTGATGAGATCTCATGTAAAGTCAATATTAGTTAGTATTGAAGCAAATCCTTCTAATATTATTAATTCGAATGTTTGTATGTATGGATGTTTGTTACTCTTTCACGCAAGAACTACTAAACGGATTTGGATGAAACTTGGCACATAGGTAGAATAGCCTGGTATAACACAAAGGCTATTTTTTGTGCCGGGAAAATGTTACATCCCTCGGGAACGCGGGTGAAACCGCGTGGGACAGCTTGATTATCATAAATTGTTTCTTATTAAGTAACTAGCTGTCACATGTCACAAAAACCTTCCTCTTCAATCACTCTATCTATTAAAAAAACCGCATCAAAATCCGTTGCGTAGTTTTAAAAATTTAAGCATACATAGGGATATAGGGACAGAGAAAGCGACTTTGTTTCATACTATTTAGTGATTACACATTTTGTGACCTGTGTGTGTGTTTTGTTAAATATTAGTCATGTATTTCTTAAAAAAAATGTAGTGACTCGGCAATGACACAGCACTAACAAAACGATGCTGCGTGGAAATACCTTCTCATATCGCACATAAATTGATATAAGGTAAATAGGTGATTATGTTGCCTTGCGATTAAATGACTAATATTCAAACGGCCATTTAATGGGAGATAACTAAATAAGAAAAAATTAATGACAAATTTACAGACCACGTGCTTCCAAAACTACTAACTAACTTGACTGTATTCACCACTTTTTACGGTGAAAGGATTGCTTTGCGAGACTTGACATTTTTGAACAGTTTATGTTTTTAATGGTATTTATTTACCTAACAATTACCTATATTCGGGCTTTAACAGAACATACAACAACAAGGTACATATTGCTTAGAACTTAAATTATTTAATTTGCGCGTGCCAAATGAATTCTGGCTACTACCTACTAATTTCTTATTTGTTGTCCTGCACCATTTTATTCACCAGCGCAGTGCAGGCCGACGCCGGGGCAGATGGCTTGGTGAATGAAAGAAATGAATGAATGAATGAACATATTTTTTATTCAAATAGGCCTTTACAAGAACTAATGAATAGTCTGACTCTAGTGGAAACCCTGACTACCACGTCACGTTCAGCCACTTCGATTCCCATTCAAGACAAACATTTATATACATGTACCTGGATGTTCTGTGCTGGGTGCAAGTGTCTATATAGAAGTGTCTCGGGATATTTTATTTATTTTTTGAATTATTGGTAGAAGGGCAGACACAAGATGACAAAGAATTGTTAACTAAGAGGACGTGCGCTCGCACCAGCGCCAGTTCAGTCAAACGGAGACATATTGTGTAGGTAGGTGCGTGCCACAGTTTATTCATCATAAATTCGTGTGGAGTGGATCACAAGTAGGTAATGACCACATCCGCTGGAGAATATGTCTCGGAGTTATCTCGTACAGGGAGGTATTCAGGTTGGTTCGATGGGCTTTCTTGACAGTTTCTTTTTATACCACAAGGGCCGACAATAAAGCGGACGGTCCACCTGATTGTAAGTGGTCACCGCCGCCTATGGACATTTGCAGCATTGGGGGCATCGCCAATGCGTTGTCGACCCTGAGACGTGAAGTTGTTAAGTCTCAGGTGCCTGTAATTTCACCGGCCCTCTTACCTTTCTAACCGAAACGCAGTAATACGAGTGCACTAATGCTTCACGGTGGGAATGGGTAAGGTGGCAGTACTTCCCCGGACGAACTCTGCACTAAGATCTCTACTACTCAAAAAAATAATTTAATACAATGTAAGTGTTAGTACCTAATGTATTTTTTATTGTCATTCTGTTTATTTTCCGGTTAATCTCCGAAACGGCTGGACTGGTTATGACGGGACTTTCATTGGCATACAGCTGATGACAGTTATGGTGTAACTTAGGATATTCTTAGCCTGGGAAAATATAACATCCCTGGGGAAATGTGCTATGTATGTTTAGTGTTCCGCAGTAATGTTAATCTATCTATATATATAAAAATGAATCCCTATTTCCCTTGGTCACGGCATCACGCATGGACGGCTCGACCGATTTCGCTAATTCATTTGTTGTGTTTGTTATTGTCAGGGGAAGGTTCTTATGAAACAAAACATTAAGAATGTTGCGTGGAAAATTTGAAAATTTAACAAAACTAACTTAACTAGCGCTTTTGACAATATAACTTTTATTATTGTCAGTCGTTTGACAGCTGGAGCGATTGACAGAATGCGCGCAGCAAATATCATTTAAAATAGAGACATGGGTCGAATTATATTGATAACATAATTAATTTATAATTTCTTATTGCACATTTCACAGTCGATTCAATCGGAACATTCGAATTCAATATTCATTGTTAAGACAGGACAACGTCTGTCGGGTCAGCTAGTAATACCTATATAGTTTTACAGATAAGACTTTTTCGTATCTAAATCGCACAAAATATTTGTCATTGCTACTTCTTCTAATCATTGTAATTCTCAGTACACATTCAATTGTTATTGAAATATGTAATTAAAAAAAAATTATACTTCATTTACGTTTCGTCATAATACAACATGAACATCTAATTAATATCAGTAGAGTCTAAAATCGAGATTGCAATTAACCTTAAATCTGAAACCTGTAACAGTTGCGTATATTAAATTTTAATCTACTTGATGATGGCATTTACACCCTTATAAGGACACGCGTGATTTATTTCGAACTAACATAGTATGCATTTAATTTACATCATTCCATTATTTTCTCAACTTAATCTGTCTATCATATTAGACAGTTAAGCCGTAACATACGATTTTTTCTAAGATCCTAATGAATACTAATCTATGATCATCAAAAGGATTGCTATGTTTGACATTTTATAACTTTAATATAGATTCCAGGTTTACTTTTAAATTTGTCAAAATCTAATAGATCCGTTTTGACATTTAATAGTGTTATTGAAAAATGAACCCTACTAGCAGCCAGATAAGGTTGATGAGCATCATCATACAATTTACTATTGGATCAATAGATGGACTTTAACCCAAACCAATAAAAATGAGGTTTCTATGACATTTTTAATTGTCAAAGTTTACTTACCTTCTTTTAACTTAATCACTTTAATATTGTATTACATTCAAGCAGCTGAGAGTAAGCCTAGCCCCTTTGCAAAAGTTGACACATGTCAATCATATTTGACAGTTAAAGAATAAGCAACGCCCAATTAGCCCCAAACATCAACCCAAGTGCGGCCCCTGCAGTGACAGACAGACAAAACTAACTGACCCTCGGATCAAATATGATTTATGAGGTTTCAGAACACTTTTCTCTTGATATCATATCTTCTTAGGTGATAAGCGTACCTAAATAACCTAGTTCTGTTTATATCATAATATAATACATAGTTCTTAAGTATCTCTAACTAAATGGCATGCGTAAGATAATACACTTTCACGAAACGGTAATCAATATATATACACTAGCTTTAACCCTGTAGTTTACTCCCATTTCCCAGGAATCTATTGTGTTCCCTTCTTTCCGTATCCTATTTTATCTGCAGGCCAAATTTGATTCAAATTTTCTCAGTTCGTAAAGTGTTTTGTTATTGAGTTACAAACATCACTATTTCCGATTTTGTATCGTCTTCAGAATACTATTATAGATACTTGCATCCTTCTTCAATCCATGATTTTTATACCATATGGGTCGACAAAGGAGCAGACGGTCCACCTCATGCTAAGTGGTCACCGCCCCCTATGGACATTTGCAACACACGGGGCATCCCCAAATGCCTTATCGACACTAAAACGTGAAGCTGTTCAGTCTCATTTGGTTAAAATTGATTTTTCAGGTTTTATTACATAGTAAGATACGAGTGATGATAAAAAAGCATTTAAAAACAATATTCGTCTCAGTAATAAAAGTTGTTTTCATGCCATTAGGTTGACAAGCAGTTCCACCTGATGGTAAGTGGTCACCATCGCCTATAGTCATCAGCAATACTAAGACGACGACAAAGTATTGGTAACCTATAACAGGCATAGAAGACTCACAATTGACCTTCCTTAAAAACTAAAATAGGTAGATCATTATAACAAATCACTAAATATAATACAAAAAGCCATTATTTATGTCTGTCTGCTTGTCCGTTTATTTCTTTTAGACCTTACAGACGTGACCCTGTCCACATTCACAAAATCTTCGCGACATATTCCAGTTCTTGCCCCAAAATCCTTATCCCGACTTTTACAACCATTAAAAGAAAGAAATAACCAAATCGGATCACTCGTTAGAACAACCTATATTAATTATTAAATGACAAACACAAAACAAAACTAAATCACAAAGCACACTCGAATGTATATCTATCTGGTATTCTCACTATCGCAATAGAAATCTTAACGCTAATCACCTGCAGATAATGAAATTACAATAGCAATTACTTACAGCGGACTTAAAACATAAAAGTTAATTGACAGAGCATTACAAGATCTGGGGCTCGATTCTGTAGGGAAAATAACACTAACTCGAGGATGTTTCGTCGCGGCCTCTATGCTCTGTCTCTTTCGCTTACTACGCTAATACTACTAATCACGTGAGAGATAAGCTCTCCGAGGCCTCTGTGAAGCGGCTGCCCGATGAAGTTTGTATTAGCTGAATAAGGGGGCAGGAATATGTACTAAGTGACTAAGTTCTCCAGCGATTGTTTTATAATAATACTAGCTGTCCCCCGCGGTTTCATCCGCGTTCCCGAGGGATGTAACATTATTTTGTTATTTCTATCAACAATAGTTTTCACAGCGCACGCGATGTATAAAGTTTTTGGTAATTTTTTCAAACTTCGGGTTACATTATTGGAGTTTTAGTATGGATCCCTAACTTTTATGAAAATTTAATATAGCCTATGTTCACTTGAGATAGTGTAAATTCCCAACAGTGAAAGAATTTTTGAAATCGGTCAAGTAGTTTCAGAGGCTTTTCAATGCAAACAAACAAACAAAAAAACTATCAAATCTTTGCTCTTTATAATATAAGTGTAGAAAAGGTACATATCCCAAAACATGAATGTATCTTCAAGGGGCCTCTACGTGTTGCATCTGCATCCCTACGCCTTTCAAGAAGACTTTTAAGCCGTGACATCCCAACTGAAGGATACAAAATAAAATATTTAGCTAAAAGTACAAAAAGTTGGAATTTTTTTATTTTTTATACCACATGGGCCGACAAACAAGCTGACGGTCCACCTGATGGTAAGTGGTCACCGCCGCCTATGAACATTTGCAACACTAGGGGCATCGCCAATGCGTTGTCGACCCTGAGACGTGAAGTTGTTAAGTCTCATGTGCCTGTAATTTCACCGGCCTCTTACCTTTCTAACCGAAACACAGTAACACAAGTGCACTACTGCTTCACGGCAGAAGTGGGTAAGGTGGTAGTACTTCCCCGGACGAACTCTGCACTAAGAGCTCTACTACTCGAAAAGTCTACTGGAAAGTAATATAAAACGGGTAAGTATGCTAAATATAACATTTGATCCTTAGCGATTCTGTTGATGGACTACAAAGTTAACCATGAGATTTGCCTTTGACTCTCAAAAGGAGACGTTCTGAGTTTTGAGTCAATCAGTAGAATCTGGATTGTTGGAATGATGATGACGATACTGTGTAAATCATGAAGACAATACATTTACAGAAGAAGAGTTCTTAGTGCAGTCTTAATATTAATACTAGCTGTCCCCCCCTGTCACCTGAATTCCCGAGGGATGTTAAATATTCCCGGTATAAAGTAGCCTTTATGCTATTCCAGGATATGCTCTATCTATGTGCCAAGTTGAATCAAAATCCGTTCGGTAGGTTTTGCGTGAAAGCGTAACAAACATCCATACATACAAACATTCGCAATTATAATATTAGTATGATAACAGGCATTTTTTTAATTTCAGATGAAAAGTAATACTTGGATTATTTCAACAAAGAACTCTATACCTCAATTTGCTCCATGTCCCTCATAATTGGATTCGAATGTGTGAAAAAATAAAATAAAATTTGTTTGCTTAATGTGCACTCTAGTACGTCATTATTTGGGTTTTCTTTTGTGATGTACGGTCGCGAAATTATCGCGACTAAATAGTTAGATATGCCAATATCCTAGTATTACGTGTTAAATAAACATAGATTAGATAATACGGTATATCTACCTACTTATGTATGTTATTCACTGTAACATCGCATGTGGCGACGACCTCTGAAATATGCACAATATTCCATAAGAATATCTTTGAGATTATTATTTTTAATCCAATGTGAAGAATATTTTAAAAAGTCACAAAGTTTTTTGGGTTCCGTAGCAACATGGTAAAATTGAAAGCCTTCGGTGCTTGTATGTATGTCTCAGCAACTATAAGTGCTATCGACTTGTTTGATACAATTACTGTACTTGCCTATTTGAGGTAAAAATCACTTCATTAGTATTAGGTTTAAAATGAGAGAGAAGATACTATTTACCCCTCATTTTT
Source organism: Habrosyne pyritoides (assembly GCA_907165245.1). NCBI lineage: Eukaryota > Metazoa > Arthropoda > Insecta > Lepidoptera > Drepanidae > Habrosyne > Habrosyne pyritoides. The sequence goes on along the minus strand of OU015594.1, from coordinate 992,506 downwards.
TTAGAACGTTAAGAAGGATGCCATTTTAATTAAATGAAAATATTTTTAACTAAATAATTGACTTAGACGTGACCTTGCGGAAATCCATTGTAAGATTATACAAAAACAAATATTTAGTAACTAATTCCGCTGGATCTCCTACTCTGTCAACAAACAAGGAAACTTAACAGGAAATCGACACGTATTTCGCTAGCAACACGTATGTGGTGCTAGTGCGTCGACTCAGTGACAGCGGATCTGAAGATGCTTCGTGTAGAAGCGAAACACGGATGGGACTTGACGGAGAAGGAGATCCAGCGGAATTAGTTACTAAATATTTGTTTTTGTATAATCTTAAAATATTTTTATGCAAGCTGGCCTATATACAACCACTTAAAAATAGTATGTGACTTGTGTGAAAGAAAGATATTTTCAAATAGATGCCGTAGTTCCGGAGTATATTAGTATATATAACACGGTAGACCTTGCTCTCCCCTTTCCGGTAAATGGCGCGATGTATTAATAACTTGACTACAGCGCCATCTATCATATCCTAACTACGCACTATCGTCTCGTATAAAGAATTGCATTGTAAGAATATGACCTTAATTGGTCAAGTCGTTAAGAAGTACATGATTATTTAACACACGCACCAACAATTGTAATAAAGATATTTTTTTTTAATAATTACTTTCTCCTATCTGTTACTTCCGAAGTTTGACTTAATCGCAGCAGCGGTCTTACCCATTGCGAGGCTCCGGGCGGCAGGTCATTGCGAAGCCCTTTGTCCTTCGTGAAAAGTGTGTGATGCGAAAGTAATTCTGGTTGTTTGGTTTAGGTATTTGTCATGTTTGACAAGAAATGCTAAAGTTATTCAAATAAATAAAATTTGAAATCCATATTTTTTTTAATTTGTTTGGTTTGCGCGAGATCCCTTCAAGAGCGAGGCCCCGGGTGATTGCCTCGTTCGCCACCCCCTAAGGCCGCCTCTGCTTAATCGTAAATAATACAAGAAAATTGAGAAATCAAGTTTTTATACTATATACGGACAAACATATATATATTAAACAATTTCCAGTTAAAGCTAACGAAAATAGGTTTCCTTTGAGGTGACGGTGCACCTCAAAACGACTAAACATATCGGGATGAGACTGCTACCATTCAACGCGGATTTTTTCTAGATGGTTATTGGCTATATATGATATCGATAAACGCGGGTGAAACCGGGGGGGACGGCTAGTTTTGTATTAAATAATATAAGTTTTATTATTTAAATTAATAATTTTAGATTAAAGGTAGAACAAATTGTTTTAAAATAGTAAACGGTTGTTGTAATTTTATTTATTACCTACCTGATTTCTTGTAATTTTTTTTAATTTTTTAATTCTTAAAGTAATATCAAATTTTAATGGTTTTGTCTTTTGTAAAAATATCTAAAGTATGTTAAGGAAGAGCGATGGCTCCTAATACAGGTATTCTATACTTAAATGGAGGCATCGAATTACTGTACTGAAAAATGTAAAACATGTTATAGAAAATAAACATTTTGTATTTGTATTTGTATTATTGTACAGAACCCTTTGTCTGCAAGTCCGGCTCGCACTCGCCATGTTTGTTTTTTTAAATAGTAAGAACTAAAGATACAAATGACCATTAAAAGTACTTAAATTGAGATTTTTGATTAAAAATGTTTAAAATTTGAATTAATTATTATTATTATAAGTAATAGGCTGTGAACAGTATCATGTCGCGATAAATTGAGTCCAGGCCTCGCATTAATATTATTATCTAACAAAGTAACGTAAAATACCTAATTTATACGCATAGATACGCTTGATCACTACAAATATATAATATACTCGTACATATCTTAATATATATAATTCTTCTGTCCGTGTGAATGTTAGTGAACCCCTCCATAAAGGCAGGATAGAATTTGATGATTTTTTTTAGTGTGTTCCGGTGGATTGCATGGTCATCAGTTCGGTTTCACGAAGGGAAGATCTACATCCGATGCGCCAGCAACATTGCTGAGACACATTTATGGCGCATGGGAGGATTCTCAGGATGCGATTGGCATTTTTTGTGATCTATCCAAGGCTTTCGATTGCGTTGACCACCGTACACTACTAAAACTTGACTACTACGGAATTCGTGGAACTGCTCATGATCTTGTTTTATCTTATTTATCAAATCGTCAACAAAAGGTAGGGATTACTGGCACAATACAAATAATCTATTACTAAATTCAAAGAAAACTAAATGCTTAAGGTTTTCTTTACCGAATGTAGCACAAGTAGATAGCCAAATAATAATAGATGGGAGCCATATTGATCTTGTTAATAAAACGGTATTTTTGGGTCTTACATTAGACAATAAATTGCAGTGGGGACCTCAGGTTGATACTCTAGCTGCTAAGTTAAATTCGGCTGCATTTGCTGTTAGGAAAATTAAACAATTGGCGACTGTTGAGACAGCCAAATTAGTTTATTTTGCATATTTTCATAGCCTCTTGTCCTATGGTATTTTATTTTGGGGAGCAGCAGCGGATATAGAATCAATATTTATTATACAAAAAAGAGCAATTCGTGCAATTTACGGTATGGGTCCCCGTGAATCATTAAGAGATTTATTTAGGGAAATAAATATAATGACATTACCTTCATTATATATTTATGAAAATATAATGTTTATACGTAGAAACATAGGAATGTTTGAGTCAAAATTGGATATCCATAATATTAATACAAGACAAAGGGAGAAGTTAGTTGTTCCATATTTTAGACTAACTAAAGTAAACAAGTCGTTTCTTGGTAATTGTGTTCGATTTTATAATAAGATACCGCTTTCAGTAACCAAAATGTCTGATCATAAATTTAAAAATTATATTAGGAAAGTTTTGAAAGAAAAAGCGTATTACAAGGTGGTTCATTATATTGAAGATAAAAATGTATGGAAATAGCTGCTCTCTGCACAGTGCACCTCTAATTTTCTTGATTAAGTTGTAAGTAATTATTGTCATTTTCTATTTTGTAGTCTTGTTATTTCTTTTTTTTTTGTTTTTGAATGTTAGCTTTATTAAGTATTTTGTAATTGTTAAATATAAAAATATGTAAAATTGATATTATAAAATAGCCAAAAAGTCAGAATCGATAAAAAAGAATTTAATAAAATAAAAAAGAATGTAACCTTGCTGAGTTTCTTGCCGGTTCTTCTCAGTTGAAGGCTGACTTCCGAACCGGTAGTAGCTTCAGTAACTTTAAATTTGACCTTCATAAGTGCCTTCTGAGGGCCTAAACTGAATAAATGGTTTTGAATTTTGAATTTTGGATTTGAGAATGATCTAGATTCACAATTGGACCCGGTAGGTGGCGCTGTGTTTAAGTTAATTTTAGCTTAAAGCGCCACACAACACACCGCAAAACAACCTCTGCCGAGACAGTGGCGTAGCTAGGTGACCAAAGGCCCGGGAGGCAAAAAAAATTGTAGGGCCCCAACTAAACTATTTAAAATCGTTTGTCCCCCAGCCGAAGCTTGGGGGCCCCGGGGCACCCCGTCTACGCCACTTTGCCGGGACAACTAGTAATATACTATCTATGTATATAATGTATAAGCTAATTATTATATACATTATAAAACTAATGAACATATCGGAATGGGACTGCTACCATTTGACGTGGATTTTTCTTAGATGGTTATAGGCTATCCATGATATCGATAGACGCGGGTGAAACCGCGGGGGACAGCTAGTATAGTATAAAAAGCGTTTTTTTAATTGTTTCAATACGTACTATTTGATCTACAAAATAAAGATATTATTATTTTGTATTTTAAAACAAAGATTGTAGAACCTATAAAGTGTCGTTTCACACCTATTATTTGTATGTAGGCTTGTCAAAATCTCTAGATGATGGTTTATGCTATATATATTGTACTGCCTTTAAGGTGTTGGTGTGCCAAAAAGTAAAATTTAAAAAAAATAAAGCACAAACGCACGTTCCGAGTAAATGCAATAATTTTTTGTCGTGTGTAAGTCTGGCTGGTCTGATCTTTAACAAGGTATCATCTAACTCTTGACTTCGCATTATATCGTTCAGTTTGATTATGAGCCGGATTTCCTCATTACGGGTCGAGTAAGTTTATGAGTCGCTTGACGGACGGGTCAGTGAAGTGGTTTGATATCTAACAGACCGTGGGTTCGATTTTCATGTTGGACAAATATTTGTGCTTGGATATTTTTGCAACACATCGCCAATGCGTGTCGACCCTGAGATGCGAAGTTGTTAAATCTCATGCGCCTGTAAATAGCCTTAATTAATTTTTTTCAATCCAAATTTGCATGATTTACCATTATGGTAAGTGGTTACCATGGGGTCCCCAGGAGGAATATACTGGCATTGTGGGTTATAGCTAATGAAGCGGAAACTAAAAAGTACCCTACCACCGTGAAACAACTAATAATTTACGAAATCTGAAAGGCCCATATTGACAGCAAGTACGTCATAAAAAAATTATCTTTATGGCTTCTGTCATAAGGTTCATCTCTTACTTCAATGGTCAAAATTGCATGATGATGTTAATCAACCTTATCATAACGCTTTTTTAAAACTAGTCTATTTATATTTTTTTATATTTCTTTATTAGTTTTGAAGGATTATAAATTTTAATATTAATTTAAATTCTCAAATTCAGGCAAATTTGTTTGAAATCCACCGGGCGTCCCGTGGCGACAAACTTTTTCTCAAGTTTTACAATTTTCTAGGACCTTATTACAATTTCTCTTTCCCAAAAAACCTTATTTAGACTATAACATTCAAGAAAAACAACCAAATCGGGCCAGCCGTTCTCAATTGACGCGCTTACCAACGAACAGCATATCATTTCTATTTATATAGATGGAAGAATATAATAACTTTGATTCTGTATATCGCGTGGGCGCCATGTTGTCTCGAGGGAAAATGAAGGCATATTAGGGGCGAGTTCGTAACGTTTATTTATGGGTTACATATTATTAACTATCTTACAGTATTACCCCCTTTTTCTGAGGTGACTGAGGTGTCCCGGTATTATAAAATATCCTATGTAAATCTGGAATAATGTACCTTTTAAATTATGAAATAATTATGCTAATAGGTGCCGTGGTTCCAGATATTTCTCATCGCATAAAATCTCACAGAATTCGCCGTCTTTATAATATTAGTATGGATAGACTAGGAATAAATACCCTATACTTTTATCCCCAAAAAACTGTTTTCATTTATTGGACAGAGATTAACACAAACTACAATGTCTGACGAGCATAAGAATATAAATAGTAGCAGCGCCCCGCGGCTACACTCGCATAGTTCCCGTCCTATAAATATACTTTCTAATGGTAAAATAATTTTTGAAATAGGTCGAGTAGTTTTTGAGTTAAATTGTTACAAACAAATAAAAATTCAATCCTTTCCAATTTATTTATTTAGTTAGATTACTCAGACAAACTAAAATAGAACCAAAAAATTATTAGCAGGACCGATTGCGTGACTTGGGTACCAATGACCCCAGCTCTGCGTGTGCTGCAGATCACAGCGCTGGTTTTCAGCCTTCATAGGAGTTTAAATTCGCTTCCAATGAAAGTTTCGGGGACTTTTACCATTGTTTTGAGACTCCTCATTGCCAAGTTATACGGTAACAAATATACTTTAATACCAGCGTAATAATAATTATCTTTACGAGTAGAGCTTTTAGTGCAGCGTTCATCCGGGGAAGTACTACCATCTTACCCATTTCTGCCGTGAAGCAGTAGTGCACTTGTATTACTGTGTTTCGGTTAGAAAGGTAAGGGGGCCGGTGAAATTACAGGCACATGAGACTTAACAACTTCACGTCTCAGGGTCGACAACGCATTGGTGATGCCCCTAGTGTTGCAAATGTCCATAAGCGGCGGTGACCACTTTCCATCAGGTGGACCGTCCGCTTGCTTGTCGGCCCATGTGGTATAAAAAAAACATTATCCCCTAATATATTGCCTTATTGCATATTTTTTAGGATTCCGTAGCCAAAAACGGAAACTGAAACTGAACAAAAATGAAAATGGTTCATGCTAGGAAGGGGACTTTTAAGAAGTTCTTGCTCGATAGACCTTACAGTTGTTTCATTATAGTAGTGTCAAGGACGAAGTGGCAATCAATGTTTGTATAGTAAAATCGTTAGCTTCTGCTAATTGAATAAGATAGAACTGGGTCACTACACACGTTCTAAGTGTTAAATCGACAGGTAGTTATTTACTACTTGCATTGTTATTATTTTAGACTAGTTGTCCCCGTCGGTTTCACCCGGTTTCCCAAGGGGTGTTACATTTTCCAAGGATAAAAAGTAGCCTAACTTACTCCTTATAACATCAGCTATCTGCCAGTAATAGTCCCACCAAAATTAGTCGTGTTAGAGATTAGCCGGAACAACAAACAAAAATGTTGCAAATTGTATTTTTGTTATAAGTACCTACCGTAGATATTTTCATATGCACTTTGTAAAAAGCTGTTATTTTGACATTACAACCAGATACTTCAATTTGATTTATTTATATCAGCGGTTCCCAACCTTTTTTGGACCGGGGGAGCTCTTTGATTTCTTTATTGTTAGCTGGCACCATAAAGTTTGAGAAAACCTAATAATAAATAAATAATGAATTAACTAAACTATGTCTATAAAAAGTATTCATTAAACTCAAATATAACAGTTATATTTAATGTAAAAGATTTTTTTTTTATAGCAGGAAATTTTACTTAGTTTTCACGGGCCAGTTAGCTTGGTGGTTAGAGACCCTGACTGACAAACCGAAGGTCGCGGGTTCGATTCCCACCCAGGACATACATTTGTGTGTTTCAACTGTTGTCTGTTTGTTCTGTGTCTGGGTGTAAATATCTATATAAGTATGTATTTAAAAAGTAGTATATGTAGTATATCAGTTATCTGGTTTCCATAGTACAAGATCTGCTTAGTTTGGGATCAGATGGCCGTGTGTAAGAGAATGTCCCAGGATATTTTTTTTATTTTTTATTTATTTATATATTTACTAACAAAGGAAGAGTTTAATAATGATAAAATGATTTAGATCTTTCGCAGACCATATTTTAGCTGTTGCGGACCATCGCTTGGTAGGCTCTTTACTTAAGATAAATCTATACTAATGTTTTAAAGAGACAATGCGAATTTTGCAAGTATGTATTGGGAGAGTAATCTCTGGATCCATGTCACATAATTGAAAATATCTTGGACCATTTGAAACGTACATTATTCGGGATAAATTTCAGGCTATTATAATCCTTGAATACATGAATTAGATCACTCAGGATCGCAAGGTTTGTCAGCCAATGTGATTTAAATAAATAAATAATAATATATGTACATAATGGGAAATTAAATGTAGGTATCAAACATATACTTGGACATTATTTGCGGGGTTTACGAAAATTGATCAGTAATTTAAAAAAAAAATTGTATCTCTTGTAAATCTAAAATAAAATGTATCAAACTAAAAAAAAATTGTAAGATATGAGGAAGTGGTTCTTATTCAGCTTGCAAAATTTGACCTAAATAAACATGACTAACTCCTATGTTTTGATAACTCGCTAGTCTAGAGGACTCTACGCCGAACCTCCATGCCGCACGGTCGCCTACCATTGTGCTGCGCCCACTGCCTGCCCGCCCGAGCTTCTTCCGAGAAGCCAGCCTACCTGCGGTCTGCACCTGCACGCACCGCACACACTCCCGGCATTGTCGGTGCGCTTTCATAGCGTACCGTCAATCAGCCGCTGAGACGTTATCGTGTCCTTTTCAGGACGCGGTAATAGTCGACCCCTTTGTCGCTTCAGACACCCAGACGATTAGCTCGTTCTTTTCAGAACGACGCTAATCAGTCGCCCTTTGTCGCCTCAGACACAAAAGACGTATTATAGTGTTCTTTTCAGAACGCAATAATATCGTCGCCCTCCGTCACTTTGACGGCCGCCGCCTCAGGCACCCACAGAAAAATCCACGCTTCACGTGGTGACTAGCGGATACCTAACGGTGCCAACGAAGCTAGTTCGAGCGTGACCCGGGCGCTCGCTTTTTCCCTTCAGGAAAAAGCCAACACCGGACGGGACTGGATCAGTCGGCCTTGGGGGCTTCCCTAGTCGACCCCAGTTATCTCCCCCCTCCCACCCTACCCTTTCCCGAATCATCCCATTCTCCGGTGTTTGTTTGGGTATGCGAGACCCCACTCTGGTAGTGGGGACTCAATAACATCCCTGCACCGGGGCTGATAGGGCCCGTTAGGGTTTTCTTAGAGTAGGGCGACTGCCAGAAGTTTCTTGTGGTTTCTTCTCTCTGGAACGCCCCGGTACGAAACCACATAGATTATCGATAGAGTAGGTTCCCAAAATCCCCCCGAAAATACGCGGCCCTTAAGGCAGAGCGGCCACTATGGCCGACTCACAACCAGTTTTGTCCTTTGAGGACATTCTCATTGACAAGGAGGCACACAGCTACCTCGTCAAGAGATACAACGGGCGATTCTTCGTCCCTCCCCCCGCGAATCCGCCTCCTTTCCATCCCGCGTCGCGCGCCCCGTCCCCGATGTCCGCGAAATCTGACTCCGACAACGAGTCGGGCTCCGACAGCGACGAGGCACCCTCAGTGCCCGCCGCCAAAAACAAACCCGTCCCCGCCACCGCCGCGAATTCCCCCTCCGACGACCTCGCCACCGCCGCGTCCTCCTCTTCGAACGAGGAGGAATACACGTTGGTGCCGAAGGGTGGGAAGAGGAAGAGGAGCGGCAAGAAAGCCGCAAAAGCTGTCACCGCAAAAGCGGCGAAAGCTTCGTGCCCTTCCCCTCCCCCCACCCCCGCCGACGCTGTCGTAACCCCCGCGTCGCCCGCCCCCGCTGAAACCCCGATGGTCACGCAGCCCGTAGCCGCCGCGCAAACGAGCCGCGATGCCCCCGCGTCCGCGTCCATCCCTGCTCCCGCCTCTGCCACCGCCGGCAAGCGCAAATCCACGGCCCCGCCCCCCCTGTACGTTCAGGACAAAGGTCAGTGGACCAACATTTCAAAGTGGTGCACCGAGCACCACATCAATTTTACATCCGCCCGTCCCGCCGAAACCGGCATCAAGGTCACGGTGCCGTCCTCAGACGACCACCGTGCCCTAACCAAACTACTTCAAGAGCGCAAGATGTCCTTCCACACCTACGCTCTCCCCGAGGAACGCGCCTTACGCGTCGTTATCCGAGGTGTCCCAAAAGAGATTCCCACTGACGAGGTGAAAGAATCCCTCCAATCCCAATCCCTCCCTGTGCAGTCCGTCCACCGGATGTACAGAGGCAACCCCCATGTCCCTTTTAATATGGTCATCGTCGTCCTCGACAACAGCGAGGCGGCGAAAGCCATTTTCAAAATCCGCACCGTGTGCCACTTGTCGGGCATTCATGTCGAGCCGCCCCGTAGGACGGCTTTCCCGTCACAATGCCATAGGTGCCAGCTCTATGGCCATTCCGCGCGTCACTGTTACGCCACACCCAGGTGCGTCAAGTGCCTCGGTGAACACGGCACGGCTGCGTGCCCCAGGCCCAAAGACGTGTCGCTGGCCACTGAGGCACCAGGATGCGTCCTATGTCAGACCGTAGGTCACACGGCAAATTATAAAGGTTGCCCCAAGGCGCCTCGCCCTATACGGGTATCGTGCGATCCATGGCCCTGTACGGGGCCCCGATCTGGGCCCAGGACCTGACGGCCGGCTCGATTGCGGTTCTTCGGAAACCGCAAAGAGCCATGGCCGTCAGAGTCATACGGGGGTATCGCACGATCTCGTATGAGGGGGCTTGTGCACTGGCCGGATCCCCGCCCTGGGACCTGGAGGCCAAAGTACTCGCGTCGCTGTATCAGTGGCGCGAGGAAGAGGCGGAGCGGGGCGAACGACCGATGCAGCGTCAAGTCGAGCTGCGTCGGTCTCAGCTCCGCGAGGTCCTAGTGGCGGAATGGCGGGACAGGCTTTCGCGCCCTACCGCCGGCCTCGACATAGTCGGGGCGATCCGGCCGGTGCTCGAGCGCTGGCTCGGGAGGAGGCACGGCTCCCTGTCGTTTCGGGCGACGCAGGTGCTCTCGGGGCACGGTTGCTTCGGGAAGTACCTGTGTCGCATAAACAGGGAGCCGGACGCCCGGTGTCACCACTGCGTCCATTGCCGGGAGGACACGGCGCGGCACACGCTGGCAGAGTGTGCCGCTTGGGAGGAGCCGCGCCGTGCCCTCATCGCCGGAGTAGGCCCGGACCTCTCGCTGCCGGCCGTGATCGAGTCTATGGTCGGCGGCGAAGAGGCCTGAGACGCAGTGGTAACCTTCTGCGAGACGGTTATCTCGCAGAAGGAGGCTGCGGAAAGGGAGAGGGAGATTTCAACCCCTCACCCGATCCGCAGCAGACGCACCGGGCGTCGGCGGAGGGCGGACAACGCCCTCTTCCAGCCCCCCTAAATGGGTCCAGGGGCGTCAGACACGGGGATACGTCTGTCGCCCCACAACATCATAAGGACCCGAGGTGGCGGCGCGCGTGTGATGTTCCACGCGCGCCCCTCAGAGAAGTCGGGGGGGGAGGAGTTAACACCTCGCTCCCCCCCCTCGACCAGGCGGGGCCCGCGGTGGCGGGCCGGCACCAGCCGGGGGTTGCGGAAGCTGAATTCGTGCCCGCGACCCTCGGCGCTCAAGTGTGCGAAGGAACATCGGAGGGGTTTTAGTGGGTATACCCTCGGGCCCCTTCTCATTTTTGGTATGAGAAGGGGAGTTTGCGAGTGGGAGTCCCACATAACCACCGCGTCTCTCCCCGGGCGCGGTGGTATGCGTAATGCATTTCCCCTCCGAAAAAAAAAAAAAAAAAAAAAAAAAAAAAAGGCGCCTCGCCCGACTGCCCGACCGTGGCACAGCTCACGGACCATCCCCCCCCTTATGTCCGTCAATACTACGGCCCTCCGGCCGCAGAGACAAACTCCCTGGAGGAACCCACACGACCCTCAGTCGATCCCCCCCCCTCCAGGCCCCCCCTTACCTAGATCGGCGTTCGCGCCAAACAATACTTTCGCTGCTACCGTAGCAGGCGCTCCCGTGAGCACCGCCACCCCCGCCGCCGCGACCGCGACCGCGACCGTACCAAAGCCTACCGCTGGGCCTAAAACGGCACTGTTGCCGCCGCCGTCATCACAGCGTCCGCTCCTCAAGCAGACGCCCCGCGCCGCAAACAATATCCAACCCGCACAGAAGGTAGCCCCTGGTTCAGGCCTCCTCACTGTGTGCCGGCTCGCGCAAGCAATCGACTACGAACGAGTCGATGAATTCGCAGGCCAAATCGAGGCCAACATCGGTGATCTCTTCGCTCTCGCGGGAATCATCCACCAATATAAGGACGTACTCGACGCCCTTAAAAACTTCTCAATAAATTAAATGGCTACCACGCCGCTATGCAGAATCAAACCCCGATCTCTCAAGTTAGGTTACTTCAATGCCAACGGCATTAGAGATCAACGCGATGAGATCGCAAAATTCTTGCGTGATCACCAACTTGACCTCCTACTAGTGCAGGAGACATTCCTCAAACCCTTTCATAGGGATCCTAGAATTGCAAACTACAACATAGTGCGCAACGATAGGATCAACTCAGCGCTCGGAGGGACGCTGATCTATTACAACAAGTCCCTGCACTGTTCCCCCCTGGATCCGCCTTCCGACCTCAAGTACATCGAAGCGTCGGTATGTAGGCTCGCCATGACCGGACACGAGTCCATAGTGCTTATATCAGCCTATCTCTCGCCAACCTCGACCGAAATAAACCCTAGGACGTTGCTAAAAAGCGACGTAGAATCCCTGATGCAAATGGGTCACTCTGTCATTCTGGCAGGGGATCTAAATGCTAAAAACACCCTCTGGGATTGCGTAACAACCAATACCCGGGGGAAAATATTAGAGTCCCTTCTGGACGCACTAAACATAGACCTAATCTCGCCCTTAGAGCCGACCCACTTCCCGGGCGTAGTGTCTCACCGCCCGGATATACTCGACGTGGCGCTGCTACGGAACGTAAGCCTCCGCTTGCATTGCGTATCGGTGCTACATGAGCTTACCTCTGATCACAGACCAGTCATATTAGAATTCGCTTCACGAACAGGCCCCCACACAGACCCAAGTCGCACAGCGACTAAAAACATTATCAATTGGGACAGACTTGGCGAACGCCTTAAATCTGCCACCAATTCCGTTCACCTCTATAGTATACCCGACACTATAACCACCGCGGTCGACGTGTCTGTGGCTATCGACTCCCTAACCAACCACGTACAATCGACCGTTGTCGATTGCTCTCGGACAGTGCCGGATACGGGTGACCGTAAATGGCAACTGCCCGAAGATATACGTGCATTGATCAGGGAGAAGAACGCCATAACACGATATCACGACAAAAAACCATACGACCACATACGCGCTCGCATGCGTTATTTACAGCGGGCCATTAAGGTCCGCGTAAAGGAGGCACGCAACGCTCAATGGGAACGTACTATCGAGGAGATCGAACCCTCTCATACTGCATTTTGGCAACTCTCCCGTAAATTCACTAAAGATACGGTAGCTCCCATGCCCCCCCTTAACAGACTTAACCTCCCACCCGCTTTCGAGGATAGCGAAAAGTCCGAATGCCTAGCCGACAGCCTGGCGCTTCAATGTACACCCAGCTCCCTTCATGTTGACCCGAGTCACGTGGAGGCAGTCGTTTCCGAAGTGGAACGGAGAAGTTCTCTCCCGTTACCATCTTCTCCTCCCTCCATCGCCCCAACCCCCCCCAGCCCCACTGCAACTGAGGAAGTGGAGGACCCCATCCCCCTAGTTACACCTGACGAGGTAAAGTCTATCATCAGGAATCTACATCCGAGGAAAGCTCCAGGCTCGGATCGTATCACAAATCGAGTAGTTAAACTCTTCCCCCCGACCCTTATCACCCTTCTGGTGGCCATCTACAACGCCGCCTTGGCGTGTAACTACTTTCCGCAACAGTGGAAGGAGGCGCACGTCATTGGCATTTTCAAACCCGGCAAACCTAGATCCGAGCCCACCAGTTATCGTCCCATAAGTCTACTCAATGTCATGGGTAAGATTTATGAGAGACTCATTTATATTCGATTAAAAGCATATGCCGATGCTAATAAACTCATTCCCGACGAGCAGTTTGGTTTTCGAACCAAACACTCGTGTGTTCAACAAGTCCATAGAATCGTTGAACACATCTCTAGTAACTTCCAATCCGGTGCACTGACGGGCGCGCTCTTCTTCGACGTTGCGAAAGCGTTCGACAAAGTGTGGCACGACGGCTTAATTTATAAGCTTTACACTATGGGTGTGCCACCGAGGCTCGTTGCCATCTTACGAGACTACCTGTCGAATCGCTACTTTCGCTACCGAGTCGAAGGGCGCGTACTTTCATCGCCTCATCCCATTCGCGCCGGAGTCCCGCAGGGCTCGGTGTTGTCTCCCCTGTTATTCTCGCTCTTCACGAGTGACATGCCCAGGACCAGAGACACACACTTGGCCCTGTTTGCGGATGACACGGCAATCTACTCCTCAAGTAGAAGCGTTCCCCTCATTTTGAAACGTCTCCAATGCGCAGCCAACGCCCTAGGCGATTGGTTCCGCAAATGGAGAATCGAAATTAATCCCACTAAGAGTCAAGCCATTCTCTTTTTTAGAGCTTTTCGTGCAACTTACCGAGCTTTCCCCGACACATCCATCTCTATGTTTGGCGTGCCCATCCCTTGGGAGAGGCAAGCCAAATATTTAGGCGTCATTCTGGATGAGAGACTTTCCTTCGGCCCTCACATAGACACGGTGCGTAAGCGTGCCAACTTTGTGTTAGGCAGGCTTCACTTCCTCATCAACTCACGTTCTAAACTCGCCCTAAAAAGCAAGCTTAGACTGTATACCGCGTGTATACGGCCCATCATGACGTACGCGTGAGTAACTTTTGCACACGCCGCCCCCAAGCGGATCCATTCACTTCAAGTCCTCCAAAATAAATTCATGCGCAGAGCCACGGGCGCCCCGTGGTACATGCGAAATCTCCAACTCCACATGGATTTACGATTGCCGACCATCAGGCAATTTATCAAAGGGGCTTCTCGCCGCCATTTCGATTCTGCAATAAACCACAGTAATCCCTTAATAATAAAGGCCGCGTCCTACACTCCGTCCCGTATCAGTCGCGTTCGCAGACCGAGGCACGCCCTCGCCGAGTCTGACGACGAAATCACCAAAGCTCAAACAGCTGCAGCCGAATCTTCAGCTTGCGATACTACACACCCACAAGGCCATCAGCCTAGATACCGTCCTCGCCGGCGTGGACGTTAGCCGCGCTCCCTCTAAAAATTCATTGTTGTTGTTTTTTGTATTGAAATAAAGAACCACTAATAAATAAATCAGATAATGTAAAGTCTTTTGACCCCCCACGCAACGCCCTGAGCCCGAGGTCCGAGCCCCACAGGGGGCACCCTCAGTGTGCTTGTTGCTTAAAATCTAAATGTACTTTCGGCTGAGAGCCCCTAGCGCTCGCCGGAATTGTCCGAGTAAGGGTGTAAGAGCCATCTGAGGCTAACACCTTCGTCCCTTCCAAAAAAAAAAAAAAAAAAAGCTAGTCTAGATTAACAGTTAGAACAGTAGAACTCTGGTTTCTTAAAATCTAAGACAATGTTACATACTTTTAAATCTTCTCATATAAATATGCAGTCGAATAACGAAAGCCCTTTCCAAATCGGATCAGCAGTTATTGAAAAAATCACGACATACATACGGACATACATACGAGTCAAACAAGAACAAACCTTTTTTGAAGTTCGGTTAAAAATATCGTTTGAATGATAATAATGATATATAATTGTGCCTTAATCATCCATAACCGGCTGAACAAATATGATTGGAATTTGTCAAATAGAAGTATGTTTCGGAGTATTCCGGGAACACATTAAATCCCTGGGGAAAACGGCTATGGGGTACAGTAAAACACAGGAACATAAAAAACGATACTGATCAGAAATTAAAATAAATTTAAGTTTGACATCTACAAGACCCTTTTTGATAGATAGTGTGTCATTGAAAAATCGCCTTTATGGCTCCCAAGATTAGGTACATCTGTTGATACAATGGTTTATTGTATGTTGATGCTGATGATCATAACGCCATTAGGTAAATTTTTCAATAACACTTTTTGTTGTCAAAACGTTCCAATTAGATCTCGACAACTAAGTATAGGATACTTTTATATTTCACTAGCTGTACCCTGCCACGCTTCTCTGTGGCACATTGTGATTGAATGGTTGAGAAATGAGAAACAAAACAAAGACGGTCGCGGATATGAGACTGATGCAAAAAATAGATAAAAACAATCCTTGATGCGGATTATAATAGGTTGGGGAAAAAGTTTCTTCGCATTTTTTAAGAAAATTCAAAACATTTTTTAATATAGTTTTTTTACATTTAACTAAAGTATGTAGGTACCATTTTGTTCGATAACTTTTTAGGTAGGGACATGATCCCATTGCTATATAAATTTTGGGACTTCTGATCAAAATACCGGGACAAGTGGTTTTGGCAGTCCTCTCGTGATGTTAACCTGACACTGCCTAAAGAATTTTGAAGAGACCGAAACAGGTGGAAATCTGAAGGTTCAAAGTCAGGACTATACGGCGGATGCATTAATACCTCCCAGCCAAACTCTCTTAATATTTGCTGAGTGGCTAAAAATGTGTGAGGTCTAGCGTTATCATGATGAAAAACCACACCCCTTCTGTTGATTAATTCCGGCCGCTTTCTCTCAACTTCTTGCTTTAATCTCATCAGTTGTTCGCAGTAGAGTTCAGAATCGATGGTCCTGCCTGATGGTAACAGCTCATAATGAATAATGCCCTTCCAATCCCACCACACACACAGCATCACCTTGTTGCGAGTTATCCCAGGTTTCGCCACAGTCTGTGAAGCCTGACCGGCCTTTGACCACGACCTTTTTCGCACGTTCTTGTCGTACGTGATCCACTTTTCATCACCAGTTATCAGCTTCTTCAAAAATGGTTCGATTTCATAACGTCGTAATAAAGAATCACAAATGAGTACACTGTTCATTAGGTTTCTTTCAGTGAGCTCGTGAGGTACCCAAATATCGACCTTTTTTGTGTACCCAGTTTTTTTCAAATGCGCCAAAACTTTTTTGTGGTCAATTCCCAGTTCTTCAGCTACGTCGTTACTACTGATATGCCGATCTTGCTCCACTTTTTCAAAAATGGCATCCATTTTATCCGTAATAGGGCGACCAGAGCGACGTGCATCTTTGCCATAAAAATTACCGGATTGAAAACGCTTAAACCAAATTTGTGCTACTCTCACAGGCACTGGGTCCATAAACATCGCAAATTTTTTTCGCGGCTTGCGTTGCATTTTTACCTTTTTGTAGTAAAATTTTAAAATGTATCGAGTTTCTTCATTAGATTCATTCATCTTGACGGTACGAAAAACAATTGAAAATCACACATTTTCCTAATTTGAATAGATTGATGGTCCAGCGCGCGAGTAGTGTGGAATAACACTCGTAGCGCCGCCAATGTATTATAAAATTGACTGCGACGGCAATTACGAGAACATACACAATCGCCCTGCGGGTCGGGGGTTCGATCGTCATCGAAGACCGAATTAGTGTGCTTGATGTCTGTTTGTTGTGTCTGGGTATCAATCTATACTAATATTATAAAGACTTGTATATAAGTATGTTTGTTACTCTTTCACGCTTTCACTACTACACGGATATGGATGAAACTTGGCACATAAATAGAGCATATCCTGGAATAACATAAAGGCTACTTTTTATCCCGGGAACATGTGATATCCCTCGGGAACGCGGGTAAAACCGCGGGGGCAGCTATATATTATATCCCTACTGCTATTATAAATGTGAATGTAAGTTTGTTTGTTGCGCTTTCACGCAAAAACTACTTAACTGATCATCATGAAATATTGTACGCATATTCTTGGAGGTATTAGAAGTAACATAGGATACTTTTTGTGCCGGGAAAATGTTACATCCCCCGGGAACGCGGGTGAAACCGCGGGGTACAGCTTGTATTATATAAAAATCAAGCATAAATATCGGATAACTAGTTACTACAGTACAATTATCGCTTAGTTTAGATCAGATAACCGTGTGTTTAGTATGACCTCTTCGTCTAATTAAGTTACTAAGCTTATAATAGGTACAAAATATTATTATATATCCTACTAACATTATAAATGCGAAAGTTTGTGAGTGTGTATAGATGTCTGTTACTCTTTCACGCAAAAACTACATAACAGATTTAAACAGGCTTGTCCTAGATAAGGTAGAAGTTTGTACTAAATAGTGATATCAATGTTATTTGTATGTACCTCTCATTATGTTTGTAACTCTATTGTTTTTTAATTGTAGCTTCAGTTACTTTAAACTTGACCTTCATAAGTGCCCTCCGAGGGCCTAAACTGAATAAATGGTTTTGAATTGAATTGAATTAAAAATTACCAAATTAAAATAAATTATTATTATAAAAAAAAAATAATGAACTTGACATACTCCTATATATAATAGAGCATGTCAAGGAAAAACATATAGGTTACTTTTTATCCCGGGAAAATTTAACATCCCTCGGGAACGCGGGCGAAACCGCGGGGGACAGCTAGTATCTAAATAAAATTAAATGTTGTTCGTTATAAACATCACTTACAACTGCTGAACTGAACCGATTTCCGAAAAAGGCTTTTAGGGAAAGAAAAATTGTAAAATATTCGAGAAAAAAAAAGTGCTTTTTCTATAGATTTTTAAACTCTCGATTCGACACATTGCAACGCATGCCGGAAACTTATACTAGTTTAAATATATACATATAATATAATATTGAAGTCGCCATGATAACAGCTGTACTTCGATATCACTCACACATTACTTAGATAATAAAATATACATGATCTCACACCCTGGCCAGGCCGATGGCTGGACACTGATCACGAGTTCGCGGGTACAAATCCCGACTCCGATGCATTATTATTGTCACTTCGTACCTACACTATAAGTTCGACGGCCTTATCAGAACATATTGTTAACATTGTAACAAAGTGTTTGATAAAAATTATATCACTGAATAGAAGAAGTTGTACAATTCAATTGACATCTCAAAAATAACGCGCAAAAGATTGGACAAAAAAAAAACTACCTCCTCTTCCGTTAAAAAAACCATCACAAACGAAACCTTGTAAGGTACTCAAGGATTAAGCGATTACTTACCTTAATAACTCCTCAATAACACCAAAATATCACCTAATTACACTCAACAAAATTTTCACAGATACAAAACACACAGATAAGTAATTATGTATTTTTTTTATTCACACCTTTTTAAAACCATTTAAATAGATGGCACAGTAAAATTCATAAATGGAATTTCACGTTTAAAACGTAGAACTTTACGCGATGTTGTTTACCGACGCGGACCGACATGGCGCGTCCATTCGCGACACACAACCCACTTCAACTGATTACGGTATTGATAAGTAGGTATTCAATTTAGTCTGAATATTGTCGTCCATTGAATGAAATTACGAACTTGAGTGGCAGAATCTCTGGCCTCGTGTCTGCTTTTTAAAACATGAGTTCTTTTGAGAGTTATTATAAAGGGTCACCAAATGTATGAAATTGCAACTACCCAATTTTGGAGGTGACTACTCTGTTACCTTTAATTTAAACTAATCTGCAAGTTGAAGTAATGTCGATGTAATAATTTTGCATAATGGCATATTGGCTATTTTATTTATTCAAATGTTCAATAATATCAAAATAAAATACTACAAAATACCTATTTATTACCTTCAGTATTTTGTGGTATTTTATTTTGATATTTTTGAACATTTGAATAAATAAAATAGCCAATATTATGACACATTATGAAAATAATATATAAAAATTGACATTGTTGAGTTCCTTGCCGGTTCTTCTCAATTGAAGGCTGACTTATAAACCGATGGTTATTTCAATAGCTTTGACCTTCATAAGCATCCTTTTAGGGCCTAAACTAAATAAATGGCTTTGATTTTTGTAAGAAATGTATGTTATGGGTGATGGTTCATCCAAAGTAGGAAAAAACGACAGTCTACTACTAGCTGTCCCTCGCGGTTTCACCCGCTTTCCCGGGATAAAATAAATCATACGTGGTAATCCAGGTTATAAACTATCAATGTGCAAATTTTCATCTTAATCCGTGAAGTAGTTTTTGCGTAAAAGTGTAACAAACATTCATACATCTATATTCCTCACAAACTTTCTCACGTTTAAAAATGCCATTGCAAAATTTATTTTAATACATTAGAAATAAGGTTCATCTATTGATCCAAAGGTTAATTGTATAATTATGTAAATGAGACTTTATCACAAAGCATATACGGTTGATTATTCTCTAACATTTTAATCGTCTAAGGATGTTTTTAATATTGGAGAAACAATAACACGTGTTAACCGATAAGTATATACTACGTACCTATATATCTTGTTATGTAAATGCGTAGGTTTGGTACCATCAAATGAAATTCCAACTGTTAGCAGTAGGTATTACAGTAGGTAATCCACTATTTTAACTAAGTTGTAATATTTTATGGCATTTCTATTTAAAAATAAATTATATACTATTTTTTTGAGTTGTCAAATTTTTGGATTTGTTATATGTCCTTTTTTAATTCAGTCATCACCTCTATTTGGGACACCATTTACGATTAACATTTTTATACCTGTATTTTTTTATGTATTTATGTAGTATTCCATACTTTAGACTAACTAAACAAGTCATTTCTTGGTAATTGTGTTCGCTTTTATAATAAGATACCGCTTTCAGTAACCAAAATGTCTGATCATAAATTTAAAAATTATATTAGGAAAGTTTTGAAAGAAAAAGCGTATTACAAGGTAGTTCATTATATTGAAGATAAATATGTATGGAAATAGCTGCTCTCTGCACAGTGTACCTCTAATTTTCTTGTTTTAGTTGTAAGTAATTATTGTCATTTTCTATTTTGTAGTCTTGTTATTTCTTTATTTGTTTTTTTTTTTGTTTTGAATGTTACCTTTATTAAGTATTTTGTAATTGTTAAATATAAAAATATGTAAAAGTCAGAATAGATAAAAATTATTAAAAATAAAAAATAATGTAACTTTGCTGAGTTTCTTGCCGGTTCTTCTCAGTTGAAGGCTGACTTCCGAACCGGTAGTAGCTTCAGTAACTTTAAATTTGACCTTCATAAGTGCCTTCCGAGGGCCTAAACTGAATAAATTGTTTTGAATTTTGAGTAAGCGTGCTACATCCTCGGCTTCATCATAACACCTTCTGGGTTCAGTCGAAGGTCAAACACAAGCCAATCTATATAAAAACGAGTGCCTGTCTGTATGTCCTTTGTAGAATCGTAAACTATGCAACGGATTTTAATGCAGTTTTCAGCAATAGATAGAGTAATTCAAGAGGAAGGTGATTGGATTGAAAGCGGGCAAAGCTGCAGGGCGCAGCTAGTTCTAAATAAAATAATGCCTTAGTGTGTCTTGTTGGTAATCTAAATAAATAAATAACTTGTGGTAAATTTTATTATTAAACAATTTCGTCGACCAGTAGGATAAGGAAATTTCCGTAAGTCTGACCACGCACAGTGTTAGGTTCTGTAACATAGCTCCTTAAAGTTTACAACGTTATAAAGAAACCATTGACATTTTTTTTTCATTGCACATTTTTTTTCTTAATTTCATTACACTAGTATATAGTATATAGAACTACTACCTTCCAAGATGCATCTATATAGTAATAGCCTGCCAATCCAAGTAAAATGGGTTTGTAATGGGTCCCGTTTCTTGCCATTTGGCCGTGAAATTCAAAAAATCTTCAGCTTCATTTCACAAGGCCATCTGATCACAAACGAAGAAAAGCTTGTACTATCTGATTTAGGTACTATATATACAAAATATCCCGTAAAAATATAATTAATTATTATCAAAGCCAACAACCCTGTCATGTCAGGGAACCAGATTATTTAACAGAAAGACCTACATACCTATTTTACCTAATAATTGTCTACTTCCATAGTTTTCTATTTTCCATTGATAAAAATTTGTTTATTAATTTTATTGAATTTAGATGCTTGGTAACTCGGCGAACCAAGCAGATATGTTTGTCCTGTGTAGGAATCGAACCCATGTCCTGTAATGCGGCAGTGAAGGTAACCTGTGCCGATGACGGCTCGTGATAGTGACGAATTCCGTGACGTCGACGAGCTTGAGCTTTCGATGAAGGAAATACCGTATGGCAACCTCATCGTGGCACCATACGATGCTAAGGTACATTGTAGCCTCTAGAAAATCTTTCGCCAAACACCTACCAGTGTGTTCCGACACATCGCACCTTCAGTCAAAATTTTGCAAAATATAGTTACGATCATAGATAAACTAAAAAAAGTAAGCTCTATCCGATGAATAGTAAAACATAGTTAATTTAATGATATAATAAGCATACCGATACTTTAGCCTCTTTAACACCTGGACCCACCCTCCCCGCTCAGTCCAAAAGTCACCCAAAATCGATATGTGCGAAAAGTGATTTTTTGAGTTAAGCCCCTATTGTTCTGAGGGTGCGATATGCGTGAGACTCGGTTCTAGTTTAAGCTTTGTATGCTTATCTGCTTCGGCTCCATGCTACCTCATAACTTACTATGTTGAAATTGTGGTAAAACATAAATAAAAACTTTTTAAATGTCGGCATCAGACATGTTTCCAAGGTTATCATCATCGTAGGTGTTGTAATTGAGATGCTTCTGTTACATTTTCTATGTTCCGTAAAATAAGTCCTTTTTAACCCTTTCAGACCTGGTGTACACAATTGTACACATATAATATAAAAATAAAGTTAAGTATTAATTTCACATTATTTGCAACTAAAAACGGTTGTGTTCATTAGTTCACATAATAAACTACCGAAAACGATACTCCCAACCCCATCTCTTAGCGTTTAATGACAGTTTTTGGCAAATTATGACCAGTAGCCGACCGAAGTTTGCATTGTGCAGGTAAGTTCATTATTTTATTTCTAAAGAATAGAAAATATCAAAGTATTTAATAATGTCAAAGAAAAATTAACCTTATAACCTTAAGATATAAGATCAATCTGCGTCATCAAACAATCAATCTTTGGAAGTATAGATAAACCTTAATGCATAATAATAAATAAATAAAGTACAGTTTTCTTTAACACAAATATATGAATATGAATAATAGTAACAAATGTTTTTTTTAAGAAAATTACGAAGGAAAATGTTCCATGGGCCCAATATAATAACTCATTTAGAATGCTGTTGCGACTACTCGACTGTCGATTCTGCAGCGCATCATCAATGTTCGCGGATGCATATCTGCAGGCCGACATGATGAGGCTGATCGGCGTTGTGACTTCGGCACCTCGCCGATGGGTCTCATTTTTGAACTCCATTGCTGCTTCAGATCAGGCAGGGTGGAGTCATCTTTTAAAGCTCAAATAAAAAAAATTAAAAAAAAATTGCATGCTTTGATGCTGCCTGGGCTAAGAAAACAGCCTCTCTGCTAGAGTCCGCGAGCAGCAACAGTATTCTTAATATGATAGCTGGATTGTCGTCTGATGTGGAAACTCACAAAGTACGAAAACCCTATTTCTTTTAGTTTTATGTACCGTTCCAACTTAGTTTAAGATCTTACTAGCACTATTGAGTTCCTGTGTAGCCTTATTACATACTCATAGGGGACAAATCTGTGTAACTACTGATAAAATTACACTTAAGAGCCAGCTGGGCGATTGTGTACTCTCGGAATCGTCGATGCAGTCAATATAGTATTACATTGACGGCGCTAAAACTTTTGTCTAACACTGCTCGCACACCGGTCCATCAATCTATAAGAAATCAACTTCATCATTGAATCTGATACAGTTACTTACGGGCTCAGCTCGGTTCTTGGTACCGGATCGTACTATATATATGAAAAGCGAATACAAAGTACCCTTCCACCATGCTGTTTCGTCGCAATGTTTTACCTCACCGTAAGCTCAGCTGATTGTAGGATTCGAACCCAGGACTTATCAAGGCAATTGACGTTACAATTTGTACATTCAAAAAAGGAAATGTCACCTAACTGTTATATTTTATTTATGAAATAAATATCCCAGGAAATTCTTCACACATGGTTACCCGATCCCAAATTAAGCAGAGTGTACTGCTTGTACTATGGCTACCAGGTAACTGATATACTACTTTTTAAATACATACTTATATAGATACTAGGTGTTCCCCACGGTGTCACCCGCGTTCCCGAGGGATGTAACATTTTCCCGGCGTAAAAAGTACCCTATGTTACTTCTAGTACCTCCAAGAATATGTGTTCAAAGTTTCATGATGATCGGTTCAGTAGTTTTCGCGTGAAAGCGAAACAAACAAACTTACATTCACATTTATAATATTATAGATTTACACCCAGACACAGAACAAAGAGACATGTTCATGGACCGTGGGAATCGAACCCACGACCTGCGTCTCGGCAGTCAGGGACTCCAACCACTAAGCCAACTGGCCCATCAAGTATTAATGATTCTTCTCAGCTGAAGTTACTTCAGCAGGTTCTAGGGCTGAATAAATTGGTCAGTGGCTGCCACACACCGTCATGTGGCCAGTGACTACCACAAGCAAGTTAAGATTGAAGGTTGTGGAGTTGCTCATACAAGTAATTAGGGGGTATCAATTAATTGCGTGAGGCATTTAGGGGGGGAGGGGGTCAAGCCGAATCTCACCGAATCTCACGTGGAAGCGATGGGGGTCTCGGCAAATATCACGTAATTTTTAGAGTAGTAGAGCTCTTAGTGCAGAGTTCGTCCGAGGAAGTACTACCACCTTACCCATTTCCGCCGTGAAGCAGTAGTGCAATTGTATTACTGTGTTTCGGTTAGAAAGGTAAGGGGGCCGGTGAAATTACAGGCACATGAGACTTAACAACTTCACGTCTCAGGGTCGACAACGCATTGGCGATGCCCCTAGTGTTGCAAATGTCCATAGGCGGCGGTGACCACTTACCATCAGGTGGACCGTCTGCTTGTTTGTCGGCCCAAGTGGTATAAAAAAAAAATACCAAGAAACAGTGTAAAATTGCTAGATAAGGGTTATATATAGTAGAAATATTTTTTCACATCTAAATCTAAATTGTATACTTATGATAATATCAAATCTCACGTGAGATTAGGGGTTGGGGGGACGGGGTCGAGCAAAGTCTCATGACAACTCACCAAGGGGAGTGGGGTGGTCGATTGCCTCACGTAATTAATGGATGCCCCATTACGTTCTCTAAAAAAAGATAAATAAATGATAGCATCACGTTCGTACGTCAATAGTCGAAATGTCTTCTCATTCAGATAAACAGTTTATCTAATCAGGCCTTTATTTTATCAGATTATCTACACTCATAAACAATTGTCTGACATTACTCACTACAAAGATGGTGTCTTTAAAATTGGCGTGAAGTTAACAGATCAAATGATTTTGATGAAAAAGTATTTAAATCTTCCCTATCCTGTCTTAGTAATATTAGTAGTAAATAGTTATAAATTCAAAAGTTTGTGCGAATGGATGTATGGATGTTTGTTACTCATTAACGCAAAATCTACCAAACGGATTTGTATGAAACTTGGTTCATTAGATAGTTTACAAAGTGGACTAACACATAGCATACTTTTTATCCCGAGAAAATGTAATATTCTTCTTCAACGGAGGTGAAACCGCGGGGAACAGCTAGTATTGTAAATGCGAAAGCTTGTGAGGATGGAATTATGGATGTTTGTTACTCTTTAACGCAAAAACTAACGAACAGATTTGTATGAAACTTTGCACATAGATAGTTTATAAGCTGGATTATCACCTTCAATATTTAACCTGGGAGTTTCTAGCATTACTCGCGAATGCGGGTGAAACTGCGGGGGACAGCTAAAAATAAATAATTGGGGTAGGTTTTAATATCGGACAGTTAAAGTACATATACATATTAAGAAAGTAGGAATTAAAAAAAAACTATATCATGATAGCGTTTTTTTTTTTATTAAATTTATAAAAAATACTTAACAAACAATATACATTTAACATCGAGTTAAGTAACCTCAATACAAAACATCAATAAACATAAATTGTTCATAGAACATTATAAGAATCGAATTAACTATATCTATATAAATAAGCTCTTAAAAAATTCATTGACTTACAATTTACTTATTTTAGTATAAAAGAAAAAACATTTGGTTGCAAATTCAACAATAAAGTATATATACAACGTGATACAAAATACCCTATCAACCCTAGTAAGCTGTCATGTCAGGGAACCAGATTATTTAACAGAAACGCATTGTCTACTTTAATAGTTTTTCTATTTTTCATTCATAAAAATCAGTTTTTTTTTTTATACAGCGTTACTACTAAATTATTGTTTCTTAAATATTGTGAATGGACTCGTTATAAGGCCCCATTTAAACTCCTTTCGGCTTTACGGGTAGTTTTGTAACACCATGTATATAATGAATAATAAACCATAAAAGCGAAACATACAAACAATCTAGCATAACAATTGTAATTCTAACAAAGGAGTTTCGCTTCAATACGTAAATTTATTTATTATTTTGTTGTAATGTATTATGAATATTAAACTGATTATTTAAATATATATTTGCTATTATATGCTTTATAATACGTATATATAAGACACATGTCGGCGTGTACAAATACAATTAGCCTAGATCTAGCTTCAACATTATTATGTTGGTATTGAGCAAACTGATTAAAACACGATAGACATTTTAAATAACAAAACAAATTGACAAAAGAGGTCCTAGAGGTATTTAAAATGAAAGTTTACATTTAATAAATATCCTGGAACATTTCTACAGGGCCATCTGATCCCAAATCAAGCAGAGCTTGTACTATGGCAACCAAATAACTGATAACATACATACTCTTTTTATATATATATTTATACATATAGATATGTACACAAATGTTTGTCCTGAGTGGGAATCGAATCCACGACCTGTCGTAGCAGTCAGGGTTTGATTCCCACATTCCTCAAGACACTTTAGCAACCCAGCAAGTCTACATAATATTAAATTATTGCTTCATTTAAATATATTAAAAATTGAATGAAAATTAACAATTGACTATTAACTATATGTAAATAAATTAAACATACGCCCTTTCTCATTTAATACTATTATTCTTTAAATGGTCACGCAATTTAAGTCATATTGTTAACAATGTCAGGAAAGTGGTCTATAAATACGTGACAACATAAACAGTGTTTTATTTGGCATTTCATGGGAAAGGCCTTTATTCATTTTGTTATTATAACAA
The DNA here is from genome assembly GCA_907165245.1 of Habrosyne pyritoides. Lineage (NCBI taxonomy): Eukaryota > Metazoa > Arthropoda > Insecta > Lepidoptera > Drepanidae > Habrosyne > Habrosyne pyritoides. The sequence continues at coordinate 966,038 of OU015594.1, read as the reverse complement.
TAAAATACAAAATATATTTCGGTTGATTAGTCTGACGTCTGTAACGTTCGAGCTACTAGGAAAGAACCAAAATAAGTTAAAAAGCAATATACAAACAAATCTAGCTCAATATTTTGATAAGTACTAACATAGTATTCGAAAGTGAGAAGAATGGAAGCTCATGTACAATTTCTTGGGTTCCGTATCCAAATAGGGCCAAGGGGACCCTGTAACTAAGGCACCGCTGTCCGTCCGTCTGGTTGTTAACGGGATGTATCTCATGAACCGTAATAGGAGGACAATTGATTTTTTGTCAGTGTGTTATACTATAACAACGCGTAAAGAAAATAAAATAAGCCCCTGGAAAAAACAGCAATAGTGTATTTTTGTCTTTTTGAGACCGACTCGCACTTGGCCGCTTTTTTGTGTAAGCGCCGATATCGCAATAAGAATAATTGCAATGTGCAGGCATTGAAAAGGATAGTGACTTTTCTACTTTGTAAAATCACATTTTTTTTATGTTAATACTTATCAAAAGCTATTAACTTTCTAACTGTTTCATTATAAAACTACTCAGGTAAAAAAATAATGTTGCTACTAATATTATTAAAGCTACTAAATTGGTAGAATTACTTTCAAATATTTCTAAATCAATAAAATTACTAATGGAAATTTTCTAACTATTTTAAGCCGCCAAGATTTATGAAAATAAACCTTTTTTTTTATATAATTCAGTCTATTAAATTGTTAAAAAAGTATTTTGTAAATAAAGTACAAAAGAGTTCATACCAGAACAAAATAATGATTGGAATGATTCAGTAATAGATATAAACATATAGTATTTTAATTATGGCTACACCATACGCTTTTTAAAGCTACGAACTAAAATAAGTACCCAATTATTACATATATAGTATGTTATGAGGATTTGTCATTTTCATTAGATCAATGTATTCTATAATCAGTTAAATATCTCATTTTACTTTCAGGACAAAATATTGTATTGTTGTTTATATTTATTTATTGCTTAGAATACTTCGTTGTTTCTCACTTTGAATACATTGGAAAATGAGCATGGTCCACCTTATGGTAAGTGGCCACCGATACCTATAGATTAACAATACTAGGGTTGCCAACTTAAAAACGATAAAAGAAACCAATTATACAGGCTGACTACAATTTGCTGTTCGAGATGTAATAAACATTAAATATAATCGTAGGCGTATATAGAGGGGAGACTGACCCCAGGATGTTGGTTTCGAAATTCTAGGATACCTTAATAAGTTTACACAAGATTAACAAAACTTTTGTTTTTTTTGTGACACATAGTTTGTCGTTACTACCAAGGTACATAACAACAATTAAGGTCGACACCGATCACGTCGGCCATGGCACCTCAAGGGCCAGGCCCCCCCTTAAAAATAACCCTAGATGCTCCAATGTTTAGCCTCTGAATCAATATTGAAAACGACTAAGTATTTACTTAAATGGTAACTTAATAGGTTTGGTAACAGTTAAATAAAATAATGTAAGTTCCAGCACATACGGTATAACTTAATTATAAGAGCTTTGGATTGGCGGAGGGAAGAGGCCTAAGATATTTAAAGAGCCTTTGTCACAGGCTTACCTAGTTTAGGCATTAGGCGCCCAACCGTGCAACTTTATTTAAACCAGCCGGCACAATAAAGATTATTGTCATAGTTGCAATTTTTTATGTACCCAATAATGTGTCAATAAAGAATTTATTATTATTATTTGGAAGTCTTTAAGTTACCCTTAAGTTGGAAGCGAAAATGTATCCATATTATTATTTTCTTAGTGTTAGGCTCCTCCATTTAAAAGGATCTTAGATGATGGAGGATTTTAAAAGATATTCCGCAAGGATAAGTGATAGTGGCTGTCCGACTGCTAATATTAGTAGCTTCTATATAGGGTAAAACCTAGGAAAACTTTGACAGTCCGATGCAGGATTCTCGCGTGCATGTTTATAGATGTCGCTACACACCTATTCGGTCTTGTCTTTGGAAATTATGAAATTTTTAATGAATAAAAGCACGAGATGCTTCATATACCGCATGTTCTGGTTCAGTCTAACATCGTCTATCTCTGTCTAACGGTAACTACCTATTAACAATACCCAGTCATGAGTTTTGCTTATAAGACTTCGAAGGATAATATGTTACCTTTGGATAGCGTATCGCCTCTTTCTTTCGCACTCTTTCGTTCAACGTTCGTACAAAGCTAATGACTTCGTATTAATTGTACTAATGTCACATGACGTTCTGAGTGCGTAAGAGTGAGACGGATGCTGCTGCACATATGTTAAAGGCCTGTTCAGATATAAGCTATATTCGATATCAATGACAAATTATAATATAGACACTTCATAGACATATCACGGCTCTCAAAACAGCGCAAATACTTGATAGTTGGAATAAAGACCACCATACGGTGTACCTGTTCTTAGAGGAAGAATATATAACGATAGTTACGTTAAGATTGAGCGATTAAATGTAAATATGTCAATTACCAGTATTTTTTGTTGCCATTTCTGAGCGCGGACAACGCATTTATAGTTTATATATCAATGGCAATGATAAAGATAAATTTCGAGCGGCATATCGCCGGGTATCTATATGTAGTTCCGCGGCTTAAGCGAAACCTCCGTCCTGCCCAGGTAATCGGTACCAAAATCCAAACAAGTAGCGAAAATCTCTAAGTTTACCGCACGTTACATACACGATATACGCTTAAGTAAACAGGCCTTAAACAAAATTTTATATTATTTATGTATTTCAAAACACATAACACTAAATTTAATTCCTTATTAAGTTTATTACTAAGAATAAAAATATCAAAACCTCTGTGGCGTGAATCATGATTGATGTTCTTAATCTAAAGCTCGATATTTTGTTATGTTAGCAGACAAGCAGACGGTCCACCTGATGGTAAGTGGTCACCATCGCCTACAGACAATAGTAATCCTAAACTTTCCGACATTTAAAAAGCCCGTTATGGCAGTTAAGTATGTAATTGAAATCTCTATCACTCTTAAAATAAGGTTTATCTATTGATATAAAGGATAATTGTTGATGATGCTGATGCACCTTATGATAACGCCATAGAGTTCATTTTTCCATAACACACAAAGCTGTCAAAACGGCCCTTATATCTAGACAACTTTATTGGGATTTCATATGTGTTGCCAGCTTAAACAAGGCAATTGGCTCTCAAGCGTAACTGACGGAACATACCAGTAATGTTGCCAGCAAGGTGGGTACTAAAAAGGTAAAACTAACTGGCAGTTGTTTAGTCTTGTGATACTGATTCGGACAGTATTGGCGTGGTGTCTGGCGACCTAAGTATCCTCCGCACGAGAACTGCTATACCAGCCATGAGGAGTCCTACGCCGATAACCTGAAAAATTCAACGTGTTACAAAATACCCCGTAAAAATATAATTTACTATCAAAGCCAACAACCTTAGTAAGATGTCATATCAGGGAACCAGATTTTTTAACAGAAATACCTACGTACCTATTTTACCTAATAATTGTCTACTTTAATACGTTTTTTTATTTTTCATTCATAAAAATCTGGTGTTTTTATTTTTTTGGGATATGTTATACAGCGTTACTACAGTTCTTAAATATTGTTAATGGACTTGATATAAGGCCCCATTTAACCTCCTTTCGACTTTACGGGTAGTTTTGTAAAACCTGTATATGGGGGCTGGTCTGCTTTTGTTTTTTTTTATTAGATACTAGCTGACTCTGAACTTTGCCCGGTAGGTAACGCTATGAGCTGAATGTAACTTTACAGCGCCACCTAGTGGATCGTAGATCCAAATACATCCTACTGATATTATAAACGCGAAATATGTTCTTCTTTCACGCAAAAACTACCTAACGAATTTTGATGAAATTTGGCACATAGATAGAGCATATATTGGAAAAACATAAAGGCTACTTTTTATCCCGGGAAAATGTTACATCCCTCGGGAACGCGGGTGAAACCGAGGGGGACAGCTAGTATCTACACAACTGTAGCTAAGACCAATCAAAAAAATTCAAAACCATTTATTCAGTTTAGGCCCTCGGAAGGCACATATGAAGGTCAAATTTAAAGTTACTGAAGCTACAACCTCAATCGTGGAAGCGGGTAGTATTTCGTAAAATTTGTTGATTTGTAGTTATATGGTTTCAAGTAGTCCTTCAGGGCGAGTTTTATTCAATTTTAACTTAGTAAGAAATACATGACCTATGATAGAAGTACATGAGGTTGCAAATACTCACAGAAAGTACGTAAAGCGCATATGGTACCCAGTAGCGCAACCTCAGCGCAAACTTGGCCATGTTGGCGTACTCCGGTGTGATCTCCAACTCCTGCCTGAACCAGAACATCGGCACTAGGGTGTCCGGATCGGGCAGTTCGTTGTTTATACTGTAAATGTAAAATAATACATTTAATTAGTAAATAATGTAGTTCAGGACAACTTAGACAGAAGTAAAGCTCTTAGTGCAGAGTTTGTCCAGTAAAGCAGTAGAGCACTTGTATTACTGTGTTTTGGTTGGAAAAGTAAGGGGGCCGATAATTACAGGCACATGAGACTTAACAACTTCACGTCTCATGGTCGACAACGCATTGTCGATGTGTGCAAATGTCCATAGGCGGCGGTGACCACTTACCATCAGGTGGACCGTCTGCTTGTTAGTTGTGTTTAAAAATGCTAGTCTCTAGGCTAGATAGACTCCAGTCTATGGACATTTACAACACCAGGGTTATCGCCAATGCGTTGTTTACCCTGCTTCATAGTGGAAATGGGTAAGGTGGCAGTACTTCCCCGCACCAACTCTAAAAGCTCTACTTCTGAATCTATTGTTGTAATATTTAAGAATAAACAAGTTTCAATCCTTTATCTGTACCTATTAGGTAGTAGCTTCAGTAACTTTAAATATGACCTTCATAAGTGTCTTCCGAGGGCCTAAACTGAATAAATGGTTTATAATTTTTTGAATTTTATGGATGAGTTATAGTGCACAGTTGTTTAAACCTAACTTTTATACCTAGAGGCATGAGTACTGACCTGATCCCAGACACGTGTCTTACGAGCAGGTTGATCTGCAGCTGTGCCGCCACACTGAGCGGCATGCCGGTGAACATTTCCAGCGCGAGGTGGAAGTTCATAGAGCTGAAGAAAAAATACAAGAAAAATACTTTATAGAATAATGATAATAACAACCTAAACAAAATGCAATGAAAAAAGCTACAAGTGCATATTTTATACTTGATAATCATAATATACTTTTTGCAGACATTTCTATTTTCGTAGGTATGAGCTACCTAGTAATTAGCTCTTTATTTAGAAACATTCATAATGTGGTTTTCATAAATGCCCTGTGCTTTACATTGTGACAACTAAAACAACGACCGTTTCGAATGTTGAAATATAAATCTTCTTAATTAATGTAGGCTGTCATAAAGATGTGAGTTGTGCGACTCCTCCATTAAAAAGGGAAGATCTACCAGCTAAGTGATCGTGACTGGGGACTGCGGTCCAACTTTAATTATATGGTATAAATACATGATAAAATAGTATAAAAACTAAAGTTAAAAAGTATTGAGCGTTTGAAGATAAAATAGCTCCACAGGCTTAGCAAATAAAAAAATATGGAAGCAATTAATTAGGGAGACTAAGAAAACCTTACATGCACACCATGAACGACAAATCATCAATAGATAAAGTAATCTATATGTTTTTCCTGAGAAACTATATTCAACGTGCGATGCAGGATTCTCGCGTGCATGTTGGCAGATGTCGCTACACTCTTATAAATGTTAATATATATCTGAATACGTGGGTAGCAGGGTACCTCTGAGGGTCGAGCCCTGCGACCTTGGCGGGGTAGTGCGGGTCGGCGCCGAGGAAGTGCGGCAGCGACACGAAGGCGGGCGCGCCGAAGCGGCACGCCGACACGTTGAGCGCGCCGGGCGGCAGGCACGCCGCGTCGCGCACCTCGTCGCAGTAGCAAGCCTGCGCAAAACCAGCATTAGGTAACCTCTCGCGCCCGGTATCCAGAAGGAAGTATGTAATGAGACCCACATTAGGTCCCAACGATTTATATATCTGATCCCAAATTAAGCAGTTTGTAGTGCTTGTTGTACTATGCCCAGAGAAAGAACGTCTATCGCAAGCGAAGCGTCATCGTATCGAGTGCGCCAAAAACTAGTTTGTATGGAAAATTTAACAGTGCGCATACCGCGACTTTGCACGGTGTCAATTTTCCCTCGTATTGCTTTTTGGCGCACTCAATTGGTGTACGATTGCTATAGATGTTCGAGCAATAAATACAATTTATATAGATATTTACACCAGACACAGCACAAGCAGACATGTTTATGCTCACATATGTTTGTCCTGGGTGAGAATGGAACCCTGTGGCGTGTCAGACCGGGTCTCTAACCATCAAGCCAACTGCCTGTCCACTATGTGCTTCTTTAACAGAAGATCGCTTACCATATGCGGATATTTGTATCCGTTGTCGAAGATGGAATCATTGGCTGCGTACTGGACACCCTCGACTCCTTCAATTGTAACAGTTTTATCCTTGCTCAGCACCATGTATCTGAAATAACAAAAAGATTTATTAATACTACCTTCCGTCAGTTCCCGAGAGAATTTATGTTTTCCCGGGGAAACAGCTTAGCCCAGCACTCGGTGGTAGTGTAGCTTTCTAGCTGTAAAATATTGTTTGAATCAGAATAGTTTCGGAGAATACCTCATTCAAACATTTCTCATACATAACTCATTATAATGTTAGTGTAAAGATCAATGCGTAATTTTCATGTTACATCAAAGAGCATTTGAAAAGTTTTAATAGAACGTAAACAGTACGAGTGAGGACTGTAATTACCTTGACTTGTGAGTGCAATTACCGTGAATTGAACTTGGAAAATATCTCGACACTAGAAATAAGTCATAGACACGGCCACCTTTAACTAAAACCTAGAGTGCGAAGATTGCCTGACTTGACTGTTAAAAAAATGATTTGAACATATAATATAACTCGACACTGGCTAGAAATGATGAAAAAAGTGTACCTTATTTTTTTAAATAGAACAGCCACTATTTTACTAAATCTTGACTACGGTAAATGGTGTCAAACTTCCAATAGTGTTAAATTAATACGCTTTGAATACGAAATATTATTCGACACTGGCTAAAAATATGTCTTAGAAAAGAATTTAGCAGAAGCTTAAAATTAAGAATAAAAAAATCACATTTATCGTGACTCAAATGATTAGTATACATACCATAGCAATAGTAATATAAATTATTGTTTAATTCCTTTATCATATTATAGATAGTTGCCAGTGCACAATCATTGTACATACCAGCTTTATCTTATTGTGGGTAACAGGTGTTTTCAATGAGTAACATGATCAACTAATTAAAGAAAAAGCGTCATTACGAGGGGGATTCGTGCATTGAGGGTTCTGTATAATAATAATAATAAAAACCATCTTAATTTTGAATGGAAGTATAATCTATTTTGATTGACAAATAGGAATTTTGTCCCCCGCTGTTTCATCTATGTTCCCTGGTGATGTTACATTTTCCCGCAACATATCGCACCCTCAGTACGATAAGGGAAAACTCAAAATTTTGCAAAATGGAGTTACGATCATAGAGAGACTAAACAAAGTACGCTCTATCCGTTGAAATGTAAACATAGTCAATTTAATGATAGAATCAGCATGCCGATACTTCAGCGTCTTTAACACCGGGACCCACCCTCCCCGCTCAGTGCGAAAGTGACCCAATCAGAGATGTGCCAAAAGTGATTTTTTGAGTCAAGCCCCTATCATTCTGAGGGTGCGATATATGTTAATCCAGGATATAAGCAATCATTGTGCCAAGTTGCATCCAAATCGGTTTGGAAGACTTTGTGTGAAAGAGTAAATCAAATCTAACCAGCCATCCACCATCACAAACATTCGCATTTATAATAATACTAGCTGCCCGTGGTTTCATACGCGTTCCCGGGGGATGTAACATTTTCCCGGCACAAAAAGTATCCTATGTTACTTCTAATACCTCCAAGAATATGTGTAAAATGTTTTATGATGATCGTTACATTCACATTTATAATATAAGTAGAGATTTAGTAACATTATCCAAATCTCAAACTTTTTGAGTTTTTGAGGTAAAGCGTGGACGTAAACGGGAAATTTGTGAGCACATGTCAAAAACTATGCCCAAAAAATAATTATGATTTCATATGACACCCTATTTGCCATAGTAATACAAGTGTTAGTTTTTAATCCCCATTTCCAATATATATTTAACAAAAAAGATTTTTTCGTATTATGTTAGTAAGATGAATGTCATGAAAATAAAAAAGGCAACGACTCTACAACGCTGATATTCTGACGTCGCTTGTGAGAATGCGTCACGCATACCAAAGAAAAGGATGTACATACATTCCTCAGTAAAAAAAATATTAATCATTAAATATAGTAATAAATAATACAAAGTATGTGCGGGTTGCACAGCAGGAAAAGTAAATGTAAATCTGTATTTACTCATGTTTAGATGCCAGAAATCTAGTTCTACTACCGCGTCAAACTTCATGCCTCATTCGAATCTGGGGTACCATTCTGTAAGGTAAAATTACACTAGCTCTGAGTTTCATCGCGCTCTCCATACTCTGTCTCTTTTGCTAACTATGCAATCACGTGAGAGGAAGACTCTCCGTGCGACAACTCGCCAATGACGTTTGTATTAGCCGAATAACGGCCAAAATTAATATACGATCCCGATCTAAAATAGCAAGATTGAAGTAGAATTTTGACATTACGTGTATTAAAATTACTGTCAAAAGGTTCATCAATCCATGGATTTTCGATCGGGATTGCATTTTCATGTTCGTCGTAAGGGCGTAAGGGGTTCGTCTAAATGCATCAAGCAGCTTAGTTTTTCAAAATATTTCCACTATAAAACTTAACTTATATCGAGATTATGTCACAATGAAAATGGTGTTAAGACTTCATTAGCAGGGCTTATCAAATAATATCAAAGACGGCTGTGATGTCAGGTTAACTCTATCATAATTCATATTTAAATAACACGATAAAAATGTATTAATCTACTAATCGATTGAGAATGATTTAAATATACGTGATATAACTGTCTATATTATTATTTAATTTTAAAATTTTAAATGCAATTATATGCAAATGTTGTATCTGTACTTTAATTAATTAAAAGGTAATTGGTCAATTGGCTTGGTGGTTAGCGACCCTGACTGCCAAGTTGAAGGTCGCGTGTTCGATTCCCACCCAGGACAAACATTTGTGTGCATGGACATGTCTGTATGTTCTGTGTCTGGGTGTAAATATATATATATATATATATATATATATGTATGTATTTAGAAAAATTAAAAGTAGTATGTAGTATATCAGTTATCTGGTTTTGTTGCTATAGCTCTGCTTAGTTTGTGATCAGATGGCCGTGTGTAAAAGAATGTCCCAGGATATTTATTTATTTTATAATTAACCAGTATGCGTGGTTTGATACCCTGAATATGATGCTGCAGGTTGTGGGTTCGTTACCCACTCAGAACAAACATTTGTGTAGATACTTGTCTGTTCTGTGTCTGGGTATAAATTAATAAATATCCTGGACATTCTTTACACAGGGCAATCAGATTGCAAACTAAGCAGAGCTTGTACTATGGAATCCAAATAACTGATATATGTGTACATACTTAAACGACTTTTCTCTCTAAATACCATCATACATAGATATTTACACCCATATCTATACAAGTATCTATGTAAAAAGTATTATATGTATATCAGTTATCTGGTTTCCGTGTGAAAAAAATGACCAAGGATAGTAAAAAAATATGACTATTATATTACTTTGAAATGATTTCTTTTCTAATCAGACCTAATCGCCAAAATGACGTCACTTGTACGACTACCATAGCGTTCCGTGTGCAACGATGTGAAGTTAGAAGGAACGCTTTACTGAAACTCACGTGCAAATATCAGGAGCAAATATAGTGACCTCCGGCTGACCCAACTCCGGGGCCCACAGCTCCCCAGTGGAGCCCTTCACCTCGCCGCACTCGTCGCGGTACAAGGTTCTATTCGAGTAGCGCCACTCCACGATGTTGCCAAGCTGCATGAAGTCAGACGCCCCTGTGTTCATGTGGAATGCTCCGTCGTACTCTGTAGAGCCGTTGCGCTGAAATGGTGGAAATAAAGGCAATTTTAAATGGTGGTTTAAAAAACAAAGAGGTGAAGTGTGAGTTGGATTCGCACAATATTTAAAAAAAAACTTTTCTTCTATTATGTGTATTATTGTACTGGGGATAACAAACGTGTTATTTTCGGCGTTTTGTTAAGTACATTTAATTTTGAACTTTATTTGGTTGAATGTGAACTATTTTTTTCCTTGGCCGGTTGATATGGTGGTTAGAATGCCTGATCGCGCCACAAATTGTTACTTTGGTTCCCATCTCACGTTTTTGTACATATAAGGTTAGTGTGTTCCGTGGGTAAATATTTAAAAAGTAGTATATGCTATATTATATACCACACATATATGGTTAGCATATAACAAGCAGTGCTCAGTTTAGTATCTACTTATGTATTGTTTATATCTACACTAATATTAAAAACAGCAAAGATTTATATTTATAATGAATAAACTAAGACTGCTGGACCGATTTTTATCATTCTTTGACTTTTAGAAAGCTGCTTTATCCCGAAGTAACAATACATTAAATCCTTCAGGAACGTGGGTGAAACCATGAGACCAAAGTTAGGAATTTAGACAAAATACCCCGTAAAAATATAATTAATTATCAAAGCCAACAACCCTAGTAAGTTGCCATGTCAACAAGTACCAATTTTATCTAATAATTGTCTACTTTAATGGTTTCTCTATTTTTCATTTATAAAAATCAGTTTTTTTTTTTTTTTGGGTATGTCATACAGCATTACGACTGTTCTTAAATATTATGAATAGACTCGTTATACGGCCCCGTTTAACCTCTTTTCGGCTTTACGGGTTGTATTGTAACACCCTGTATAAGTATAAGGGTGATGATACTTATTTATATAAGGGGTTAGTCTCACTAATGTATGGATGTTTATTACTCTCACGCAAAAACTACTTAACGGATTTGCACGAAACTTTGCACGTGAATAGTTCATAATATAAATGAACACATAGGATACTTTTTATATCAGGAAAATGTACCAACCCCCGGGGAACAGCTAGTAATATAAGTGGGAATGTTTGTGAGGATGTATTTTTTTTAAATAATATAAAATAGTGCCTGACTGCGATCCCATTGATGGCAGTGATGCAATCATTGATGTTGAGGCGCACTAGTTTATTAAGAGCCTATTCACTCTAGCCTTGAAGACACCCAAATCATAATTGGACGGGAAGACCGCAGCAGGCAAATTGTTCCAGTCCTTCGATGTACGCGGTATAAACGACGAGGCGAAACGCTTAGTCCGGACCGTAGGAGTTTCGACAACGTAGGGGTGGATACTCGCCGTACGATGGATGACTTGATTAAGTCACGCAAAAATTACAACAAGGATTTGTATAAATCTTAACACATAATTAATAAATAACCTGTTTTATATTAATACATAGGAATCTTTGAACCCTGGGAAAATAAGGCAGTTAGTAAGTACTAAAAGATATTTAGAGTTTATTTTCCCTTATCAGTGCGTATTTTTCCTATCAATATAGAACTTTATCAACAATAAAAATATGATGTCCTTCATCCAGTTATCTTCAATATTGGTTATCCATTTCGACGCGATTTTCGTCAACAAACTTATGACTATCATGAATTGAGCTATTATTATTATGAGTAAAAATCCGTTTATAAATAACTCGCGGATTCACCCGCGTTCCCAAGGGATGTTACATTTTCCCGAGCTAATAGATATTCTGAATTAATTGAGGTTATAGACTAGATAGTTTGATTAGAAACTTGGCATAGATATGTAGCAAGTTTCATCTAAATCTGTTGGGTAGTTTTTTTCGTGACAGAGTAACAAACATCCGTACATCCAACCCCACCAATTTTCGCATTTATGGCATTAGAAGTATAAACCTTACGAACGTCATAATAAACACAGCTGGATGCATACGGCCAAAGACAGGTGTAGGTGGAAAATAATGGAGGAACCTTTTCACATAAGAGCCTCATAACAAAGAAATGTAAAAGAAATACAATTGAATGAATATTTCGTTTCCTTTTTTTTTCACATGAATTTATAAGTCAATTGTTACTACATCTTACCAAGAGGGGCAGGACACACATAGCACTAGGAAACCTAGTTTGGGCTCACTTTGCTGTCTCCCACAACAAAATGTAAAAAAAATGTATTTTTTTGATTTGGGAGAAAATAAACGAATTAATTATTAAATTATTTGTAAGAATTGTTAAGTGGTAAATAAAACTATAATAATGAACCTTCTAAAGGTCATTCAAATTGAACTCACTCTCGCGTGCAGATCCCGACACACATAGGTACGTAGGTGCTTGCTAATAGATGTTCAACGTAAGGGTTGTAGCCATACAGGCAGGTACTAAAGAGAACCCTACCACCCTGCTGTTTCCTTACAATTTTACCGTCACCAAAAGCCTAAACTACGTCACTATCGACTGAGCTATCACTCTCTATAGAAAAAAACTAGTATTAATCGCTAAAACTCATTCAACGAACGTGTTCTGCAATAGGGAAAGTGGTACATGCGATCCATTAAGGAATGTTACTCGTAACGCAGTGATGCAAGTACACGCTGAAATCATTATTAGAATTATATAGTATAGGGCGAAACAATATATATATAAGTACCTTTATATTTAAAGAAGGGTCGGTGAGTTTAACGTTATATATATTTACTAGCTGCCCCCCGCGGTTTCACCCGTGTTTATCGATATCATATAGTCAATAACTATCTAGGAAAAATTCCGCGTCGAATGGTAGCAGTCCCATCCCGATATGGTCAGTAGTTTGAGGTTATGGTGCGTCAAAGGAACCCTATCTTGCTCATATACAATATATAGATTATTCTGAACAATTTTTGGTTCACGTTCGACTCTGAAGAATTGTATTGACATACAAGTACACTGCGTACAACTGCTTCACGGCGGTAATGGGTAAGGGCATAGTATTTCTCCGGACGAACTCAAAAGAAGAGCTCTTAGTGCAAAAGATATGATGTTATTATAGATAGAGCAGCATCAACGTATATTTAATTATCAGATCTATTGATAAACCTTATTTAAAAAACAATAATGTTTATTTTTCAATGACAATCTTGGCTGTCAAACGGGCCTTTTAGATCAAATCTACTTTAGAGCGCGGTAGAGCAAAAGCTGTTCACACTAAAATGCCAAATTCTACACATGAGTGTTTCTCAGAAAATCAATTTCATGTTTGTCTCCTAAGTTAGACTGAGTAAGTGATAATATATCAATACAACAGAAATTTGTAGCTCTTATGAAATGTGTTATTTTGTAGTATAATTGTAGGTAATTTGAAAAGATTCTATTGTATTTATTAATGGTCATATAAACTACATATTATGTTTGAGAACTGTTTATTTTAAACCTCTTTACAAAGCCGTCATGACTGTACTTTATATCTATAAAGAACAGTTTTTGACTGACTGACTGACTTGACGAATGGCTTAGGCTTTGAATGACGTAGAGATTTAAATTTGGGGGAAATTTGAAGAATCATTTCTTTTTCAGTTTTATTTTAGTCATGATGATGCCATTTTGTAAATATACACTTAAAAATAAATAAATAACAAGTATTGTATTATTAAGTTGAACAACATGGTAAGTACGTATTTGCAACTTCTCTGTAATATTGCAAGTCATGAACATTACCTTCCTGTACCAGTAGGGTAATAATACGTTTTGCCTGATTTCCTTTCTTCACGATCACTTTTCATTCGAGAAACCGCGAGCCAGAAGCAATTGTTGTTATCTATCAACAAAGTCGCAGAATCTTTTCTTACACGACTATTAAAAAACTATGAAATTACTTAAGAATATTCTAGCTTTAATCATAATTGCAAAACAAACGTCAGCGCAGCCAGCTTACGTAAGAAGATTCGCCACACGATGACGCCTTGTCAAGGTTACATCTAGCAGTAACGAACGAGACTCGATTTCAATTCTCCTGAACACTTTAAATTGTTATGTAAGAAGTAAAAACGCGACTTTACTGTGGCGATTGCAAACCTAAGATTGTCACACTTAAGTAACCAATTAGAATTTTCAATCGAGGTAAATACTTACTCAAATTAGTCTTTAGTGTCCGAGCGAACATTCGTTTAGGTTTCGTCTTCGGCCATTTTGACCGGAGAAGTTTTGGCCGAAGCCGAAGGTTTCGGGTGAGTGTTTTGAATGGCGATAGAAGAGAGAAAGCAGGGGTCACTCTGCGTTGTTTCGATTGCAGGCTAGTTTAACTCAATGTAGTTTAGATACTGTTATTGTAATGGTTAAAATATTTTAATATATGTTATTTCTTTAATTTGAACGTCTACTGATATAAGTATGAATTCAAAACGAACACTTATGTTACACAATACTTATGTTTATGGCGCCAACAAATCTAGACTTTATACCTAATATTAGAAGGAAATAAGATACAATTTCCTACGCTACGCACCAAACAATTACTATTATTCATATTCATGTCCCGAAAAGCACAGAATCCAATTCGGTTAAAAGTATATTTATTATTTGAAGTCTTCCATGATATTAAATTGGTGTCCCCCGCGGTTCCACTCGCGTTCTGTCAAGCAGCAGTTTAAAATAATTGTAATTATTTAAAATTATCGAATTTTCTCGATTATAATATGCATGTATTATACATTTTATTTATTTTATTTATTTATTTATTTATTAACATAAAAACCTTCCTCTTGAATTTCTCTATCTATTAAAACCGCATCAAAATCCATGCATACATAGGGACAGACAGACAGCGGGAACCGATTTTATTTTATACTATGTAGTGATATTCTTTCAATATTTTATTTTTTTATTTTAGCAGCTAATTGAAAAACTATGTTAATAATCTATTTACTTACTATTACGACCATTTGGAACTACGCTGTATAGCGTTTCTGTGACTAAACCGACGAATTAGCTTTAATAGCTGAACGAACAATAACAACTTAGGTATTAGCTTGCAAGGCTTTGTTGTATAAGTGATAAATAAATGAGAAATGACGCGATGGATCATGACTTGATGATTCATGTACCTAAAATTGTTTTTACAGATAAAGTAATGTTAGAATTATTAATATTATTGAACATCTAAATAAATAATTAAATAGGGTTCCTTTGATGCACCATTACATCATATCACCCGATCTGAACTGCTAGCATTTGACGCGGAATATTTGGTAGATTGTTACAGGTTATTTATGATATCGATAAATACGGGTAAAACCGCAGGGGACGGCTAGTAATATATATAATTCTCCAGTCCGTGTGTATGTAAGAGAACGGCCTAAATGGTGTTTTTTTTTCTGTGTGTTCCAGTAGATTCGAAAATGATTTGATTCACAATTAGACCCGATAATTGAATGAGAACAGATAATACTGTTTTTCATGAAAATGGATTTATTTATGTACTAGGTCCTGCGTATGGAATTTCCCAGCATATATTTATTTATATATTTGGAACACTATAAAACGAAAAAATGCCTGCGAGAGACGTAGTTTTCTTCATTTCGTGTGTTAATTAAATAAATAAATATCCCGGGACATTCTTTACACACGGCCATCTGATCCCAAACTAAGCGCTTGTACTATGGAAACCAGATAACTGATATACTATATTTACACCCAGACACAGAACTAACAGACATGTTCATGCACACAAATGTTTGTCCTGGATGAGAATCGAACCAGCGAACTTCGATTTGGCAGTCAATGTCGCTAACCACCAAGCCAATCGGCCTGTCATTTTCAATTATTATACTTTGCCTTTTATTAGTTTTTCATCAATATTTATCTTTTTGTCACGTCTTAAAAATCATGTAAGTAAAGCAATGATTCATTAACCGAAGGCCATTAACAGTTATTTTAATTAGTAAAGTACAAATCATAATTACATTAAATAACTAATTGGTAATGCTAGCCCGATGACTAACAACACTCGGAGTAAAGTTCAAAGGTTTACATAGATAAAAATAGCCGGCGTTAGAGTGTTAGAGTCTGATTCTTAAGTGCCTGTGAAGGCCTATTTGAATAAATATATTTCATTCCATTAACAATGGTATTTGTATTATGAGACACAATAAAAACAATAAAAAGAGTGAATAGGCTTCTAACGGGAAAGCGAACTCCATCTTCGGCCTCATCTTCATTTACCATCAGGTGTGATTGAGATCGATCGCAATCTCGTCCGAAATAAAAAAAAAAAAATCTGCAAATATTTTTTGTTATATTTATTGGAAGTTGTATTTTTGTTACTCTATGAGACATAGACGGCTGAATTTCCGAAATAAATTTCAAAATATGGCATGCAGATACAATATGTTATGGGGTAGGAGGGTGTCGTTTTTAAAATTATTATCACGATAGATATTTTTTAAAACCAGCTAAGTGTATGTTTGGCCACTTGCAGTGTAGGATTCCGTAGTTTGCAACATCAATATTACAAAATTGTAATGCATCTAGTCATAACTTATTGATTAAACATAATCTAAATTTGTCTATGGATTTTTTTATTTTTGTTTCAAGTACATTTTATAAGGTCGACAAAAATCACATTTAACAATTTAGGGGGTAAGTACATTAAAATAATAATTAAAATTCACAATAAAAACAATGTCTAAACATCAAATAAGTCATATAAAACATTTGTACAAGCGCTGTTCAAGTATTTATCTATCCAATAATGTGTCAGTTCTATCAAAACTGGGCTTTGCAGTCCACATGATAAAGTTTATTTTTAATACAAACTTGAGTGACATTTTGCGCAGAAAATTATGTAGATAAGAATTGAAGTGGCCAAAGGCCCCTAAAAGGGAATTGTTTTACAGACTTCGAACTTATATGTGGTACCCAAGCGGGTACTACAAAGTACCCGACCGAAAGTTTAAGCTCCACGTAGTTTCCACATCCATTAATAAATCCATATTTATGCATCATTCCGCAATAAAACAAAACACAACAGTAGACTATACTCGCCGATAGCTCTATTAAATCTGTGGCCTGGTGCTAAAAGGGCCAAAGTACGTTATTGTATGAAACGAGATTGTAATGCCAGTTTATTGTAATAAATCTCATTACTGAAAATAATTAATATTGATATTGGCCCTATTAGCACCAGGCCACAGAAATTATTTCAACCTTCGCTACGACAGTCTACGTCACTACTGACTTATATTTTTTAAATGTCAATTAAGCCGACAGACACACATACTGTCCTGATGGTAAGTGGTCACCGCCGCTGTGGACATTTGCAACACCAGGAGCACCAGGCTCAACGACGATAATTACGTGAAGTTAAGTCTCATGTGCCTGTAATTTCACCGGCCTTACCTTTCTAACCGAAACACAGTAATGCAACTGTAATGCAGTTTAGCAAATCTTAGATTAAGTATACTGTATGTTCTTTCTGATGAATGTAACCTTGCTGAGTTTCTTGCCGGTTCTTCTCAGTTGAAGGCTGACTTCCGAGCCGGTTGTAGCTTCAGTAACTTTAAATTTGACCTTCATAAGTACCTTCCGAAGGCCTAAACTGAATAAATCGTTTTGAATTCGGAATTTTGATCTATATAAATCTAAAAAAAAGTGCACTACTGCTTCACGGCGAAAATGGTGGCAGTAAATCTTCTATTCTGTAACACTTCTTTATATTTATCATCACTAAAGTAAATACTTACATCATAAAACCATCCGAACTTGTCATACGGTATATCGAAGGGTAGAATTGGGAAGTCATTAGCGATATCTAGCACTGGGTCCTTGATCCCGTCGAACAGCCAATCAGACACATTGGCCTTCAGGAACAGGCTTTCGTGGAACATTCTCAGGAGGACGTCCACAGATACCTTCAGTAATGTCCCCTGGTCCCTCATTATGTATGCCACTGTCTGTGGGAGAAAATAAACCATAATAATATTGCAATATATACACTATTCAATTCCACCCGTGTTCCCGGGGGATGTTACAGTTTCCCGGGATAAAAAATATCATATGTGTTACTTCAGATCATGCTCTATCTTTGTGGCAAGTTTCATCGAAATCCGTTTGGTAGTTTTTGCGTGAAAGAGTAACAAACATCCATACTCACAAACTTTCCCGTTTATAATATTAAATAGTGAATTAAGATTACAAAATAAATTCAAAAATGTCTCGGTACATGTATGTTGCTTACGATTTCACAGCTAAACGACTGAGCCAATCTTACTGAAATTGGGCACAAATGTAGCTTATGTTATAGAGAAGTACATAGGCTTTGTTATCAATATTAATGAGGGTGAAACCGCGCAGTGGAGACTTGCAAAATATCCCTACCGAGATTTCAAATGACGTCACAAGTACGGTGTAACAGAGAGCGCGAATGGCGGCGCGAAGTGTCGGGAAGAGTCAGCCGTACTAATGACGTCATTTTTATTCAAGTTTTTTTTTTGTTTAAAGTACATGTAATTTGCCATAAATAAATTTATTTTCATTTGTTCTCTCCCCTTCTTTCAAATGTAAATAAAGTCGATTCGACAGTAGGTCATGCCTTATTCTAAATGTGAACGACAATTGGCCAATTATTTAAACAAATTTATTATCTCGTCGGAGTTCGTCGACCGACAGATGTGTGGCTCGCTTTATGATTGATAAGAATTAAAAAAAATGCGCACTGACATTATTATGCAAATAAAACTCGACGAATAATAAATTAGACATATTTAAGGCCATTGAACGAATAATTCCATAATAAGACGCTATTTGATTGTATTGTGACGTATTAACGTTCTTGCTATTTCTTACACAATCTAGATACGCTCACCTGTAGTAAGTAACCAAAAGAAAACATAAAAATGTTTGTATGCAGAAAGTAATCTTCGAAACCTACTCATACGAGTCGTTACGAACCGAACTTATTTACATCACCTTTTGGATTTTATTTTGTCTTCTTTAGTTCTTTCTACAGTTAGTTACACTAGAGACACGACTAGAGTTCGCTGGTTTTCTCATTTTGTCATGTAAATTAATAAAAATATAAACTGTGGCTTCAATCCAGCGCCCCCTTTCATTTCTTATAGTTACGATCAGTTACACGAGTTCTCTCACTGATAGAAAGTTACCCTTTACCCTAGTATGATAGGCTATATTAAAATCCCGGGACACATTACATCCTTCGGGAATGCGAGTAAAACCGTAGGACGGTATCTTTCTATACTAATATTATAAATAGAATAGATTTGATATTAACTTAAAAACCAATAGACCGATTTTACTATTATAATTCATACATAATTAGAAACCTACTTTATCCAGAAGTAACTATATGCTATATTAAAATTCCGGGACACATTAGACGTTTAGAGAACGCAGTTGAAAATGCGGGACGGTATCTATCTATACTAATATAATAAAGAGGAAAGATTTGTATGTAAGTATGTTTGTTACTCTTTCACGCAAAAACTACTTAACGGATATGAATGAACCTTGGCACATAGATAGAGCATATCCTGGAATACAATTTGACCTTCATAAGTGCCTTCCGAGGGCCTAAACTAAATAAATGGATTTGAATCTTGATTTTTTTGAAAAAGCTACTTTTTTCCCGGGAATAAGTGATATCCTTCGGGAACGCGAGTAAAACCGCGAGGAACAGCTAGTCTATAATAATATTATAAAGATTCATAATTAACTCACAAACTAATATACCTATTTTAATCATTCATTCACTATTAGATAGCTGCTTTATCCAGAAGTAGCATAGGCTATATTATAATCCCGGGGTACATTAGATCCTTCAGAAACGCGGGTGAATCCGCGAGACGGAAGCTGTATAATAAAATGTATACTGACCGCAACAATAGGATTGATGCTGATGATCTCATCGGAGAGACTTCCATTTGACTTCTCCGGCACGTAGTGCCACCACCGCTGGTTGTAGAACGTGATCGTGCTGTTGTCGTTCCAGGACAGGTTCACCTGGTGGGAGAAATATGTAGGGTTAGTATTTAGAATGACATGCAATTTTGTCAAAAATATTCATTTTATGACTCATCGACGCTATATCAACATTTTTTTCTGTATGTAAAATTTGTTTATAGTCAGAACATGCGATTGCGCGAATGATAGGATAATGATATAAATAAACGCGGGTGAAACCGCGGGGGACTGCTAGTATAAATATATGGTTATTATTATAGCGTATTATTAACTTGAGCATAAGGATAAAACTCAGTTTAATATTGCAACGGTAAGGCAATGCATTTATTTATCTAATAGACTTAGAGAATTAATTATCCGTGAAGATAAATGTATTTTTAATTACATTACAATCATTAACAATGCTAGAACAATAAATTAATGTTTTTATTCGCATTTATGATGCTGCTGTGAAACAGTCAGGTGTAGACCGTGTCAACTGCGAGAATAGAAAAGAATATAATAGAAATATTGTTTATTCATGTAGCCCTTCACAGGCTCTTATAAATGAGAGTAGATGATAGGCTACTAACGAGAAAGCGAGTTCCATTTTCGGCCTCATCTTCACTTACTATCAGGTGAGATTCAGGTAAATAGCAATCCCGTCATAAATTGTAAAAAAATATGAGACCGTCGAATACATGTCTTATTAATACCACTTGGGCCGGCAAACTTGCATACGGTCCACCTGATGTTAAGTGGTCACCGCTACCTATGGACACTTGCAACATTAGGGGCATCGCAGATGGGTTGTCGACCCTGAGACGTGAATTTAATCTCATGTGCCTGTAATTTCACTGCCCCCCTGACCTTTCATACAAGTGAACTACTGCTTCGCGGCGGAAATGGGTATGATGGAAGTACTTCCCCGGACGAACTATGCACTAAGAGCTCTACTACTCCTACTAACTCTACTAACTATGTAATAATAAAGAAACTTTTTTTTATATATTCTAACCTTTTTTATTTACTTGTTAAGGAGTTTCCTTGGTGCAACCGAACCCTGGGTGCAGCAGCCAGAAAATGGTGCAATATAAAACGGGCAATCAAAAATGGGTGTACATAAAGTCCTGTCTATGCTGTTAACCACTCAGCTCCCTTCGACCTCGACCCGCCGCACGGAGGCCTCGGAAACCTTATCTCTCACGTGATTGCCTACATAGCGAAATAGACAGAGCATACAGGTCGCGGCGAACATCCTCGAACTTCTGCCATTTCCCTAACAGAATCGAACCCCAAGTCATGTTTACAAAAAAAATGCATTGTCATCAGAACTGAACCAACATGTTAAATTTCAACTCCGTATGATGAGAGGAAGTTCTAATTCAGCAATACTTGATCTAAACAATCTAACATACATTGCAAGTTGAATACAAGTGTGTAATAATACTGTCATGGAAGCAATATTTCCTGTTTGCAAGAATATAACAAACAAGTAGAAACATAATGTAGTTTCCGTCAATTCGCCCACGGATCTCAACATTAATATCATTAGACAGAGAGTTCAAATACCATTTCATCGCTCTATCATTTGTGACGGGAAATGGTTATTTTTTCATTCCCACTTATGCATGATGCATCAGAATGACTGTATACCTAATGTGCTAGTATATAGTATATGTCAGCAGTGGCCAACAAGTCGATCGAGATCGACCGGTCGATCGCGCGACCAATTTTGGTCGATCACTCGCAAGTTCCATGATGGGACGCATTCAATGCCAAATGTTTCTAGTACTTGATACAGGAATGAACTGGAATGAACATGTACGCAGCTCATGGTTCGAGTAGGGAGACATTCGCAGCCGTTGCATGTCCCGTGCGCATATTGTTCATTACCTGCGCTTCTCAAAATAGGTCGCGACTCAATTTTAAAATAAAAAGTAGATCTTATGTGCACAAAAGTTGGCCACACCTGGTATATATGTTATTCCAGGATTACTATCTATGTGCCAATTTTCATCCATATCCGTTTAGTAGTTTTTGCGTGAAAGAGTAACAAACATATTAACATACAAATCTTTCCTCTTTATAATATTAGTATAGATCAGCAAAAGCTAACTCCCCGAACCCATGTACCCTGGATACTCAGGAGTATCCTCGAATATCAGCAAGTCCTACTGACGGGCCGGGTGGTGAAGTACTACTGGTTGGGTGCTTTGTTTACTACCGCACAGGTCTTGGGTTCGATTTCCTTTGACAAATATCTGCTCATGTGTTTGTTCTGTGTCTAGGTGTACACATAAGTTTCTATTTGAAAAGTAAGAAACGTGTTATCTAATATTATAAAGAGGTACATTTTGGATGTTTGTAAGTTTAGATTTGATCTTTGAAGTTAGTTATTAATCATTTATATTAATTAATTGAGTGATATAAAGTTATTCTCGTACATTAGATACCTCGGGAATTCCAGTGAGACCGCGGCACGGTAACTAGTAAATTAATAAATAATAATTCCTTCCGGACGCGGGTGAAACCGCAGAGCGAAAGCTAGTATGTTAGAATAAGGAAATAATATGAAGATGACGTAATGCAAGACACAAATCGCGATGTCTTTACACATGCGTTGTAAGTAAAAGCAATAAGGCCGATGTGGGCTGTTTATTTTTTTATCGAATACTAACTATCCCCCGCGGTTTTACCCGCGTTCCCGTGGGATGTCACATGTATTATACATAAAAACCCTCCTCTTCAATCACTCTATCTATTCAAAAAACCGCATCAAAATCCGTTGCGTAGTTTTAAAGATTTAAGCATACATAGGGACATAGGGACATAGGGATATAGGGACAGAGAAAGCGACTTTGTTTTATACTATGTAGTGTACTACTAGCTGTCCCACGCGGTTTCAATCGCGTTCCCGAAGGATTTTCCCGGCACAAAAAGTATCCTATGTTACATCCAAGAATATGTGTACAAAGTTTCATGATGATCGGTTAAGTAGCTTTCGCTTACACGTATTTAAATTATTAGTAAGTATTAACATATCCAATGTCACTAGGGAATAGTATAGCTTCTTATCTATGAAAGGAACCGTGGCAGTCTACAATGACCTCACCAACCGGTCAATAAAGGTTTCATTGAAGACAATAAATCGACTGCGCTAAATTAAAAGGCTGACACCCACTTACATAATAAGTTGCGGTGAAAATAAAACAATGCATGCAAGGAACAGTTGCGCCCGCGCATGTCATGCGCCACAAACAATACACACTTTGAAACAAATTGAGTAATTAGTAATTACGTGTAAATGAATGTACTAAATGATGATAGTACCCCGACCATGAGTTTGCTTCGGTATGATAATCGATACTATTTATTTGTACAAGTAGGTCGACAAACCGTCTAGGAGAAATTCTCAAATTGTTAGTAGAAACCTCATCAAAATATGTGTAGTTTAAAAGAAATAAGCCCACAAATATACAGACAAAAGTAGTGACATTGTTTTATACGGTTTCATCCCCGTTTATCGATATCATATATATTTATTTATTTATACTTCGTACAAATCTAAAACATGTACAAGATGGACTTATTGAATTAATAAAATATAACCTATAACCAAGCCAGCAAAATTTCGCGTCGAATGGTAGCAGTCCCATCCCTTTATGTTCAGGAGTTTTGAGGTTATGGTCAAAGAAACCCTATTTTCCTTATATATATATAGAGATTAGAAACCTGCCTTTACATAATTCGGCATTCTTAAAAACCTCGTCATAAGCTAGATTAAAAAACGTAAACAAGTTGTGAATAACACTTCTAATTCAATTACTAACCATATCACATAACTTAGTAATTTCTAGATAAACTATAATCCGATAAGTTAATCGTTAGTTATTCACTACATACTCAGTCGCATGATGTAACAATTTGCTAATTAAGTAACACTTAAAAATTTACCAACTGAGATAATGAAACAAATTGATTATTATTTCGTACTAGTTGACCCGACAGGCGTTGTCCTGTCTTATCTATAAATATTGAATTCGAATCTTCCGATTGAATCGACAGTGAAATGTGCACTTAATTATATAGAAATTATAAATTAATTATATTATCAATATGATTCCGACCCATGCCTCTGTTTCAAACGATATTGTATAACAACTGACATTTATGTCAAACACCATAATGTAACCACATTAAAAGAGTCTATATTGTCAAAAGCGTTAAGGTTGCATAAGAAATGTTAATATGGTCGTTATGTTTTCTTAGACTTACTAAATTTTCGCGGTACTTTCTTAATTTTTTCTTTCATAAGAACCTTCTCCTGACAATAACGAACACATCAAAAAAAGAATAAGAGAAATCGGTCCAGCCGTTCACGTGTGATGCCGTGACCAAGGGAAATAGGGATTCATTTTTATATATTTCGTATATATTAAACGTTCTAATTAAAAAAACAGCTGATTTGGACAAACCCTAATAACGTAGGTACACACGCGAGTGAAAAAATATTACCAGTGGACATTTGCAACACCAGGGGCGTCGTTAATGCATCGTTCCTGAGACGTGAAGTTGTTAGTCTCATTTACCTGTAATTTCACCGGCCCCTTTACCTTTCTTTGCCTAGCTTTGATAAACTGTGTAATGTTAATTTTAACTACTTACCTAGATATTAAGAACCTTTGTAGAGAGAGAAATAAAATAAATTATTATTATATTATTTCTAACCGAAACACAGTAATACAAGTACACTACTGTTTCACGGGAGTGATGGGGACGGTGGTAGTACTTCCCCGGACAACTCTGCACTAAGAGCTACTTCTGAATTCTTCTTCTCTCATAGATGCTTGCAATACTATGAAAACAAGATTTTTGAGAGGCTGGTGTCGGTTGTAGGTTTTCTCGGACATCATATCTTTTTTTTTCTGTACCATATGTTTTATATTTTATGTATTATGTACCAAGCAAACAGTCCACCTGATGGTAAGTGGTCACCGCCCCCTATGGACATTTGCAACACCAGGGCATAGCTAATGCGTTGTCGACCCTGAGACGTAAAGTTAGTCACATGTGCCTTTAATTTCACCGGCCCCTGATCTTTCTAACCGAAATCCAATTATACAATTGAACTACTGCTTCTCGGCGGAAATGGATGTTAAGTCTCATGTGCCTGTAATTTCACCGGCCCCCTTACATTTCAAACCGAAACACAGTCATAAAAGTGCACTACTGTTTCATGGCGGAATGTTAATAGTGGTAGTATGAGGTACTTCTCACTTCATCGTCTTATATAAATGCTTGCTTACTATTTCAACTTGTATTGTGAAAGACTGGTGCCAGTTATCAAAAAAGAACTACAGTGTTATCTTCTATATCTTACCTTTGTATGTGACTCCCTGAAGACATAAGGCCCCAACTGCTCAACCTGCAGCTTAACTCCCTCCTTCTTCGCCAGAATGTCTTCCATGTTCGTTACGTTGAACATGAAACATTCCAAGTACATCGGGATGGGTATCTCCCGCCATATGCCGAACGACATCGAGTCTGGAGATAGTGTCATCATCTGAAAGATTTGAATCGTTTAAACCAGAATTTTGCAAACCGGGGTTCGTCAGTGAATCGTATGGGGTATGGGTATCCGCCACAAGATTGACGACATATAGACTGACCTGAACTGACCAGAATTGCTTACTATGTTGGCACAATTCGGAAGATTAGCCAATCCATCATAATTATAAAAACTAGCTGTCCCCCACGGTTACCCCAAATTCCCAGGATAAATGCCTATGTCCTACTCCGAACTACAAAATCATTGATTGACGGTGTGATTGACAGTTGGCTTGGTGGTTAAAGACCCTGACTGCCAAACCGAAGGTCGCGGGTTCGATTCCCACCCAGGACAAACATTTGTGTGCATGAATATGTCTGTTTGTTCTGTGTCTGGGTGTAATTATCTATATAAGTATGTATTTAAAAAGTAGTACGTGTAGTATATCAGTTACCTGGTAGCCATACTACAAGCAGTACACTCTGCTTAACTTGAGATCAGGTAACCATGTGTGAAGAATATCTTGGGATATTTATTTATAATCTATATCTGTACCAAATTTCTTTTATATCCGTTCGGCCGTTCTGACATGATTGCGCATTTATAATATTAAGTATGATATACATTTTAAATATTTTCTGCACTGTAGTGTTGCACACATAACTCATTCATTTCTAGCTGGTTATTTATATTTTTTTATATAGGGGTACGCGGTTTTATGGGATGTATATGGCCGTGGGGCCATTATTTGGAGAAACTCTGCTTTAAATAATTGAATGAAAATAGTGTAATTCAAATAGCCCTCACAAGCACTTATGAACTCATGCACTCTGACCCTAATACCGGTTCGAATGGTTGCTTTTATTGAGAATTAGCTGTCCCCCGCGGTTTCATCTGCGTTCCGGCTCTGTAATCCGCGAATTGTAAAACGCGCGCAAAACTCTCAAAAGGAATATTTCTTTCCCGTTTTTGTGACATTTTTCATTGATGCTCCGCTCCTATTGCTCGTAGCGTGATGTTATATAGCCTATAGTCTTCCTCGATAAATGGACTATTCAACACATCAAAAATGTTTCAATTCGAATGAGTAGTTCCTGAGTTTAGCGCGTTCAACAAAACAAGCAACCAAATGCTTCAGCTTTATATATTAGTATAGATTTGCTGATCCCGGCATACTTTGCTATGGGATTGTTTTCTGGAGTATGTAGAACAATTGAGGAAAGTTTCATCAAAAGCCCCAGTATTCAGCTAATAAAAACCTCGTCGGCGAGCCGCTTCACGGAAGCCTCGGAGAGCTTATCTCTCATGTGATTAGTAGTATTAGCGTAGTCAGCGAAAGAGACAGAGCACGGAGGCCGCGACGAAACATTCTCGAGTTAGTGTCATTTTGCTTACAGAATCGAGCCCTCGATCAGTGGTTTAGGAATGCATAGACAAGCATACTACATTGATTTTTATGTTCATAGATAGGTGATATATTATATAATGATTATTGATATAATGAAAAGGTTGATAGATAGACAGGCAAATTCAGCGATTTTTAAAAACAAACAGATTATTACATAAAATTTATGACGATACGATTAGGTCATTTAGAGTATTGATCGATTTTATTTTGTAATTTCTAAAATGAGGCAGTCGCCAGATACACGGCCGCTGTTGAATAACATTGCGACTTCCTAAGCATCAGCACATCTTTTTTATACTACCATAGTTAAAGTTATTGGATTTATCTGTGCATTTATCGTTTTGACAAACTTTGTGATAAAGATTTGTTTTGTGACAAACTGACGTCAATTCTACTATTTGTAAGATTTTCTATCCGTAAGTCTGTCTTAATGTTCTTTTATAGCTTAAAACGATTTGACCGATCTTGATCGTTGATTGTATCTAAGAAATGTCTGGTTATGAGAAATAACGGGATTATAATATTATTAATGGTGCTTTGCCGGTTCTTCTCAGATAAAGGCTGACTTCCAAACTCGTCGTTACTTTTATGCCTTCATGAATGATCTATGCTTGCCTGAACTGAATAAGTGACTTTATGTACATTTTTTAAATTAGGAATGAGATTGAGAGAGAAGAAAGAGTCCTCCATAACAGAAAAGGGCATACGTCATAATCATACTTAGTTTAGGTATGTCAAGAGGAGAGAGAGGGACTACAAGGTACTGCGGTATAGCTCGTGGAGGTTGAAAGTCCTGGATTTGATTCCCCTCAGAAATCAAACGTTTGTGTAGAAGATGTATTTCAAAAGCATTTTGTATAGTCGAGACTGTTATGCGGGCTTCAATTATATGGTATAGGTACTTATTTCTTTTTTTATATACGTACGAATATGCCTTATCTATTAAAAAAACCTTGATTTTAGTCGATAAGTTTAATTTGTTTTGATTAAACCTAACGTTATCCTAGGTGCGTGAGGTGTGACGATGCGAGATAAAATACCAAAAATATATGACGAATAGATGTACGAAGTCGCTGGCACAGCTAGTTATTGTAGACTTACCCTTTGCAGTTGTGACATGAACAGAAGCGGCCAATAGACGACCATGACTGCTCCAAGAACCACCAGACCCGAGCCGAAGCCCAAAAAGAGGCCACTCTTCAGACCTGATGACACCATTTTGTATTGATTCGATTACCTAGGACAAAAGAGCCATTTACATTACATATCATATATTGTAGAAGTATTAGAGCTCAAAGTGCAGAGTTCATCCGGCCAAGTACTACCACCCCTTACCGTGAAGTAGTACTGCACTTGTATTACTGTGTTATGTATTCGGTTAGAAAGGGCAGTGCCGGATTAGCCACGTAGCAAGAGTAGCAATTGCTACGGGCCCCGCGCAAAAGGGGGCCCCGTGTGTCTAAGGTCGCCACCGATTGTTTTTTTACCACCTTATACTTAAAAACCCATAGCCGACCAAAGGCCCCTCGACAGAATATGCTACGGGCCCCATATAGGACTAGCTGTCCGCCGCGGTTTCACTCGCGTTCTTGAGAATTGTAACAATTACCCGGGACTAAAAGTAGCTAATGTGTTAATCCAGCTCGCCAGCCGGGTTTTACTTAAGCACAGTGTTTACATTAAGCTCGGAACTTCAAATAATGTAGCTTACAACCTCTTTAAGCTGTTGTTGTTTCCTAATAAATTCATAACATTTCATCATAATTACAGTGTGATTGTTACTCATCAAATTTGGACTAATTCGTCTATAGCCTGCCTATCAGGTCCTGGTATTAAAATTAAAAGGATTAATCTGATAAAACTGTTATCAACGCGTTAGAAACGTGGGATGATATGTGTTATTAATTTACATTATTACTGATAGCAGGTTTAGCCTTCATTTATCATTTTACCGATCTGTTTACAAGTCAAGGGTAGGTATCTAACATTTGATTTGTGACCTTGAATATTATTTTCTAATGCTGTACATATTTAGCAGGATATGTGTGTATGTTTGTTCTGTGTGTGTTTTTTTTTTTTTTTTTTTTATGCCGCATGGGCCGACAAACAAGCGGACGGTCCACCTGATGGTGAGTGGTCACCACCACCTATGGACATTTGCAACACTAGGGGCATCGCCAATGCGTTGTCGACCCTGAGACGTGAAGTTGTTAAGTCTCATGTGCCTGTAATTTCACCAGCCCCCTTACCTTTCTAACCGAAACACAGTATTACAAGTGCACTACTGCTTCACGACAGAAATGGGTAGGGTGGTAGTACTTCCCCGGACGAACTCTGCACAAAGAGCTCTACTACACTAAAAACTTTTTAAAGACTTTTTTTTAACATACGATTTTTTAAACATGGCTATCTATTCATAGTAAGCAGAGCATGTACTATGGAAACTAGATAACTGATATCCTACCAATATTAAAATGCGAAAGTTTTTGAGGATGTATGGATGTTTGTTACTCTTTCACGCAAAAACTACATAAAACTACTATATAGATTTGGATGAAACTTAGCACATAGATAGTTTATAACCTGTATGAACACATCAAATATTTTTATATTTATTTATTTATATTTTTATCACGGAAAAATGTTCAATCCCTCGAAACGCGGGTGAAGATGCGGGGATAGCTAGTATTAAAAATGCGATAGTTTGTGAATGAATGATTGATGAATTTTTGCTACTCTTTCACGAAATAAATACTCAACGGATTTAGATGAAACTTGGCACACAGATAGCTTATAACCTCAGTTAACACTTTTACCCCGGAAAAAAGTAACACCGTCGGGAACGCGGTTGTTATCGCTGATAGTACTATGTAGACATTCATTTTCTAAATATAAACTATTTAGATAACAGACACACATAAAACAAACGTGTTCATACACATAAATGTTTGTATTGGGCAGGAATCGAACCCACAACCAGTGGCATGATAGTGTCTGACCAACAAGCCAAACGGCCGGTAAATAAATAAATCAGTATTAATCCAAAATCATATATTTTAAGCTACAGTATCAGTTTCATATAAAGTACAGTCATCACATACAAACAAAATGATAATAGAGTTATCAACCTTTGTTTGTCCATTATGTTAATGCTTTCCATTACGTAGGTATGTGTGTTTGATTATTGGTAATGATATTATATTACATTTACCTAATTACTTAATAACAAATAAATTTGGATAAGGATAAAGTCACAATTGATAAAAATAGTAAAGGTTGAAGTCGTTTGTGAAGTACTAGGTGTCTGCGGATTCACCACCACTCCCACAGGATGACATATTACCATATTACATATTACCCAGATAAAGTGTTGTATGTGTTAATCTAGGTTAGGAACAATCTATAAAGCTAAGTCTCATCGAAATTCAAAAAGTATCCATTAAGTATTAATGTCAAAGATTTACAAATATCTATCCTCACAAACTTACATATTTATACTATTAGAATTATTGCTTCAAAATCTATTTTTAAATTTATCTGCATCATAATGTTTGAATTTAGAATACTATGAATCTATTTAAAACTTGACCTTTGTGGCACTAACAAGTAGGTTACATTATCAACATATAATTAGGTTACAACAAACTTTTAAAACTAACTGGCAGTTAGGTTAAAAAAAAACAATAGATAACACCTATTCATCAGCTATGATGTTGCAGATGGAACTTATCATGAAGCTATAGGGGTCGTTTTTGATTTTCCTAAAAATTAATTAGGATTTTTTTTATCTTGTCTCCTGTAAAATGAGCAATGAGAATACCAGTAATTGCGCATTGTATTTTTTTAAACATAAGATTTCTACTATATCATTTTATTTTTATTTAATAAAAATATTAATAATAATTTAATTAAAATATTATAATGAAGAATATTACGTCTAAGTTCCACTACTATTATTATTAGAGCTTTGTTTAAAGTTAGAGCTATTTGTTCATCTAGTACATAAACTTATTACTAGCGTATGTATAATAAGTCTATTATCTAGTATCATATTTAAACTGATTACTAAACAATATTTATATAAAATAGAACAACAACTTTTAAAAAATTAAATTAATGAAGATTTATTATTAGTTATGATATTAACCATAATGCAACATATTTTTTTATAAATATATTGAATATTTGAAACTTACCTTCCGTCTGTAAAATCCAAATTTAAATCCTGTTTTGCACCGTTTTAATATAATTTGCTTTGTCTCTATTTGTTTAGAGCGACAAGAGGGAACTTCTTTCTATGTAAACAAATTCACTATTTTTCTAACACTAACACGATACACATAAAAGTTCTCATTTTAGATTAATAATTTAACGAATTATGATTTGGTACCTAATTACAAAATTTACGTGTCATCACGTCCAAACATATCTTGCCAAGTGAAAAATTGAAAATAAACAAACATTAATTATTGGTTGTCAAATAAGTGTTTCCAGCTACTGCCATAAAAATATTGCAAAATGTTAATAAATTAACAAAGACATCCGAAACAGAATGCTGCGACTTTTGAAAACGTATTTTGTCTTTTTACTTCTGACATATAAAGACAGACTCCCCTCACTTGTGCCCCATGTTCATTGTAGAGTTTTTTGTTTTATTATTGTTATGAAATAAAGAACCACTAATAATCAGATAAAGTAAAGTCTTTGATTTAAAAAGGCCCCCCACGCAACGCCCTGAGCCCGAGGTTCGAGCCCCACAGGGGGCACCCTCAGTGCGCTGTTGCTTAAAATTTTGTATTTCGGTTAAGAGCCCTAAGCGCTCACCGATATTGTCCGCGTAAGGGTGTCAGAGCCATCTGAGGCTAACACCTTCGTCCCTTCAAAAAAAAAAAAAAAAAAGAAAAAAAAAAAAAAAAAAAACACTTGTGCCCCCATTTCAATCGTTCGTCACATCATATACTCATGTTATAATGAAATTTAGATCCTCAGGATCGATAAAGATTTTTGACAATACCTGCATTAAAATTCCTAACAAAATAAACTTCAATCCAACGTTTTAGAACTGTAATGAAATATTATCTGCCGTGATATCAATTGCTCCCTGAAAATGAAGTCCCAGAATAATAAGGTATCTAAATAGCGATGAGTAACACTGGAATAAGTGAATAAAAGGAGCCGATTCCGCACGTGGACACAATGGACTTATTTGTTCCACCCGATTGCTAACGACTCCGACTCCGAGCTTCGGCTCCGGATGCGAGACGACTCACTGAATAGAATGAAATGAACGAACAATGTGATGCGATAACGAGCTAGAGCGTGATGGATGCATAAACTAGTGCGAAGGAGAGGGAGAGTACGTTAGAAAGATTGTTTATGTTTGATTTTTGCTTGCTTTGTTGGTTTGTTTTGAACTCGGGTTCTTTCTTCGTTTTAGGAATAGTTCTAGGAATAAGGAACCATTAAGAGGAATAAGGAATCATTATGAGGAATCGGATCCGATGGCGGATCCGGAATAGGTGAATACTTTCACTTTGAGGAATATAGAGTACCCATCTCTATATCTAAATTAAAAACAAAGGACCTCAATATTTATTTACACGTCAGTTTCATAAAAGTTGCTAGTTAACTACAAATTTGCTATGTTGGCATCACTAGTTACCAAGAACAGAGTAGCTGTCAAATTCAATTGACAATCCTAGAACCTATTCACGTGATTTCGATAGAATAAAATGCGTGGCAATGTAAATATTCATTATCGTACTTAAATTATTTTTTTTTATTTACCAAAGTATGAAATTGTTGTGACAGTTATTTTAAATACTTATCTTATTTATTTCTGAATGGCAAATATCGCGTTTTAAGCTCTTCATCAAATTTAGCAGTCAAACCTAAGTCTATAGCACTGCCAATGCCAACTCTTTAAATAATATTTAATTATTTTGTAATGAAAATATTTCTTTTGTATGTCGGTGTCAACTCATTTCTTCAGTTTAGAATATTTCGTTGCAGTTTCCATGTTTTTTAATTTTAAATTTTCGAGAGACTGTCGATTGTTGCCCCAGATAATTGTTAATTTGCAGACCAGCTACTTGTGACAACCTAAATAAGTAATAGTATGAGATCCGCCTGCAAAATCTCTACGTTCATGGCGTAGATAATCAAATTCACATTTTTCCCTACATTTATGATTAGGAGAATACATTGATAACAGGGTGCCAGTCAATAAGTGGCCGCAAGTTATTTTAATTAAATGAATGACAATTAATTTTCCAAAAAAAAATTTGTTCACTTATTTTTTAAATAAAATATTATCTTTTTATTAGCAATGTATGTAAAGAATACGAAAATCGATGGGTGCCGGCCGTTACAGTCAAAGACTACTATTGTATACTGAAAATGCAGTCTCGGCCGCTACTACTTCGCAGCCAGGTGTAAACAGGTAATATTTAGGTGTATTTATACGTTCATGACGTATACGCATGTTTTTATATTAAATTAAAGCAATTTTTTTTTAATATTGTATACACCCGTCGATTTTCGAATTCTTTACATACATTGCTATGATGTAGATGATATTTTATTTAAAAATAAGGGAGCGAATTTTTTTTTCAAAAATTTTATCAAAATTACTTGCGGCCACTTATTGACTGGCACCCTGTTATCAATGTATTCTCCTAATCATAAATGTATGGAAAAATGTGAATTTGTTAACTACACCATGAACGTAGAGATTTTGCAGCCGAATCTTAGACTATAAGGGAGACGAGGGATTTTTTTAATAACATCTGTTTCGAATTACCTTTTTTGACTCAAACTTTGTAGATTTATCGATGACCGATGACAATTCCATATTTTAAATAGTTAGACCCGTTATCCTTACTAGGACAGTCAGTTATCTAAACAATTCAAAATAAATAATAGTTTAAAAAAGAAAAACACGCTTTTATATTTTAATAATTATAATAATATATTTTTTCTATTTATTAAAATTAACGATATGCGTAGAGCACAGTATTGAGAGTCGGCGCCCCGACCCATCGCCAGTGGCGTAGCTAGGTCACCAAAGGCCCGGGGGCAAACAATTAAGTAGGGCCCAACTAGACTATCTAATATCGTTTGTCCCCCAGCCGAAGCTTGGGGGGCCTCGGGGCACTGCCCCGTCTAGCCCTCCGGTAGCTACACCACTGCCCGTGGCGTAGATAATGAATCACTGAGATGATACCATTATGTGTCATATAATAAAACGCGCATATGCCTACATACTTCTTTATTGAATAAATTACAAAAAATTGCAATGTAAATTCCATCAATTAGGCAGTACATCTGCGTAAACAATATTTTTCCAATCATATGCTAAAATAAACCTTAAAACCAAATCATCAGTGCACGGATTTGTGAACTTATCAATATATTCCATTTTTTAAGAGAAGCATACTTTGGAATGGTCCATGAAAGCCTACGAAAGTGATGCGCATCAGGAATAAATGGAATAAAATCACAGTTAAAAAAGCAATGACATAATTCCTAGAAGAAGATACCAACTTCAAGTAGGCAATAATCATAAACATTTTCAAAACACGGTTTCATAACGCGGTTTAAATATAAGTATGAGACGGCGGCGAGTCGACGGGACTCGATATCGGTATAGGGTTTGATTGGTAAAAGGGCTGCATTATTTTAAATAAATTTCCATTTATTTTATATTGCATTTAACTAGATTCATTAACCGATTCCCACTTCATTTCATATTTAAATGGCACCAGATGAGTTTATTTTACATTCTTAATATTTCTCATTCATAAAACGTGTGATTACAACACTCGAGTGCTGCCAGTAAGAGGAAAAAGCTACCAAAGTGGTAGCATTCGATTAATTCACCAACCAAACCCGATATTACTTTGACATAATCCTAAGTGCTATAAAGGCTTGGGTAGACTAATGTATCGCGATAAGGCCAGATTCTAGAAGCTTCTGTATCTTGGCGGCGATGGCGGGGTTCTTTAGGTGGTCCTGCAGCGCGTGCGGGTCCTGCTGCATCTGCTCCAGGATGCAGCGCATGGCGGGGTCGCGGAGGATCGCCTGCACGTCCGGGTCGGCCATGGCGCGCTTGCGGACCTGACCACAAACATCATATTTATAACCTTATTTCTACATTTCGAATCTAATAAATGGTTGACAAGCAGGCAAATGCTCCATCTGATGGTAAGTGGTCACTGACAGCTACGGACATTTACAATAGAAGCATGGTTTTTTCGTTTCTGATATTTCCATCAGATTAGATTTTTATCATCATACTCCACAAAATGTATAAATAAACGATAATGATCGAGTATGACATTAATATACCTCAGAGATTGCCCAGAGGGATGGCCAATTTCCCTATGATCTTAAATCTTAAGAAATCAAATCTAGGCATTATGCATAGGCATGAACCCAGTATAAAATTCGATCAGACATTCGTTTTTGGAGGATCAAACTCTTTTTTAAATCATATCCAGTCATTGAGTTATAAACATCGATAATCGACAAATCACATCTCAATTCTCCATCCTGCGGTATCAACAGTGGTCCCAGGATAAAAAGTACCTTATAGAATAGACTAATCCATCCAACCTCACATCACCAACATGTAACTTTATAAAATTAATGGAAAAGTTATGGAAACTTGACAAACATATAACGAGATGTTTATCGTTCTCCAACATGTAAGCTATCTCTATGTCTAACAATCATATCAATCCATTCTTCATACTCAATTATAATATCAGTAAGTTTACCTCTTCAGGATTGGAATTCAGTTGCGTGGAGCATGCGCGGTACCCCTCCAGGGCTTCTGCGTTGCTGGGATCCAGTTCCAGCGCCTTCTGGTACGCCGTCAGGGCCTTGGCGTGCTGCTGCATGCCCTGTTATAACAAACATTATATATTAATAAAGGCTCTGGGGCATAACTTAACACTCTGCCATCTGATTCCAAACTTAGAAGATCTTTTACTAAATGATTACCAGATAACTGATATACTACATACTAATTTAAGCCCAGGTAAAAGTTATATTATTTAGTTACATAAAAAAATAAAAGAAGTTCAAAACGCAGAATGAGCAAGAAACACAGCAAGCTTACATTAATTTTCTTTTTCTTATCTGTCTTTTTTGAAATATTTAACAGTACTGAGAACTCAGTTTCCTCTATTTATTTTTATATAGCTACCCTCAGTATCACTCGTTTTACAACATATAAAGTTTATATTGTGACAAAAGGCAGCCTATGTCCTTCCCCAAGATACAAACACTTTCCTTACCAAACTTCATCATGATACATTCAGCCATGAAAACAGAACAAACACTTTCGAATTTATTATACAAGTATGGATTTATATGTAGCTATAATATTTACCTGCAGAATCTTTCCCTTCCGGATCCAGCCCTTAATGAACTTTGCGTCGAGCTTGCAACACTGATCGCAGTCCTTAAGGCCAAGGTCGAAAGCTGCCAGTTTGGTGTAGCACGCTGCCCGGTTGGAGTACAGCTTAGGGTCGTCCGGGTTGCGCTTGATCGCCTCCGTGTAGTGTTTCACTGCTGCGCTGTAGTCACCTGGGATGGAGGAAGATCATAATAAATAGATATCCTGGGAAATTCTACACACACGGTTATCTGAGCCCAAGGTATGCAGTCCTTGTACTGTAGCACACAAACCAAATATACATGTATGGTAGAGATGTTTGTCCTGGGATTGGATGGACATTTGCAGTTACAACTATTAACAAAGTGAGTAAACATTTTCATCCTACTAATTGCAATCGAAAGTTTGTGAAAACTACTCAGATTTGGATGAAACTTTGCACATAGACAGTTTATAACCTAGATGTAGACTTGTAGTTAGGATAGTTGCTATCACGTGCATGTAATTTCACTGACTGAAACACAGTAATACAAGTTTACTATATACCTGCTTCACGGCGGAAGTACAGTACCGTGTCATTTTTACCGTAATAAGTTTTTTTTTTTTTTTGTGTTGTTCTGGTATCGGCAATCAGTCCTCAGACTATAAGCAGATGAGTTCTTTCAGTTCTTGACATTGGAGCGTGCTCTCCAGCGAGTGCACTCACTCATGTTTGGTAGCCTCATGCTACTGGCTGTTCTGTATTTCCAGGATGTCGTGTCGTTTAAGCCGCTTGACATAGTCCCGGATAGTTAATTGGCGTGCTAGTTCATTAGGGTGAATTTTCAGCCGTTCCTTATATTTTCTTGAGGCATCCCTACTTTCCTCCTTGACTGTACTGACTGACAGGTGTTGGTGTAGTTCAGCATTGGTGATGTACCATGGTACATTTGATATTGACCTCAGTATCTTATTTTGTATTCTTTGCATGATGTTGATGTTGGAGTCTTTTGCAGAGCCCCATAGTTGTATGCAGTACATCCAAATTGGTTTTAATACAGTGCGGTATATCAGTGCGGTGGAAGCTTATTGTCAAGTGACAGTCTTGAGTTTCTTCCTAGCATCCAGTAGAGGTTTTTGTGTCTAATTGAGATCTCATCTCTTTTGGCTTTTATATGCTGTTTCCATGTCAAGCGGCGATCAATGTGCAAACCTAGATATTTGACACAATCGCTTTGTGGTAAGGTGCTATTCCCGAGTTTGACTGGTGGACAGTTGCCTCGACGGAGAGTGAACGTTATGTGTACGGATTTGGCAGCACTTGCTTTGATTTTCCATTTTTCTAGCCATCTGCCTACTTCTGTAAGAGCTTTTTGCAGGGTTTCTGAGGCGTGATCTGGATCTTTGCTAGATGCCAGTATCGCAGTATCATCTGCAAAGGTAGCCGTTGTCACACCAGGAGAAGTTGGCAAGTCAGCAGTGTACAACGTGTACATGGCAGGTCCTAGAACCGACCCCTGTGGGACTCCAGCCTTTATTTTGCGAAGGTCTGAGGTTTCTCCAGCTTCTTTAACATAATATATCCTATCCGAGATATAGGACTCTAGGATAGTAAAGAAGCTGTGGGGAAGGTTTTGCTTGATTTTGTATAGTAAGCCTCTATGCCACACCTTGTCAAAGGCTTGTTGTATATCCAAGAATGCTGCTGAGGAGTATTCTTTATTTTCTAGGGTCTTCCTAATAGTTGCGCAAACTCGGTGAGCCTGTTCTGTAGTTGCGTGCTCTCTTTTAAACCCAAATTGGTGGTCTGGGATTATTTTGCGTTCTTGAAGAATTGGCGTCATTCTGTTTAATAAATTTTTTTCAAATATTTTCGACATGACTGGCAGTAAGCTAATGAGCCTGTAAGATGTTTTTTGATGAGCAGGTTTGCCATATTTGTGGATCATTATGATTTCCGAGACTTTCCAGAGGCTTGGGAAGTACTGGACTCTAAGCATAGCATTGTACAAAGTCGTCATAAGCACTATAGCTTTTCTTGGTAATTCTTTCAGTACTTCCTTTGTAATAAGATCAAACCCTGGCGCCTTTTTGTTGTCAAAGTGCCTGATCAATTTTCGAACTTCTTGTGGCGTAACAAATTTTAGAGGTTCTTCAACCTGGAGATCAGCATTAAGAACTGATTCTACGAGTGTTTCAGTGTTTTCGTTTGAAATCTCGTTTGGTGTGAACACTGTCGATAAATGACTGGCAAAGACATCAGCTTTTTCTTTGTCTGTTCGAGCCCATTTGTTTGGTCTCATAATAAATCCATCAAAAACTAAAGCTATTATTATAGCCAGCAAATATTTTATCGCGAGGATATGTTGGGACCAGTTACCTGCTGTTGTTTTTGATGGAGTAAAAATTTCCTATAGCGATACTGTAAAAAATCTAGGAATTATTTTTGATCGCACTTTGTCCTGGGCCCCGCAAGTTGCGGAGGTCAGTAGGAAGGTGTTTGCTTCTGCTGGGTCCTTAAGACGCTTACGTAATTTCCTTCCCTTTGACACCAAAGTTGCTCTTGCCAAGTCTCTTCTTCTTCCTATCCTTGACTACGCTGATACCTGCTACCTTGATCTCACCGAAGAGCTATTGAACAAACTTGAGCGCCTCCAGAATTTCTGTATACGGTTTATATTTGGTTTGCGCAAGTATGACCACGTCTCTCAATTTCGCAATCAACTCAAGTGGCTCCCTATCCGCCTTCGCCGGAATACTCACATACTGTCACTACTGTACACTGTACTCTTCAACCCTAAATCCCCAAATTACCTAAAGGAACGCTTCGAGTACTGCACTTCACAGCACCATCTTCTTCGTAGTTCCACAGTACTTAGCCTTCAAACTCCCCCCCACACTTCTCACACTTATTCTCAGTCTTTCACTGTCCAAGCTGTCCGCCTTTGGAATTCTCTGCCTCAGACTATAAGACGAGCCCAGACATTAGATTCCTTTAAGTCTCTTCTTATCTCCCACTATCTCTCCTTATAAACTCCGCCATTGTTTGATTTTTCCTGTTATTTTTTTTTTTTTTTATGTAATCTCTTTTATTTATTTTAATAATATATATTATATATGTATTACTGTAATTAGTGTATATATTAGTATATTTACCTTATTATTATTAATTTATAAGTATTTATTAACATAGATGTAGGTTTTCGTTATTTATTTTAAATGTTTGAACGTGCAACACCTGCTATCCTCTTCTGTATCCTGCTACCCCTAGGTTGTCTGGAAGAAATCGCTTTAGCGATAAGACCGCCTATTTTGTAAACACTTGTTCTGTAATCGACTTGTTTATGTTACCTCTTCTCCTGTTATGTGTTGTACAAATAAAGTATATTGTATTGTATTTGTTTGCTTCATCTTTGATAGGCGGTTTAGCCTCTTGTGGTCTATCATACGTTTTTGTAAATTTCCACAATGAGTAGTTGGTGGAGCTTGTAGCCGTTAGGGACTCAAGTTTTGTTTGAAGTGTTATTTCGTTAGCATCACTGATCATTTTCTTCAATTCTTTTATTGCCTTGTTCAGTGCGGTTTTATCATCGCGGCATTGACTTTGATGCCATATCCGGCGTAGCTTGCGTTTTTGTAGGATTTTCTCTTTGATTTCCAAAGGATAGTTATCAGTGGACTCGTTCCTTTGTAATAAGTATGTAGTTGTATTTATTTTTACAGAATATGTTTATAAAACTGTCTATGGCTCTTGGTGTAGGCCTCACAGCTTGCGTAGATTATTGTCTCTAAAAACATTTCATGTACTTACAAATAATAAAATGTTGACAAGCACTTAAAGCCTAGGTTTTTTTTTTTGTCTTGTAGGAAAGAACCCAAAGAATAAGTTAAGACTTCTTTTGTTTCATCTTACGACTATAGACTGATTAAATAACTTACCTTTTTTGAAATAATCATTGCCCAGCTCCTTTTCCTGTTCAGCCTTCACCGGGTCCACGTAAGCTTTCTTCTCCTCCTCGACGATCTTGCGTTCCACTTCACTGAGTATGGTCTTAATCTCCGGTGTGCGGTGTTCAGACATTGACTTCTCGAAGTATGTCTTCGCTAGTTTCCACTGTTCCATCTTTTTGTATGCATTACCTGGTTTTTGGAAATATATTATTTTTATACTTTATTATATAAATATCAAATGAAATGAAAATATTTTTATTCAAATAGGCCTTTACAAGCACTTATGAATAGTCTGACTCTAATACCGGTTCTCTCAAAGATCTGTAAGTATCTTCACAGGTCCCTAAGACTGTTCTCTAAGACCGCTGTGCTAAACGACTGTCTTCTTCGCGCCTATCGAATACGAGTGAGGACGAGGCCATGATATGCCCTCCGACTTTACTTGGGCTGCGTTACCCGACCAAGTGAAAATACGGGTTGTGGAAACCTACAGACGAATGGTCAAACTTTAAGAACTCAGAGCGAGAGACCTATGTTTTAAGACTCATAAATCCACCTACTTAAAATGGTCTAAATTAAAACAGAGGTTTTTCTTAGCACTATGCTATCTATACAAATATTAAGAGACTCGTCGTTGTTGATTTTAGTACCTAATAGCACAATATATGAATTAATTATTATTAGGTACTATGATAGTTGATAGCAATCTTTGAGTATTTAAACTATTGAACTAGCTTGACATGAATGAAACACTTATCTGTGCAAAATTTATGACTTAAGTTGATAATATTGGACCAAATCTTATGAGGTCAGATAAGAGACATATTATAAATTAAGAACATAATAAGCCCTTATTATATGAAGAGACTGCATAACAAACTGGTCTTGTTTCAGAAGATAAACAAAAGAATTGGCAGTTGTTGACCATAAAATTCCGAACTTGCATTGCTTTTTATATTACACTAGCGACCCGCTCCGGCTTCGCTTAGGTGCAATGTAGATACTAATACATATAAACCTTCCTCTTCAATCACTCTATCTATTAAAAACCGCATCAAAATCCGTTGCGTAGTTTTAAAGATTTAAGCATACATAGGGATATAGAGACAGAGAAAGCGACTTTGTTTGATACTATGTAGTGAGACAACGGTTTCATCCGCATCACGAATTATTTACCGCATTAGGTGTTTAATTTTCAAAAATCCTTCCTTAGTGAATACCTCTCTATGAATTCAATATAATCAAATACAAATTTCGGAATCTGTTCTGCTTTGGTTTGTGGTTTTCTATTGGTATTAAATTTTTCTCTCGCAAATATTGTCAGTTAATCAAAATTAATGTAATAGATAGACATCGTATTTTGCATATTTGCTTATGCAAAGGCATATAACTCACAAATTATGACGTTAATGCATAATTTAGCCTTTTTTTCCAATCTTGCATATTTCGGCTACTGTAGCAGGAGGTACGTATACGGAGCTAGGTTGCCGTAGAAGAAGTAGTTTGTCAATTTGTCAGTAGTGGGCCCATGTCAATTAAATTAAGCACGCTGGCTTTGAAGGCGCTTCCATAAAACAGAATATCGCCCTCATCTCATCACAATTTCCAAGGTTACCAGGAGCCATTGAAAAATTGGAAACCAATCTACCTCTACGTAAATCATTAGACAACAACACAATGATAGAACTATTTGGCGAATGAAGAGTTTTTCGTGCTTATTTAAGCCTTTTAAAGCGAATATTTTGGCGCTTTGTTAGTGCTACAATCCTATGCCTAGTAATTTACCAGAGTTCTTTTTGAAAAGGTTGTATATGTCAGCTTCCAACTGAGACAAAAAAAAACCGCTACAGATCAGACTCCTAACGGATACACAATCAGGGGCTAACTAAAGACACAGAAAAGCATAAACTTACCAATTCTAGTGAATGCTTTAGCTATTAACTTAAAATCTGCTCTATTCTCTCTGCCAATCTCAATTGCCTTCTCACACTCCTTGACACACTTCTCATATTCTTTCTGTTCAAAGTACACAGCGGCCATGTTGGTGTAGAATGTGATATCGGCTGAATCTAGCTCAATGGCTTTAGAATAATGTTTAAGTGCATTATTGAAATCTTTCTTCTTATAACATTCATTTCCTAGGTCTTTTTCCACTAGTGCTAGTCTGCGGTTTTCTGGTAGCTCATCATATTTTGGTTTCGGAGGTTCCTCTGCTTTTGGTGGCGGTGAAGGCTTCTTCTCCGGCGCTGGTGGATCTACATCCATCTGCATGTCAAAGCCAAGCATAACACTGATGGTTGTGAGGACGCGTTTGTCTTCCATGTTGGTATTTAAGCTTTGGATGTCAAATGGATTCTGGGCGAGTTTCTGTAAGAAATTTATTTTATGTAATTATGGGATCTATATTAATATTGTTAAGAGAGAGTCTGAATTTTCTGAGTATGTGGGTATGTATACGGAGGGCAATCTCTGGAACCACAGCACCTATTTTAAAAGTTCTTCCAGCATTTGAAAGCTAGATAGTAATCTCAGGATACATAAG
This sequence comes from Habrosyne pyritoides, assembly GCA_907165245.1. NCBI lineage: Eukaryota > Metazoa > Arthropoda > Insecta > Lepidoptera > Drepanidae > Habrosyne > Habrosyne pyritoides. The sequence goes on along the minus strand of OU015594.1, from coordinate 923,043 downwards.
ATCCCTCATAAACTACTGGCCCAATGATAATATTGTTTCACTTTTAGAAAGCTACTTTATCCAGAAGTAACATTGGCTTTAGGATAATCCTAGGACACATTAGATGCATTGGGAATACAGGCGAATCGTAAGCTATGACTTACTATGACTATGTAAGCTTGTACTATCTGAAATTGCTGCCCAATAGATAAAGATAAAAAATACTCTGAATTTGAGTCATGGATATACTCCATCTCCTGATGGGCTATGCTTCCTCATCTAAGCTCCTTATCCACATTATAACAATAGCCTATGTACATAGCTTTCTTAGCATAAATAGTGAAAGAATGATTAAAATTTGTCCAGTCAGGGTATTTGAGTTTATTCATAACAGACAACATTTAAAAACTACAAATATTTTCTCTTTATTCTATTAGTGAACAAATATAAATTTTGTTTAGTCCAGTCAAATCAGATCAGCCATAGTGTTTTGACGGGTGATGCCACACAAGATATTTTATTATTTAATTATCTGACAGGCAGTTGATTCAGAGAAGTTCCTATATCCTGTTGTTCTCTGCTAGTATTTTTTGAAATGCTTGTTGCGTTGGTTTTTTAATTGATTTACATTTTGGGCTGTTATTAGTTGTCTACTGGGAGGATTTGTGTCAATTAAATAAGAGAGTGGATACATCCTTAAAGTCCATAATTAAGGACAACAGTTCATATTCTTTATCAGGTATCTTTAAGAAAGTTATTACATAATGAAGGCATGTATTCATCAAAAATCCTCAGTTAAGAAGGACCAGAATATATAATATCCCAGAACATTCTTCACACATGATTACCTTAACCCAAATTAAGCAGAGTGTACTGCTTGTACTATGGCTACCTGGTAACTGATATACAACATAACACTTTTTTTTAATACATCCTAGATATTTACACCCAGACTCAGAACAAACAGACATGTTCATGCACACAAATTTTGGTCCTGGGTGGGAATCAAACCAACAACCTGCAGCTTAGCAGTCAGGGTTCTAACCACCAAGCCAACTGGCCCATCAAAAGCATATTTACTTAAGTATTTTTTTTTAATCCTTTTGGACAAAGGATTCTATGATCAAATTCTATCAAGGTCAATAAATAAATTATATTAAATTGTTTAATATAGCAACATAGTGATTGCATGGATACAAGCATTTTGTAGATGACTCAACACAATCTGGTCATTGACACAGTAATACAATGATAATGTATTCTTGAACTTAATTTATTGTTATTATTCTAAATGTCTATATCAATTATGCCTTTTCTCCATTATAAGCTATCATAGTTGTCTGGTTAATTGATTATTTATGAAACAATTGTAGTAGAAACATATATGCAATTTAGAGGGTGTGGCCTAACATGCAAAATAAAATGTATCTTTGTGTTTGTTATCCACATCAAGGAGTAACCATAATACTTAATTATTAGAAATGTAGCAAAAAGCTAAAATGTGTTACATACCTCAACAATTTTGACATATTCTGGATCTTTTAACCACTCTCTGGTCTGTGGGTTCGCCTGAAGCTTCATAAATAACTGTGCAGTCCTCGACATAGCCTCATCTGCCTGCTTGTTCACTTCAGCCAGGCCAGCTGCCAACTGCTGGTTGCCAGGCTCGAGTTCTAGACCTTTCTCGTATGTCTCAATAGCTTCATCATATCTACCCAAGTATGCTAATGCACTACCTTTTCTAGAATACCCTTTACTCCATGTTGGGTTTAAAGCAACTGTTTGGTCAGCATCCGCAAGAGCAGCGGTGTAGTTTTCAGCCTTCGCGTAAGCAGCGGAGCGGTTGCTAAAAAGAACGTGGTTCTTCGGATCCAAAGCTATAGCATCCGTGTAATGACGAACCGCCTCGTCGTATTTCATGGCGGCTAAAGCAGCATTGCCTTTTTCCTTTAATATATTAACCTAAAAACATTTTCCAAATAAAGAAAATTGTTCTTTCATGATAATATCCACTTAAAACACATAAGTATAACCTCTTACCTGATCCATGATTGTTATTCAGTTAATAATTAATTCTTTATTTAAATTGTACACTTCTATTGTAACTAATATTCACTGAGAACAGATTTCTGCTGGTTTCTAATCACAAATTGGATCGCAGAACACAAACGGCAGCACGGAATCTAGTAGAAATGACACTTCAAATTCGAGAAAATTCTCGCCGAAATGCGATAAAAGGTAACGTTCCATAGTCCGCTGGTTATGTACTACTATATTTTTTCGCATAAAACATGCTGTTTCTGTTTTTACAGTTCAATGAAAATTATGCTATCTCTATCTTTATGCATCTGTGGTAAAGACTATTCCCTTTGTCCATCTTTGTCAAACCGAATATTGTGATATTTTTGGCGGGAACATGTACATAACAATTTTTAAATTATTAAAATATTTTACTTTGCTTAAATTTTTAAACGGACTTAATGTTAATAGTTTGGTGATATTTTTACATAGGGCAAAAGGGATTTTTAAGTCATGTTTTAAATTGAAATAAAAAAAAAAAATAATGTAAACTCGACACTAAAAGTTAAAAAGTAAAATTTGTCGGACAGATATTGATTTCTAAATTGAAGGCTGTTAATGCCGACCTAAGGTTTTACTATTTTTCCACGGCCGTTATATGTGGCCTGCTCGTAGGTCAGTTAATCTGATGAATGCTGACAATATTTTGTTTTTAGTAATTTAGGTCGGTATAAATAAATTATTGAATTTATGTTTAGCATTAGATTACAATACAATTAAATGATTTTTCTTTTAGAAATGAAATTTGGACTGTTAACAAAGCTTTCACGTGGATGAACTGAGTTAGTGTAATATATTAAAGCTTAAATTTCATTAATTTATATAAAATAAACACAGTTAAAGTATGTGCAATTCATAGTATGCACAAATCCATATTTTTTGAAAGCTCATGACTAATTAAATGAATCCCAGTGAAGTAAACACTTTTAGTAAGAATCACATCACTACAATATATTTTATCTGTGCATGCGTGTATTGAAGAAAAAAAAACAAAATGTCTTTTGAGCTGTTTCGAGTTGCTTGACGAGTGTTTTACTTTATTTTCTAAAAGTTTATCACCCTTTTGACTGCACAATACTCCTCCGAATAAATGTTTTGAATCTTTTTTATTGATGGAACAAACAACCGCGGCGTATTTATAACTTCTTCATGGTGTTGTAAATCATAAAATTGTGGAAGAGACGCTTGTCATTAATCGGTATTTTCTAGTGTTAGTAATTGGTACACGTCGTGGGGAATACCAAGTGGTTGTGATCGATGGCCGTTTGACCGTTTCCGCGGCGTAATTATTGGCGGGAGGTGCGCTCCCGCGTCCCTGCTGCTTGGTGAGTCATCGGCTGGTAACCATGGACACAGATGATGGGGAATCGTCGAGCAGCGGGCCCATGTCGAGCCTGAACAGCCTGTTCTCATTCACAAGTCCTGCTGTCAAGAAATTGTTGGGGTGGAAACAGGTTAGTTGTTCAATTGAGTTAGGTGGCTTTATAATATTCTTGACAAAGAATTCCTTCATGTTTTTCTAATGTAGAAATACCCCCTGGATTTCTGTTCAATTTTAAAATAATGACCCCTGAGGCCTTTATCATCGAAACCCTATTCTACCATAATGTTATTGAATTATGAATGCAAAATAGTGAATTATAATCAAACCCATCAATTTTACTAATGTTCTAAAGCAATAGTCCAAATGGGAAAATTGCATGCTGCACTTAAGTACTGAAGGGCTGGGCATACTAATTGCAAATCCCTAGTGTACTTACTGCAACTAAACAATTCTATCACAGAAATATATTATTCATTATTTTTGATTTTACACAAATATTATAAATGTAAGGGTTTATATATTTGTAACTCAATCATGTACAAATGAGTAAATATACAGGATAATACAAAACTATCCATAAAGCCAAAAGGAGGTTTAATGGGGCCTTATAACAAGTCCATTCACAATATTTAAGAACCATAGTAACACTATACCCCAAAAAAATAAAAAAAACAGATTTTTAGGAATGTAAAATAGAAAAACTATTAAAGTAGACAATTATTAGGTAAAATAAGTATGTCAGCCTTTCTGTTAAATAATCTGGTTCCCTGACATGACAGCTTACTAGGGTTGTTGGCTTTGATAAATTAATTCTATTTTTACGGGGTATTTTGTAACATGTTGTATATAAGTAATATTGAGCACAAATTGAATGTGATCATTAGACCCTTGGTGAAACCACAGGGTGGACTAGCTGTACCATAATAGTATTCTATCTGCTTATTGATAGGAAAAGCAAACATAATAATAAATATCCAGACACATTCCTGGAAACAGATCTTGCTATGTCAGTTATTGCTTTTGGTGGAGTACACTAATGGCGAAAATTAATATGCAATCCTGACGGAAAATCCATGGATTGATGAACCTTTTGACAGTAATTTTAATACATGTAATGTCTAATGATTTTAGATCAGGGTCGTATATTAATTTTGGACGAAAATGACAAGCAAAGAGGGAAAGATGTGTGTGTGGTGGTTGATTTCCGACCAGTGGTAACTTCAGTAATTATGGCATTTATTTATTCCTAGTAAGGATCTTCAATATGTCATTTAAAGTTCAATCTTGATATATCCCAAAACTTGGGTAACTATTACATTTTCTTCTATCAGTGTTTTTAAAAACTTTTGTCGAAACATTTTCAGTAACAATAAGGAAGGTTTCCAAGGTATAGGTTTTACCTAGTTTGAAAGCTTTGTAAATGATTTTTCTATTCTATAGAACTCATTTATTTATTATTCATCAACTCACGGAAGCCAACACTGGTTCAGAAGTTACCTTTCCAAGTTGTACCACTCTTTGCCATGCTTAGGTATTTAGTTAGCACTTTTTATTTTTCTTTGCCTGTGTCTTTGTGCTGATTGTTATGATTATATGGTACTTTAGAGTACTAGCTACCACTTTAATTTATCTTCACTTACTTTTTGTTGAAACCTGAAACTTTAAATAAACTAGCCATGTACATCTACACTGGGTCATAGAGGGCCAATGCCAGGTTTTTTTTTAATTATTTTCTTTCTTTGATTAAATGGTACTGTAGCCAGCAGCACAATTCCACTAATATCATGTTAGTTAAAGATATACAAAGGGAATTTACATTATTACTGTGTTATAAGGTTAATTTATTTATATTGCATTATTTGACAGACAAAATAACAAAAGCTTTGTGTGTATCTTTTCATTACAAAATACAATAGAATATTTATTTCTTCAACATAGTTTACAATTGGTTTCTCGCCAATGGCCTGTAACTTGGCAGAGCTTGTATCTTAGATTCCAGTGTGGTTCAATAAACTTTTTACCATAATCTTTGGTATATACTTGACGTAAATGTCTTAGGATATTGATAACTGACATGTCATAGGAAGGAATTGGATGGGAAGACTGGTTCCTGGTTGTAGCTACTTTTATCATTTCACCTGACAGCTAATAATATAACAATGGTGAAATATTTGTGATACAATAATAGCAGTTATGATTGGCAACAAATATCCGAATATGTTATGTTTTTTATATTTTCTTGCAGCTTAAAAAACAATCTTCATACTATGTGTACAGCTTTAGTTGATGATTTATCCTATTATTGTTTTTATTTACTAGCTTGAGTGGCGTGGTTTAGCCCGTTGCCTGGTATAAAAGTAATCTAGGTGTTTTCCAGTATTTATTGTATTTGTGGGCCAAAATCAATCGTAGGAAAAAGCTGGACTTCATTACTCTTTATAAAATATTGAATGGGTCAATAGACTGCAGTGAACTATTGGGCTCATTAACGATTAGAATCCAAACTCGCATTCCTAGACATAACACCTTTAATTTATTTAAAATTTCTGGCTCAAAAACAAACTTAGGTCACTATGCTGCTGTACCAAGACTCTGTAGGCAATATAACATGTTGGCTAAGACCACAAAGCTAGATATCTGCGAATCTCTGGAAAAATATAAGAAATATCTGAAGGAGTTACTGGTAAAAATCTTGTAATATTAAATATTAAGTTTTACTCAATTTGTTTATCCTTTTTAATCTTTTTATATTCTTGTTTTCACTTCTTAAATTTAATTTTTAATTTTTATTACCACTGTTAGCTTGTTGTTAAGTTTATTGAGCATGCTGTGGTCTCCTATAATTGAAGGAGTACACCAATGTAATACCTCTTTTAAACTATGTTTTATGTCATTTAATGTGTACATCTTTCGTTGGAGATCCTAAATAAATAAAATAAAAATTCATTCAAAACCGTTGTGGAGATGAGCATGAGAAAGAAACGTTTGCATTTATAAAGGTTTTCTGTTAATTGCTTTGACGCGCCGCTCTTACGCGCATAAAGCATATTGTTTTCTTTTAATACTGAGTATGAAATTTTTATTTCGTTTCTTTTTGTGATGGCATATTTATTGTACAAAAACGGGTGTGTGTACTTATGTACGCACGTAAGAAGTTATACCCGAAATTATAGGTGAGAAAAACAGCACTAAAAGCATTTTTTACTATCGGATATTATACTATAGTTGTGAAATTGAAGTGTCCAAACTCTTTGCACCTGTCTGTAGCAACGAATAACATTTTTTGACGTTGTTCGGTTATTATTGACAATAACATCATTACTCACTCATTGACACTGACAGTTGCGATTTGTGCAATGTTACGGAGATACAGTTATCAGCCAACTTCATCCGTGAGAATTTTGTGTTATACTGATGCGAGTGCATCTTAAAATTTCACTCTCATATTTTTTTCATAACGCGCCTAAAGAAGTATAACTTCAATTATTTCAGTGAGATAATGACATCACGCTTTCGTGACAGTTCGTGCAATTCCAAAAATCTTCGGCTTCGAAAGGTCAAGATAATAACTTTTCAAGAAGCGATTCGGTTGATTTTCCTATGACATACATTCTTGATCATCTTCTTTCTTCATCTTTTTTTATTACATTTTACATTCCATCAAATATTGACAATATAGAAATGCGTTCTTTATGATTTGAAATGTCAACTCAAAAAAACACACAAAAATCAACCTTACTCCTTCACAACACGGTTCACATGTATCATCATATAATAATCGAATTGATATGACATTCCTTTGAATCTCTGTATATGATTCTAAATTCAAATCTAACATTGAGTTAAGTACTTCAAATAATATCAATCAAAACTGAACCTTACTCCTACACAATATGGTTTAGAACTACAAACTTGAACATAGTTATCGATTTTCATGCCACCTAGAACTAACTTTACGATGTAGAATTCAGGTGTCGGTGTGCGCGCGCATCGTAAAAATTCACTCTCATCATTTTTCTCCATCGCGCCAAAAGAAGACGTGACGTTTTAGAATGTCATTGGAGAATTTACTTTATAACTTGAAATGATATGGTTTATTTGCATCATTATACAATTAGCCATTGGATCCACAGCCAATGCTCACCATGTCACGTTAGGATGTAAAATATCTTCGGTAGAATGTCGGTAGACTGCCTACCATTTCGGGGTAATAGGCGTGAAGATATGTTGAACAGGGTAAATTTTTCTATTTTATAATATTTCTACTTTCTATGTATAATTTTGCTTGAGGATATTATTTTATTGAAATCACTTCTATGTATGATTAGCTATTGTAATTCAGAACTTGAGATGCGTGAGTCAGATTGCTATTGCATCTGTTTGACTGCCAAATCTTGTGTTGGTAATTGCTATAATAATAAATTTGATGCAAGTTCTGTACAAATAAATATCCCGGGACATTCTTTACACGCGATCATCTGATCCCAAACTATGCAGAGCCTGTTCTATAGAATCCAGTTTACTGATACAGTGCATGTATGTTTATCATAAATATTCCATATTTCCTTAAAACAATTTTATGGAAAATTTAGAGGCTGAGCTGAAAGTTGTTTGTTATATTGTCACGGTTAAACAGCGGAAAGGATCTGCGGAATCTATCCACTATATTCTATCTCTTGAATGTAGAAAGATTCCGCGGGATGGAAGCTACTTGACGGGCCAGTTGGCTTGGTGGTTAGAGACCCTGACTGCCAAACCGAAAGTCGCGTTCGATTCCCACCCTATCTGTTTGTTCTGTGTCTGGGTGTAAATATCTATATAAGTATGTATTTAAAAAAAATATGGTATATGTAGTATATCAGTTACCTGGTAGCTATACTCCAAGCAGTACACTCTGCTTAACTTGGGATCAGGTAACCATGTGTGAAGAATGTCTTGGGATATTATTATTACAAATTGTGTTCCCAATAAGAGGTTTATGGTATTTTTGCTGTCTATTTAAATAATTATTAAGATCGCTATGTAATATAAAGTATTGACATCAAATCCTAAAGTCACACTTTTCAACATATTCCAGGGTGACGAGGAAGAGAAATGGGCGGAGAAGGCGGTGGACAGCCTTGTCAAGAAACTGAAGAAACGGAAAGGTGCCATAGAGGAGCTTGAGCGGGCTCTATCATGCCCCGGCACTCCATCTAAGTGCGTCACGATACCACGGTCACTAGATGGAAGGTTACAGGTACGATGTCAAACTACCTCAGAAGCCCGTATATAGCCATTTCGGAGGAACTATTCGAGGGAAAATTTCAGTCACAGACAACAATTATAAAAACTGTCATTTATGATTAGCCATAGTGTAAATAGTAGTTTCACATGGAATTTATTCTGTACTAGCTGTCTCGCGCAGTGTCACCCGCACTCGCCCGTGGGATGGAACATTTTCCCGGAATAAAAAGTAGACTATATGTTATTCTAGGGCATTTAACACCTTAAAAAGATAAACAATAACAAAGCCAAACTTATATCTAAGTGTCACATTACTTAATGAAGAACACAGCATGCACTTAAAGCCGCGCAGGTGAATAACATAATTAAATATTTAATTGTTAGCCTACTATATACTAACAAGAACCTTATAACTATGACACTTAATACAGATACATACTGATACCACATTAACTTAATTTAATTTTAACCTAATTTATTTAATTTAATTTAATTTATTAACTTTTTAAGAGACGATATTGAAGTGACGGCGTGCTCTATCTATGTGCCAAGTTTCATCCAAATCCGTTAGGTTGTTTTTGGGTAAAGTAACAAACATTTATACATCCCCTCAACATTTATTATATTAGTGGGAATCACAGAGACACTTCAATTTTATTCTTGGTATAGATAATCATGTCGATAAGCTACGTTCCCACAGTGAAGGAGTGATTATCTAACCGCATTTTTCTCAGAAATGTGCAATATTATTATCGTGTAAGCGTTTAGCGTCGTATTGAATGATTCGTTAAAATTCCATATTAATTTGCGCGACGAGGATCGACCTCTCTGTCGCCATCCGACTCGTAAGGCGATACCTTGATGCGAGGCGCCTGTTCACATGTACGAGTATACCTACATTCTGTTAACAAAAAATATATATTTTTTTAAATCAGTTAAAATTTTTATGCAGTTTAGGCCTTAAAAGTTCATTGAATAATTATCTTTTATATTATAAAAATGTTCATGCACACAAATAGGGATTTGTCCTAATTGGAAGTCAGGGTATCTAACCACCGCGCCAATCGGTCCATCGATCTTATCAATTGCACTTTACTTTCCAGGTATCACATCGCAAAGGTCTACCTCACGTGATATACTGCCGCGTGTGGCGCTGGCCAGACCTCCAGAGCCACCACGAGCTCAAACCGCTCGAAATATGCCAGTACCCCTTCAGCGCCAAACAGAAGGAAGTATGCATTAATCCGTACCACTACAAAAGGGTCGAGAGTCCGGTCCTGCCGCCCGTGTTAGTGCCACGTCATTCCGAGTTTGCCCCGGGGCATTCCCTGCTGCCGTTCCAAAGGACTGCCGAACCGTCTATGCCCCACAACGTGTCCTACTCGGGCTCTGGATTCCCGCCGTCGGCTAGCTCCGAGCTACCTGATACCCCACCCCCTGCGTATTCTCCCCCTTCGGACGATACTGAACCTCCTGGGGAAGTGGCCCCCGTGTCGTACCAGGAACCGTTATACTGGGCGTCTGTAGCGTATTACGAATTGAACTGTAGAGTTGGAGAAGTGTTCCATTGTAACAGCCATTCGGTTGTAGTGGACGGTTTCACGGATCCATCGAATAACAGCGATAGGTTTTGTCTCGGCCAATTGAGTAATGTTAATAGGAATTCAACAATTGAGAACACTAGGCGTCATATAGGCAAGGGGGTGCACCTGTACTACGTAGGTGGAGAGGTGTACGCGGAGTGTTTGTCCGACGCGGCAATATTTGTTCAAAGCCGCAACTGTAATCACCACCACAGTTTCCACCCCTCCACCGTATGTAAGATACCGCCCGGTTGTTCGCTGAAGATATTTAATAATAGGGAATTTGCGCAGCTCCTTTCGCAGAGCGTCAACCATGGGTTTGAAGCCGTTTACGAGTTGACCAAGATGTGCACGATAAGGATGTCGTTTGTGAAGGGTTGGGGGGCGGAGTACCACCGTCAAGATGTCACTTCCACCCCCTGCTGGATAGAGATACACCTGCACGGACCGCTGCAGTGGCTCGATAAGGTCCTCACTCAAATGGGCTCTCCGCACAACGCGATCTCCTCGGTCTCTTAGCCACGATTATGATAACGTACAGCCCCCACCCCCACCGTTTTTGTATTCGGTCGTCCGGTATTTCGTCAATCTCACGGTAATTGCATTTTGTATTTCAATAATATTTGTAAGGGATCGTTTGGAATTGTTTACCTTTTTTATGGAAGGCCCCAAATTCGGCATTGATTTTCGTCAAAAGTGCAGCTCAAATAATGTGTCCAAGTTACAAAGCGTAAGACGTCATTATATATGTAAGTGTAATTGTAATAAAGACATAATTAAGATAATTATACTCTTGAATGTTTGTGACAAGGTAAAAGATATTATTGGATGTAAATAAAGCTTCTTTTTGAACGAAAAAAAAAACCTAATGTAAGCGCGGACCTTTTGTTTCTAAAATCACGAAATTTCTATATAAAATCATGATATTAAATATTTACTAGTAAACATAGATACACATTTAGTTTCATATAAAATATATTTGTAGCTATTGAGAAATGCAATTTTTTTATTTAAGATATATTTTATATTATCTAGATGTAACATCGGAAAATGTGACTCCACATATTCAACAAAAGCATGCACAAAACCTTTTATACGGACAATTTAGTTATTATTTATACTTCAGAAAATATTTGACATCATTTATTACACATGAGGCCGGAAATATTAAAATATTGAATTAAAATAAGTATTTGGCGTCGAAAACTGAAATTCCATATAAAAACGATTTAATTTAAAAAGTTTTGAACATTTTTGTATTATAATTATACGATAAAAATATGAAATGTTGTTAATTATGATACAAACAGAGTCAGAGAACAGAGAACTTCTTGTTTTCGATTTTTTCGCTTGTCGTAACTAATATATATATATTTCTATGGCAACTTATTTTAATTGAATTTACATTTTGATTCATGATAGTTCGTTTTTCGCATCTCTTTCATAGCATAGCTACGAAGGGAAGATTCGAACCGACCGAGCTTAAGCCTTCAGTGAAAGAAAACTTCTTGTACCGCCTGTTTGGGTTACTTACCTCATATTGTAGAAGTAGCTTCAGTAACTTTAAATTTGACCTTCATAAGTGCTTTCCGACGGCCTAAACCGAATGGTTATGAATTTTGAGAATTTCGGCAAGCACCGAACGGTTTGGTCCAGCAGTTTTATTTCAATGTCAGTTCCTTTCAAAGTTATGTGTGCTTACCACCTTTAGCAACATCGTAGCATACAATTGTGTGAATGTAGTGAAACAACAGTCTATTCAAAGTAAAAAAAGCGCCGAGGTGCGATTCGCACACGAATACCCTCCCTTACCCCCGTATAATATTAACAAAACGCCGAAAAAACACGTTTCTTGTTCATCATTGGGGGATCCAAATTTTAGGGCCATAATAATACACACTCTGTGAATATTTCATGTGTGTCACCTATTACTGTTCAAAAGATACAGCCCTGTAACAGACAGACAGCCGAGCATTAGTAATAGGTGCCCGTTGGCACCCTTTGAGTACGGAGCCTTGAAAACTGCTTTGAGTTCGCTGTGTGTGAAAGAGATGCGAATAGCTAATACAATTGTAAGTAAAGTACCAATATGGTGCAATAATAAACTACGTTTAAAATTCTATAAAACATCAAAAAGTTTGTATATATTTTGATCTTTATACTATTTATGGAGTCACATTACCGTTTATTTAGTTTTAAGGATATTATGTGTTCTATATTATTTTTAAATGTGTACGCTACACGTTTATTGAATCACTTTTTTTATAGGGTTTATGAATATTTCGATGTGATTTCGAATGTAACTACTATTTTAAGCCCATCCCACGCGTTGCTATAATATATATATATATATAAATATAGCAGGATATGTATATAAAATTCGTATTAAGTATGTATGTTCCCACGTATGGCCTCCAAAAGGCCTCAATTGATTTTGACGAGACTCACTGGCTGATAGCCGATGTTATAAAGAGGAACATAGGCTATTTTTTTATTCTGGGAAAGTGAAACATCCCTTGGGAAAGTGGGTGAAACCGTAGAAGCAGCTAGTTTTCAATAATATTCTTTGAATTATCACACAATATATAAGACAAGATAACAAGCTATTTTAAAATATAATCCATAATCAGTAAAATCAACCTTCCGAACTGGCGTTAGAGTCCGACCATTCATAAGCGTCTGTGGAGGCATATTAGAATAAATATATATCGTTTCATATTTTATTTCATTTCAACTTACTAAGTTGAACTGAATTGCTTGAAGTTTATATTAACATTTTTTTTAGTGAATCGAATTCGGTTTAAAAAGTTATCTACCTTAATTTGGATCAGGTAGCCGTGCGTAAAGAATGTACCTGGATATTTATTTATATATATATATAGCTAACGTGGGGTCTGTTCGTAACAATTAGTGGTTCAATGACACAAATATACGATCTTTATGTGCCATTGTGAATGTTATTCGACGGAGAATTTATTTCGATTGTAAAGTTAAAAATCTGATTCTTTTTTATCTTTAGTTGTGTAAATTTGGAATTGTATAAATCATGTTGAGAGTGCATTATGAAAAACTAAATGGAAAATTTTTAAATAAACACAAAATTTGTCATTAAACTATTAAGTAACTTCAGAATATCTTTAAACCAAATCGGGACATGTTGACAGAACAAAATAAAGATGAAATTGATCTCAAAATATATTAAAATAAGATTGCTTTTAGTTCCTCAAACAGAGTGACTGTGACATGTCCCCAATGCCTTAGTAGTGCAATTCATGTGTAAATTTGAAAGGCATATAATTTTAATACAATATTAATTGAGATAACAAACTGCAGAGTAATGTTATGAGGTGCATGTAAAAATAAATAAGACTAAATATCTTCGATGAAATATAGGTCTCTGAGAACCTTTGCCTACCACTTCGGGGGCAATTGGCGCGAAGATATTTTATTTAATAACTAAATATTCATAACTTACTATCGGTACAGTGAAGTAATCTATATACATTATATTTAACCATCTGACATTGCATCTCTTACTTAATGAATACTCACACTGGAACTATAATCTTTTTCACATAGGATGAGTTGTGACAGTTGCAGTTATTTTTACCCATATCTTGTGAAATACCACTTGATTACTCTGAGATACTACACCAAATGCTTCATGGGACCGTGCTCCGTTACTATATCCCCTTATTATGTCGAAATAAACATAAACTATTGAGAAACCTTATAAAGCAACATGTGTCACCCAACTCATGCTATTTGAAAATCACTATAACAGATACATTAAATTATTATCACATTACTCTAATACTGAGAGAAATTTAACTTTATTAACATTGTTATTGAACTGTAATTGCAATGCTATTGAAGAAATGTCTTACAAATGTTAAGAAATTCGGTATTCCCAATTAAACATAGGCACAAATAATTCATTAAAAACGATATGATAATGTTAAACTAAACTCGCTATAGTTTAATAAATACCTATATCTAATTATATAAAGTAATAAACTGTTATAAATAAAAAGGCAGTTTACACAGTAATTATTACAGTGTTCAGTCATGAAAATGAACCAAACAGCCTGTTTGAATGTGCCTGCAATGTTGCATAATGCCGTCCACATGTGAGTGTATGGATTTTTGTATGGGTATACAATTTTACCGCCCGGCAAGCGTTGTAAATCGTTTTGTATAAACATTTATTTTGCAACACCAGTATGTTTCAGTGAGATCTTGCAACTGTATTTTAAAACAGTTCCCCCATTGGATTAAATTTAAATTTTGCACACACATTTGGCGTGAGTGACAATGAAGGATTAGCTAAGTGACGTCATAAATCCAATATGGCGGCCGTGAGCTGATTATTTATGAATCCATAAGCCACTGTCATGTCATAGTTATAATATATTATATTATAAATACAAAAGTAAAAAAAAGCGTGTGTGTACTTATGTACGCACGTAAGAAGTTATACCCGAAATTATACGTGAGAAAAACTGCACTAAAAGCATTTTTTACTATTCTGTCGTGAAATTGTAGTGTCCAAACACTTTGCACCTGTCTGTAGTAACGAATAACAATTTTTGACGTTGTTAGGTTATTATTGACAATAACTTCATTACTCACTCGTTAATACTGACAGTTGCGATTTGTGCGATGTTCCGGAGAGACCGTTATCAGCTAACTTCATCGTTAAAATTTTGTGCCACACTGATGCACGCGCATCTTAAAATTTCACTCTCATAATTTTTTCATAACGCGCCTAAAGAAGTATAACTTCAAAAAGTATGTCTTTTTACGACTAAACGGCAGAACTGATCTTAAAAATTGATATATAATTACATTAGGAAATGGAATATGACATAGGGTAAATTATAGAAGCTAATATTTATATATACATGCATACCCATACAAAAGTTTATATATTCATCGAATACGTAATGTACATTTATTATTTTTAAATTGTTATATAATATTGTAGCATTGGCTTTTTGTCACACGCCGTTTAAATGTTTTCTATTTTAATAATAGTGCCTTTAAAATTTTTAACTCTGACAGTTGCCTTATATGTTTTATTTTAATTAATACATATATAAAAGTATTCATATACCGTAAAAAATATGATATTGCATTTTTTTTTTATAATTATAATTTGACCATAATTATTATAGTGCCTATTTGTAACTAAGATTTAAATGTACCATTTATATGCCTTATTTTACTCGAAATAATTCATGCTATTATTAATATACAGGTTGTGTATAAACAGGTTTTTTAAACAGTTAATATAATATATTTACTTGTGAAATTTATTTACTGTCAAAGTAAATATTGTAGTCTCAAAATAAATTTGTATGTAAACTATGCCTTATAAATAAAAAATACAATATAGAAATATATTCTATTAAAGTTAAAGCAAAACACATATTTATGGGAAATTCTTTACAGTCGGCCATCTGATACCAAACTATGCAGGGCTTGTACTATGGAAACCAGATAACCGATATATTAGACACAAAAGTTTGTCCTTGGTGGGAATCGAGTCCATGGTATCTACCCACCACGCCAATGAGAGTAATATTGACAATATTGAATACAACCTGTATATTTACAAGATGTTTATACATAGACTTGATACGTATACAGCTGATATATATGACATATATATATTTATATAACAATAGTGAGAGTGGGTTGCATCAAACAAGTCCAGTGTTTAAAAGATAATCGATCGTATGGCAATGGAATAAGATTCTTAATTATATTCTATTTTCATTAAAATACTTTGTTGTGCCTTTTGATAGTGATCCTGCACATTATTTATACTTTATAGCATTGTAACCGACTTCAAAAAAGGAGGAGATTTCCAACTAAGCTGTTTTTTCGTTTGTATGTTTATTTACGATTGTGAATAGATTCGGATGGTTTAAAATGAGGTCCTATATATTTTTCTATGGCCTGAATCAATTTTTCAGTAGGTATTATAATAGAACTCCATGTTCACTAGATAGGAGTATCGTAATTGTCGCACTTAGTTCGGGAATAACTTCGGAAAAAACCTATTTAGTTAATTATTGTTTTGAGAGAAAATACTTCTGAAATCGTCTCATATAAATTTATTTACGATCTGAAGTTGGACTTTGAAGATATCATGGAAATCCCCAAGATAAACGTATTAAGTATTGCGGTTGAATTAAATTCAATATAATTGATAATTATTTTATTATAACTATACTTTGACAAATCTTGAGAAGTAGCAAACATACATTAATATGACTAGTAAATTAAATAAATAATAATTTTAAAACATGCTTTAATATCTTTTTCTATTTTTTTGTTGGAATTTCTATAAATTCGTGTTTTTTAGTTTTTTTATTTATTTTTAATTTTTTAGTTAAATCGCGTATCCTGATTATCCTAGTAAGGATAACGGGTCTAACTGTTTAAAATATTAAATTGTCATCGGTCCTCGATAAATCTACAAAGTTTGAATGAAATCTGACCGTTTAAAGTGGGTCAAAATCGCGCCCAAAGGAGTCGAAACATACAGGTGAAACTAATAAAAGCGTGTTAAAAAGAAGCAGCTGTACCATACATAGACAAATTCGACCATAAAGGTCCAGTTTGATGCAACCCCCTTAAGAAATTATATTAATAGGTAGATAGGTTACATGCGTATGAAAGATGCGTCGTGTAACATGAGTGAAGAGTGTTTGTACATAAAATTATGTGATTCGTGTCTTAATTAGACTGAGAGTTTAAGAGTTGTGTTCGTGAAACGATTGTTGTTATGTTGCGGTGTTTTGAGTTTGTGTTGACATGATTTTTTTATGATACTATTTTTCTAAAACTATTTAAAATTTTGAAAATGTTCTAAATGTTGAAAGTAACTTTATTTGGTTACACGACTGAACCGATTTTGCTGATGATGGTATTACGCGAAACTGCATATAAATAATAACTTCATCTGGAGATATTAAAATCTCATCAAAAATTTAGTATTTTAGATTGATTAGATGTCTTGCGTTTGGAAATCTTAATATTTTTGTGTTATCTAGAAAAGAAATCACTGTGTTCAGATCGAAATCTACGGCTTCATTGTTGCTTTTTTCAGAAGGCGAAAATATCAGAATTATTTGATTGTCAATTCAGCAAAGTTTAGAAAATTAAAATTAAAATATTAGAAAAAAATTGTTTAAAAAATCATGTCAAGACTTGCGTTTGTTTGCCTGTTTGTTGAGTCGTGAGTTGGCTGTAATGTGTCTGTGTTTCGGATTATCTAAAATAATTGTAATGTCGGTTTCAATTGTACAAAAGAACAGAATTTGTGTACGTTTCCTTCGCTCTGTACGATAAGTTAGGTTTAAGCGCATAGATGCCATTGTTCGTGTAATTTTTAGTATATTTTGTCTCCGTTTAGCTATTAATAAAGTTTCTTTTATTGAGATTTTGTGTTTTTCATTTTCATATAACACCGTGCCAACCCCAGTATGGTATTGTGCCCATCTCAGGATGCTGGACCGAATCGAAATTCAAGGATACCTAATTATTTTTTGTTTTTTTAATGTGACGCATAGTTTGGTTTGTCGTTACTGTCAAGGTACATAACAAAAATTGATGCCGACTCTGCTTGAACCCATCGGCCATGGCATCTGAGGAGTCAGGCCACCCCTCGAAAATAACTCTAGATACTCCAATGCGCGAGGGATAGTTACTTATAAATGTGATGTACGTACTTATGATGAAAGTTCATGTAGGTGGATACACTTTCACGAAATAATTACTAAATTGATTTGGATGAAACTTAGCACATCTATTGTGTCCTGAGGAAGCGACCAGAAACAACGGGTTCTGTGAATTGAATAAGATATATAGTCAAATTTTCCCGTTACCAATTTCAAGTGTCAGTCAAGGAAAATGGCTGCAATTTTTTTCATCGGTCACTTCTAATCTCTTGATCTCATTATCCCAGGGCCAGTAGATGTAGGTCATGGATAAATTTAATCTATTAAATAAATATTGTGGTCCTTTGAATACTGGCTCGAAGGACCGTAACTACATGAAAGAAACATGAAAATCAGCATTCAACGTCATTTTCTAAACAACTGTCCTGTATAAATTAGGGCGAAATCCAACGAGGAAATCATTAAAATTATAATGAACACTCCATCGATACGTAACGACGGCTGTGAAATAATAATGCAATTATTGGTTACTGTCACAGTGACAGACTGAATACAAACTAGGTGTCATGGCCGCCGCTGCGCACGCGCTTCGAAATGCAATGCGGGGGAAATTGGGCGCTTTATCATCGTAATGTAACCTTACATGATATTTTACATAATGTTTATGCGTTGTTAGGGACATTGAAAGTCTGTGAAGGAATCTGTTTTTTAGCACTAGTTTAATTAATATTGTATTTTTTACTTTGAATAGAATAACAATCCAATTGAAGTAGCAATTTATAGCTTCTCAAGAAATACCTAAGTTTTTAGGGTACCAAAGTCAAATAAGAAAGCTTCATAATTTCCTCATATCTATCTGTTCGCTTGTCATGGTAATTTTACTCGGAGATTATATTATACTACGTTGTATTAGTGATATTAAACGTTTATTACATATTTATATATTTTAAAAGAGGGTAAATTGCTTTAGAATAAACCTAATAGGGTCGTCGCCCTGAGACGTGAAGTTCTCTGTAATTTCCCTGGGTGACTTAAATATCCTTTAATGTTTTCCCGATCTATGAAATATCAAGCTATACAGATATACAGCTAAAATCTCTGCCCTCGTCTGTGTTCCCTGAAACTTACAACTTGGGGCTCTTTAAGAAAATAGTGAATAGGCTTCTAACGGGAAAGCGAGCTCCATCTTCGGCCTCGTCTTAACTTACCATCAGGGGGGATTGTGGTAAATCGCAATCTCGTCTTAAATAAACGAAATACTGTATGTAGTATTGAAGTTATTGAAGTCCCGTCTATATAATGAATAAGGTATAAACAAATGACGACCACAATGAGTCACCATCGCAGTGAAATGCGGAACAACTCTCACCGACCTTGCGGTTGTTGTAAACTGGAAGTTCCATTTATTATTGGAATCCGTAATATGTGTAACATACATCTCCTTAATCGTGATTAATGTTTTTTTTATGTAGGGTATGCTGAGTCGGCTTTCCTGTTGGTAGTGGCCACCGTAGTCTATGGACATTTGCAACACCAGGGCCATCGCCAATGCGTTATCGACCCTGTCATGTGAAGTTGTTAAGTATCATGTCCCTGTTATTTCACCAGCCTCCTTATGTTTCTAATAAAGAAACAGTACTTAATACAAGTGCAACGACACGGTGGAACTGAGTGTAGTGGCAGTAGGCCCTAGAAGAACTTTTCACAAAGAGCTCTACTATTTCTAATAGTTTATCGATGAAGGAATTTTCTGATTAAGTTTATATGTACGGGAAAGTATAATATAAACAATACACCACTTACTATCATGTAGACATGTCTGTTTATCGAACTACTTGACACAAGAAAATAATAATCAATAATAATAACAATAAGATACAAGGATACCTACGCCCCGGAATTGAATCAGATAACACGCAGACATGTGCTAATTCGTAAATTAAATTAATATATATCAGCACTAAAAAAACCCAGACCTTTAACTAGGCCAATACCCTAACAATAGACCAATAAGGGAGTGCTACCAAAGGTATGCTAACTTATATACATTCTCTTTGTAAGGTGGAGCTTGCCCTCTGGTAAAGTTTCCTGGGATACCTACTTGCTTATGATTCTTCGGATCTAAATTTGATGTCTGATCATAAATTTAATGTATAATGAGGAGATAGGAAGACAAATTTGCCAGAAGAACGTAGTGCAATTGACAAGGAGTGATCCTATAATAACCTGGATCTTTCGACAAAGCATTGTGAAGAATTTGTAATGAAAATTAATGAAAATATTTTTATTCAAATAGGACCTCATAAGCAGTTATGAATATTTGACTCTAATAGCGATTAGGAAGATCATTTTTACTGTGAAGAAGCGACAATAAACTCGGCAATTACTGTTTTCAAAACATACTTAGATTTATTAAATAAAATTATGCATTAATTTTATTATGAATGACCAATAGAAAATCACAAACTAAAGCAGACAAGCTCCCACAAGTATGACGTATGGTCATCGCCCTCCTCGCTACATTTTAGAGAAGAGAGCAACCCACTAAACGACGCTGCCGCAAGCAAAGAAGCGAGCATGACTAATTTAAGTTTTGTAGAAATACAATAATGTTTCTTAAGAATATAATAAAATACATAAATAAAAAAAAACTAAATTCAAAACCATTTATTCAGTTTAGGCCCTCGAAAGGCACTTATGAAGGTCAAATTTAAAGTTACTAAACCTACTACATACAAAATGTTGTCACTATAGTATTCGCAAGGTTGGCTGATGTGTTCCGATAGCTCCACTTGAGAGGCAGTTCCCTTCTAGGCCGTGTGTGCTTATCACTTACCAACTCTAGCACCATTGCTTAAAAATATTAAATAAATAAATTACCCATAACTTCGTAATCCCAAAGTTGTTACACAAATTAATGTCCAATTAATGACTAAACAAGTCAATAAAAAATATAATGTGATTACCAAAATGCAATCAAAATAAATGAGATAATTATTACAAAAAATATGGCCGAGCTAGTTGCATAATGATACAATTTCGATAAATTATGAAATAAACACAAAATTAAGTTGTTACGTGAGTTTAATATGTACTTAGGTTCTTAACCGTTCCAGTCTGTAAAATACCTAGAGCAAGCAACCATGGTGGCACAGTCACGAGCAGAAATATAACCATGGAGTACGGAAATATCTGGCACCCTTCACATAATTCAACAGCACTGAAATTACAGGCACATGAGACTTCACGTGTCAGGGTCGACAACGCATTGGCGATGCCCCTAGTGTTGCAAATGTCCATAGGCGGCGGCAGGTGGTGACCACTTACCATCAGATGGACCGTCCGCTTGTTTGTCGGCCCATGTGGTATACTTGTAATAAGAAAAAATCTACTTATAGTGACAGAGTTGTTGTTGTAGTTGAGAAGTCTACAAATGAATAAAGAGAAATGAATGAATGGATCATTCATATTATTGTAGAACTTTCCGTGGTTACTTATTTATGCTCATTACTGTACCCACCTTCTTTACACTTTGTTTATAAATAAAACAAGTGCACAGCTGTTTTACATCGGAAATGGGTATGGTGGTAGTACTTTCCCGGACGAACTCCGTACTAAGAGCTCCACTACTGCTCAATGGTTTTTATTTTTTAGCACGTATACCTATCGCTCAAATTTTTTCTCTCAAATTGCGATGTAAGTCAGGTGAACTGAAATTATTTTCTCACGGATTCACTAAAAAAATGGAAAGGTGACGTTCCTCAGAATAATAATATTGATCAATTTAGGTAAATATGGTGTTCGTATATAGGTTATGTATCTATAAAAATGTACAATATTTAAATTCAAGCAATTGCAGTTTAGGCCTTAGAACTTATAAAGGTTAAAGAATTGAACTAACCACCAGTTCGGAAATAAGCCTTCAAATGAGAAGTGCCGGCAAGAATTTGACTTATTTGGCTGTTTAATTTTTTCAAATATCACAACATGAATATTTTAAAATTGATCCAGATCTAAAAGGCCCGCTTTGCAGGCTAAGTAGTGTATTATTGTATGATAATGGCGACGAACCTTAGCTTACCGCTCGTAGGGTTCATTTTTCTATAGCAATCTTAGCTGTCAAAAAGGACTTAAGTGTACAGATGCTTTGTAAAATATCTGTTAAGTTACTTACCTAACTTAAGTTACCCTACCACACTACAAGATCTTGCGTGTGGTCATCTCGAAGAAGATTTCAGGACCCTTTTCCAAATATTCAGAGTATCTTTTTTCTTTTGAGTCTTTGCGTATATATAAAAAATGTATGGTTGTACATAATGCTTTTTTTAAGTATATAGGTACTACTTATCCGTTAGTAATAAAACTTTTGTGAGTTGTTCTATAACCAACCGAGACGGTTCCAGACACATAAATAATAAAAGTCGCATAGCAACGTTTGCCGAGAATAGCAGTAACTAATATCCTGAGACATTCTTAACACACGGCCATCTGATACCAAACAAAGAAGAGCTTGTACTATGGGAACCAGAAATTGATCTAAATACTTATATAGATATTTACGTCCAAACACAGAACAAACAGACATGTTCATGTTCACAAATGTTTGTCCTGGGTGGGAATCGGACCCAAGTTCTGGGGGGGCAGTCAGGATATCTTACCAAGCCAACTGCACTTGAATTGTGAAACTCTCTCGGATTCAGTGAGGAAGCCAATTTCATAATAAATTGATGGTTCTGTGCGCGAGCAGTGTAGATCCACAGTCGTAGCGCTGTCAATGTAAAACCAAATTGACTGCGACGCCGAGAGCAATCCACGATCGTTCTCGGTCGATAAGCATTTGTTGTCGTACGGTATGACGTCACATTCGATTCGGTATCGAAAACGACAAATAGACGTTCGATTCGACTATTATGAATTGCAAAGTTAATATATCGTACGATATCTAACCGAAGCAGTCGATAACTGAGTTACCGTAAGGTTCTGATTCGAGGTGCTAGTCCGTCAAAATAATTACTGTCTCATTGGTAAAGAATCCCCGTGCCAATGGGGACATTGCGTTACACTGTACGAATGGAATGTGCTACCAATAGTTGATACACATTACTACGTAATTTATATATTAGATTGAGTACAGAGGTGCTATTCTCAAGCTTCGAAAGTCGTAATAATAAAAAGTATCTTTACTCTGTAGGAAATCATGTATAGTATATTTACACATTACTAGCTGCCGTTAGCGGTTTCACTCGCGTTAAAATGAATACTAAATAGCCCATATCTCTCCGTGCTAGGTTTCATATGTGCCAAATTACAGCAGATTGGTTTGGTCGTCTAGCCATTAAAGCGTTTCAAACAAACAATCATACTTTCGCATTTATAATGTGTATTAGTAAGAATTAGGATTACGTTTTATTACTTCCTGGCTTATAACCCTGTGGTTTCACCCCTGTATCTAGAATAAACTTCGTCTGTATGCCTTGTACCGACCCTGTCAGCTATTTCCATTGAAAGAAAATTATTACTCATATTTCTTACCAAAAGCAAACATGAATTTATATATACCTAACTTGAGGAATTTTGGGTTGCCCGTATAAATTGTCACACCCTTTTCCAACCCCTACAAGAACATTTTTCAGACAAAAAGTGTATTTTTTCCTTCGCCAGTTTCAAAGACATTCCCCCTACTTTGTAATTTGTAATAAAAAATAAAACGACGTAGTATATCGAGTGTAATTTTAAAGTTGCTAAATAGCATCATACAATTGACTCGAATCAATAGGTATTATATATATAGTATATTTTTAATGTAATAAAATACATTTTTCTATAACAATCTTAGACTTACATTGTGACAACTTGAATAACGAAATGTTGAGAATCAATCTCCAGCTCCGAGAGTAGGCAATGGTGTTGGACCGGTTGTTCTTGGCCTTGGTTGAACATCTAGATTATTCGTGCTATTTGTGATTCAAGGGCTAAGATTGTTTATACGATGCGTCGCAAGCCTCGGGGTTTTTCGGAGCTGCTCGGATGCACACCAAAATCGGATGAAAAACCGATTGGGTTCTATCTAGGCGGACAAGAGTGCACCCCGCCAAGACGTCCAAACAACCATTTGTACTAATTTCCATTTGGGATGGGACTGTCGAAAACTACCGACTAGTTTCAGCGTGTCATCATTTGAATGAAATTTACAAAAAACTATATTATTTTTAAAAGTCAAAGTACCGTCAGATACAAACTCTTAAAGCTACTAAACACCTGCTGACCAGAGCAGAGTACAAAGCAAAGTTGTTGTGCCATATTAAATTATGATGAAGTTTCAGCGACATATGTTGTACAATGTACATACCTTATTAGTGCCAAAAGAGTATCAACATTTGCCTTGAATTTACGAACGTTTTTCTACTACATAATGTTAAGGCGCGTAAATCACTGCACACATAATATGTGTCAACACTATAAAGAACCTAATTCATACGCCTTGTTGGTCAGCGGGGGTGTTAAGTTACAAAACCACTAGAGCAGGCTCCGCGGCGCATAACAATATTAAACTTAACCACTGTTGTAATTTAAACGGACATTATAAATACGAGTGGCGGTCGCCCGCGCCTCAGACGTGTGTTGTGTGCGCGCCATAGTCCTCTTGTCAGTGCGGGAAAGCGGGAAAATTTGACATTTCGTTTTTCGTTCTGAAACTGAAGGATTACAAGCCGCCATGTTTGTTTTGAAGGTTAGTGTCGTTTTGAATTTAGTTTTAGCATTGTTTTCAGGTTTAAACTTTTTACGTGAAAACTTTTTTGACTCGCGAGAGACAAAGGAAAGGAGATCTATTGGAAAATTTATTTCGGGCGACAGAGTTTTGGGAAGTTTGGGCCAATTTGTAATAAACATGTGTTTTTAGAACTACCGTTAGGTTTCTATAGTATGGCACTTCCGAAGATCACAAACAATACTTCGATTCAAATGAAAAATGTATTATTAAAACCAATATTAACAGATTATTGATTCAGAAGTTAATTAAAATAATTGGTGAAAACCTTCTTGCTTTTTAAAACTTCTGCAATTAACTGGTAATAAATGTTTAATTTGCACAAGAACCTTTTGCATAATGACATGTTCCATATTAATTATCTTTGTACAAGCCAGAACTTTTGTTTATTATAAACTGTTACAAGGAAATATCATGCGATAATAGTCCTTATTTCCAATACTTTAAGGACTGACGATGCTATGCACAAATGAAGTCAATGACAAACCACAGTATGTTTCCTTTCATAGTATTGATTACGTGTCTTGACTAAAAGCTTTGTCATTTCGAAGTGTAGTTTAATGTAAGGAGTTTTCTATTACCTAAATCTAGTTCAAGTACTTCCAGACTACATACCTAGACTTGTTAACATGTTGTCCTGTTATATAGTACTAATATGAACGCGAAAGTTTGTGAGGATGAATTGATATTTGTTGCTATTTCACACAGAAACTACTGGACAGATTTGGATGAAATTTGGCACATAGATAGTTTATACCCAGATTAACACATATGATTATTATTAGAAGATAGAATATAATAAAGAAGAATATATGACGGGCACCCTGGAAAAAGGGGGTGAAACCGCGGGGGGCCGCTAGTCTTGATGTATTTACGCCGATTACTTCCGAAGAGGTATACTAAATAAGTGACCTACTGGTTCACTGGTTTCATAAATTATATTTAAGGTCCCAACGTCACGTGGTCGCCGTTTCTCAAGCGGTCATCTTTTTTCTTAATTAAAAAAAAATGGCAATTTTATCCTTTTCTTACTTATTTCTAGCCAATGTCGAATTATATTTGAGATGGGGCAGTTGGCGTAGCAGTTAGATACCCTTACTATCACGTCACGTCGTGGGCTCGATTCTCACTCAGAACAAGCATTTCTGTGCATGAACATATTTGTTTTTTCTTTGTGGTTGTAAATATCTATATAAGTATATATTTTAAAGATAAACATAGTATATTAGTTAACTCTTGCCGTTAGTAGAAAACTACACAATTCTATGAAAAACAAAATAAATACGCAATGGCACTTCGTAAGTTTCCGTCAAAAAGCCCGTGGGTTTAGATTTACACTAGTCGTAATAGCTTGTTTAAGGCCTCTGTAACAATTAACAAGTTGTCTAACATATCAGTGATGAATTACAAACATATTTCAACTAAACATGGCTTTTTTCACATAAGACAACGCCAGGTTCCCACAGTTTATATATTGTACGTAAAAGGCTGTAGTGTTATTATGATAGCATCAAGATTATGAGTGATTAATTAATTGCATAGTCTGTAATTACTATAATCCATTACATTTTAATTAGGCAGACCTTAGCATTTCCGGGTATTTAAATAGAAATATTTTGTATAAAAATTGTATTGTCTCGATGGTCGAGTGGTATGAAGCTTGACTGAGAGCGGAGGTCGTATGTTCGATTCTGTACATGGTATATTAAACACATTTCTTTATCAGAAATGATAACCTGTAGCTCAGTATTGGTAATGTGAGAGAGAGACAGCGACAATACCAACCACATGTCATATTGGGACTTTAAATATCTTTTGTGTGGATTGCGGGTACCGTGACATCTGCCTACATCTTCAGGGATAATGGGCCTAAGGATGTCCCCCACGTTTTCACTCGAGTTCCTTGGATATAAAATAAACTATGTATTTCTCCATACATCTCATAGCCTATACCTGTGTGTGCCAAATTTTAGCAAGATCAGTCCTGTCGCTTTAATAAAAAAAATAGTGAATAGGCGAATATTTTATGGGTAAGTGTGCTATATCCTCGGCCACGTCATAACTCCTTCTGTGGCCAGTCGAAGGCAAGCACATACTATAAAAAAAAAAACAAACAAACATACTCACTTTCGCATTTATAATATTAGTTAATATTAATTTACCACTAGAGCCACCCTACATACAGTTTGCACACTATGTGTTCATGCATACACACAAAAAATCTTAAAAGTAAAATGTGTTTATTTCACACGTGGTAGAAATTAAACTTTCACTAAAGTACCTAACTCATTCTATTACAGTTAAACCTATAGGTGTATATGTTTGTCACTTTTTATTGTCGCTTTTTCGTTTCATCACATTTCAAATTGCAAAAACGATAAAAAAGTTTGCACTTAAAAAAAATGTTGTTCTCATGGAAAAACTTTAATGCTTTGAACCAAATTTTTAAACAGTTGTTCTTTGTTTAAAAAATTAAAATTATATTTTTCTTTTGTTTCCTAAATGGTACGTATTTAAACAAAATAGTATTATTGGAAAGTTTTTTTTTAATATTTTATCATAAACAGAAATATCTTAAGTTAGGTATCCAAGAGAACGCAAACCGCATTGCTTTAAATTAAGAATAATTTTACAATAAATAATTATACATATATCAATCATGGTTGAAATAGTAGTGTCGGTGTCGACATAGTATGCAAGAAACTATACAGGAATGTAAACAGTATAACGCTGTGGTCAACAACCAGGCAGCGGGGGCGTGGCGCCTTGCGAAATGTTAAGGCTTTATCCACTACGCTATGGGCTATACTAAATTTAAAAAGTATATTTCTTAGAAATAAAGATTAACACGTTAACTGTCCGTGCACTATATAAAGTGCATTTTTGTTCTGACTGTGACGTTCACGACAATTTAAAATAGAACAGATTATCATATTACACAGATGTAGCCTGTGATGATAGGCTATGTTCAGGGAAATAGCCTGGACAGGCAACAATCAACATGTTATATAGGTGGTGAACGTTTGTTACTACAAAATTACATACACATGTATAGAATTACTACATATGTATAGAATTAAATACAAGATACATGCAAAAGAAAAATAGCTTCACATAAATTAGCAACTTCTGACCCGTGATTGTGAGGTTTGCCGAGGGATTCAATATTTCCCCGGGGATAAGACTTATAACCATCGAGTACATATTCAATCTGTTTATCAAATTTAATTTTAGACCGTACAGTCGCGTATGCGTGATTGAGTCACAACTGAAATTCGTTTGACAAATTGGGTATCTATAAGTTTTTAACCTATAAAAGCATTTCTTAGAACAATATCCCAAAAAAAGAGGTTAGGGAAATAGTCTTCAAAAAGAATGTCTCTTAGTTAGAGATAAAAAAACAATAAACGCAATAAAAGCAAGACAATAACAAAAGATAGAAATTTCATACTTACAAAAAATTCTATCTATAGATTAAAATTCAATGGCAATAAGATTAAATCACAAACTTTGTAGAAAATTATAACTACCAAGTACTTCATAAATTGTATCTTTAGCATCGCAGTGGATGGCGGGCTTACGCACTCTAGTTTAGATGATCAAGCAATTTTAAGAGAACTGGATTGCAAGTAGGAAGTAGGTACCTTAACAGAAGCTATTAAATTGCTTATCGTTTATATTTATGGACAAATTGGAAATTGTTTCCCAGATATTACATAGTTGCTCGCTAGTTGTTCATGATTTTCTTGTATATTACTTAACTACTCGTTTTAAAGTTACTGAGGAAGTGGATATGTAAAAAGGTTTCCAAATAAAAGTCGAAAGTTCGTTATCTATGCGTCCTTAGGTGTACCATTCTATGATCATTGCGAGAAAACTGTGGAAAGTTGTTGTGTGCCTGTGACGTGAAAAATAACTGAAAAAAAGACTTATTGCAAATTAAATGACGAGAACAGCTAGTTAAAAAAAATCGAATTGCAAAACATTCAAAGCCACTAATTCAGTTAGATAGACTCTAGAAATTAAAGTTTTAGCATCAGAAAGTACCGCTGGTTCAGATTTCAGTAAGGACTAGCCAGTAACAAAGTAGTAAATGCTGCAATTACCTACAAAGAAGACATAGTTACGAAGTCAATCACTACCAAATCAGTAGTACAACAGTTAACAAATTGCAAACAGCCACCGTGTCATGGACAAAATTAGCAATCTTTAGTAGTGACAATACAAACATGGAAAAACAGACACGTATTTTGAAGGCAAATGAGGTATTTAACAATTAAACGAATGCATTGTAAGGCTGTTGTAAAGGCGACTCTATAAATGTCACCTGGCGGTCTATTTTGAATTACAGATTTGGTGCATACCTAACAATCCGTTAATTGTTAATGAATAGAATAGAATATGTATTGCATTAATGTAGTTTACATTTGTAAAGGCAATGGCCCCGAACTAGGTAGAGTCTGTACCTTAGGGTCCGGTGGGCTACTATTAACTTAATAACATGACATAGTACAAAAATGTAGTAAACTTAAAAAAAAAGATTATAAAAACAAATATCCTGTAACTAATTCCGCTGGATCTCCTTCTCTGTCAAGTCCCAAACAAGGAAATTGAACAGGAAAAATAATATAAAAATCTAAATTAACAATATGAAAGCGGCATTTGTTTGTTTGCGTGTTTGCGTGTGTGTGAGTGTAAGTGCGTGAGCGTGAGAGAGTGAGGAGGTGTGTATTTATGTGGGTAATGTCTGGTTACCTGATGGATTGAGCCATAAACCCAGAGGTCAATCACTGGTCATATGAAGATGACATTTGAATGATAGCTTATTATTATTTAAGCGTAGTGTTTGTACACCAGAAAGGAGTATCCAATATTCAACCCCAATACGCTAAAATATGAGAGAGTTTTCTATGGAATTTCAACTTGAACATAAGGTGTAAAGTTCCTTGAACATTGGTATACAGATGAAGTAAGTTTTGGATACAACAAGGTTTAAAGAGCTTAAAACTCTAAGAACATTGTCTTTGAATTCTATAACGGGAACGCGTATAAAACCGCGAAATTGAAGTTAGTTAAATATAGGTATTTTAAAAGACCTCCAAGAGTTGATAGTAAGGACATAATGTAAAAGATCTCGACGACCTCAAAACACTTATACTTATAACACTATTAGAATACAAATGAAAGTGAGGAAAAACAACAAAAACAAAAATCGCAATTGCATATCACAACAATCCAAAACAAATCGTCAATGACGCGGGCCCGAGGCGCATTCATATTCCAAATAGTCGATTGTGGATTAGTATGCTGTTCCACGCCTACCTAGGAATGGATAAGTGTAGGTAACGCCTGGCTTCGAAACTAGGTTAGATTTTACGCAATCCTGTACACTACAATGAATGACATTCGTGTTAATGTATTCCCGGTGCATTTTTTTGAAGGTTAATGTATTGAAAAAGCTTTTTTAAGTAAAGACAAGTGTTGAATCACTAAAAGCCTTACTTTGAAACTAAATGATGTACAAGTCAAGATATTAGTGTTCTTTAGCTGTAATGTTTAGCTGATGTCCTAATTTTTTTTTTTAAATTTTGTTTGGCAACTATAACCTTTCATTTGGACTTATTTTTGCCAGTTATATCAAAAATGTTTGGTTACTGAAACCTCTTCGTGGATAATGGGTGTAATGATAATTCATGTACTACCTACATATCGATAGTTTCATAACCCATGCCGGAAAATTAACTAGATATCAAATGTCATACCTTTTTTGCTCAGCATCAAGACATTGCATTCCGAAGTTCGAATGGGTTTAATGAATATGAACTTTATCACCATGGAGAATAGTCTATTTTACAGCGAAGGCTTACAGTTAACAAGGCCGACTACTTATGCCATGAGGTATTCTGGAGCAGTTTCAATATTAATTATGATACTAAGTTTCCTTTTGTATACAAATGCTAATTAACATCGTTAGATAGGTAGCTATAGATTAGTTACCGAGTATTTAGGACCTATAAACTTTTAGGGGATTTTTTTTTCTATAAACGAACTTAGTTTAAGATTTTACTAACACTTTTGGGGTTCTGTGTTGCCTTATAAAATTAATGTTATTATTATATAGATTTTACCCGTAAAAATCGACTAACGATTAATCGATAGTTTAACCCTGAATCATTCGTACTATCGATTTTTTGGTATCGATTTTATTATCCTCGTTTAAGGCAACGTAGCTTTTCAAGTTAAGTGTAAATTTATGATCATAATTTGCTATTCAATTATTAATTTATCAGTCACGTGGTGGTACAAGCTCTGCTTAGTTTGGGAACATGGCCGTGTGTAAAGAATGTACCAGGATATTTATTTATCTATAGGTACTAATATGTAAAGCTAAAGAGTTAGTCTGTTTGGTTGAACGCCCTAATATCAGTAAATATTGCTACGAAATAAAAAAAAAAATTGTGTTGACTAGTCCATTTATCGAGAAAGGTTGTAGGCTATATAAAATTACGCTACGACACAGTAACCATAGGGGCGGAAGAAACCGCGGGAACAGCTAGTTTAGTATAATAATTAGTTATAGTTTTTGTAGATACATATTTTGTTGCTGATGAAACAGCTGAAGCAATCTTTTTAATTCTTAATATTAGAGGCAGGTTTTAAGCCTACACCTCATTATATTGTAGGTATGTAGGTATGTAACGCGAGGAATGCAGACTGCTACGCCTCTATAAATGATATCGTAATCTTTGGTACTTATACAAGTAAGATTGACAAGTTTTTAAACCGTCAATATTCGATTGTTGATTTGCATATTTAAGGTTCTATTGTGACATGTAATTACTGAGCTTAATTTTTATTAATGTCGATGCCATATACAAGCGTCGTTGGTAAGCTTATAATGTCATAGTAAAATCATCCTTATTGCTCTGTTTTAGGGTTGCGGAAAGGGTAAAACGGGACCCTATTACTAAGACTGTCAACAGGCTGTACCTATCTCATGAACCATGATACACAGTTGAAATGTTGTTGCCGCTATAACATTAAATTAAAAAAGCTTTTAGTTAATTATCGTTTATTGATTTTTAGTTTTAAATGTATGAATCCTACTATGATTTATCCACATTATAAAGAATAAAGATTGGCACTAGTCAGGACATATCCTTCTCTAAGAAACAGTCTATAGACCCGTTCAGCCGTAAACAAAAGCGGATCGACAGCGATACTTTCAAATTTATAATATGTGTATAGTTGTGAATTTTTTGGATCCAATCCTACAAAGTCTCAATGTTCTTATACACATTGACACTTCATTCATTCATACCGGGAAGACATTAGATTCTCCGGGAATGCAAGAAAAACAGTGGAGCGGAACCTAGTTATTCATAAGTCGTTAAATAACAACAGCAGTAGGTAATATACCTCTATTAATTTTAATGTGTGAAGTGATACAAATTCTTGTTACAATAAATTGGCCAATACCCTATTATAGATTGTTATTGTTGATATTAAACAATACATTTTTATTGCCCAATGTTATTAGGTAATTGCACTACATTTAACACGAAAATTGTAATTTTAGAATGTCTTTAAAAGGTTACAATGAAACGATTATCTGATTTGGGTATCTATATTGCTTTTCAGCGTGGTTAAAAATACTTTTAATATTTTAGGCAATGATATATCAGTGGTAGTGCAGTGCAGGATTAACCACATAGCAAGAGTAGCAATTGCTACGGGCCCCGCACAAAAGGGGGCCCCGTGTGTCTAAGGTCGCCCACCACCGATTTTTACCACTTTATACTTAAGAACCCATAGCAGGCCAAAGGCCCCTCGACAGACTTTGCTACAGGCACAGCGCTTGCTTGATCCGGCACTGTGGTAGTGCTAGTGTAGAGTGGCTAGAAGCTTTAGACTACATCTCGATATGACTAGACAGTGGGTATGACTAGATAGTTTTGAGACTAAATCTGGACTTGACTACATCACGTTAGGGCTACATTGCTTTTGGACTAGGTCACCAAAAGATCAGATGGCGTAACGACTAAGTTTGGTAGTGACGAATACCACTACTCAAACTCTACTCTAGGGTATCTTAAGGGGTGACTTAAGGATACACCGATGACCACATGCACTTTACACCAAGTGGTCAACCAAAGGATAGCCAAATAGTGTTGGTAGGCAGGCGGCCGGCCATAAAAAAACCATACGTATTACGGACCCCAATTGACGGGAACAGGACATGAAATATCAGTTATAGTGATGTCAAATCCAGGCTCCTTAGTCAGTATGCACCGTTTTCTTATACTCCAGGGGGAATCACCCAATTTATTTTTTTAATTACAATTGTGCATTATCAAACATTATCAGTATTTATAGTATAGTAAACTAGCTGTCCCCCGCGGTTTCACCCGCGTTCCCCAGGGATTTAACATTTTCCCGGCACAAAAATAATCCTATGTTACTTCTTATACCTCCAAGAATATGGGTACAAAGTTTCATGATTATCGGTTAAGTAGTTTTCGCGTGAATGTGTAACAAACAAACTTACATTTATATTTATAATATTAGTAGGGATGAGTATGTATTTAAAAAAGTAGTATATATAGTAAGAGCATTACACAATCTGCCTGCTGATCCCTATCGTAGCAGAGATTGTACTATGGAAACCAGAAAACTGATATACAACCTTTTGTTTTCTTAATACATATTACACCCAGATCATAACAAACAGGCATGCACCCAAATGTTTGTCCTGGGTGGGAATCGAACCCACGACCTGCAATACATTCCAAATTGCAAAACCTCTATAGCTCATCATTATATAATCTATTGTCGAACATTTTTTTGTCCTATCATTAATACTCTTCGCAGCGTATGCGATGAAAGACATTTTATGGCTAATTTTTTTACACCTTCGGTTGGTTTTAATAGGAATTTCTAAAGATTTCTATAGTAATCTAGTACTAAATATAGCCTATGTTACTCAGTGATAATGTAGCTTTCTAATGAAAAAAGAATTATTAAAATCGGTCCAGTACTTTTTGAGTTTATTCGTTACGTACAAAAATACAAATCTTTCCTCATTATAATATTAGTGTAGATTAGTTATCTGGCTTGTATCATCATAGCTATTCTTGGTTTAGTATCAGTAGCCATGTATGTATTTATTATTCACAAAAACTTTCCTAAGCTAACTTCACAGGCTAATAATAAACCAATCAATACCTATTCGTTCTGTGCCTTTGAGTAACAAGTCTCGAAGGCCGAGCCAGGACATTCACTCAAATGGACAACGCCTTGTCGGCGATTGTTTCAAAGCTTTACTTTTTTTTGGACAAGGCATTCCTGCTTACACAAGTGTTGAGGAAAACTAGTTATATTATTTTTAGTACCCAGCCAGATTTCTGGCAATTGTAAAGTACCTTTTATGTAAAAAACAAGTGTTAGACAATCCTGCTTCCTACTTATATTAATGCGAAAATTTGAGTGCTTGTTTGTTACCCCTTAGGCAAAAACAACAAAACGGATTTGTATGAAACTTGGCACAATATATAGCTAGAGCATGCCCAGGATTAGCGTATAGGCTGCTTTTTGTCCCGGGAAAATGGAACATGCCTCAGAATCGCTGGTGAAACCCGGACAGCTAGTAGAAAATAAAACACCAATGAACACTGATATTACTACCGACCGGATTTGGATGAAACTTGGCACTTTGATAGTTTATACTAAGGATTCTTTTATCCAGTGAAAATCTGACATCCTTCGGGAACGAAACTGCAGACGTCAGCTATTGTGAGTAATACAATAATAATTGTACATGGTGCAACCTAGTAATAGAACCTAGGACCTCAGATGAGCTTGATACCACTAGACCACTGACGATAATGACCAACTGTATATAACTTTAATATTATACAGCTCTACCGCGCCTAGTCAATGTGTAAACGATTTTCTAACTTCCATGGTTCAATTTCCTGTAGCATTGTTTCATGGGAAACCACCTCATTGAAAATAATATATTAAATTGATTAGGCAATATAACCCGCGGGATATACTAATAAATAAATATCCTGGGTCATCCTTCACACACTTATCTAATCCCTAATCAAGCAGAATGTCGGTAATGCTCGTACAATGGCAACACAGAACAAACATGTTGCACTTGTTCATGTTCGTCCTAGGTGGGGGTACACTCGACCTATGGCATGGCCAGGATCTTTAACCACAAGCCAACTAGTCTGTCAAAACGACAAAAGAGCCATAAAAAGCAAGACACCTGTAACACAGCTTACGTATTACCTTATTCCTAATAAGCTTGTACGTGTTATTTGACAACATAAACACAACCAATTACAGTCTCACGATTGAAATGAAGATGTGAATGAACTGAACTCGTTCGAGAGCAGTTTCGTTACGCTTCGAACTGGCTCAAGATCAAGGTTGCGTTTTACTTTTCAGACACTTGTCTATGGTCTTGCGTAACTGCTGTCAACTCGGTTTCACGCCACGACTTTATGGGGCGTAGACAAAATGTAGAGCAATTTGTTATGTAAGGTGTTAGTTGTTTTTTTGTATACTTCTTTTTTGGTATCGCCTCCATGGTCGAGTGGTTTAAACTTGACTACCGAAAGTCTTGGGTTCGATTCCAGGAGGTCCCTTTGAGTCGGGGTAATATTAAAAGATTTCCAGGGATAAAAATTATCTGATATGTTCTATCTATGTGCCAAGTTTCATGAGTTTATACTCAGCAATAGGAAAAATACAGACTGACAATCACGAAGAAGTCCTCATTAGCTGACTACTCTATTGCAAATAATTTGGGATCGACTTAATATGTAGGCATTGTACATCGTGGTGCATTATATATTACAAGAGAGATGCCAACCCCATTTGGAAAGGCTTCTGTTAACCTTTGGAGCAAGGTGTAAGTTGCACGAGGTCATCGGTATACTCTCTAGAGCATAGTTCAGAATCAAGCCCTAGAGACGAGTTCGTAGGATTTTATTAAATAATCTCTTTCTGCTTCCAGACGTTAATATTCTGCGCTGCATGGCTCGCGGTCCAGTCCCAGAATTACAATGGCCCCACCACGACCCCAGTGCCAATCCTCAAGCAGATCAACAAGCAGAACGACGACGGCTCGTACAGCTACGGATACGAAGCTGCTGACGGATCCTTCAAGATTGAGACGAAGTACCCGAGTGGGGATGTAGCTGGGAAATATGGTTACGTTGATGAAAGTGGAAAACTGAGGGAGATATCCTATGGTGCTAGCAGTCAGAGAGGATTTGAACCACAAGGTGAGTTTACTCTCTCATTTCTCAGTTTTTTTATAAATATGCGATCTGGTGGTACACCCTACATGGTGGGCAACAACGGACGCTTGCGAAAATCTCTCCACTTGTAAAACCCCAAGCTTTAGTCCTTTTTATACAAACATAATTTCCAAAGAACCAGTACATCTTCCCCCAATTTTCATGGACGGTCAGTTATTCTTTCTTGAATCTAGACTTGGTATATGACTTTTTCCGCAATGTCAAACTATGTTCGTGTAAAGAAAACGGATGTAAGTGGAGGCAAAAGTTTGAAATAACTTCCACACAAATCTTTTTGTCTTCATAGGGGAAAAAATTCATATTCCGATAAATACGTGTTAAGAAGGTTGAATTTCATGTTCTTAAATGCAACCATTTTTTCTACTACAACTATCCATACAACTTTTCATCCCTTGTATGACGAATGCTTTTTAATGTAACCGTTTGGTCTGGGCGTTGATGAATCAGTCTATCAGTCAGGATATGAATAGACGAATAGATATATAGGTGGTAAAATAAATGTCTATAAATAGTATTAAATTAAGTCACATCTGATAGTCTCGGTATGCTTAACTTCAGAATAGATATTGATGCGATTTTCGCCATCATTTAGTGAAAAGCTTAATGTGTATTATACATTTATATAATTCCACTCAGGCAAAGTCATATTAAATTGGCTATTGCACAATAGATGGAAGATGGAAGAGCAGCTTTAGTGATATTGTTTTTGATATCATTTGACTAAATTATATATTACGGTGACTTACCCCGTCTTTCCCTGAGTGAAATAATATAAACATATATATTATTCACATAAACTTTTCTAGATAATAGTGAAAATTGTATTTAATTTCTAAGAAACATTGCAGTGACATAAACTGGCAAAACATTGTGACTTTATTTTATCCTCTTTAAAGATGACCATGCTGGTAAACCTATTTATCTTGTAAGCTACAGGTTCCTAAATTTACATCTAGAGGTCGTTTTAAACTCATAATATGGCTTTAATGTAGTCATTATTGCCCTAAGGGACAGTGAAAATGGCGCTAAGCAACTGTCCTACATGAGACAACGTTGCGTGGAC
This sequence comes from Habrosyne pyritoides, assembly GCA_907165245.1. NCBI lineage: Eukaryota > Metazoa > Arthropoda > Insecta > Lepidoptera > Drepanidae > Habrosyne > Habrosyne pyritoides. The sequence continues at coordinate 885,993 of OU015594.1, read as the reverse complement.
GCAACTCAGCATACTTTGGAAACTTTGAAATCAAAGCATCTAATTAATATTACGTGATGGTAATCGATGATGTACCGGTTTCCCAAGCCCATGGGAATCAACGTTGCTCGAATAAAAAGTGGTGCAATTGCCCCAGATTCTATGTTTGTTTATGTGTTTGGTAACTGGACATGGAACTGGCCATTGTCACTTAGTTACACTTATATTTTTACAAGCTTCCGCTGGGTCTGTATAGGGGATCACATTTAACTTATGGAAAAAAAAACGGAGCTTTAGAATCCAAATTGCATAGTTTTATTTGTGAGCGGAAAATGTGACTATTCCGTATCATAAACTAAATCATATTCCATTGAGATATCATTTAAGTTTTTCCATGTCTTCGACAACTACCGCATAATATGGGTACCTTTGCTTTAGATACTGACAATATTTGTATAAGTTGATGATAGTTGAAGTTATATATAGATATAAGATGATTACAGAAATGTACGTATTTGTAATACAAACGAAATATTTATGATAAGTTTTCGTTGTGCACCGACTATTCTAAATTGAAGGCTTTTATTTTATTACTAAACAATAAAATGAAATAAAACAGTATCACATACTTACCTGAAACATCCTAACTAATATAATAAATGCGAAAGTGAGTTGGTTTCTTACGTTTTCACGATAAAACGACTGAACCGAGCTCAAATTAGGCACACACACTGCCTATGGTATAGAGACGAACATAGGCATTTCATCCCAAGAACGTGGGTGAAACCGCGTGGGACAGCTAGTTAATCATACTACTATGAAGCGAATACATTTTTTAAACTACTGTATGCATTTCATTACGTATACAGAAGATTTATGTAATAAAATATTGAACATTCCATGCGCACTGCGTAGGTTCTGCTGTTTACCCGGTATGATTCAGGGCAAACGACTAGTACATAATATGGCGAAACTCTCGTCGTCTGGTCACTGATCAAGAGCAACCTTCACGCACTGATTATTTTAACATAAGAAGGTAATTAAACAATACTAGATAAGTGGCATTGGGTTATTATTATGTTCATTTACTTTGGAGATAATCTAAAGATGTTTTAGAATAGACATCTGCAATTTTCTGCACAATTTTTATGAAAGGGTAGTTTGGATGAATGAGATGTCCAAAACTACTTATCGGTTTAAAAGAATCTTTAAATGCTAGAAAGCTACATTGTTCCCAAATGATACAGGCCAAATTTTTACGACGGGAATTCATATATTCTCTCAGGAACGTGGGAAACTACGGGACGGAAGTTATTTATAATTTCTGCGATAAAATGACAGATGATAAATACGTGCACCAAAACTTGGGGTTAGATTGTTTTAGACTAGCGATGATGACTTATCTGCTTAACTAGTTCTAAATCTAGTCCAAAAGGTAAATCACCCTAAGTCTAAGTACTAGAACCCCCTTGTCACGCAAGAGCTTAATTAGCCAGAGTATAGTTTGAATAATCGCATAGGAACGATATAGGTGAAAAGTAATAATAAAAGAAGAGCCGTAACTATACTAGTTGTAAGTCCATAAGTATATGAGTAATCACGAGACTGGTGATTCAGTCCCCTTCTTTAAGACACTTTATTGACCATCTCTTATCAGTTATAGGCAACTTTCCAATGTTCCAATGTATTTCATGTTCCAGGAGCCGGCATTAACGTCCCACCGCCAACCCTCCACGATCCATCCTCAAACGCCCTCACAGACGGCCAGGAAGACGATGGCCAATACCGAGAGGACCCCAAGATCTACGAAGACCCTAAGTACAACGGCAGACAAACCCAGTCCAGACAACCGATATCATCATTCAAGCAGTTCCACCAGCCTTCAGCACCTGCACCTCGTCAGCCGGAACCTCAGTACCAACAACCAGAGCCTCAGTACCAGCAGCAGCAGCAGTACCAGCAACCGCAGTACCAACAACCGCAGTACCGTCAGTCAACTTTCCAGTCTCAGCCGTCTCAGCTCCGTTCATCTCCCGTATTTTCTCAGCAAACGAGTCTATTTGACCAGGCTCCTCAACAGTTTCCCCAAGAGCAGCAGCGTCCCCAGAGTCAAGTGTACCATCAACAGCCCCAATTCTCGTACCAAGCGTACACCCCACAGCCTTACAACCAATATCAGAACCAAAACCAGAACCAGAATTATCAGACCCAGAATTTCAACCCCTTTGTAGGACATCCAGCTCAGAACTTCAATCCTAACACCGGCTCATATTCGATCGACTTTACTGGTTAATGCATCATTATTTGTAGTGTTACATAGTGTACAAAGTATTTTAAGCCTTATTGTTAACTACAAAGGGATGCGAATGATTTTTGTTTACGGTTTTGTATATTTTTAGTGCTAGTCAATGTTTTTTGTAAAATTAATGGAACTTTTCTTCCGTGACTAATATTATTAGTAATAATTATTCAACATTTTATGTACTTCAGATGTATTTATTTAATTAATTTTAATGTTTGTATTTTATATTTCATTAATACATGAAATTTAAATTATAATATTGACTCCCATTCCATATTGATATTATTATTATAATTGTGATTAAAAAGTGGTGTTAGATATCTTGCTACTAAGCCATAGGTCGTGGATTTAATTCCTGCACAGGACACACAAATATGTGTCACGGTATCTATTAAAACTGTATACTAGCTTTCGCCCAGTGGTTTTGCCCGCGTTCCCAAAGGATTTATGTTATCCGCAATGAAATGTTATCAACGTGTGGCATTTATCTATGTGTCAAATTATATTTAAATTAGATCAGCCTTTTTGGAGCCTATTAAAAATTCTAAAATCGATTAGGGATCGTATAAATTGCAGATTTCACATAAATTATGTAATTTATTTGAAATCACACACAGGCTTCAAAATTTTTGGTCTAATACATACATGTGATAGGCCTGTGTTTAAAAATATCTTAGGATATTAGAATTTATGTCCCAATCACAATTTGATTTTAAAAATAATATTTTTAGTTATTGACTACAGAGTCAATACTCCATTTTTGTATAAATCCACATATCTCTTATAAACTCTGATGTATACGAAAAAACAACTTTTTCTTGTAAAATTATCACGTGACAATTACCCTTGAGGTAACGCCTTGTACAGACAACAAAAAAGTTTGGGTTCCTTGGAAAACTTATGATATTTAATGGTTAAGATAAAATATATAATAAAACCTTTCTATAATAGCTATTATGTATAACAACGTACCATTTGAGCTATAAAATAAATTTTAAAAGTACTTTAGTATACACCATACTACCGGCACGCTATGATGGCCGTTTTGACGATTCAGGTTGTCATAGGAAAAGAAACTGTATTGCTTTGGAATAAGGTTGATTTCCATCATCATACAATTAGCTGTTCGATCAATAGATGCACCTTATGTCTGAAGGAATAAAGGTTATTTTTCTTTGTCAAAACGGCCATCATAGCGTGCCGCAAGTATAAGGGAACTCGAACTTTTTAGTTCTGTGTATATTCCTACAATAGTAATGGCCTTCATAAGGTTTATATTCCAATTTCACAAAATGTAGCTCCAAAAGTCACTTACTATTTATATATTTTGTCTTATATTTACTTATATAAGTACATCTATATAATATAAACTAAATATTTGTAGCTGAAAAATAGATCATGCTATCATTGTAGCTGCAGTAACTTTAAATTTGACCTTCATAAGTGCCCTCCGAAGGCCTAAACTGAATAAATGGTTTTGAATTTGAAAAAAAAATTGAAAAAAGATCACTTCAGATCGATCAAACTATAGAACAAGATAGATCAAACTATAAATTGACCAAAATAAAACATTGTACATTTATCCTCATTATTGAAAAAAAGGTTTAGGTAGTCTTGGTTAAAGCCTAAAAAATATCATTTGAACAATAGAAAATGAACTGACGTATTATATTATATATTGAAAAAAATCTGAAGCCAAATAATTACACCAATTATATTTCCGACAATTATTTCTCCTGCAAGGGATTACTAACACTAATAACATGTAACAAGCTGTATATAAAGTACTTTTTAATAAATTAACTGTTATGTAACATTAGAAATAAGAACGTTCGATCAACGATTAAATCGCAATTGAGTTGCGCACGCGCCGGTTACAAAATGGCCGACATGTCACACTTACGGAATTATACGTGTGATGATTTTAGATGATTCAATAAAATGTTATACGAATAATACTTTTGTTTTCTTTTCCTTATTGTTCTGGTGAAAGTGGATGTCTATAAAAATAAATTAAATTGGAGTGCCAGGGATTCGTTCGGGAAGCTACGGCATATCTTCGCGTCAAAAATACCTCAGAGGCTGAAGACAAAGGTCTATAATCAGTGTGTGTTGCCAGTGATGACTTATGTAACAGAGACGTAATTTTTTACTGCTAGTCGTGTACTTAAGCTCAAAATCACTCAGCGAGTTGTGAAACGGGCTATATTCGGAATGTCTCTACGCGACAGGGTCCGAAACGAGGACATCCGAAGAAAAACGAAGGCTACAGACATAGGTCGTAGAGTCAGTCAGCTACTGATAACCGATGGGGAAGAAAGGTCCTCGACTGGCGACCACGTACAGGAAAACGCCGTGTGGGACGACCTGGTCGGAGTCATTGGGAGCCCCTGAATACAGGCAGCTCAGGACCATTCGAGGTGGAAATCCAAGAGGGAGGCCTACGTTCAGCAGTGGACAACCCTGAGCTGATATGATGATTGGCCAAAATATAGTTTAACCCATCCAGGTTAAACATCCCTCGGGATCCCGGATGAAACTGGGAACGGTTAGTAATGTATAATAAATAATAGGTAAATATCTAATATGTACCCCTTAAGATTGGACTTTTAGGTCTATCATCATTTTGTTAATTAAGATTAATTCAGCTCCGATATAATTCTAGACAACCCAATCGATATTTTAAATTAGTTCTACACAGTTGTGAAGAAGAAAGCTGTAGGCAATATGATGGGAAATATATCTGAATTTTACATGCCTACTGTTCTGTGATAACAGGCTAAGTAAACAATAAATAAATATCCTAGACATTCTTTACACGCGGCCATCTGAACCCAAACTAAGTAGAGCTAACACTATGAAAACCAGATCACATTAATCTGGTTTTGGGTCAACTTTTTATAAATACCTATGTATAGAGATAGATCAATCAGACATGTTCACGCACACAAATGTTTGTCCTGGGTGAGAATCAACCCAAGAACTGTGGCGTGGCGGTCAGGGTCTAGCTACCAAGCCAACTGGTCCGTCAAGACATTAGCAATATAAAAGCTGCAGCGGTTAAAAAGCCTAGAAGGTAACTGACTCTCAAGTGCACCTACCGGAATGCACCGGTACATCCAATTACGTTCATAATGATGCAATTAAAGTTAATAAAGGATTTTCATTCGACGTAAAGAATTTATACATGACTAAGTGTCTCCTACGGTTTTACCCGTATTCCCGAGAGATCATACACTTTCCCGGGATAAATAGTATCCTATATGTTATTACAGGGGATGCTCTGACAAACAAAAAACAACAAAAAAAATCTATCTATGTGCTAAATTTCATCTAAATCCGTAGTTTAGTAGTGTTTGAGTGAAAGAGTAACATCCATCTTCATGAACTTTTCATTTATAACTAGCTGTCCCTCGCGGTTTCACCCGAGGGTTGTTATATTTTGCGAATATTGAAATATAGTAGTCTATATGTTATTCCAGGGCATGCTCTATACATGATGTTAAAAAAATCTACGCGTAAAGCCGAAAGGAGGTTAAACGGGGCTTTATAACGAGTCCATTCACAATATTTAAGAACCGTAGTAACGCTTTAAAACTTACCCCAAAAAAAGAAAACAGATTTTTGTGAATAAAAAATAGAAAGTGGACAATTATTAGGTAAAATAGGTACGTAGCTTCTACCTTTCTGTTAAATAATCTGGTTCCCTGATATGACAGCTTACAAGGGTTTTGATAATTAATTATATTTTTACGGGGTATTTTGTAACACGTTGTATACGCGCCAAGTTTCATCAAAATATTAGAAGTAGTATTGGTTATTTTCTGAAGTTTTTACATGAAAGACTTATATATAAATAAATATCCGTATATCCATCCTAACAAACATTCGCATTTATAATATTAGTAAGGATAAGTAACTTTATTTCATCAGCAAAATTGAAGGTAGGTTATGTGCTGGATAATGGTTTTGGAAATATGTTAAGAACTGGTTCAGCCATGGGTCGGAAATTCTGTAGGAGGGAGCTACATCCGCCTCGGTAGTGGGCGGCCTTAGATACCGCACCCTGTGACTCATGCTGTAGTGAGCCAAGACTTTATTTCATCGGTTAGTTGAAGCAATGTGGAACCCTAAATTATTGTGGGGTTAGCTGGGGGTAGCTGCTAAATCAATTTGGTGTTAGCCCAAAGACTTCTCACACGGTCACTGATCTCAAACTAAGCTGAGCTTGTACTATGGAAATCATATCTACATAATATATATAAGTCGAGGAGTGTATGTTCCCTGTGGACTCCAAAACGGCTTTACTGATTTTGATGATATTTTAGGAAATCTTCAGATTAGCCCAGCGGGTGATCCTGTAAAGTTTGTTAGTGAAAACTCTAAATATTAATAAATTTATGTTACCCGAGGACGGGTCGCTAGTAACTGACAGACATGCATACTATTATACATAATAACACGATTCAAAACTATCTGAAGATTAGATTCCATTAGCTAGAAAGCGAGACTAGAATTCAAACAAAAATAATTATAAAAAAGGGATTATAAGTCTAGTCTTATAGAAGTTCGCCCAAAGGGTTACTAGTCCGCAAAATGGGCCAATGTGACATCCGACCGGGTGAAACGTCGAGGACAGCTAGCCAAAATAAAGTATTATGTGTTAAACCGGCGCGCGTAACTTGAGTTTTGAAACGTGGGCCAAAAAAACGTTTAAATTAAAAAAAAGCCGTATGGAGATTTGTAAGAAAAATACGGAATCAAATACACATAAGAGTTACTGGTGCAGTTTGGTATGACACCATAGTTAAAATGTCAAGTGTGCACCAACAAGGCCGTCTTAAAATGACGACAATTACGATTTGTATCGATGTATTGAATTGAGGGCATAATGTACGAAAAGAGTAGTCAGTGAAACACATATATACGAGTATATTAATAGTTTATTTTGAGTCATTACGTTAAACTGCTATTATGCTAATATTATGTCGGTTTGAAGCCATTTATCAAAGGTTCTAAATGTCATCAAGATACTTTTCTCAAAGTAATTTATGTTTTAAACTACAATTTTAATTATAAAATGTAATTGCTACGGTATGCAAAATGATGGTTTCCTTTTCGGGCGAATAATATTTTTCGACATTTTGTGTTTTAATTGTCATCTTAAATTTGAATTGCTGTTTGTATTAATGTATCATGTATGTAATCATATTCAGCAAGTAATATACAACTAGCTTTCCCCCGCGGTATCACACGTTTTCGTGGGATGTAAAATTTTCCCGGGACAAAAAGTAGCTCATATTATTCCAGGGTTTGTTTTATCTATGTGCCAAGTTTCATCCAGTTGTGTTGATCCAGTTAAGTGATGATATGGAAAGGAACAAGGTTTTACGCTGTTCAAGCAACTGCATTTCCCCTAGGTCATTGGTCACAGACTAACAAATGCATTTCTTAAATCAAAGAAAAGCTTGTATATTAACTGTGCAGATGAGCAGAAATAGCGAGTTTTTTTTACCAGCATTTCGAATAAGGCATCAAACATATGCACAAAAATATATATCAGGAAATGAAACCCTAAAAATAGAAACGCATATCCTGGTACAAGTCAGGTCATTTCGAAACCCATTCACTCGTAACGAGATATAATAAAACATTAAAAGATATAACACCTATACTATAACTAATCGGTTAGAATTGTTAAGGTCAACGAAAGACCTCCAAAATTATCCGGCAAGTACATTGGCATGGACTGGATTCGTCTCGCCGCAAGTAATGTAGACCACGCCTTGTGTACAGAGTAATTTGAGGAAATAGAGCCTTTTTTCTGTCTAGTTCACAGATTTTTTCTGTGTGGTGGCGCGATGGCGGTGCAGTGTGCTATCGGCGAGGAATAACACCACCTCAACTCATCTCTAGGGTGTTGTAAGAGGCGACTAAAGAGTATACTGGTGACGACGTGCACATGCATCGTGTCGGGAACATTCCCTTGAAAAAGCATTCGAGAGCAGGCGGCTGACAGTAAAAAAAAACTGCCAAATCTCTTGTAATACGTAATGCCCACCCTGTCAGCAGAAACTGAGGCAGGCAGAGAGTTATTTAAGTAGTCATCGCCGCCTATGGACATTTGCAATCACAGGAACATCATTAATGCATTGTCGACTCAGTTACATTAAAAAAAGTTTTAGAAAAAAGAAATATTTAGTATAATCTGAATTACTTGGCAATTTTTATTAAGTTTAAATATAAAATATTGGGAGAAATATTTCTAAAATAAAAAAATCGTGAGAGTACCATAGCATAATGGAAGGCTTCATTATAATCAATTGCCTACATTTATGTTTATAAATCTGTCGTGTGGACTAGCTTCCAGCTTGTCAGTTTCTTGATATATGAAAAAAACTATTTAACACTTCTGCCTTGAACTTTTCAGTCTTTACTGCGTACGGCCAGTAAGTTAGTTAGTCACACTGTTTAAAATATTTATTTCTGGTTTATTATTTATTCTCTGTCTTACTTGTTTACTCTGTGGAAGTCTCCCAATGGCAATAAAGTTCCATACTGGAGTTTCAAAATGTCACTTCCTAGTAATATAAGTACGAGGCGATAAAACAAGTGCATATACATATGCTTTTTCCTACATATAGCTCCTGTTATGTAAAAAAGCGCACCGACAGTTGAGTGGTAGAGACTCGAGGCCCTGGGATAGCAATGCTTAGACATATTGAAACGGCTAAGAGAGCTATTGCGGCGGATAAGACTTGACAAATTCACATCTCAGGAACGACAACACATCGGCGATGCCCCTGGAGTTACAAATGTCCTAAGGCGGTGGAGATCACTTACAGGTAGATCATCTGCTTTGATTTTGAGATTGTGCGGCCATGTGAAATAAAAAAAAAAACATTTGACCGTACTATAAATAAAGCTTCTGTGACGGTTTTTCAATAATCTAATTACAATACACGCTCCAAAGACCTCGTACGACATAAGTCAAAAAAACATGTTCACTCTGACATTTGGACAAGGCTTTTATTTGCCTTTGAACGTTAGGTACCAATTCTTTATAATAATTCTATTGCGGTGTTAAATTGGGTTCAATTAAGTAATAAGTATGTAAAAATACGTGTTTTTATAAATCCCATACTATCATATAAATAATAAAGAATATAACCATATATTTTTTTAAATTGATAGCTTGTTAAGCCAGCAATTCATTGCCAATTTTGATATAAAGTTTTCGTTACTTCTTTTTTTTATATTTATGCACGGGTAATTCGTGTACGTCTTCAGGTAATTTATAAATTAAACGTATATATTTCCCCTTTGAAGACAAGTAACATGTAAAGCCAGTTAAAGACTTTTTTTATACCACATGGGCCGACAAACATACAGGCAGTGGACTGCTCGATGATAAGTGATCACTGCATTTGGACTTTGCAACACCAGGGGCACATGTTACTTAACAACGTCACGTCTCGGCAACGACAACGCATTGGTGACGTCCCTAGTGTTGCAAATGTCCTTAGGCTGCAGTGACTACAATCACATGAACTATCTGGCTGTTTAACGGCTTTTTTGACTAATATTAAACTCTACACATAAATCTTTCAATACATCAACCTTTATATGAAAGTGCGATCAAGGCCGATATTATGAACTTCCGGGACAATGATTGCATATGTATGACTCGCACAAACGAACTGGTTTCCATTTAAATAGCCTGCACAAAGCCTGAAGGCTTGCGGGTGCGCAACTTCTTGCTTCATAGTACATGTGGCGCCATCTATTATGTACACATGGAACTAGGTGAGCTCTAAGGATACTCTAATGCTAATTTTGCAAAAAAATATGACTAACTTACGCGACTCCTAACATATCGTCATGCACAGAAGAAAGCATGATAAACTTTAGTAGGTAAGACGAGTAAGATGCACAGCGAGCATGAGAGACTAAAAGAGAGTTCAACGCAGGCTGGCTCATATTGAAAACATTGAAAAGGTGTGTATCATTGTAATAAGGAAAAATTTCTAATATCTTCAAGATAAATTAACAAACACTAACCGGTTTATTCTTTTTCTTGGATCCTTTAACATCTCAAGGATCATAGAGCTTCAACTACAGCTTTCCCCTACTTCCAATCCGCGGCGAGGGCGACAATGTCCGGCCTGCTCTTTTCAAGGGAAGCGACTTCTAGGGCCACGGTCTTCAGGCTAGACGAGTAGGCTAGTAGACTTTGGCCGACTTCTTTTTCTTTTTAACCACTGTATTAAACATCCTAAAAATACACGGATACATCAAATATGATCAAAATTGTAAAATTAATATGATTTGAAAGTACCGATCTGACCACAAAGGGTACATTATGCTATACTATTATGACCCCACAACTTACAATTTCTTGCAAAACTCCATTCAAATAACCTTTTTGTCGTTTAATAAAAAGTTGCTGATTTGACATGTCAGTCAACATCCCTAACAACTCTTTCTAATTTACCGCTAGTCTCGCCCTTTTAGTTTGCATGGGGATGGAAACACATATAAACTACATTGGATACTGGTAAATACAGCGTAAGTGTTATTTTAGGTCGAAAATGATAAGAATCGACGCCCGGAGTGCACGGACGCGTAATCAAGATTTGGCTACATTCGTCACTTACTTGCTACCAGCGCTGGTGACGCGGTGTTGAAGTATCCTGGCGAAATATCAAAATGATAACCCAAATAAAAAAAATACATGCTTTAGTGGCAGGTTATTGAAAATCAGCATGTAGTTTTTAGACTTTGCTTTTGTAAGCTAGATACTGCTTAAGTTAGCTTAGTGACTCTAACTGCTACGCCACAGGTCGTGCGTTTGATTCCCACCCATGACAAACATTGGTCTTCGTGAATATGTCTGTTTTTTCTGTCTGGCTGTAAATATCTATATAAGTACGAATAAAAACTGATATACATATGTTGTAGTCTATCAGTTATCTGGTTTCCATAGTACATACAAGCTCTGTTTAGGTTGAGACCAGATGGCCATGTGTAAATAATGTTCTGGGATATTTATTTTGGCTGCTTAATGCCGAGATGTAATAACAAGAGATGTTCAGTATTGCAATATATTAATATGATAAATAACCTCATCATTTACAAAGATATATTCGTATAGGTGCTTGGTTTTATGTTTATCACAGCGGAATATAAATAGTAACAATAATACAAATGTGAGCTAGTTTAACTGTTGAGCTAATAGAGAAAAGAAAGGCCTGTATTAAACTGAAGGTGGTAAGGACACAAGGCTGGAGTCATACTTATTGTAGGATTCTCATCCATGACTTTCAACTGTACTACCACTGAGCTTTATCGGAATGCATCTTTTTCTGTACAAAAACAACACCATCACAAAATAATAATAATAATAATAAATAATAACAATAAATATCCCGGGACATTCTTTACACACGGCCATCTGGTCACAAACTAAGCAGAGCTTGTACTATGGAAACCAGATAACTGATATACTATATATACAACTTTTTTTTCTTTTCTAAATACATACTTATATAGATATTTACACCCAGACACAGAACAAACAGACATGTACATGCACACAAATGTTTGTCCAGGGTGGGAATCGAACCCGCGATTTTAGGTTTGGTAGTCAGTCGCTAACCACCAAGCCTTCACCCACGTTTACTAGGGATGTTACATTTTCCTGGTATAATCCATTGTGCCAATCCAGGTTATAAACTATTTACGTGCCATGTTTCATTCAAATCCGTTTAGGAGTTTTTACGTGTAAGAGTTGGTAACAAACATACATCCATCTCCATAGTGCTTCGCATTTATAATATTCTAAATTCGGTAAACCGTTCATTGTTATATTTCTCCAATATTTTAATGAGAGCCAAAGCCTACTAATAATATAATAAATGCGAAAGTTTGTATAGATGAATTTTTGTTACTCTTTCACGCAAAAAATACCGAACGGATTTGAAACTTGGCACATATATAGAAAATGCCCTGGAATAACACATAGGATACTTTTTGTGCCAGGAAAATGTTACATCCCTCGTGAACGCGGGTGAAACCACGGAGGGTAGGATAGCTTGTAAATTAATATAAACCTTCACAATTAAATAGAAAAATAAGTAAATAAAAGTGCAGAGATAGGTGCAGTGATTGCTGACCTTTGCCTCAAAGAATGCAGACTTACGCGCCGAGGCAGGCAGGTTTAGAAATTTTCTACAGCTAAATAATAGTTGTTTTACATTTACAATATTACCCGAGGCGATTCGCTTATTGTATTTAAGATGGTTAAATACATAGCCGTTTTATAAATTCCGAAAAAAGTTGGAGTTGGTTGAAGTAGTCCAAAATCCATAATCATCATTGCAAAATTCATAATATTAGATTATTTTGTACCACATGAGTCAACAAACAAGTAGATGTTTCACCTGATGGCCAGAGGTCACCGCCGCTTCTGGACATTTGCAACACCCGGGTATCGCCAGAGCGTTGTAGACCCTGAGATGTGAAGTTGTTGAGTCTCACGTAAAATGTTCACCAGCTCTCTTACCTTTCTAACCAAAACACAAGTCCACCACTACTTCCTCGGACGAGCTCTACTACTCATATATCACATGGAGAGTTTTTATACGCATAGGGATAATGTCCAAAGAGGCCGATCAACGAAATGATTACTTGCACCTGCTTGGAGATTGTGCTATACCCTCGGAATCGAAGTGGAAGCCGATTTCTTATTACATTGTCGATGTCAAGACTGTTATCTCTATCTGCGCCCGCGCCGAACGATTTATCCATTATGAAATCGGCTTTATCTTTAAATTCGAGAAATTATTTTAAGTAGGCCTTCACAGGCACTTATAAATGGCCAGACTCTAACGCTGGTTCAGAAGGGTGGTTTTTCTAAGAAGAGATAGTTAGATGATTCGGATGCTATTCCAAAATTTCTGGATTTTTTTAATCACCATTGAATATGGCGCCGTATTAACGCCGTCGTCGAGACCTAATAGGCCCCTTTTGACGCCTAGGAGTGTTGTTATAGAGAAAATAACTCTAAAATATAACTATATCACAAAAATATTAAATATTATAATTATAGCTCTCAAAACGGTTCTTTTAGATGTCGAAAACAATAGTACCGAAACTTTTATTCATTTAAAATTACACAAAAACACATAAAATGATTACATAAAGAATAGAAGGCGATATTAGAAATACCAAAAAGGGATCTCCTTAATACAAAACCACTATAATCGACGTCAAGGTTGACTGACGAGCAGACAGAAAGTCCACATGATGGTAAGTGGTCACCGTAGTATTATACCTTTGCAAAGGTTAGGGATTGCTGATTTATAAACAGCATAGTGCATTTTACGAACTGGTTTAACGCCTGATTCAAATTGAGTCGGCTAAGTAATGATTTTATAATGATAAGCAAATGGAAACAAATGTCCATTAGATGTCATTAATCATTCGAATGTCGCTTATAGACTAGCAGCCCTGGTACTCAGCCCTCAACAAAAATGTGGTTTTTATTCCTAAAGTCATATTATTATTTACTCATCTCTAGGTTGTCAAAAGAGGCAACTAAAGAGTATAACCGATGACTTGTATGTCCGTCTCCAAAGAGGGGTTGGTGTCGGGCAGGCGGCTGTCCGTAATTTGCCAAATCTCTTATAATACGTAATGCATTGAAGGGACAGAGAGCTTACATCAACGTATTGCACTGATACAGGCACGCAGATGATTAAATAAAGATTCACTTTATTTTATAACTTGTAGCTTGTACTATGGAAACCAGATAACTGATATACTACATATACTTTTTTTTTCTAAATACATACTTATATAGATATTTACACCCAGACACAGAACAAACAGACATGTTCATGCACATAAATGTTTGTCCTGGGTGGGAATCGAAACCGCGACCTTCGGTTTGGCAGTCAGAGTGCTACCAACCCGAACCACCAAGCCAACTAGCCTGTCTTTGTTAGACTATTTGATCTCATTCTTACGGTAGTTAGTGTAATGTGGCCAAAAGTGGTAATGTTTATAATATTAACAAGGGCAAATACTATTTATGAGTGAGTATCGCTAGTAGATTTTCGAATGCTGAACTTTTCCATACTGCTAAAATAAGTTTAATTTCAAAGTGAAAACTTATTTAGCACCGTTGAGATTCAAAACTCGATGAAATGAAAAAGGGACAAACATCATATCTGTATAATATGCATATATAGGCCAGTTGGCTTGATGGTTTGCGACTCTGATCGCCGAGCCGAAGGTCACGGGTTCGATTCCCACCAGGGCAAATATTTGTGTGCATGCACATGTGTGTTTGTTCTGTGTCTGGGTGTAAATATCTATATAAGTATGTTTTTCGAAAAAAAAAGTTAAATAGTATATCAGTTTGTCAGCTTGGTTTCCATAGTAAAAGCTCTTCTGCTTAGTTTGTGATCAGAGTGTATTTAGAGTAGTAGAGCTCTTAGTGCAGAGTTCGTCCGGGGAAGTACTACCACCTTACCCATTTCCGCCGTGAAGCAGTAGTGCAATTGTATTACTGTGTTTCGGTTGGAACCTTACCTTTCCAACCGAAACACAGTAATACAATTGCACTACTGCTTCACGGTGACCGGTGAAATTACAGGCACATGAGACTTAACAACTTCACGTCTCAGGGTCGACAACGCATTGGCGATGCCCCTAGTGTTGCAAATGTCCATAGGCGGCGGTGACCACTTACCATCAGGTGGACCGTCCGCTTGTTTGTCGGCCCACGTGGTATAAAAAAAAAAAAAAAAAAAGATGGCTGTGTGTAAAGAATGTAAATATTATTATAGAATTTAGCCTGCGAGAGACTAAGGTAGCTTACAGAAAGTTCCGAAATTGGTAGGTCAATCAAATGTAATCATTCTAACAAATGTTACTTGAAGATACGCCAATTGAAACTTACATTTAAGTTAACATTGTATTTCTAGGTTAAATCTTATAATATTACTTCTCTCAACAAAACACAAGTTTGTTCACGTAAGCTAATAATATCCGCACTTGATAACCGCGGCGTATCACATCACTATTATTCGTATGTATTTATTCACAGTAGCATTGCATTGACGTGCATCTAGTCCATGCGTGTACTACAGAAGGAGTAGGAAATTCATCTAGAATCAGTAAAAGGACGGAAGTCTTGGCCTAGGGTGTGGTCTAATAGAAATTTGATCAAGATTTAATATTAAGAATTTCAAAATGTCCAAGAAAAAAGGTTGTAGTTACATATCCCATTCTCCGGACACGGCCTTATTTGTGGTTCCAAACGAAGCAGAGCTTGTACTATGGAAACCAGTATACTTCTTTTTAAATGTTCCCCTTTAAATACTAGCATACTCCTATGGTTCCCACGGAATCGGATTGAAAGTACTGTATGTGCTATACCATGCCCTGCAGTAGTTAAAATGCAATACTTTCCACCTGTCAGACCCTTTGTGATCCATATTATAATAGTCATCCACCTCCAAGCAGGATTTATTTATTACTAGCTGTCCCCCGCGGTTTCACCCGCGTTCCGGGAGTCTGTAATCCGCGAATCGTCAAACGCGCGTACCCCTCGTACGCGCGATTACTATTCAAAAGGAACATTTTTCCCCGTTCTTACCACTATTTTCATTGATGCTCCATTGATGGTGGTAGCGTGATGTTATATAGCCTATAGCTTTCCTCGATAAATGGACTAAAATAATTTTTCAATTCGAACCAGTAGTTCCTTAGATTAGCGCGTTCAACCAAACAAACTCTTCGACTTTATATATTAGTATAGATTTGGAATTGTTTATACATATATATCTTATGAAATTAATGTTTGTCTGTATGTCCTGTATAGAATTGTAAACTATGCAACGGATTTTAATGCAGTTTTCAGCAATGGGTAAAGTAATTCAAGAGGAAGGTTTATCTACTAAATATCCCGGGACATTCTTTACACAAGATCTCAATCTGATCCCAAACCAAGCAGAGCTTGCACTACGGAAACCAGATAACTGAACTGCATATACAACTTTTTTTCTAATTATATAGTAAGTTTTATGAAAATCTTTTCAGAACATGTCACTCGTTTTTGCATTTATAATATTAAAGAGATTACTTAAGTCTGTGAGAAAATTTATACATATGTACCTAACACTAAGCAAAGCGGTACAATATCAATCTTTGTCATTTATCAATTCAATAATTAATTTTACTATTAAATAAACGTTATTTATTTATTGTAAAACTGGGATCTTATTTGATAATAATCTGTGTATGTAATAGGAGTACATATTATATTTTGTTTGATTTTAAAACAATCATAGACAATTTTTTTTATTAATCATCAAAATAAGTGAACTTGTCCACGACGGAACGGATACGGTATATGCGTTTGGGGTGAGAGTTTGTGCCAATACTTGTTGCCAGTTTTTTTATTTTTAGTCGTTGCTGTATAATCTCATAACTGTCAATATAAATGTATTAGAATGAAAGGTCGTATTCAGTGAGTATTAAAAACCCATAATCTAAAAATGTCTGCCTGTTTGTTTTTCCGACTACTCAATAGATTTCGATGCGGTTATTACCATAATTTAGGGAATTTCATACGAAAGGTTTCTGTATATTGTATATTCAGATATTATTTAACTCTGGCAAAGCCGGGATGGGTCGCTAGTATATTCTAAATTGACTTTTCAAGTTACGCTCCGAGACCGCATCTTCGCAACCTTGGAGCAAAATGCGTGAAATTCATATAATTTTTGAGATTATAGTCAATAATTAAATTAATAACTTCACTTACCCTATTATTTTTCATAGCAACAGCACCCCGAAAAATATTAATTTTAGTGAAAGGTCCGCCCTGTGAACACTATATAAGCAACCAGCGGCCGCGCCGCGCCTCCGACTTGACAACATGACGCCGCTAGTACGATTGGTACGTTTAAAATTATGTTCTAAATTTGAAATTTAAAAAATATCCTTTTTTAGCGTTCGTGAAATAATCCTGGCTGTTGTTTTAGGAACCCTCGTAATTTAAACAAAAAAATTTATAATCGTTTAATTCGATTTATTTTTTGGGAATTTATGCATGTGTTCTATTGTTTAATTCCTCTTTTCTCGTAATTAAATTTTAATGATAGAGTTCCAAATTTGTTTTTTTATTTTTATTGGTTTTTTTGCGAGCAAAGAGGTCGGTGTTATTTTTAATTATCTTTTCGAATGTAAACTTTCAGTGATTAGTGTGAAATATTTGTACTATCAAAGTGAAATTTTATTACGATATGAATGCAAGATAAGTGATATGTGACGTCACGGTGGTCTGGTTTCTTTGTTCACTCAGTTAATTGGACCCATAGTGAAGTGTTAATAGCATGAACCATGCAATAGTGTTGTGTTGCCGGGTTTGGTAATACTTTTTTTTATCAGAATCCAACGTAGGGAAAGTGGTTTATGTGAATTTCAAAATTTATAATATGCGTAATCAGTTTTTACTTTAATACTGTTGCTCCATTTTCTCACATCGCGTTTGTTTTTGTGTTATGAGTTGTCTAATTTCAGTCTGCCTTTGTTATAGGTTTCTGAATCGTTCTACCAATCAAATAATATTAGATTTCCATTAGAACCGAGAGCTCTATTATTATATTAAGGCAATATTACATTGCTTAAAGAAAAGCTTTTGCGAAAAGCATAATTCTCTGTTTAGTAAAGAAAAAAAAAATAAGCAACAAAACTAAAAGCTCATGGCTTCATATAGCGTAGGTTCGAATCCCTCTATTGCACAGTAGTTTAAAATGTGAATTTTCTTTACAAAGCGTTTAAAATTATATCACCTACCCAATCTTGGAGCCCAGTAAGTTTGCAAACCGCTATGCAATGCAGTTCTAAGTTACTTGGTACTATCACGCCCTGTTATCAGGTTACTGACCAACGATAATCATGTAAATTGATCCTTAATACATCTAGGGTTGCCAGGTGTTAATAATTTTATTACCAGAAATTTGGTGATTTGTATACATGTAAGTACATGAATTTTCTTTCAATAAAATCACTCACGATTTTCAATTTTATTGCTATGCAATAGACGTTTTATTCATAGTTAAAGAAGTTTCGAAATTATTATACCTAGCTTCCACTCGTCAAGTCCCTTAGTATGAATTCAGTATTAAGGTCGTTCCAAAGTTACCAAAAATGGAATTACAAATATTCACATTAACAAAATATATATTAAAGAGAATATTTTCAGTAAATCGAAGCTCATCATTCATAAAATTTCATTGTTATTTAGTAGTAATACATACATTTGTTCGATGTCAACATTCTATATCATTATGATTTCCAAGTAGAATACATACAGTACATAAGCTTCGAATGCCATTATCACAAAGTGCTTTGTTTTGAAATCACTGATTTATTTTTTTCTATTATCTGATATATAATATATCCTATAGGTTTTGTGTACTTTCCACAGGCCATATCATGACTTACCATGGTTCGACTATGGTCAAATACAAGTCTTTACAATATAAAAAAAGCCCTAACACTGAAACTGATCTTCCAAAACTTAGATACAATTTCATTCGGTAATTTCAATAGTATTCATCAGCCCCTATCGCATCCCGTCAATTACCAGCTAAAGTGACTTATAAGAGCTTGTGAAAGTCTACAAAAATCAATTATATTTTTTATTTAATAACCATCTGGTGTAAAATAAATTTTATTGATCTGGCAACCCCTATCACTACCGGTAGTGCGCACACGCAGCCAGTGAACGGCCCGCGGACCGGACCGTGGCCTCTAAATGCAACACTTTCCATCTGTCAGACCCTTTGTGTCGCATATTATAATAGTCGTCCACCTCCACGCAGGATTTATTTATTATATTCGAAATTGTATATATAGGTATCTTATATATATTTTGTACGGTCAACAGCTTAAGTAAATATATATATAGTAAATTAATATCCTTAGACATTCTTTAAACACGGTTACGTAAATGTCTGTGTATAAAAGCCATAAAAGGCTAACCTTCTTGTTCTTACGGTTATCTGATCCCAAACTATGCAGAGCTACTATGAAACCAGATAACTTATATACCTACTACATAGCCAATATCAATTCCCAGACACAGAACAACCAGACAACTTCAGACACACAAACGTTTGTCCTGGGTTGGCATCGAACCCACGACCTGTGGTGTGGCAGGGTCTCTAACCAGCAAGCCAAGTGATCTGTCAATTTACAAATCGCATGCTTACTTTACGTATTATGGATGTCAGTTGTGTTTGCTGTTGTAGGAAGTAACTTTGTTGCCGACTGTACAAGTATATTTTTCACCAAATATCATTGCGCTTTACTGTATCCTTTTTTTGTGATTTGGAGGCTCTACTTCGAATTGGGTTTAAGAATTGGCTTGATTTTATTTAGATCATACTTCGTCACTCTGTTGATAATTCAGTGTGTGAGGTCCAATACGGATCAAGACGGACAAAGGGTCATAGACACAGACTGCTAAAATCATATCCCTATTATTCTTGTCGTAGTCGGGTAACACACTATTGTTTTGTATTCGATTTGATATTGATGCATAGTGACTAATTTAAAAGATTAGAATATGTAATACTAGCCGTCCCCCGCGGTTTTAACCCGCGTTCCCGAGGAAGTAACATTTTACCAGCACAAAAAGTAACCTATATTACTTCTAATTCCTCCAAGAATATGTATACAACGTTTCATGATGATCGGTTAATTATTTTTCGCGTGAAAGCGTAACAGACATAGCGTACATTCACATTTATAATATTAGTAGGGATTACAAACAGAGAGCGCGTCTTTTGTAGGTTTGTTTACATATTGGGGGAATCTCTAGGACCAGAACACCTATTTAAAAAGTCCTTTCGCCATTTAAAAGGCATAGTATTTCAGATAGACGCACGCAATTATAATCTAGGGATACATTAAGCGGGAACGATTGAACCAGCGGAACGTAAAACAAGTGTATTAAAGTAAAGTAGTGTTCTAATAAAAACACATTAAATCTATTGCCAAATATCATTCAATACCAATAACTCACAATGAATAACGAGGAAATAATGTAACTTGGCATGTGGAAATACAAGTATTTGACACGTAAAGCCATCTATGCGTGAACTTACAACACTTTTAAGTAAGCGTTCAAGTTATAGTTGTATAGCGAGCTTTAGTTAAAAAAAAACTACATGGGCTGACAAACAAGCGGACGGTTCACCTGGTCTAAGTGGTCACCGCAGCATATGGGTATTTGAAACACTAGGGGCATCGCCAATGCATTGTCGACCCAGAGTCGTGAAGTTGTTAAGTCTCATGTGCCTGTAACATAATTTCACCGGCCCCCTTAACTTTTTAAGCGAAACACAGTAATACAAGTGGACTACTCTGCACTAAGACCTCTATAACTCAACTATTTGTGCGCCTAACGCTTGAGTATTTCAAAGACGCAATGTTGCCAGTATTTTGGGCATTTGACAGCGATCTGGGTGAGCTAGCTTTTATTTTTATTTTTGTGTTTATTTTGTTTGTGGCTTAGCTATTTAAAGCTATAATTGTATTCTTATTTTAGTTCCAGTTTGTAAATTGAGTGTACTGATAAATTTATCATAAAATAGCTGTCCCCGCGGTTACACCTGCGTTTATCGATTTCATATATAGCCTATAACCATCTAGGAAAAATTCCGTTTCGAATGGTAGCAGTCCCACCCCGATATGTTCAGTAGTTTTGAGGTAATGGTGCGTCAAATTTACCCTATTTTCCTTTTATACTAGTATAAAACAAGGTCGCTTTCTCTGTCCCTATGTCCCTATGTATGGTTAAATCTTTAAAACTACGCAACGGATTTTGATGCGGTTTTTTTTAATAGATAGAGTGATGGAAGAGGAAGGTTTATATGTATTAGTATCTACATAGCACCTGAGCGAAGCCGGGGCGGCTCGCTAGTATATATATAAAGATTTAAAAGCAAGAGTATATAGATCTAAACACAAAAATTATCCGCTACCCCTCATTACTTACACTTCAACCGAAATCTAGTCTGTTGAAAATAAAATACATGAAATTTCACGCAAAACGTAGGCGTGGTGTCAAGGCCTCGAAGTTATTTCACTGCCACTTTGCCAATTTTATTCGTTAATTGAACCACATATTTTATAAGTGACCCAGATCAAGTGTGATATGTTGCTTGAGAGTTTACGTTACGAGCCAGTTCTCACCAACTGCGGCATGGTGATTAGAAGCCCTGGGGCTCGATTCTGTAAGGAAAATGACAAGATCGAGGATGTTTCGTCGCGGCTTCCGTGCTCTGTCTCTTTAGCTAGCAACGCTAATACTACTAATCACGTGAGATAAACTCTCCGAGACCTCTGTGAAGCGGCTCGCCGACGAAGTTTGTATTAGCTGAATAAGGGGGCAGGACAAATATCTGTGACATGTCTGTGTGTTCTGGTTCGTCGTTCGTATTTTAAAGAAACAAATTATTGGTATAAGTGTTATATCAGTCATCTGGTTTCCATACTACTTACACATAAATTGCGACAGTAACTCTGTCAAACAGTAATAGTTTCAGTAACTTTAAATTTGACCTTCGTATGAGCCCTCCGTGGTCCTAAACTGAATAAATGGTTTAGAATTTTAAATTGAATTATAAAAGTCGTATTTTCACGATTAAATTATTTATTGTATTAGCTCTAGTACTGAGCCTCATATTCCACCGAACATATTTTTAATATTGCTCACTATAATATAAGTGATGATTAATACCTCTATCATAGTTTCCCGTTGTTTCCGTTTCCGTTTAATGCTATTTGATGAACTTTAATATTATATATAAAAAAAAATGTTTGCAGTTCACACGCGGTACAGGTAACACTTTCAGAAAACGACTTATCTCATCTTAAGATTTATTAATTTATTTCCATAGATACAACTACTTTTACAGGGTAGATACCCTATTGCATAAGTGTCGAAAAACTAACAAAATATAAAACTTAACAATTTAATTAAATTAAAAATTTTAAGATTTAGATATTCCTCTATTTATTTCATATAATGTTTGTCTCTTTTTAAAGCCACTTTTCGTTCCATCGAAGTTTCAAATCACAAAGAAAAGAAAATTTCACAAAAAGGAAATTAAATCTCCGTTATTTTTACAGGAAAATCCATATTTGTACTCCTCAAATGTCTAATATTGATTCTGGTCGAATTTCAACCAATGGAGACTATAAGTTGTTGTAAATGCAACATGTTTGTGTTCCAGGCGGTACTTGGCCTCCTGGTGTGTGCGCACGCGCAGTACACCGAGGAGCGAGCTCAGAGGTACATCGCTTCAGAGCCCAAGAATACCACACCAGTACCCATACTTAAACAGATCAACAGGTAAACTATCTTATTAATCTTACAGGCCAGTTGGCTTGGTGGTTAGGTTTTGGCCACATTACACTAACTACCGTAAGAATGAGATCAAATAGTCTAACAAAGACAGGCTAGTTGGCTTGGTGGTTCGGGTTGGTAGCACTCTGACTGCCAAACCGAAGGTCGCGGGTTCGATTCCCACCCAGGACAAACATTTGTGTGCATGAACATGTCTGTTTGTTCTGTGTCAGGTTGTAAATATCTATTTATGTATGTATTTAGAAAAAACAAATGTAGTATATCAGTTATCTGGTTTCCATAGTACAAGCTCTGCTTAGTTTGGGATCAGATGGCCGTGTGTAAAAGAATGTCCGGGGATATTTATTTATTTATTTATTTACTATTATTATAAACTAGGTGTGCCCGGATTATCACCCGCTTTTCCGAGGATTGTAGTTTCTGTCCTAAGAGAAACCGTTGATAACCAGTATATTGTAATTACTTATTCGGCTATTCGGGCTCGAGATAAATCCAAAGTACAAAGATCATTGAAATCTGTGCAGCCGTTCTTGAGTTATAAATGGTGTAACTATCACTACTTTGTTTTATATCCTACTGCGAATGTATGAATGTTTGTTACACTTTCACGCAAAAATATCTTTGTAAATTTTAAAATATCATTAAAATACGACAGTTTTACTGTTGCCAAAATGGTACATTATAACTAGCTACAGTCCTGCAGTTTCACCTGCATTCCCGAGGTATCTAACGTTTTGCGGAATAATAACATAGCCAATCTCACTCGGGAATTGTGTATCATTCCATCAGTGAAAGAACTATCGAAATCGGACGAGTAGCTTCGGAGATTACCTCCAACATCCAAACTTCATCTATAATAATAATTATTATTGAAAATGTAATTTAAAGATCTACAGGTAATAAGCAACCATAGCTCTTCAAATAGGTTAATCTGTCTCTTAGGAACTGGCGTCTTCCCATTCCAAGATTTTATGCATTTAAATGCAAAGTATTTAAGGACTTACGAGGTAAAAACTTGTGATGGCTGACACAATGTTTACGTGTTTTGTTAGGTATCACAAACATAGATGGCACTGACTTACATCGCGCTATTGTTTGGTTATCACGGATCCAATATAAGCATATAGTGAGTCTCACAGATCGTCCTTTCGGTTGAGAGCCCTAAGCGCTCACCAAAATTATCCGCGTAAGGGTGTCAGAGCCATCTGAGACCTTCGTCACTTCAAAAAAAAATCACAGATCGTCTTTCAAATATGGCTCACATTATAACAGTGTGTTAGGTTGCCAATGAACAAAAAACAAAAAAAAAAGATTTAACCTTCCTTTAGAAAGGTTTATTTATGACTGAATGTACTACGACCTTACTCCTTACTCATTTCCGCCGTGAAGCACAGTAATACTACTGTGTTTCGGTTAGAAAGGTAAGGGAGCCGGTGAAATGGCACCTGAGACATAACAACTTCAAGTCTCAGGGTCGATAACGCATTGGCGATGCTCTGGTGTGGCAAATGTCCATAGGCGGTGGTGACCACTTATTATCAGGTGGACCGTGTGCTTGTTTGTCGGCTCATGTAGTAAAAGAAAAAAATAATAAAAAGTATTATTCATGCGAATGTTTGTGAGGTTGGACGGATGTTTTATAATCTTTCACGCAAAGACTACTGAACGGATTTGGATGTAACTTAGCAGTTAGCACATAGATAGAATGTATCCTGTATTTACATTTTGGATACATTTTTATTTAGGGAAATATAACATTCCTCGGGAGAACGATTAATGACTAAAGTTTAGCGGGTTGCTTTTATAGTCTCGATACTAAACTATAACAGTGACCTAACACCGAAACCATCGATCGGTACTGAAAAGTCTTTAAGATATGACTGACGTAATACCTCAACAGAAAAGAGCACTGACCCCAAAATCCAAATAGAACTACATAATAGACAGGCCAGTTGGCTTGGTGGTTTACGCTCTGACTGCCAAACGAAAGGTCGCGGGTTCGATTCCCACCCAGGACAAACATTTGTGTGCATAAACATGTCTGTTTGTTCTGTGTCTGTCTGTAAATATCTATATAAGTATGTATTTAAAAAGTAGTATATGTAGTATATCACTTACCTGGTAGCCATACTACAAGCAATACACTCTGCTTAACTTGGGATCAGGTACCCCTGTGTGAAGAATTTCTTGGGATTTATAATAGGTAGTGGAAATATACCTATTTTTCTACATTGCTATTCTATCCTATTGTACACTAGCTGTTCCCGGCATACATTGCAGTGCGACTAAGAATTTTATAATAATTTTTAAATCTTTAAATAATATGTTTCCTAGCTGTAGTTAGCCCCTTAGGTGGCGCTGTTGTTGAGATTTTACTTTTGGGTCTGAGATCCGATAGTGAAGTTACTCTTAGCTCATAGCGCCACCTACTGGGCCGAACAATGTCTACCATTTAGCTAGTTCTATATGAGTTAATAATCATAATTTCAGGCACAATGAGGATGGCTCATACACGTATGGGTACGAAGCTGCTGACGGCTCCTTCAAGATCGAGACCAAGTCCCCCGCCGGGGAGGTGAAGGGAAAATACGGGTACAAGGATGATACCGGCAAGGTAATGATTTCTGTGAAGTATTATTTAGCACACAGCACAGAACGGTGAACCTTCGGTAATCCGACAAAGGTTTTGCAGGGCAATGTCGGACTATCGAATTAGTCGGGTTATAGAGTGGTGTAAAACCCCCTATAGTCCGGAATTTTTGGAAAAAGACACCTTGTAATCGACAAATTACAGATCGAAATGATAAAATTCTATCTGAACTACAAATCACCTACACTTGTGAAGATTTGCCAAAATAATGATCGTTTACATTCAACGATAGGCGTGTCGGATAACAGGGGGCGCCGGATTACACAGGGTCCGGATTAACGGGGTCCACTGTACAACAAAATGATTAAAAGTAACAGACACAAAGATTTCAATCCGGCATTCCCAAGCATGAGTACACTACACGACAAATCAATGTACAACAAGGCAGTGGCCATGTTAGTAAGATGTTAGTAAATTTATTATAAACAGAAATTTTAAGTATTGAATTGAATACAAATAATGTAAATTAATGGAACACGAGACTTAGGAACTTCACGTCTCAGGGTTGACTATTGCTAAAATTTATCGTAGCATAGTAATTGCTTTATAGTAGAAGCAAGGCCGGCCACCATGGAGTCGTGAATCTGTCGTCAATACCATCGATGATAGCCAATTTCCTTAGTTGGCAACATATTACCTATCGGGGATGATCACCTACAAATACAATACAATATAGTAGAGATGAATCAGAAATCAAGATTAAATAAAGAGAATAATTAATTTAAACACCTATGTTGTCAATAATAAACAGACCACCATCCTATCCGAAGATGTGTTAAACAATGTAAATGCAAAATTCAACTCAATCGGTGGGGCAAAAGGTGAAAAAACAGTTGCAAGATTAGCCACCCAAAATACCAAGTAATATGAAATGTTAGTTAAATTAATAATCTTATACCCCTAGATATACGAAATAAAATTAAAAATATTGCATTAAAATAACACGCGGTAGAAGTGAAACTATTACAAAGCTAGCTATCTCATTCTCTCGCAGGCTAAATCCTATAAATGTATATGTTGGTCTCTTTTTTTGTGTCAGTTTCGACTTCAAAAACTGCATACCAATAATATGGAAGGGCTAAAAGAACAATTATGAAATGTACCTTATTTCCTTACAGCTTAGAGTGATAGAGTACGGCGCCAACAAGTACGGTTTCCAGCCAGCTGGCGAGGGCATCACTGTGGCCCCCCCTACCCTCGTCGACGAGTCCACCAGGCCTAGCAAGGTATGAAACCTTCAACTTATCAATGGTTTTTTTATTATTTCTTTTTAAATTTTCTACGTGGTCCTAACTATTTAAGGACTATATGGTATACTAATGTAAAATCATATTGTTTTGCATTTTTATAGCTAATTATCTTTCCACGCTTGTTCAGCTCGATGTTTTGAGTTGAGGCTTGTGATTAATATATAGTATTACATTTCTGTTTTTATCTACTTTTAAATTGCATAAATTTTAAAATGTATAACTTAAAAATTAACTTCAATTTAGTTACCGTTATATTTGTGCATTATACATGTAGTGTAAGACATTTAGGCTTCGGATGGTTGTCAAATTGAATTCTCCTTCATTTTGTCACCTGTTTCTACTATAATGCTTCCTCTAATCAGACCTTCTGTCGACCATATTATTATTCTCTCCTTTCATCCATAATAGAGCTGTGGTAACGGCCACGGTGACAAAGAAGTATACCTGATAACTAAAAAAAAAAATATTTAATGCACCACATACTATAATATTTATAATACTCTACATATTACAAATGCGAAATTTTGTGACGATGGATGAATTTTTTCCCTTTACGCAAAGTCTACTGAATGGAGTTGGATGTAACTTAGCACGTAGATAGAATATATCCTATATTAATATTTAGGATATATTTTTATTCCGGGTGATAAAACATTCCTCGGTAGAACCGGTAGTATCGTGAGGGACAGCTAACACCAAATACTGATCACGAACACGTGATCCATACAATCGTATTCCTTATACATTTATGTCTATATAAATTCAAACGATTGATCAAAACATTTTTTTAACATTAATCATCACATTGCAGCAAGGAGGTCGCTCACAGTCCACAGACTACGATTACGATGAGCCTGCGCCCCCACCCCGTTCGCAGCCTCAGTACCGCCCTGCGCCTCAACCTCAGCCGCGCCCACAGCCACAGCCCCGCCCTCCGCAGCCGCAGTATAGGCCGGAGCCCCAGCCACAGTATAGGCCGGAGCCACAGCAGCAGTATAGGCCACCACAGCAACAGCAACGTCCCGCGGCGCAGCCGCAGTACAGGCCGCAGCCCCAATCAGCTCCGGCACCGCCTAAGGTAGGATTTAGTATTATATAGAACACTTACAAGCTAAGTGGGGCTGGTTCAAATACTATTTGAGACAAAGACCTCCACTTTCGGCAATAAACTAAGCAATTACTATTTTCAAAACAATATTTTATAGATAAAGATGTGTCCTACAGAAGCGAGGGTTACACACAAGCATTGTCGTCATTAAAATTATCGTTAATGTTGTAGAAAGCCTTCTGTACTAAAACCGTTGAATTGTTTTCATAATTTTTTGTGAAAGCAATTGTAAAATTGTAATATGCATGTTTGCCTGGTCCCTGCTCTATCTGATTAATTGCCCCAATAAATAGTAAGCAAACAAAAAGGTACCGTACAACCATTCTAATATAGTACTTTCAATTTCAGCCTGCATTCTTCTCCGGAGCAGCGCCAGCACCAGTCGATAATAACTTCTTCAGTCCAGAACCCGCTCAGCCGAGACAGTACAAGCCTAAACAGGACTTCAGACCTGCCCCACAAATCCAGCAGTTTGCCCCCAAACCGCAGATTGAATACCAGGACTTTAACAACCAGGCTCCTGCTCGCTTTGCCCCACAACAATTTCCCCAACAAAGGAATACCCAATCTTTCTCTATGCTCGATCAGTTGCTGAAAGAATATTCGCTGCCCCAAGGTGGTGCGGCCCCACTCCACGACATCACGTTCGGATCCTATTAAGTTTAAGTCGAATTTCAAATCTCATTTTGTAAATATGTAGCATATTTCTTTTTATAATTAAAAAAGTAATTTGAGTTATTTTCCAGTTTTATTTTTGGATTCCGAACCTTATTTTAATAACCTAAAACCTCTGACGGGAACTGATGATTCCATGAGCTAATTAAATACATCGTGAATGTGCTTGTGATTTAAAAGGCCTGTTTTGACAGCTAAGAAAGTCAAAGGAAAATCAACTTTATTATACCAATGGTTAATTGAATGATACTGATGAACCATGAAGTTCAATAGAATTGTTGAGTATGTATATCCTTGAACACTATCTACACACGACCCGGCCCTCTGATCACAAACTAAGCAGAGCTATGGAAACCAGATAACTGATATACTAATTTTAAAATTCATACTTGTACACAATTACATCCAGATATAGAACAAACAAATATTTACAACTGGTTCATCAATAACATTTATTTAATTAGTTTTCTAAAAAGGCCCCAAAGTCTTACTATCCCTGCGTATCATAATAAATAAAATACACATAAACTACTCAAAGATTGTTATCCGAATTTATAGAGATATTTTAGGGTACAGACCACACGCTACCATACTATATGACCTAGCTTAGCTATATAGCTGATCATCATTTCTGATCCTTCCAAGCCTTCACTAAGAAGGTTGAATACTGATGGTGCCGTCAACAACCATAGACAAAAATGAAGTAAAAAAAAAAGTACGAACAAGCTGCAGTTACCGCGCGTTTTCGCTGCAGGTATAAAATCATTGAAAAAAACTATACAAAATTATAAAGTGAATGATTATTGTTATTGTGTATAGTGTGCGGAATTAATAAAAAAAAAGATGACAGTGGTACTATTTGATTGGAGTCGCTTGGATTCACGTGAATAGCTTTTGGTTTTCTAATAGGTTAGGTTATCGTACGCAGGGATTAACACAGTCGGCAACAGAAGTAGTTGAAGACTTTTTTGGCGGGAACTTGAAAAGAGTCGTTGCATTTTATTTTAAACTAGCTGACCCGACAGACGTTGTCCTGTCTTAATTATGAATATTGAATACGAAACTTCCCATTGAATCGACTGTGAAATTTGCACAGGATGTGCAAATGGATAAGTTAAAGTTAAGCTTTTGTTGCGGCTAGATAGGTAGTGGTGTATTTAGGATAATTTGTGGCTCTCACGTCTCTGTCTTGGTTCTTCTTGTACTAGATAAAAACGAATGCAGCGGAAGGATGAATGATTAAGGGATACTGATATCAGCAGCGCAGATAGAAATTTAATTTCGACGGGCCAGTTGGCTTGGTGGTTAGAGACCCTGACTACCAAACCGAAGATCGCGGGTTCGATTCCCTCCCAGTACAAACATTTGTGTGCGTGAACATGTCTGTTTGTTCTGTGCTTGGGTGTAAATTTCTATAAAAGTATGTATTTAAAAGTAGTATATGTAGTATATCAGTTACCTGGTAGCCATACTACAAGCAGTACACTCTGCTTAACTTGGGATCAGGTAACCATGTGTGAAGAATGTCTTGGGAAATAATTAATAATAAATGCGGCGCGGTTGAAAAACGAATGATCGTTCAGTGGAATATTTGATGACAACTGATTTTTTAATTTAGTTTTTCTTCCTTTTGGCAGTTAGGTAATGTGACTTTTTCTTAATGAAGCGTTGGCGTCCTTGCCGAGAGGAATTTTTTGAAAAGGTGCAGGGTTACCGGAGATTTCCCACCACATACACACAGACTCGCACTCTCTTTATTATTAGTTAAGATTAGAGTAGTAGAGCTCTTAGTGCAGAGTTCATCCCCCCGAACTACCACCTTACCCATTTCCGCCGCGAAGCAGAAGTGCACTTGTATTACTGTGTTTCGAAATTTTAAATGCTCGAGGCTTTTGGGAAATACAAATGAAAACATTGCTTGGAAAATTACCAGTAGTACAAAACCAACAGACATGTTAATGCACACAAATGTTTTGGGTGGGAATAAAAACCACGACCTGTGGCGGTACAGTCAGGGTCTCTAACAACCAAGACTGGTCCGTCGAGATGGAAGCTATAGGGTTAAATTCTTAAACTTCAATAATCTACCCACTCACACCAAGGACGATTCTAAATACATTCCCCAGACATAATTACATAACAACATTCTCTAATAGCGCACTTGTATTGTTTGTTGTTTTTTTTTCATGTAACCGAGGCCGTGGGAGCCGCTCCCATTGGCTCGACAGAATGAATAACATCATGGGAAATAACTTACACCTCTTACAGAACATGTGTGTCTTATTTCTCAGGTGCTTGCATAATGGTTTGACTTAAATATGGCACTTAAAATTACAATAACACACACACTCCTGCTAAATGGAGCGGAGTCAGAAATCCATTTTTGAGAACTATAGCTCATAAGTAACATTGGTGAATACTCTGTTAGTGTCAAGTATACTTGTTTAAAGAGGTAGTAGGTAAATAATCATAAGAACCGTCCGCGTCGTCCGGAATTTGGTTTCTTTCGTCACAAACGTGGTATTTACACGTGCTAGTTACGCACTGAACTAGCCCCGACGATTAGTTATATCTATACCAATATTAAAGCTCAAATGTCTATTTTTTTTCATTGCGATACGACTTTGATGGAAATAATATAATTGTATTTAAAAATATTCATCATTTTTTTATTTTATTTATTTATTTTTTTATTTATTAACCATGAAACTTACGTCTATCTTTACAGGCAAGCCTAATGCGACAGAGTAGTTGATCTTATTATCTATCTTATATCTAATCTATACTATTCCCAATATTACATTGTTTTCCTCTACAATCAAATACAACAAATTTAGGTACTGCAGAGGTAATAATAAGCAGCCTTTGTGAGTTCGTTCAGTGAACATGAGAACACATCAATTTGGTCAGACAGTGTGTTGAGCAGACGCAGCGCCCGCACGAGCGGTGCGCGCTGCAGCAGGTTAGTGCGCCCATGAGGCACCGCCAGCAGTGGCGGCCGTCGGCGACGCCCCACGTACTCATCCGGAACGCATAACTGAACCGCCTCTAAGATATCCGGATTGTGAATTTTACCGCGCATTAGTCTGAATATGTAGGTGGCAAGGGCTACCTCCCTTCTTACTTCGAGTCTGTAATATCCCACCATTCCCAAAACAAATAAAGTAGGATATAGCAGTGGGTACCCTGGAAACACGCCATACTGCTTCATATATAAAAACCTAAGAAATTTGTTTTGTATGCGTTCTAACATTAATTTGTATTTTTCTTCGTGTGGAGACCAAATGACCGCATTGCACTCCAAGTGGCTCTTTACGATTGCTTCGTACAGTGCTTTCAAAGCCCTAATGTTTGTAAAATTGTTAGCCTGGCGCAAAACCATCCCCAAATTCCGGTATGCTTTTTTGCATATGTCTGTGATGTGCTGCCGAAATTGTAGGTCGCGCTCGAAACGCACGCCCAGGTCTCTTATCTCCGTGACCCGCTTTAACGGCAACCCATCCATGACATATTGATACTGGCTCGGGGCTTGTGCTCGGCTAAACGATAGTACGGAGCACTTGGCCACATTGAAGTACAGCTTATTGTCTTGGCTCCACGCTAAGATCCTATCGATATCGTGTTGTAGTATGCTATGATCTGCGCTGTGCTTTATTTCCAAAACTAGTTTTAGGTCATCTGCAAATAATAAAGGTATTGACTTACCTACTACCTTCGGGAGGTCGTTGATCGTCAGAATGAACAGCAAGGGCCCTAAATTGCTACCCTGACTCACACCAGACCTTGTAGGGTAGGGATCTGACAGGTGTCTGTCCCAATCGACATACTGACATCTGTCACGTAGATAAGAGGCAAAGAATGAGAGCGTGTGCGGGGTGCACCCCACACCAGCCAGCTTGGACAAAAGTATGTCATTGTCTACGGTGTCAAACGCCTTTCGGAAATCAAAGTACGCGACATCAACCTGTAGCCCTGCGTCCACTGCCGGCACTAGATTCTTCATCAGAACCAGTAGGTTACCTGTTGTCCCCCGCCCAGGGCGGAATCCATGCTGCGCATCAGACAACTGAGCACTAATCTGCGGATAGAGACAACCATGAATGGCCGCCTCGAACACCTTGGCCGGAGTACACAGAACCGCCACGGGTCTATAATCAGTCGGCGCAGGCCCTTCCCCTTTCTTCGGCACCGGTACTACTCGGGTGAGCTTCCATCGATCGGGATACGTTGCAGTGTTAATACATACGTTAAATAAATGTTGTAAAGGCTCCACCAGTACTGCTCCACAATCCCTAAAAATGTATGGTGGGATGCCGTCCGGCCCCACCGAACGTTTGGGCGGCAGGCTCGCGAGCTCATATCATGCTAAGGAATAACTGCTGAAATTTCCTAGAGCCTGTTCTTTGAAGGCTGACCGATCATCCGTTGGACACATCAGACGATTTGTCCTTTATAAGTGGGCACTTATAAAGAAACACACATATAGCACAGCGTTGAGCACTATGTAGAAAGATTTTTCACGTGTCCCCTTTTTAAGTAGCTAACCATTTAATGTATTGTACGGAACCGAACTACCCTTTATATGCTATGTGCCCCTAGGTTGTTGTCGTTTCGGCGATAATCTCTCAGTCAGTCACTAGTTATTTTGTATATAAAGAGTATAATAAAATGTTTGTAGCTTCTGAAACTTTAAATTTGATCTTCATAAGTGCCTTCCGAGGGCCTAAACTGAATTAATGGTTTTGAATTTTTGTAAAGTAGCTTGTGCCCCATTCTTACAGGATAGAATAAAACCAATGTATACTACTCTGCTCTATCAACTCTGTAGTTCCAAAATATCGCAAAGACAAGCAAACACACTTACATTCACAAATTAAATATTATAAGGAAATATTTTAATAAAAATTTCACGTACATTTCTGAACTGACGCATCCGTTTTTTTAAACACTAATTTCAAATATTACCCTTTTTACTATTTTATACGCAAGAGTCGCAACCGTGAAGGCCGACTATTGTGCGACGCAAATATAACTATATAAGCATGCCACAAGTAACATTTCGAAAACGCAACCTTGAATCATTAAAACGTTGTTAAAAAATAAAGATAAATGGATAGCAATTTGCTGAATAGTTCTAGCAAATTGAAATTCTAATTACTAAAATGTGTAAGCTGCATATAAGACTTTTTTCCTTATTCAAAAATAAGGCGTTTGAAGGCTGTTAGAAATGAACGGAACTAGATTTCTTATCTTGCAGTCTATATCGAGAGTTTCGATTGTATAGCGGAGTTCTTAATAACCTGAAATCATGCCTCGTTTGTCCAATTATATTTATAAACCGTGTTGTGTGGCAGCCTATAATTAAGACAGCACTTATCTTTAAGAATGTTTGACTAATGTATTAATCGTTTTGTTGGTAACTCTAGTAATATAAAAACTCCCTTTTATGATAACAACGCGATCAATTTAAATAAAATACATAATATTATAATATATATATCGATATCCCTGATATTATAAATGTGAATGTAAGTTCGTTTGTTACGTTTTAACGCGAAA
Source organism: Habrosyne pyritoides (assembly GCA_907165245.1). NCBI lineage: Eukaryota > Metazoa > Arthropoda > Insecta > Lepidoptera > Drepanidae > Habrosyne > Habrosyne pyritoides. The sequence continues at coordinate 852,015 of OU015594.1, read as the reverse complement.
GCTACTTGAGCGATCATCATGAAACTTTGTACACATACTCTTGAAGGTATTAGAAGTAACATAAGATTGTTTTTGTGCCGGGAAAATGTTACATTCCTCGGGAACGCGGGTAAAATCGCAGGGGAGAGCTAGTATTAAATAAAAATCTTGAGGCATTCACACACAACAATCCGATCTAAAAGTAAATAGAGTTTGTACTACGGCAAACATTTATTCATACTTTTAAAAAGTTATTTATATCAGATTTTGTACAGTACTTGTATAGATATTTACGCCAAGAGAACAAACTACTACTTTTATATCCCATATTATATGATAGTGTAGGGTAAGGTCACTACACCAATATTTTTTTAATAACTGTTTTAATCTAAGATTATGGCCCATAAAATGAATGAGGTTCCCATACAGTCCATGCCATAAAACAGAAAAAAGAACAATTGGTTTGGTAATTACAATTCATAGTAATAAATCATTCATATTCACACAGGTGTACTTTAGAGGCGAATAAAAAATAAAATGCCTTTATACTAATTACAATGTCATGTGGTAGCGGGGTTAAATACCACCCTTACTTACTTACACCCTTGGTAGGGTCTCGTAAGAGGCGGCTAAAGAGTATACCGATAACGTCGTGCACTTTACTTCTTGCACTTAATCAATGAAAGCATTTCTAAAGACGGTTGGCGTGAGGCCGGTCGTAATAATTCAGTCAAGTTTCTTGTAATTTAGGTATCTAATGAGCAGAAAGTATAGACTTTGCATCATACATATGATGTTATAGTTTATAGATGGAATTCAGAGAAAATGCAGTAACAGTTCACAGGTGGTTCAATCAAACAAAATATGTATTAAAATCATTTACCATGAAATCTTACAAATGAGTATTTACATCAAATGAGTATTCTATTGTTCACTCAAATAAGTTAACCTAAAGATATACCTTAAAATGTACCTTAATGCCTTTGCATTGGTTTGCTTTCCACCGTACCTTCTTCACCAATTATCTGGACGTTCCTCACTTGTTTCCTCGGTGGTGTAGCTGTGGTCAGCTCAGTGGGTGGAGCCGGAGTGGGAATAAAGTCTGGACTGATGGCTAACATTAGCATTTTCAACAACAAAGCTTCTCTTACATCAGGTGGTAAAAACTCTGGCGTTTCCTCAATACGATTGGATGAAGACCCTGCAGTATCATAGGGCCTGGAATACCTCCTCCGAGGAATGTACCTTTGGCTTTCGTACTGCTGATTCTCATAACCAATCTGATTCGAGTATACATCTTGTCTGTATTGTGGGTCGTATCGATAATCGTATCGGTCATCGTCGTATTGACGAGCCATCTGGTATCTATAGTCCTGTTCTTGACGATAGAGAGGTAATGGCTGGAGTGGTGGACCCGGCATCATCTGATCCATGATCGCTTGCAATCGGTTCTGTCTTAGAATCAGAACTTGGAGCAAGCGCTTCAAATCTCTCGTACTTACAGGTGCTGATATTGGTCCCACCTCGTCCAAAGGCTCGTATCTTTGATAGAAGGGCTGCGGGGTTGGTCTGTAAGGATTTACAAATCTTGCTTGGTAGCCGTGAATCGGGACACCCCTTTCGTCAACAGGTATCGGAATAATACGCGTCACTGGTCTAACTTCATAAGATCCGGTTGACTCTTCTGTGGTTTTAGCCTGCGGTGGTGGTGGTGTTTCCTTTAAAAACTGTGGCTCCAGTACTTTGTTCTGGAGCTCATATTGGAGAAAGGGCCGCTGGTTTCCAATTGGCACAGCTGCACCGGGGTTGTCTCTCAAATACTCTCTGGTACGGAAATGAATGGCAGGTGATGGTCTTCTGTAAAACGGTTGTTCGTATATCCGATCATCAGGATCTCTCTGAGCTGGTATATGAATCACTGGCACTGCGTTTGTTGTCACTACATTCTCTTCATCAAAAACGCGCCCTGTACTGGCTTCGATTGTGGTTTCCTGGTCTTGAAGTGGCGCTTCTTGATACTGCTGGTGGATTCTTTGCCTTGCAGCAACGAGGGAGTGAATAGGGACTAGTCGGGGACGAGGAGTGGTAGTGGTAAATAATGGACGAACAGTTCCTAGCGATAAATGGCTTCCATATACATCAGTGGAGTCGTCTCCTACGGATTGCCGTAAGCTGACCATTCGAGGGTTAGGACTCGTACCAGACAGTTCTCTCCTAAATGTATTAGCTTTATTGGTATCCGATTCAGCCGCTTTATCAGCTATTTGTTCATACACAGGCTTTACAGTTTGAGGTAATTTTGTAGTTGTCTGTCTTGTAACCAGATCGTCTTTCGGTAACGTTGGCATTGGTTTTAAAATTTGCGTTCTGGTTTTTACACTGTCTTCGATTTTGGGTCTATACAAGTTTAAGATATTAGTCGTTGTTTCTACAGATCTTGGCTTATCTGTGGTCGTTTCGGCTATATTTGATGATCGGGTAGAACTCGATTGCCTCCTTCTCGGTATCGCTTGAATGACTGTCCCTCTAGTAGTAAAACTGCTTCTAGTTGGATACACTATAGTCGCAAGGGGTCGTCTGGTTGTTGAAGAAACTGTTTTATTCACTCTTATAATCATCGTTGGAGAACTTGGCGTGGTACTTGGTGTTGTCACTGGTACAGGCGTACTGTCACTTGAAGAAGTATACGTAACACGTTTAATTTCTCCATCTTGGTCTACGTATCCAAAGGTGCCCTTAACATTACCGAGAACATCTCTGCTCTCGATCTTAAACGTTCCATCATCGGCTTCGTAACCGATCGTATACGATCCGTCATCATTGACACGTCTTATTTGTTTAACTATTTCTCTTTTAGATGGATCACCCGTCTCACTGGCCTTTAAGATTTCTGAAGTGGAATTTGTCGGTGGTTCGGTTGTGGTATCATTGGTGGAGTTGTTCGCCGTAACGGTCGCGAGGCACGCGAGCAAGATGAGGAGGATCATCTCGAGAGAACAGCCGCAGCGGCATGTCGGCGCTACGGCTGCGCGGGCGCACGCCGGTCCCCTATATAAAATATAGCCCCACTCGCGTCCTCGCCGTGCGAATGTGTTGCGCAAGCGCCACCCATTGTTGTCATTTCATTATCTGAAACGGAAAATCTTTTTTTCTACACATCTACTGGTGCCGTAAGATCCCAATTGTTTAATTGTCCAAGTCGTTTTGCTAAAATTTGTGTGCATGTTGACATGTTTTTAGGGTGTTTTAGGGTCTAAAGATAAACAGCGATTTGAAATAACTATTGTGAGGCTGTTTTAATTGCTCGATTGTTTTTGAAATATTGTTGGTTAACAAATTCAGGGGCGTCTGGCTTGTTCGTCTTTTCCCACGACAGTCAATGTCACAATTAAGTGTTTGAGTGGTTTTTAGATTAGAAGAAATTAATATGGTTTCTACTTTGCCGTTCCTACATTTACGAAGGATTACTTTTTGCGGTATTGCAAAACTAGTCCGTAAAAGTCTAGATTGGTACTTCCCATAATTTATTTTGTGGTGTGAGTTATGGTGTTTGATGCATTATTATTATCGTGGGAAGGCAAGCCTGCCACTCCTCGCTAATACCCCACCTGGGAGCTTGTCATTGTCAGAATAAACAAAGAGTTCATTGTTATCTTTGTCTTGTCATATTTGTTAATACTTAGTTCTAGAAAAATATTCGTAAATGTGATTTTAATCAATTGCTTTATTTCATTAATTAATATTACATTAAATTAAATTAAATTAAATTCATCCGACCAATATTATAAATGTGAAAGTTTGTGAGGATAGATGTTTGTTTCTCTCGCAAAAACTGTGAAACGGATTTGGATAAATCTTGACACATAGATAGATTGTAACCTGAATTAAAAAATAAGATACTTGATATCTCGGAAAAATTTACTGATAGGGATTGCAGGTAAATCCTCGGGGGATAGCTAGTTGTATTATATAAACCAAAAACTATTTAAGTAATAAATATTATTAATTTATAATTATTATTTTATGGTAGCAACTCCGTAAGTTAAAATAAAGTACCTATTTGTTAGACTAACACCCATATTCTAAGACGTTTCCTCAGACGTCACTAGACTCTAATTCGACTGAGGATACCTTAAGCATTTTCTCGAGGAATCCTCAAAATTGGTATTCTAAGGTATAACTTGAACAAACCTCGAGCAATCCTGACTGATGTCGAACCGAAGTGTAGTCAAGGTAACGTCATTCTATTATAGATAAAATATTAATTAAATTAAATAATGATCTTCAGTAACTGTTTATAACCAATAAACTTCCTTAAGGTTGGTCCCGACGTACCTTGAAGTTGACTTGACGATTGTTTCTTCACCTCGAGTGAGGGAAAGCGTCGAGTGGAGGAGATTTTTGCAGCTATGAATACTAATATCTTGGAGTGAGGTTGAGTGGAGTCGAGGAATTTTCAAGGAAACGTCTTAGAATATGGGTGTAAGGGTCCTGAACTAAAAAATAGGTTAGAATTTGTAGGATCACATTTCATCATCAAAGTGTTTGTGTCTGTTTGTAAAATTTTCACGGCTAAATAAAAACACGACTTAAAAAATCTTGCTGAAATTTGGCTGAAAGTGTATGGAAAGGGACATGGGCTACTTTTTATAAACTTTAAATCGCGGGGCAAGAGTTTATGTGTAGTTAAGGACATGGCCACTAATATAAGCTTTATCAGCACAACCACCTAGTTTAGTATAACACTTTGTATTGTGCCGGAATATTAATATACTCGTATAGTAAGCAATATGAATATTTTATTTGAATCAGTACAGTACTAACACGACATTAAACTTTACATCTATAAATTTCAATTGACATTATAACACAAGAAGCCTGACTAAGTACCACCTCTCCATCGCCTACTAATCTTATTTGATGATATTCCATCAGTGATATAATAAACTCACTTCACATACATTTCTCACTGTTTCATAATCAATAATTACGAGTATCATTTCTATTGTTCGTTATACTTAGTTAATGGGAAGATTGCTACCTTCGTAAGAAGAAAAGTGTTTTACCTTTTTTACTCATGATATTACTATCAGATATACTTATTTCTTTACATCTACCTGCCCCTTTAAATCGTTTGAGGTCGGCGTAATATGTTATATTTACTAGCTGTGCCTTTAGGCGTCGGCAAGATTATTTTCAGGGAGGTACATCTCAATTCAAATCGTACATAGTTACTATTCAACTAAATAACTGATAAAATGTGCACCCCCTTGCACCCCCCTCCCGGCGCCCATGGCTATGCCCCCAACTTTGAATGCGTGATAATTTAAAATTAAGGCAGATATTTTTGAAGTGAAAACTTCTTTAGCGGCGTTGAGCACTTTTCTTGGGATGGGTATAAAATGTTAAACTCGCGTCAGGACACGTGACCTGATCGAAAATTCGTAGGACGGTAAAAATGCACAACGTTATTGTTCAAGTTTTCACTTCTGCCAGCACTCCCGGAGTAGGTACCTACAACCCGTTGTTTTTTTTTATTTCATGGGCCGATTTTGATAGAATAAAGCATATAAATGTTACCTCAAGCTACGTTCCAGTTCCCAATGAAAACCCCATTAAAATGGATCTAATCATTGCGGATTAACGTTCAAACAGACAGACAAAGTTTTCCAAAATGGTCTTGTTGTATTCTGTTACACCCCCTCGATCAGCGCCATCAGTTTTTAACAAATATTTGAATGTACAGACTCGATCGGTCTACAAATTTATTCTATTACTAGCTTTTCTCAGCGGTTTCACCCGCGTTCTCGAGGGACGATAAATGGATACAAAACCATTATGTTGTACCAGGGCATACTCTATCTATGTGTCAACTTCCATCATTTCCGTTTGGTGGATTTGCGTGAAAAAGTAACAAACAGATCATCCGTATACATTACACATCCTTACAATCTTTCGTATTTATTATATTAGTAAGACAGGATAAGATAGTAGGAAAGGATAGAATAGATCATGATAGAAGATATTTTCTGTCCATTCGGTAGATTACATGCTTACAAGAGATTTGGCTGATTTTTTCAGCCAGCTTCCTAACTCCCTGATTTTTGGGCATGCTTTTGACTTTTTTAAGTGATCATGTGCTTTAGTTGTTACTCCACGAGTCTCCAATGTATTGGTAGTAGATAATCAATTACCATAGGAAAAAAATTAACTGGGTAAAAATTTTTACTAAACGTAATTACAGTTTGTCCAATTTAACAAATAAGTCTCTTTTGACGAGTAAGCCAGTCATAGAAAAATCTATTTAATCGCTTTTGATTAGAAATATATATCTATAGTCGAAATCTATTGATCTATCTGTAAATTATATGATGAATAAAACCCTTTTTAAGCCATACAACAAATAATTTGCGTCACGTTTGGTACTTGGCAAACCCTTTCATTAAAAACTCAGGACATGGAAGTCGTTTATGGATGAATATATTATCATCGTGCCATGTCCGCCAAATTAGATTAAGAATGTTGCCACTTAGGTCATGATTACCTAGTCACGCTAGTCACTAAAACCAAATGTGTGCGCAAAATTTCAGCTCAATCAGAAACAGTGAAGTGGGTCAAATTTAATAATGCACAGGCACAGAGTCAGTCAGTCATATATCATATATTTTCCTGCGTTCCTGTGGGATGTCGCATGTAACATAAAAACCTCCCTCTTCAATCACTCTATCTATAAAAAAAAAACCACATCAAAATCCGTTGTGCAGTTTTAAAGATTTAAGCATACATAGGGATATAGGGACAGATAAAGCGACTTTGTTTTATACTATGTAGTGATTATAGGCCGGTCTATTTTAGAATTAATGTGTTTTATCAATGACATTGAAAAGACCCATAAATTTAGACAGAGCGACACGATGTACCATGATACTTCATCTTAAGTCCCATAAGGCATAAGAATTCAATAAGTGTAAAAACTAGATGAATATTTTCATATGCATCTTATCAATCCGACATTTATTGATGAAAGTATGATACTCGACTACCCCACCCCACCCTGAAACTAAGCCTAACTAGCGCCATCTAGCATCTAAATGTGTAAATTTTTGGGGTGCATCATAGTCAGAATTTTCTGAGCTAATGTACAAGAAGTATGTACCACGGCACATATTACCATAAAAAATACATTCACTGATGAAAGCTACATAATTCCAAATGACATAGGCTATGTTATTATGTAGGGATACAGTAGTAAATCACGGGTGAAATTTTCTGAGCGAATGTACAAGAAGTATGTACCACGGCACATATTACCATAAAAAAAACATTCACCGATGAAAGCTACATAATTCCAAATGACATAGTATTATGTAGGGATACAGCAGTGGCGGATTTACCAGCAGGCTGAGTAGGCTGGAGCCTAGGGCGGCAAATTTTAAGGGGCGGCAAATTTAGTTCATAAATTTTTTATTTCGATTTACAAATTAAAAAAAAAATTATTATACACACACATAACACAAATTTTGAAAATTCGAGAGAAATTAAAATATTTAACAAAAATCGAAATATTCTTATATACAGTGCTAATTAATAAATATTTCAACATCTCTGCATGAACAATTCTTAAACGCTTTACTAATTATACAATAATGATTATGAACTTTTAGAATATCGCAATAGCGATTCGATATTATAATCGAAATTTAGTAATTTTTACATATATTCTTCACTGATAACTGCTATAATTTTTTCTACGTGTACCTAATAATTATGAGATCTGCTTACCCAATTCAATCGATATAATATCGATGGTCTAATAAAAATACTGACTAAAATTGACTAATTTTCATTAAATGAAAAACTAGTTCAATATCTTATAGAGATCACATTAATCGAATAACTGATAGTTGAACGACTGTGACTTGACAATAAAAAAATTCCCTCCACAAAATATGAAGTGAAACAATTTGCTCATTAGAAAATTGATACATTTTATCAGTTAATTATTTTATTTGTAGTAAGAAAAAGTTTGGAAAATCCAAATGAGCAGGCCTTAAGCGCTCATGTCGTACACGAATTATATAAATTCGGTACCATAGTTCTCAATAATAATAACTATATGGGAAAAGTTGATGTAACGAGGATGATGAAGCACAAATTATAAAGTTGGAATTTTATTGATAGAAAATTGATATGATTGTAGACTAAGATATCAAAATTTAGAGGCGGCAAAAATTGAATAGCCTACGGGCGGCAAATCTATAAATCCGCCACTGGGATACAGTAGTAAATCACGGGTGAAATTTTATTTATATTTGAGTGTGACTTCTTGGATGCTTGTAAAGGCTTTATTTGAATAAAAATATTTTCATTGCAAACCGCGGGACGTTTGCTTAATCGATATTTTTAAAATCACGTAATCCTTTTTTGAAGTTTATTCGCCTTTATGACATCTATAGGAAATTGTTGGAATACATGTGGAAACAGAAACACAAGGTAACATACAAGTGTTGAGTACAAAATGGAATGGAACCACACGATTATAGTTTATTACAAATACCAATAGAGGGCGCTGTATCATGATTACCTTTTTTTTTATGCCATGTAGGCTGACAAACAGGCCGAAGGTCCACCTCACGGTAAATGGTCATTGTCGCTTGTGGATATAAGTAAACCATCCAGACCCAGAACCAACAGACATGTTCATGCAGACGAATGTTTGAACAAGAAGGCAACCGATACCACAACCTGTGGCGTGGCAGTCACCGCCCAGCCAAACGGATATTTTTGTCTGACATTCAATCAAATATTTTCTCTCCCTATTAGGTTTATCCAACAATTCTACTAATATAATGCGAATGTTTGTGAGGATAAATGTATTGATGTATGCAAGTTTGTTTCCCATTCACGCAAAAACCACCGAACGAATTTGGATGAGACATCGCACATACAGGATGCCATGGTGTAACATTCAGTATATTTTTTTACTTGGGCAAATGATATCGGCCGGTAAAATCAAACCCACTTACGTACTTATTGATATGTAATGACATACATTCATATAATCTATCATATCACTACACTACCTACAGGCTTCCCTTAATTGTGTAATACATTCAACATTTAGGTCAGAAATATACCCAACAAACTTCTGTATTATATAATAAATATTTGTTAATAAAATTATTTTTTGCATTGTTTAATGACACTTTAATGTGAAATGCTGCTATCATATTACTTGTAGGCGCAACTAAATATTCAAACTATGTTATTAGCAACTTTTTGCTTAAAACTTTTTTATAAAACCCATGCTTTATTTTATGATATTTTACTTTAAGAGCAATTATTGTGAGGAATACTGTTGTATGGGAGCTAGGGTGTAAGAGGTGACCCTATACACATACTCTGTACAGCACCAAGTGGTCAACAAAAGCATTGCCAGAGTAGGTTGACGACAGGCAGGCGACAGGCCCAAAAAGTTCTGCCAAATCTATTCTAAGTAATATGTAATGTTCCGAATCCACAGAAAGCATACCTTCATATTGCGCCGACCCCAAATTAATGGAAACATAGCAGTTACGATGGTTTAGCGGCTCCTTAGGTTGAAATACCCGTTTTATAAAGACCTGTAGCTTATAGCGCCTAAGGATTTTTCTAGTTATTTTTATGGGGCGCATGAAACAAATACAAAACAGAGACCTTAGAGAGGTCTTACTTCTCACGTGATTACGTAGGTTGAGAAAGAGACAGAGCAAATACGCCGTGAACATTCTCGAGCTTATCATTAGCATTTTCCTTACGGAATCTAAGCCCAGGACATGTGATGAAAAACTACTATAAAGTAGCAAATTCATAGATTCTTACTTTTGAATACGGAAGAACTTATAATTTACCAGTTACCTCATGTTTAGAAACTTGTAACCACAAATAACAAAAACTTGACCAATTAGGTGCTGTATATGTAACGCTATTAGGTAAATGTAATAGAGGTTTGGTTTATGTAAATGGACACTGGAATTACTGGAACAAATCTATTACTTTTTGTCAATTGTGAAAGTCTTGCGTCTGTTGAAGTTTGTAATGAGTTTAGACTCCTACTACTCCTGAATAAGTAGCTTCAGTAGCTTTTTTTTAAATTCTAGTAAGTGTAAGCTTAGAGGCCTGAGTGTGAACATCTATCGAAAGCGTAGTCAATGCAATAAAAAATGTAACATGGCGCAACGTCACGATTTCAACGATGTTCAGTTTTAGACACAAACCACCTTTTTGGCGCCATAGATATCCGTGCTTAGGGCACAGATGGCTATACGGGTAATTTGGATTCCGAAATGGTAAACAGCTTAAAAAAATAGCTTCAGAAACTTTAAATTTGACCTTCATAAGTGCCTAAACTGAATAAATGGCTTTGAATTTGAATTTAATTGACTCAGATGTGTCACCTGGGGCCGGTGAGATCTGGTATTATCTGACAATTTTATCTAGTATATACTTTTTCCCTCGTCTTTTAAGGACTAAGGCAAATAGGTACAGTATATACCCTGATTCGGTTATGGGAAAGAATATATTCTTTTTATTCGTTGTACTAACTTTATTTTTACTTTGCCTTGGCCATTCAGTTACCAAAAAGTACTTTTAGATAGAGGTTCTAAGTTCTAATGGAATCGGGTTCGGTTGTCGAGATCTTAAAAGCCTATATTGACACCTAAAAATGTCTACGAAGCATCTCTATTGCAATTGTGATAAAGTTGATTTATTAATGGCCAATGGGTATGATGATGCTAATGAACCTTATCATAACGCCATTGGGTTGATTTCTCTATAGCACCCTTAGATGCGAAAACTTACCTATTAGATCTCGACAATATTATTAAATCATCAAGTCGTCATTAAAACACACATTTGTAAAAAATATAATTTATTATTTAAACAAAAATATTACAAATTACATTTTGTAAGTATTTTACAGAACACGCGCTCTCAGTGGACTATCGCGCACAATAATCGTTTTCAATTCGTTTTATTTTATACTTAACAACTATTTACTAGAATTACATTAAGGTTACTGATTAGACACAGCGTATATTTACACGGTGCGGCCGGCCGCCACTGTCCATCCAACTAGATTTCCAAAAAACACTTACGTACTCGACTATACTAAACAACCAGTCAGATTTGAGACTTGTACTGTATATGGCCTTCTCAGACTGGGGGACTTTGAATGACTGGTCGATAGTAAAATTATCTAACTCAGTTACATATATCTAGAAACTAGAATTGGATGCCGTGCCCTCTCAGGAAGGCGTCTATTTGACCGGTTGATGCTGATTCACCTTGATTGGCAACGTAGTAGTACTGTGGGGCGGGAGCTGCAAGTTTCTGGCCTTGGCCTTGGCTCTGACCTATCGAAAGCCTCTGAGCCTGAGCCCGGGCCGCTGCTCTGTCTCTCTGCAATTGAGTCTGCTGAAGCTGTTGCTGTTGAGCAAACAATTGCTGAGAGTTCTGGAACTGACTCTCAGCTTGCTGTCTCTGGTATACTTCTTGTGGGTTAACCTGCTGAAGTTGGTGTCTGTATAGAGGTACGCTGGACGCGGGTGACGAGGGAACCGCGGGGATTTGAGGTGAAGGAATGAACGGCCTCTGAGGCTGAGGTTGTTGCTGCTGAGCCACGTAAGGCTGCAGTCTCTGATTCAAGTTCAACTCTCCTTTAGTTTGAGGCAGAGTCTGGAACAGTTGAGTGTTGTATTGTCCGCTTGAAGGATCGTATACTAACTCGGTTGAATATAATGGGTTTCCGCTGGGTGCTGGTGAGCCCGCGGTCGATTTCGTAGGGTTAGCCAAGTTAGCTGACGCGGTCGATTGTTGATTTTCCCTGTGGAATTTCGCAAATTCGGCGGCGAAGTCGATCTGTCCTGATGACGTTCGAGGTGTGGTATGGAGAGCAGGAGCCGGCGATGGGGAGTAGTTGGGTTCTGGGCTGTATTGCAACTGCGGTTTCGCTGTAACTTGGAGCAGCTGAGGTCTGAAGGTAGTGGCTGGAGGTAGAGCCCTGGGAGTTGTAACTGGCAGAGGTCTTGGAGTGATAGCGATCTGTTGGGATTGGTAAGTGGGCCTCCTAGCCACTGGGCGCTGGACCACTCTCTGTCTAATGTGCTGAAGTGGTTCTTCTTCGACCTCATCCTCATCGGCGTCTCTGAAGTCATTTTGGAAGTATGTAGTAGGTGGTCTCGCAGTAGTTGGCCTCAGAGCGGGTCTGGATGGGTAGTTTGGCTCAGGGTCGTCTCTCTCTGCAGAGTCGGGTGACGGAGCGTCCTGTTCCTCGTCATCAGGCTTGTTGGGGTCGCAAGGGTTCCCAGAGACGTAGGTGAACTCTCGTTTGTTGCCGTCGGGGTCGACGTAGCCGTACTTGCCGCGGACGACGCAATCAGTGCCTCTGGTCTCCTCCTTGAAGGAACCATCGGCTGCCTCGTAACCGAAAGTGAAGCTGCCATCATCGTTGACCTGAAATACGGATAAAAATTAGGAAACGGAACCAGTAAATCGTAGACTAATTGCTTGCACTGGTACCAACCAGGTGATTGATTCTATGTTCAATTTAGTTTATCAAAACCATCTGTTATTAATCTATCAAGAATCAAATATTGATACTGAATAGTAAGTTTAATTTCTTTTAAACACAAACAATATCCAGTGGTAGTTTGACTACTATCTAATTTAGGAATCATTACAAAAATCCCTAGATTTCCCTCTAGTCCAGCTCACCTTGTTATAATTCCTGATGGTCTGCACGGGTGGCTGCTTGGGCCCCTCCTGGATTGGCTGCTGCTTCAACCTGGGCGCGGGTCGCTGGATGGCACGGGGCTCGTATTCCGCGTCGAGCCGGTCGTTGGCATTGTACAGCTGATTGTAGGCGCCTGCTCGGACTAGCACCACCTGGAATAAGGATAATTTAATTCAATGCCAGTTCAGTGCCTTTACCACGAGTTTTTGACGTACGTACTCGCTAGCGACGGCGTAAAACATTTCTATGGCAAATCTGTACAGCGCCACTAGCGGTCACCTAAAGAACTAAAATCGATAGTACGAGTCGATAGGTAAAAAACCTATCGAAATGTAAACACTAGCGAGTAACGTTTTTTAGCCTTTGCTATAGAAATTCGGTACCATGAGTCACAAATTTGACAGTTGCTATCGAGAAATACTGTAACGATAGTAGTTTACTTGCTAGTGACTAAAGTAAGTTTCGATAGCAACTCATAGTAGAGGTTCAGTTGAGCCCCATTAGGGCGTCTATAACTGTCACGACTACAGAAGCTTAGCAGAGCTTTTATGGTAGTTTATATGAGACAATCTTTACAGGGAAGTAGCTGTAGTGAAGCTCAGAAGTTATATAAGTTAATATTTGCCTGCCTCTCAGACTTTTCTTATAAATTGAGATTGAAGCATCTTTATTAATTGTATTCATTACAAGTAGGTACATCTAATCGTCCATCGTTTCTATCAGTCTACCTTTTATTATTATCGTATCCTTAACAATTTGTTTTGGTACAAAAAATAACAAAAATTATAAAATAGTCTCCAGCGAAGCCAAGATGTTTAGTTTATTACATGCTAGTTATTTAAACAAATTCTCTTGCACTCCTCGTCTCTTTAAAAATTACCTCCATCCTAAAATTTACAAAAAAATCCAAATGTAGGTACGTACTACATCATATTTTTACTGTAGGTTTATATTTGACCATAATTTATTATTCAACTTCAATTTCAATTTAACAACTTTAATTACAGTGTTAAGTGATGACATGGCGGCGGTGATAAGCATAAAATTTGAATAAGCCAAGTTACCTGATCTCCTTGCTCTTGCGCTTGAGGCTCATAGTCGTATGCTTCCTCGATCTGCTGCTGCTGCTGCTGTTGCTGCAGCCTCGGCCGATGACGAGCGCCTGCTGCCATCCCTGTCGCTAGCACTAGACATAGTAACTGCAAGAAAGAGACGGATATTCTTAGTGATGTTCTGGGTTTTACTATGATTTATACATGTTTATGACCACAATTTGACAGGCTCGTTGGTGTAGTGGTAATATACTACATATGACTGCTACCCCATAGGTCTTAGGTTCGATTCGCCAAAAAGCTTTACCTACAGAATACGCATTTTATTAACTGTACCTAAATATTTGCTGCAGACCTTCAAATAGCCTTTTTTTCATAATGACTGCAATACCATACTAAGACTTAATACCAAATTTAAAATATAATCTGAAATATGATTTTAGTACACGCCCACACGTCGGCTTATAATTAAGCATTTAATTACTCGCTTAAGTTATGTGCAAGGCTAATGGCAACTATTACTATTTCTGCTCTGATAACATTCTGTAATATCTTACTTAAAGCATTTAGCGAATTCTAGTCTTCGACCGCGTCAAATCAACTCCCATGCAATTTCGGTGTTACGAAGCCAATTAAAACTGACAGGTTAATTGTCACATGAGCTGGTCGACGGACCAGTTGGCTTGATGGTTGGAGACCTTGACTGACACGGCACAGGTCGTGGGTTTGATGATGATGATAAAAAATGTGCATGACATTGTCTGTTTGTTCTGTGTTCGGATGAAAATATCTATAAAAATATGTATTTAGAAGACAAAAGTAGAAAAGTAAAGTCGGTACAAGATCAACAAGAAACAGATGACCGTGTGTAAAGAATGTCTCTGGATATTTATTATTTTAAACAGTTATCAGCATGGGTACTATCCAACGGTTTTTTTTGTCAAATACCTTTACAGGGTGAGTAGAGAACCTCACTAAAGTTTTATCGCTCACGGATAGATATTATATGAACAAATTAACAAGCATTCATTTATACATACAGATTATTCTTTACCTCTTTTTATTCCCATTATTCTTATACAGACGTAATAAAACAATAGCATAACTTAGAATGGCGACTCTGTCTAATGATGTCTACATTTGCAGACAATAAATTAGCCATTACTAATGCGCTAGTCATGTAATCAACATGTTTGAATTTAAACGATTATTATGGGCCTTGACGACTAGAGTCGCGTTCTTGCTTACCTAGAAACTTATTTGTGTCATAATGTTAACTAATATTATAAAGAGAGATTGCAAAATTTGTGAGTTTGTATATGCGGGTAAATAAATAATCTATATATATAAAAATGAATCCCTACTTCCCTTGGTCACGGCATCACGCATGGACGGCTGGGCCGATTTCGCCAATTCTTTTTTTGTTGTGTTTGTTATTGTCAGAGAAGGTTCTTATGAAAGAAAAAATTAAGAAAATTCCGTGAAAAACTAGAAAATTTAAAATAATTAAAAAAATTAATTAATTTTAATTTAATTTAAAATGGAGGTAGCGGTCGGAATTATATTGATAAAGTAATTTAATTATAATTTCTTAGTGCACATTTCACAGTCGATTCAAGCGGAAGATTCGAATTCGATGTTCATAGTTCAGACAGGACCACGTCTGTCGGGTCAGCTAGTCTTCAATAGATAGTACTGTACACTATTCGTAAGTGACATAGGCTATTGATAGTCCCAGGAGACATCATATCTTTCGGTAATGCGAGTTTAACTGCGGGACGGTAGTTTCTTTACGATAATTTTTTTTAACTCTTCATGGAAAACTTTTGATCAGATATGACGAAAGTATCAATGAAATTCAGGGTATTTTGATAATTTTAAACGTTGTATACTAGTAATCATTAAACCAATAGCTATTGACCATCGTTCGGCCACGTCATTGACCATGGCAAGATTTAGATGAAACTTTAATATTCATAAATATCCTGGAGAATTATTTACCCATTTGACACCTAACTGATAGATACCTAATACATGGTTTTTTTTACACCACCACAGTTATTAAAATCATAGATTCTGCATCACAGTTTCTTGGTAGACGGAAAAGCCCACAAAGGCCAATCCAGAAGACTTTAATTTTCATCCGAGGTTACAGTAATTCCCACACAACATAAGTAGTCAGAACACAATAATATCCAAGCCGTAATAAATCAAACACCAGTTGACCCTTCATTTGGACAAATTGCTTGACCTCACGTTAACCAAGGTCAACCAAGGTTGTTAGGTCACGATCAGACACATCTCGGACATTCACCTAACACGCAACCAATTTGATAATAGCGTGTATATTGTGTGTATATGAAGATTAATATTTATTTGACATTCTAAAAACAATGTCAAAGTAGCTAAGCGGGAATTGTGACAGCTATTGATAACAAAAACTTTGCTCATTTTTCACATACGGCCACCTGATCCCAACAATCAATATTCACAACCAAATATTTGTAGGCACAAAAATATTTGTCCTGGACATCTAAACTCGACGACAGCTTGCAAAACCAAATTCCAAAAAAATTAAAAATACCACGATGAATCGAACAGACATACCATGGTTCTGCATCGAGATTGAGAATTCAGCAAAAGAAAATTTCGCTAGGGGGTACCAAGCACCATTGCTAGGGTATTCTGTACCTGCCTGGCAGTCTACCATCAAGTTAGGATTCATTTTACTCACATTCAATTTACCCATTTGGCCTTAAATAAATTATTAATAAATAAACATTCTTTACACACGGCCATCTGATCTCAAACTAAGCGAAGCTTGTACTATGGAAACCAAAACTGATATACTACTTAACCTACTTTTTCTACATACATACTTATGGATATGTACGCCCAGTTATGCTTGCTAAGCAGTACACTTACGATTGATGACGTAAAATCTCTTAAAAATTGTGCGTAAACTTTCTACATAATCCAAAACCATAACAACAGCAATTAATTATTATTATTGTAATAATTACATCGATCGTATCTCTAGCTAACCCCTGTGTACATAATAATGCAATAATCCAAGCTAATTACAAAATATGGCCGCATACCGACCTACATGCGCACGCGCCGCTGACATAACCGATAGGGCAACCATGACGCAACAAAAAGTGATACAGTTTCATTAAAAAAAAGTTGCCCGAGAACCTAGCGTATCGTTTCATTCGTTTGAGTAACTGTGACATTTATTATGTTGTACAAGTTTTTGTTGGGTCATAGCAATAAAAAAAAAATTGGAAAAACCAATCTACACTAATAGCTATTAGTTTGTTAATTAAAGTTATGATTGGACGTAGGAGGTAATCTCCGAAACTACCCATTCGATATCAAAATTGCTGTTAAAGTAATGCTGAAAGCGCGGGATATTTAGGGTAACTTCTTACTCGGGAAAATACTCATACTCTCCGGAATATGGGAAATACCGCGGGACGGAAGCTAGTTAATTTTAATGGTTATGTGTATTAAGGAGTTTCATATTAAAGTTATCACAATAGAGGTACCATCGAAAATTATTATTTGGATTCGGATAGATTGATAACTAAATAAAAAAAATCTTTTTTTATTTTTTTTGCGTGTCGATCGTTTTGGCGAAATTTGTTTAGACCAGAATTCTGCCAGGCGTACTGTGTCGTCTGTAGCATTATACAGGTCTTCTTTTATTCAATTATCATTATTAAATCCCAAACATAAAACACTACAAGTTTTTTATTTTCTTTACAGTGCAGTTTTGTAACAAACCACCCTTTTTAAAACCCATTACACGCTAACCGCAACTTCATTAGCACACACCAAACACAGAAGTCGCACTTCTCACAGCACAAAGCGCTTTATTAGCAGAAAATTACAAATATCCATAAACAGGCATCATCTAATGAGTTACCTTTCAAACCGGACTTGTCCTAATTTTCCTAGCAATATGGCAACCCTAGCTGTACTCATGCGCATAATACTAGTCAATAAACAGTGAAAGCAAGTTAGAGCAATTGCTGAAATGACGTCAGGTTATTTTTTAGACAATTCACTATACACGGAATTGCTGTGAAAGTGTCTTATGAATGTAGGCGACATTGTTTCGACATAGAGTATTTAATACCACTATTAAAATATGAATCTGTTTCTCTTGTAATATATATTATTCCGATTTTTTAAACTTTACTGTGGGTGTATCTATACAAATATGTATTTTAAAAGAAGTTGCAATGTCGCGTTCTGCTCCCTTATTCAACTAATACAAACTTCGTCGGCGAGCCATTTTACGGAGGCCTCAGAGATCTTATCTCTCACGTGATAAGTAATATTAGCGTAGTTAGCGAAAGACAGCACGGAGGCCGCGACGAAACATCCTCGAGTTACTGTCATTTTTCTTACAGAATCGAACCCCTGGGCACGCTTCCCACCGGCAGCGATTTACATCAGCTGTTCCTACTGTGGTGGCAGGTGATTATACAATTAACCATTGGTCAATGGATGAGCCTTATTATAAAAAAAAAAGTATTTTCTATCACATTACTTACTAGACTTACATCAGTATCATATAAGGATTACCAAAACACGTAATTAAGCTCTTGAGAGCCGATTTCTCTTGGCTATCACTTAGCGCTCAAATGCTTAATATCTGTACCACATTATCATGGTGAAATTCTAAAAAGTCTATCTGATGTAAATGAAATTCCATGCAGGAATCACATAAAATGATTTTCCCTAGAGAAGCTGTTTCAAGTTCACCATTTAGTTTCTAATTGGGTTTAATTCAGTAGCAATAACTAATTAATAAACTAATTTATATGGTTTCTTAATATAACATAAAATTACTGTCATTATTTTTTTTATTACATGGTAGGTCTATTAAATGTTTTTTAATTATATATTAATTACGAAACATAATGAAATACCATAAAATTTCAGGTTAAATAGATATTAAATGTAATATAGATTCATTAACGATTAAACAAATTGACATTTGGCATAATAAAGCAATAATTTATGCAATAAATAGTACATTTTGTAATGTTATTGATTGATCCAGTTTTTTGGTAATAAACATTGATTTATAGAGATTGATATTATTTATTACGCAAGGGTAACATGGTATTTATAATTGAAAATAGTCTTAAGGTCGTGGGAATGATAAGGTATTTAGAATTGATAATATAGGAATATATATATTTGGTGACATTGATTTAAGCCGTTGAAACTTGAAAGTAAGTAATACCCACAAGAAAATTGGATTCGCATTTTTTCTGGTGCAGAAGAAAAGTAAGACAACAAACAATACGACACTTTTTATTTTATAAAACACTAAGATAATCATTTTTAGTTCAATAAGATCACATGTAAAATAATAGATACGTCTGTAAAAAGGTTGTAGATTTAAAAAGAATATTAATGGTATATTTTGATATTATCTGTTTTAATTTGTTTTTTTTTTTTTGTTATTACTTAATTTTGTATGGTTTTGCCAGTCCGTTGTTTTTGTTGTCTGCGTAAAAGTTAATATCCTATTTGTGAAAACTGTTTTTGTGTTTGGCTTTTGTACTATTTTTTGTATGTATTATTTGTAATATTGTAAGCTGTTTGTTTTCCATAAAATAAATAAAAGGCTGTGTCTATAATAATATTTTTAAGGATACTGAAGCCGATTTATTTTTAATTTTTGTATGTTTGAATAACTCAAATCTACTGGACGGTTTTTCAAGAAATTTGTTATTTAGGTATATTATGACCCTGGTCAACATTAAGGGTACTTTCTATCCAACTATTAATATTAAAGCAGTTAAATATTTTATCAGGTTCGATCGTCAGGAACAATCTCAGAACAATCTTTTATATATTTAATATTATAAAATTGAATGTCCATGATATCCATTTCCCATTTTATTTGGGGTTGGCCCTCCGTATCATGCATCTGGGTCGTCTCTTTTTTGACTTGGGCTACTTTGAGGTTCCTATTTACTGCGTCCATTCATGTGATTCTGGGTCTCCCTCGTATTCGGTGTTTAATTTCGATATCTAGCACTTTTCTGGTCATGTGGTCAGATGATTGCCTCATAACGTGTCCGTACCATTGCAGACGGCTCTCATAATTCATAAATTCGTTCAATTGTCCGTGAGCAAAAATTTAATCACAAAGTCTTCTCAGAACAAACAAAATTGAGTATAACTAGAAATTCTATGACAACATGCAATCACCTCAGACATTAAAAAACTATTCCACATCGCCGTGGCGTTACAAAGCGGAGCGAAAGTGATACGCTTTGAAAATATTAAATAGGTCTTTATGAATAGACGTAATTGTAACAGTATAAAACCTAGCCGCTCACAGTTGGCAATCAAGGTACCTATAACGTAATTTGGTAACAGTATTGTAATGTTGTCACAATCTACGCTAAGTTGTCAAGATTTAGACCAGTTTTGTCAGCTACGAGAGTTAGTAAAATTAACCCTTTGCCGATTTAATAAGGTTCATCTGCATTATTATGCAATATTACTTTTAATATTATAAAGCAGTAAAGTTTAGATATAATCTCCAAAGACACTCATCTGATTTCACGAATTCTATCAGAGATAGAAAGCTGCATAATTCCTTAGTGATATAAGCAAAGTTTTTACCCCAGGGAAACGTTAATTCTCCCAGAAACCAAGAAATCGGATATAATTTATTGCATAAACTGTACAGAATGTTGTAGTTATAGAATACATATCAGTCTTAACAATCTCGTCCACATCGAATACAATATACTAATAGATTAAGATTATTATTAACATTAACAACAATTTTTAAACAAGTTCTAATATGTTATCACAATAAATTTTCAGTCATAACACATTTTTCCTAAACCACATCAAACGAATTTATTTTTTTATACCACATGGGCCGACAATGACACGGTCCACCTGAAGGTAAGTGATCACCGCCGCCTATGAATCTTTACAACACCAGGGCATCGCCAATGCATTGTCGAGCCTGCGACGTGAAGTTGTTAAGTCTCATGTGCTTGTAATTTGAACGGCACCTTAACTTTCTAACCGAAACATACAAGTGCACTACTGCTTCACGGCGGAAATGGGTAAGGTGGTAGTACTTCCCCGGACGAACTCTGCACTAAGAGACTATTAAAAGGTTATACAAATTTTAATAATATATTAATAAAAAATTACACAAATACAAAGAGCGGAGTTACGCAATATTGCCTAAAAATCTATCATAAAGCCACTACCAGTGTGGTCAGGCAGTTATAAGAGCTCTTTTAAGTTTTGTAAGATCGTAGACACATGCCTGTAAGTTAAATAACTATTTAGATATCTGACAAAGAGTATTCTGGAAAGTAACTCGGTACTAGATTGATGGTAGAAATCGTAGAAGTTAGGCGTCCTATTGTACTCTTGTGTGTATATGGTTATTGTTAAATCTAACTAGCAGAACAAATTGATGGCCTTAAAGGCAAATGTTTGGCCAATGAATTGGTCATTATGACTGGCATTTACGTGCAAATATACAAGCTGTACCCCACAGTTTCACTCGCGTTTCCGATGGATGTAAAATCTTAAAGTTTTTAAGTCTCATGTGCCTGTAATTTCACCGGCCTGACCTTCCTAACCGAAACACAGTAATACAAGTGCACTACTGTTTCACGGTTAAAATAAGCATCGTATTAGCGTGAGAAAAAAAATGGTTATAAAATAATTGCTATGATAAAATAACACTTATTTTTAAGACAACTAGACGTATTTCAATTAAAATAAAGATAGGCATCAATCATAAACAATCATAACTCATAAATAACAGGTAATAATGATTCAAATCGGTAATGTCACGGCCGCTGACATATGTACATCATTACGGATCAATTTCAAACAAAAACCATAGGTAATTTTGTTGATAATCAACCCATTTGACGTCGTAGTGTTGTGACACGTTTGATATAGAACTAACGAGCCATTGTTAACGAAATGAACTAGGTGTGTAGCAATGTAACAACACTATACTTAGTGGCGGTACCTGATGAAATATTGACAAATTATTACTAGTAATTTTGTTCATATAATACTTAAAATAAAAAATCTGCACGGTAACTGTTGCAGTTGCTGACAAATACGTGACATACAGAAAGACAGATCGAAGTCTCACCATTTGGGTTCCGCCTACTAATAGTTTACGACATCCTACATATCCACAAACTAGAATTATTCATGTTCAAAAGACCAGAACTAATCACCTGCCTACCCTGTTTTAAATCATTAGGGATTGGTGCGATACGTATGTTTTCGGCCCATTCGGCAAAGAAAGAAAAGGCTACTAACGGGAAAGCGAGCTCCACCTTCGGCCTCATCTTCACTTACTATCAGGTGAGATGCAGGTGAGGTCAATAGCAATCCCCTCAAAAATAATAAAATGTATTACAAGATATTTTGCAGTTGTTTTTCGGACGGCCGCCTGCCTCTCATCCCTCTTTGGGAATGCTTTTAGACCTCTTGTTGCAAAGTGGAAATACATATATAAGTAAAAAAATTAAATATCAAAAGATCTTCGAATCAAGTATCTAGATTTGTCAGTCACTATACTCTTATGACGGTGTTGCCATGTAAGGTTTTTGAAAGTCCTCACTATTTTTCCACGTGAACACATTTATTCGAGATACCTGTTAATTTTTCAATAGGTCATGACCACAACTGCAAATATTTGTCAGACATACAAAACTGCTGTCAAGAATCATTACACATAAGTCTGGCCATTCGTTAAACCAGTTTAGACTATAGTGACATTATAATTAAAACTATAACAAGTGAACTTTCGTGAGTGTTAACCCGTACCCTTTGAATTAAAGCTGTTGAGATATTTTAGTCCGTTTTGATAGCTAAGAGGGTTATAGAAATATGTACTCTATGGCGCTTATATAAGTTGCTTCAGTATCATTATACAATTAACCAATAATCAATAGTTGGACTAATTTTTAAAAGATATAAAGATGATTATTAAAAAATCATTCATTTCATCGTTATAACATTTATGGAGGTTAAAAAAAATTATGCTGTTCTTTTGCAAATGCGTCCCTTGAGAACGGCTGGACCGATTTGGCTATTTATTTATTTAGTAACGTTATAACACTAATTTCCCGTAAAATTGGTAATTTCTGGAAAATAAGGATAGAACAACGTCTGGAAAGTCAGCATTATAAAGGTGACAAAAGATAACAAAATAGACTGACTAGTTGACCTCTTAGTTAGGTACCTGCCACTCCACGGCTTAAGTTCAATTCCAACCCAGGACAAACATTTGTGTGACCATGTCAGTTGGGTCTGGGTATAAATAACTATTTTATGTATGCTGTCAATCATCTGGGCCTTGATTCTGTAAGGAAAATGATAATACCTCGAGGATGTTTCGTCTCGGCCTCCGTGCTCTGTCTCGTTCGCTAACTACTCTAACACTACTAATCACGTGAGAGGTAAGCTCTCCGAGGCCTCCGTGAAGCAGCTCGCCGACGAAGTTTGTATTAGCTGAATAAGGGGTCTGGTCACCATAGTACAAGTTCTACTTAGTTTGAGATGAGTAAACCTTGTGTGATGAATGTATCATGATATTCCTTTTGAACAATGCTGAAAGTTGGTTACACCAATCAGATAGTAATTTAAATAGATTTTTGTACCCCGGGAAAACTTCAGATCCCTCGAGATCGCGGTAAAAACTCCCTGTCAGACTTTATTCTGAAATAGTAGAGTATTATTAACGTATTACCAATATGTTACTTAGTCTAAAGACACTTTAAGCCGCAGGCAAAAACGCCATATTATTAAGTAAGTACCATAAAATAAAGCTATACCTACAGGCTGTTACAGATATTTAAATACAGGGCGTTGCAAGATCGGTATGCGAGCAAAGTGTTGGTCAATTGAATAAAAACGGAGTTACGACACATTCGATTAGCACTTGGAAGTGAATACTTTCACGCGGCAAACTTCTTTTTAAGTTAAAAGTTCAATGCAATGTATTTTTATTTGTAGTCTTATCTTATCTTGCTAATATTATAAATGAGAATGGCCAACTGGCTGTTAAGACAACTAACAGAAGGTCCAACTGGGAAGCGAGTGCAACCGCGAGGGGAAAGATCGTAGATATAGAAGTTTTTGTTTTTGAAAACTTCTAGAGCGAATTTTTGGATGGAGAAAATGTAATTGGCTCACGTCATCGACATGCTAATGTTAACAGTAAAACTTTAGCTATAAGTATGAGGTGTTTTGAAAAATCTAAGTCGGTTCACAATCAAATCGTATTTAGAATTTTCTAATAATGATCTGGTCAAGGTTAGAACAAATTGAGGAATGTAAACTAAGTGATATCTAGACTACAACCGGTGATGCATCACCGTCCGATACTGGCTATTGTCAATGGCTGCAATTACATAATAAATACCTAATCTAATTATCTAAATTCCACTATAATGATAATATAATATTTATATTATAAATGCGTTAGTTTGTGATGATGTATGTATGGTTGTTTGTTACTTTTTCATGCCAAAACTACCGAACGGAATATGATAAAAATTGGCACATAGATAGAGCATGCTCTGAAATAATGTACAGAATACTTTTTATCCCGGGAAAACGTTACACCCCCCCCAGGACTCACGACCTCTGTCCTTTCAGGATCTTCAACAACCAAGCCAACTGCCCCATCTGTAGTTTGCCGGGTTGTCTTAAAAAAATGCCACTACCAAACCATACATATCTTTATCATAAAGCTCATTCTACCTTTCAACACATCCTTCGAGCAAAACGCAATTTCTACCGAGAAATGCTGTTCAAATTGTCATTTGATTATAGCGATTTATTTGTCGTTTGTATATCTTCCCGTAATATTCAGTAAAGGGCACAAACTTTCGACATTCTTTTGATTTCCTATGATTACTGATACTTTGTGGATATTATACGCTTAAGGAATACCTAAGGCAAGAGGTCGTAGGGTTGGCGAAGTGATTAAGTACCCTGACTAGTACGCTACAGGTTGAAATCGATTCTTAAGATTCCTAAGGACATGAACATGTCTGTCGGATTAGTATTTAAGTGTAAATAGAATAATGAATTTAAACTGTAACACTCCCTAAATAAAATTATATTTAGTGTAACAGTTATTCATTTGCCATACAACAAGCTGTGAGTGTACAGAATGTCCCAGGATATTTATTTATTATAGTAGGTACTAGCTGTCCCCCGCGGTATTACCCGCTTTCCCGAATGTTATATTTTCCCGGAATATAAAGTATCTTATGTCCTAATCCAGGTTACAAACTATCTATTTACCAAGTTACATCCAAATCAATTTAATATTGTAGTTTTTGCGAGAAAGAGTAACAACCACACCCATCCATATATTCATGCTAACAAACTAACGCATTTCTTATATCAATAGGATAACCTGGTTCCAAATAACTTCATTAATAGCGTTTATTTGCTTCCAATAGTACAATATAATTGCTGTTTGACCCTTAATTTAGAAGGCATTCGTACTAGTCGTGAGCGTTTACCTTCGGTGAGTCAGTTGGACAGTAATTTCGTGGCTAAAATAGCTTTGTCGTGCACAAAAGCCGTTTCGTGTTTAATCTGGTGGCCTTTTGTGATTGCAAATGAAAGAGTTAGTAGAAATAAAGTGAGTTAAAGTCATGTCATTATCAGTTTAGTTGCTGTCAATAAATGTATCTGGAACTACTCCCATCTCGCGGTTTTACCCGTGTTTCCGAAGGATCGAATGTTTCGCGGGATTTTAATATAGCCTATGTTACCTCTATTTAAAGATGTTATCAAATAATAAAAGTATTATAAAAATTGTTGAGTTTAATAAATATCAAAATCCATCTCTTCATAGTATTGAATTTAATAAGTGTAAATGTTTTGTACGTAATTTTAAGGTTATCGGACAACGAGAAATTGTATATGTAGTATATCAGATGTCTGGTTTTCATTGTACAAGCTCAGCTCAATTTGAGATCAGATGGTCGTGTGTAAAGAACTTTCCTGGATACTTATTATTATTAATTGCACCGACATCAACAATGAACGCGGTTCTATTTTCGTCTGTACGTATATTCTTTTACAGTGCCCTCATCTTTTACCACTAAAGAAGGTTAAGAAAACCTGTCGCGTTCCTTTGTGCAGTACCATCAATACTTTTGTGTGTCATCTTCGGCTTCAACAAAAGTGAGTTGTTAAACACAAGATATATTTTTCAATAACCCTAGTCTACTTTCTCTAAGAGCACATGTCCGGTGCTAGGAGCACGTCGCACGAGCATGCGCGGTTACGCTAGAAAGCCGAGGCTCCAGCGCGCGCAGATTTCACCAAGTACTTGACTGTTGACTGTTAGATGCGAGCGATGACTTTGCCATTTGACATTCGAAGGCAAAATCCTAGGTCTGTGGAGCTAGCACCAGTTTAAAAGTCAGTCTTCAGCTGAAGAACATTGGGGTGAAATTCATTTGTTTTGTTTTAGGTCTGAAAATATAAATAATCTGAAAAGAAAAGAATGCCGTCGGCAATACCAGCTTTTGTGAGTATTACTCCTCCGAAAGCAAGACATTATGTAGGTACGTATGTACATTACATAGAGAATGGTTTTTATGGTGTTTGGAAACTTTTCAATACTTTTTAGGAGTATCTTCCGCTGTTTTATTGTATTCTCGAAAGATCTTTTATTAACCCAGGATATAAAGTAGGTATCCTCAACTTTAATCCAAGACTGAACCAATCTATGATATTATATCTATGTGCCAAAGTTTTTTCGAAATTGTTTGACCCTCCTTAGCGTGATTGAGTGACAAACATCCACACTTGGCGTTGTGTGTTTCTTATCATATTTATCTACCAGGTCCTGTCCCTTGGTTTCACCTATGTTCCTGAGAGATTTTAAGGTACCTCGAGATTACAACATAGCCTATACCTATCAGGAATCATGTACCTTTCAAAAGTGCAATGGCTGGTACAAAAGCAACTCTCTCTCTATTATTAATATTAATATTAGTATAGATTACCCAAGCTTACAAAGTTTGCATCACAACAAACCACAATGAAAGAAAATATTATTAATGAACTGAATGAAACATTTCGCAAGTGAAACAATGTTGCCAATCGATCGATGCGTATCGATTTTGTGATGGATGTAGATCCGTATCGATACTACACGTTAGAATGTTGATTAAATCGATTGTTGCAAATACGTCTCCTATATCTTTTGATCTTCGTAGCTGAGTAGTAAGTATGCTCAGCTTAGTTCTATATACCAGAAAGCTGACAAACAGACAACCTAATGGTATGTGGTCATATGCAATACCAGGGCCATTGCCAATGCATTGTCGACCCTGAGACGTGAAGTTCTTAAGTCTCCTGTAATTTCGCTGGTAACTTTTCCATTATAACCGAAACACTTATCGAAACATACGACACTTAGGTGTGATGGTAACACTTGCCCGCACGAACTCTACACTAAGAGCATAGCTCTACTACTTCATTACTATTCTATATACGCTATAACTACCTTCATCATATCCTGATACATAGATTGTCTAGTAGTGATATCTCTTGCGATATAGCTGGCCAAATTGTACCAATGTTTCAAATTGTGTTTCTTTCATGTGTTTGGTGTTGCAATAAAGAATATTTGTATTATAGTATTTCTAAACGTCACACAAAGGGTTACCATACTTTTCTTTATAGTAACAGGCATAAATAAACCCACCACACATACGTGTTATTTCTTAGTGATTTAAAACAAAACTCGTAGCCGTTTATAGATATTCAATTAACTATTTTTGTTTACTTAAGATGCGTAGCGATTAACAGGCAATAGTTACGCCCTTGATAAGTCGAGTGTGAGAATATTACTCGATTGAGGCTCTCACAGATCTGGTACGATAGCGCACGATAACATTTTACGAAACAATACATACGTGATGGCGTAAGCCGAGTAGTCTTTATAAAGTAACATAGGCAGATACATATTTGAGCCAATTGTGGTCGAAACTCGTCGAGAGTCTGTTATGTATTTAAGGAACTTTGTGAACGCCCAGAATGGTGGCGAGTACCGATGTACTACGCCGATTCGAATGAGCATTGGGACGTTGCCCACTGATAGTGCTATCTATAATTTAGATTATGTTTCGTTGCGATTTTAATCGACTGCTTTTTAGCGTATTTACATAAATCCGCCTTTATATTTTAAGGTTTTACCGAGACTTCTCAATTGAGATGGGTGGAGTATGTCAGCGTGATATGGAATGGAGTAACACTTGTATTACATGTAACATTTGTAACAAAGAAACAGTAATTATAATTAGCTCTCTATCCGAGTTTAATACCGCTTAACCACCGAGGCGGTCCATTAAGAATATTTTGCCTCCGTTGAGGAACCTCCATTTTAAATTCATTATCAAAGACCGGATTTATTCGTTTACAAAAGCTTTGAAACCTTGTAATAAATGACAAACCATTTAACATCTTTTATTAACAAAGCGGAATAAGAAAATTAATCTACTTACCCGACCGCGACCTTTAACTCTTTATAAATCAATTATCGAACAATCGAATGATCTATTAAAATCATGGGTCAATCGTTACCATAGATTGCTTTCACTTGATGGATGACCTTGACTGACAGTTCAGGGTGGCAGCTGCTTCTTTTTAGATAGATAATAGAGATTGATTAGAATTAATTAATTGGATTTGGTAATTATAGGAGACTTTCCATTTTTTCATCAAGATGAATTGATTTTGAATTGTTTGAAAATATCCAATTGCTGTTCCCGATAATGTAAGGTCGGCACAATATACTTATTTTTTGTCCGCTCGTTGCATTACATGAATGAAGCGATTTGGCAGATTCAGACGCTTTCTGGAATGCTTTCGTTCGCCACTTGATGTATATATATAAAGTGCACGTTTTTTTTTATACCCCATGGGCCTTCCCTGATGGTAAGTCACCGCCGCCTATGGACATTTGCAACGCTAGGGGCATCGCCAATGCCTCGACCCTGAGACGTGAAGTTGTTAAGTCTCATGTGCCTGTAATTTCACCGGCCCCC
Source organism: Habrosyne pyritoides (assembly GCA_907165245.1). Lineage (NCBI taxonomy): Eukaryota > Metazoa > Arthropoda > Insecta > Lepidoptera > Drepanidae > Habrosyne > Habrosyne pyritoides. Next base: position 823,087 of record OU015594.1, on the reverse strand, counting down.
TTACCTTTCTAACCGAAACACAGTAATACAAGTGCACTGCTGCTTCACGGCAGAATGGGTTTTCATAGGTATACTCGTACAGCACGTTAGAGATGAGTTAATGTGGTAGTATTCCTTGCTACCACACTATGTTCTAAAAGATGTACTATACCTACATTTATTATAAATGCGAAAGTTTATGAGGACGGAGGTATGAATGTTTGATACTCTTTCACGCAGTAACTTCTATACGGATTTGGATGAATTTTTGGAAATAGATAGAACATGCCCTAGAATAACATATAGGATAGTTTTTATTCCAGGAAAATGTGACATTCGAGCGGAAAAGCAGGTGAGGCTGTGGGGGACAGCTAGTTCTAAATATGTGTTTTTTAGTAATATTATCCTTAGGGTTGCTACGGAACGATCCCAAAATAAACATCGCCAGACCCCCAGCAACGCACTAAGCTAGGGCCGAGCCCTAAATGATAGTTTCTTAACTTATTCTCGGTTGAGAATCCTCAGAGCTCTAATATCTGTGCAAGGAATCTGCAGCACTTTTAAGATAATAAAAAAACGATGGAAACTGGTTCCACATACGCCGCAGCTAGTTACAGACGAGGTCAAGAACAGACAGTGAAATCCTACCTATGTAAGTACTGCATAATTGTTCAAAGTTTATAGACTATTGAAAGTTAATTTTGTATCGCCTGTGGTCGAGTTACATAGCTCGGCTGAGAGACCAGAGATCCTGGCTTTGATTCCCAGGTTGAAAATGATAACGCACCCCTGTAGGGATTGGTTACATGAAAACTAAAAAATATGTTCGATGCGATGTGTTTCAGTGCTGACCATATCACTTAACGTTCAAGAATTCTCCCGCCTATATCTATATTAGATTCTTCTTTTTTATTCTGTTTATCCTCTAGATGGACACTTATTACACACAATAGTGCACTTATAATATTGTTTTCGGTTAGAAAGGTCAGGGGAAGGGTGAAAAGTGTAGACAACGCATTAGCGATGCCCCTGGTGTTGCAAATATAAATAAATAAATAAATATCCTGGGACATTCTTTACACAGGGCCATCTGATCCCAAACTAAGCAGAGCTTGTACTATGGAAACCAGCTAACTGATATACTAGATATACTACTTTTTTTTTAAATACATACTTATATAGATATTTACACCCAGGCACAGAACAAACAGACATTTTCATGTACACAAATGTTTGTCCTAGGTGGGAATCGAACCCGCGACCTTCGGTTTGGCTGTCAGAGTTGCTAACCACCAAGTCAACTGTCCATAGGCGTCATTGACCACTTACCAGGAGGTGGACAGTCTGCCTATTCAATGGCAATCTACTTAGCATAAAACATAATGAAACGAATGGTTCTAAAAATATGGAATCGTGCGTCACTTCCCACTTCCTTCAGACATTCAAAACAGGTACTTTCACAAACCAAATGAGCAATTATAATGTCATATGCGGTTAGAATTGAACAAAGAAAAAAATTGTAACAGAATTATGTGCCGTATTCAAATGAGAGTCGCGTGACTGCGTAAGCGCACACAATTTAAAAAAAAATGTTGGGAAAGTGAAATAGGCTTAAAAACTTTTTGGTGTACCGTTTTATGGTCTTATTGTTATGACATAAGTTTCTCTTGATTTCGTTTTCATCTTTCATTACAATTTATCAATTTAAAAGTCTTAGTTAACTGATTCTTAAGTTTTAGCATTATATGCTTTAAGATATTGTGTGGTAAGGTAGACTTTTGGCTGGACCTAATTGCTGACTTATGGACCGGTAGAAACTTTAGTAGTTTTGACCTTCAGGGGTTTTGAATTTATATTTTCTTGTTCCTCAAAATTAAAGTATCATAATCAATTAGTTGTTATTGTAATCAGACATTCCAAAGACAATTTCTTCTCTCTTTCTTCTTCACACAAATAATATCAATGCGAAAGTAATTCTATTTGTTATATTTTCACGACTAAACGGCTGAACTGAAATATGGCGCGAAAAGGTACATAAGCTGCTTCTGATCCTTATTAGCATTTCTGTTGGTGGAAGATAGAGTTTCTATATAAAAAATTATAGCTATATAGCCTATACTCTTACTTCCAGTCAGTTGGCTGCGTCAAATCATGTAAATCAATAAAATTCTGTATTAATACAATATTTAAAACTGGCTGTCCCCCGCGGTCCCAAGGGATCACATTTTCCCGGAATAAAAAGAAGCCTATATGTTATTCCAGGATATGCCCTATCTATGTGCTAAGTTTCATCCATATCCGTTTTGTAGTTTTGCGCGAAAGAGTAACAAACATAATTACATACAAATCTTTCCTCTTTATAATATAAGTATAGACTAGCAGATTAGTTTTATCTTACCAACCAGGTTACCAACGATTTTGATTGACTACGCGATGACAGCTGACAAATACCTGCCTGAAACAATTATGTTTCCTATTTGTCTCATACGCCCCCACTTCTTCAATCGCATTGTCACATTACATAATGTAATCCCCAGCGCCTCGCGTGACTTTATAGCGTACATACTCATTATATACTACACGGATGTCTGCCCGTCCGTCCGTCTGTCTGTGGTGACTTTCCGTGTTATGGCACGCGAATTTAATACGTTTTTTATATTTTTAAATCGTTCTTTATAAGAATCTCGATGTGGATTTGTTATATTATCATGTTATATATTTTGACGGGCCAGTTGGCTTGGTGGTTAGAGAACCTGACTGCCAAACCGAAGGTAGCGGGTTCGATTCCCACCCAGGACAAACATTTGTGTGCATGAACATGTCTGTTTGTTCTGTGTCTGGGTGTAAATATCTATATAAGTATGTATTTCAAAAGTAGTATATGTAGTATATCAGTTACCTGGTAGTCATACTACAAGCAGGATACTCTGCTTAACTTGGGATCAGGTAACCTGGATAATGTGTGAAGAATGTCTTGGGATATATATACTTTTTTTTATTTATTTATATATGAATCCTAAGTAAGTGGTCTAAAACTTGGCTAAGGACCTCTTAGGAGGAAATTTTAGTTCAATTTTGAACAAGGTCTCCCACGTCTCTCTATTTAGACATCATTACTGCAGCCAGAGAGGCAGCGACAGCGCCCACCGCATGTCACGTTGCGACTTAAAATATCTTTAGTGAATGCATCTGCCTACCTAAGGGCATAATGGGCGTAAAGAAATGTATAATATATTAACAGTGTATCAGTTATCTGGTTTCCATCGTACGTCCAAATATTTGTCCTAGCTGGAGATCGAACCCACGACCCGTGACGTGGCTCCTGCACGTACCTACTGCAAACGAAGCACAAATAACCCCGCATACCTAATATTCATTATTTAATATACAAGATCGTCATCTGCGCGAAACATTGACCTAGATTTAAAGTTAAAAAAAATAATAATAATATTGGCCTTATCAATGACTATTTCGAAATCAATGTCCTCAGTTATTATGTTTGTCATCGCAAAAACTAGCTTGATTTATTGATTTTAAACCAGTTCTATCCAAGCACAACAAATTAATGCCTATTTTAAAATTGAAGATAACTTTTGTACTACATATTGCGCGCATGAAACAGATTGAGATTTGCCAAAGTTAAAGTATATATGGAGGAGCGCAAAACTAAAACGAATCCTACTAATATTGCGAAAATTTGTGACTATGGATGTTTGTTACTCTTTCACGGAAGAACTACTGAACGGATTTGGGTAAAACTTGGCACATATATAGACCATGCCTTATAACTTATAAGTTAAGTGCCAAATCCTATTGGATACCGGGTTAAATGGAACATCCCTCGGGAACGTGGATGAAACCTCGGGACACCAATTTATAATAACTACGTGTTACAAATACATTCAATTAAATTTATCGTTTATTATTTTACAATTATTAAATTAAATACAAACTAATACAAATTACTTTAAAGTTGGTACATATTAAACTATGGTGCAGCCGCATATAAAATCTATTACCTACACAGCTTAAAATTACCAAGCTCAGAAACGTAATAGACACAAGTGACTTTGATAAAATACTTTTTAGAGAATTTACTTTCAGCCAGTTGTAAATAAGAATCAATTTACATGTTATAAAAAAACAACCAAAAAAAAAATACTTGAATGTAGACACTTGTTATATAAACTAATTAATCTGCAAATAAGACTGCGAATTGGAATAAACCGTCAAGGAATGGTATTAGAAAGGACCGAGCTACGAGTAGCCACAAGGTTGTACCGACTAGTACAGCTCACTCGGGCATATGGGTATGAGAATGCGTATACGCATAAAGATTAACTAGTTAAGTAACATGTTTTATGAATAGACATCGAACATACTCTGTTCATTCATATAGAGTCAATTAAAGACTGGAGATCAAAATATCCTGGGACATTCAAACAAAAATTAAAAAAAAAAACATTTATTCAGTTTTTAGTTTAGCCCCTTAATTTAAAATTACTGAAGCTACAACACAGTTTTAGATCCCAAATTAAGCAAACCTTGTACTATAGTAATAGAATTGATACTAGTGGTTGCATAGAGATGGAATGTCGGCTTTATTTAATAAATTTGAACGTTATCGATTTTTTTTTGTCTTATAATTCATTGCATAGAATTTTGTTCTATTACGTTAGCCGTGAGCGTGTACAAATACGTCATTATGTGTTTGAAATTGGCAGTGTGATACACATTTTTTTTTATTAATTTAATTGTATTTATAACACTCAATACCTAGAATACATTAAGGCCTGGAAGGCCTCATTATCTATAGAAACTTTAATTATGCTAAATCTCATTTTCCTCTGAGCGAGCAATATGCTTAAAAACTCGCTCCACGTATTAATATATACCTATATATATACAGACTCTACATTTGAAACTAAATTTGTAATGACACAGAACAAACAAACATGTTCACGCACACAAATACTTATCAGACTATTTCCTAGCAACGACCTTTTTAAATTGTAATGACAATCACCACGCTAATTTCTCGTCACATTATACTTTACTATGCATAAACTCGATACCATGCACAATCTCATGGTAAGTGATGATGTGGCCGAACGAAGGTGATAAGCACACAAAGTCTAGAGAGGAACTTGCTCTTAAGAGCAACTGCCGGAACACACCAGCTGGTGCTTGGCGACAGATATAATAATAATAATAAATATCCTGGGACTTTCTTTTGCACACGGCCATCTGATCCCAAACTAAGCAGAGCTTGTACTATGGAAACCAGATAACTGATATACTACATATACTACTTTTTTAATTTACTACTTACATACATACATATAAAGATATTTACACCCAAACACAGAACAAACAGACATGTTTATGCACTCAAATGTTTGTCCTGGGTGGGAATCGAATTCGCGACCTTCGACTTGGCAGTCAGGGTCGCTAACCACCAAGCCAATTGGCCTTGAGAATGGCCATACCAGCTCGCCATACCGCTCACGGTGGTTTCCGTCTCCAAAACCTCAAGCTCATTCTAGGATTTGAACCCACAGTATTCCATCACTTCCACTACCAACTGAATAATCACGCCTTAAACTTCTTTAACAAACCGGTTCGTAGCTAAAGAAAATGTAAATGGTCTGTGTGAGGTTAATCGGTTGTGACTCACTTACCTGCCTTCATTGCCGCGTAAGTAGCACTACTTATAGAAACATGGAAGAATTTGTCATATCAAACCTTAAAATGACCCAGTGGCAATTTGGTAATGCGGATACTTACCTGGAAAACAAAATAATATACCTACATTAGATAAATCTATTAATAAATAGTAGGTAAAAAGATTTGGTACCATCACTACATAGTATAAAACAAAGTCGCTTTCTCTGTCCCTATATCCCTATGTATGCTTAAATCTTTAAAACTAAGCAACGGATTTTGATGCGGTTTTTAATAGATAGAGTGATTGAAGAGGAAGGTTTTAATGTATAATACATGTGACATCCCACGGGAACGCGGGCAAAACCGCGGGGGACAGCTAGTGAAAAATAAAATAATATAAATTACATAAATGTATATATAGCAAAGTCGGAATATATAAATACAATTGCTCTGCTGTTTGTAAAAACTTTAATGTAGGTTTTGTAGCTATTGATGGGCTTTAAGATTATTATAAAACAAATAGGAAACAGTTCGTATGTTTTAACATGGTAATTCATATATGTATTACGAATAAGGTCTAATTTCGATCAGTTAAAATGTTAATCTCTCTCGCTCTTTTGTTAACACAAATTATATAAACAACTCCGTCTTCTTTCTACTTTTATTGAATAAAGTTTATTTTGACATCAAAATTAATAAATTGAGCATCGTTATTGGTTTGTTTAGAAAAGTAATTGTATTTGTCAAATAATTCACCTCAAGTTATTTAATACACTGAATAAAAAACTAGTTGTAGTTCTACATACTTAACTACTTAAAATTAATTAATAAATAAAATAAATAAATCAATAAAATAATGTATTTTTTGTTGTGTAAAATTTCAATAATAAAGACATATCAGGTTACTATTATTACTTGTTTAGATACGATTGTTCACTTCACGCCAATTTGGGTCTTAAGGACTAAGCCTGAAGAGGGAAAATGAGCGTGAAGATTTTAAAATAAAGTAGCCATAAAGAAACGAAACGGCTTGTCTTTCAGCTTTAGAAAATTTATTGTCCTGTGATTTAAAAACTTCCCAAAAAGTTTATATACTTAAGTAACATAATTAAGTAACTCAAACCTCATTATAATTAAAACAATACCTCGCATAACTTCGACAGTAAAATAAACTTTTATATTCCTTTGAAACTGGTAATTAGCCTAATTACCAGTTATAATAACCATTGTAGATTGCATCGAGACCACTGTGTGACAAATACTTGCTTACATGTTTATTTGTATGAACTAGTTTCGTCACACGACCTTCCTCACGCCTATTGAAAGCGTGAAAATACAAACAATTCGGTGAGAGAACAAGAATCTTCACTTTGACAATGGAAAGGTGCACGCTTGTGTAAATGTATCAAGTTTCAATTGTTGCGTAAGTATGGCAAAGTTCAAATCATATGTAGTGTTTGAACAAAATGTTTTCTTCACTACATAGTATAAAACAAAAGCACTTTCTCTGTCCCTATGTCCCTATGTCCCTATATCCCTATGTCCCTATGTCCCTATATCCCTATGTCCCTATATCCCTATGTATGCTTAAATCTTTAAAACTACGCAACGGCTTTTGATGCGGTTTTTTTAATAGATAGAGTGATTGAAGTGGAAGGTTTTCATGTATAATAAATGTGGCATCCCACGGGAATACGGGTTAAACCGCGGGGGATAGCTAGTTTTAATGTATAAGGTAACTAGCTATCCCACGCGGTTTTACGTGTCTCTCCCCTTGTCATAGGATATGTGAGTGCCAAATTTTAGCAAAATCGGTTCTGTCATTTAGCCATGAAAGTGTAAGAAACAAACTTACTTTCTCAAATATAAATATTACTAGATGTCCCCACGGTTTCTCCCGTGTTTTCGAGATAGAAAGTATCCTATTCATCTCCATACCATAGGCTATGAGTGTGCCAAATATCAACTTGATCAGTTCAGTTGTTTCACTGTGAAAGTGTAACAAACAAACTCACATTCGCATTTTTTATATTATTAGTGGGATAAGGATATCATTAGGTAAACTTTTTATTATATTACAAAACTGTATCTTCTATTCTTTAATTAATACAAAACAATGTCGGTATTTCTCTTTCTCTGTACGTGCTCAGTTATTTGAATCTAGGCAACAGATTTTAAAACAGTTTTCGACAATTCTGTCCACCACAATCATATCCAAAATTCTTTACACACTACCATCTAATTCCAAATTAAGCAGAACTTTAATGATTACTATGGAAACTAGATAACTCATATACCTACTACTTATTTACAACTCACCTAAATACATGCGTATATAGATATCAACAGCCAGGCATTCATGCACACCAATGTTTGCCCTAAGTGAGAATTGGATCGCCGACCTGTGGCGTGGCAGCCCCAACCACCAAGTCAATTCGCTCATCGAACTGTTGAATACTATCTTCAGGCAAAGCCGGGGAAGATCGCCAGTTTAATATTGATGAAGCTTTGACGTATTAAGTCATGTCAGGGTGAGCGTGAAGTAAGGAAGTTATTAAGAAGTATATATTCTTAAAACAGAAAGAATCCAGTTTCGCCCATCATCCCATACATAGTCACGATCGTCGACATTTCACTTCCGACGAAAAATATCAACTCGTTCGATATTGAGGTAGGTTATTGAGACCGGTTTGATCTTTGATGGCTTTTGAAAATACTTATTTCATTAACTGGCTTTTGCGCGCGGGTTTGCTCGCGGAGGCTTCAGGATTTGGTTATTCAGACAGTTATTCTTTCTGATGGCTCTTACACCCTTACATGGACATTTCCGACGAGCGCAGAGGGCTCTTAACCGGAGGAAGTCAGTTAATTTATTTTTTTATATTTATATCGCTGTGCCCTGTCGAATCGCCATCGAAGCGCTATTGCTTCTTTTTTGTTAAGCGTTCATTCAAAATTTTCTTTTTAATCGGCTCCTAAAGGTTGAAACGTGATGTTAACTAGCCTATATAATTTTAACGTGTTGCATGAACTTATAAGAAACACACAAACGATAAAAACTGGTTTGTTGGTTGTCTTTTACAACCCGACTTTAATTTTTCAATACAATTATTATTAATATTTTCAATATACAGAAACGCCAAGTCTATATATTTATTATTTGTATATTTAGATAGACTTATACGTGGGCAGTTTGATACTGCTTATGATTAGTGCATCGCAAAACATTATTAAAGCTATACAATTAGTGTCCTATCATCATTATCATCATCATCAGCCTATCTCCGTCCACTGCTGGACATAGGCCTCACCTATGGCACGCCACTGAGCTCGATCTTCAGCTCTTTGTTTCCAACCACTGCCAGCGAGCTTGCGTATATCATCGCTCCATCTAGCTGGAGGGCGCCCTACACTACGTTTACCAAGCCGTGGTCTCCACTCTAGAACACATCTACCCCAACGGTTATCGGCTCTGCGACAGATGTGACCAGCCCACTGCCACTTCAGCTTGCTAATCCTTTGAGCTATGTCGATAACTTTGGTTCTCTGACGGATGACTTCATAGTGTCCTATCGATCGGTAGTAACTTTAAATGTGACCTTCATTAGTGCCTGCCGAGGATTAGGTCAATAAATAATTTTGAATGAATTTGAACCTTTGCAAGTAGGTACCTGTCTGATGTTCGGAATTTAATGCCATCGAGCATTGAATCTAAAGATCCTATCTAAAAGCTTTACGTCTAGTAGAATCGAGACCACTAAAAAAAGGTTTCTTCATTATCAAGAGTAATATTTAAATAAATAAATAATAATAATAAATAAATATCTGGGACATATATATATACACACGGCCATCTGGTCCCAAACTAAGCAGAGCTTGTACTATGGAAACCAGATAACTGATATACTACATATACTACTTTTTTTTTCTAAATACATACTTATATAGATATTTACACCCAGACACAGAACAAACGGACATGTTCATGCACATAAATGTTTGTCCTGGGTGGGAATCGAACCCGCGACCTTCGGTTTGGCAGTCAGAGCGCTAACCGCCAAGCCAACTGGCCTGTCAATTTATAATTGTCTTGTTTATTTACCTGACTTTTAATGTTGAAATTAAGAAGTTAAGAATATACACTATTAACGATTATGGTGTAAAGCTTTTATAATTACATCAACTTCAATAGGTATGCTTACGTAGCGTATAGAAATATAAATGTTCTCTATTTATGTTTTAGACTTTCACAAGCTTTTAGAAAGCGTCTTAATTTGTTTTAATAATACTGACAATAATATAAATAATTAAGTATATAAAATATTAAGTAACAGCTTTTCAGGTGAGCAATTTATTGGCAAGAGTTATTATCCTCCAAAACTATATATGTATAAATATGAAAAATAGGGTTCCTTTGACGCACCATCACCTCACAACTACTGAACATATCGGGACAAGACTGCTACTATTCGACGCGGAGTTTTTCCTAAATTATTATAGGCTATATATGAATAGATAAACGGGGGTGAAACCGCGGGGTACAGCTAGTAATCCGATGTTTTATAAAAACCTTTTATAAATACCTTTTTCTTGAATGTATTTTGGTAGTTGTTTAAAGAAACGTATATTTTACACTATTTAATACAGTTTGACTTATAACAAAAAATATAAGTTAGCACAGATAAATACATCTTAATATATATAAATCTCCTGTCACGGTGTTTGTCCGCGATGGACTCCTAAACTACTTAACCGATTTTAAATTAAATTGGCACACCGTGAGCAGTCTGGTCCAACTTAAGAGATAGGATAGCTTAGATCTTTAATTATAGTCGCAATTTTATTTTAATGCAAAATTATTGGTCTATAATTAATTGACAGTCACAATTATCTGTTAACTCCAAAAGATTCTAACAGATGGCGCTGTGTTGAAAGTACCAACGTTTAATCTTTTAGGGAACTTTTTAATGGACTCATTTCGACAGGACAACGTCTGTTGGGACAGCTAGTAGTATTATTAATTATTAATTATATATTAAGGTCAGTGCTCATTAAGACGCAAGAGTTTCTGAGAGAATTGTGCTTCCAATACAAAGTTAAGGGTATTGTATACTTTGTGTTTCATCTCTTGAGTGATTTGGACATATAGCTTTTGTACGCACTAAATATCCTCAGTAGTTTTTTGGAAACATTTATTTAATACTAGCTACCTACCCCAGCTTCTCCTGTGTGGAATAATATAAATGACATACATATAAATAAATAAATAATAAATATCCCAAGAAATTCTTCACACATGGTTACCTGATCCCAAGTGAAGCAGAGTGTACTGCTTGTAGTATGGCTACCAGGTAACTGATATACTACATATACTACTTTTTAAATACATACTTATATAGATATTTACACCCAGACATATAAACCATAATTTATTTCGAAAATTTTCTAAGCGATGTTGAAAACTGCGTCAAAATCTATTAGGTAGTTTAGAAGATCTAAACGGACAAACAAACCAATTTCGTGATATATTTTTCAAATAAAAGCTTTTCTTATTCTTTTAATGCCGCAAATTTATTCAACGATCGGAATTAATAATTTTATCATAACCAACATTATAAAGAGAGAGTGCAAATTTTGTTTGTTTGTGGAGGGTAATCTCCGAAACCACAGCACCTATTTTATAATTTTTTTCACTAATATTTAGCTATACTATTTCAGAGTGACATAGGCTATGTTATTATACCGGTACTCATTAGATCCCTCGGAAACGAGGGTGAAACCGCGGGACGGTATTAACCTATTAAATAAATCTAATGATTCATAAAAACTAATATCCCAATGATCAAACGTATATTGCAACGCAACGCAACGCAACACGTTACGTAACGGTTATGTGTTACGTTGCATAACTTATAACAATTGAATCTAACAGTTGTAATGTGTAAACAATACTGTGCGTTTTGGTGAAGTGCTAATTGGGTACAGGGGACATTCCATTTTGAAGTCTATGTGTCTGTGTATAAGGTTAAATATTATTTTTTAATGGAAAGTTATTTCTTTACTCAAAAATGTTAAGTTTTATTATGTTTTCAATGGTTGTTTAATAATTTTATATGCTATTACGTTAAATGTATTTATGAGTACCTTTTTATTTAATAATTTACTAAATATTATAAATAGTACTCAGTATTATTAATAGTTTTTGAAAATTTCGACCCAAAATAACTATTTAAAACAAGTGCGAGTCGGACTCGCGCACGAAGGGTTCCTTAATATTATCTATAAAAACAGTAAAAAAAAATCATGTCTGTTGTATGGGAGCCCCCTTAAATATTTATATTATTCAATTTTTTTGTATTTTTGGTTATAGCGGCAACAGAAATACATCTGTGAAAATTGTACCTCTCTAACTATCACGGTTCATGAGATACAGCCTGGTGACAGTCGGATAGACAGACGCACAGCGGATTCGAATATTTCACTGCGGTCGGTTAAAGAAACACCTTGTCCTGCGACAAAGGCCTCCCCTGAAGTCTTTCTCTGTCCTTTTCGGTTGCTCTTTTGATGTCGTCTTCCCAGCATTTGGTTTGTCGGCTTTTACTTATTTTCCCTGTTCTGGGGTCAACTAGTAAGAGTAGTCTGACAATTATCTTTGCAGCTATCAAGTTAGTATATCATAAAGCCTTTAAATATCGGATGTTTATAGACTACTCAGGGTAAACGCTCCGATAAACTTTCCATTTCTAAGTTCCAGTTTCGGTCAAATACCTCGGTAGAACTGACAATGTAAGTACAGAAGTACTACCGTAGGGTGTTTACGTAACTTAAACCAGTTGCTTGACCGTCTACCAGGTGCTAGGGTTATCACTTGGATAAAGAAAATGACTCCTTAAAGTTGGCTCTGTTTGCAAGCAATTTCTCTGAAGTTCTTTTGAAAGGTCTTTACTGGTTGTATTAGCTCAGATAGAGCTCTTAGTGCAGAGTTCCTCCGGGGAATTACCACCACCTTACCCATTTCTGCCGTGAAGCAGTAGTGCACTTGTATTACTGTTTCGGTTAGGTTAGGTTAGTAAGGGGGCCGGTGAATTACAGGGAAATGAGACTTAACAACTTCACGTCTCAGGGTCGACAACGCCTTGACCCCCTAGTATTGCAAATGTCCATCGGCGGCGGTGACCACTTACCATCAGGTAGACCGTATGAATGTTTGTCGGTCCAAGTCGTAAAAAAAACAGCTAGAATAGTGTTGCCATAGTACAGAAACTGCTTAGTTCTGGAGCAGGTTTTTTGTTTGAAGAATGTCCCAGGACATATATTATTTTGATCCATGATTTATCTATGTCCCATATTTCCAATCTGCGTAACAAATACCTAAATTTCTTCCGTGTCAACCTCCATCATATGAGCCATCCCCGGCCAAAAATACTCGTATAGGCGCAAATCATATTCCCATGTACACCGATATTTAGTAGAGGTATCCAATGTTTCTATGCAGGAGGTTATCTCCGATTTCAAAAATTCTTTCACGGGTAGCAAGCTATATTATTCCCATATGATATAATCTAAGTTTTTATCCCGGGAAACCGTCAATTCCCCCAAGAGAGTCAGTAAAACCGCGAGTCAGAAACTACTTAATAATAATGAAGTAAGAGTAACTTAAGTAAGATACCACAACCCTATCAATAAGTCAGCACACAACACAAACCAGTTCTAAGGGCAGTATGTAGACCAAGTTGGATTTAAGTTAAGATTGAAAGTTATGTGTTCATGCGTTACTTAACGCACAGATTGGGGTCTGGGGTACGGAAATTGGCCGTGACAACGTTTTATGTCAGTAGTGTTACTCATATGGATGAAAGTTCGAATGCGATGAGCTTGAGCTTAAGATTATGGAGAATTAGACAAAATATTGAACGGTAGCACTTTGTAATATCGGCCTGGCATCATTTAATTCTCGTTTAGAGATACGAGTATATTGAAAAAAAAGAAGAAAACAGTACAGTACAGTAATGTTAGATACATTATCAAAGAAAAGAGTTCAACGCGTGTATTGCATTGTTAGTTATAGAAACATCCAAAGGAAAGAGTTCAACGCGCGTATGGAAGATAGTCACGAATGATACATTATCATGTTAAAGAATTGAACGTGTGCAGTTACATATTATAGAAACATTATCAAAGGAAAAAGTTCAACGCGTGTATTGCATTTGTTAGTTATAGAAACATCCAAAGGAAAGAGTTCAACGCGCGTATGGAAGATAGTCACGAATGATACATTATCATGTTAAAGAATTGAACGTGTGCAGTTACATATTATAGAAACATTATCAAAGGAAAAAGTTCAACGCGTGTATTGCATTTGTTAGTTATAGAAACATCCAAAGGAAAGAGTTCAACGCGCGTATAGAAGTATAGTCACGTATGATACATTATCATGTTAAAGAATTGAACGTGTGCAGTTACGTATTATAGAAACATTATCAAAGGAAAAAGTTCAACGCACGTGCAGTAGAGTGACGTTCAGATATATAATCAGATGGAAGAAGAAAAGACTTCAACGCGCGAAAATACAGTATCAGAGGAAAGAGTTCAATACGTGGGAAGTCTTGGTAATGTTTGATATATATTCGAAGAAAATAGTTTAACGCGCGTGCAGTATTGATTGCCTGTAGATAAAGTATCAAAGAAAAGAGTTCAACACGCAATAGTAACGTGCAGATATCTTAAGGAAATATTTTAATGCATCTACAGTAGTGATAACACTTAGATAAACAACCAAAGAAAAGGGTTTGATGCGTTTTAGTTACGAGTTTAAGACGAAATACTAACAAACAGGCAAGCATCAATGACATCGCCAATAGGTAGTCCGGTGTCAACCCTGAGACTTTAAGTTTAACAACTACAGTCTCATGTGCCTGTACATTAACAGATCTATAACTATTATAACAACACAATCATTTTTTTGTTCTGTTACCTTGACTTTTGCATACTCTCACTCAATCACTTTTAATTGTTTTTGGACATGATTTGTTTTCAGTAGGTTTTAACAACGAAAATGAATTAAAACGATACAATTGTACAAAAAAATATACAACCAACCTTGGTTCCCACGGCTTAGCCCACACAAGCCCACAGTTGACCAACATACCTAATATCATATCTGAAGTGAAGTGCACGTTTTATTGAGTGGGTGTAGGCGACGCCGCGGGCTCTCGATATAGCATTTAGATTAATAGACAATAGTTAGCGAAAAGAAGAATATTTAGGCACGCGTAGCCTCTTGTTACAATATTATGTGAAATGAAATGGTTTTTGCGATATTCCTAGAATACATCATCTGATCTCAAACTATGCAGAGCTTGTACTATCGAAGTCAGATAACTGATGTACTACTTTTTCTTTTAAATACATATTTATTAGTAGCTGTCCCCCTAGCTGTGTTCCTGAGAAATGTCACATTTTCGTGGGATACGTATCCTATGTGTTAATCTAGACTACAAACTTTCTACGTGCCAAGTTTGATATACCTAAATCCGTTCGGTAGTTTTTCCGTGAAAGAGTAACAAACATTCATACCCACCAACTTTCGCATTTATATTATTAGTATTAGTATATATAGTTAATACTATATATTTATTATATAGATATTTACACCCAGACACGGAACAACCAGACATGTTCATACACAAATATTTGTCCTGGATGAGAATAGAACCCACTACGTGGTAATCAGTGTCTCTAACCACCAAGACCTGTCAATAATTTTCCAAAACCATTTTTAGCTATCAAAGCGGGCTTCAATAATCACAAAGAGTAGATCAATTCTAATCATAACTATAGATGTCGAAATGGATAGATAACCAAAATAAATAAACACGTGTAAATTCAACTAGTCTTGTAACCACGGGCTGATATATAAGTCGTAACACATCAGTGTTAAAGATTAATGTGCCAAGAATAATAATTATAACAAATACCTTTCGCAATCGCCCCAAATGTTCGCTTTCTAGAAACACTCGTTTAGTTACAATGATTGATTTGTTTACTATTCGATTGTTGATCATTCGATTGTAATCGATTCGATTTTGTAAAGCCGATGTTGCATCTCTATAGTATTGATTATATCGATTCATTTATGACAGGATTGCGATTGACCTAAGTTTCCAAAGATTTTGCCGTGACCAGACCCTCCTCTCCCCCTTCCCCATATTGCAGCCAGTGCCGGTAACCACCAAGCCACCTGGCCTGCTAACAATTTTTTTAAGTTTTTTTTATTATTGAATAAAGAAAAAGAACCTAATATCAATCACAAAAACCACAGAGGTTTATAAGAGGAGTGACTTATTCAACGTTCAGTCCTTAAGATACTAAATTACTAATTTATTTGAGGTATATATTATATATATATTATAAATACATATAGACGATGCTTGGGTGTAGCACTCGCTCGAGCAGGACACATCTTTATGTACAAAATCTTATTTTGAAAAGAGTAATTGCTGAGTTTATTGCCGGCTCTTCTCAGTAAAAGCAACCTTCCGAACCGGTGTTAGAGTCTGACCATTCATAAGTGCCTGTGAAGGCCTATTTGAATAAATATTTCATTTCATTATATTTGTTATATTATAATTATGAAAGGAGTGTGAATAAAAGTACTTAAAGAAGTACTATAAGACAAAATACCTTTGTTGTTGACAGTACTCGGTAAATTTCCACAATATCCTTTCATGACACACTTTACATAAGTAAAAGTTAACTACAAATAAATGTACTTTCAATTCGTTACCTTGGAAACGCGAAAAACATTCATTATACAACGTTAAAACTGAACGATAATGTATCGTGGTGCATTGTGTTGTTATCTACGCATCGACCTCACTTCACGAACACACAGGCAAGCATTAAAACACTAATGTGTCCGGTGCTGAGATCCTTAGAACGTGTAACTAGATATTTATTATTTTGATTACCTTCTGTAAATTGCATCAAAACTAATTTTATTATAGTTTCTACATGATCAATATGACAGGGTCGCGTAGTCAGATAGTTGGTTCGATTCCCAGGTCAGGAAATATTTATTTATTTATCCTCACTAACTTGACAAATTATCGCATTTGTAAGACTAGTAGAATTATATCCAGACACATGACGATGATAGCGGCTGACTCGCGCATTTCGCACTCTCAACCTGATTGCTACTGAGACTGACATATTCCACTGTACTCTGAGTGAATTCACACGGTTAGCTACTAAAATATTATGCTTTAGGAATATATAATATACTAGCTGTCCCCCGCGGTTTTACCCGCGTTCCGGTGGTATGTGACATGTACTATACATTAAAAACTTCCTCTTCAATCACTCTATCTATTAAAAAAAACCGCATCAAAATCCGCTGCGCAGTTTTAAAGATTTAAGCATACATAGGGATATAGGGACAGAGAAAGCGACTTTGTTTTATACTTTCTAGTGATTGAAAATATAAAAAATTTGTTGTCGACACTACTGTATTAGGTAAGTAGTACAGGATACTTAGCGCGAGTCAGCCGCTATCATCGTCATTTGTCTGGATATAATTCTACTAGTCTTACAAATGCGATAATTTGTCAAGTTCGATGTATGGCTGGATTTTAGTCATTCACGTAAAATCTACTAAGCAGTTTCAGATGAAACTTGGTACTTTGATAGAGCATAGCCTGGAATAATATATACCATTCATGCTCAAAATACAAGATCTCACGGGAACGAGAGACGGAAACTCTATCTCTAAAACTATTTATTTAATATGTTAAATCAGTTATCAGTCTCGCTATAGTAAAGCTCTGCTTAGTTTGAGTTCAAGTAACCAAGTGTAAATGTCACAGGATATTTATTAACCACTAGCTGTACTCGACGTGCGTTGCTATGCGATTTTGTATGCGTATAACCTTCGCAGGCGTACGTAAAAGAACTCAAAACAGTTAAAAAGAATTATATCGGATAAATAGTATGAGATGGCATAGGGTACAAACATAGGAACATGATTTTTTATATATATATAGTAGTTATGTAAGACTTATGTTAACCACAATCTCAGACTCAACTCAGACAGCTATAGTTTGTTTGTACTATATTTAATAGATACGAGCTGCGCCCTGCGGCTTTGCCCGCATTCAATCCTGGTTATAAACCTTCCTCTTGAATTACTCTATCTATTGCTGAAAACTGCATTAAAATCTGTTGCATAGTTTTTGGTTCTATAAAGGACATACAGACAAACATTCATTTTTAAATATGATATATAGATAGATTGGTATTGCTTAATAATTCTTCACCTTTACGATAACACGCAGGTACTGTCAGTGAGACTAAATAAATCTTATGTAGTAAATCGATGTTTGTTTATAAAAAGAGTGATTGCTAAGTTTATTGGCATCCCTTCTCAGTAGAAAACTACCTTCCGTACCGGTATTAGAGTCAGACTATTCATAAGTGCTTGTAAAGGTCTATTTGAATAAAAATTATTTCTTTTCATTTGAAACTTTGGAATTTTCAAAATTCATTTGAAATGTATGGAAATAGCTGCTCTCTGCACAGTGCACCTCTAAATCTCTTTTTTAAGTTGTAAGTACCTGATTATTGTTATTTTCTATTTTGTAGTCTTGTCATATTTTTTTTTGTTTTGTTTTTTAATGTTTACCTATAATAAGTATTTTGTAATAGTTAAATATAAAATAATGTAAAATTGAAATTATAAAATAGCCAAAAAGTCAGAATAGATAAAAATTTATATAACAAATAAAAAAGAATGTAACCTTGCTGAGTTTCTTGCCGGTTCTTCTCAGTTGAAGGCTGACATCCGAACCGGTTGTAGCTTCAGTAACTTTAAATTTGACCTTCATAAGTGCCCTCCGAAGGCCTAAACTGAATAAATGGTTTAGAATTTTGATTTTTTTTTAAATTTTGAAACTGATAAGCTTTAATGTGGACGAAAAAGAATACAAAACTAAGAAGACTTAGATCAAATGTTACAAGTGTCTTTGAAACCTAGCAAGTTTGTTATTCATTTAGTATATCTTTCCATCGGCCGCGACGTTCTATGTCTAATAACACAAGTAACCTATGCGGAGATCACGACTGGCAAGTGGGACTGTTTTACGAGAAACGGATACGTTTTATCTACTTGTGTTATGGACGTGGAGCGAGCTGAATACCACCGCGAGGACTCTTCTACTAGCCTCATGATGAGTTGGAACCAATACCTGACGACACGCAACATTGCATTATTATTTTATTTATTACATTTGGTGTTAAGGTATCTATGCAATAAATACCGCGTAAAATCCTGCTCCCTTATTCAGCTAATACAAACTTCGACGAGCCGCTTCACGGAGGCCTCGGAGAGCTTATCTCTCTCGTGATTAGTGTAGTAAGCGAAAGAGACAGAGCACGGAGGGCGAAACGAAACATCCTCAAGTTAGTGTCATTTTCCTTACAGAAACGAGCCCCTGGTCAGACTCAGAGATATAAGCGATATAAAACTGTTATTTAAGATATACCGAATGGGAATGCCAAAGAAAAAGGTGAAGTTTGTGAATAAAGTCAACAATTTGAAAGGTAGATTATTCCATATGGACATTGGCTATATTATACATGAATTCCTTTGTTGACCTCTTTAATAAAATTTCAATAACCCTGCAGAAATATAATAAAGAGAAATTGCGCAAAACTATAACTGTAACGATTTTCATAATCAAAGAAGGACCGCGAAACAATCTTCGCTCCACAAGGCTACGGAACTTTCCCACGGCTGAATCTTCACCATTTACGACTGTGTCAGGATGTCATAATACGCATCTTGTTTCAGATCTAAGATCTAGTCTAGATCTTTATTTGTCTAATTCATTAATATCATGATAAAGAAAAGGTTAAATTTTGTTTGTCTTTCGATTTTTGGAGTGTGAAGTGATTGAGTAATGTAAGAGTTTATATACATATATCTGTTGAACATCTGTAGCTGAATTAGACGAAGCCTATTTCAGTAATCACCTCTTATAGTTAGTATGTAGTAACCATAAGAGATTTAGAAATTTAAAAAAATATTTTACCAATTTGTAATATATATTTTTTCTCTTTTTATGATCACTTTTTAATATGTGATATATTTATTTTTTCTAGATGCACCACCGTCAATTATCATCCCTAAATTTCTCTCCATCCTAAGGTTGTCGGGAAGAAATCGCTTTTTAGCGATAAGACCGCCCATTGTACATAGATTTAAGGTTTATTGTTGTTTATGTTATTAATTTTCTTGTTTGGTGTACAATAAAGAGTTATCTATCTATCTATCTATCTATCTATCTATCTATCCTATACTATTTTTAAAATGTTAAGGTTTTTGAGGATCGTTGGATGGATGGATTGATGTATGTTACTCTTTCACACTAAAATTACAAAACTGGACTAACACATACTTTTGATCCCAGGAAAATGTAACATCTCAGTTACGTGGGTGAAACCACAGGGACAGCTAGTAGTGCATAAAAAAGAACACAATAATGTTTTTCAAAAAGCAAAAATAACATCTCTGATTAGTTTAAAACAAATTGGTCTTGAATCTTAAAAATCCTATTGCCATCTGTCTGTTTGTCCGCTTATATCTTTTAAACTACACACTAGTTTGTAATGCGGTTTTCTCCATCATTTAAATAATTTTATTTGAAACCAGACGAAGCCGGGGCGCTTGTAATAATTCATTAGCAAACGGGAAACGCAGTATAAAATTTAATATAATGCTCGTTTAATTATTCGAACCCGTGTAATTAGGCAATGCGTATCTTCACGCTGAGACAGAGGTCGTGAGCAGAGACAATAGAGTTCCTTCCATGACGTCTTCTGGAGTTCCGCGTTTGGTTTTGAGCTCCTCCTAACACAATACTAATTATAGAACTTTAACAATGGAGAATGGTTTTAAATAACCCTATCTCTCTTTATATAGTAGACAAAGTTACTATTTGTCTGTCTGTGCGCTCAGTTTATTCAAACTACGCAATAGATTATTTTCCGTAACGATTATGTGTTTAAATATTTATGTACAGCACTCAGACGAAGCAGTGGGCGCTAGTTTATTGTAAGCTAGCTCACTTCTGCGGTTAAGGATAAAAAGTGTTATGTTCCAACGGCTATATGTGTGTACAAATTCAGCTACATTGTTTCAGTCGCTTAGCTATGAAAGCGTTACCAACAACTAGTTAGAATGTATTGTATTGTTTTCCTCTTTAAGAGATTATTACATATCCAGCTAGTCCTAAATAAACAGAGTCTGTATGTACTATAGAAGCTAAATTAAATAAATAAATATCTTGGGAGATTCTTTACACACGGCCTTTTTTCACGGATTTTTTTTGCTTTCTATATAGTATAATTATATAGATATGTACACTCAGACACAGAACACACAGACATGTTCATGCACACAAATATTTGTCCTGGGTGGGAATCGAACCCGCGAAATTCGGCTTTGCAGTCAGTATCGCTAACCACCAAGCCAACTGGCCTGTACTAATTGACTAAATAATCTACTTGTTTTGGGTCTTAAACAATTAATTGCCTCATAAATACGGGTATGATTTTAATTATCATCTAAAACCGAATTAATTCAGTCAGATTTATCATTCTTATAAGAAACTATTTGATTTTTTTGCTACAGCAGAACAAGTGTCTGTAAAATTCCATTTAAATTTCATAACTTTAACATCTGATAATTTAATTGAACATAAAAGGGTTACACAATGGTTCACGATAGAATACCATCGCAGTCAATAATCGATAATTGTACGCTCATTACTGCACAGTGGGTAACCGAATTATTCGTTGCTAACCTGACTTAATGGAATTGAAAGGTGTTTTTATAAAAATAATGGATGTAAACAGTAATGATCAAATATTACCACATAAAGTAAAAACTATCTCTTACGTCTCTTGGCGAAGAGTAGACCGATGACCTTGAGTTTTACGCTTTGCACCGAGTTGTCAATAAATTCCCGAAGTTAGCTGACATTAGGCAGGCTGTGAATATTTTGCAATATGTAATGCATGGAATAGCTATTTATCTTGGGACATGAATGGAATTTAGTATAGCTATATTTTGTTTTCTGGAGTCGTGTTACATTCGTTTAATTTCTTACCATCAAACTCTCAAGAATTTGACAGTTCCATTAAAAACAATGGAGTTGTACTGACTGAATGTTGCATTCATAATCAACCGATTTACTAGAACTACACCTCAGGCTTTACCACAGCATAACATCAAAAGGCCTATACAACTAATACAAAATATTCACCACAGCTTACGCAACATTGACATGAACGGTCTACAAAGAACGAATGAATGAACTGTACTTAATACACACAAAACAAGCGTTGTCCACATTTACACGGTTATTATCTATTCTAAAACAATACGTTTTGAGGTTTTGTTAAGGTTTCGCTTGTTTCTCTCACGGCTGTCGAGATGTCATAGTAAAAACTATTTTATCTCCCTATCGCTGTAATTAAGGCGTAGAAGTGTTTTATTAACACCATTTAGTGCTTATACGTTGTCTAGATGACCTAGCGAAGTAAGATTGTTCTACATTGTTTTCTGGCTGTGGTAGACTGAGCACTATTTCTAGATTTTTTTCTGTTGGGGCAACAATTTTGTAAACGGATCTATATCAAAATATCGGCAATTAGTGTAGCGTTGATATGTTGAATGCTAGATCATGTCATCATGATCTTGTTTTATCTTATTTATCAAATCGCCAGCAAAAGGTAGGGATTACCGGCACAACATCCAAGGGCTCTTTAGTCGAAATGGGGGTACCCCAGGGTTCAATTTTAGGTCCATTTTTGTTTTTAGTATATATAAATGATTTGCCATATGTTGTAAATGACCTCACAGATATTGTCTTGTTTGCTGATGATACATCATTAATTTTTAAAGTTAATAGAAAAGACAAAGATCTAACTAAAGTTAATCATACTATGTCAATTGTCTGTGGGTGGTTTGCTACAAATAATCTATTACTAAATTCAAAGAAAACTAAATGCTTAAGGTTTTCTTTACCAAATGTAGCACAAGTAGATAGCCAAATAATAATAGATGGGAGCCATATTGATCTTGTAAATAAAACGGTATTTTTGGGTCTTACATTAGACAATAAATTGCAATGGGGACCTCAGGTTGATACTCTAGCTGCTAAATTAAGTTCGGCTGCTTTTGCTGTTAGGAAAATTAAACAATTGACGAATGTTGAGACGGCCAAATTAGTTTATTTTGCATATTTTCATAGCCTCTTGTCCTATGGTATTTTGTTTTGGGGAGCAGCAGCGGATATAGAATCAATATTTATTATACAAAAAAGAGCAATTCGTGCAATTTACAGTATGGGTCCCCGTGAATCATTAAGAGATTTATTTAGGGAAATAAATATAATGACATTACCTTCACTATATATTTATGAAAATATAATGTTTATACGTAGAAACATAGGAACGTTTGAGTCAAAATTAGATATTCATAGTATAAATACAAGACAAAGGGAGAAGTTAGTTGTTCCATACTTTAGACTAACTAAAGTTAACAAGTCATTTCTTGGTAATTGTGTTCGATTTTATAATAAGATACCGCTTTCAATAACCAAAATGTCTGATCATAAATTTAAAAAATAATATTAGGAAAGTTTTGAAAGAAAAAGCGTATTACAAGGTAGTTCATTATATTGAAGATAAAAATGTATGGAAATAGCTGCTCTCTGCACAGTGCACCTCTAAATCTCTTGTTTAAGTTGTAAGTACCTAATTATTGTTATTTTCTATTTTGCAGTCTTGTCATATTTTTATTTGTTTTGTTTTTTTTTTTTTTCATGTTACCTATTATAAGTATTTTGTAATTGCTAAATATAAAATTATGTAAAATTGAAATTATAAAATAGCCAAAAAGTCAGAATAGATAAAAATTTATATAACAAATAAAAAAGAATGTAACCTTGCTGAGTTTCTTGCCGGTTCTTCTCAGTTGAAGGCTGACTTCCGAACCGGTTGTAGCTTCAGTAACTTTAAATTTGACCTTCATAAGTGCCCTCCGAAGGCCTAAACTGAATAAATGGTTTTGAATTTTGAATTTTTTTTTGAGATGATATTTGTTCGATTCCCAGAAGATACATTTGTGTACATGAAAATGTCTGCTAGTTCTGTATCTGGACGTATATATCTAAGTATGTGCCTGTAATTTCACCGGCCTCCTTACCTTTCTAACCGAAACACATTAATACAAGTGCACTACTGCTTCACGGCAGAAATTAAATTAGTATATAGGAATATTTCAGGTATTATTTTTAAACTACCATAGACTAGACACAGCTTTAACACGCAGGCACTGTGATGCTATTTCATAGTAGGCAGGCATAAAAAATATGCATATAACCATGCAAATTTTAACTTCAAACCACTATCTTAAAATAAAATCTCAATATCGAAGCCAGAATCTAAAAACACGCCCACAAGATATGTTATGACAAACAAACCTACAATAAAAAGGTTTATAGTAAATTGGTGGTGAAATGCAATCTCCCATTCTAAACTCACTCCCAAAACAGATTTCACGCGTCGCAAAATATTCATTGCGTTGAAAACCATAAAGCAGATTATGATTAAGATATTAGATAAAGTGTAACAATACGTGATTACGTACTGCTGTGGCCATTATATTTAAAGCACTGACCCCAATACTGTAATAACAGGTTGTTTAAATGTAAATTGTAAGCTTACATGTTGAGATGTTTTGTTTACAGGTCGATTCCCAAACTGACAAAGGCCACTGTAATGTTGATGAATGTAATTTGATTGCAAACAATAAATAAATGTTGTTAACATTTATTTACATAAATTTAAAAAATAAAAAATGTATAATTGGACATTCTACACGGCCGTCTCATCCTAAATTAACGAGAGCTTCTACTGTGGGAGCCAGAAAAATCTTCTTGAGTCAACTAGCTGTCCCCCGCGTTTTTACTCGCGTTCTCAAGAGATCATTAATTACCCCGAGACAAAGTATACTTGTGTCAATCTAGGCTATGAACTATCTACGTGCTAAATTTCATCCAAATCCGTTCCGTAGATTTTGCGTGAAAGAATAACAAGCAACCATCCGTCCTCACAAACATTCGCATTTATAATACCTATTATATTATAATATACGAGTATATTACAATTCAGTAAATCCGTTGAATTGTACAACATAAGTGGATATTTGTGCCGTGCATTCCAACCGTAGTCCCAGAGATAAATTAATTCATCATCAGTTTTCTTTATGAGGTTATTCAGATAGGAGAACTAAATATTAAGATGGAATATTGAAGAAGTTATCTAGAAGAAATCTAGATCAGTGAAGTAAAACGGAAATCACAGACTAAAACAGCCTTTATATAAATAGGTTCTTCCACCATTATAAATAGAATTAGAATTGCAAAGTCCGCTAAATCATAAAGATCGAAATATAGGATTCGAGATAGTCCTTACATCCTAGCGTGGTGGAACGACTTCCGCGTCCTCAAGCTCTTGGGAACGGGGCCGCGTTGCGGCAACAGTCATGCGCTCGCGCGGGCTCTAATAGGGCTGCCACACATCTATTTAATTAACGTATTTAACATTATCTATACTAATATTATAAAGAGGAAAGATTTGTATGTAAGTATGTTTGTTACTCTTTCACGCAAAAATATACGGATATGGATGAAACTTGGCCATTGATAGTGCATATCCTGGAATAACATATAGGCTACTTTTTATCCCGGGAAAATGTGATATCCCTCTGGAACGGGGGTAAAACCGCAGGGGAAAGCTAGTTAGTAATAAATAGAAAAAGTTCCTTTATAAATAAAATTTTAAATTTAACCTTCCTTCTTTGATATTCGTGCCGGTTGTTCTCAGTTGAAGACTGACTTCCGAATTGGTGGTAACTTCAGTTACTTTGTGCGGTTACCTTAACCTTCATAAGTGCCCTCCGCGAGTTTTAAATTGTAAATAGATTTGAATTTAGAATTTAAACGGTAGAATTTATAAGTCTGGCATGATTCTTCTTTTGTATGTTAAGGGAACATATGAAAGAATATAACAAGAAAAAAAGAGTTTGTAGGGGTGGCAACCCTATTTTTGACCCTCGCTTGCCTGGCTCCACACCCCGCGCCCGCGCGCACCTCTCCGTGACCTCCGAGCTTTTGATATCTTAAATTAGGTAATTTAAGTTCTTAGTCTTTTCAGATGTTATAACTTGTTTCCGTATTTCCTACTATATTATTTCTTGAACTAGGAACTACTATTACTACTACTTAGAACTAGATGTCGGCTGGATTGGCAAGTCTGGCAAAGGCACAATTAGCGTTTATTTTGAAATAGTTACCCGATACCCTGGATGTGTCAGTACCGAGACCTCTATCTCTAGTATTCGAGGATAATGGACATGGATAAACCTTCATGTATGTATTTTTTAAATATCAGTGTTTTTGGAAAAACGGCTGAACGGATCTTGATGATGTTTGGTAAGAAGATAGATTGTATCTTGGAGAAGACCCTTACATATAATAATCCAAAAGTAAACAATACTATTCCAAAATTCCACATCCGTACTAACAATATTGTACTCAAGCAAAAGATCTATACGATTCTAGATTAAAAAACAAATATAGTTGACCTTAACACTTCTTTGTCGGTCCCGTGACTCATGTTACACATTTCCATAATAGATTCGACACTGATTAATAACATAATGTAGTGTTGCAAAGTCTGTGAATAAATCTTCGACTACGGAGCGGCCGCGCCCACACTACACACAAAATGGTGTAGAATTACTCCTGTTGAAATAATACAACCTTACATAAAATTTATGGCTTTCGTTTATAAAATCCATTACTTCTTTGTGAAATTAATTTTAAACTAACAACCGTCCTGCGGTTTCTCCTGCATTCCGAAGTGACATATTATGTCACGGGATAAACATAGCCTATGACTCCCGGGAATTCCGTAGCTTTCTACCAGTGAAATATTTTTTTAAATCTAATGAGTAGTTTCAGAGATTCCCTCCTACATCCAAACTTTAATCTTACAAACTTTACCTCTTTATAATATTACTAGCTGTCCCCCGCGGTTTTACCCGCGTTCCCTAGGGATATCACATTTTCCCAAAATAAAAAGTAGCCTATATGTTATTCCAGGATATGCTCTATGTGCCAAGTATCATCCATATCCGTCAAGTAGTTTTTGCGTGAAAGAGTAACAAACATACTTACATACAAATCCTTTCCTCTTTATAATATTAGTATAGATATAGACTAGCTGCTCCCACCATTGCACACCCGAGTTCCCAAGAGATATAATATTGTCCCGGGATAAAAATAGCCTTTTTGCTATTCCAAATTATAATTCATCTCTATGCAAAATTTTATCCAGATCTGTTCCACCGTTTAGCTTGATTGATTAACAAACATTCATCCACCAAAAACTCGCATTTATAAGTAGTTACATTAGAAATTACATTAGTATAGAAACAAGTTCCACCCCACGGTTTTACCCGTTGTCCCGGGATAAAAAATTGGTCTCGTTTTCCGATTCATCACCTATCTGAAGACATCATCATCTACCTACCCTGTGCCTAATTATTTAGACTCACCGCTAAATACACACTTTCAGTCCATTCGTTGCATTACGTACATACATTACGTATATCCGGTATCTACATATGGCAGAAATGTTACTAAGAAAGTTTAAGGCTTATTTTATAGACTAGCTGTCCCCCGCGGTTTCACCCGCGTTCTTCGAGAGATGTAGCATTTTCCCGGTACAAAAAGTATCCTATGTTAAATACCTCCCAGAATATATGTACAAAATTTCAGGGTGATCGGTTAAGTAATTTTCGCGTGGAAGCGTAACAAACAAACTTACATTCACATTTATAATATTAATAAGGATAGAATAGATGATAGTTCAGTGACTTTGAATCCCGCGATGCCGTATTGTAGAATACGTTCGAATCCTACCATTAGAACTTATATTGCTGGTACACATCATGAGAAAACTACAGTAAAATAACATCTGAAGTAAGTCGTGTCGTCAGTTCTCATTTTATTGAATTATAGCTCCAATGCTTTATGAAATAGGTACATAATTCTGTTTCTGTCGGGACGTGACAATTAAATAAATGTTTATCTGTAGGTCAACAAGGGTGACGGTCCACCTCATGATGAGATACCGCCGCCTTTTGACATTTGCAATACCAGGGACATCGCCGATGCGTTGTCGACTCTGAGATGAAGTGATTAAGTCTCGTGTGCCTGTAATTTCACTGCCTCTTTAGGTTTCTGCCCGAAAAACCGTAATACAATGATCTACTGCTCAAATCTACAACTTTATAATCTACACCAAAAAAATCAAAACCATTTATTCAGCTTAGGCCCTCGGAAGGCACTTATGAAGGTCAAATTTAAAGTTACTGAAGCTACAACCTTTTAAATTATAGAGCTATACTATTTCAAAATGTTGTCTACTTCCCATTCCGTATTGTTGATACTTATAGTCATTAGCTTTCGACTCTTTTCTTACTATAACATTACGATAGATTTAACAAATCGATTACACACAACTCGTTCAATATTACACAACAGCGTCGCAAGTGTAACAGCAACAATTTTAACGTTAATACCAATTTATCGGTATGAAATCGAGTTAAACACGTATATTTGTTCTCTCGGTTACTCGCTAAGGCTCTACTCACTTCCTGCGATAGGTTTCACTTTCGTACAACACTCGCTTTCGAAGCCTTTTCACTTTCGATAACGATACTTTATATTTAATCGAATGATTGACGAATTGAATCGTTTTTTAAATGTTTATGATCCGGTTATATATTGGAAGCTCATGACAAGTCGAAGTGTTGTTAATATTAAATATACGTTTTAGAAAGCGTGTGAATTGTGTAGCATGTTCCATCCTCTATTAAACTAATGGATTATTATCATTATTTGATAAGTGAGTTTTATTGGGAATCAATACCCCGGTGGCTGTGTGCATATTGGCCGTGGATACAACCTAGGATCAATATTTATGTACCTAAGTATATGGTTTGCCCTGTGTATAAATATGTATTTAAAAAAGTGGAATATTAGATGTCCTGTAATTATCTATACGTCTTTAAAAAGTAGAAAATCAGTTTTCTGGTTAGCATAATGTAAGCTACTTATTTTGTGATGAAATATCCGTGTGTGAAGAATTTCCTAGGATATTGGTTAATTAAAAATCTAGAAAAGTACTTCGGTATATGCTACCTCCAAAAATTCTTGCAGGCTAGAACTAAAGCTAATAAGAACTGTATACAACCAACACGTAAAATAATCACCTAAATGACGAAAAGCTTTCAATGCTGCCTTTTAAAGCCTTCTAGATAATTATAGATTATAGCGGGAGAATGCAGAGGTCAATGAAAATAAAAGTGTAGTTTCCCACGAGATGCAAGATAGCTTACTTGGTAGGCTTCACTATGTAGCGGGTCGCTCACTGCCTTACAATTTTGCGAGGACTTTGGTAGCTCCCACTTGAGCCATACTTGTGAACAGATGCTAGGTGCACAATCTAATTACAGGACCTAGCAGTATTTTTTGCACCCATAACATGCAATTATTGTCAGTGAGACTAGAATAGTTTTACGTAATAATTCTTAATTTATTTTGAAAGGAGTATTTACTGAGTTAGTGTTAGTTATAGTTATTTTGTGTACTGGAGCAACATTATTTACAAGCTTTAGAAAGCCTATGCTAATATGGAAATAATTTGAAATGTTACTTTCATTATTTAATTGATTAATGTCTTATAAGGAAGATTTTTAAATCCACGGGTAAAACGTCGGTTACATCATTAATTTTATAAGTCTGTATTATAACAACTGTTCATAACACAAATTGACATTAAAATAATGTATATCTGGCCATAAAAAATAAAAATGATTTTATTTTAAGATAAAAAATAAACAAACGTTGGGTAGTGAAATGGTTCAACAAAAGATTATTTTCAAAATCACTAAGAATGTAAAATGTCAAGGTTTCCGAACGTTTTACATAACATTATATTTTTTATAAAGTCAGATACGCTCGAAACATGTATTTCATAATAAATATTTATAATCACGCGAATGCATTCAAACAGTTACTTAATTAATTATAAAACGCTTGCATTTATTAAAAGTATTTTTTTTTTATATTGGACATTTAATCCGCATGCAAAAGTGGGTCAAAACATTGGGTCACGTGGAATAGGGGCATTTAAGTACAGAAAGGAAAAGTGTAGGGTTAACGACCCGGACAGGCAATTGTCCTTTCCAAGTGTGTTGAGAGCAAGCACAATCTAGACCTAGGCATTAAGCATATTGCTTAACTTACAATAAGTTAGAATTTATGTACTCGAGTTTTATTACAACTTTCCCAAAATTGCTACTAAAAATATCTTGGGCCATATTTAAATAGTAAAACCTATATTTAAAACTAATTCATTTATTCTGGAACTAAAAAAAATTGCTTCTAGGATAGTACTGAAAACTTAATATCAATTTATTTCATAATTAACTGAGGAAAATATTTTTTTAAACTAAGTTATTTGGCAGTCGTGACATTTAAAAACCATGAAAATATCTGGCAAATAAATACCCTACTTAATACTAAAATATATCAATTAACAGATATAATAAAAATTCACAAACACGCGCTGAAAATTCACATGCAAATAATAGGCGTAGAAATGTGGCTTAGAACCACCCTATAAACCATGTCACACAATTTAAATAACACTTTTAAACCACTTGTGCGCGTATCCGAAATCCTTAGGGGTGCGTTCTAAAACCACAATTTCTACACTTATTTTTTTTGACACTTACGTAAAATTTGGCCGCCATTTTGGGTCACAACTGTCACTTATTATCACTCGCGAGGCGGGCGCATGCGCGGAGGGTACGCGCGGCGAATGGCGTGAGTGAGCCTGCGCTAACTTTATAACCTCCCCCCCAAACTATTATTATATTAATTACATTCTTAGTTTTCACCGCTCGAGTCCAGATCGATCGCCGATCGGACCCGAGCTTCCTGATTCGATAATCCCGAATCTGGAATGTTAAAAAGCGGTTGTTAAATTGGAGAAAGTCTAGTGTAGTGTAGTCTACTTCATCATTAGACATGAATGAACTATTATTACAATCTTTCGCTACATATTATATCTATTTATTGTAGCATAAAATATTGAAGATGCGTAACTATATAATTACTGTTTTTATAGTAGAGCATTTGCATAATTTTTCTTTGGAACTTTCTGACAGAAAATTTTATTCAAGGTAAAGTCTTCACACTTCCTCAACTTTTCAAATATTCGAACTACTTATACTATGCCTTACTATCTGATTCTTAGATATTATGAGTTAGAACTGAGTTATAGTAAAAAGAAATGTGTTTTACCACAATCAAGCAGTATTGAGTCTTGATATGGTGAACTCCCAAAGCCCTACTTTATTAAATACCACTGGCAAAAATATAAATTTAGAATTTTGAACAACATAGACATACACCCACTGATTTCTTTAAAAATATTTTTATTTGCTCTTCGTCTTTCCTCCTCCTGGTGCAACTGTTCAGCGACAACAAAATTCAATATTTACAACAGTGTTTTCATCAAAATAATATATAACTGAAAACTGGGACTAGGCTCACCTTAACTGGCTCGTTTTTGTGGTACAAGTGCACAGAAGACAGCGTAGTGATTTTCATGTCTTTGTGTTTTTAATCCGCGACAAACAATGAGGAGTGTTATTTTTAAGTTACGGTTTTAAGATTACTTCTGTCTGTCTCTATAAGTTATGTGTTACGTATGATGCGACCATAGCTTCTAATCTTCAATTCAAAAATAGTTGAATTAGGCTAGCTTTTTCTTTATTTCATAAAAATCTGTCTTTTAAAGTTATGAGCTCTTTTGTTGCGAGAATTTTACAGACATTTAATTAAATATATAATAAACTTATCCTTTAATCAATTATTCTATTTATTAGGTATAATTGTTGTTGTAAATTCTAATAGCCAACTTATTTAACTACCATTTTAATTTGAAAAGCAAATTTCCATCCGGTGTTTCTGCATTGAATACTATTGGGTTGAAATATAAACAGCTCACGTTAGAATCGAATAGATAGATCTTTTACCATATAAATATTTATAATCTTATAGCCTTCGCACTTGGCAGTCGAGCTGAGCCTCAGTATAATCTGCAATCTGTCTCCATTACTGTTTATTAACAACCATTTTCCCTTTTTATGGTCTCGTGTTTTGCTAATGAGGAACGTTGGAAACTCTGTTTTCCATCAATTGAAAGCATATAATGAGGTCGTCCTTATATTAAACTAGCTTGCATCCCGCGGTTTCTCTTGTGTTCCCGAAGGATCATTGATGGAACATTTAGATTTTTTTTATTTATTTCCGACGGGATTGCGATTGGCCTCAATCTCACCTAATGGTAAGTGAAGATGAGGCCGATGATGGTGCTCGCTTTTCCGTTGGTAGCCTATTCACTCTTTTCTTAGAGAGCCCCAAGTTGTAAGTATCTGGGAACACAGACAAGGGGAGGGTAGGGGATAGATATACAGATATCTCTTAAGTTTCCTTATAATATATATTGTTATATAGTTAATATTTATATTGAAAATGATTATTATTAATTCATGTAAAAATTATAATTTATAAATGTGTTAATCCAGAAAGTGTTTTATCTGTTTCGAATATTATTTAAATCCGAACAGCCGTTTCGAAGCCTATCCGAGAAAACCTTTTAGAGAGACAGCAAAAATTCTAACAACAGACATTTTTATTAGGAATCGAATAAGTGGTAGTTTAAAAAACAATGCCATTTATGTTAATACCACAGACAAACAGTTCAATTCTATGTACTAATTTATAGATTTAATGCAGTTCATATTAATTCATACGGAAAGCAAGCCTAGAATATTATCTATTAAAAATCTAAATATTTAGATGTTTGCCTTAATCACGCATAAACGGCGGATTTGAAATGGTCTGGAGCAACACAGGATTGAAAGCTTTTATAACTGACTTTCCAAGAGGCCTTCATCGTTTTTTGAGGCCACGGCCATCAATCATCGTTTCCATAAGATACTTTTAAACCTAGGTACTGTTTATACACGTGTCACCAAGCATAGCAATACAGGACTCGCCACACATTCGACAGGCCAGTTGGCTTGGTGGTTAACGATCTTGACTGCCAAGCCGCAGGTCGCGGGTTCGATTCCCATCCAGGAAAAACACTTGTGCGTGAACATGTCTCTTTGTTCTATATCTGGGTGTCTCTAAACAAGTGTGTACATTAGAAAAACAAAAATATGGTATATGTGGTATATTAGTTGCCTGGTTTCCATAGTACAAGCTCTGCTTAGTTTGGGATCAGATGTGTGTAAAGAATGTCTCAGGCTATTTATTTATTGATATAGTCGATGGCAGCCACTTATTGCTGGCTACTTTTGGATGTCGCCAGCACCCCGTGTGCTACCACCCTTACTAACTATTAACTCACGTAACAAAATCAAATCGCGTGTGGCACTTAACGCTTCTATATAAAAAGTTACTCTATGACTTGACTCATTGATAACTCGTTTTTCTGCCTAATTTACAACATTTCGTATTGTTATATCGCCTATTACGGTGGTCCACTAATTGGACCACTAAACGGTAGCCGCGCGTGACGCCGCGTGACTTCGTGTAGCTTGAATTGGGGATAAACTAGTAGAAGTAGTGCCGGTTTGAATCCAGCCGTCAGGTGTGGTAGAGTGGTATTTGAGATCTTGTTGGTGCATCCCTAAATAAATAATAATAAATATCCCAAGACACATGGTTACCTGATCCTAAGTTAAGCAGAGTGTACTGCTTGTAGTATGGCTATCAGGTAACTAATATACTACATATTCTACTTTTTAAAATACACACTTGTATAAGGCATAATACGCACTAGGATAAGGGAGCCCCTGAGACTACACTATGAGAGCTCGTAAGAGCGCGACACACCGATCCGATCTGACGACACTATCGACGTCCAACAGGTTCCATTCCTTTCGGCCCAGGGGGGCTATGGAATCGCGGGACCCTGGGCACTTGCCCAGAGTGTCCAATGGAAAAGAAGGCCCTGGTTATTACAATTGTATTCTTTGTAATTATCGAGTAGTATAGAGTAGATACAGTATTGTATTTCCACAATTAAAACTGCTACTAATAAATTAACAACATATATTTTGTTTTTTCTTTCTAGTATAATTTCCACAGGAGGTATATTAGATATCAACGAGATCGTTACGAAAAACCTGGCATTACTTCAATAATTTAATTTAATTTATTTTATTGGTTTGAATAATAATCAAATGTGAATATTTCAATAATTATATCAGATTTCTAGTCTAATAGTGTATAAAAAATAACCACAAAATGTATAATAGTTTAAATGATAACCTTAATAAAATCTTTTTTCAGACCACATTTCACCCCTTTATTTAATAAAATATACTTATTGCGTTGACTAGCAACAAAGATACGAGTTGTCAAGTTATTGCCAAATTCCATAGTTCATTTTTTTGGAGAATAGCCTCCTAGACAGACAGACGGACACGAGAGTAATTACAAAAAAAAATATATAATCGGTCATTCTACTTCAGAAAATTAATCACGGAAGTGAAACGTAATATCCTTCAAAAACTTTTAAAATCAAATCCAATAATTTAATGCCATAATCATAATTTTTATTTCCCCGCCATTATCATTAGAGCAATCACAAATTCATTGCCATAGAGTTCTAATCTAATTTTTGACATTTGTATAAGACGACAACACTTTGAGGTTCTTTTGTACAGAACATGTATATTTGTTCTGTCTCTCTGGTAGCTGCAGTAACTTTAAATTTGACCTTCATATGTGCCCTCCGCGGGCCTAAACTAAGCAGAACATGTACTATGGAAACCAGATAACTGATATACTATATATACTATTTTGTAAATACACATACATATAGATATTTACACCCAGAGACAGAACAAACAGATATTGTTCATGCACACAAATGTTTGTCCTGGATGGAAATCGAACCCTCGACCTTCGGTTTGGCAGTCAGAGTCCCTAACCACCAAGCCAACTGGCCTGTCAAATGGTTTTGAATTAGATTTTTTTTAATTTATCTGTTATCTATTTCGGTAGATATTTAAGTACAATTAGTCGACTGAAAGTTGTCTGGAAGAAATCGCTTTATAAGAACGTCTATGTAAACACTTGTTCATATTCATATTATTTATTTGCATTCCTCAATATTAAAATTAAATCTTAGGTGGTAAGTAATATCTAATTAACATTGGAACCCTGCCGGGCACAGCAAAATACATAGTAAGTAACATGTAGGAGAGAGGAGATCATGGATATATCGCAATTTAATTATTCTATCTATTATCTGCTTTAATTTATCATCTTTTCATGTTACGCGTTGAACAAATAAAGAATATTGTATTGTTTTGTACAATTAGTTATCCAGTTATCTGGTTTCCATAAAAGAAGATCTGCTTAGTTTTGGGGTCACCTGGCTGTGTGAAGAATTCTTTTTTCATATTTTTCTATTGGTTTTGTAGGAAGGCATATTTGAAGTCGTTATAAAGACACAGTTAGAGTTTGAAAGTGAATGTTAAATACTGGCAACCCTATTTGCCATTTAATTTCAAATAAAGAAAAAAAAGACTACTGGATTAGCTTTGTAAGCGAGATCCGTCCGCGTTAATTACACTCCATGTCTTACATAATTCATGTGCTAAATCATTTATTTCAATGAGTACACCGTAATTATTGTACAGTTTTTTTTTATTTCAAAGGTGAGTATGTTAGTTTGTTATAGGTTTGCTTTTTAACTTTTTCCTTTTTACAGTATTTTCGACACGTTCTTTTGGTAAACGAAATATTTGTATCTAATTATTTTTTGATTATTTCACTATTGTATTATGTTTCTGTACAAAATTTTCAGGATTTTTTTGTTTTATAATCACTGCATTTTTATAGGTGTAGGTAATATATCAATATATCAATATCGACGGGCTACTTGGCTTGGTGGTTAGAGACCTCGACTGCCAAGCCGCAGGTCGTGGGTTCGATCACATGTCTGTTTGTTCTGTGTCTGGGTGTAAATATCTATATATGTATGTATTTACGAAAAAAAAAAATTGTATATGTAGTATATCTGTTATCTGGTTTCCATAGTACAAGCTCTGCTTAGTTTGTGGCCAGATGGCCATGTGTAAAGAATGTCCCAGGATATTTATTTATTAAATGGTTTATTAATAATTGGCGCACTTATCAAACCTTCTGGCTCTGACATTATACGTTGATGTACCTTTGTGAAATAAAGAAAAATAAAATACGCAATATTCAATAAACGCAAAGATATCAATTCTTAGTGATAACAAATTCACCATTTAAATTTGTCATATAATAGTAACCTCAAAGTGTAGTCATACGGCACCACATTACCAATCAGTCTTATGATTAAGTACCCGGTGACCACAAGTGGTAGAGTACAATATATTGTGGCAACAAAGACATGCTGCAACTCTCTGCGGTCTGCAAACAGTCCCTTATTATTCCGAGTAAGTGTTACCTTGTGTGTGGTACCTACTTAGGGAGACGTGTTTGCATATCTTGCTACATTTGTACATCGGTGGCAAAACACATTTTGCTGATTCCACGAGCGTATTTAGGTTCTAGGTTAAGCCATGCTGTGTATCCTTTAGGGTACTGTTTATTGGGATCTTTGTTTGGCAATAGTTGACATATTGATCGTTTTTAAAATCGTACGTGAAGTGGGAACTTGATTGCTGTTTAGTTATCGGTGAAAAAAAATATTCTTTTTGTATATACAGGCTTTGATCGTAATCTCACCATGATTGATGGTGCTGAACGTGGTAAGAACACGCCACCAATGGGGAGCTGATGTTTAACTTGAGCATTGGCGTATCTAGGGCTATTTTTCAGAGGGGGTCTGGCCCCTCTGCAAGCAGAGGCGACATAAATTGATGTTTTAAAAATGAAAAAACGTCAAAATCAAAGTTTCGTTAATCTTGTGTGAAGGTATTTAGGTATCCTAGAATTTTGAATCGGTCCAACATCCTGGGGTGGGCACAAGACCATACTGGGGTGAGCACAGCCAACCCCCTATATACGCCTATGAACTTGAGAGCTTTAGCTTGCCAAGGAAGTAATATTAAGTATATTATACCCGATTCATACAATCTAGGAGTCTTTAAGGCAAGAGTGAATAGGCATTACTTGAGTCCGCGTGTACCATCCTCGACTGCATCGTCACTTTCCATCAGGTAAGATCCTGCCGCCATGCTATGTTTTCTTCACGATATTTTCCTACAAATTTCAAGCTCGTTGTAGTCTTCAAACTAATTTTAGAGAAGCAGAAGCTCTACTGCAGAGTGCTTTAGTGCAGAGATCATCCGGGGAAGTACTACCACCTTATTCATTTCCGCCGTGAAGCAGTAGCACACTTCTATTACTGTGTTTCGGTTAGAAAGGTGAGGTGGCCGGTGAAATTATAGCCACATGAAACTTCACGTCTCAGGGTTGACAACACATTGGTGATGCCCCTGGTGTTGCAAATGTCCATAGGCGGCGATGACCACTTACCATCAAGTGGGCCGCATGCTTGTTTGTCGACCCATGTGGTATAAAAAAAAACACTTTCCTAGGGTTGACGTCACTTCTACGTCAAAAAATTCTTATTAGTTATGACAGTTTATTAGTGTAATACTTTATCAACGATTCATATTGCAATCGAAGAGCCTACTCTTAAGACTATTTAAATAAGGGCTATATCTGTGTGAAGTGAGTCCGTGTCTAGGCTATGCCCTACTAACTATAAATCCACAACAACTTCTAGAGATGCTCTTAGATCTTTACCTAAGTTTACCTTTCTTGGTCCATAAAATTCAAAATTCAAAACCATTTATTCAGTTTAGGCCCTCAGAAGGCACTAATGAAGGTCAAATTTAAAGTTACTGAAGCTACTACCGGTTCGGAAGTCAGCCTTCAAATGAGAAGAACCGGCAAGAAACTCAGCAAGGTTACATTATTTTTTATTTTATTAAATTCTTTTTTATCTATTCTGACTGTTTGGCTTTTTTATAATATCAATTTTACATATTTTTATATTTAACAATTACAAAATACTTAATAAAGCTAACATTCAAAAACAAAAAAAAATCAAAAAAAAAACAAAAAAAAGAAATAACAAGACTACAAAATAGAAAATGACAATAATTACTTACAACTTAAACAAGAAAATTAGAGGTGCTAAAATATTGCGTGCTATTCAAAGAAATCGAAACGCTTTTGTGATCGAGCAGTAGGTATAAAGCTCAGATAGAGACCCAGAGGTCCTGGTTTCGAATCTTGGATTAGGAAAGGTCAACGTATCATTGTTTAGGAATGATTGCCTGTAGCCCAGGGTTGGAAATGTGAGACGGTGACAATACTCACCACATGTCACTTTGGAGCTTAAAATGTGGAGGTGGAATATGGGTCTTATTACTGCGACTTCGCTTACTCCTTCCAAGATAATGGGCGTAAAGATGTGTAATATTATGATAAAGATAAAATTATTTAAATTCTTCATCATACGTTAATAATATACAACATAAATATTTCGTCTCATTTCTAATATCTTGGCATTCGATACGGCGCATACCGTGTCTTCAAACGACACCGCAATGACAAATTAATATATCAAATATTATCTGTAACAGGATACGTGTTAGCAATACTGAACGAACACCATGAAACTTCATCTACGGTGTCAAACACGAGTGGTCTATTGTCCGTTTTCATTTCACTTTCGCTGCGCAAGCGCTGCCGCCCGTGTCAAGGTCATGCGTGACGACCAATCAGCGGGAGCCGAGCTTGTTCTTTTGAGCTTGGAGCTTGAGGCTCAGGGTGCAGGTCATTGCGAGGCCCTTTGTCCTTCGTGAAAAGTATGTGATGCGAAAGTAAGTATGGTTGTTTGGTTTAGGTATTTTTCATGTTTAACAAGAAATGCTAAAGTTATACAAATAAATAAATTTTGAAATCCATATTTTTTTAATTTGCTTGCGTTGCCCGAGGCCTCAGCAAGAGCGAGGCCTCGGGCGATTGCCCCGTTCGCCACCCCCAAAGGCCGCCTCTGACAGGATATCAATTATTTCTGTTAAATTATAGGCTTGTGAATATGAAATGGAAGGGAGGTCTTATAAGTACATAAAGCAATCAAGTGCTGCCACAATACTTTATACTTCTACTTCCTAGTAATCCAATTTTTCTACCAATCTCCTAGTTCCTGCTATCCCTACTAATATTTAGACCAAAGTTTGTAACTAAGTTTTGGACTACCCAATCAGATCGTGCCAAAATTTTGCACTGTCATACAGTATTTAACCGACTTCAATAACAGGGAAGGTTCTATTAGATGTAAATGTATATATTTTCAATATTGCCTATCCTCATACAAGACACGCATAAACAATAAAAAATCTAAGTATCGAAGCAAGTTCTAGTCTCAAGTGAATTCCTGTAAACAAACAAGTTGTTTGAAAAGCGAACACAAATTCCATTCCATAATGCCATAAACTACATAAGTAATTAAAACACAAATGGTCAATTGAATGTAACGTGTAAGTTAAATATTTACGGAAATACCATTATGTCTGTAGACCATATAGTAAACTAGCTGTCTTTGCGAGTCCGCTCGCGTTACCGTTAGTGAAAAAATGTTTTACTAACTGTCCTCCATGGTTTCAGCGTGTTCCCGAGGGATATTACATATCGGGAATATGTAATATTAGTAAGTCGGATAAAAAGTATAAGTGCTATTCCAGTTTATAATCTATCTCTATGCCAAATTTCATTCAGATCTGTTTTGACATTCTGGTGTGATTGAGTAACAAACATTAATCCATTCAAACTTTCGTAATAATAATATAGTAGAGTACTAGGGTAGACTATAGAAACACATGTGTTTAGAAGATCCTATATCAACCGAAAATAATAAAGAGATTCCCCAAAGATTTACCCGCACTCCTGTCGGATCGAATATGTTCCCGGGCAAATCTCTTGACTGAAAAAAAATACACATTTGGATATTTATGCTCTGTTAGGATTTATTTAGTAAGCGCCAGTGAAATTACGTCTACATGAGACTTAACATCTTCACGTCTCAGGATTGACAATATAGTGGCGATGCTCCTGGTTATTGCAAATCTCCATTGCGGTGGCCACTTACTCTGTAAATCGATTTGCTTGAAAATATCTGGCATAAGATCTTCTCCAAATAAATATCCTGGAACACAATCCACCATAAATCAAGCAGAGCTTTTACTATGGCAACCAGTTAACTGTTATAAGATCTGAGACGTGATAGTCAGGGTATCTTACCCACTGGCCCGCCAATATCTGGTTATAGGTCCATATTTCCTCCGTGTTCGACTACACCCGCGCTAAAGTTATTTATAAAATTGCTCCATTTACGTCTAAAGGTAAGGCGGAGTTAGTAACAAAGCAAGGCCAACCGCCGTGTCCGGTTGTTCGTCTGTCTGCCACGTCAGTAGTTCATGCGTAAACATAACGTTTAGTCCGGTTGGTTTATTTAAATATTTCCCTTTCGTCAGGGAAATACAATTGGCCCATGAGGGGCATAATACAAACATCGTCAAGTAGGCGTAACGAGGTCTCGGTAAGCGGACCTCTCTGATTGCGTAGTTAATGAAAGAGACGACATTGGCAAAACATTGTCGAGCTATTGTCAATTACCTTACAGAATCACCCCTGATTATGTATTTTTAGATGACTCATGATTTTTTCCCTGTCAAGTTTCTATTTATGGAACTGTACAGATTTTATAGACGACTAACTAATCCCTTCTAATATTTCAAGCTAGATATCACCCGCATTTCAGAGAATATTACATATTTCCGGGATTCAAAGTATTCCTAAGTTATTCTAAGGTATTCCTATTTATGCGCCAAGTTTCATCCAAATCCGTACGGTAGTTAAGGCATGAAAGAGTAACAAATATCCACATACATCCATAGATCCATTCTCACTTTTAGAGCAGTAGAGCTCTTAGTGCAGAGTTCGTCCGGGGAAGTACTAACACCTTACCCAGTAGTGCACTTATAAACTTTTGTAAACTTGTAAATTACAGGCACATGAGACTTAACAATTTCACGTCTCAGGGTTGACAACGCATTAGCGATGCCCCTAGTGTTGCAAATGTCCATAGGCGGCGGTGACCACTTACCATCAGGTGGACCGTCTGCTTGTGTGTCGGCCCAAGTGGTATAAAAAAAGACTTTCGCATTTATAAGTAGGAAGTAGGATGTAAAAGTTAAGTTGTTAAGATAAAATATTTATACGCATACGCGGCTGACTAGTACAAAATTAAATTTGTCGCACAGATAGGAAATGTTCTGGGTTAGCACATAGTATATTTTTTACTGGGGAAGCATATGGTCACTCGATAACGCGGGTGAAACCGCGGAGCGAAAGCAAGTCTTTACTAATATAAGCGAGAGCATTTACTTTCTTATTCCCACCTTTCGGCTTGACAAATTTTAAAAAAGTATTGTGTAGAAGAGAGATCCCTAGATAGATTTAAAATTTCGTTTTATTTCTACACTATGAGTGAAATTAGAACCTATATACTATATAATTTTTTACACCCTAAATATTTAGTTCCATTTCTTTTCACAAAGAAATATGTAAAAATGTACAAGAGCACTTTCCTATCATAATTATTGTACATGGAAGGTGTAATTCACTTCCCACGGCCCGGTCACCTTGCTTTTTGTCGATACCAACATTACGTCGTGATCTATTGAACCAAATCCGTGACGGTAGCGTTTTTACATTAAAATCAATACATTCGTTAATTTTCCTGTTGAAATATAAAAGGAAGTGTTTAAAATTTAAATGTGGAATGAAAAGAGCTGGCATGCTCTTGCGAGATTAAATTTGAATTTTTGTTTACTTAGCGTAACGACAATAGCAAACTATATTCGACATAAAGGATCAAACAAACACTAACCAGTGTATTGAACATTCAAATATGTTGTAATTTATACATAGATTCATGAATATATCAAAAATGATCTAAATAAAATGGTAAAATAACTTTAGTCATGAACCTTCGCTGGCGTTATTAAAACAACTACCTAAGGTTACATCACTATCGGATAAATAGCATAAGAAAGAATAGACTACAAACGTTACTGTATACATTCCACAAAGAGTATATATTTTGAGGCTGTACTATTGTGACGTCACAACTTGCTATTTCATACAAAACTCCACACAATAAATCGTTTAATAAAAAGTTGCTAATGTGACATATCAGTTCATTCCTATTAAAGTCGATTATAATTGAGTTCTTCAGATTAATTCTGCCTACCTCTTCGGGGATAATTGGAATGCTTATAAATTAAACCATGACGTGCTGAAGGAAAACCATTGTCCTTACTATACCTAATGGGCAGGATTAAGTCCTAAGTCCTATTTACTTTAATTCAAATCACTAAATAACAACATATACATAAACAAAATACCATATATTTGTATTATTGTTTCACCATATAGAAATGGGATAAACTACCAAATTTAAAGACTCAATCGCTGTTGCTGAGAAAAACAGCCGTGAAATATAAATATGCTACAAAGAAATGCTTCAAAACTAAACGGTCTAAAAATTCGCGCCAAAATTAGCAAGCTCAATGACAGGTGACATATTTAAACAGTCATGCAAACGTCCAAATCGAGGCAATGGCCATTGATTATTCAGCCAGTAAACTCTTACGATACACCAAGACCGAAACGAATAACTTTGCCGCGGGCCGCATCGTAAGTGGAATCCAACAAATTTAAATATACACCTCAACTATTACAATTGTTACCTTAACTGTATGAATTTAGGGATTATCTTGATTACTTTTAAAATTGTTAAAATGTTGCAAATTGTGCGGTGTTGCCACAATGTTAACTGTTCCAGATATGTCAAGGACCGAACCGATGTTTTGTAAAAAAATTTTTTACTTTCTTTCAATGCACATCCTTAACCAAGCATATAAATTCGATTATCATGGGTTTTATTTACAGATGATGGCCACAAAAGTTTTAAAATATTTACAAAACCGTATTGTTGTTTACTTAGCTAATTTGAACGGACCTATTGTACTTTTAAAAGAAACAATGTGTGTGTGACAACTAAAACTATACTACTATGTTATTTAGAATCAGGGGCTCGATTCTGTAAGGAAAATGACACTAACTCGAGGATGTTTCGTCGTGGCCTCCGTGCTCTGTCTCTTTCGCTAACTACGCTAATACTACTAATGACGTGAGAGATAAGCTCTCTGAGGCCTCCGTGAAGCGGCTTGCCGACGAAGTTTGTATGAGCTGACATCTAATAAGACAATAATACTAAGGTGCTGAAGAATAATAAATCCCTTGAATAAATTCATGAAGGTCTTATAACTACTTTTTTGATCTGTATTCTATTAGTATATCTTGTATTTGACCACAAACTGACCAAGGCAAGTAATGATGTGGAAGAAAGTGGTAAAACCACACAAAGCCTAGAAGGAAACTGGCTCTGAACTGCCGCTATCGGAACACACCAACAGGTGTTTAGCGACAGATTTTTCAACTTAAGGGTGGTAGCGAGCCAGGCGGGAATTACAAAGTACCCTATCACCGTGCTAAAGATTCTTCACGATGTGATCAATCACCAAAAGATCTAACGATAGACTGTCTCTTTTCATGAGTAAATTGGTCCAAAGGCTTGGTATTATCGTCGTAAAACCAATGTGAGGTCTTAATGAAATGTTTGACGATTATACCCAAACATTTGAAACACACCTGACAGACCAAATCTAAAATTTTCCTAAAACAAACCTTAAAAAAACGATTTTTTTTAAATACCCTACTGTTCCAACCTTTCTCAATATGCCTACCAACGAACAGCATTTATTTTTTATGTAATTAAGTTTATATAAACATAATTCTTTGTACTTTCAACATTCACACAGTCGCTTGCTTCTCTCCAGCCTGTTATTTGTTAACATGTACCTAGTAGTAACATTAAATGTAGACAAGTTGGCCTAGAAGCATCGATCATCTTCATTGTTTAACAGCTTTTGTAATTCAATATGTCTGTGGATGCAAATAGAAATCA
This sequence comes from Habrosyne pyritoides, assembly GCA_907165245.1. NCBI lineage: Eukaryota > Metazoa > Arthropoda > Insecta > Lepidoptera > Drepanidae > Habrosyne > Habrosyne pyritoides. The sequence continues at coordinate 779,110 of OU015594.1, read as the reverse complement.
TTTTCAATTGTTCTTGTTGTTTATTATTCTAGTGGAGATAGTAATAGCACTTAAGTAGCATAGGTAAATACTGCGTAAGTGACAGGTATTATTTTTATTTATGGGAGAGAAATATTTAATACGCCCGTTTCTACAGCTAAGAATGGAAAATTTATGAAAATATTGTGAGAGGGATATATGCGTGTTCATTGTTTTAAGTATTATTTTGTTGATTGCAATCAATATCACATAAACAACACATAATATTATATATAAAAAATATGTTTGAATAGTAATGAAAGTTACGGTGTTTTGTTTTACGTACAACATAGAAGGTTCCTGCCATAAAAAAATATACAAAATACAAAAATACTATTACAGATAATTAAAATTAAATAAATAAATAATCCAGCCTCTTTTGATAGCGGTACTCCTCACAAAAATGTCATTAAATAAAAATAAAAAAACGTACTGCCACCATGACACCTACAAAACAATCTGTCATTTCACATTAAAAAATTAAAAATATGCTATAAATTATTATATTCACACACATTATCAAGAGTTTGGCCCCAACCAACCATGTTATTTTTACACAACACAAAAACATTATGAAAAATGAGCGAACATATAAATGAGGTACCTAAGAGATTCAATGCGAAGACTTTGTTCACCGATTTAAAGGGAAAGAAACTAAAATTCGTGAAGAAATGCCTTCAACTCAAGTCACCGCATAAGGAGGAAGGTTGGAGGCCTGTTTGTCAGTTCTGTCACGCTGTGGCATGGACTGGAGCTCTGGTGATCATAGCCGTCATTGTCAGATCACTTTACCTGCTCTATATGAAACCTGAAGGAACCTAAGGTACCTTATATACAAGTTTTTTTAGTATTCATTTTATCCTACTAATATTATAAATGCGAAAGTTTGTATGTATGGATGTTTGTTTCTATTTCACGCAAAAACTACGAAACGGATTTATATGCAGCTTGGCACATAGATAGAGCAAATCCTGGAATAACATATAGGCTTACTTTTTATCCCGGGAAAAGGTGACGTCCCTCAGGAAGGAAGACAGCTTGTACTATATCATCTCTAAATGGTATAAGACGAAGTCGCTTCCCGCCGCCTGAAAATTTAGGTCTTTTAAAATACGCAATGAATTTTGATGCGGTTTTTGTCAATATTAAATGTATAACAGATATCTAGTAAACAGTATAAAATGAAGTCATTATTTCTCTCGGTTTGTGCACTTAGTTCTATTAAACTGCGCAGTTGATACGGATGCAGTTTCCACCATCACTTAGATAATTTCTTTGGAAAAGTTTTTGTTTATGAATCATGTATGTCCCAGTCAAGCGAAGCGGGGGCGGGTCGTTAGTTTGACGTATGGTTATTCAATGAATTAATGTGTAACTTTTTTATCATAGTGTGGAACTATTACGTATTGTAAAGTTGTTGAAATCTAATACCTTAGGCTTTGACAGCCAAAAATGTCACATAATAAAATTATTATTTATTTTGAGATAGTTTCATCGATTGATTCAATGATTACGAACCGGAATAGGCTTAATTTTCGTATAACTGAGCTGTCACTACGGGCCTATTACATCTCGACAACTTTAAAAAGCTTATCTATTTTCAGCATATGAAGATTGTCATTTCCAAGGAAATGAACGAATCTAGATGTTCGGATCAAAGCGGAAAGCGAACAAATTCTACCGACTTAGAAGGAATTTTTACAAGAAAGCTGTTGGCTACCACGGCTTCGACCCTTACGATGTGCCTCTGCATCATGTACTGCTCTGCACTGGGTTCCTATTCATCATCATGATAGTTCTCAGGGCTCTATACTTGAAATATATCAAGAACCGAGACTTCGGTATCCAGTCATCAATACACATGTACAGAAATCGTTATCACCATTAAAAAGATTTTAAAACACTAGTTGCTTTACAACTGACTTTCTAGAAGTAGTAGAGATCTTAGTGCAGAGCTTGTCTGAAGCAGTAGTGCACTTGTACTACTGTGTTTCAGTTAGAAAGTTAAGGGGCCCGGTGAAACGACAAGTACATGAGCCTTTACAACTTCACGTCTCAGGGTTGACACCGCATTGGCAATGCCCCTGGGGCTCGATTCTAACTCGAGGATGTTTCGTCGCGGCCTCTATGCTATGTCTCTGTCGCTTACTACGCTAATACTACTAATCACGGGAGAGGTAAGCTCTCCGAGGCCTCCGTGAAGCGGCTCGCCTACGACAGCTAAAACGTTTGTATTATCTGAATAAGGGGGCTAGTGTTCCAAAAAGCATCAGTGACGACTTACCATCAGGTGCAGCGTCTGCTTGTCAGTCGTAGCAGCCACAAGTAGACAATGATAAGCGTGTTCCTACGATGTATTTAATGCATATTCCGAACCTAGCATACGGCTGGTCTTTTAAGATATTTCAATTACTTTATAATCGATTATCATCTGAAAAATTAGGGTTTTAATCATTGTTACTCGACATTAGGACATTTGGTGATCCTTATAAGGGCTAAATTTTATAGATAGACTAAACAAACATGTTTTTTCATAGTTTTTCATTTCAATTGAGTTTAGGCGCCACAGAAGAAAATAATCTGTGTACTGGATCGAATCGCCTTTGTAATCATTGAGCGTGTCTCAATTTAATCCATGCCTTTATAGTTTTTTATTTGTTCTGTACTAGCTATTTTCGGCTTGCGTTGCCATGCGACTTTGTTTTTGTTTCGTTTGTTAGAAACCTTCCCGGTTAAACGTAGAACAATTCATTGAAGTATCGTCGCTATCGGATAAGAAGAGTATAAATATAGAAACATTCAGTATTAAATATGTGGCTTGTGTTTGATGCAGTTCACAATATTTACTGATATTTTGGCCTAAAGTGAACACCACACAAAGCATAGTAGGGAAATGGCTCTAAAGTGTAGCTATCGCACCTACAGGTACTTAGCGACAAAATGGTGGTAGCCACAAGGTACTACAAAGTACCCCTACCATCATACAACTGGTATTGCCTTGACTGACTCCTAAGTACATTACAAAAAATGTTCAAATTCCTACTTACTAAGCAAGCGGGTAAAGTTGTGATTACCGTTTTAATGTTCAAATGTGTCACATATTATCTCTATGGCTTTTGAAATAAGGTCCAGCTATTGATTAAAAGTTGATTGTATGTGCATCAAACTTAAGTTAGTCATGCTCGCTTTAATGCCTTTGCTTGCGGCGGCGTTGTGTGGCGAGTCGCTCATTTCCCTACAATATGGCGAGGAGGGCGATGGCTGCCACATGCGTCATGCTTGTGAACAGGTGCTGCTTGTGGGGGCTGGTCAGCTTTAGTTACTTTGTATTTTTTTTTTTTTTTATTCGTAATATTATATTATTGTTCAATTATTCTTCACTTTTGCCATAACACACAGGTATTGTCAGTGAGACTAAATAAATTTTATGTAATAAATCTAAGTTCGTTTTTTAAAAAGAGTAATTGCTGAGTTTATTGCCGGCTCTTCTCAGTAAAAAACAACCTTCCGAACCGGTATTAGAGTCAGACTATTCATAAGTGCTTGTAAAGGCCTATTTGAATAAAAATATTTTCATTTCACTTCATATGATGATGGAAATACTCCTTATCGTAAAGCTATAAGGTTCATTTTTCGATGACATTCTAAAACGTCTAAACGGTCAGCGTGTCGGTAGTTTAATGTCGTGTACGCAAAACCGCCCGAATGCTTATAACTTGTTTCTCAATTTTACACCCAGCGTACAGAGAGCTAAGGTACATTTTCGTGCGTATTCCATTACCACGCGTTTTGATGTAAATTAATTGTTAAGCCCTAAATATCCGTATCAGTTTCTGCAAAAACCAATCTATTAAGAATTGAATTGCACAAATATCCTTGAACTTGAAATATGATGTTTTATGATGTTTACATCCTGTAAGGTGAAGCATATTTAATTACATTAATTAGTTATTTAATGCTGGCAGCACCTTCCTGTATTGTCAGGTATTTGTTAAAAAAATTGTTTAAAAAAAAACGACTAATGTTTTGATTGGGAGGAGGGGATAGGTCAGTGGTGGTGTAGTGACGTCGAGCACCATGGTTAGTGAATCCTACAATGAGCTTTAGTTTTCGTTGAAAAGCACTTTTAGGAAATTTCTCTTTGTATTATTAGGTGACCTTCTGCCATATAATAATCTACAATCAAAATAAGTCTGCATCCAATTTACATGCATTTATTGTATCCTTATCTAAATATTTTAAGCCACAACGTGACATGTGCCATCTGTGTCCCTAAAACTTACAACTTTAAGCTCTTTAAGAAAAGTAAATAGGCTACTAATCGGAAAGCGAGCTCCATCTTCGGCCTCATCTGCACTTACCAACAGGTGCGATTGAGGTCAATCGCAATCCGGCTATAACTTTTTTTTTTTAATGTGGTGCGGGATTCAATCCCGGGCTACAGGTAGTTGTTTGTAAAAAAAAATTAAATTATCCCATAATCTAACCCAGGGCTTACGGTCTAGTCGAGCACTATACCGACACCATTTTCATATGTATACCACAAATAAGTAATACAACCTAAAGAGCGGAAACTCAGTATAGCTTCGATGTGCATGCGCAATATTTAAGCCTTCGTAAGCCCATATCTCAAACATCTCAATACGAACGGTCAGCCTTTCATAGTTCAGTAATTGTTTTAGCACGGATCGAAAGGTCGTGGGTCAAGGTCCGACTCCAGTCGCCGAGCATTGTCTTCAGACATAATCTGATCATTGAGAGGTCACTTCCCTGTGACGTGTTACCACTGCATCATGAGATCGTGAACTTAGAACATATGCGCTATTGTTTAGATGCCAATAAATTAACTTCTATAACCATTAAGTAACGGAAATTATTAAATTTTAAGTGTTTTTAGCTGTTTCCTGTAACTCTGTTATTAAGATTTACAAATTATATAGTCAATAAAATGAACCTACCTACAATACTTATATTGTTTAAGTACAGAGGCGCCTATAGAATATTCTGATCCACTTGTCTTTTAACTCAATTCAGAAACGTTCAGTTGGAATCGTTAACGATCCCGAGCTCACAAGCAGTCCCTAAGTCTGAGGGAGAGACATTCCCTCTTTATGTGTGTTCTACAGCTTATACAAAGGACAGGGTTCTCAGGAATTGCTGGCCCACGGCTGCCTTTTACTATCGCACCGCCCACTATCAACGGGGAGTTCACTCTCACACTTTGTAGTCGAAGTGGCTCTCGACCTAGACCTCATATTGTGGAATGAACTCCCCGCTGCGCGCAGTGGTTTTGTCAAGTGAGTTTTTGCAGAAACGGCAATGCGCCAGTGATACCCCTGGTGCTGCAACTATCAATTGGCTGCGGTGACCGTTTACCAATAGGGGGCTCGTTTGTCAATTTTGCACCATTTAACATGTTGCAAGTTGTCAACAAAAGCATTCCCAATTTGTGTGCTACAAATAGGGTTTCCGTCAGATAGGCGGCCACCCGATAGTAAAACTAATTTCCTGAGGAGGAAAAAGACATATGAAGTAGTGGAGCTCTTAGTTCAGAATTCGTCCACGAATGTACTTTCACTGTACCTATTTCCACTGTGAAGCAGTAGGCGACGACGACCGCCACAATTTAGCATTCGGTGGACTATCAGCAAGTAAAAGGGAAAAAGGGAAAGACTTAGAGGTTGTTTTCCGCAGATTTTTACATAGGCTTTAGCACCTTTATGCGGACAATTTGGTGAGCGACCAAGTTTTCATAACCTCTCGCTAATGTAAAATGAAGACGCGGGAAAAAAGATTTTCGTTCGTTGCACAGAGTATAAATCCTTCGATTATTATAAATGTTTCTCATTATTTAAAATAAACATTATTTTTCCGTAAGTTTTAATAATAAGCTCGTGAGCATAGTTATTAAAATAGACATTTCTTAATCAGTCTGATGGATCGAAAACATATCAAGGTAATAGAACCCATTTCTCAGAACACTATACAAATATTGATTCGAACTTGTTTCTGGACGTAACAACGAGTTAATATCAAAAATTAACCTTTCCGAACAAAGATTGCGAGCAATGGTTGTCAAAATATGACGAATGGTGAACTAGACGAACGGACAATGGATTACTATTAATATTAGAGTGCCTTGACCTAACAGGCCGTTTGTGAATAGACTACCAAATAATGATAAAGTTTTATGATATAAGTAGAACATATTTCCATCTGAGTATTACATACATAAACTATATGTATAATGGACCTTTGAAATAACTCTAAATAGAATAAACCATAGTCACTATTTGTTCGCTTATCTTATCTTCAATAGGTTGTGATGCAATTTTTACCATCTTTTAGATATTTTCTTTCTGAAGGTTTATTCATTTACATAATCTCACTTAGCCTGTGGTGGACCTAGTTGGATATAATATAATATGCCGACAGACGGGCAGAAGATCCATGTAATGGTAAGTGGTCACCGCCGCCTATAGACATTTGCAATACCAGGGGAATCGCAAATACGTTGTCGACCCTGAGACGTGAAGTTTTTAAGTCTCACGTGCCTGTAATTTCACAGACTTTACCTTTCCAACCGAAACACGGTAATACACGTACACTGCTCACGGGAAATGGATATGGTGACACTACTTTCCTGGAAGAAATCTGCACTAAGAGCTCTGCTTCCAAAACCTTGCTAATTACCAACCAATCCCACATTTTTTCAATATTTTGGTCGCAAACGTATAAATCGCCACACGCTACATGTTCACAGGCTTGTGTTGCAGACCACAATCTCACGTTGGTAATGGTATGACGGGGCTGATAGGTGGTAAGCACACCAACTCTAGATATAATCTCAAGTGTAGCTTTCGGAACACACAGCGCGGCGTGTGCTTTGCGACAGATTTTTAACTTGAGGGTAGTCCATTCGGCGGGTACTGCGAATCCTACCACCGTACCATTGCTTACTAACGATGTTTTCCTACAAGCACAAGCTCATTAATATTTGAGCTAACAAACCACGTCACAGCATTCGAACTGAGCCTTTAATATTATGATGACAAGTATTATTGGGAACATTTAACTTCCTAAGCGAAACAACGCAAGCAATCCAGGCGGCTCTTGCGCAAATAATTCATTATATCACTCGGACTCCCTAAACGCTCGTTGACGTAAGAAAGAAAGCGATGTCCTTAACCGGAGCTCTGTGCATGATTTGAATTGATAAGGTCGACAGCAAAGGCAGGAATGCGGTTCGAAGAATTATTAATAATGTAGGTCATAACATACCTACGACTCAGTTTAAATGGTGGCTTACATATGAATAATCTCATTAGATTGACTATTAAAATACAATGTAATTGTCAAGGATGTTGTTAGAATGTCAGCTATGGTTAATTTTAATTTATATGTAAGTAAGTGTTCGTGAAATGTGTCGGTATTAGACAGACTGAGGCGGCAAATATATAATAGTAGAGTAGGTGCTAAATAAAGGAATTAATTCATACTTCATTTATTGTAATATATAGTTCTGGAAAATCCTTGACACGTGGTAATCTGTCCCTTATCCTAATCCCTTATTCAGCTAATACAAACTTCGGCGGCGAGCCGCTTCACGGAGGCCTCGGAGAGCTTATCTCTCACGTCATTAGTAGTATTAGCGTAGTTAGCGAAAGAGACAGAGCAGATCCCAAATTAATATAAGTTTCTACAGCTTGTAGGTACTATGACCATAAGATAACTCGTATAGTTCATACACTACTTATCAAATATTCGACGCATTCAAATACACTTTAACATATTTGTATTGCTATTCTCGTTTGTTGTGCTCGACATTTATTATCAATTCTTTATTTTCTATTATTAGACAAGCACATAAACGTATCATAGACGATACCATACTAAAACTGTAGAGACAATACTACATTGTGACAAAATCTAAGAGCTACAATATACCTATATGACCATTTGTGATTCCTCGAAATTCCGCAAGGGACAAAGCTTGGAGCTTGCAAAGACCCTGAACTTTAATATTAATTTAAATTAAATGTATCATTTAATACGTACTTTTGGACAGCTACACATATTCTCATTCAAGATAATAAAAGGAAACATTAATCATTTTTCTTGTTATTAGAGGCTGTAAATACTTAATAACAGAAAATATATTCATGTAATACTAAAGGTTGGTAAGATAAGCATCGATGGTCATGACAAGTGTCATAAATAAGCTCCATTTATTTAAATCCTGTTTTTAAAATGTTATCATGTAGTATTCTAAGACATATAAAGAAAAAAATGGGATAGCCATACTTCTAATCAATATCTTGATTGAACACTATATTTTGACAATGGGGTGCTTAATATGTCAACACATTTGTCTATACTTTACTTTGTTTTAATTATTTACCTATGAAATTCCGCTTACAAAAAATATATCATTTTTTTATCCTAATAAATCGAAGTATTCAACCATGCTATCGATATATCTTTACCAGTGCAGTGGCCATTTAAAAATTCCCCTCTTGAAAACGTCAGCTGGACGAGACATTTTATATGTACTGCTTCTCGAGTATTGCTTTTTTCCTATCTAAAAATTTTTGAGTAAATAACGGACAGCTTCCAACGCTACTCTTGTACCTTGCAGACCGACTGTTATGATGTGTAAGCTCGCGCGTTCGTAGTGGCGCAGAAGCAGCGGGAACGCGCAATCGCTCAAAACTGGCTCGAGAATTGCAATTTTTTTTTTACAGAGTAGGTATATACACGCAGTATGGCTCGTACGTACCATATGTAAAGAAACTGTGGTGATTGCCTAGGTCACGGCCCAGCCAACAGGATGAGTGCTTATCTACTATTCTGTTCGCACCCATTTCTCATGCTTTTTATCTTGCCAATTTGATACACCAATATCGTTTTGAACTCTCAAGTATGATGTAATATGTATATAGTAGTATGAAAAATATTCAAGTGTGATATAAAAAAAACAAATGACACAGTATGATGATACAGATTTTTAAAATAAAAATTATTTCGAATAAATTTGAAAGGTTCAGTAGGCAGTAGGTACTACCACCTTATCCATCCCTGCAGTGAAGCAATAGTGCTCTTGTATTACTGTTTTAGTATGAAACATAAGGGGGCCGTTGAAATTGTAGGCACATGAGACTTAACAAGGAACTTATAAACCGCAACTTCTTAAATAATATAAAAAATAATTACCCATTGAAACAGTAGTTTATTCACTTTTTATAATTGCTTAGTAAATATCTCTCAATAAAAAATCCCTTTACTCAATCTGCACCTTCTTTATTAAGAAATGGCTCACACCCGCTTCACTCGGCCCGCAGCTGCTTCATGTTCGTAATTAATCAGTTAAGTGCTTCTGAATAAAAAAAGATAAGGGTTACTTTTCAGAAAAATCTACATGGGCATTATCCTCTACAATTATCTAAATTAATAAATATATAGTGTAATGGAATGTGAGAAACTTCTTTCCAGCCATTTTATTTTATGTTACACTAGTGGATAATATGGCAGCACTGAAACTAAATGTCATTCATTTATCAATCAATGTCATTTAATTCCCTCATGTCAAATTTACAAAAATATTGCTTGTTTATTTTACATGTGATAAAACTGTAAATAAATCAATAAAACGAACAATTATTTATGTGATTTTAATACAAAAATACAACCATTCAGTTAATTCAAGAAGGACTCCCACGGAGTGGTTACTTTCTGTAAAAAGCAAGGTAAATTGTTGCATTTTAATCTTTTGTTACTTAGTCAATAAAATGTTTAAAATGCATTTCTAATCTATAAAAACTTAATGGATATTAGAAGTGTGACGTATATTGCAACTATTTAACTATACTTCCCATAAATATTCCTGGAATTTAATTATAAAATGGTGCTTACATTTTACCTATTTTCAGAAAATTGACATCCAAAGAATCATGTCTATGCCACATAGCAGCTCTAGCACAACAAGTTCAAGTACAAAAAGAAAGGAGATATACAAGTAAGAATATTTCATAATATATTTCCCTTAAAAATATAGATTCAGTAGGTGGTCATAATTTCCATACATATACAAGCTTCAATTCTAGCTGAACCTGAAATTAGTGTTAAGTGGTTAAAATGCCGAGGTAGTGAATGTACCTGCCTAGAATCAATAGGCTGAATTCAAGGATAGTCTTAAGAGACTTAACACACATGTTAGGTGGTCTCTCATGTTGCAGGCAGGCCGTAACTTAGTTCTACATAGGAGAACTTCTAAACCATTGGTAACAATTATGTAGATGATGCAATTGCTTACATCATCTGTAACCTGGTATTGGTTGTGTACCCTTGGACCAGTTATCAGGTGTTACTGTAAATAGAGTCACATTCTTAGAAGTAGTAGAGCTCTTAGTGCAAAGTTCATCTAGGGAAGTTCTAACACCATATCCATTTCTGCTGTAAAGTATTAGTGCACTTGTATAATTATTTTTACTCAACATAATAAAATACATGGGAAACTATGTTTGGATTTTAATGAAGGAAGACATTGTAATGAGACTTCCATACAACTATGATGGCTTACTAACTTTAAAATACTGCTCTTTGCTTATATACGCAATGTTAGTGGTAACCTGTGCTTCTGCAGTAATGATAATAATAATTAAAGTCCTATATGTTACCATTGTGTCTTTTGGGTCTATTATTATCTACACTAATAAATAAATAAAAATAAAAAAAGCCTTTATTATTCCATAATTGTCATCTGGACCCCTCTTTGGGTGAAGGCCTGTAGATTTCATGTGAGGTTGGACCAATTATTTGTTCTGACGGTCTCTATCTCGTCTTTCCACCTTGTCTTTGGTCTCCCTCTGCTTATGTGCCCATGAGGTCCTCTCCACATAGTCACGGTCATTGTCCACCTATTGTCAGTGTAGCGTGCCACGTGACCCGCCCACCTCCATTTCAGACCTTGTGCAAAGGATAAGGCATCTATCACGCCAGTCTGCTTTCTTATTGATCTGTGATGGACTCTGTCCTTTAATTTTATTTTTAGTGAGCTGAGTAAACATTGGTGAAACCGAAAAGAAGTTATACTAAACAGGTATGCAATATTAGTGAACCAATAATTTACAATTACATTTCCCCAGGTACCAAGCACCATGGCCATTGTACTCAATGAACTGGTCCGTTCGTCCAGACAAAAGGTTCCGTCTGGCATTGGGCAGCTTTGTCGAGGAGTATAACAACAAGGTATGCTTATTATCTCATTTAAATCACTCTTGACATTTGTGACGGACACTTACCATTTACGGTTCTAATATAGTGTTATCTGGTTGATCATAGTTGACATTTATACACTGACATCTATTCTTTAAAGAATGTTGTATTTTAATCCTTTACAATTGTGTATTTGTAACACCATATGTACATTAGTCATGAAAGGTAAATGCCAAATAACTGTACGACATTTAATGAGAAATTAATGACAATGCATAGGTGTAGCACTCTCTCATGCAGACTTGCAGGACATATCTTACTGTATCAGCCTTATTTTACAAACAGTGCTGATTTTATTGCCAGCTGTTTCAAAAGCAACCTTCTTTTTTCGGAGCACTATACCCTGTTGGTAGGCTGCTTTCATTCAGATATACTGGAAAGTTTAATTGAGTCAATTACCCACATTTCACATATCGCACCCTCAGTACGATAAGGGCTTAACTCAAAATTTTGCAAAATGGAGTTACGATCATAGAGAGACTAAACAAAGTACGCGCTATCTGATGAATAGTAAAACATAGTCAAATTATTGAAAGAATAAGCATACCGATACTTCAGCCTCTTTAATACCAGGACCCACCCTCCCCACTCAGTGCCAAAGTGATCCATATTAATAGTGATTTTTAGAGTTAAGCTCCTATTGTTTTGAGGGTGCGACATATTTGGTATAAAGTTTCTCAGTGACGAAATATTGGACTGTTAACAAATGATTAATTGTTATACAGGTTCAAATTATATCCCTGGATGAGGAGACTAGTGAATTCAGTGCCAAGAGCACATTCGACCATCCATACCCTACTACGAAGATCATGTGGATACCTGACAGCAAGGGGGTGTACCCAGACTTGCTCGCCACTAGTGGTATGTTATACGTTCCAATTACCTACTGCATTTCTTTTTGCAAAATGATTATATGTTCCGTGTCTGGGAGTAAATATCTACATAAGTATTTATTTAAAAAAGTAGATTATGCAACACATCAGTTATCTGGCTGCCATAGCACAAGCTCTGCTTAATTTGTATCAGATTATTATTTGCGTGTCGATCGTTTTGGCTAAATTTGTTTAGACCAGAATTCTGCCAGACGTATAAAAAACTTATAATATGTTGTATAAAAGTTCCTCTAGCCAAACTCAATAATATAATAATTCCATACTTAATAATAGCACTCGACATTACCAATTTATTAATTAACTTTAATGTGATTTTAATAGGTAACTCTTTCATCTGTGTGAATTGTTTAGGCGATAATTTTTATTCAAAATATTTGACTAATCATTACTTCTGACGTTATGTTTTGTACCCTACCTACGCGTAATGGTCCCTTTACCGAAAGCTCAAGCATTGTAGAATACAACAACTAAATAATATGACTGAAATAAAAAATATTAATATTTATTTCAGAATCCAAAGGTTAACATTTTTATTAAAGTTGGGACTCTGTTTTAAATACTAAAATACTTCTATCGGAAGGCCCCGCTTTTCAATAGCCATAATATAAGATACCTTAACTGTATCAAAATCTGTAGGTACTGTGCGCTTCTTCCAGGTGACTACCTGCGCATCTGGCGCGCCGGGGAACCTTACACTCTCTTCGAGTGCGTTCTGAACAACAACAAGAATTCCGACTTCTGTGCCCCCCTCACGTCCTTCGACTGGAATGAGGTAGACCCGAACCTGATTGGGACCAGCAGCATCGACACAACCTGCACTATATGGGGCTTGGAGACCGGTCAGGTCCTCGGCAGGGTCAACGAAGTGTCAGGCCATGTGAAGACACAGCTGATCGCTCATGACAAGGTGGGTTGGTTAAAAATTAGCTTTTTTTATTTCATACTTATTTCGCCTCGCGGTTTCACCTGCGTTCTTGAGGGATCGAATTTCACTCGGGAATGGTGAAGCTTTCTATCAGTTCTTCTCAGATTGGTTTGTATTTTCCCTTACCTTTGTAAGTGAAACGGTAGTGGGTTTGATGGTAATACCCACTTTCCCGGAAAAAGAGCTGTACTACTTGTACTAGATCGTACTGTGGTGTCGTGTTCTGCAGGAGGTGTACGACATCGCGTTCAGCCGCGCGGGCGGCGGGCGCGACATGTTCGCGTCGGTGGGCGCGGACGGGTCGGTGCGCATGTTCGACCTGCGGCACCTGGAGCACTCCACCATCATCTACGAGGACCCGCAGCACACGCCGCTGCTGCGGCTGGCGTGGAACAAGCAGGACCCCAACTACCTGGCCACGGTGGCCATGGACGCGTGCGAGGTGATCATCCTGGACGTGCGCGTGCCGTGCACGCCGGTGGCGCGCCTCAACAACCACCGCGCCTGCGTCAACGGCATCGCGTGGGCGCCGCACAGCTCGTGCCACATCTGCACGGCCGGCGACGACCACCAGGCGCTCATCTGGGACATCCAGCAGATGCCGCGCGCCATCGAGGACCCCATCCTGGCCTACACCGCCGCCGAGGGCGAGGTCAACCAGATCCAGTGGGGCGCCACGCAGCCCGACTGGATCGCTATATGCTACAACAGACATACGGAGATATTGCGCGTTTAAATCCATTTTCTTTGTTGCGGTGTTGGTATAGTGTGAAATTGTGGCTCGAGGGTAGGCGACGCCACGATAGCCTCGTGTGGCCAGCGACGTGACTGCTGCCCGACTACGTTTTCTGATTCAATTTAATATGAGCAATATAGTGTGCAATATGCTGGCTAGCCACACGTAGCTGGTGGCTGCTGTGGCCGTCTGATGTGTTCAATGCAGAACTGAGTTGTACGGATATATTATGAAACAGGTTATAAAAGATTTTTCAAGCCACCATACATTATACCAACATAACAGCAAATTCTGTTATCAAGTAAAAGAATTCAGGTTTTAAATATTACTATCACAAAAGACTGAGAGAAAATTCATTGAATTTGATAATAGTGTCCAATATTCACATGCCTACGCATTTAGAAATTATTGTTTATTTTATTTATGGGTAATTTGAAGTTAGGGTTTTTGAAATATGTGAATTTTGGACAATGTTACGGGGGTTGTAATCGAATGGATACGTAATCAATATTATAATCAGGTCTCAAATATTAGCGCAAGATATAAGACATAATCTGCATTTAAAATAGCGATTTCCATTTTGACAAACTTAATAGATACATTTTTTAAATGTACACTAAAAAATTTCTACCAGAATCTCACTCTGAAATGACAGGTACAAAAAGGGAGGGTAAGCGTGCCTTGGTGATGGAAACATCGTGATGTGTGACCAGCATCCTCGACAAAAGCACTATATGTCCCATTTGATTTTTCCAATGAATCCATTGGATCGATAGGTGTTTATTATTATTGAAGCAATAAAGTACATTTTTGTGGAACATTCTTAAACGTCAAAGAACTTTATGGGCAAACTATAAATTATCATGCCAGACTGTTTTTATCTCTCTTACACGTATAGACGTCATAGGCTTCCTTTTTCCACCTCTCATTTTAACTTCGCGGGGTTCTGGTACAAAATTTTCGATAGGATTTTTTTGTTTGTGATTTGACAATTTCCTTGTTTGTAGGAATGTTTTGACCCCTTAGTTATAAGTTGGTTGTTGTCCACGAAATGGGCGTTTTAATAATATATCTTTGAATGCAAGCATCATGAAGATGATGTTATTAACTTAATTGAGAAATAAGATCATGTTCACCGGTGACTATTTCATCAACAAGCAATTATTATCATTAGACAGCTTAGCTGGTACCATGGAAGGTATATTTCAGGCTGGCAATCATCCAGGATATACATGGAAGTTTATTAAAAACGTAGTAGTTACAAAGATTCTAAATTCAAACCTCGGTTGGTTGACGATTGAAAAATATGAGTATTAGAAATAAATGTATGTGATTATCTAAGAACTAGATTAAATATTAATTTATATACAATAGTTTTAAGTATTTCTTACATATTATTGAAATAAATAATAAAATAGTCGATAGAATTTTACATTTAATCTCGTAAAAATATCAACTAGATTTTTGACCGAAAGCGAATTCTTTGTAAACTTTTAATAACGATTCGGGTGTTCTCGGTCTAAAATCTTTTAAAACGTATTCGAAATGTTCCATATTCACTGCAGGACAATCTAAATCTTTCTCCAATGCTTTCAAAGCTGCCTCGTGACATAAAGCCTGCAATTCCGCCCCTGAAAACCCATCTGTCCTCGTTGCGAGACTGTGTGAATTAACATCATCATTGGTACTCATTTTCTCAAGCTTTAGTTCCAAAATCTGTAATCTGGTCTCGAAATCAGGAAGTGGTACGTAAATAAGCCTATCTAGTCTCCCAGGACGGAGTAACGCTCGGTCCATTCTATCCGGTCGGTTCGTTGCTGCTAGAATAGTCACAGAGTTCAAAGGTACAACTCCATCTAATTCGGTTAGGAGTTGCGCTAATACTCTTTCGTGAACACCTTCGCCAGCCCCCCTCTCTCCCCCGATAGCATCCATTTCATCAAAGAATATTACCGACGGTGCGACCTGCCGTGCTTTCGTAAATAAATCCCTGACTGCACGCTCCGATTCACCAACCCATTTGGAAAACAATTCTGGACCTTTTATAGATAAGAAATTGAGTCCACTTTCGGTTGCTAACGCTTTCGCGATCATAGTTTTGGAGCAACCTGGCGGTCCGTATAGTAATACGCCCCCCGGTGGTCTAATTCCCAATCTTTTGAAACTTTCCGCGTATTTCAAAGGCCATTCGACTGCTTGGCGCAGTTTTAACTTCAAATCATCTTGGCCTCCGATATCTGTCCACCTGACATTTGGTACTTCTATCAATAGCTCTCTCATGGCACTTGGCCTCACTATAGTCAGTGCTCCGATCAAATCCTCTTTCCCAATAGCTTCACTCGAACGTTTTATGCACTTCATTGAAGCTTGTGTACAGAGATTCACTAGATCCGCAGCAACATAACCATGTGCTAAGTCAGAGATTGATTCTATATCAATTGAGGATACTTTATTTGGTAGATTCTTTAGCAAACTGTACAATATTTCCTTACGCCTCAGTCTATCGGGCACAGGTACCTCGATTTCTTTATCTAATCTACCGAACCTTCTCAGCATTGGGTCAATGGATTCGGGCTTTCTTGTAGTCGCTAACACAAATACTCTGCTATTCTCATCGTGCAAACTGTCTAAGAGTGAAACAAAAGCAGATGTTACTCTTCTCTCCTGCTCTGTACTACCCGAAGAACGCCGCGGACAAATAGTTTCTATCTCATCAACTAATATAATGCTTGGTTCATTCTGTATTGCTTTTGAAAACAAACTTTTCATTGTACCCTCAGTTTCACCAAAATATTTACTAAATATAGTTGGTCCACTTATCTCAGTAAAATGGCAGTTGACATTCTCTATAATATATTTACATATGGCAGTTTTACCAATACCAGAATGCCCGTAAATCAATAAGCCTCTGGTAGGTTGAAAGCTGGCAGTTAAAGCACTTGTGTTAAATGATATTTTGATAAAAGTTTGGATTTCTTCTATTATATCATTTACACCACCCAAACATACTGGTTTCTTCTTAAATTTAACAGCATCTTTTTCCATACTCCATATAGTATTTTCACTTAAAATAAACCATGTTTTATTTACACTATCATCTTGTTTCTCCGATTTAACATTGATGACTTCTATTTCTAACTTCTTACCAAAATAATAGTAGACTAATATAGTGCCTGTGGATACAAAATTATTGTAAAAATTATGTTTTAATATGTCGCAGATGTCTGCATCTACTTTATGATTAAGTAACTTGATTGTAACATGGGAAGCTCTTGTGATTTCGTCCTGTATGACTGATACAGTTATCTTCTTGTTGTCATTGCTCCAGGCGGCAGACAAATCTGAAACAGGATAAGAATCTTTGTTATAACATAACAGACTATGGATGTACCAGGGATTAAATGCAAAATAGCCTGGGCAGTCAATGTGTTTGGAAGAGGTAGGAAAGTCTCCATTTATCAAATACTGGTTGATTATTAAATTTCAATACCAACTCAAAAAAGTGTGCTATTATAGAAACAGTAATTTGGGTAGATAACTATGTATCTCTATTTATTACTAACACTATTTAAGTTTGATTTATCATATACCAACCAGCTGCAGGAATAATGACGGCAGCTGGCGCTGACGCCTTCGATGGCCACATCCTTTTCACCATCTTAGGAGCGCCTTCTCTACTCAACTCCAAAGAACCACCAATCACCGCCCCAATCAGGGTTCCCGCCGAAGGATGGACCATAACGGCGTCCCTGGGAGCACCCTCAGGCGCAGCTCCAGCGCGCTCCAACCATGTATATAACCGACTATTCTCCACATATGGGCATTTCACTTGATCTTTCACGCAGTTCAATTCGACATGAATATTCTTGTCGTTTGAGGTTATAATGCTCCCGCACCGTTCGCAATCAACCCATAAAGTTTTCTTTGCTTGTTTTGGGGGCATGTTTACAACTATATGTTCCTAAGTTTCTCATTTATACGATGATTTTTAAGTAGGTTAGGTTATTTTTGTTCGGAGAGGTGATGGATGAAATAAAACGCAAATGTCAAAATTCTTATTGTCAAAAAGTTCTTCGTCTGACGTTGCTTTGTTTCGCATTTAAGTAAAACTTATAGATTATTTAAATGATTATTTTATTTTCTTGGCTAAGTTTATAGCTGTTCAAATAGCTTTGTTAAATAATCATTTTTCAATTTAGATTTTAATTATGATTCTGAATGTAATCTGCATGCATGGTGCATGGTCATATTATTGCAATTAAAAAAAAACGTCAACGTCATATTGACAGCGCGACAGTAAGAGGTTGAGTAGGGTTGCATACTTTCCAAGAACAAATAATCGATTCACAATTTTATTAAACTTAATGATAAATTTGACTTACATCAATTTGCTCTAAATAAAAAAAATTATAAATACAAAAATACGCCCGCTAACCATTTCTATCCCGTTTTCTTTTTGTTGCAAGTATAATCTTAATGAAAGAAAAATTGTACCTATTCCTAAGAGGTATTTTTTTTTTAATTTCATTCCGTTAGTGACATTACCTGATACCCTGCCAACATTGTAATTATGGTAAACCAATAATAATGTAAATGACTTTTAAACTAGATTAAAATCCAGAAGAGAAAACTGTTTTAGGTTATTTATATGTGCGGGAGATAGCAGCTCCTGAACATGCGAAATAAAATTGCAGACTTAATTTTTTTTTGATCGTCTTATTTGAACGCATCTAGCGTTCAAACATGTCCTAATCACGTGTCTTTTACTTAATATTCGTTTGAAAGCTTAAATGTTTTGAATCCCTAATACAATCAATTATAAATCGACACCCCTAAGTGTCGTATATGACAGATGACAACTGACAAATTTGACAAGACATTCATTTGAGAAGTTTGTCAAGCTGTAATTTACTAATTTTTCGTTCGTGATTCATTTCTTTACACAAAAACATATTTATGTGCCGTTATGAGTACCCAAATTTAGATTGCAGCAATAAATTGCGCTATAGTGCAGCACCTTTAAAATATAATATATATTAGTCTTGTTTTTTACTAGTGATTAAGTGCAACTTGCAATACGATGACTTTCGCAGAGTTTTTTAGTTGTTCTCTGCTTGCCTTCGGGGCTCCGCTGGTGATGTTCGCGATGACGGTGGCGAACGACCCGGTTCGGATCATCATCATGATAGCAGCAGCCTTTGGATGGCTTGTGTCCTTCCTTCTCTCCTCATTAGTGTGGTACGCCGTTACGCCACTGCGGTCTTATCTAGCGTTTGGGATGGTGTTCGCTATCATATTTCAGGTCAGTACCTTCATAAATAACGAACAAAAGACGTGAAAAGGGATAAAAGACTGCTCGGACATTTAAGGAATAACTACTTTCATCCAGATGTGGTTTTTATAATGGTAGTGATATTTTTACTACTCACTGTGTGGGTAGATGCCTTACAATGTTAAAAACTTATATTGTGAGTCACTATAGTTTTTCATGAATACATTTGAAAATATCTTTATAAGTTTTTACTGTTATGGACCATTCAAGATTTTGAGAGGAAATCCTGCTAGTACCTATTACCTAAGTAATGGGGTATGATCATTGGCAAGCTTAAAAATAAATTCACAAGATATCTGGGACATTCTGTACACACTGCCAAATGATCCCAAATTTAGCTGCACTTGTACTATTGGAAATACAAACAAATAACCTGGACACAGAGCAGACATTTTCATGCACACAAATGTTTTTCCTGAGTGGGATTCAATCCACAGCCTGTGGTGTGGCAGTCTAATCATTTCCAATATAAGAAGTCCCCTTTGACACATAAAACTGTTATAGGAAAATGTATCTTTTTGCTTTGAGATAAGGTTCATTTAGTTAGATCATACATTTAGCTGTGGGGTCAATAGATGTACCTTATTCCTTATGGGTAAATAAAGTTGATTTTTCAATGACATTCTTCAACATCAAAAGATACTTCTTATAGAAGACAGACTATAGTCAGAAAAAATAACTTTGTTGTTTTTGAAATGAGGTTCATCTATTGATACATTGTAAAGTAGTGCAAGCTTTGAAGGCTTGATTTACTGATATTGGTCATTCATGGACCAGTTTAGTAACCTCATCACAAACAATGGTCCAATGGGATTTTAAAAGTAATTTCTGTATAACTATGGCTTGGTAACTAAAATTAAAATGTCTATGTAAAATTTCAGGAAGGATTTCGCTATGGCATGTACAAATTACTCCGCCGAACAGAGGCGGGACTCAAGGAGATATCAGAGAACCCAAATATTGGTGTCAATAAACTGGAGATGGCCTATGTGTCAGGCCTGGGCTTTGGTATTATGAGTGGTGCCTTTGCCCTAGTTAATGTTTTAGCTGACTCGGTAAGCATACATGACCTTTTTAAGTTAGTAAAATATTATTACTACTACACAAAATATAAGGATAGACTCAAAAAGCACACTAAATTACTAAAAATCTAAATCATGAAAGCTAAATAAAAAACTGAAGGGATATCCTCTCACTTGACCAGAGGAACTAAAAAGTTCCTCAACATCATAAGGGCACTCCGGTGTAAAAAGACCCTTCTTTGTTTCCCTGTCAGACAAATTCTACGTACACTATACAATTTTAGTTTGCTTAACACTATACTTGCCTGGACACCTCTGGACATGTGCTTCTTTTGATAACATTGTAGACTGAATTCATTAATGGAAATCTACAATATGGAACCTATAATGTTTACAAACTCATTTCAAAAATGTATATATATTTGTATATCCTGGACAATCTTTACACACGGCCATCTGATGTCAAGCTAAGCAGAGCTTGTACTATGGGAACCAGATAATTGATATGCTATAATACTTAAACTACATTTTTATATTCTTCTGACTACATACTGAGATATGTACAGCCAGACATGTTCATGCATACAATGTTTGTCCTGGTCGCCAATTTTTCCATTTTTGCCCAAATTTAATTGATATTTTCATTTAGTTGGCATTTAATCAAATATGAATCTGTCCACAGTTAGGACCAGGCACCCTGGGCCTCCGCTCCGGCACCGAATATTTCTTCGTAACGAGTGCCGCGATGACCCTTTGCATGATACTCTTAAACACATTCTGGAGCGTCATATTCTTCAGTGGTTTTGATGACAAAAACTACCTGAAAGTACTGTGGGTCGTCCTTTCACATTTATTCGTGTCAGCGTTAAGTTTATTAAACTATAAAGAATTATATGCAGCGACAATAATACCATCTTACATAGTGTTAATAATTACTGCGTATTTAGCATTCCGATCAGCGGGCGGTACAAGTAAAAGTCTAATTAATAGCGTCTTAAATAGATCATAGAATGATAGGACAATCGGTATTAGTTATACAAATTGTTGATCTTAATTAGTCTATCTGTACATGACATTTTGTATGGTTTAGCTGTTTGCAGAGCAGATATGTGCGGAACCAAGATTTGAGTCGACATTTTATTTGTATACTGCTCAATATAATTTGTAATTTCTGCGTCATTATAGCCCAATATTTGTCACAATTGTTACGTGGGGACCAAAATAACATATGGATTTGCTATGTAATGTGTCCCAATTTCATTGATTGTAGGCCATCAGCTCATTAATAATGTCACTCGTAGTTTCATCCGTCAGCTAAGAAGTATATCATCTTTGGAGTGCAAGCCACCCGTCTGGCGATTTTCATGAAAGTTGATGTATAAAATGGAAACGTAACAAAAAGACAAAATCACAGACTTATAATATTACGAGTAATGATAAGGATATCATAAGCGGATTGAAAGACCAGAAGCAACTATTCCTAATGATAGTATAATTAAAATTCAGCTTTAAAATTATGATTTATTAAATAACCTACACATATTTTTTGATTTCAATCAATATCTGAATTGATGCCGTAAGGAAACCTCTTTTGTGACTTTTTCCTATTTTAAATAAACAATGAAATTAAAATTATTAAATTAAACAGAGAGGATGAGACTAATCTCATCCTCTCTGTTTAATCTTTTTTTTTTCTTTAATCTAAATTAAAGAGAAAGAAAATGAGTTCTTACAGTAATAACAAGGTACAATGATCAATACATGTTTTATTTATATTTATTTATTAAGCATTATAATTTAAGCTAAACATTCCTTACATCTACTTACAACCTAAATTGGACGGAATAAGTTTTATTGTTACTAATGTCGCTAAATGTTATTAGCACAGTAATTATTAGTGAAATAATGAAATTTTTTACAAAATAAATTGATGACAATTGATAAATTCATTTTGTGTTTTTTTCTATCGGCCTTTATATCCTTTCATATCCAAGTAAAATTGTTCCAAATAATATATATTAAGTTTACCAAATTCTCAAATAAACATTTCATATTCTTAACATGCATGAAATTAGATACAAAAATATGTTTCTCATGTTTAATTAGTTTGCAGATATATTTCAACTCTTCTGTCAAATACAATGTGCATATGTGAAAATTTACACTCTAAGGTACACAATAGAAGTGATGTCTAGTACCTATTGTATTAATGTTCTTTTGTAATATAAAACTTATATAACAGCTTCATTGCTCTCATCAGTAAGTTGAGTCAAGAGAGAGTCTATGGTCCACACAGTGTCTGCTGTATCCATTTCAACTTGTGGTATGTATGAGTTCAACACTTGTAGCACGGCCTCAACACTGTCAGCTGAGCTGCTAATGCCTCCTCCAACTTCAGTTAAAGCTGAAACAGTCTCAGTGTCTTTGCGTTCAGAACTGGAAATTGCATATTGCTATTTATAATATTATCACTCTAAATTAAAACTATGATGACAGATTTACAGAGAAGGTTCTGTTTTTGTTTAATTGTCTAAGTGTTGAGGGCTTCCAATGTTGGACCATAAACTTGTATGTGATGTGGCCAGAAGTGGTAAGCATAGAAGGAATCTGGCTCTCAAACTAAAACTATTACAGGGATGCAAGGTTTTGAATTGTAAGACAATTTTTACATTTTATTTTATAAACAAATAATACTCACACTGGTGGCATAGATGCTTCTTTCTCAAACATATCTTGCAAATCATCCAAATCAGGTATTGTGGGTATATCATCACTGGAATCGGGTGATTTCGTTGGTATTGTATATTCTCTGTAATTGTTGTTTAAAGTAATTATGTCCTGTTCTTTATGGCGTTTTAGTTGTTCATTTTAACAACTAAATGTAAAAACTGAACTTTTACAGAACATTTTTTGTTTAGACTTATCAAAGGAGTATTCTCTTGGGTAGGTATATTATAATCGTATTGCCAAAATTGCTCCTGGTCAATTCAATATAGTGAGTACTCAATTGAAAAACATAGTTTTCCCTGAGAATTAATATCAAGAAAGACGTTGGCATTATTGGTTAAAATCTTACTTTGCTTCGATATGCGTTCCTTCAGCCCAGACACCAACTTTTTTTGGTTCCGGTACATTAGAACTAGATGGGTCATACATTTTTATGATAATAAAATTCTATATTCCTTAAAATACAAGCTGGTAACTACCGACGAAGCATAAATACAATTTTGATTTGACGCTTGTTTGTTTTGATTATTTTGTAGGTATTGTAACAACCAACATAAAAGTTTCTTATCATTTTTCTTCTTTTCTCTTACTACAATTATATCAATCTACCTCATTCGTGGTCGAGTATAATGCTAAAAACCCTCTACGATCGTATTTGGACCGTGCTGTATACTTTATTGGTTTTTGACAGCAGTAGTGTTGTATTTAACCCAAAGTAGGTAGTTATGTTATCAACATCACCAAGTCATCAGATATTTCTAGCACCATAAGTAACCGTTAAAAACATCCGATGACTTTCTTAGAATTGTTATTCGCACCAGGTGCTTATCAATGCACCCACGCGGCCTGACGCGACGTCGCGCCATCCGGCGGGTCGTTTTGCTGATGTAGCATCACCGAGCCCTGGGACTCGAAGCTTTAGAATAGGTCAGTCTGTAATTAGTCGTTAGTCAGTTCACACATTAAATTCAATTCAACTTTAATTGTTTTTATTGTTTTTAAAAACGTCTTCACGGGTTTCCCAAGTTTGACTGGCGCAGCCTTGTGGATATTTCGCGAAATATCGTAAAGCTATTCTTCGTTAACCCTAAAATCGGTTTCACGAATAGTACTTCGACTGATATCGCGAAATTACCGAACCAAATAAATACGTCACCGCGGAAACTTCGTGTGGCGTGGCGACTGATCCAGCTCAGGAGGACATGGGATCGAGCAGCTTGTGAGTAAAAATTTTCACTTCCTGTCTTTCATATTCCCAGTCTTTTCCACATTTTATCCTCGAACATAAATCGTCGAGTTAGTATCTGATTTTGTTTGCACTTACATTGGCAACTTTATCATTAGTGTTAGTATCTGATTTAGTTTGCACTTACATTGGTAACTTTATCATTAGTGTTAATATCTGATTTTGTTTGCACTTACATTGGCAACTTTATCATTATTTTAATTATTTTGTGTTAGTATAAGTAAACCGTAAATTTATTTAAGTAAGATGGAAGGAATACGACAAGTTCCGAAAGAAATCTTAGCGCTTGTCCCTAAATATGACGGCGATGAGAACTTATTAAACCTATTTGTGTCTAAATGTCAATATGTACTTAGCGGATCTAGGATTGCAGGAAATGTAGTACAGGAATTGTATTTATTCCATGCCTTAAGCAGCCGACTTATTGATAGAGCAGCGTCACTTATTAGCGACCACCCAAATATAACGTCATGGGATAGTTTGAAGGAAATCCTTACGCAACATTTCGGCGACCCTCGATCGGAGGAATGTATAGCGATTGAACTCGAGTCTATGAAAATGAAACAAGGAGAAACGTACATTAAATTTTGTCATAGAATTCAGAACACTAAAAGTTCCTTAGTTGCGAAAGTAAATAGGCTTACTGATGAAGGAATCAAAGCGGCAAAATTAATTATTTACAACAATACAGCTATGAACGTATTTCTGTTTAACTTACCTGAAGATCTTATTCGTATTGTACGGTTGAAATCTTGCACCAATCTTGAAGATGCCTTAAGCATTGTAACTGAAGAAGTTAATTTTCAATTCCAATATAATGCAAAAAATAAATTAACTAAACAAAATTCAGCGCAACCATCAACATTACAAAATTCATTTAAGTCAATGCCCGTAGCCCAAGGTATAAAGCCCATATTTAATTTGCAACCATCTAATAATAATTTTAAATTTGGTAACCCACAACATACAGGTTTTAAACCAAATTTTGTGCCATCTAATAAATTTACACCTCCTCAAGGTTACAGATTTGGAGTAAACCCAAATCAGCCTCAACGAAATTTTAATCAGCTACCTTTCCAACAAGCTCGCGCACCGTTTCAACACAACGGATATAAGTTTGGTATCCCTCAACAACAAGGTTTTAAGTTCGGTATTCAGAACCAACCCCAAACAACCCCTAATCAACAACAAGCTCCTAGACTTGTAGATTCTGACGTGTCAATGCGCACAGCCCCTGTTAGGCAAAACATGATTGCAAACGATTTATACTATATCGAAGAACCATCCTCTTGTCAAGAATATATCTCAGATAATAACTATGATTATTACTATGACCATAATACTAATGAACAATATAACGAGTATGTAGAACAACCATCTACTGATTGTAATTATCTAGAATATTACAATCAGAGTGACTCCACGCAGCATGAGACTATAAATCCTGAAAATTTCCAGGAAACAGCCTCGGACAGCATAGTGAAATAATAAACTTAAATTATTGCGACAGTATTCTAAAATTACCCCATATTGAGATCCCTGAAATCAATTCAAAGTTTTTGATCGACACTGGCAGCAGTCGTTCCTTTATTAGTCCGACTAAAGCCAACGAATTTTTTAATGAACATAAATACTACGAACCTTTTACAGTCGTTAGTACCCATGCTCAGAGTATGCACAATGAAGTAATACATATACCATTATTAAAAACATTTAGAAGCACACTTTCTCATAAATTTTATGTTTATAATGTTGACGGAAGATATGACGGACTCATAGGATCTGACCTTCTTAAAAAATTAAGAGCAAACATTGATATGAATAATCAAGTGTTACAAACACATAATGCAACTATACCAATAATTTATAACCCTCCTTATGAGATAAGTGTCATGCCTAGATCTGAGACGCGAGTAAGAATTCCAACAAACTTACAATACGATGACGCTATTTTAGATTTTATGCAATTTAAAGAAGATGTACGTATGCCTACTGCTCTTGTGAAATGTAACGATTTCTTTGCAGAAACAGTGATTCAAAATGTTTCTGAAAACAAAGCTACCATAACATTCAATAAACCATTTGAGGTCACATTGTTCAATAATGATGAATGTGAAGTTAATTTTATAAAAAATGATTTTGATATAGATAAAGTATTAAAAGAAAATTTGAGTAAACTACGAATGGATCATATGAATAAGGAAGAGCGTAATGTTATCGAACAACTGTGTCACGAATATCGCGATATATTTTATTCCGATAAAATACCATTATCTTTCACGAACCAAGTTAAACATAATATTAGAACAACAAATGAAGATCCAATTTTTATACGACCTTATAGGCACCCACCTTGTCTTAATTTAGAGATACAGAATCAAGTAGATAAACTTTTGGACGATAACGTCATACAAAATTCTCACTCACCTTGGAGTGCACCCGTACACATAGTTCCAAAAAAAATGGATGCGACCGGTGAAAAGAAATTTAGAATGGTAATCGACTATAGGCGTCTTAATGAAATCACAGTCGATGATAAATATCCCTTGCCTAATATAACAGACCTTTTTGATAAACTGGGCAAATCCCAATATTTTAGTACACTTGACCTTGCAAGTGGATTCCATCAAATAGAGGTCAATGGAACAGATAGATCGAAAACCGCGTTCACAACTCAATCAGGACATTATGAGTTTAAAAGGATGCCGTTCGGCTTAAAAACGGCACCCGCGACGTTTCAACGTGCCATGGATAATGTACTGCGAGGCCTTCAGGGTATACATTGCTTAGTATACCTTGATGATATTATAGTATACTCTTCAAGTCTCCAAGAACACGTCGATAAACTCCGTATAATTTTTAACCGACTTAGGGAAACGAACTTAAAAGTCACATTGGATAAATGTGAATTTTTAAGGAAAGAAGTCCTTTATCTGGGTCACACTATCACCAAAAATGGCCTTATGCCCAATAGTGATAAAATACGTGCAGTTTTAAATTTCCCACTACCACGAACAACTACAGAAATCAAGAGTTTTCTCGGGTTAGTAGGATATTACCGCAAATTTATCAAAGACTTTGCAAAATTAACACAGCCACTTACATCGTGTTTAAAAAAGAAGAATAATATAGATGTTACTAAACAGGATTACATAGACGCGTTTGAAAAGTGTAAAGAGCTTTTAACTAACGCCCCCGTTTTACAATTCCCCGATTTTTCAAAACCATTTGTCCTCACGACGGATGCATCAAATTATGCATTAGGCGCTGTCCTTTCTCAAGGTCCCGTCGGCAGCGACAAACCCATAGCATATGCGAGTCGTACTCTAAACGATGCTGAAACTCGATACAGTACGATCGAAAAAGAACTTTTAGCCATCGTTTGGGCCACCAAGTATTTTCGACCTTATTTGTACGGCAAGAAATTCACTATATATACAGATCATAGACCACTAGCTTGGATAAATTCGATTAAAGAACCGAACAGTAAACTAACTAGATGGAAGTTACGTTTGGAAGAATTTGATTATAACATTATATACAAAAACGGAAAACAAAATTGTAACGCAGATGCATTATCACGTATCAGGATTAATGCTTTAGGTGAAAACGATGATATTTCAATGAAGGTAAATTTAGATAAAAAGGAACAAAAACTTCGACTTCAAAATAAAAATACACCATCTCCAATGGTAATCTCATCAGATTCAGAAAGAACCTTAAGTATTCCATCAATTGACGGACGACAATCTCCGTGTTCATTTAATAGTAGTACCATAACCGCATCGGAAAAATCAAATAGTGATAGTATAGGCACTATACATTCAGCCCGTGACTTAGATACGGATGGCATACCTATTTTACAAGAAGCTATAGATGCTAAACCAAATCAAATTCTTGTATATACATGGAACAGAAACGAATTAACCGTTAAAGATTTATCTACAGCAAAACAAAAGATACTAGAAGTTCACTTGCCTATAGACAATCTAGATCTCGTAAAAAGATTTTTGAAAGAACATATTAGACCTAAAATCAAACATTTCTTTTATTTTGAAGATAAATTACACCGTAAACAGTTTTCAGAAGCTGCTATATTACTTTTTCAAAAGGGAACAGTAAAGTTTTATGAATGTACTAAGAGAGTGATTTATATAGAAGATGAGAAAGAACAACGTGACGTCGTTAGTAAATATCACCTAGGTAAAAATTGTCACAGAGGAATTAAAGAAACATTAGTACACCTTAGGCGAAACTATTTTTGGCACAATATGGATACAATAGTAGCTAGTATTATAAATGCGTGTGAGATATGTAAAAAGATGAAATATGACCGCAAGCCTTTGAAGCCCCAATTACAATTATCTCAAACACAAACGAAACCTTTCCAAGACCTATTTATTGATACATTTTCAATAGAAGGAAAAAATTATCTAACAATAGTCGATGCCTTCAGCAAATTAGGTCAAGCTATTGAAGTTAATACTAAATCCACTCCGGAAGCAGTACGAGCACTTATAAAGTACTTCTCTATGTATGGTACTCCCATTACAATTAATTCAGACCCCGGTATGGAATTTAACAATACACTCATGAAAGAAATGCTATCATTTTATAAGATTGATCTACACATTGGAACCCCACACAACCCTAACTCTATGGGAATAGTTGAAAGGTTCCATTCCACCATAATAGAAATTTATCGAATAGCTAAATACGAGCGTAAAATAACGGACGCAGCGTCTGTTATGAGTTATGCAGTTATGTCATATAACCATACCATTCATTCCACCACAAATCTTACTCCATTTGAAGTAGTCTTCGGTCATACCGAATCCAATAGTGCATTTAATGTAGATTTTGATAAGCAGTTCACTCAACAATTAGTTAGGGAACACGCAAGGAAGACAAAATATCTGTACCAGTACTTGACAGATAAAATTATTAATAAAAAGACAGGAATAATTGGTAAACGTGGAGGAGAAACCGAATTTGACATAAATATAGGAGACACGGTATTTATAAAAGGAGTAAATACTAGACGTAGCAAGGATAAACCGCGCTACCAAAAAGCTCAGGTCACTGGAACAATACATAGAAACATTGTACCAGTTACAACACAAAATAGAAAAACTAAAGTTCCCATTAAAGACATCAAGCGTCCTCCACAGATTAATATTCATGGCGGTCCAAGTGATCCTCAGCCAGGCCCTTCATCTGCAGCTGATTGACAAGAACCCAGGTCTACTACCTGTAAAGGAAGGTCAAGCTATCGTCAGCCATGATAAATGGACTTTTATTAAGATTCTAGATTTAAAGGGAATCTACGATCAATTAGAGTTAAATATAGATAGTTATGTAAAACTTAAACAGTATATTCTAGACTGTTATACCAACGCGTTTGACTCAGATTTTATAGGAGTTGAATTACAATCCGAATATGCTATGAATATAACAATAGAAAAGTATAGGCAATTGGTTCCATCATTAGTAAGATCTAAACGTGGTTTACTTAATCCCCTTGGTTCTCTGATCAAAATAGTTACTGGTAATCTTGATCACGACGACGCTATCAAGTACGAACTATTAATTAATAATTTGAAATCTAAGCAAGACGCGATAGCTAAGAAAATGACAATAGTCGCTGAAATGGTGGGTATCTTCTCAAACATAGCTAACTCTACTAAGAATAATTTCATTAATATTAAGGAAAGTATTGAAGATATTAATCGTAGCTTAAACGAATCAAGGTTATTTCAAACTAGTAATAAATTAATCCATATCTATAATATTATAACAAATAATTTTCAAACAATTTACATTCGTCTGAATGAAATTGAAACAGCTATTGCTTTCGCTAAGATTAAAGTATTGCATCAATCAATTGTAGATACAGATGAATTATTGCTATTGTTAAAGGATATTGAGAAAACAGAAAAATTAGTGTATCCAGCTAAAATTCAGAATATTGTACAAATAGAGCAATGTATACAGATAAAATCATACGTGAAACAAAATCAGATAAAATTCATTATGCACATTCCATTAATTAGAAACGAAATGTTTAATTATTATAAATTGATTCCTTTGCCTATGTATAATAGTAGCACTGCCCTTACCACTCTTATCCTACCCAAATACCCTTACATCCTTGTGAAAGGTTTGAAAACAAAGTTGCTCTCCCAGTCATGCAGCGAAATAGATGAAGCCCGTTTCCTGTGTTTCGAAAACGACGTTTTACCTCTGATGGAAGATGTCTGAACTTATAAAGTTTTCCACAAACATCTCGAGTTGTCATCCTGTTCCTGTAACGATTGATGACGTAAAAACTGACCTTATACAACCCAATAGTTGGATAGTTTACGCGAAAAGTGAAACATTACTCACCAAATATTGTGAAAATGAGATCTCGCAAGAATCTATCTGCGGAACTTACATATTGTCAATGGATGATGATTGTCTAGTTAAAATAAAAGAATTCTCGATCAAAAGACACCAAAATCAAGGCAAAGATATAACTTACGCTAAGATTCCAGTTATGAACCTGCCTAAAATACTGACCAGACCATCGGACATGCAGAGAAAACCTGTCAACCTCAATGGAATTGATCTCGACGACATTCAGTTCCTGAACTACTTATTACAGAAAAGTGAAAGTGAAGTTAGCGATAATCATTCAAGTGTTTTAGATAATAACAGTGTTAACATAGGACATATAGTTTTTTACATTTTAGTAATAATTTGCCTAGTATTGTTAGCATGTAAACGTAGAATTATAAAATTATGTAACTTATGGAATATTCGAGATAATCCTCAATCCTCGGATGATCTCGAACTTACGGAGGGAGGAGTTATGTTATCAACATCACCAAGTCATCAGATATTTCTAGCACCATAAGTAACCGTTAAAAACATCCGATGACTTTCTTAGAATTGTTATTCGCACCAGGTGCTTATCAATGCACCCACGCGGCCTGACGCGACGTCGCGCCATCCGGCGGGTCGTTTTGCTGATGTAGCATCACCGAGCCCTGGGACTCGAAGCTTTAGAATAGGTCAGTCTGTAATTAGTCGTTAGTCAGTTCACACATTAAATTCAATTCAACTTTAATTGTTTTTATTGTTTTTAAAAACGTCTTCACGGGTTTCCCAAGTTTGACTAGGTAATATACGTTCCCCGGAATTATAATAGGTTGGGGAAAAAGTTTATTTACATTTAACAAAAAGTATGTAGGTACCATTTTGTTCGATAACTTTTTGCCATCTTGTGGGGACATGATCCCATTGCTATAGAAATTTTGGGACTTCTGATCAAAATACTGCGACAAGTGGTTTTGACAGTCCTCTTGTGATGTTAACCTGACATTGCCTAAAGAATTCTGAAGAGACCGAAACAGGTGGAAATCTGAAGGTGCAAGGTCAGAACTATACGGCGGATGCATTAATACCTCCCAGCCAAACTCTCTGAATGAAAAACCACACCCCTTCTGTTGATTAATTGCGGCCGCTTTCTCTCAACTTCTTGCTTTAATCTCATCAGTTGTTCGCACTAGAGTTCAGAATCGATGGCCCTGCCTGGTGGTAACAGCTCATAATGAATAATGCCCTTCCAATCCCACCACACACACAGCATCACCTTGTTGCGAGTTAACCCGGGTTTCGCCACAGTCTGTGAAGCCTGGCCGGTCTTTGACCACGACCTTTTTCGCACGTTCTTGTCGTACGTGATCCACTTTTCATCACCAGTTCATCAGCTTCTTCAAAAATGGTTCGGTTTCATGACGTCGTAATAAAGAATCACAAAGAGAGTACACGGTTCATTAGGTTTCTTTCAGTGAGCTCGTGAGGTTCCCAAATATCTAGCTTTTTTGTGTACCCAGTTTTTTTCAAATGCGCCAAAACTGTTTTGTGGTCAATTCTCAGTTCTTCAGCTACGTCGTAACTGATATGCCGATCTTGCTCCACTTTTTCAAGAATTGCATCCATTTTATCCGTAATAGGGCGACCACAGCGACGTGCATCTTTGATATCAAAATTTCCGGATTGAAAACGCTTAAACCAAATTTGTGCTACTCTCACAGACACTGCACTAGGTCCATAAACATCGCAATTTTTTTTCGCGGCTTGCGTTGCATTTTTACCTTTTTTGTAGTAAAATTTTAAAATGAATCGAATTTCTTCATTAGATTCACTCATCTTGGCGGTACGAAAAACAAATGCAAATCACACATTTTCCTAATTTGAATTTGGAATTATGTTCTTTAAAATTTAAACTTTCAATGATACCAAAACCAGCCAGATACAAATAGTATAGCCAAAGAGATTTTATTACAAGTTTATACATACTATAATGCGAAAAGACTTTTTCCCCAACCTAATATAATAAAATATAATTGTAATATTAGTTGAACCCGATTTCTCCTCCAGTTCTATTGCAAGAAGAAATAACAAGAAAGTAAATAATGATCAAGTACCAACTAAATAGGTGATTATTTATCAATAACCGGGAAGGTCTATGAAAAATACCAAAGTATCATCATTAACGCATTAGTAGAAAAACGTTGTAGTGCAACTAGCGCAGTTCCGACACCCATCAGCGTTGCCCGAAATGCGACAATTTCTTCTTAGGTATGAGATACAGACACTTCATCACTAGCTATGTGTGAAATTTAACTATTATTTAATAAATAGTACCTACCTATATTACGCTTCCATTTATTTAAATTTCACTAATGATCTCGGTATCATATTTTTCCCGATATAAAGACAAACAACACGTATACTCCACACACACACCTACACTCTATTCTTGTCTATTCCTGTTTGTAATTATACAGAAAAAGTTGGCTTGATTGAATTACAAAGATTTAAAAACATGCAACTTTAATTTTTTTGTGAGATTATGTGATCAATAAGTACTAGGATGACACATGTTCGAAGAAGTACAATTTTTTGAAGGCATGATGAGTTAAAAAATATTGGCTGATGGACGTTATTTAAATCTCATAGGAAAAGTAGAAAGGCTGTAATAAGTTAATGCGGCTACTAGGATATCATAAGTTCGATGGAGTTGTTTCAAAGGATTAGTCTCACCACGCACATATTTAAATATGCCGGATGACGTAGGGTCTAATTGATTGACGGAAAAAATATAAATTGAGCAACTAGTTCTCAAATGAATTCTTAGTTTCAGCTGTTGAAGTGACCTTTTAACTTATGATATCCGGGTAAA
Organism: Habrosyne pyritoides; assembly: GCA_907165245.1. Taxonomy (NCBI): domain Eukaryota; kingdom Metazoa; phylum Arthropoda; class Insecta; order Lepidoptera; family Drepanidae; genus Habrosyne; species Habrosyne pyritoides. The sequence goes on along the minus strand of OU015594.1, from coordinate 745,705 downwards.
CGGAAATTTACAATATCAGTTGGAAATTTATCAGTAATGCCATCCGTATAGTATGTGTTTAAATTTTCTGTGACGTGATGTCTGACTACTCCTTCAAAACTTATGTTAACCTAGTACTATAGGAGGAAGTAGTAGAAGTTTACGTTAAATTACCCTTTTAAACCTTATTTATCATGACGCGATAATTTGACAGTCTTTGAGCTGTCAAATTTGCCTGTTGGACCTTGTCAAATTACTGGATGCATTAATGTTTATTTCTACTGGAAGCTCAGCAGTGCCCAATAAAATAATGTAATGATCAAACAGTTCTGTTCGTCTTTGGGGTGAATTAAGTTTGAAACAATAAAAAACAGAATATAATTAATTAGGTATATATTTTATTTCTTTTTTACAGAATAAAAAAATGACAACAAAAATAATTCACACATTTTCAATGCATGCTATATTACACGTTTTACGTGTTCGATATCCGAATGTGATGATTTACTTAAAACTAAGAATAAAGTACCTAAATTGTTATGTCTCATAGTGTCTACTTAATTGGACAAGAGCTTTAACATTTTATTCGTTTCAGATGGGAAACTGCATGACAAAGGCCAAATGATAATTTTATAAATGTTTGTTCGTTATAAAAAATACCGTGATTTTGGTTCTAGTAAAAGACATTACCTGTCTACATTTTCTATGGATATTAATTGGTTTATCGAATGGAAACAGTAACACTAGTAAAAGCCCTGTATTTAATTCCAGAAATGCATTAAACCTAATTAACATATTAAGGCCATCAAATGGTTTTTGTCATAAGTTATTGTTGCGTAAGGTTCAAATTTTATTACAAAACTAGAGTATTTCTATATCATGCATTATACGAAAATTGACCAATGGTTGACTCATCTGTCAAGTTTTCATAAAAATACTCTGTTAAAAATCAAACCTTACCCCCAACAACCGTAAATTCATTTTTGAATACTCTTTCCACATTTATTTACAATTCAAATCCTCTATTTGGTAACGTATCATAACCGAATAAGCTTAACTAACTTATTTGAGACAAATTAGAATATCTTTAAAAAGTTCTTATAATTACTTTAGAAAATCTCACATAGCTTAAAATCTCGTAAAATACGCTAGGGCATGCAATAAATTGAATGAAATGTACAATTATAACTCTAACACAAAAATAACACACATACAAGCAGATTCGACTGTGTTTTCGTTTTTCTCGCATTTTTAACAAGACAACTGGCAAATGCTGTGCGTGCAGTATTCGTAAACTCATCCCAAATAATCGATTCTAAACTAGTAGAATCGATATTGGGTTAAATTTGTTTGCTTAATCAAATGTTTCAAACAACTTGTTTTAAAAAACTTTTATTATACTCTAGATAAGAAGGGTTTTAGAATTTTAATTAATTAATGATTACAATATTTTCTGTTATTAATGAATATTTGACCGTATGCATTTAGAATATCTGAAGAAATTCATAGTTTTAAAATATTTATTATAATATTATGCATTCACAAATAGGCTTCCAACGTTGCACGGTGTAGTTGCCCAGCCTTATTAAACAATTATTTTAGCACCAATATAAAAACTATAATCAGATAAAAACGTAATATTGAACACCAATCATTGCATCTTACTTTTAAATCAAAAACTAGACATTAAAAATCGTTACAACTAAATTTCCGAGATCTGGAAGACGATATTCTGTGGTACCTTATAAATTGAAAGTATTGTGATTCAAAACTTATCCACCTACCGTGATATTTATTGTTGTTCAATTCATGTTGTAAAGTTGTTTTAGCTTTATCACAATGCAATATAGCTAAGCGTACATATAACAAGGAGCGTGCCCGCCGATATAATGATATGTATGCTGTGGGTGCGGTTGCACATGATATGCAAAAACACAGAAAAAAAATACGACAATATCAAATAATTTTCTAGAAAACATTATAAAATTTCTGTGTTCGTAATTTAGAGTAGCCAATAATTAGATTTAATTATTATTATCGATAGCAAAAACTTTAACTACGTCACTATATTACCAAAGTCATAGTTCGATTTTAAAACACTCGTTAGTCCAACCCCGGGATTCGACATCAACGTACATCACTATTGTAGAAATTAGTGGAGTTGAGAAGTCCCGGGATTTATTTTAGGTAGAGTTCATCCCGGGATTCGTTTAATTGAGGTAGTTCTGCAACTCGCTCGTGGAGAGCCTGTTCAGGCTGTCGCTGAGGTCCGGGTTGCGGTCGCCTAGCAACGAGGATAGACCCGAGAGCTCGGTAGAGTTGAAGGTAATGTTCTGTCCCTCACCCCTCTCCATTAGAAGGTTGGAAAAGGACGGATTGTACTGTTGCGATGTGTCCATTATGTTCTGTTGAGGCATCTGTTTAAACAATACAAATAAAGGTTTAACATTCTCTGTACAATATTTCGATCCGGGACTTGTAATTCCCGTACTAGTATCATAACTTCCCACATCCCTAAACCGTGTGCGTCGGGATAACTAGACCAAGAGACACATTTTTGTATTAATTGAATGAATTATAGTTATTAAAATATGCCTTAATAGGCACTTTGAATGGGCTAGAGTCTGCCGGTTCAAAAGTTGCTTTTAATGGGTTTTATTGGTACTATTCCTTATTTGGTATCATAAATAATTTTTACCTCGCTATATAGCTAAGTTACTCAAAAAAATAACTTACCTGACTATAATTAGCCTGTTGGACTAAATTCGGCGAGATATGCCCCATATGGTTCGGCGAGACGCCACCATGAACAGGGGACATCGCTTGGTCCATAGGAGACCTTGCCTGACCCAGTGGCGACATAGCCTGGCCCATAGGTGACATCACCTGGGGATTTGGTGACATAGACTGCGCGTGGACTGGCGACAACGCTTGTACGTTTGGTGATAGCGCCTGGACATTTGGTGATAAAGACTGCACGTTTGGTGAAAGAGTTTGTAAGTTCTGCTGTCCGTAGCTAGTATTCGGCCAGGACATGTCTTGGACGAACGGGTTTAGTTGGTTGGGGCCGGGGGGCGCGAGGCCGCCTTGCATGTCCATTTGTATGCCCCAGTTCTGTAATGAAATGAATACTGTGAAAAATACCAGCCAGTGATTGCAAGGGTGGAAATTATTTATATTAAACAAAACTGTTACTGTAAAAGCCCGAAAATAGAAAAATCTAAGTTGTAAATGTTAAAATTTACAATAATTATTTGATTGAATTACTGAAAAATCTTTGGGGTTTTAACAGTTCCAGATCAGTTTAATACAAAAAAATATATTATTCCTTATTAAGACATGAGACCTTTAATAGGTCTATCAAAAATAGATTATCGAAATAAAAACAAAATAAAAAAAAACCCAAGTACTGAGTTTCTTAACAGTTGTTATCATATATCAAACAGGTAGTAACTTCAGTATCTTTGATCTTCGTAAGTGCTCACCGAGGGTTTGAATAAATTAATTATGAATTGGCTATGAATCACCAATACTATAAAACACCGGTGAAATTCTTCTCCTCCTAAACGACTTGACGGATTTTGATTATTTTTTTGTACGTTTGGGTTCACTTGGACGGTTCTTAGTTATAGTTGGACCCGGTAGGTGGCGCTGTTGTCGATATCCAGTTATGTTTTTAACCTGCAACCATTTTTTTTCATTTTTTTTTACCCTGTATCCGATAGGTGGCGCGGTAGTTGTTATTTTTAGCTTTTAGCGCCACCTACGTCACAACAACGCCTGCCGAGTCGGCTAGTTGAATATATTATTTATATATAACATAATATTTACCGGGTCTGCATACTGCGGAGGGTACACCTGCAGGGGCGGGCTGCTCATGTGGTGCGGCGGCGTCTTGTCTAACAACACAGACAATATTTTATATAACATGATCTTACACACATAAAACCAATATTAGTGTTACTACAGTTAGTTAAAGTCTCCAACAGAACCTTCGACTTTGGCCGAGGTTTTTCGCAAGTGTCGTAATTGAACGAACATATGACAGCGTAATTTCATTTTTACAAAGTTAAAATTTTAATATAGGTATGAAACATAGTGTAGTTTTCTATAAGGAAGATTAATATTCTTTTATTAAAATCAGTTAAGTAGTTTCGGAGATTATTGAAGAGAGATAAAGTTTGTGAGCTTAAGTGCCCTACACTAAACACTAAGAATAAATATACCATGTGTGCGCTTACCTCTTGGTTCCGACTTGATGGACATCGGGTCTACTTGGAACGATCCTGGAATAGTTATAAAAATTAATAAAGTTTTTTACACTTCAAAATAAACATCAATAATGAAAATAATATCTAAAAGCAATAAATTACTACGCATAACGAAATGGCATATTTAATCATTTTAAAAATCATTTAATTAACGAAGCCATTTCCACATTCGTAGTAATTTAATAATAACAATCGCTACATTTAAAGCAAACTATTTAATATAACATTTTAAGCAAATGGTGCATCTTTTATCCCTTTCACATGTATGTCAAGAGAAAAAGAAAAAATATGCATAAGTGGTAGCTCAAACTTATTAGGTATGAAGAATTTTGAACAATTATAATGTATTGTGCAATTTAATAGCGATATCTAAAAGAGCTTTAAGTACCTTATAAGTTTAATACCCGATTCATAGAAAAATACACAAACATGCAGTCACATCCGAAAAGTCACTAACTAGATGACAATAATAAAATGTACATACATGTCGATCCCAAAACTTTTTACATCATATTTTTACCAACAGAAGAAAATGTTGAAAATCGACATATATATATATTATTTTAAATAAACACAAATCATGCAGGTACTTAAATGAACGCCTATTCAACTTAGAATACAAAAGGCTAATATGAATATGTGTGATAGTAAAAAAAATAAAATGTATAAATCAAAAAGAGAACAGGCTGAAAAACAAAATATCATCCGGTGAAAAAGTAAAAACAAAATTGTACAAATACACAACCATGCCACAAAGTTATATCCGTACCTCAGTTTGGTGTTCAGGGTGACTATTGACTTTTTACATAGAAAAAACCAAAAAGTATTTAATATTTTTTCAATTTTTTATTAGCATATTAATATAAATTTACGCGTCACTCAAGCTTTGATATTCACCAACAATATATGTTTGTATAAAAGTGTAAAAAATCTGACTATACAGCATGGATATTTAAGAAAACAGAAAAAAATCTTAAAAAAATATCTATCCATAATTTTTGTTAATTTTATATCATTTTAGAAAAGTAGTAACATCAATATTAATCATAAATCGAAAGTTATAAATAATTAAATGTATTTTTCACCCTGTTCAACACCTAAGCTGCAAAAGTCCGATGTCTCTTTCTGTCACTTGACGTTCCGTGTGGGGATGGGGATGAGTGAGACGGATGCATCTTGACCACAAGAATACATACTCGATGACATTGTAATCAGTTTTTTGCAGCAAAAGCGTTAATGTATAAAATGCTTTGAAGTTATAATTTGTTTATTAAGATTGTAAATTCTTCTAAAACTTTAGTAAATATTATATATTTTCAATTTAAGATATGTTTTGTGTCTTACACACTCGTCACAATATAAAAGCGTCTATAATTAATTGAAAATACTTCATAATACAATAGTAAATTTTAAGGAGGATAATATATTCTAACGCCAATAAAATATTCTATATTTTAAACATTTTTTTTATAAAATGAGATTTATCCTCCATAAAAACAAAACAGTAGTCTGGTTATCATGAGTCCTTTTTAACATTTCAAATTGGACCTTATCCCTTTTTTTTAAGGGCAGACCCTTTGCGCAAGCTCTGTGTGTATCTTTTGAACAGCGATAACGATATTTATTTCTTCAGTTACATTATTTAACGTTAAAAAGGATTTCTCATTTCTTTTCAATCAGATTTAAAAAGTATTTTTTTACAATTTGCGATATTCCTTTTTCTATTAGCTACAAAATACATTACCTAATAGAACAATCGACAAAGCTGCAATTTATATTAAGAAATATTTATAAAATATAAAAAAAATTAATGAATATCACTAATTGTAGAATATTATTATAATTATCGTTTAATTAAATACACTCTGTGTACACAAGTTTATTTCTTTTAATTTATTTGTGGACACTGTTATGTGTTTTATTTATATAATAATATAGTTAGAATGATTGCATAGCATATCATTATACATTATTTTTTCAAGTTAATGTTAAACATACTAAATACAAGTTCTCTCCGAGACTATAATAGTGGTTAATACAGCACACATATCCACATTAGCTCCTAGACTATGTTACGCAACAAATTAAAAGTTTTTGTACTTGTAGTACTGAACTGCAGAACACTATGAGTGCATAGCGGTAATCTCAGTTCTGAGAAATAATAGCTTATTTAAAAGTCATTTTTTTTAAATAAGTTAATATAAAGTAATTATTTAGAAACCAGAGTTTGATTGTCATGTTAAATAACTATAACTAAGCGATCAAATCGCAAACAAAATATTGTTTAATGCTCTCTAAATTCATTCTTAATGCCCTGTGTGAATAGTTAAACAAAAGTAATCTGTGGACATTTAAAAAAAGCAGCCTCAGAGGCATCAGATATGACAAACTAAGCAAAGTTTGGTATGGTTTGATTTATGCATATTTTAGACAAAATATTGTATGGATCTTCACACCTAGACACGTTTATGGACACAAATGTTTCCTCTGCGTAGGAATCGAACCTGTGGCGTGGCTATTCGTCCCAAACTGGGTCCTATAATTTGATTGGTTTAACCATGACAAACCAAACATAGGTTTCGAAAATCAACATCTGGAGGAATCCCATGAAAACAATAAAACCTTAGTTTCCTAAATTCATACAAGGATCAATATTATCTGCAGTAGTATTTTTTTCCAACAAGACAATAAAGCATGTTTAAATAAACACGTATAATCAAATATAAATAAGACGAAACATAACAAAAACACCAATAGACATTCGACAAATCAACAAAATAAATAAATAAATAATTTACTACTATAAACTTATGAATAATAAGGCCGTACACACACGCTTATATTATAAACCATTTGCAAATACTGGTTCGTGTAATAACGCCTTAAAATAAATAAAATCTCAAGACAAACATATCTTATAAAAACATAATATTAAAATAAAATTGGCATTAGACAAAAGCATTCTTAAAACAAACTGTTCAAAATCCTTTTCACATCATAATTAAGTTACTTAAATTGGCGAGTTAAATTGTTGTTATGTACCAAGGTAGTAACGAAAATTTTGCCGCCACATTAAACAAAACAAAAGTTTCGTAGTTAGAAGTTATCCTAGAATTTCGTCCAACATCCTGGGGTGGGTACTAAACCATACTGGGGTGGTGGCTCCCTTTATACGCCTATTTTACCGAGATCTAAAAGGGCCTTTTTGACAGAAAGAATGCCTTAGGAAAATAACCTTTATTGCTTCTGTGCTAAGGATCATCTATTGATCCAAAGGTTAATTGTATGATGATGATGGCCCTTATCACGATGCCATAGAGTACACTTTCCTATAACACTCTGCTGTCAAATCGGAGTTATTAGATTTTGGCAACAAAATTATATATTAGTACCTTTGCTACAAATAAATACTTATTTAAATAAGGTTTATGAAAACATACATTGACTAGCTAAAGCTTCTTTCGCAGGCTTCTTTCAGCTAGCAATTTCTTTAGTGTTCGTATCATAATATTATATATTTAAGTACCTATACTTTGTTAGTTATACATAGATTATATTAAATAGAAAATTTTGTTCATATTCTTAACTTAATGCCATTGTCAAATGAGCATAGACAATTTTTACATAAACTTAAGTGGCCTTTAAAATTATTTTTTTCGCTTATAATTTCTTTATTGAGATCGTCGCCATTCCGATTGGTAAGAGAACTCGATCGAATGCCATTTATATTAATTTTGTGATAGTAGTAGTATTTTTAACTGTGGTTGTATACCGATCGAATGCTTCAATACAAATTTATATGACAAAAAACGACTCGATTTGTCGTCCGAATCGTGTCCGAGAACCTGAATAGAAAATCTTTTGTAAAAGCGTCATATGCTCAGTGACTGTGGCTTTTAAATACAAACTACCCTCAACCAACCTTACAAAATGTAATATATTATAATAAAGTATAATTCGACACTTACTGTCTTGTTCAAACGAGGTATGCAACATAGACGGTATGAGAGTCTTGCGTCTTTTACCTCTTAAGTAATCTGAATCTAGAACATACAATAAGTTATTAAGCATCACTGGTAACATTTCATGATTCATATGACCATAGTTCTTTTTTTTATTGAATTCGAAAACTATAACCTATAAGTGATGTTTATTCCATACGTGCCTTTTTTTGTTTTCTGATCATGGTCAGACAAAGCAATGGTTTCTTTAGCCGTAAAATAAATCAATAATTTTTCAAAATATTGAAAAATACCGGAGGTTTCCCCTATTTTGAAAGTAGTTTTATATGAAAAAATATCACTAAACCTATTTTGAAAAAAAAATATGTTGTCCATTGTCAAAACGCCGCGTCCTTTTTTTTTGTTATACCTAATATAGTTATTTAATATTATTATTTATTCTAAAGCTGCATTATGAAGGACTTACTCTATAAAATGTAAGTACAAAAAGTATAATAGTGTATATAATTTGGCATACTGGACAGAGTAGATTTGGGGAAAGCTGTAAAGGACTAGAAATTACTAATTAAGTACTCTATATGTACTGAGTTAAGACTTAACTTACTTTGTGGGGTAAATTAAGGCTTTTAAAAAGTCGTTCATGCGCCAAATGCGAAGGGACCTATAATTAAGTATATTCAGCTGCCTTACGAACTTTTGATCGTACGAAAATTTGTCTATGATTATAGAAAAAAAATCTAATGAAACGCCATCGAGCGTTAATTTTGAAATTTACTGCCATCTACCGGCGAATAATAGCAACTTGTCTCATCGAATTCGGACACGGTCGCGTGCGGGGCGACGGCCATATACAACGCGTAGTGTTCTGCCTCGGTCAGATCCAAGTCGTCTTGAAGCTTTTTAAATGCCGATGCGTCTAACGCCAAAACGCTTTCCGCGACGAGGATTGTACCCCCATCCGTAGGGGGCAGGGGGGCTAAGCTTGCGGGACGACGCAGGGAATTCTGGGAGGTGGACTTTTCGTCCCCGTCACCGTGAAGGGATATATGCGTAATGCTATCGGCATAGCTCAGACCTGTACCCGACGCGTTGTCTTTTAAAGAAGTATGCGACACCGACGACTTGAATTTGGAAGGCCGTAAACCAGATACGCTGCTAACGGACCGACCGACGGGCTTGGTCTTAGAGTCCTTTTTGCCCTCGGATTTGACGCTCGGTGCGGGAGACCTGTCCTTCCTTCTGAATAAACGGGAGAAAAACGATCGTTTTTTGACCGGTGGTAGAGCTGGCTCGCTTTTAGCCACCGTCAAGGGCTTATCCGGTTTCAGAATATCCTGTTTACGGGTGACGGGTATTTGACGACCGGGTTTAAGGATACTATCGACTGAAGTCTGGCTCGTTTTGAACGCGTCGGTGGAGGTGGTTTTTCGGACGCGTTTCGGGGGCAGCGGCGGCGCTCTTTCGTCGTCGGTATCGCGCTTTAGGGGCGAGAATTCTATAATAGGACCGCGGTACGTTTGAACCTGTACGTCTTCGTAAGGCAGGGCTTCAGGTTCGACGATAGTGACGGGATTTTTGAACGCTAACTGTAGGCTTGTATAAGTGCCGGCGTCATTGAAGTCCTCCGCGTCAGTTTCGGTATCGTTACTGAGGGACGTGACGTTCTCTAAGCGCGTGCGGTTCTCCGAGTATATCTCGTCGAGTTCCGCTACCTGGTCGAGGAGGTGGTCGAGACTCTTCTCGTTACTATCGGCTACTTCCGTATCGCTATCGAGCACGTCGCCGTTAACGTCGGCCGTCTCCGACACGTCGGCCACGTCCGACACATCGGTCTCGACGAGCTCTACGACCTCCGGTTCATCGACGACGATCGGTTCGCTGGTGGAGGTGACGGTGGAGTCGCGCTTGTCGTGCTTGTTGTTGTTGTCGTCGATCCGTCGCTCGTTAAGCAGGAGGGTGAGGAGGGAGAGGTCGGGGAGGGGCTTCCGCGCGGTACCTTGGAAGTCTGGGATGTACTCGAAGGGAAGCGAGTTGCTTCTTGCGTTGTCTGTCAGCCGTTTCAGCTGGAACATCACCTGTATAAAAAAATACATTTTAATCATTTTTATCTCATAATTTTCATTCGCCTCTGTTACTATTTTATTGTGCTCTCAATAAATTAACTGACTTGTGACTATCCTCCGAATCATTCGAACAACATTCCTAATGCTGGTACTCACGTTGACGTGGTCCGTGGTGTGCGGCAGGCGGTAGGGCGGCGTCTGGAAGGCGATGGCCACCTGCTTGTGCACGAGCGCGATGATGGCCGTCTCCTCCCACACCACCTGGTTGTTCTCCTCCTGGTAGAACACCACCGCCGTGTCCTCGCGGGTCACCTGGAGTGCACGTACGTTATTTATTTATTGGTGAACAAAACAGATTACATACATATGTAGTCATTTATATGGTCTAACTGTTGTTAAATGAAAGCTTATTCACTATATATAAACCTAGCTCTCCCCCATGGTTTCACCCGTGTTTATCGATATCATATATAGCCTATCACCATCTACGAAAAATTCTGCGTCGAATGTTAGCATCTCATCCCAATACACACAATTTTAAGGTGCGTGAAAGGAACCCTACTTTTCTTATATATTTAAAGAAAAGAAAAATACCAATTGCCATGCAAATGGTTCTAAGTGTTCCTGTACAATACATCTGACTGAAATTCTGGAGAACGCCCGGTAAGGCTACTAAAGAAGGAGAAACTATCAATTTTAAAGGACCTGTGGAATTTGTAGTATTAACTCTAAATCATTTTTATTTCGTCCATACCATTACCATACATCCGATTGCCATAAAATAAAGTAGCGCTCGGTAAGGTTCCAAAAAACAAAATAATGTGTGCATATCACACGCGTTAGAAGTCGAACCTTCCAAAAACTACCTATCTCTTTCTCTCGCAGGCTAAATCCTAAAGATGTATGTGTTTATATGTTTGTCCTTTTTTTGGCGGTTTTTCGTTTCAACGAGTTTCAAATCACAACGGTGCTGAAGAAGCTTTCACAATTAAAAACCAGGTCTAGGATTAGTTAGTATTGTGCAAGGAGTGATACCTTTTCGCAGAGCAGTATGACCTGCGTGCCGCCCCGCGTGGTCCCCGAGCAGTGGCTGGCGCGCATGATCTGCAAGTCGCTCATCGCCTTCTTGTCGAAGATCACCTCGGACACGACCGGCGGCAGCGTGTGCCAGATCTTGCCGGCCTCATTCTGCAGGAACAGCTGGAAGCAGAGCCTCACCGCGTTCAGGTCTATGCTCTGCGGCTGGTTGCGGTGGCTGTAGCCGGCTGGAAAAGTGATGGACATCTTTAGGGGTACTGTCATAGCCGACTAATATTATAAATGCGAATGTTGGTGAAGATGGATGTATGAATGTTTGTTACTTTTTGAGGTTTCAAGTGTAGATAGTTTATAACCCGGATATAACCGGGGGACTGCTAGATAACCTCAAAATTTAGAATTTTGACATTCGACAATACAAAACAAATTATTCGATTTAGGCTTGCCGAGTGCACTTATGAAGGTCAAAGTACTGAAGCTATCACCTGTTAGGAAGTCAGCTTTCAACAGAGAAGAAAATTTAGGATACTTCAAGTTATTACTAATCTCGCACACTTTAGCAAATTAGTGCGAAACAAACGATGTAATTTAGCACATACCAGATAAATTTGTAAAAAAAAATGTCTAGAATTTTCATTTAATTTTAAGTCTAAGAAAAATTTTACTCACTACTCAGTAGGCATGTAAACAAACACCCATATTATTATGTTGCTACCATTCTCTTACTGTGTTACCTAACGGAGCCTGCGGGGAAATCCCGCCTCATCGTTCGACATTTCACTTTCTCTTTACACGCACGCATATTGACTACTTATAACCGATTAGCTGTTGATTCCGGTACCAAATTTTCCTTGTATTCATTCATTTATTGCTATACTAGCTTGCGTCTCGGTTTCGCCTGCGTTCACGAGATAATTAACGTTTTCACTCGGGAATAATGTAGCTTTCTATTTGTGAATAGATTTTTTAGAGCGGATAGTTTCGGAGATAGTAGCTTCGGTAAGTTTGCCCTTCGAAAGTGCCTTTAAACTTATAAAATTTAACTTACATTACCTCATATTAATCTTAGTGTAGAACTGTAGATGTCATAAGCGATAAGTGCCTGCCAATGTATATCAATGTAGTTACAAAGAATTGCTTGGCAGAGCTAGGAATATATAAAAAAATATTATTCTTCGTGACCTATTTGAATAGTCATTAATATTATACTCCTATATCTCTATTTAATAATATGGTGATTATTAAGTGCTATATTGTTAATAATAATAATGTTTATTGACTCATAGCTAAGTTAATACAACATGTTACATTGGTATACCTAGATTTGCATTTTGTTTGTAATTAATAAACACTAAAACGACTGGACTGATATTAATATTTCTTTCCCTAGTATACTATATTCTGACGTAACATATGTTTACATTACATTCATGGATACAATAGATCCTTGAAGCAAAAAAATGCGAGACGAAAGCGAATATTTCATAGAAAAGGTGTTTGAGGTAAAAGATTATAAAGATTTGATTTTGTTTCGTAGGCCACTGCCGGCAAATGCCACTCCTAAAGCACGCCTCCTGGCCACCTACATATAGCCCAGTCGGGCTAGTTTTTAAGGTCCAAGGGGCTATGGGGCGACCCCAACTCTCGCTTAGACGCGATCACCACTCTAGAATAAGCCTATTCGATCGACTCCAAAAATATTTTTATTTCTATATCTATTCTTTCAATAACAAAATATCTTCATGCCTATTATCCCCGAAGAGGCAGACAGAGGTCATAAATTAGCCATTTTAGTACAATATTTTGAGTTCCTCACGTGATTAGTGGAACGTGGAGAGACCTTTGCCCAGCAGTGGGATCATATTAATTAAGAAAAGAAAATTACGTGACATGTGGTAAGCTTTTTTTCAAACAAAGAAACGTCCCGAGTCTGTTTCTAAGCCGAGCTTTATACCATTTAAATAGCTTCGTAAAAAAAATTCTCAGGCCATGTAATAGGGCATTACTTCCCGTTTTATTTAAAGATATTGATTATTAGGTCAGCGGCTAATTCGGTTAGCTAAAGGCATACAATTTGTGAACAAAGCGGCTGGCGCGTGCGCATGCCTCGCGTAACAATTATGGATATTTCGGTCGCGGCTATTTCCGAGCGGCGCGCCGAAGCGACCACTCCAAGCAACTGTCTAACCTTTGGTTTCAACTTCTTTTAACACAATTCTATTAAACCTCTTTTAGGTGTCTGGAAGCAGCCCTTTTCACAAATGCACATTTTCTAAGGTTACTTTTTTTTTTTTAATGGAATTCTTAAGAAAGTTAGATAAGCTTCTTAAACCTTCTCAGTTGAAGACTGACTTCCGAACTGGTGGTAACTAAAATTATATTCCTTCTATATTAATATCTTAGTCAGTAATTGCTGAGTTTATTGCCGGCTCTTCTCAGTAAAAAACAACCTTCCGAACCGGTATTAGAGTGAGACTATTCATAAGTGCTTGTAAAGGCCTATTTGAATAAAAAGAATTTCATTTCAGTATTGGATGAGTTAAAAGGGATCTGCGAAATATGCAAATCTTTAAAAGCTTCGTTTTAATAGCTACCTCGCACATCTCTAGCAACTGAACTTGAGCCAGTCCCCTAAGGCTTTGTCATCTTACCACTTTCGACCACATCATTACATACCAAGGTGAAATAGTCAAATATACTTTATTGCTACCACAAAACAGTTACAAACAGACATTCATCAAAGGAACAAATAACAGTAATTTAGGCGACCTTCGCTGAAGCTGAGTTAGATATCAATGAAAAGTTCGTTTCAGGGGCTCCAATAAAATCATGTATTACGTTTTATGGACGAACGCCAACCCGAGGTTCGAAGCAATATATATAACGCGATGGAAAACAGACAAAGGCGTTGTTGATTTTATGATCCATTTCACTAAATCAAATTCAGTTCCGTAGCTATTTGTTTTACGCTAATAGGTTTATACGTGGAAATATTTTGACATGACAATGATATATGATGGATCCGTTGGTGTAAATGTTGTGGTAGGACTAGGTATATGCAGGACAAACGTTTGCCGGCAACCGGCAAGGGATTCAACACGGTTAAATTGTTTAGAATTTGTTTAAAATCGCTTTATAAAAGATGTAGCTTTGATATTCACAAGTGCCCTGCTAGGCCCTCAATTGAATAATGGGTTTGAATTTTAAAATTCAAAAGGATTTTGAAATTGTTAAACATTAAAAAAAATGCCTAAATTTTCGATTACAAAAATCGTTAGGATAGATACAGTGTTTCTTATCGATTCTTCTCATTTAAAACCTGACTACCAAACCGGTGGTAACTTCAGAACCTTGATCTTCATTAGTACCCTTCTAAGGCCACTCAAATAGCCACAGATCCCTACACCAGCTCCAGTTTATATTAATTTAACGAAAGGTACTTACTTCTGAAAGGGTCAACCCTGAGTTCCTCCCGGACCCTGAGGGCGTCCGGGACATCCTTCCTCTTGACGCACTGTATGCCGAGGTTCTTGAACTGATACTCGAAGTCCTCGGTGATCTCCGTCTTGATCGTGCATACGCCTTTTTCGCAGCGCTCGCGCCCCACCAGGTTGTGGGGGTGTGGTCTGTGGGGTATACCATCATGAAGTGCTAGCTGAATAGCAGAGCTATACAACTTAGCTTACTAAGGTAATGAAAACTCATTTGGTGATGATGGATGCCGACGAGAGCCAAAGGTAAGGAAGGTGTAGTACCCCCTTTTCTGGTAATCACCTGTCACTTCAGACAGCTGCGCTAGAGAGCCAGTTCCTTTCAGTCTTTGTGTGCTTTGTTACCTTCAGCTAAATCATCACTTACTCTCTCGTCCCGGTAATTGTCGTTGTCATTGTCGATACGGTTTGTATCAGTAGTATTTTTTAAAATCGGATGACATACATAATTACATATAATTATGATTTTTATCAACGAACAACTTTATGTAAAATATATTAACATCGTCCTACGGTTTCACCTGCTAATGTATCCCGAACTTATAACATAGCCTGTGTCACTTGGGAATAGTATCATTAAGCTGAGTTTATTGCCAGCTCTTCTTAATAAAAGAAACCTCCCGAACCTGTGTTAAGAGTCTGACCAATCATTCAAAGGTGTCTGTGAAGGCCTATTTGAATAACTCATTGCTTTCAGTGCTAGATTTTTTTAACCAGGTGACATACAATTTGACGACTATTAACCTCTTCTATAAAATAAGTGTAAATATCCATACCTGAAAGGTTCATCCTTGGTGACACATGACACCACGATGACCGCGCGGCCGACATAGTTGTACACCTTCAACGTAGGGTAGGTTCTGTTCTCGGGCTTGCTATTCACGCCGGGGATCGAACCCGCTGACCTGCCTTCGCATTCATACCGGAATCTGTAACAAGGAAATTATCATATTATTATCCAATAACTAGCGATCTGGCCCGGATTTGCCTGACTGGGATAATATAAATTTATGATACATATACATATTTCGGAAGAAATTCTCTACGTCTAAAACCGCATTAAAATATGTAGGGGGAGAAAAGGACATAAGCGGACAAACAGAAAGATTGACCATTGAGTTAATTCCAAAAATTCAAAACCATTTATTCAGTTCAGGCCCTCTGAAGGCACTTATGAAGGTCAAATTTAAAGTTACTGAAGCTACTACCGGTTCGGAAGTCAGCAGTTGAACTAAGAAGAACCGGCAAGATACTCAGCAAGGTTATATTATTTTTTATTAAATAATTTTTTATAGAAATTTTATCTATTCTGACTTTTTGGCTATTTTATAATATCAATTTTACATAATTTTATATTGAACAATTACAAAATACTGAATATAGGTAACGTTCAAAATAAAACAAAAAAAAAGAGAAATAACAAGACTACAAAATAGAATAAATTAATAAGTTGGTAACCTTTGTTTGTGTTGATGTTTGTTGCAATTAAACCGTTATGGCTAAAACAATTTGTAAACAATTTAGCACATACGAAGATCAATTTAGTATTCAATTGATTTGTAAATTTTGGATTATATTATTAAACAACGTATATTGCTAACGGAACGTTTGTAGTTTTCCTTATCACCATATCAGCCCAAGGATATCCACTACTGAACATAGACCATGTATTCCAGCGGCTTCCAGCGACTCTGACCAGTATCAACACCTGATGAGAGGTGGTCTCAAACGGCGCTCTCCGGCTACTGAACCAGCTCTGCTTAATTTGCGAACAGATGGCCGTGTGTTTAAAAAATGTCTTTCAGGAAGACACGTCTATTAATAAACTTACCGAGGTCTAATGTTATAGAAAAAATAACTTTATGGTGTTATAATTAGGTTCACTAGCGTCAACATACAATCATTGGATCAATGAACCTTATATCTGACGCCATAAAGGCGATTTTTAAGGCATTCTTATCTGTCAAAAGGGCCCTTTTAGATCTCGACAGCTTTAGTGACACAGACGATTTTGTTTAACTTAAATTCTATTGCGGTTGACATAGCTATACGATAGATTATAAAGAGAGGGAGAGAATTTTGTGATATTGTTCGTATGTGAAGGGTAATCTCCGAAACTAATGCACCTATTTGAAAAAAAACAACTTTTGAATGATTCATTATTCCGGATAGAAACGTGCTATGTATAATCCCGGTATTCATTAGATCCCTCGGGAACACGGGTGAAGCCGCGGCACGAAAAGTTAGTTACTCATACACCAAGTGCTTCTCCGTTTGTATAACTATTTCATACTTTGGCTAAATGTTTAAATCTTACAAATGCAGATAACCAATTTCACAGTGTTGCAACAACCTAACATTGGACGTGATAATTGATTTTCCTCGTATATTTTTATTTATAACTTATATTTGTTATGTAAATTGACGTCTACGGTACATGTGTGTAACGTTACTTTTCCTCTGCCAATCGTGGCATCGATACGAAATTTATATACATATTTTTTATTTTAATGGATAAGAGAATATGATATTTTAGTTGATAGTGACGTCGTGTGGAAACCACAGCAGGGTGGCGCCTGGCTGGCCACTGACTCGGAGTGAGCAGATTTTTTATCACGTTTAAAACAGAGTTTTGATTCATTCAAATCCAAAGCTCTAATTGGTTCTGTTCCGTGTACACTGATTGATGACTTCAGTCCGTTCTGTTTCCGATCGGAACTCAGCGCTTAGAATAATAAACCGTGCAATGGAACGTAAAATGTAGGTCGCCACTTGTGCCTCTAATATTAGCACATTTTATTTTCTTCGACGTGCAACCGCTCTAGTTGCATCGAACTGAATTTAGGACGATATCTTGGAAGATATATATTCATCTGTGTTTAACTGCATAGCCTTTACTATTTCTAAACTTTCATGACTAGTGATAAATTTGGTTTCAGTGACATCTACTATATGTTTTGCTGAGCTCTGTCTGTAACTTCCGCATCCACTTCCTAAATTCCTGGACTAACCAAGTTTTAAATATATACTTTTAATTTATTTCTTATATGGGTAATTTCATACATGAAGTACATACTATCAATTTATTCCCCTATTTTCCAACATTCCAGGCAACTAATTCAAATTTTCTTTAAAAAAAAACCTCTGATATTTTTCTGTAATTAGCTAAATCCGACCAGCCAAGTGATGCGTTTACCAAATAAACATGTAGGTACATACACCCAAATGTCTTTCCTCTTGACGGTAATAGAAAGAGATAGAGAAATGCTCAAGACAGAGTTAAATGTAAGAAGCTACTTCGACAAGACGATTTTAAAATAAGGGAAAATAGTACTTAACAATAATGTGACAAGGTATAAAACTGAATAATAATGTGATGGACCAACGTCTATGTAGGTTCTATGGAGGAAAATACTAGTACTACTCTGGTGTCGTGTCAATAGCCAATATCATCGGTACAATAATAATAATAGTCGTAGGACTATAATATCGGACCCGTCGTTTTTAGGGTTCCGCAAGAAAATGTTTAATGAGAAACCCTTAGAGTGAGACTTGGGATTCTGTTTGTGTCTCGCAAACTGCTATCACCGTGAAATTAGTTTCTATATAAAATAATATAAAGGGTGTAAAAAAAAAGGATATAATTTTAAATGTATTAGATATGATAGACATGTGTTAGAGTCTGACCATTCATGAGAAGGCCTATTTGAATTAATATATCCGCCCCCCCAAGTTTTCGAATCGAAAAGCCTAAAATAAGTTCAGTCTGAAAGAGTACTTCGTTTAATAATTTAACTAAATCGTTACAAAAAATTTAAAACACACTGTCCGGAACCCACCACACCCGCAAGTCCAACTCACAATACGCCGATCTTTTTTAATAATCACTACTCATTTGTATACTTCATTTGTTTTTATTTAGGCGCGTTTTATCATTCCAGTTGAATATTGAATAATACAATCTAATGGAACAAGATAAGGTGTGAATTGTCTGTCTGAGCCGCAGGAAACATCACTATCAGATTGTTACTATTGTATATTTGGCCATTATTTCACCGATTGTCAAGTGAGCGAAAGATCCAAGGTCCAGTACCTCTACCATGAGTTGCTATCGAAACTTACTTTAGTCACTAGCGAGTAAACTACTATCGATACAGTATTTCTCGATAGCAACTGTCAAATTTGTGACTCATGGTACCGAATTTCTATAGCAAAGGCTAAAAAACGTTACTCGCTAGTGTTTACATTTCGATAGGTTTTTTACCTATCGACTCGTACTATCGATTTTAGTTCTTTAGGTGACCGCTAGTGGCGCTGTACACATTTGCCATAGAAATGTTTTACGCCGTCGCTAGCGAGTACGTACGTTAAAAACTCATGGTTAAGGCACTGGGTTCCATTTCCACGCCGGAAAATAATATTGTTTGTTATGTCTTTTAAATGTGTGATAGGATTGGTGAAGTGTCTCAAGAGATGATGACAATGCTTGCAACAGAATCAAGATTGATTCATATTATGACGGATCGTGGCTTCGATTCCCACCACAAACATTTCTGTGTATGAACAATGAACATGTATGTTTGTTCTGTATCTGTGCGTAAATTTCTAAACAAGTAGGTGTGTATTAACAAGCACTAGATACATATATTTATGTAGTATATCAGTTATCTAGTTGCCATAGTACAAGCTCTGCTCAGTTTGGTATCAGATGGCCGCGTGTAAAATAAATTAATAATTGGGGATGTTACGTTTTCCCCGAATAATAAATATCCTATATGTTATTCCAGGGTATGTTCTATCTCTATATGCCAAGTTCATCCAATTCCGTTCGGTAGGTTTTGCGTCAATGAGTAACAAACATCCATAGATCCCCACAAACTTTCACATTTATAATACTAGCTGTCCCCGCGGTTTCATTCGCATTCCCGAGGGACTTTCGAGTAGTAGAGCTCTTAATGTAGAGTTCGTCCGGGGAAGTACTACCACCTTACCCATTTCTGCCGTGAAGCAGTAGTGCGCTTGTATTACTGTGTTTCGGTTAGAAAGGTAAGGGGGCCGGTGACATTACAGGCACATGAGACTTAACAACTTCACGTCTCAGGGTCGACAACAGTCAAATTGGTGATACCCCAAGTGTAAGCGTTGCAAATGTCCAAAGGCGGCGGTGACCACTTACCATCAGGTGGACGATTGTTTGTCGGCCCATGTGGTAAAAAAGAAATGTAAACTTTTAAACCTTAACAACTACAGTGAACCCGCGGTAATCCGACAAACGTTTTGCAGGGCAGTGTCGGACTATCGAATTTGTCGGACTATAGAGTACTGCTTAAGAGTCCCGAAATTTATTTATTTAAAATTACAGATAAAAATGATTAGATACTATCTAAAGATTTGCCTAAATAATGTTTGTGTACCCAAATTCAAATGCAAATACTGAATTAAACAGTGGTTATTTACCAGGAACATTTATTGCTTGTGTCAAAGACACTTGAACACTCAAAGAACAACACTCAAATATCGATTAGATTACAAACACTTTGCATTTATACTGTGCCAGTATATACCCAAATGCATATGGCCTCCAACAAATTCAACAGTGATAGGCATGTCGGATTACAGGGGGTGCCGGATTAGACAGGGACCGTATTAGCGGGGGTCCACTGTATCTGATATGTCATTACACATGCTCTATCTAGGTTTCTATAAGCCAAGTTTCATATTAATCCGTTCGGTAGTTGTTGCTTGAATGAGTAACAAACATCCATTCTCAAAATCATTCGCATATACGAGTATAATACTGGTTGTCCCCCGCGGTTTTACCCGTGTTCCCGTGGGATGTCACATGTATTATACATAAAAACCTTCGTTTTAAAGATTTATACATACATAGGGATATAGGGACATAGGGACAGAGAAAGCGACTTTGTTTTATACTATGTAGTGATTAGTATGATAGAACAGGATTTCGACCAATTAGCGAACACTAGTTCATTACAAATACTGTCAAAAGTCAGTTTATATGTTATTCCAGGGTATGTGTAAAGTTTCATACAAATCCGTGATGTATGAGTCACAAACATCCATACATCTATCCTCACAAACTTACATTTATAATATTAGGATCTATATAGCACAGACTCCACAGACGGATCTGTCGTGATCCATTCATCGGAACTGTGCGGGAGATGACGTCAATCTGCGCGCCTGAACGCTTTCACTGCGTGCGCATCTCGAAGCATTCCTGTCCAAACGCTTGTGATGTGTACTGATCAAGTATTAACCTAGTATTTTTTATAATAATAATTAATTCCCCGGTTCCTGAAGGATTGATTGTATCTTAGCATTATAACAAAGCCTATGTCTATCTGGCAAAATGTCTTTTTCAATTTTTTTTATTTTTATTTTTATTTTTATGCCACTTGGGCCGACAAACAAGCAGACGGTCCACCTGATGGTAAGTGGTCACCGCCGCCTATGGACATTTGCAACACTAGGAGCATCGCCAATGCGTTGTCGACCCTGAGACGTGAAGTTGTTAAGTCTCATGTGCCTGTAATTTCACCGGCCCCCTTACCTTTCTAACCGAAACACAGTAATACGAGTGCACTACTGCTTCACGGCGGAAATGGGTAAGGTGGTGGTACTTCCCTGGACGAACTCTGCACTAAGAGCTCTACTACTCTAAAAGGTTAATACATTGGTGAAAGAATGTTTCTAATAGTTGCCACGGTTCTGGAGATTACCCTCCGCACACATATAAACTCACTTAACTCGCACTATCTTTATAATATTACTTAGTTCAGATTTAGGAATTTTGTGGGATTATAGTATAATGATTGGAATCATTTCACCTATTAAAAAAAAGGGAACACTATTCCCTAGTGACATAAGCTATTCCCAGAACACATTAAATCCCACAGGAACGCGGGTGAAACCGAGACTGTAACTAGTTAAGTTATAAAACAATAACATAAATATTTCTTGTGAAATAGCTGTTTGTATACAAATAAATTACGTCTAATTACTTCGATGAATTACTTCAGTGATATATAACCAGTTATTATGTTTATTACGTTATATATTTGCAATGATATATAAACTATAGATGCGGTGTCCGCGCTCAGAAATGTCAATATAAAATGATGGTAATTGACCTAATAATGTAACTATAGGATGCTGTGGAGCTCCGTAACCGAAACTATCGGCAATCCGAAATAGAAATCTATCCGAAACCTTATCCGTTTCGATTAATTTCGTTTTTGTTAATTTAGTTATTGCTTTTTAATACGCAGACTCTTAAAAGGGCAAATAAAGTGGATGGGTGGTTTTTGTTGAAGTATCAATAAGAACTATGTTCGTGTTGTAAAATAAAAACAATAATAATATCCGTAACCGAAACCGATGTAATAGTTTTCATATATCCGTATCCATATCCAGATCCACAATTTCATATCGTAATGGATATATGATATACTAACTGTCCCCCGCAGTTTTATTCGAGTTTCTGAGGGATATCACATTTTTCCGGGCTAAAAAAAAAAGGCTATATGTTATTCCAGGATATGCTCTATCTATGTGTCAAGTTTCATGCATATCTGTTTAGTAGTTTTTGTGTGAAAGAGTAACAAACATACATACATACAAATCGTTCCTCTTCATAATATTAATTTATTAAACTATCATATCGATTTCAGTCCAACAATGTATGGTAGTAGGTAAGTATAGGTATGTGAGGTAGCATTTATTTTCATTGCTTTCCTTCCCTCGTTTATTTGGCTACCTAGTACTTCTGCTGTTTTTGAGAGCCGTGTTGGTGAAGACGTGTCTATAATAAAATACGTAATTGCATATTTATGTTTTTATATTACCGGCGAACAGTTCGTAGACACCTAGTTATTTATAGTTACGCCCTTGGCACGGGACTTTACCGAGATATCTACCTATTGTTTAAGAGATTTTTGGAATCTGTAAGGATTAAATACATTCTAAAAGAATGAGGAACATTTTATTTAAGGTCAAGGCTTTTCCAGTGTGACACTTAAGTTCATGCCTGCGTGTCAACTCTGAGAGATACAAAATTCAAATATAACCTGCCTCCTTATTCAGCGACGAGCGTAAAGTAGCATCAGAGAGTGTACCTCTCACGAAAATGGGTAGTTAGCGAGAGAGACAGAGCATAAAAGCTGCGAAGAAAAATATTCAAGCCAGTTACATTTACCTTACAGAATCACAACCCTGGGATGAAACATTTATTGCTAGATAATTACCTGATAATTTATTAATACTTTTAAATCATAAAACCCATTAAAACTTTTTTTATTTTTCTGAGTTCGATGCACATTTTTTTATTTGTTCATTACAGAGAAAACATAAATCGTGAAAGTGACGTCACCAAGACGGTTGATCTGTGTCGTGATCATTGCCAAGTTTATGTCACTATGGCGCCTGTCAACGTATTTTTTTGACCTTGTTCAGGTTGTCGAAAGCCCGTTATTCTTTTCAACAGAGCAGTGGCGCTTACGACCTCTTAGAATACGAAAATGAAGAGAAATGGATCAATATATAAATAGGCAATGATAAAATAGCTAAATACCATTTTCTCTTCTGTTTGTAGTTTTTTGACGACCTATAGTGATATGAATAAAAAAAAATTAACATAGAGATTTATATATTCCAGGATTATTAATATTATCGCTACTAATATTATAATTGTAAATGTAAGTTTGTTTGTTACGCTTTCACGCAAAAATACTATACCGATCATCATGAATCTTGCCCTCCAGCTAGATGGAGCGATGATATACGCAAACTGGCTGGCAGCGGTTGGAAACAAAGAGCTGATGATCGAGCTCAGTGGCGTGCCATAGGTGAGGCCTATGTCCAGCAGTGGACGGAGATAGGCTGATGATGATGATGAATCTTTGTACACATATTGTTGGAGGTATTAGAAGTAACACAGGATACTTTTAGTGCCGGGAAAATGTTAAATCCCTCGGGAACGCGGGTGTAACCGCGGGGGACAGCTAGTTATTATATAATTTCGACCAGTGGACCAACACTAGTTTATTCAAATGGGCATTTACTGGCACTTATGAATGGTCTGACTAAGCGCCGGCGTCGGTTTGTTAGATTGCGTATGTGAAAAACGAACATATTTTAACAAAATAAATTATATAAACAAATAAATAAAATAGCATATAAGCAAATAAAAGTGATTCAAATCCGACCAAAAACCCATTTTAAAATAGCTTGCATTTCTAAGATACAATAAATCACACAAATAAGGAAAATTATAAAACTTTTTGTGAATACTCAACCACTACAATGGAAAATTTAGGTGCTTATTTATGAAACTAACGGATCAATATGGAATATAAGAATTAATTTAAAAAAATACTAACAGTGTAAGGTCAACTGGTCATGGACGTCATAAGTTAAATATTTTGAACTGTAAAAATTATAATCGGAGTTTTCCGGAAATATAAAAAAAAATAACAATTGTTTCTAATTCATGAAAGGGGGAAACTGAAATTAATAACTACAAACCAATTAATTTTTACCAAAAAAAATGACCGCGTAATATAACCATCTATGGAAACCAGATAACTGATAAACAACATATTATACTACTTCTTTAAATACATTATTTTATAAATATTTACATCCAGACACTGGACAAACAGACACGTTCATGCACACAAATGTTTGTCCTGGGTGGGGTTCGAACCCACGACCGGTGAAATATGGGTATGAGTACTGATTCCTTTGTCTGCCACTTCGGGGATAATGGGGGTGAAGATATTGTTATACTTATTGCCAGTAGTCCGGAATCGCAACAAACAACAACACAGACAATTGCTTCGCGAGTATACATTATCTGTGACTGTGAACGCCTTGATAACCTTCACTCCACTACAATATTATGATTATTTATTATTAACATGTATTTATATTATTATAAATACAGTGGGACAGAACGACACTCTTAGTCATAACCCAAAGAAACTGATATTTACACCATGACACAGAACAAACGGACATATTCATTCACAAAAATGTTTGTAGTGGGTGTGATTCGAACCCGCGACCTGGTACCTGGCAGTCAGGATCGCTAACCACCAAGGCAGATGACCTGTGTGCAGAATATATGGTTTAAATACTTTAAATATTGTTTTACCTTAGACTTTTGCTGGCCGGCTGTTCCGTGATCCGCATGAAGGGCGTCGCGGGCGAGGCAGCGGGCTGGCGCGCCATCGTGTCGTCTACGCACGCGCCCGCGCCGAACCACGGGTCCGCGATCGAGATTGCTTCAACTGTGCACAAAATTACATCATCAGAATACCGTTCACACACAAAAATTAACCTAATTCTATTAGCTTTACAGTTAATTTTCCAGCGACCGTTTATCATGTACAGATTTACTCCTTGCGGTCAACAAAAACATTCCTAAGGAGAGCTGGCATCAAAGCAGGAGACGGACACGTGAGACTAAACAATTTCACGTCCCAGGGTCGACATGAACAACGCATTGGCAATGTCCCTGGTGTTGTAATTTTCCATAGGTGGTGGTCATTACTCTCCGGGTGGATCATCAGCCTGTTCGTCGGCCCACATCACCTTCAAAAGCCCGCCCTTAATAAAATGGTAAAATCTCTTCTAATATTCACATTGGGCCAATCCTAAAAGACGCAGACGAGCAAGCGGCTGGGGTGCCTAATTCGAGTGCAAGTCCATTGAATCGAACGGCTTCGATTTTATTTTATTTTTTTAATTTCTATTTGGTATAAAAGGACAGATATAAGAAATTCTGCGAGTACCATATTGCATTACTAAAAATGTATCTACACTAAAATTATAAAAAAAAGGTTTTTATATTTGTTTGTAATGAATAAACTCAAAGCCAGGCCGATTTTTACGAGGTTATACTTTTTTCAAAATTAGAAAGCTACTTGATCCAGAAGTAACATAACATCCTGGGAAACATAAGATCCTTCGGGAACGCAGATAAAGCCGCGAGACGGAAGCTAGTATATAATAAAAACATGAACAATTACAAAGAGACAATAAAATGAACGAGGCAAATGGTTACGAAATAATTCAATCGAAAGGATAATCCTAAATATACACAATTTAAATGTATTTTTAATTCTTTATTGAATTTATTGTATAAGCGCCACAATACCAAAGCACAGCGAATGGAACATTAGCATTTTGAAAAGTCTTTCCTTGTATTTCCAGTTTGTATATAGCAACACCATCGACAAAAGATCTGCCTTAATTTCTGTATCGAGTTGAACGCTCGGCCCTAATATCATTAGTTTTAAACATGTTTTTTAAATAGGTGTCAGTTTAGGTCAAGAACCGCTACAAGAGGTGATGGTAGTACCCCTGGGCAGGCAGTTGACGTAACAGTCGTCACCATAAGGTTACATCAATATAGAAAGCAAAACCCAACCATTTTTCGAGTTCTATTTTGCATTTTATATCAATTAAATTTAAACTCAGGTTGTTAAACAAAAATAAACCTTATATAAAGGGTATTTTTACGACAGAGAAGTTATATTTAACTGTTTGAATACGTATAAAAGTTTTGTTGGGGTGAATGTAAGCTTTCTGCATATTTTTTTGCAAGGTCATTTGATAGACTCTAGAAGTAAGAATACTAAAAATAGACATTAAAACTAGTTTTCTCCTCATGAGGATACACATACACACACATACCTACAGGGCAACGACAACCAACAGCGGATGGCACTAGCTATTTAAGAGGTATTTCATCTGTGGTCAGGTTTGTTCGACGACAAAATCATCATGTCAGACAAAAAGGCAAGATCAGCTCAAGTAAAATTTGATGTGAACCTTATCAAAACGGCTTATGTTCGTTTTTCTATAACCCTCTTGGCCCTATTACAAAACGGGATCAGATCTCGACAAATTAATAATCATCTGCCTGCCCTATTTCCAATTACGCGTCGCTCCAACTACCATAGTCCTACTTGGTCCTTTGCCATTTCGTGCATTACATAGAGTAGTTAGTACAAGAGAATTGGCAGAGTATTTATAGCCGGCAGTCTGCCTGACGTCAATCTTCTTTGGGAATAAACAATTTATTTTTATTTTTTCTGAGGTATTTATGATGGTAAGTAGTCACCGTCGCCTATGAATAAATTTTTTTTTTTTCCAAAATTCAAAACCTTTTATTCAGTTTAGGCTCTCGGAGGGCACTTATGAAGGTCAAATTTAAAGTTACTGAAGCTACCTACCTGAAACCGGAGGCATCGCCAATGCGTTGTCGTCCCTGAGACATGAAGTTGTTAAGTCTCGTGTAACTGTAATTTCAGCGGTTTAACTTTTTAACCGAAACACAGCAATAGAAGCGGACTACTGCATCACGTTGGGCGTCGTTGGGTATGGTCACAAGTTTATTGATACTCACAAACATCACTAATGTTCAGATCAGGAGCTTGCTCATCATTTTGTTCTACAGGTCCAGGGGGTGAGTCGCTATCTGGAACAAAAGAGAACAATTATAATTTTTCTTTCAGAATCAGGGAAATTCAATTGTGACTTTTTAAGAGGACTGGTCAGCGTTTTAATACTCAACATATTTTTACAAATGAGTTTATTATTTTGCTCTAGTTTTTACATGTTCTGGTATCGTATAACTTAGACCTGATCTAAGATTTAATTGTACCGTCCAATAATCCTCAAGCGCTGAAAAAGGCTTCCTGTATTTATTTAACAAGTAATTATTAGAAAGCAAAACGTAGAAGTTTAAACCATTTCTTCCTGATGTAGAAATATAAAAAAAGGAAATTGGAAAGAATGGGGCTCCTCGTGAACTTTCCTCATATCATCGCTTGACCACTCCTCATAAGTGTCATATATCATAAAAGCTTCAAAGATAAAGCCCTAAACTTGTGTTATAGTGCAAAGCAACTACAAATAATTTCCCCATCGCTATAAAGCTACATTAACATCTTTTGTTTACTGTCCACGAATAGATTTTGTAGTTAAAAGTTAATTACCTTATGATTAAACATCTCAAATTCTACATA
This sequence comes from Habrosyne pyritoides, assembly GCA_907165245.1. NCBI lineage: Eukaryota > Metazoa > Arthropoda > Insecta > Lepidoptera > Drepanidae > Habrosyne > Habrosyne pyritoides. Next base: position 717,843 of record OU015594.1, on the reverse strand, counting down.
CAATAATACACGTGCGTGTTTAGTGCAAGAGCGTATCAGAATACATTTCTACCGTGTAAACATGCATGTTCCCGTAACATAACATTCATTGGGAAGTATCAGGGAAGTGCACTTTCAAAAGAAAGTAAAGGTTTAGATATATCCGTTAAATGGAGTGGTGCTGGATTAAAGGACAGATTCTTTGGGAACCTTGTGTTTAACCTTTAATTAGGCGCGCCAATAAACTAACATTGTTAGTCGCGCGGGGTCTGCAGTTACCAAATTGATAGTTATGAAATTAGAAACTAGACCTAGAACTAGGGGACTAGAGAGTTAGGAAGCTAGCAAGAAATTCGGGTTGACAGCGTTACAAAAATAACTTGACTTGAAGATTACCGCGCGCCTAATGAAAGGTTAACTGTGAGCATTTCCAGGACCTAAATAACAAATAAAATTTGTTTAACTTCTGATATCCTGGTTCCCTGGGTAAATTTAACAGGTAGGCTTTATTAAAATTGATGAATACATAACCCTGACTCATCTCTAGGGTGTCGTAAACGACAACGTTGCGAGTAACACCTTGCACTCAGTGGTCATTCACTCCGATAGAGGGTCGCCGACAGGCAAACGGCCGACCGAAAAGTCTGCCAAATCTCTTGTAATTGTATAATCATACATCAAAAATAAAAATAAAACACTAGTCAGATGATGATGTATATTTATTTCCATCCGAGACAGTAAAACTAATAAAAAAATCATCAGTTGATAGTGAAAAGACGAATGCAAGAAAGAAGAGACTAAATTAAATTAATTTAAAAAAAATGGATTTTTTTTTTTGTCACAGAACGTTAAATTTTCTGCCATTACTTCATAGTTTCAGTATTATTTTAGCCTTCCGGGGTCGTAGGCGTACCAACCTTCGCTTTGGTAATCCCATAGGGTTGACTGCCTTAGTCTAAGCAAAATCGATGATTCTTTATTTAGATTTTGTACATCTTGCGGATCGCTTTCCTCGTACCTTCCCATTAGCACGAACCAGAAATGATTTTATTACCAAAATGACTAATTCTAAAAGCTAAATAATATCTTATAAACGATTTCCTCAATATCCGTTCATTAGCGGGAAAAAGGCCAATAGAATTTGACGAGCATTTTTCCCCACAAAGAATAATTTATTGTTATGACGATATAACACGGTGATGATACCTACGGCCCACGCGCTCGCGTCACAGACGTAGTCTAGGCGAGGTGCGCGTGCGCACACTGTACTAAACGATCGCATTTGTAGACTTATTATAATTGGAACGATATCAAAAGTTTATCGGTTGGAGATAGTTTCTTGGCTTTTGATAATTTCAACACTTCAATTATTTTCTTTTTAAATTTTCTCCATGTCTGTTAAGTTTTTACTGGAAATCTTTTTGCAGAGCAGTCTTCAGAGTTATAAAAAAACGAACTGTTTTTTGTTTGTTCGTATTCTATGCATTCACACACTATAGATCTTCATGCATGAAACTTTGTGAGTCTTTAGCGTTCCTATCAAATTCACACGATAGCTATGAAATTTAAGTTGTGTATCAATTCGAGACAGCTTTAAATTGAAGCCAGTAATGTATTCCAAGATTCCCCAACAACTTTCTCAAGCTTCTAACCATACAAGCATGATTATCCCAAGCTTTTGCTTGGGCTTGAAGCAGAGAATTGTCAATCCAACTCGGACCAACTCGTGTGCCATTACAATCGGAAGGAAACAGTTCGTTACGAGCTTACATAATTTGTTGACGGCGTCAAATGAACATTGATATTCCAACTTCAAAGGCTATGGCTATAAAAACGGGAAGGTTACTTGTAACGTGACCTTAACCAGGCGAGCGACGATTGATTGTGTGCGATGACAGCAACTGTCAAATAACCATATCCTTTTTATTTAACGTAGTTTAATATGCCCACAATACTTAACCTAATTTAAATAAGGCATAGGTGTAATTGTCTACGTTAATTATCAAGCCAAATATCACAATCGCATTATACAACGTGTTATAAAATACCCCAAAAAAATATAATTAATTATCAAAGCCCAAAATTAAACAACCCTAGTATGCTGTCATGTCAAGGAACCAGATTATTTAACAGAAAGGCCTACGTACCTATTTTATCTAATAATTGTATACTTTAATAGATTTTCGATATTAAAATTTTTTGGGGTATGTTATACAGTTCTACTACTACGGATCTTAAATATTGTGAATGAACTCGTTATAAGGCCCCATTTAACCTCCTTTCGGCTTTACGGGTAGTTTTGTAACAGCCTGTATAACAGTGAAATATGACTAGGTAGTAGCAAATAATTGATTTTAACATATGATAACATAACTGGATCCAAAATAGACTTAAGGCATAAATAAAGAAATAAGGAAAAGGAGATAAGGAATAAGATACAATGTAAATTCAAACAAGATTCGAATTCAGAGCCAATTATTTCGTTTAGGCCCTAGAAAGGCCTAAAAACGGAGGTCAAAGTTACTAAAGTTACCACTGGTTCCGAAGTCAGGTTTCAACTGAGAAGAACCGGGAAAATAAGTAACCAGCATTCAACAACATACATAGCTCAATCAACCCTTTACAAAACAATTTGCTAAATCTCTCGTAACGTGTAATACCTACAGACAACGCCGTCCCTTACAGATTGAGAAATATATAATAATGAAGGCAAATTATATATATAATAAATTAAACAGTGACGAATAAAAATAAGTAGTTATTCTATATTATAAAATCGTCGATTTAAAACATTGATTATAATTATTTACGAGTACTATTACCCTTCCTAATCCCTACGAAAAAAAACAACATAACAGCAACACGAGAAGACCTATAATTCATAGACCGTCCATTCAAATTGTTAAAGAAAAATGTACTTTATGGCTCCAGAAATAAGGTTAATCTATTGATCCAATGGTTAATGGTGTGATGATGAAATGAACCTTATCATTAACATACATACAACATAATATCTATTCAAATTTGTCAAACGAGATCGCATATTTTGGAAAAAAAAAAGTACCACTGATAGCCGAAAAAATAAAAAATACCAAACATTCAGAATGAACTCTACCAAACCGGTGTAAAAAAAACACAAACAACAATACATACATTTGATCTTGACGAATTTCTTTGGATTCTTATTCAAGTCAGATATGATGCAAGCAAGATATCCACCGAGGTAGGTCAACACACGCTGGTCGGTAGGCCCGAGCCGCTGGCGAGTCTTCACAGTAGACATTGTCAATACACTAAAGTGACCAGAGAATAGGACTGACTCCGACAGCGAATCATGCACAATTGACTATTGGATCGCCTCCGCAATTTAAGTTCAACATAAGTGAACAAGTTCGCAGCACGTTTTCCTTAAACAGCCAACAAAAATTGCAAATTGACTATGCTCAATTAAAAGTTATGCGTCATGTTTATCATACGTTTGATGGGTATAGAATGTATCTGTGTAAAAACTGTTTTCGCACATGGATAATGTTGCTGTTAATTTGTGTTTTTTTTAATAGATACATTTTAAATCCTTTTCGTGGCAAGAACCTCTTGAAAACGTGTAGCCGTTTTCTGTAACCAAACCGACAAAAGGGTACTATATTGTATTTAAAACTAGCTATGGCCCCAGCTTCACTCGCGTTCTCGAGTATTATAGATTATATACATATCGTTGATAAGGAAATAATTGAGAAATGTAATGTTGGCAAAATATGCTATTCTGGACGGAGATAAAACAAAGATCATTGAAATCTGTGCAGCCGTTCTTGAGTTATAAATGGTGTAGCTATCACGACTATGGTTTATATATGTAGATAAATGATTGAACACTAATCCGTGTATTGAACATCTATAAATACACAGATAAATCAAATATGGTCACATTTTATAATTAACATGATTTTTAAGTCCCGATCTAACCACAACGAGTAGATATTTTAATGCGATAGAATTATGACTTCACCACTTCATAGAATCGAATAAATAGCTGATTTGACATATCAGTCAACAACCCTATTATGTCACCGTCAATTTGACATAACAATATCATCCATTGATTCAATGAAAACATTCGAGTTTACTTATTGGGACAACCTATAATTTGCATTTCTGAGTAAAACGGTAAGATGTGAGTAGGTTTTATTGATAAAAAGAAATTCATATACTATCAATTCGTGAGAGATATAGTAAGTTTTTATCTTTGAAAAACAAACGTTCTCACAGGTACGCCAGTGGAACCGCGTGACGGAAGCTTCTTCTAACTGATCAAAGTGAACCCTCGTGAATGGGGCCCCACTGAGACGCGAGCTCATGCCGTTGCGTCAGGTCTCACGACAAATTACTGATTAATGGAGGTTCGGTGTTGAGAGGCGGCTCGGGCCGGACTTAAAACATCACGGGATTGTGATTAATAAAGCCCACGCGATAGTCCTCGCCGGCGAGATCGATATCGAGGCTGCTGGCCTTGCGTGACGCTGGAGCTATCAGGAATCATACAATGTTTTCTTGGAGTTTATTCCACGCTCTGACCATTCTGTTGCCCAGGAAATATTTGTGAGTGTTATTGTTTAAGAAGCTGGTGCTCAATTTAAAATGGTATTTTGTATTTTCGGCCTGTAAGGTATTTGGGCCGTAGGCTGAAGATCCCCATGCTCTTTTTGCAACGATTTGATATTATAAAGTATCTTAATTATTTTTAAAATCGACTGAAATATTATAAAACTAACTGTGCTCCGCGGTTTCACCCGCGTTTCCGAGGGATGTTTCATTACATTATTTTGTTCTTTCTATCATCAATAGTTTTCGCAGCGCACGCGATCTAAGGATTTTTTTACACCTTGGGTTACATTATTGGAGTTTTAGTAAGGATCCCTAATTTCTTTGAAAATATAATATAGCCTATGTCACCCGGCGATAGTGTAGCTTCCACAACGCTGAATTTTTGAAATCGGTCCAGTAGTTTTTAGTTTTAGATTAGTGTAGATAACATGAACGTGCATAACATTTTAACGACAAGCTATACCGTTAATCCAATTTAAAATATTTAAGCCAATGACTTGATTTAGCTCCAACTTAGGAAACATTATGATAATTTAATCAGATGCGAGTGGCAACCAGCCAGCATCTAATATATGCGACGTAACATACTGAACAGCTATATAGCTACCTAGAAAATCTCTGATCTTTGCCTCCTTCGAGCCAAGTTAGGTATAATGCGTGTTACATTAACGTTTTTTTCTTTTACGCAATGTAAATTTATTGAATAGCATATTTATAATAACTATGTAATAGCTTATTTGTTTACATTAAAATTGTCAGTGCGTAATATATCTATATCTAAGTAGGTGCTTACACCTAGTGGGCACAGACCTAACAATTTTTTATTCAAGATTGAAAAGTTCTTAGGATTGTCAAATATTTAGTTATGCAGTTGTAAAATCATTCACTTAGAAGCTACCTCTGTGTACGTCACAAAATCTCATGCAAGGTTTTCTACGCAAAGATACATTATTATAATTCTAAGAATTTCATAAGTGGGTAGGTAAGCACACTTGTGATATGGGCGCCGCCATCGCCAGGCGGTTCAACAACTTCGCAGTTCTGAATGATAATGATTCAATTTCTACATTGTGTTTGTTTATTTTCGAGGACTGTTATTTATTAACCGGTTCCTCGGACACAGCGCAGTTAATTGTTAGTTCCAGATTGTGTTACTAGATGGCGTTGTATTGTAAAGCTGCGTTTTCCCGCTCACAATTGAGTTGGCGGGAAAGGAAAATGGTTAATCAACTCGACAGACGTTTCGAAGCCATTTGTGTACTGTAGACTATCAATTGGAGCTGACTTCAGTGTTACCTCTTGCCGTTTAAGAATTTCATAGAAAAAATAACTTTATTGCTTTTAAAATAAGGTATATCTATTGATACAAATACAATAAATGCATGTTTTAGTAAATTAACCTTAAAGTTAAAAGGTAAATAAACCAAAAAGGTTAATATTTCTAACAAAATCTTTTAAAGTGGTTTCTTGTATTATACAAACTATAGTGATTTTTAATCAATGTATACTAATATTAAAGAGATAATAATAAGATAAATAATATCTTAGTAAGTTTATTTATATGTGGAGGTTGATCTCCGGAACCACTGTACCTACTCGAAAATTTTTTTCACTAATTGAAAGGTACATTACTCCAGATGTACATATACTATCTTACAATCCGGGGATAAACGAAATCCCTCGGAAATGAAGGTAAAATCGCGGGACGGACCCAAGTTACAGGATAATACTGATAATTAAAGCTACGCCAATAATAATTGGTAAGGATTTGTCATCATCGAAAACTATTTGTCGAGATTTGAAGATCGTGCGCCCCATTCAATCTATCAACAAAATAATATCATACATAACATAATAATTCACGGAATCATTGACAATCTTAATTTGTATGTTTTATAAACATTATATGTTATTGACTAATAAAACTGCTTGACAGTGATATCATTATCTATCAAAATTATGTCAATTTTACTAGGAAACTACAATTTAATGAAAATAATAGGGTCTAAGCCACGTTTGGGTACAAATAGTTTTTTATCAGAAGTTTAAAATTCTGATGCCGAACATCCTCCAACACTGCATCTCCCTCTCCTTCACAAATTCAATTCCAGAGAGGACTGAGAGAAATGAGTGAACAAGTGGGGAAATCGTGGGTTTTGAAAAAAACTAAAACTATTTATTCAATTTAGGCCCGCGGAGGGCACTTATGAAGGTCAAAGTTTCTGAAGCTATCAGACAGTTTTGGGGGAAGAGCAGCAAAATAACCCGATTTCTGACTCCTACTGACTAAAACCCCATGCCAGCTGGGGTCTCGAGACATTCAACGGTGGGGACCGGAGTTCTTGTCCAAACATACTACCTACCTGAGCCCGATCGTACAGCGTCAAATCGCATGTTCCGTTTTGATCGTATGGGTTTTCAACCCCCTTTATTTTAACCTAAACTGCTGGTGGGTACTTTTTTTCGATCCTAAGTAAGTCTAATTCGAATAGCTTGTCCTTCCTGCAATACATTTTCCAATATTCAAAAATTTCGGTTTTTAGTTTGTATTTTTACACAGTCCGGTAATTTGTTTAATTTGATCTGATATAACAAAATTTTCAATAACAGCTCTTGAATTCTAAGTAAAAATACAGGTATGACTGGTCCTATAGCCAATACTAAATTAGCATTTTAGCTAGACAGCGAATTTATATATAGAATTATTATTAATATATTTGACAGGCCAGTTGGCTTGGTTGTTAGCGACTGACTGCCAAGCCGAAGGTCGCGGGTTCGATTCCCACCCAGGACAAACATTTGTGTGCATGAACATCTCTGTTTGTTGTAAATATCTATATAAGTATGTATTTAGAAAAAAGAAGTAGTATATCAGTTATCTGGTTTCCACAGTACAAGCTCTGCTTAGTTTGGGATCAGATGGCCGTGTGTAAAGAATGTCCCAGGATATTTATTATTATTACTAATTCTATGTGTGCGCATTGACCTGTGAATGTGTGTGTCATATAATAATCATTATTTAATTAAAACAAATAAATAAATTTAAGTATGTGTATGTTATGTCAAAATAACAGATTTATACTAAACTAGTGACCTGCCCCGGTTTCGCACGGGTGCAATGTAGACACCAATACAAATAAACCTTACTTGAATCATTCTGTCTATTGATAAAAATCGCATCAAAATCAGTTGCGTAGTTTAAAAGATCTAAGCGCACAGACGGGCGGGCAGCGACATAAAGATTATGCATACTGACTAATCTCCAACACGGCTGAACGGCGATGTTATAATTTGTAACTAAGTTTTTTATCCCGACAAAATATAACATCCTTCGGGAATGCGGGTAAAACCGCGGGGTACAGCTAGTTATACATAAGAATACAAAAATCAAAATGTATCTCTTTGGGAACCATTTTTCACGAAGTCCAAAGTGCATCAGTAAACTCTTTGGTCACCACTTACGACACTAAAGATGAGTTTGGATTGGAATTCGTCTCCGCTCGTCATATTTGTTTAGAAAGTTCGTGATAATTTTCAAAACGTCACAAGTAAATAATGTATACTAATATATAACGCTGAAGAGTTTGTTTGTTTGGTTGAACGCGCTAATCTCAGGAACTGGTCCAAATCAATTTTCTGTGAGTTGAATAGTCCATTAATCGAGGAAGGCAGGAAGGCTATCGCCAGTATAATATCACGCTACGACCAATAGGTGCGGAGCATCAATGAAAAATATGGCGAAAACTTTTTAAAGTATTACTGACCTATGGAACGCGGGTGAAACCGCGGGGGACAGCTAGTAATGAATAATCTATTTTATCAGTTCCACATAACAGGAGTTAAAGCATCCGACCTGTCAACTAAGCAATGTGAATATGTAAAGACCGTTTTTAGATAAATCACCACGTTTTGTCCTGTTGGAATTTCCTGAAATAATTTCCGTACTATCCTATAACAAAATTGCATACTAAAACGACGACTAGAAATACATAACTGACAGAAACAATTAGGAAAAGCAAATAGAATAATGGAAGTTTACAGAAACAAACTTCTACTCCATGTAATTCGCACAACGGACGATATAACAAAAGAGTTGAAGTAGTAGAGTTCTTAGTGCAGTGTTCGTCCGAGGAAGTACCACCACCACAATCATTACTAATGTGATGAAATATTGCACTTGTTTCACTCTTTTTGGATTAGTAAGGGGACCGGTTATCTACAGGAACATGAGACGTAATAACGTCTCACCACAATAGAAGTAGGTATCTTAACATTGACAACGCATGGCGATGCTCTTGGAGTTACAAATGTCCGTAGGCAGCGGTGACCTCTTGCTGGGTTCAGTACCACCGTACAATATTGATCAAAACATGTATTTTGTTTTTTTATTATCTGTTACTATAGTGACCGTAGCCGTTTCTTCAAATATCACCTAACTCTGATGCATGAAACTGAGAAAATTCTCACGTCATCAGAATTTAAAATCGCCTCACGTAATTGATGGATGCCCCTTTAGCTCCAAAAACAGCTAAATAATCAAATTTCGACCCAATAAAAGTTAGTAATATTCGGGATAAGTTACCGCAATGGAGTACTACATTGATTACGAGCAGGAAAACATGAGCCAAACATACATGAATAGTAATATTCTTCAGTAAAACCTAGCTAATCGCTCGTGTCGCGTTACGTTACAGTTACGCACGCCAAGCCCGCATTGACTCAAAGCCGATTGTTCAACATTGTTAACTGTATTCATACCGTTTATCCTCAATATTTTTCTGACTGAATTCTGTATGAAATTTTCGCGTCATATTTTTTCCTGCATGATCCAACTACTAATAACAAACTATACAAATAAATTAAATTGTTATGTTAAAATAACAGCTTTTTACAAAGTGCATACTGTATTTACGACAAAAAAAACTAATATTTTTTCTGTCTGTTTGTTTTCTTTTTATCCTGGAAAATGTAACCTGAGGGAACGTGGGTGAAACCGCAGGGAACAGCTAATAATATTATTTGCGAATGCGAATGTAGGAAAGGGTTGATGTACAGATTTATGCATGTTTGTTACTCATTCACGCAAGAACTACCGAACGAATTTGGATGAAACTTAGCAGATAGATAACAAATAGGAAAGACTTTTTGACGCAGAAAAATGTAAATACCCTTTGGGTGAAGCCGCGGGGACAGCTAGTAATAGACAAGCAGTCGTGCAAGTTCCCGAGGGATTTAACTTTTTTCACGGGATAAAAAGTGTGCCATGTGTTAATTCAGATTATAAACTATGTATGTGCCAAGATTTATCTAAATTCGTTTAGTAGTTTTTGCGTGAAAGAGTAACAAACATCAATCTATCCATCCTCACCTTTCGCATTTATAATATGAGTAGGATTTCGAAGTTTTAAATAAAAGAAAATTCCCAATTAAACGTCTACTATAGATACATACTTAGAATACAATTTTTTTTCTCTCTCTCTCATTTCTCCGGTTGGAGAGATAATAGTGTTATAGAAAAATCAACCCAATGGCGTGCTAACAAGATTCATCAGCACCATCATCCAATTAACCAATGGAACTATAGTTGAACCTTAGCACGAAAGTAGTAAAGACGATTTTTCCATGACACATATAGCTGTCAAAACGGGCCTTCAAAAATCACGACAACTTTAAAACTACTTCAACTAGATATAAAAAAATTACCACAATATTATACTTGTTCATGACATTTAACGATTATTTGTTTAAAAATAGCGGTAAAATAACACCATGTTTTAACTGTATTTTTTTACAATTAAAATATTATCAACAATTTTTTTATGTCAATTATTGATATACCTTATATGTGTATGCTGTGAATTTCCAAAACATGAGTCTGAAATGCACTCCTATAGTCCTTACTAATATTATGAATGTGGTAGTGCATTTATTTGTTTCAGGGCTAAACGACAGAAACCATATTTCTGAAAATTGGCACATACATAGCCTATGGTATGGAGAGGGATATTGGCTTCTTGTATCCCTGTAAAGCGGGTGAAGTCACGGGAAAAAACTAGTAGATTATAGTTTAGTTAATTTACTTTTTATCAGGGGGGTGGGGGTCACAGCTATTGAATAATAAAAGTTTTTAAATAATCCATTGTGGTAATCTATATTTTTACTATATTCATTGTTCTTTTTTAGTGCTTATTTAATTTGGATTTGGTTTAATATTTCAATATTCATTATTGTATACTAATTTGTGTTATCATTTACGATATGGCCGTATGATAATATTCCCAGAAAAATAGGCAGGCAAATAGCGAAAACCTTATTTTATTTAATATATATTTTTTTTAATTTATTTTAGTTCATTTTTTATTTCACATATAGGGTCAAACAAGGAACCAATATTTTTCAAAGTTCGTTTAAAAAAAACTACACATTAAAACAACCTCCTCGGTCGCTAAGCATTACTAAGAGAGGTCATGGCCGGCGTGATATGTTGACCTCAGCGCGATATCACACTCCATAGAACCACGCTTCTGTGATAACGGAACGGTAGTGGACGCCACTGTAGCCGTTACCGGTAGAGCGACTCGGTCACTCCGTTCGCAGATTCGGAGAATGTCTGTTTACTAATAACATGAAAAACAAGTGCAGAAGAAGGTGTTAATTTTTAATATTCCGTAGGTAATTAGTAATAAACGGAACCTGTCTAACGCCTGTCTTTTTATATAAGACAATAGTTTTATAGAGATATTAGAGTGTCCTCATATGTATTTCAAAATCTCACGTATCATGTTCAAACCTACTGTCATTAGTGATTTTTACTATTTTTTTCTATACAAATATTATAAAGAGAAAAACTGTCAAATATCATGTCTTGCGGGAAAACTTAGTTCAGCAGCTTACGCAGTTAAAAAAATAGGCAGATTACAGATGTCGATACGGCTAGATTAGTTTATTTTAGCTACTTTCATAGTGTTATGACCTACGGCATTTTGCTTTGGGGTAAAGCTGCTGATAGATGGGAGCCATATTGATCTTGTAAATAAAACGGTATTTTTGGGTCTTACATTAGACAATAAATTGCAATGGGGACCTCAGGTTGATACTCTAGCTGCTAAATTAAGTTCGGCTGCTTTTGCTGTTAGGAAAATTAAACAATTGACGAATGTTGAGACGGCCAAATTAGTTTATTTTGCATATTTTCATAGCCTCTTGTCCTATGGTATTTTGTTTTGGGGAGCAGCAGCGGATATAGAATCAATATTTATTATACAAAAAAGAGCAATTCGTGCAATTTACAGTATGGGTCCCCGTGAATCATTAAGAGATTTATTTAGGGAAATAAATATAATGACATTACCTTCACTATATATTTATGAAAATATAATGTTTATACGTAGAAACATAGGAATGTTTGAGGCAAAATTAGATATTCATAGTATAAATACAAGACAAAGGGAGAAGTTAGTTGTTCCATACTTTAGACTAACTAAAGTTAACAAGTCATTTCTTGGTAATTGTGTTCGATTTTATAATAAGATACCGCTTTCAATAACCAAAATGTCTGATCATAAATTTAAAAATTATATTAGGAAAGTTTTGAAAGAAAAAGCGTATTACAAGGTAGTTCATTATATTGAAGATAAAAATGTATGGAAATAGCTGCTCTCTGCACAGTGCACCTCTAAATCTCTTGTTTAAGTTGTAAGTACCTAATTATTGTTATTTTCTATTTTGTAGTCTTGTCATATTTTTTTTGTTTTGTTTTTATTAATGTTACCTATAATAAGTATCTTGTAATTGTTAAATATAAAATTATGTAAAATTGATATTATAAAATAGCCAAAAAGTCAGAATAGATAAAAATTTATATAACAAATAAAAAAAAAATGTAACCTTGCTGAGTTTCTTGCCGGTTCTTCTCAGTTGAAGGCTGACTTCCGAACCGGTTGTAGCTTCAGTAACTTTAAATTTGACCTTCATAAGTGCCCTCCGAAGGCCTAAACTGAATAAATGGTTTTGAATTTTGAATTTTGAATTTTGATATAGAAACAATTTTTATATTGCAAAAAAGAGCAGTTCGAGCAAATTATAATTTGAGTTCTCGAGCTTCCCTCAGAGAAGAGTTTAAACAAATTGATATCCTCACAGTTGCATTGCAGTATATTTATGCAAACATAATATTTGTACATCAAAATATTAGTCTTTATGTCAAAAAGAGTGATATGCACTCCATCAATACTAGAAATAAGGATAAACTTGTCTCTTCTGCATATAGACTGCAAATAGTGCAAGGCTCATTTTTATGACTTAGTGCACGCATCTATAATAAAATCCCTGCTGATTTTTTTTATTTGCCGTTACAAAAATTTAAGGAAAGAATTAAGACTGTTTTAGTACTATAGGCTTTCTATAACACAAACGATTATTTTAATGACGACAATGCTTGGGTGTAGCGCTCGCTCCAGCAGGACACATCTTTATGTACAAAATCTTATTTTGAAAAGAGTAATTGCTGAGTTTATTGCCGGCTCTTCTCAGTAAAAGCAACCTTCCGAACCGGTGTTCGAGTCTGACTATTCATAAGTGCATGTGAAGGCCTATTTGAATAAATATTTCATTTCATTTGTGTTAGAAAGTAAATTATCTAGAAATAACATTATGCTATGTTATAATCACAAAATCCCAGTTGAAACTGCGAAACAGTCTTCATCATCATCAGCCTATCTACGTCCACTGCTGGACATAGGCCCTGAGCTCGATTTTCAGCACTTTGTTTCCAACCGCTGCCAGCCAGCGTATATCATCGCTCCATCTAGCTGGAGGGCGCCCTACATTACGTTTACCGACTCGTGGTCTCCACTCTAGAACACGTCTACCCCAACGGTTATCGGTTCTACGGCAGATGTGACCAGCCCACTGTCACTTGAGCTTGCCAATCCTTTGAACTATGTCGATAACTTTGGTTCTTTGACGGATGACTTCATTTCGAATTCGATCCTTCAGAGTAAAAACCGAATCCGGCTCGCACCCGAGTAGTTCCGACTAAACCCGAGTGGCTTACTAAATACTGTAAAATAAACACCATGGCAGGTACGGCAGTGCATATGATACTATAAAATAATTAGTTTTTTATATGTTATTTCCTCATTGCATTTTATAGTAACTATTAAATCTACTGTAATAAGTTGTTGCAACTAATTAGTAATTCAGTGAATGATAATTGCCGACGATCTATCGACCATACTAATGAATCGACTAAGTATTCAGAACAAGCTTACGATTTATTGCTTAAATATATAATATTTAAATTTTAATTTGTATAGGCTTGTTTGAGTATAATCTCAACACGAAGGGAACCGGTGCTCAAATGCAGCTCTCAGACACCGGCAGGTATTTTAAGCTTGAGGGTAATAGCCAGACAAGCGGGTGGTACAAAGTACCCTACCGCCGTGCAATGGCTTCCTTCACCGAAAGTTCAAAATCCAATTCTAGAACATCGATGTAATAAAACGTTGGTTTAAAAATAAGATTAACAAATTTATATTAGGGAAATTTTATAGTTATAAGTACCTATAATGTAAATGCAATATAAGTAAATTTAGACATATTTTATTTTTAGTACCTATATGTAATAAGAAACTCGGTATCCCTCATTAAACCCCATGGGATTTGGAGGAATATGTATATATTAGTATTGTCTTTATGTAATAAAGTTAGTAATAAATAAAATATAAATAAACTTAAAACACTGGCTTCAAAAGTCGAACGTAGGCTTAGGGTCAAGTTCGATAATTTATTTAATAGAGCGGCCAGGTACGCGGCCAACCACGCATATTGTAGCGTATTAAAAGCTTACAATCCCAATTTACATTGATGATTCACCGTCATTATTTGAGTCGATAAACTCAATTAAAATGGTCAACAGAAATTAGTAAGATTTTAAAATATTCTAAGTACTTCTCTTTTCTTTAATTTTTTTTTAAATTTATTAGGGTAAACAAAAAGTGGCACAATAAATATTACAATTAAATATCGGAACATGACTTAATAATAGTGACACCAACACCGTTTACCACAGCTTATTTTGTCAAAATAATTTTCGTTAAGTGTGCATTTAGAACTAAAACCCGAGGGGGGAAAAGAACTTTCGGAGTATTTTCAAAAACCACAAGTCAATCCGCAACAGTTTGAATTTGTTTTTCCCTCAGTTTTTTGTATTATTAAAAATACACCAATGAAATGTCTGTGACCTATAGACCGACTCTCATTTTTCAAGATAAGTCTGTTCAGGTTACGGGTTATCTATTATTCAACGGCCTATCTAATTACAAATGAAATGCTATTAAATCCCTGGAAGAAGAATAAATGGGTAAATAAGAAGTTATTTATCATTTATAGGAGGTATTATCCACTTACCTAATGGTAGTCGAAATTTGCAATACCAGGGGTATTGACAATGCGTTGTCGACCCTCAGACTTAAAGTTCTTAGATCTTATGTGCCTGTAATTTCACCTGCCCCCTTACCTCTCTAACCGAGGCACAGTAATACTATCGCTTTGTCGTACTTCCCCGGACGAACTCTGCACTATGAGCTCTACTTCTGGGGTAGTAAGGCCTGTTGAATTTGAGTTTCCGCTCTACATGATGATAAGCACTTAGCAAAGCAACTACCACATGAGTAGGCGAAAAGTATTATGAAAGTACTGCCTCGGCGTGAAAATGACGTCACAGCGACGTCACAACCTTGACCAATGAAAGAACAAAATGTACCGTTAAGGATGATTGATAAGAACTTATGAATGTAATTGTAATACCTTAGCACTTTGGAGATAAAGGGCGTGAAGATGTGTGTGCCGAATACCTCAACATAGTTTACTTTGACATTCAACATCTAAAAAAGATTTGTCTTCGTACTTCGGAACGGCTTGTAGGGTTGCCTAGTGCCAGCTTGCCTACAGCTCTGCAGCTAATCATGACTTCCCATATTAAATACCGTCAAAACATGACCACAACTACAAAATCCAACGCTTTAAATTAAAAAAAAATACGTCATTATCCTTATTCACAAAATGTGAGATTGTAACAAAAACCAAATTAGCATACGCTGCGTCGATTTCGGATTCCTGCACTTGCTTGTTCTGTCATTTTGTTTCTTATTATTTCGATGCCTCCTAAATATACTGAGTCAAGTAATAAAAAGCGAAAAATCACTCAAAGGAGTCTGCATCATTGGGTGTTTAAAAATATCTATCCAGGAATAACACCCGTTGATTTTGGAAAATAATTGCACACTACACCTTTCGATCATGTAGCTTATAAGGATCTAAGTGAATCTTCACAACATTGTTATAATTTAATTTTTGTTAATTTCTTCGCGGTTAAATCGATATTATGGGTACTTAACGGATAATTTATAAGACATTAAAATAAGCAGTTTCCAAAATCAACGGGCTGCCTGGGAATATTGGTCTTTGATGTTTTTATCAAAATCGGGTTCGAGACTCTATTTTTAGCTATCTCATAGATTCAGATTTGGACATCCAAGTCCACTTGAAAAATGTAGCCGGTATACAAACTCTTTTTATTTTGTGATTAATTTCTAAGTGCTGAGGGAAATTCTACTTTTCCAACTAATTAATAATTATTAATATAATAATTAAACAGTAATAACATTATAGTCCTTACCGTAATCATTTAGCGATCGTTATTGCTAACATCCTACCTGAAATCCTGGTTCACAAAACACAATCCTGCTAAATTGAAGCCAAGTACTTTTAGTTATTTTTAAATAGAAATATTATTGTTAGGGTTGGAGATGGAGGAGCGATCGACGGCTAATTAAATACCATTTAGTTAACTACTATAACGTGTGATCAGTGAACAGTTAACATTATTAACTATTCACTGATCACTATTACAAAAAAATATTATTTATTTATAAAGACATCACCATTTTATTAAGAAACCAACAGTTCTCAGCATTTAGCAGCAGCCTCATAATTGATTATTCTTAATCAAGTTAACAGAAATTCACGGTAATTTTAATTGGCCCGATTTCTTCAGATATATTGGAGAACACGATAATACGGAATTTAGCCCAAATTAAAAAAAAATATAGAAAAAAATGTAGCTCGCACAGTGATCCCGTGTTATATTTTAATACGTACTAAAATTTGATAATTAAATATTTTACCTTTCCTCCGAGATATGCACATCCATAACCCACATAACTTTTTTAAATACAGCATTGTGACAATAAAAAAATAACTAACTGGAAGCGTGCGCTCGTGCGACCAAGTTTTTACTGTTTGATTCGAGCTGACACTGTTGTGTGTCTTCTTATCAATATTAAAGTTGGTTGTCTAAAATTAAATGTAGGCATGAGAGATCAACCGACCAAGTGGGACTTGGAGTCAGAAAAGAGGGGTTTCGCACACTAATAATAAAACCAACAAATGTGTATGGTTGTAAGACTGCATTTTGGTTTTACTAGCAGGTATGCTGATAAGAATGATTAAAATTCTTTCTTAACTGAATAAATAGCTTACGAACCGTCTGGTAAACAAATAACACGTAAGGTAACATTTCCTAACAAAAAATCATTAAATTTGCATATTAAAACTAGTTTCGAAATATATAAGTACAGACCATCAAAAACATTATAATATATTATTAAATAGGCAAGGTAGGTACGTGGTAGGTACTGAGCGTAGTAAAAAATATTTTGATTATTATTATATCAAGCGTAACAGGTAAATGCTAGAGCATAGATCAGAGCTAACATGAGAACAAACCTGTTTTGCTACACATTAAAAGTAAGCTTTTGGATAAGTCTGATAAATATCACAGATCAGTTTGTAAGGTCTAAAAGATTAACAAAATGCTAGAATTAGAAGACAGTATTAGACTGTTTCTACCCATACATTTTACTTATATATGATACTAAACACGCGCCTTGACTTCGCCTGAGTTCCCCTTCCAGAAGAAAAACTCTAAATGATGGTGAAAATTTTAATAAATCTATTGCATTGTTTAAATGATATAAGAGGGCAAACAGACATACAATTTCACTATAGTTATCTTCACTTCCATAAAAATTAAATATGTATGTGTATAGTGACAACAGTACAGTTAACAAAGTTCAAGCAAGATCACTTAAAGGCTGCGGTTGTGAGAGATTATCATATTAAAATAGACTAATCATATCAAATTAGACTAAACAAGTTATTCAACAAGGCTTTTTTTTCATTAGACATTTTTTTATCTCTAATTGCAATCAGTGTTTTTTGCTTGCAAGCGAAAAGGTTTTTAAAACAGATCAGGCTTGAAATTGTTGCTTGTACATACACTTTTCATTGAAGATATGCTCTGGAGAGCCCAGTCTGTATTTGTATGAAACTTTGGGAAGCCACTGTGTTTATGTAGATACAGTGGTTAAACAAGTAGGTCGAGTTACTTTTATTAGTGTACTATTTTTGTTTTTATGAATTTTGAATTGGTATCATTTTAAACTCAACTTTATAACCAGTGATATGGAGACTATTATTATTTAAAGTGTTCCATATTATAAGTTCTTTAGACATTTGAGAATGGCTCAGAAAAATAAACTTTATGCTTTTCAAAAAAAATTGCAAATTAATACAGATGAGCCTTATAGAAAAGCTATAAGGTCGATTTTTCAATGACATTCTGAAACATCAAAAATTAGTGCGAAACATTTAACAAAAATATTGAATTGAAATTGTTACCTCAAAAAGGATGGGTTTGTTTTTGTGACAATATCATAAACTACCTGCTTAGACTGCCAATGACGGAAAAAGAACTGGCGTATCTAGAATCTCGCGCAATTTAGAGCTAAACTGTATTAAAATAACTGCAGTTTTATTCAAGACAATGTGGAAGTGCACTTAGAGATTGTAATCTCAATCCAACATAACTAATATTCTTAGCTACTTTGACTTTGTTTTAAATTACCTTAATTTTACTTTATTTATTAAGCTTTGGAGTTGGGACTGCCATTACTATTTATATAATCATTTTAATATAAGTACATTAGCTGTCCCCCGCGGTTTTACCCGCGTTCCCGAGGGATATTTTATTCCAGAATATTGTCTTATTATATGCCAAGTTTCATCCAAATCTGTCCGATAGCTTTTGCGTGAAAGAGTAACAAACAACCATACAACATTCGTATATATAATATTGGTAGGATAAATAATAATTTGGTGTTATTGTAACCAAAACTTCACCATTCTTCACCCTTAGTCATAAACCAGTAATTAAACGCTTTTTCCATTTTGTTGTTTATGGCTTCATCGTGTCACCGATGACTGCCAGTGTCGAGGTAAAAGGAAATACATGGTAAGTTACTTTAAAACAGAAAGAAAAAAAATTGGCAATCTAGTGAGTATATAGATTACATTTTTTGACAGTACATGTACAGGAATGAGGTCAATAAAAATATATGATGTTTTGGTTTAAAAAATAACAGGATATGGGAGCCAAAAAGGTATTGTAAAAAAAAGTCAATGATGAAACACTTTTGACCTTATGACTTTTAACTAAATTATAAAATTAAATGTGCTTATAAAGGATAGTTTGACGCCATTATTATTTTATGTTTTAATGAGAATTAAAATACAAAGTAGCTATTAAAAATTACAAGTTGGTAATTAAAATTTAATTTCAGAATAAAAACATAATTTTTTATCTAGAACTTTGAATCTTCCATAAAATTTCATAGACTACAAGATCAGAAGTCTCACCAACCAACTACATTCTTTATTTTGTCGTGTTTTCTTTTAAACTCTCTAAATGGATTAGAAATTAGAGTTAATAATAAAAATAGCTATGAAGGCACAACTATGCTAGAAGACTATTTAACTGACTAATAAACTAATTCACGTTTTTTTCAAAAACTCCGGCTCCGATTTGGATGGGGTTTTTGCTATGCAATTGCTTTTTTTTCTGGTAAGATTTTTAAGTATAGAACATTGTCCAGAGCCATAGACAAAGAAATTGGAGTGAGTAATTTATTTTCTTAACTCGTATCGGGGATATTATCGATATAAATTATTTCGGATAATCGATAGTTCCGGACAGTATTAGATTTTTTAGGATTTGTAAAAGGAAAATAAAAATAATTACAAGGTTAGTGCGAGGGGGCCAGTGTGTCAGCTCGGCCGGGCAAAATCCCGCCAAATCGTGTCTTATTTAGACTCTGCCCCTATTCGAAATTATTAGTAACATTTATATCTACTTATCAGATTTCGGTTAGATTTTAGGATATCGGACGGTTACTGTTATGGGCTATAAAATTTATAATAATAATATTATGTGGGTTATTAACACTAAACATACCATAACCGGCTCAAATGACCCATTTTGAACTTTGCATTAAAAATCCATGTATCATCTTATTGCTTTTGCTCATTTGACTTCATGACTCTTTCTTACTAATTAATATACAGTTATACTATTTGTTTACCTTCCCAACAGCCATATTTCATACATTCAACCAGGAAATATAAAGTCACATTTGACCCGCTATGGTAGAAATTGGTACCTAGTAAGTGTTGGTATGATTAGTGTTAAGTTGTTAATTTTTTTCCTTAAAAAGTTATTTGTAATTCAAACTATTTTAGTAGTTGTATTCAATATGTCCAAATATTGCATTTTTTTTATATATCAACCCAACAGGAACTATGTCTCTAGGATGTTGTCAATAGACACCAATATAGCATTGAATCAGGCAACAGGACAAAGAGGATCACCATATCGTCTAATAGCTTTTTATATTTCTATAAGTTTTTTTTTTATAGCCCTCCAGCTAGATGGAGCGATGATATACGCAAGCTGGCTGGCAGCGGTTGGAAACAAAGAGCTGAAGATCGAGCTCAGTGGCGTGCCCTAGGTGAGGCCTATGTCCAGCAGTGGACGGAGATAGGCTGATGATGATGATAAGTTTTGAGAATAGCACCATATTACTGTGACTTTGTTGAATAAAGTTATAATAAAAGTACAAAATACAAAGCCAGTTATTTGTTTAGACCCACAGAGGCTAATAAAAGTCAGTTACTGAACTACCAGTTTAGGAGCCAGGAAGTCAGCCTACAAATATTTCTAATACCAGTCTAACACATATCCGGCTAGGCATAAGTAGTTTAACAAAACAAAATAGCCCCCAAGAATTATAGATAAAGCACAACAGACAGCATAAGATGACCTAACGGAGCAAGCTAGAGACTACAATAATGCTGACCTTAAGTTGTTGAAATTTACTAGCCCTGTTTTAGCAGCTAAGAGTGTTATAACAAAACTAACTCTAAGGCCCAGAACACATGGTGAAACGCAACTTCTAGTTACTTTAGAGTTTCATTTGAGTGTATGCCATAGACTCCTTTTCACCGCATATAATGCAAAATTTTTCAAATGAATTTCAAAAGTAACTAGTTGCAGTTTCCTTGTAGTTGCGTTTGTAGGGCTTTAAGATTTCACCAGCATCATAAAATCAACTATGGGATCAGTAGAAGACCCTTATCACAAAAGCATTAGAGATAATTTTACATGTCTTTCTAACTGTCAGAATGGGTCTATTCAATCTCAACTACTTAAATATAAGTCAAAAGATGTAAAAACTGAAATGAGAATTTACATATGTATTTACCTAGGTGATTCAGAATAACTTGGTGACTAATATTGACAACAACAATGACATTCAAGGATTATATATAGAAGTTCAATAGCTGTAGGGATTGTTGTGTAATTTTTACTGTAATAGGTAATTTCTTTTTAATTTTGCAATGAGTTTTATATCAGGTGTATTTATAACCTTTGAAGAAGTCCATATAGTTGGAAATAATCTCATGTTTTTCTTACTCTATAACATATTACAGTACACATTATAGTGTTTTGGAAAGTTCATTCACTGTTATTTACAGTTACATTCCCATAATGCAGAGTATGAATATTGTTCACAAATCAATTTATTTTCAAGTGTAAAGAATCTTGGATATTTAATTATTATTATTTTAGAATAGGTCAATATAGACTCCAGATAGTGGAAATATGACATCAATTCTATCAATATTTGTGAGTTAAATCCAAATGATATAATAAATAAACAATGAAATGATGGAAACCCACATACAATCTAAATTACAGCTACTGAATAATTTACACAATAATGTTACTAAAAATAGAACCAATAATCATAGAAATTAATATGATAGTGCAAAATATAATTACCTTTAATATGTAGCGATAAATTAAGACCACAGCGTTGCAATAACCAAATGAATATTTAAAGCAAACTACACCAATATCCACAGACAGTGTGTGGCCAGCTTTTGGGATATTTATAGAACTCACTCAAACACCGAGCTAACTAACACATACAGATTGTAAGCTATATTACTTGTACTGACTGGCTGAAATGCACCGAAACCTGACCAGACCTGGCCGCATGAGACAAGTATGTACATAAAAAAAGGAAAATATATTACGTGCAGTGCTAGGCGCAGGTGTCAATTTGTCAATCAACGAAAACGAATAAGGGCAACATGCATGTTCTACACGGTTTACCTCCGTTGTCCATGGCACTTTATTACGAATTTGTCTCGGCCGCGGACACTCACAGCGGTCCTTCCGCGCACGACAATATCAAAACGCACATTTATTTTAACTTCGTCATACTCTGGCGAGTTTTAACACTTCCCAGTTTCAGAATGTGTCCCGCTGTCTACGCACTAAAGCTCACTTTCAATTATTACCGATTATGCATTAGGAAATAAACACACACGATCGAATTCACAAATTGTAAACTAATAACGTACCTCCAGCATGAGTGATCCTATAATAATAACTGACTGAACTGTCTCTTCGCTCTCGCTCGTCCGAGGGAACTAGTTAGGTATCAAGGTCTCGTCTCGATCGCAGTGTCCACTTCCAAGAATCGACAAAGGTTATGTCGCGAACTCCGACACACTCTCAAATTCTTTACACAAATACAAAACTGACTATGGCGATTGAGTATTTTGATTTTATCTAAATTATTTTCAAGAAATTAAATTGAAACAAGTTACGCTAGCACTTCAATGAGTGAACGTCAAAAACTGATAATACATATCTGTGTGCGTGCCGACCCGACGTCAACAGCCAAAGGCGGGTGTTGATTGGATGCGAGTGTATCACATGGGCACATTGTGCTGTGTCAAGCCAGCGAGTCGGTGTGACGTTTGCGGACGCAGCGCATGCGCACTGCGAATTCAAAACTTTTTTGCGAGTGCGAATGAAACACATCTACCAAACGTATTTGCTGTCTCATCGATATGATTCCCGCGAAAATAAAAAGTATATCTATAATTTGTTTTAAATTAAATGTAAGAAAATCCATATTATTTAAATTATCCTATGAAATCCTTGATACAGATAATACCACAATGTTGCTGAAATGAGATAAACTAATAATGCTCTCGTAGTTAGGTGGGATATTTGAGGAAAGGTCAAAGGATAAATAAGATGAGTCATAACACAAGGCTCTATGCGTAGCCTCCATTGCCTTAAGTTCAGCGCGTGGGTGTTTCTGAATATTTCAGTAAAGTAGATTTGGGAGTGACTCATCGAGCTACATCGATGTTGTTACGTTCTGAATGGGGAGGTTAGATATTATAAGAGTACCCATCTGTAGTCTGAATATTAATTCTATTAAATCAAATCTGGGCATAATGCCCACTATTAAAAATTAAACCAGTATCACAAAATACAAATACTACCATTATTGAGTACATATTCATATTAATTAAATAAACATATAAGTACGTGTAAAAGACATGGATTTCTACAAAACAAAGATGACAATAGGAAATAATAGAATAGTATTGACAAACGGGCATATTATTACTTAAAAGTTTCCGAAACATAATAGACCTGTTTTGACAGCCAAGAATGATATAGAAAAATAACCCTTAGGTGTTATAAAGTTCATCAGCATGCAATTAACTATTGGATCAATAGATGAACTTTATTCATAAAACAATACAGATGAATTTTCTATGACATTCGTAGCTGTCAAAACGGGCCTATTAGATCTCCCAAATTTTAGGTTAAGCATATACTTAAGTACAGTACCTACCTAGTTACGTAGAAGATTTGATATCATTTCGTCAATAAGCGATCCCACCCAGGGCAAACATTTTGTGTGCATGAACCTGCTATGTTTGTACTGTGTCTGGGTTTATATTTATAAGTCATTTATTTAGAAGAAAAAAGGAGTGTCTCAGTTATTTGGGCTCCATACTAAGTACGAGCTCTGCTTAGTTTGGGATTAGATGTTAGGTTGTAAAGAATGTCCCTGGATATTTTTATGTTACTGACATATATGGAGCTCCAATTTTTTATGTTTAGATCATTAATTATGAAAATAAGTAATAATAAATAAGCTTAGGCCAGGGTTTCTGAAATTAGGTTCCTTTCATCAAATAATTTTATCTTAGGTGATAGCGACTATTATTTATTTTTTTATAATCAATACCTATTCACAATATTTAAAAATAAGTATTAATTAGCCTGTATGTAGTACCTACTGTATTTATTATTATTCAAATAATTTACCAGTTTTTTATAGCTTAATTTCTATACAAGGGTCACGCGGTCTACTACCATATTTAAAAAGGTTTCGCAGAGCTAGAAATGAAAAATGGGGTACAATTTAATTTCCTGTACCTATTCTGTAACCGAATAACGTGCTATGTGATAATATTAGAATGTTTATTTAATCTATGAGCGTGAGTCACAGATGGCGGCGTAGTGACGCTCCTAACATTGCGTGCGGCGCCGAAGTTCCCGCCATTTTCCCTCGACTCGAACTTCTATGCGGCCGAATACCACCCTATTTTCACCCTAACTAAACTTAGGAAAATTATGCAGTCGCCACTCGCATTACGCAACGATACCTATGCTATAGGGTGGGAAATAAAAAATATTGACGTACCTATACATGTGCCCAACCTAAATAACTTTAATTTTTTTCTATTTTATACCATTGTATTACATAGGCTTGAGTTTGTCATTGGTGCCTCAGTGGCTGAAAGTGGAAAGCACACAAAGGATAGCAGGGATTGGCTCAAATGCAACAATTCTCAATATGAGGTTGTTACCTCACTATATTTTTCATCGAGGAGAGCTAAAGCTCAAGTAGGATTGAAATCAACGACTATATCAAGGCATTCGCCATAAACCGTCATTACACAAATACTATTAAATACATAAAAATGTTGCTAAAATCAAAAAGCACTACCACCATACCTATTTTCGCTGTGAAGCAGTAGTGCACTTGTATTACTGTGTCTCTGTTAGAAAAGTAAAGGGGTGAAATTACATACACATAAGACTTAACAACCACGTTTCACGGTTGACAACGCATTAGCGACGCCCCTGGTGTTGCAAATGTCCATAGGAGACGGTGACCACTTACCGTCTGCCTGTTTGTCGGCCAACTTGACATAAAAAAGTATAAAACACAGGGAAAGAAAAATATAAAAAGTAAACTTAATTTGGACAATTTACTGGGGTCTTTGACATAGGTATGTGTCACACGCACCGAGCCGGGCTGGCGGGCTGCCGGCGAGGGCGCAGCCGGCGACGCCACGGCTGGCGCCCGCGCTCGGCGCCCCGGCTGCGACTCCCGGCCGTTCCGTCGCCGCACGCGACCAACCCTACCAAAACAACCCTTTAGATCAGGGCTGTCCAAACCGGATACGAACCCGGGCGAACACAAATTAGATACTAAATAGACAGGATAAGAGCATAAACTAATACTTAAGTTAGTATTGTGCACTAATAGATACCTTAAACAGAAAATTTTAGTATTTGGTTGTGATGAATAAACTGAAAAAATACTGGATAGATTTTTACAATTCTTCCATATGTTATAATCCTGAGATACATTAGATCCTTAATACATTAATAATTTTATATTTACAATTATGTCAATATTAGTTTTTGCCAAACGCAGTCCGTGTCAAAGGAAAATTTGTGAGTAGATCAAAAACGCCGCACAGATAGAGTGTTGGACAACCCTGATTTAGATTATTCATATATTCTTTATCGGGTGTTAGGTTTCTGTTAGTATAAGTTATTCATGACCTTGGTTTAGTTTATTTATGGAAGGGCTTTTTTCGAGGAAATACATAAACCCTTTACTTACTAAAATAGAAAGCCAGTGGGGTCAAATTAATAGGTGGTTCACAGTTTTTAAGAAAACTTTATTACTATTTTGAAACAAATAATTGGAGTTTCGTATTTTATCGGTAATCACAGAAAATAGGGTGCGATCGACTCCGAACAAAAGCGATAAACGCAAGAGGATCTTCCGAGGAGGATTTTTCGGTGGAAAATATTGTAATTCGGAAATAGTGTAGCTTTCTATCAGTAAAAGAATTATTGAAATCGAATGGGTAGCTCCAGAGTTACATCCTAGGTACATATAGTATGCTGTCCCCCGCGGTTTCACCCGCATTCCCGAAGGATGTACCATATTTCCGGCACAAAAAGTATCCTATGTTACTTCTAATGCCTCCAAGATTATGTGTACAAAGTTTCGTGATGCTCGGTCAAGTAGTTTTCGCGTTATAATATTATTAGTAGGGATGGGGAAAGTAGGGATATAGTAGGAATAGATGATAACTACTTGACTAACTCATAAAACCGTACTCAACCTTAGCAATTATAAGTGTTGGCGTCTTTGGTTCAATTTAAAAAGAGAGCTTAGTATTGTATAAAGATAGGTGTGGCGCATGCATGAACATGTTTGGCTTTCAACAGGTGACACAAAGACTACCTAAATAAAGCTACACACCTTGTACCCGTTCTTTATAAATCTATACATTGATAGGTACGTGAAAAGAAAACTTTATAGACCTTTTGAAACATGTCCGCGTACGGAGGAGTGTTAGATTTGGCGTAATTAAATTTTATTGAAAAGGAGTCCAGAAAGCTGAAATATTTTTTTATTATGTTTTACAAAAACAATAATATTAACGTAAAAAAGCTATGAATTACGTTCATTCGCTGTTGGTCATCCCTAAGCGCATCGCTTGAGAACGGTCGTACTGATATTCGTATTATTTTTACTAGTAATAGACCAAATGAATTTAAGTGAAGACTTCGGGATAGAAAATGCAAATTTAGATAGGACAACCTGTCTCTGAGTCAGCAAGTTCAAATAAAAAATGGCAATTTTTTTCTTTCATTACGACTTTTATTTAATATACAAAATAGTGTAACATTTGGATCCCATACGCAACATATATGTTAGTGACTGTACCGACCTAGGAATTGAATCCGGAACCTCCAAACTCTAGCCGAGGTGTACCTACACCGTTTGACCACTGAGGCAATAAACTGATTTCTGATTCTATAACAGTCTACGATAGGACTGTTGTCAGTTGGCACTCATCCAAATTGTATATTAATTTAGGTAGCTATTGATAGCTAAACGGTGTAAGGCGGACCTCTAGGTGTCTTGGCAGGAGTTATTTGGCACTAGTTACAGATTTACGTTTACAATTAAATGGTTGTTTCTTTACTGCATAAATAAATAACTCATCTCCACCCATTGATATTTGTGTCAAAAACGAACATCAATCAATCAGATATTGTATTGGGATCGAATATTAATTTTGACAGTAAAAATCTTTCAAAAACTCTAACCCGACTAGGGATGAATTTAATAAACTAAAAAGTAAGAAACTAGTTAGGTCGATTACACACATTAACAATACATACTGGTAAAATCAAAAACTTTCCTTTTTGGCTTTCCACTAGTCAGATAAAACGAGCGGGACCGTGAGCGAGACAATATCTTGGTGTCGCTTAGACCGATGAGGTCGTTCAAATAGATCAAATAACTAATAAAAGTTATCTAAAAAAATTATGGCATATAATAAATAAAGAAAAACACAACGCGATTCAAATTTTGAAGCATTCAAATCTATGTCACTGCAATCCTTCAAACTTTATTCAGAACCTACATTTTCAAAGCTATTTTGATAACGATTTTGTGTAAAAATGCCTGAAAACGTACTGAAGTTGCCAAGGAGCGCGTCGCCAGTCGCTAGATCCGGCGCAGGGGATATTTCCGAGCGAGAATTGTCGAGGGAGAGGCATAACTTGCAAACAACTCCTCAACCGTAAGTCACCATCACAAGTCACCGCACCACTTCGTCTCTTCGGTACATTATGCAATAAATTTAGATAGCCTAAGACAATTCTCCACATAGAGAGCCATAAGAACTAAGTAGAGATTGGAACACTTGGGGCCCGATTCCTTTAACTATCACATTAAACCAAACGTTTTGACTTTGGTTTAGCGTTGGTATAACTGACCTTAAAAATGGGATGGACGCAATTTTTTCGTTTGACAGATGCTATAGGTTTTTAACGCTGTCAAGAAAGCAAACGCTAGACGGAAGGTGTCTTTCAGATGAAAACAAAATCTATTCCGCTAACGTCATGAGCGCGGGGCAAAATGTAGGTAACGTTAATACAAAAGCGAAAGCACAATCGAAACGTTTTGTTCAATATGGAGCGAACTCAGGCTTTGACATGCCAGTACTGTGCTTCTCTTGGTATCCCCTGGAAGTTGACAAAAAGGATTTTATCAACTTTAGATTACATAGATTTGTGCTTTCCTCCTACTACTTACGTTGTTTGTTGTGAAAACATCATTTTCCTTCCAGGAAATTCAGTACTGACTCTTCCGGGTTTTATCCTGTTTTCCAACGAGACGTCACTTGCTGACTCTTCCGGGGTTTTCACGGCCCTATGATTAGTGTTAGCGTCTGGTGGATCTCTTTATCCTGGTATCCAAATGTAAAATTTCGCTAGATCATTCTAAGCCGTGATTTGGTAATCTCAGAATAATAACAAAGTCCTTTGTCAAATATAAACAAACCCAGTCGGACTAAAAGTGGAATTCAGAAATGGAAAACTGTATCATATAATTTTTCCGCTATTTTATGGACTGTCATTCTAGTGTAGAAAACTCATCAAAGTTCCATTAATCAATAATGTACCTATTGAGAAGTTTTAAGCCGTTATTGAATGTAGCGAAATGAAATGATTTTAGAGACAGTCCGGCATTCCTCCTTTAGGGACTCGTGTCACCGATCGGTGTTGATTCCTTGGGCTAAGATACACTTGACGTTTCACTGTCTGGGAATTCCCCTGTAGCCCGAGAGATGGAAACCATGCTCACCTCACGTGTCAAGTAGGGACTTAAGAAACCTTTGTTGGAATGTGGGTCCCAGTACCGAGACCTTTGTCTTAATCTTATTTATTAGCCTTTATTCGTGTTTTTTTACAATTCTTATTTTGTTTTAAACAATACATGTACTTCCCACAAACTTTCGCATTTATTACATTCATTAAAATATTTTTAGGATTTCCATATTGTGACAAATAGGTAGGTATTGTGAACCGGGGGAACACGGTTTGACTCATATTATGTAATTATTTGTATCAATAAACATGGGAAATACACCATTACTATAATGTGTTATATATGTGATCCTGTAATGAGTTTTCCTTAATTTATTATTGGGTGGAATTGACGCATGCGAAACGTTAAAATACCACGGCGTGTACTAACTTCATTGTGATAGTAGTCTACTACAAAATATACTATGAATCTCTCATGCAGCTGCTAGGTTCGAGCTTGGTATCAGACCTTGAATATGCTAAAAGAAGTTAGTTATTATAGGGTACCATGGTACTACCTGGTATGTATGTAGGTACCCCACCAACGTGTTATGGTCTCCCATCTTTATCATTATAGTGTGCTCTGTTAATTCTGGGATTCAAAGGCACATGGAATCATCACCGCAGAATTTGACGTCACTTACCCTTCTCTTCATGGTCAGACAAATGGAGACAGACAATATTATATAGTTGGAGTGTATCTATATAGGACATATTATAAGAAAAATAGGGATCCTTTGAGGCACCATCACCTCATAACTATTGAACATATCAGGATGGGACTGCTACTATTCGACGCGGTACATTTCTTAAACGGTTATAGGCTTTATATGATATCGATAAACGCGGGGGAAGCCACAGGAGCTAGCTAGTTTTTATACATTCGTACTTACTGGTACGTACTTATGGTACGATTGCACCAGATTGACCTACATGTGTACGTAAGGGTGTTAGTTGGTATGATGGAAATTCCCTACGATTGTGCGTATGTTACTACGTAGGTAAACAATACGTTGTGGTGCCGTGGAATTAAACATTTCATTCATTTCGATGTGACGATGAAATTTACGTCAATAGGATAAAACCTCAATAAACTGACAGTGTCTTCATTAATAGAATTTCTTACCTGCTTTACATTTCTCTTTTGATTAGCGACCAGCTTTCCGTGCCGCGGTTTCTCTCCCCAGGGAACTTATTCCGGGATTACAACATACCTAGGCTATGGTCCATCCCGAGTAACGCACCTTTCAAATGTTGAAACAATTTTTTAGATGGTTGCCATGGTTCTGGAGTTTACCCTTCCCATACATGCAAATTAACAAACGCATTCTCTATAATATTAATACCAATGAGTTGACGATATTTGCTTTCAGGCGGGTTCAACCAGCCCACCCGAAGAAGCAGCTGTTCTCTGTACCCGTCAACAAGTTCACGGCCAAGATATGCCCCCCGAGCCCCAACTTGGCCAGGATCAGGAGCTGCCTCGACGAGTACAAGAGCCGCACGCCCGCCAGGCCCGTGAAGATTGCACCAAAGGCCGTTTCAATGGAAGACCTGACGCCTACCAAGAGGAGGAAGAAAGAGAGGTAATTAGTAAAGAGGACTTACTTGTTAGGTGACATCTAATAGGAGTTTTCATTTTTGGTTATTAATGATGAAACTAAACACACAGATAAAATATGTTCTGGATTAACATATAGGTACGATTCATTTTAGCATAAGAAATCATTAGATCTCTCGGGAACGCGCGACAGAACTAGTGAGTCATAAAGATTTTACAATTAGATATGAGGCACTTACTCAAAGCTATGGTAGCATTTTGGAGATTACGGTAATGAAAATGTCTACACGTTAAAATTACTACGTTTTCGTTTTGAACAGTAGGTACTCTATGTTGCATGACCGCAACTGTCAGCCAAATTTCATTGAGAACGGTTCTGCCGTTTAGTAGGGATGGTAACAAACTGACAGAGAGGCAGAGCCAACTACGACAGAGTACTTCACATTTTTTTTCATTCTCAAAAACGGTAAAGGTATAAAATATTTATTATGTGAGCCCTAGGAATTTGGAAAGTGCAGGAAGTCAAACAATCACCACAACAGGATTGAAAGGGTCCCTAAAGTATATTTCAAGTTGCAAGTAATAACTGTCGTCAGGAGCGACTGCCAGCTGCCAGTGGTAGGGTCTCCGGGCCTTCACAGTGTAGCGGAGGAGCAGGCCGCGGCGATTGTGAGCAGGTTCATGCTAGTCGTGGCCTGGAGACGGAGAAGGGAGGAAGTCAGATGCTTGCGGAAGACTCTTGAGTCTCAGGTGAGAAATTTGTTGCTGCGTAGATGCTTTTGTTGGTGTGTCTTTGGTCGCCTCTAACGACACCCTTGAGATTTATCCACGTGCTGGAAGTATTTAATAGTTTCATATATTATTTCATCGTCAATCATACGTGTCCAGGTAGTGGAGAATTTTACTTTGTTAATTAACTTAAGGGATTTATGAATGCAGTCTAATACCGCGGTTACTTTACCTACAAGCTTTCGAAGCACCTAATAGAGTAGAGCTCTTAGTCCAGGGATCTTCCGAGGAACTACTAATTGGAAGTCATTATGTACCTCTTTGAGGCAGTAGTGAACTGTGTGCGTTAGGGCGGGTGAAATTACAGGAATATGTGACTCAAAAACTTCGTCTCAGGGTTGACACCGCAATGGCGATACCCCTGGTATTACATATGTCCGTATGACATTAGGTGGACCGTCAGTTTGCTTGTTCATAAAATAAGTTGTGGAAGTAAAACTCGGTACTACAATCCAGGTGTCATGCTCAGAGCGTCTCCGCCTCCAAGTATCGGCTCTCAAGTCGCTGCTAGACTCTGACAATGCTAAGGTCCGATTAGCGATGCGAGAGCTTGAGAGGCTGAAGCAGTTGCTAAGGGATAAGGACTTAGAGAAGGTGGTGCTGGTACAGGTAAGTGCCACGTTTTCATTCTGGGTATTATCTGAGTGATGCTGTAAGCACCCACATTCTAAGACGTTTCCTCGAAAATTCCTCGACCCCCACTCAACCTCACTCAAATTTATTAGTATTCATAGTTACAAAAATCTCCTCCACTCGACTTGCCATCTCTCACTCGAGGTGAGGAAACAACTGTCAACTTCAAGGTACGTTGGGACCAACTTTAAGGAAGTTTATTGCTGGCGAACAGTTACTGCAACTCATTATTTTATTTCACTAATTTGTTATCTATATATTGACGTAATTAATTACATGTTACCCCGACTTCACTTCGACTCAACCTCAGTCGGGGTCGAGTTTTACTCAAGTTATAACATACATAGAATACCAATTTTGAGGATTCCTCGAGAAAATACTTAAGGTTTCCTCAGTCGAGTTGGAGTCGAGTGACGCATGAGGAAACGTCTTAGAATATGGGTGTTAATTTGGGTTCCGTAATTTAGTAATATTTTATAGAGATTTCTAGTATTATATTAAATAAACAAAAAACACAACACAATAACATATTATATTGAGCTGAATTCAGGGCTTTTTTTCCAAGGTTGAATTAGTGTTCTTACCGCTATTTTAGGATATTCTCTGTCTATCCCAATCTTCTTCCTTAGTCATAATTTACTGTTATATTTCTTGTTTTATTGTTATCACAACTTAACTGTCCTGCATTTACTACCAGGAAACTGCAGGAATTCCTTTTTGGGTCGAGTACCTCTAGTCGATAGTAATTTCTACAGAACTGATAAGTATAACCAACATTAGGAATTATCTATTTATAGTATAGGTACTATATATATCTTATAGTGCTAAGCTAACTATAGTTTTAGTTTTTTTTTTTTTTTTGGCAATCTCTTGGGAACAACCTTTTTTGGGAAACTCATCAAGAGTTCGACCCCCGTCCTGGGAGAAACGGGGGGATATGTGGGGTTCCCTGCACTTCCCCTTCTCTTAATGAGAAGGGCAGGAGAGGTTTACCCACTAAAACCCACCTTGGCGTGCTACCGCTATCCGGTTGGTTGGACACCGTGGTACCGCTGAGCATTACCCACGATGTCCACCGGTCTCGCCCCAGCTAATGCCGGGGTCTTCCTCTCCAGAGGGAGATGGCCGAGCACGCGTGGCCGTCTCCCGGCCGCCCAGTGGCTTGACACGGCAGACGGAGGACTCCCATCCTCCGCCTGCAGCCACTAACGGTCCCCCGAGGGGGGTCCTTGCCGTATGTGCCGGTAGAGGCACCCACCCGCAGAACGTAGAGATGACATTATGCTGGCATTTAGATGTCCATGCGGGGTATCTTCCTCTTCCGGCCGGCTGGCGGCCGCTACTACAGGGGTGGGGCGCGGTGGGCGGGCGGGCTTGGACCTCACCACTCTGCCTCTCACCGCGGGCGGGGAGCATTTAAACCCCCCCATGACGTGGTTGGCCGGGAGTTCGGCGTGGTGGCAAACTGCGCACCACGCCTTCTCCTCCCCGCAGTCCTTCGAAAGGTGCCCCTCCTAACAGCACCGGAAGCACATATGGCTCCGGTCGATATCAGAGGGGCAGAGCTCCCTAGTGTGGCCCACACCCATGCATTTGAAGCAATGCATGGGTGTCGGCCCGACCGGAATGATCCTGATGGACGACCAGCCCACCAGGATCCGACCACGCCCGAGGAGGGCCTTTGCCGGGCACCGGATCAGAGCTGACCCGGTGCCATCGTAGCGGGAGCGGATGCCCCCCACCCTCACGTGAGCCGCCTCACACTCCCCCGCAGCAGCGACGGCTGCCGTCAGCGACTCTGCGGTCGCTGACTCGTCCAGGCCGACCGCTTGGATGGCGGACATTTTCTGCGGACGGCTTATGTGGGCTACGTCGCCCACGATGGCCTGCAGCTTCGCTGCAAGCGCATCCGCCGCCCGCTCTTTGTCCGCCCCGGGGACCTCGATGACCCTGCCCCCGGTCATCGAGGCCCGCACCCTCACGTGCTGCAGGCCGACCTCCGCGAGGCTGCAGCCCCTGATGGCTCTCGCTATAGTGGCGTGCAGCGTGGTGGCGGTGGCGAGGTCCTTTTTTAAGGTTATCACCACCGCCACCGTGTTCGGGATCTTCGGTCCCTTCTCTTTTTTATTTTTGGGCGCTGCCTTTTTGATTGGGGGCACTTGAGTTGGGGGGGCGCCCTTGCCCTTGCCCTTCTTTGCCACTGTTGCCCAGCTCACCTCCTCGGGCTGCTGGCCCGAGGGGCCCGGTCCCTCCTCCGGGGATCACATACCACCCTCCCTTAACAACAAAGGGGTAGATACCAGACTATAGTATAGACCATCCGAGACGGGGCAATTTGGCTTACTGCATGCCTTTTAGATTTTAACTGAAGTTAACCCAGTCTGGGGTGTACCTTTTATTACGAATAACACAATTTAAACTGATTTGATTTTCTGTCAACCAGCCCCTTTTTTCCATACAATCTGACGTATTTTGAGACAAGCAATTCCTGCAGCCTAATTGGATTTCAATAAGAGTTGTGAGAATATGTTAAGGCTCTTTGTAACTTTATCACTACACTGACTCAGCACGGGCTTTATTTGAACAATATTTACATAGTGAAGTGTAAGTCGATAACACATAATAATTTTACAGGAGAAACTTGCTCTGGAAAACGATATATGTGCTGCTGAAGATCGAGCTTCGGAATTGAGTATAGGTTAGAAAACATTAATAAGTTTTGAACCATTCAGTTTTGATAATTACCTTTGGTTTAACCCTCTTTTGACGTTTAAGATTATCTTAGATAATTTACCAACTAAGCTAATAAATTAACAAAGTAAAGCTTGATGTGGTTTTAGGGTGGCGCAACACGCGTAACGAGCTGGAAGGCATGAAGGCCGCGGTGGCCGCCAGCCAGCACTCCGCGGCGATCGAGCGCGGAGCCTGCCTCGAGGCGCGTTTGCAGCGAGACCACGCCTTTGAAAGGGTACGCGCTCTGACATGCCCTATCTCACAGGCTATCTATCTACACACACGCTGCTAGAGAAACTTGTTCGCGAGGGTCGAGGGTGGTAAGCACACGGCCTAGAGAGAATCTGCCGGAGAATACCGATGGGTATATACTACAACAAATTTATAGCTAGTTAGTTTCTAGCGATTTGCAATGTGTGTGTCTTTTATTCTTGCTTTAATTAGAACTTTTTGATAGTTGGCCATGATGGAGGAGGAACAAGCTCAGAACGAGGAACTGCTGACGGCAGCGGAAGCCGAAGTGGCCGCGCTGAGGCGGGAAGCCGACGCCAAGCAGAAGTTGCTAGACGATGCCACGGAACTATTAAAAATGGAGCAGGAGTTAGTGTTCTATAGTGTTTTTTTACGTGATACGTTTTATATACAGTTATTTGTTCTCAAACTAAGCAATTCCAAAAATTGCTCCTCTTTAACACAATTCTGGAACTCAGGGCCCGAGAGCACTGGTCCTCGGAGTGTGAAAGCCTGAACTGCCGCGTGTCCCTCGCTTCTGACGAGACCAGTGCCCTGAAGGTTGTCGTCGAAGAGTTGAGGAGCGAGCTGGCGCGGCTCGACGAAGAACTGAAGGTAACCAAGGAGCAGCTAGCCTGGTGGCCCAAGCCGCTCACCAGGTAAGTGCAAAATAGTGCACATATTTTATTGTACATTAATTTAATCCAAAAGGAATCAGGCTTAATAAGTGCCTGTAAAGGGTTATTTGAATAACCTTATTTCATTTAATTGTTTTTGTAATTGACTTGGAAGGTGTTTGTTACCTGTTGATGGATTTTACATAGCCCTTTGTGGGCAATGCGTCAAAAATATTGGAAATAGGACCCTCATCATTTTAAAAAAACTATCATGATATTTAACAACTATAATGTGGGCCAAAAAACAAAATACACCCTCATCATAGAACTGCAAATATCAGCTTTATAACACTGAAAGGCGACCTACTATAATGAAACTATAAATTGTTTTACTTTAAAATGTTCCCGTAGTATCTACCTAATCACTTCGATAATAGAAGTCTGACTAGAGACTTTACGACTCTTTTTAACACGGACTACCACTTAACTATATGTAGATAGATTTATTTATAATTTACCATTATATTTATAGAATGCTGGGAGTGGCTAGAGCTTGGATCCGCCACCCTGTATCATGGCCAGAAGCCTTACTTTGGACCCTAGTGCCAGCTAGATCTGGTTGTTAAGCAGTACTGAACCGTATTTAAACTTAATTAGATACCTTTATTGTGATGTAATTAAGTGTCCAAAGTCCCTTATAATTTCCAACAGTGTGTCATAACCTAAAATTTTAGGTATTTATAAAAAAGCGAATGTTTGCGTTCGGTTGGTTTTGTAAGGTAAGTATTTGAGCATAGTTATTTAGAACTTATACAGTAATTTTGTAGGTTTTTTACTAATAGGATGATGAGGTTTTTGATATGGTAAGTATTAGATTT
Source organism: Habrosyne pyritoides (assembly GCA_907165245.1). NCBI lineage: Eukaryota > Metazoa > Arthropoda > Insecta > Lepidoptera > Drepanidae > Habrosyne > Habrosyne pyritoides. Next base: position 681,567 of record OU015594.1, on the reverse strand, counting down.
TTAAGTGATTGTTATTTTATTGTATAATGCATAAATAAATTTAATTTGTTAATTTGATATTTTATTTTACAATTTATGATTTTAGTGTTCATAAGTAGTGCAAGCTGGCTGGCAGCGGTTGGAAACAAAGAGCTGAAGATCGAGCTCAGTGGCGTGCCATAGGTGAGGCCTATGTCCAGCAGTGGACGGAGATAGGCTGATGATGATGAAGTAGTGTTTTTATTTATTCGGCCAGCTGGTGGTAGATGTGGAAGTACCAATAATAGCAACGTTTACTTTGAGAAACTGCGGATTGTGGAAAAAATTCGTACATTTATTGTTATTATTATTCCATACATGAAGATATTTTTACACGAATCAAAAGCATAAATCGCGAATTGATAAAAGTTGGGATAATGGGAGCAAACTTGAATTTAAGTTCCTAGTTGTCAGATGCACAGACCCTAATCAGAGCCCTTCGTCTGAGAGCCGGGCGCAGCGAGGCTTCGGACAGCGGACCTCTCACGTGATCGAACGAGACAGCCCATAGGGACCACAATGAAACATCGTCTAGTTAGTGTTATTTACCTTACAGAATCAAAACCCTTGACACGAAGAACAGACAAATGGGTACTCACGTGGAGAATCCGAAGTATATCGGCTTCGTTTGAGATTGTCACACTCTCTTGCTGTACCTACGTTTAATTTGTAGATCCGTGCACGGAGAATGTTAACAACACAAATACATTTATTAGGGCCGAGAAATCAATTTCTACAATTTTTAGTCTGATAAATTTTATTTTCATCAAACATAAAGCGCGGTATCACCATTTTTCCTCTTTTTTTTGCCTTGCACCTCCACCGCGTTCCGCCTTATCCTGGCACTCGCGTGTGAGTACCTATTAAAAATGAAGTTCAGCAATTGATCAATTTAAAAAACGAGACAGGAAAAGATCTACTGACTGAATAAGTGATTTGCGTCTTGCGAATATGGTTCAGGCATTCGAAGTATCGAATATTTTATAATAAATATTTTTTTTTTGTGTTTTCTTAATCCGTACCTACATATACCTATGTAGTTATGTTCCTCAGTTATGGTCTTGGATTTAGAGTTCCATCTACTTACTTAGGCTCTTTTTTATTTTTGAGTGAAATGACCTAATATACGCTTCGACCAGAAGCTTTCCTTCATACTTTAGACATTTGTTTAAAGAGCTCATGAAAAAATTTATAACTATTGGGATAATTCTTTATCTAAGTAAATTTACTTAATAGCGTCAAATCGCCGGCGCAGGCGTAGGAATTGTTGTGTACTAGACCTATAGAATAATGTAATTTATTTCACTATTTTCCCTTTATTTGAATTCTCATATTAAAAATTGTTACATTACAGTCAGAAATAGTACTCTAGGAGAATAAATTGGTATGTTCGTCCTTTAAAAAAACTGAAATTGACAAACATACCTAATATTAGGATATCATCACTCTGAAAGGGAAAACACACAAACAACAAGTTTCAAGTGTCATCATTTATTTCTCAGTCTTACACTTCTAATCAACAATGTCAACTACAAATATTAACATTTTGGAATGGATTCTATCACTCGAGGGCTGCGTCCATGGCGGGCAAATGTATTAAGTGATAGCGTTTATAAATATTACTACATATTACGTAGGATCTAGTCTTACAAACAATAAATAGATGGTTCACAATTTTTTTTTTTCCAGAGTCTATTAGCATTGTACGTATACATTTTAGTGTCAGAACGCTGAAGCAGGCAGTCTGTCTAACTATTGGTAAGTCATATGGTCTTGATAGTAAGAAACTAAGACTAGAACACAACTGGGTCTCAAGTGGAACAGTCTACACACCGATAGGATATTCGCGACAGCTTTTTACAATTAGGATAGTAGCCAGTCAAGCGGGTACTACAAAGGAACCTCACCCCGTTGTACAGTCGAACTCCATAGCAAGTACCTACAGCTTGCACTAGTCACTGAACGGATTAAAATAAACAAAATAACAGTGCCTTCACCAAACAAATCCACACAGTGTAGAAATGATGTACCTAGTGTAGTTTTATTCAATACGTTTAAGTGCCTACTTATTCTTTCCATTTCATGGAGCTGTTCAGCTACTCCATTTATTAGTGAAGGGTCCAAAATGTCATTTAGAGGGGGGACCAATTAGATATCTCACGCTTAACTTAGGTAATTTTGAACCGGCTCCTTCTCCTTATTTCATCAGTATTAAGCAAGTAGTGGTGTGTAGCAAAATACATTTGAACATTCATATTGAAAAGAGAAAGGATTTGTACGTTGTTAATGAATAAACCTCAAATGTTACTGGACCGATATCAATAATTCATTCACTTTTACAAAGCTACTTTTCTAGAAGTAACATAGGTTATATTACTTCGGCCTCCCCCTCAGGGCCTCACCATACCTAACCATTGAAGAGGCAGGGGTCCAAAAACCCCAAAAATATTTTATGGACGTCCCCTTATGTCGCTGATCATCCTTGAGCTTTCCTTGGGTTCTTAAAGCGTAATATGTTTACTAAACAATTAAATAACAACACAACGTTGAATCCTTCTATTGCTTATTGTTTGCTCACTACATTATGCTTAGGTAGAGTGTGGTCTGCGATAAACAAAACGTTACTTGAAAAAGGTAACAATAGACAATCTATACCACAAACTTGCAAAAGGCACTGCCCATCATCTCACCACATGACGCACCCCTATCTACTTTACAAACATTAAATTCAAACGAATATTTACAATTTATACATTCATACAATGTTCTGTAATACTTAAAACCAAATATTCGATATAACTAAAGTCGACAAACTAATGCACTGGCCCGAAGAACGTCATACTAAAATTAACCTTATGTCATTTAGAATATCGTTTATTTGTTGATCCAATGGTTAATTTTTCTATGATATTGTTATCTGTCAAAAAAAAGGGCACATATGATTTGACGGCTTTAAAGCGAGCTTTGTTTTCTCGCACGCGGATTTTGCAAAGCCGAGGGCATCATACGTTTTCATGATGCTTTCTCACTCTTGCGAGAGCAAATCCGCTTGATAGAAAAGGGGCATTTTATGTAGATATAAACGCAGAAAGCCATAAATGTATGATAAAGCAGAGATGCATTTTAGTATGCTTTTCTATTTATAAGTATAATATGTTCAAAATCTATTTAATTAGTTAGGACGTCTTTATTGATAGTGAAAAGAAACAATATTTTGAAAGTGACTAGAGTACAATCTTATCAAAAACTTTAGATAACATACTTCAAACATAAAATGAATATTCATTGAAAATTGAGAGATCCGTCTTGTATTAATACTGGATTTTCGACAGTGTTATACATCGGCCCATTAGCTCAGTTGGTTAGAGCGTCGTGCTAATAACGCGAAGGTCGCGGGTTCGATCCCCTCATGGGCCACAATACCTTTTTTTTCTTTTTGCTTGTATTTTCTTGCTGCTAGACACGCAAATGGAATAATAACACAATTTTAAATCAATAAACGGTGAATCGAACGAAAAAAAAATTTTTTTTTTTTTCAAAATTTATACCGACAAGTACATATTATAATAATATTTAAAAAGCATAGGAGTATAATTATGAGAAATAACTAAATGGGAAATATTTATTTCTAGTACTATGTTCTATTGTATATTCAACTACAAACGTAAGGTATACAATCACTGGATTAATTAATAAATATAATATTTAATAAATTACTATTCATAATTTGACTAAATCTAAATGCTTTACTGGAGTTTTCCGCGGAGTCACACATTCATTTAGGCCACAAAGTGTTTGTACTACTTAATTAAGAAGAAATAAACTGACTAATGTCATACGTTCTACATATATATTAATGTTTTTATATACAGATTGTTTAGTAACAAAGCTAAACTTTATGGCGAGACATGCGATGCATAATATTTATCGCTTTTTTAAATAATATTTTGTTTTTAATAAGTGTTTTGAGTCCAGTCTGGACATTATATTATATTTGCTAGATAAGATTATCACTGAGTTATTTTAGGATATTCGTGTTGATTTTGTAGTGTTCAAAGTATATATGGTCCATATGCGTGGTATATGAATTTTGCGCATTATAATTACTTTATAATAAAAAAAATATATAATCACTCACTTTTTTAGTTGATTTAATATTGCAAGAAGAGTTGATGTTAAAGCCGCAGTTTATCTTTCATGATAACATTTTTGGGCTATCTCTTTAAAGAAACAGTTTGTATAGACTGTCGATTGAATTTCTTTACTTGGCATTATATTAAGAACTTTCAAAATCTCTACTTGGCAACACTTTCAAAAGAGTGTAGTACCACTGACAAATATAGATACTTTGTCTTCATTATAATTTTTCGACATTAATATTTAAAAATCAGTTACTACAAATGCCATGTTAACAAATTAATTCGAAATATATATATATTTTATATACACATATCTATTTAATATATTCATGTTAGTTTTTTTTCGTAAAATACATCAATTTATTGCTTCGAGGTATTTTATAGAATAGCCATGATGTTTTCAAGGAATCAATTCTTCATTTGTTTTTCATGGCAGCCAGCCCACACGGTGATTGCACATACATATATACAGTAGCAATACCAGGGGATTGCCATTGCGTGGGCGACCTACTTTGTGCTAAAGTAAACAATAATAAATGCAGTGTTCCTAAAATAATACAACGCAGTAGTGCCCTTAAGTATTAAAGCTACTTAACAACGTGACACACATTCAATTTACTTAAAATTTTTATAAATAAATTAAATAATATATATAATAATACGTTAAAATATATTATTAAATTCAATATACAAAATTTAAGATTTTGTTCCTACTGCTCCCAATTTATAGATAAATTATTGGAGACATTTCGTCTCTAGCTTAAAGAAATATACTGGCGTGAATAAAAGTTAGGCCACCAAAAGTGCTCGTTTTTTTTCTGTCATACCGTAACTTCGTAAGTTTTATAAAAAGGCATTTTATTTACAGTGTTTTAAAAGAAATAAAATGCATTTTGTGTTTTTAGTTCTAAACTTAGTTTTAGGATAAAATTGTAATACATAGTTCTTCACATTATGGTACGATTTGATTTTGTTTTTTCTTAATAATTTTAATGGTTTTTACAAATAAATTTTGGTGACTAGCATAAAGTTTTAGGGTGGCCAAATTCTATTACACGCCAGTGTCTATTAACAGTATAGTCAAAAGAACCAAGAAGATGACAGCAAAATTTACGCTTTAAGTATAACATTATACTTAATTTCTGCCTTAAATATACAATATCGACAATAATACGATGTTAAGCGCTTATTTTTTTTTTTCGTTTATTGTCTTACGTTTTCAATTCCACGATGGACTTTGTCATTGGCAGGAATACGATTGTTTTTTTTACTTAAAACTTATATTAAACAAAAACGGGAGCGTTAAGTATTCTATCAGTTGACGTAGATAATGACTAGTAGAAGAAGTGTCATATCTATACTAATATTAAAAAGAGGTAAAGGTTGTATGTTTGTAAGTTTGAATGTAGGATAATCTTTCACTGATAAAGCTACACTATTCCCGAGTGACACAGGCTATGTTACAACCCCAGGATACATTAGGTCGATAACGCGGGTGAAACCGCGGGACTGTAGCTAGTAGATATATACAATCGTTAATGCGCCTGTGATCGTGTAACTTCGGAACGACCGATTGAGGTAATATTCATACAATATTTTGTATTTTGTTAGAGTCCGATAGATGGCGCTGTAGTGAAGTTATTAGCTGATCGCGCCATCTACCGGAAAATTACTACATTTGCAGAGCCAACTAGTTTTTTTTTTATTATAGAAATAGGGGAAGTTATTTACATGAAGAAGGGCGGAATGCAAAACGTGAACCAGCTTAAGTATAGAATTCATAATTTGTGAATTCGTGTCCTATGATACAAATGTGCAGTTCGCTCACACATCGACCAAAACGATAATTAGGACCCTTTTTATCTCAACCAGAATTGACTTAGGAATCCTAGAATTATTATTAAGTTTGTCATATCCTCGCATAACGTATTCTTACATAAACAGCTTATGACAAAAAGGGCCTTTTAATTAACGCTAAAACGTGTCCAAAGAACCCCTAACTAGTGCAAACTACTTTTGACTGATATCATAAGTCAACATTTTAATATGCATCTTTGGAAATTAAAAAGCTTTCAGTTACTTTCGTGTACGAAACAGACAAATAGACGGGAAAAAGTTACTTTAGAACACCAGATCTAAATTGATTCTGTAAAAACTTAAATTTTGATTAAAAACACGTAAATATGATACTTTCTTTTGCTTAGTCAAAAGCAGTATCGAGGAATCGCAGAGCGCGAAACCTAGATCATGCCGAACCCCTCGCCGCCCTCGTTGATGGCCCACAGCAGCGCGTGCACCAGCTGCTCGTAGGAGTCGTAGTCGGGCAGGCACAGCTGGTTGAAGCAGGTGTGCGCGGTTGGCAGCGCGCCGAACGTGGGCGCAGCCGTTATTTGGAACCGAGGGTTAAGCTCCTGGAATCATTTGTTTTTATTATAACCCCATATAAGAGCAAACAACATTTTCAAATCGAATAGTAGTTTAAAAGCGATTCAGACCTGGAACCCGCCAGGCGGCAGCTGGCCGCATCCGGTAGTGAACTGCAGCAGGCGCGCGCGCTCCTCGGTGGAGAAGTTGGCGAGCGCGGCCCAGAACCAGGCCAGCACGCGCTCCCACTCGCGCCCCGCGCCGCCCACCAGCGCGTGCGCGCGCCAGTCGCACACCGACACCTCGCCCGTGCCGCACACCTACACACACACACACACAGTTGGCGAGCGCGGCCCAGAACCAGGCCAGCACGCGCTCCCACTCGCGCCCCGCGCCGCCCACCAGCGCGTGCGCGCGCCAGTCGCACACCGACACCTCGCCCGTGCCGCACACCTACACACACACACACACAGTTGGCGAGCGCGGCCCAGAACCAGGCCAGCACGCGCTCCCACTCGCGCCCCGCGCCGCCCACCAGCGCGTGCGCGCGCCAGTCGCACACCGACACCTCGCCCGTGCCGCACACCTACACACACACACACACAGTTGGCGAGCGCGGCCCAGAACCAGGCCAGCACGCGCTCCCACTCGCGCCCCGCGCCGCCCACCAGCGCGTGCGCGCGCCAGTCGCACACCGACACCTCGCCCGTGCCGCACACCTACACACACACACACACAGTTGGCGAGCGCGGCCCAGAACCAGGCCAGCACGCGCTCCCACTCGCGCCCCGCGCCGCCCACCAGCGCGTGCGCGCGCCAGTCGCACACCGACACCTCGCCCGTGCCGCACACCTACACACACACACACACAGTTGGCGAGCGCGGCCCAGAACCAGGCCAGCACGCGCTCCCACTCGCGCCCCGCGCCGCCCACCAGCGCGTGCGCGCGCCAGTCGCACACCGACACCTCGCCCGTGCCGCACACCTACACACACACACACACAGTTGGCGAGCGCGGCCCAGAACCAGGCCAGCACGCGCTCCCACTCGCGCCCCGCGCCGCCCACCAGCGCGTGCGCGCGCCAGTCGCACACCGACACCTCGCCCGTGCCGCACACCTACACACACACACACACAGTTGGCGAGCGCGGCCCAGAACCAGGCCAGCACGCGCTCCCACTCGCGCCCCGCGCCGCCCACCAGCGCGTGCGCGCGCCAGTCGCACACCGACACCTCGCCCGTGCCGCACACCTACACACACACACACACACAGTTGGCGAGCGCGGCCCAGAACCAGGCCAGCACGCGCTCCCACTCGCGCCCCGCGCCGCCCACCAGCGCGTGCGCGCGCCAGTCGCACACCGACACCTCGCCCGTGCCGCACACCTACACACACACACACACAGTTGGCGAGCGCGGCCCAGAACCAGGCCAGCACGCGCTCCCACTCGCGCCCCGCGCCGCCCACCAGCGCGTGCGCGCGCCAGTCGCACACCGACACCTCGCCCGTGCCGCACACCTACACACACACACACACAGTTGGCGAGCGCGGCCCAGAACCAGGCCAGCACGCGCTCCCACTCGCGCCCCGCGCCGCCCACCAGCGCGTGCGCGCGCCAGTCGCACACCGACACCTCGCCCGTGCCGCACACCTACACACACACACACACACAGTTGGCGAGCGCGGCCCAGAACCAGGCCAGCACGCGCTCCCACTCGCGCCCCGCGCCGCCCACCAGCGCGTGCGCGCGCCAGTCGCACACCGACACCTCGCCCGTGCCGCACACCTACACACACACACACACAGTTGGCGAGCGCGGCCCAGAACCAGGCCAGCACGCGCTCCCACTCGCGCCCCGCGCCGCCCACCAGCGCGTGCGCGCGCCAGTCGCACACCGACACCTCGCCCGTGCCGCACACCTACACACACACACACACAGTTGGCGAGCGCGGCCCAGAACCAGGCCAGCACGCGCTCCCACTCGCGCCCCGCGCCGCCCACCAGCGCGTGCGCGCGCCAGTCGCACACCGACACCTCGCCCGTGCCGCACACCTACACACACACACACACAGTTGGCGAGCGCGGCCCAGAACCAGGCCAGCACGCGCTCCCACTCGCGCCCCGCGCCGCCCACCAGCGCGTGCGCGCGCCAGTCGCACACCGACACCTCGCCCGTGCCGCACACCTACACACACACACACACAGTTGGCGAGCGCGGCCCAGAACCAGGCCAGCACGCGCTCCCACTCGCGCCCCGCGCCGCCCACCAGCGCGTGCGCGCGCCAGTCGCACCCCGACACCTCGCCCGTGCCGCACACCTACACACACACACACACAGTTGGCGAGCGCGGCCCAGAACCAGGCCAGCACGCGCTCCCACTCGCGCCCCGCGCCGCCCACCAGCGCGTGCGCGCGCCAGTCGCACACCGACACCTCGCCCGTGCCGCACACCTACACACACACACACACAGTTGGCGAGCGCGGCCCAGAACCAGGCCAGCACAAGCGCGTTACCGACCCTGCAAAAATCTTCTCTTCACACTTTCGAAGTCTTGTAGAATCCCATGTTGTACTCACTTGGGAAAACCACGGCGGGGGGCTCATTCCACAGCCTAAGCGTGCGCGGTAGAAAGCTCCTTGAAATCGAGAGAGGCCTGCCGAGACCAGTTTGGTTCGAATTTGTGAGGATGAACTCCACGTCGAAGGCGAGAGGGCAATTAATCAAACAATTCCTCAGAACACAGTCCGTTATACAAGCGGTAAAAAATACACCAGGAGGAAATGTCTCTCCTTAGAGAGGTCGTTGACAATTCTGACGGCATGTTTCATAGGGCATAGGGTGCACGTGGGCAAGTTTCTATGACAACGGGACTACTTCGTTTGGAGTAGTTCCGTAACGGCGCGTCAGTACAGGACACAATTCAGGAGCACACCGCTTCAGAACCGCTGCGGGTATACCATCTGGCCCACTCTTATGTTCAGAGAGAGCAGCGAGTTCGAAGGAAAGAGAGAGCCCAAAAGGTCAGCCTTTTCTTTAGTACTATGAGCCAGGCTCCATTCGTAGTGGTTGCAAGGCCAACTGACAAAAATTTCCCTAAGCAGCTTTGGCAAGAGATCAGAAAGCGCGACACCCAGAGGGGATGCTCTTCAGCATCTTGCCAATTCTGCCGACGAAATCGAACTTTAGCCCGGGTGTTAATTCGCTTACTGAACTTCGAGGCCGCGTTAAGCTAGCGTTTCGCATCAGAGATTTTAGGGTCCTGATTGTGAATGTGGTTGAGGTTTTAGAAGAGTCGCTGTGCGGGCAGCACAAAGTACACCTGCACACACTCACACACACACAGTTGACGAGCGTGACCCACACCTGCACACACTCGCACACACGTAGTTGGCGAGTGCAACCCATACCTGCACTCACTCACAAAAACAGTTGGCCAGCGCGACCTTCACCTGCACACACGCATACACACAGTTAGCAAGCGCGGCCTACACCTGCGCACACACACACAGTTGGCGAGCGCGGACCTCACCTCAACGCACTGGGACACATGATTGACGAGCGCGGGCCACACCACACATACACACAGCTACACGTGTACACAACCGTCAACCTTAGTATCTCCACCAACACTGCTTTCCACCCAGTCTCGTCTAGAAAGGCCCCCTCTCTCTATCGTCGCGTGAGTTCTACGTCCCAAACAATGCTCTGACCTAATTAAAGGGGATCCTCGTGCAATGTAGTCTATATAAGTACCAAAATCTTAGAGGGGAACTGGTTCACAAAGTACCCTTCCATCGTGCTATGACTTCCTAGTTGAATTTTCTTTCACCAAAAGGTCAAGGTCGTTGTAGGATTTGTACCAGGGCTTTCACCCCCAAAATTTTGAGATTCTCGAGGATATTTTGGTATTTTCGAGACTTAAGACTGATATTCTCAGTCCCGGGAATAATAAGACTATTGAGACTAAAGTCAGGAATTGCATGAAAATAAATCCGCTACTAAAAATAAGTTTGATTCAAGACAAATGTTCAAACACTAATTACACAAAATACATTCAATATGATGAAAATTTCATAATTAATAGAATTTTTAAGTACCGATCTAACCACAAATAGTCTTTCGATGCTGTACATTTATGATGTCACAACTTGCAATTTCATACAACGTTGATAAAAGCGAGAGGCATTAAATGAAACCTCATATACTTTGTATCATTTTCAGGCCACACACCAAAAACCAGAGCAATGGAAGCAATACTTTAGCCACAGGATATTTTTAAAGATTTTTCTTAGATAAAACACGATGTATCTTCCCTAGCAGCTGACCAAGTACATAGGCGTAGCTATCTAGCCTCATTCACCTTAAAATGACAAAATTCACGCCACGATGCTGCTTTTCAGCGTAAGTTCCCTATACAAACAAGGAAGCAATATTAAAAGACACTACAGATAAATGGTTAATGTCTCGCTCTAATTTAATGAGCGTAACAGAAAAAGAAATAGGTCAGTGTGCGGCTCAAGTAGGTTGCGGTCACATTTTCTCTTTATTTTTTAGTGCAAAAACGATATCAGTCTGGAGTGCACGTCACGCAACTCGTCACAGGATTTTGTCGCATTTCGCGGTATAATTGTTAAGTTATTTATAGTTATTGTGATACCTGGGCACTAAACTTAGTGATAATTAGTGCTTATTTTGAGTCTAGTGTCTACCTACCTACATCAAACGCACCACCCCGCTTTGTTGCGAGCGGCACCGAGACGACCCCCGCCGCCGCGCGGCACCGACTCACGCGCTACGCTATGCGATGTTGCCATTCCGATACGCAGGTCAGAGGACATTTTTGTAAAGGATGTTTAAGTTTTACTTTGACTATTTAGCTATTTAATTTCTTTGAAAAAAGTATTTTCGTATTTTCTCGTAAACTTTTTTTTATTAGTTTCAAATTAATCGTAAGCACGTATAGTATATGTGGTTTCATTTAACGCCTCTCGCTTTTATCAACGTTGTTATAAAACTCCATACAAACAATAGTTTTTACATTTAATAAAAGAAATCAGGTCTTTTCTCGTATTGTTTCCCGGGAATTTTGAGACATCATCGATTCACATTATTTATTCTGGTATACAGATGTGCGGTGAAACTGAAAGTTTCGTACTTGGATTCTCGTCACGACATTCGACGTCACTACTGTCTCTTAGTTTTGCTAATAATTTGACGCGCTATAAAAACATAGTGATCAGATGGAAGGGAGATGAAGTATGTGTTTCACAAGAATATACATATAAAATATCGACAATCAAGCAAACAGTTACACCTGATGGTAAGTGGTAACCGCCGCCTATGGAGATTTGCAACACCAGGACTAACCGAAACACAATAATACAAGTGCACTACTGCTTCACGGCGGAAATGGGAAAGATGGTAGTAGTTTCCCGGACGAACTCAGCACTAGGAGCTCTACTACTCTAGATCCAGTAGCGTGGCGGCGTGGTGGCAGTACTCACGAGCAGCTCGAGCTGGTTCTCGTCGAAGATGGCGAGCAGGTTGTCGGGCACGAGCGCGGTGAGGCCGCGCAGGAAGGCCTCGGTCTCGAGGCGGCAGCGCGCGCCCAGGCGCCACTGCGCCAGCGCGTCCAGGTACTGCAGCTTCGTGCTGTTCGACACCTGCTCACCCGCGACACGGTCCACTCATTATTGACTTCATTCATAACAAACAACGTACTAATCTTTATCTCTATAGTAACTAGTCTACTTTGATAAACCCTTGCGGAATCTTAAGTGGCAGCGGCTGATTCATTCATTAGCTTTGGCCTTCGAGTAACCTAGGACCTAAACTTAATTTATGACGTCGACTGACGTGAGTTCAATATTATGAATCTTCAATTTGATTAGAGCAAATCTCACCCGTATCGTGGAGCCATTAGGAACAAGGTCACGCGTCTCCACCAGCCGCCCCGACGAGTCGTATACATCCTCCGCGAAGTAAATCTCGGGAACGGAGTCGCTGGAGTCCAAATCTGTGTCCAGCACGTATTTGATCTTCGATAGGTACAACTCTGGGTCATCTTGTTCGAAGTACTGAGGATAAAAATTTAAATAATAGTAAACGGAAATTTAAAAAATAACAGTTTTTCGTGCCTATGCTGTTTTATGGCGAGCTCTTGATATATTTGATTTCATTTACGATTTACCCATACATTTTTTTTATATACAGAAAATGTATATACCTTGTAATGTACTCGGAGGCCGATGATCTGCGCTAGGAAGGACCTGGTGAGCCTGGCGCGGACCAGCTGCCGGTATGTCCCGCCGAGCGCGCTCTCGTACAAGCACTTGCCCACTAGCTTGCCCGCCAGCTCGAAGTGCTTCAGCTGGAACATGAGGACGAGACAATTGCAATGTTTCAAATCGATACAACATTTTCAATGTAGTTAAACCAACATGCCAGATTTGTAAATAACATTGTTACATAAAAGAGCTAAAAGCGTATTAGTATGGCTACCTTGAGATGCGGCGGGCGGTCGGGGTTGGGGTGCACCAGGCCGGTGGGCGAGTCGTGGAAGGACACGAAGAGGCCGAACTTGTGGTCGAACAGCTGCCCGCACACCAGCGAGAACCACTCGCGCCGCACGCCGCCCCAGTCCACGCCTGCCCGCGCCGGCACGATTACAATTTAAACAACGTGCCCCAGAAGTCAAGCCGAAAACGGCAATAGGCTAAGTCGTGACAGTTATATAAATAGAAAAATATTAAAATAATCTTGGTCATGTACTTTTCAAATTGTTGTCAAATTACGATGCCACAGGGAAAAACACACACACACACACAGAGACAGACAGACATTCTGCAACAATTACACTCACTTATACAAAATAAATCTCAAAAAGTGAATCATTCAAGTCCCGTGACTACAAATATTAACTTTTCATCACTTGTTTTTCTATGATGAACCATAACTTTTAACATGTTGGTTAAACATGGTATGTTAAAAGTTAAAAGGGAGGCAGTTATGTTTTAAGAAGGGTTATATCATAGAAAAAAAAGTGATGAAAAGTTAATATTTGTAGTCACAGGACTTGAATGATTCACTTTTTAAGATTTATTTTGTAATCCTTATAATTTGAAAACTGTCACGACTTGGCCTATTGCCCGTTTTTGGCTTTGACGTTGATTTCTGGGACACGTTGTATATTCGGAGGCTTATGTATACTTGTTATAAGAATTTAAAAGCCAAAAATATTTTTTCACACAAGGAAATAAATTTGTAAAATTATTAAGATATTTGCTATCCCCAACGGTTTGACCCGCGTTTCCTTGGAATGTACAATTTTCCCGAGATTAAAAACTGGTATTAAACTGTCCGTCCCAAGATATTTAACAAAAGTATTAATATCTAGTTGTACCATCATAACACTCGACATGTTGGTCAATATTGTGATCATGATAACAGCGCATCATAATAAGTTCCAATAGTTTGTGATCAGATGATCGTGCCTGACCTTGCTCCCCCTGGAAGGTGACGTCGAAGTTCTTGCACCAGTCGGCCACGGTGAGGTGGCGCGTGGCCTTGAGGCTGCTCCGCACCAGCTCGGAGCGCAGCACGCGGATGGCCAGCTTCTCGTGCGGGTGCCGCGCGTGGGCCTTGCGGATCTCACTGTAGAAGAAGTCTTGCTTGTTCTGCGGATGTCATTGTGACGTTGTAAGAGGAATTAAGAAGGTACATCAAAGTGTTCACAGAGTACAAGCTTTGCTTATTTGGGATCAGATGTCCTTGTACAAAGGAAATATCTACACGTTTGTGAGAAAAAGCCTTCTTCAGTTGGATATTAAGAGGAGTGGCGATGCGATGAGAATTGAGTAGGTACTCGTGCTGTTTCATCTAGCATCGTGCGCGTTCACTTCGTGCGAAAGAGACAAGGGATGAACGTGTCAGCTAAAAGTTTGGTGTTTATTTTACTGAAAATTTCCATCTTTTGTATCGATTTCTATATAAGGATAAAAGTTGGTAGCGGGGTACTAAAAACTAATTCACAACGTGTATTGATTTCCTTATGATGGTTTACGGTTGCAGTGAACGTAAATGGTAGGTTTCGTACATCACGGCCTATGTGGTTACCAATGAGCTATACTATTATATTATGGCCTTAAATAGATACCTTGAAGGAGTCCTCGCCCCCGCAGTTAGCAATGAGCAGCTGGGTGAAGGTGGCAGCCAGCAGGTCGCGCTCGGGCGACGACAGGCGCAGCGCGGGCTGCACGCCGTCCTCCACCCAGAACTCGCCCCCCGGCCCCGACCCGCTCTCCTCGCGCGGAATCAGGATCAACTGGAACCCACACCTTGAGTGACTTCACCACCCATTTATTGGGAGCTTCGATTCCCGGTAGAACAGGGGGTCCCAATTGGGGAATGTTAAAAATAAAGACTCTAAAATGAACCATACTACAATCTTATTTGATGATTCGCTAGTTTATGGTAACACTGCTTCCGCTCTATGTGATTGTAACCGTACGAACGTTTTCTTATCATTTATATCACAATCTCTAACTTCTTTTATGGTCACAACACTTCAAAGGTCCGACACACAATATTATTATTAGTCGCAGACACAAATTTCCAATATTTAAACGTTATATTTTAAACGAATCTTCTTGAAGCTAGGTTAAATCAAATGAAAGTTGATTTCCCCCCTCAATCTACACCATATTTAAACAGTATATCATCACTACAAAAAAGATAACAAGCAAACCTAAGCCATATGAAGATTAAAATACGGTTCACATACCTTGGTGGACGGGCAGACCCTAAAGGAGGTGATCCTCTTCGGTATGAACTTGAGGAAGTAGTCTTTGAGCGTGAGATGTTTAGATGACACGCAACAGAGTACGCGCCGAGACTTACAGGCGCCCGCACCGACCGCAGCCGCATCTACGCCGCCCGCACCCGCGCCCGCAGCGGTGTTCCCCGAAACTCCTCCAACGCTTATAAGTCGCGCCTCGAAACAGATATTGTGTCGCTTCGACGATATGTTGCGTTGTACTGTCGCTGTATCGCTTGCTATCCGAGAGAACACATCATACAATTAATATACGACTCTACTATAAGGCAACAAGCATTAATTTAGAATGCAATTTAACGCTTAACTCGCCGGTTCATATGAACATCGTGATATCTTCCAGAAATTCATCAAGCCAATCAAAAATTTACTTGATTTTTCGTAAATAAAAACCATAGACAGCAATTTGTAAAGCTTTTCAAAAAGTAATCTGCAGTTGATAAGGTGGTTCAACATTTATAATTAAACAAAATTCAAAAAATTCAAAATTCAAAACCATTTATTCAGTTTAGACCTTCGGAGGGCACTTATGAAGGTCAAATTTAAAGTTACTGAAACTACAACACACTGAATACCTAAAAGGTTTCATATATCAATACAGTGGTTACTTTATGATAACACTCATGAACCTTATCATAATAACATAGGGTTAATTTTTCTGTTACAACACTTCGCTATTAATACAACCCTTTTAAATGTCGAAAACTTAAATCAAAAAAAATATAATAAACAAACACCACTACTTTGAAATCATAATTATAGAAAATTATTGTTTAACATGCGAAGTGTCTAAAGCAGCAAATAAGGTCTTTAAGAGCAATTTTCTAAAAGCAGGAAGAAGCTAGTTACCTAATTTGTGTGAATGTACGTCATCACTTACCAGTTAGAACAATACAGTCAAATTCCCCATTGTGTAGTAGAACAGTATCATAGTATATAGCTGCGTGGTAGATGCCCGCGCGCTCGAAGCACAGGGTCATGCTCACGCGCTGGTTCACCGCGTCGTACTGGAACGAGGCCGACGAGGACAGCTTGTCGTCCACCTCACCCCCTAAGGGACTGATCTTCACTGAGAAGCCCTGGAAGAGACCGGTCAAGATTGTGCCCGCAAGAAGAAGAATTACTTATGCGAATTCAACTTAATTATTTTATGAAATCTTTTATAGTTAGAAAATCAAGGACAATTCGTGTTGCTCAACTTACATTATAAGGGCTAAGTATCGTACCCTTACTCGGAGCTAGTTGGCTGATCTTTCAAGTCCTGTGACTACATATTTATATTAACTTTTCGTCAGTTTTTTTCTGTGATGTAACTATGAATAACCCCTCTGTAAATTACAGTTAAAAGCTAAAACATAACTGCCTCAATTTTAAATAAACTATTCGATTTTTCCCCAACACTGAATTCAAAATAATTACATCACAGTGTAAAAAAAATGTACTACACTATTTTGGCAAGTAACTTTAAAAGATGGCGAGCAAAATGGTATGACGCTTACTAAAAAAAAACCTGTTGTTTTAGTTGAATTTAAAATTAAATTCAGTTGTTGGATTTCTTTAGTTATGATTTCAATTAAATCAGAATTACCACCTTTTATAACGAATGTTCTGACGACTGTTCTGTTCTACTGTGGTATGATAAAGAATAAAATGTACTTGTAAATGTAAGTATACAGCTGAAGACAAACAGTGGAACATTCGTTATAAAAGTTGGTGAATCTGATTTAATAGAAATCATAAGTAAAGAAATCCAACAACTGAATTTTATTTCAAATGTACCTAAAATTAACAATTTATTTTTTCCTCAATTAAGAAGTAGCAATTAGTAAGTGTTAGTTAAAATCCAGACTAAATGCGCCATTTTTTAAGGCACTTGCCAAAATAGTGTAGTAGATTTCTTTACAGTATAGTCGGTTATAGTTGCGTGATGTAATTATTTTGCATTCGATGTTGGGCAAAGATCTAATATTTTATTTAAAACTGAGGCAGTTATGTTTTAACTTTTAACTGTAATTTACAAAAGGGCTTTTCATGGTTACATCATAAAAAAAACTGGAGAAATATTAATATTTGTAGTCACAGGACCTGAAAGATCATTACAGGTGTCACTTTTTGAGATATTTTTTTAATCCTTATAATTTGAAAAGTATATAAAAATCTGTTTGACCACAATCTCACTATGGTAAGTGATATTATGGTCGAAGGCAAGCAACCAAAGATTATATATAGGGGAACCGATTCTCAAATGCAGGTGTCTGAATAGACCGAATGGAGCTTATCTAGATTTTTAACTCCAGCGTGGTAGGCGGTTCATCACCGAGAGCAGTGTCCCGAGCACGAAAGCATATCGAAAGCGTAGCGTCATCGTATCGACTGCGTCAAAAAGCTAGTTGGCATCGGTAGCTTGTGATGTGGGCGTGTCCACACGTACCTCGGGAGGGTCGTGGTCGGCGAGCGGCGCGACGGCCACGTTGTCGAACTGGTCGCGCGGGTGGATGTGCAGGCAGCGCGCGTGCGCGGCGCCCGCGGCCCACACCAGCGCCGCGTGCGCGCGCCCCACGCGCGAGCGCCGGGCCTCCACGCGCCCGGCCACGAACCACTTGCGGAATGGGCTACCGCTCACGGAGACGCCACCTGTTGTTTCAGTTTAAACTTCCTTTGCACCATAGGCATTTGTGACTCGATCAAACGAAAAAGAGACAAAGATAAGGCTGTGAAATCGTTACAGAGCGCATATCACTCGGCAGTTCCTTGACTTAGTCGGGCCGTATATAAAATTTTGTTGGGGGGCCCAAATGAAAGATCTTTTCGATCTTATGGATAATGATTCACAATTTTTTGCTCAAGTTCGGGGACCCTGTAGCCCGGGGGCCCCGTAACATCTACGTCCCTGGTCCAGACATAAATACCATGGAGCAATAATGGAATGAGCTCAAGAGGGAGGTCCGGGCCAGAAATCTAGCCCCTTCGAGCAACAATGAATTGACGGATTATTGGACGGAATTCCTCAAGGCACTGTCAAAGATTTAGGCAGATCTATGAATAATCTAAAGCTGTGATTAGAGCTAGCGAGGGGGGGGAACACAACACATCTGCCTAATTTTCTATTTTACCTCCAATTTCACCCAGATAGCATTATTTAAAAAGGACTGAATACATTTTGACAATAATAGTACCGACTTAAAGCGAAAGGCTCAAATTTTCAATAAGCATATGGTTTTTATAAATAAAATACACTACTGGAAAAAGTTAAGGGATCAAAAAAAAACAAATTTTGGGGAGATTTTCAACAGGCCGTAACTTCGAGAGAAATGGCCGTACAACAAATAAAAAACAAGAAATTTGTAGCTCCAAGTATCTTCGTATTTTTAGATTACAGCTTTAAAATTTTGTAGCGTCAGCAGTTTTTGAGTAATGTTAAAAAAACCAGTGACAAAAAATAATACAACATTTTTTTTTGGTCTACGGGTGTGGAAAAATTATTTTTTGCTTAGTCCTTATAATGATCAAATACCGTGTTTATTGAGCTTTAATGTCTTGTTTTATAGACCTTGATACGTCCACGCCTCACCGAGATATCGGTCTTCAAATGGAAAAGAATCCTTTTGTCTTTGATTATTCTCGATTACATCAATATCTCAGCAATCAATAATCGCACAAAACCCCAATGTAGTCACTAATGCCCGCGATGATCGGGCAATTATCTCTAACAAAGTAGTTCGACCATAACCATTCGTCAATGCGAATATTGTGGCTGGAAACTTCCCTAATCGCAGACATCAGCAACAACAACAGTGAGCTTTTCAGAACAAAAAACGTAATCCTTAAATTTTTTCAAAAATTCGATCGAGTGAAACCAAAAAACGGCTGGCTGGATTAATTTGACTCTATGTCAGGTTTTTGTGGACATATTGAATTGCAAAAGGCACACTTAATATTATTGGTTTCCTCAATATTTTCGATCCAGCGCTTGATTTTCCAAAAAACCAGCGCTTTTTTGTTGCATTTTTAAATTCATGTGACCAAAGGAAAAAAAATTTTTGAAGCAGCAATGGCTAGTCGTTAAAGACAATTTATTTAAGTTTTTGAACCTTTAAATTTTTTGTGCGATTATTGGTTGGGTGAGATATCGATAATCAAAGACAAAAGGATCCTTTTCCATATGAAGATCGATATTTCGGCGAGAAGTGGACGTATCAAGGTCTATAGAACAAGACATTAAAGCTGAATAAACACGGTACTCTATCATTATAGTAACTAATCAAAAAAAATGTATACGCCCGTTGACCAAAAAAAACACTAGAATTTTTTTTTGTCGCTGGTTTTTTTAAGATTACTCAAAAACTGCTGACGCTACAAAATTAATAAAGCTCTAATCTAAAAATAAGATACTTGGAGCTACAAATTCATTTATCTTTATTTCTTGTACGGCGATTTCTCTTGAAGTTACGGCCTGTTGTATATCGCCCCAAAAGTTTGGATTTTTTTTTTGATCCCTTAATTTTTTCCAGTAGATATAGGTATGTGTGCATACTTATGGGTTGAGTCGATTCAGTTGCTCGCGAGTGTATAAAACTGGTCAAAAAAACATACGTGAAACTTTCGCGCTTTATAATTTAAACTTCTTTAATTCTTACAAATAGACAATTTCAAGATTTTGAATAGGCCATTTGAATTCTGCTATCACACGCATTACGCATCCACACTGAGTGTCAAGTAAAGGTGCTCGCACACGTCAGCCTTTTTGTTGACCCGTTTATCGATTAAAATTTTATACATTAAATCGAGCTACTTTTGTCGAACTTGTGCGTTTACCGTATGAAATTCTATTTTGTTTTCGCTACCTAAATTATCGTTTACCAATTACCTGACCTGGATTGTCTTAGTCTGAAAAGGTGTTACGTTTCACTTCTTTGTGACATCAAGTACATTCAATGTGTCCTAATAAGTTTCGCTAAAAAAATGACCCTCAGGCGGAGGTGGGCGGCCTTACACACACGGGGCTACTAACAAATATGGATGCTTTGTCCGAAATAAATGATTTATTATACGAGAGTTTGAGATAGGTAGATTCTATCCGGCATTAAGTCCGGTTTTAAAGATAATCCTGCCAATTGCAGACCAGTTTCTGTTCTGCCAGCACTTAATGAAATTTGTGAATTTGAAAAACTACTCAAGCAAATGTTAGGTCACTTTACTGAGCATAAAATATGACATGGACATCTGTTTGTTTTCACGAAGGGAAGATCGACATCAGATGCGGCAGAAATATTTCTGAGGCACATAATAAAGGCGCATGAGAAGAATGACAGCAATGCATTGGCATTTTGTGATCTATCAAAGGGCTTTGACTGTATGAAACGTGAGCACTGTCAGGTGGGTTGGTACCAAGTCCAAAAGTTATTTTACGTATTATTATTCCGGGTCAATGATCTCAATTTCCAAATATGACATGTGCTAAATTGAATAGATGTACTTTTATGCTTGTCACTTTTTCGTTCGTCGAGTTTCAAATCACAACGGTGTTAAAGAAATGTTCACATCAAAAACACAGTTCAAGGACATTTTTAGAGTGCTGTAGCCGAGTATCATAAATTAAAACTTATAGGTCCATATGTCACAGATATTTTAACATAACATGTCTTCAAGCCTATTAGCGAAGAGTAAAGCAGAGGTCTCAGCAATGAGAAGCATATTCCACCCAAAGTATTTTAAGGGACGCGTAGTGTGCATTGTCGCCGTATTTTGAACCTAACGATCTCGGTATATAGGTATGTTTTGCTAAACACGAGACAATCAACAATTGGTTCAATACATGAACCTTATCACTAAAGCAATAAACACGTTCTTCCTATAACACTGTCGGCTGTCAAAATGGACCTATAAGCTCATACACTTTAGTATAGATTATAAATGACTAGATGGGATTTCAGTTGAGAGACTTACCGATTGTGACAGAGATGATGTAAGCGCCTGCAGTTCTTACGGTGAACTTCACTCTAGCTGTGTTCGCTTGCGCTGGGTCTCCCGAACCCAACTCTATCACCGCTGTCACCTAAACAAAAACCATAAATATCGTAAAAAGTTAAACTTTTACACCGTACAATGACGTCAGTCACTTGTACTGTGTAAAAGCAAATGGAACACGGCGATTATGACAATATTGAGACAGAAATCAGTCAGTTTGAAAGTTACCTTCCTGGTGCCGTGAGAGATGGAGACGGCGAGGTCGTCGGTGTCGCAGATGGGGTAGGGGTGCCCGTTGCGCTGGTAGCAGTGCACCGTGAAGCACATCGTCTCGCCCACCGCCATGGGCTCCTCCCATCCCCACTCCACCTGCCCACCCCGTGTGGAACATTTGATTATACACTATTACTTAGGTTTTAAATATAGAATTTAACAATTAAGCTAACCATCAAATTCTAACATAATGAAAAAACAGTAATTGCCAAAACGTTGTTCCTATATTTAAAAAAATCGTAACATTCTCGTCGCCAATTAAAACTGAAATCAGTCAACTTAAAAAGAAATACATTATTTTTATGGTTAATTTGGAATAACCGAATAAATATCGTTAACAGTATAATGAAGTCACTTGTGCGGTGTAACAGAGATACAACAAGGCGTGCGGTGGCTCCTCGGTACGCATTTTCATGGTAGGTTATCGGGAGACAGAATTCAGTCCCTTTGGCGCTTACGTCTATTTAGAATAAAAATTAATTTTATAAATATACCAATAAGGAAAGCAAATATGGGTGCCACACTTTTGAAGTCAGTTTTATTTAAGATTATTATAAAATCATGTAAAGATATATAATAATTACTATATAAATAATTACTTATACTTCACTTCTCAGCAAAAGGTACCAACCGATAGGTATATACTCGTATTTTTATTTCTCATAAGTTGATTAGTAATACTCTTACAAAACAACAAACAAGTAACTAGAAATTTATAGCAACATATTATACCAACCAAGATAGAATTTCATGATCTATATCTAAGAGCCACGTTGTAGATAATAAAGTAACTAAATACAATGGAGAGAACATTTTATGTCGAGCGGCAGTACATCATTTCATTATCAGACCTCTACAAGAGCTGGGTCGATTATGTCATAAATTTACATTCTAGCGTGCTCGTAACTATAAAATATAGGCTAAGCACCTCCGTTAAGAATAGTGCTTTAGTTTTCCTAATATTTCTTTAAAAATGGTTCTTATTCAAATATTGAATAACCTTTCATAACCAATGTTGTTATAGCGTCTGTTCTTTTTTTTTGTGTCAAGTATGTCACTTCCTCAATTAAGACTAATCTAATTACACCTAATTTGTTAAAGTCCGTCAAACCGTTTCGACTTCAGTGTGCCAAATATACATACAATACAATAGACCAAAATACAAACAGATCAGGAATGATCTTTACCCATTTCATACGACTCGAAGAATTTATATAATAGAATAAAAGACAGGAAGATGAAGTCCAAGCATAAACTACGTGGACCAAATGAGGGCAAAAAAGATTTCGTACCATATAAGGAGGTAAAAACAGAATTTATTGGTGGAAGCTACACCGTTAACAGCTCTTAATTATGACAGAAGAAATACATACGCTCGAAAAATGTTACCTTCCTCCGGCAGTAGGGTAAAAAGATATGAACTAACACTTACCCTGCAACTGGCAGGATGTAGGTACTTCCCAGTGACATACTGCAGTAGTGAGTGCTTGGCTTCGGGCGCCAGTGACGGCTGCGTCATGGCCGCCAGGGTCACGAGCCCACATACTGACACCGAAACTACCAGCATACCACCTGGAGAAGATACATCCATAAACATGAGTTACAAGTCAGATTCATATTTAGAAATCAATATAAATATCCAAAATATGGAAAGAGCAGGTCCTTGATGGGGAATCCATTCAGCGAATTATACGCGTTTAGGTGTAAAAACAATCTCAGGTTAATCTTCTTATTCCGAAAAAAATATATCGATGTACATGATTCAACCGTAAAATGCCGCATAAGTGCGCATAGAGCGCTCAGCGTGGATTAATCACCAGTCTAGAAGTTTGTAAGAAGAACTGGTTAAAATCATCGTAAGTAAGCTTATTAAAGAATTAGTTGTAATTTCTCGCTCACCCCATGTCCACGCGTCTGGATGCTTGCTTTTCTTCACAACAGCACTCCATAAGTCTGATTTCAGAGTCTGCAGTTGTTCCTTCCCCGTGGGCAGGCTCTGCCGCGCGGCAGACCACGCGCCAAAGTCTTTGGGGTCCAGAACATGACGAGCTGTCTTATCTTCCAGCCAATATACATCTTCTAATGATGTGACGTCTAAGCTTAGCAGTCTGGAAGCAAAATGGACAGTGTAAATGCCTGATGAAGTAGTCGAATAACACTCCTATTTCATAAGATAGTTAAAGAAGAGAGTTAAACATTTCGAAGTAGTTGATGTAAAACACAGGCTTGAGTGTGAAGTCAGTATCCAGAAATACTGAATAATCTTCTTGCTAAGCAACTTAAACAATCCGTTTATATTATGGAAAGAGATTTAATTGCGGCGACCTAACTTATGAATTTACTGACTCTCCGACTCTCTGACTGATTGTTCTCTCTCTTTACTGAATGTCGGGCCAAAAAATTGCGATTTTTTTAATTGTTTACTTTAATTCACCAATAACATCGTTCACAAAAGCCAATAACATTCCCAGGTCTTCTCTACAATTAACATTGTCTACCTCAATAATGTTCTCTCCAAATATCTCATTAAATTCAATCGATTCCCATTAAAACTGGCCATCAAACTATGAGATGGTCTAACCACAACATTATCATTAGGAAGTTCTATCAGTACAAGTTTTAGACTAAGAATGACACAGTTTCAAATGGCATAGTGCAAAATCGATGCAACCAGAAAGTGCAATACCAACTGTTGTTTAACCAACCGCGAACTGCTTTATAACTAGTTAACGAGCCAGATCGTAGTAAACTTTGGACATCGGGTCTCTGTTCATGATTGTATAAACCAATTTGGACGGTTTAGCTTTGACGGCTGTTCCTATGTGCTTCTGGCGCTGAAGTTATTTTCTATTTCGTATTAATATTATAAAGAGACCGGATTTGTAAGTTTATTTATATTTGGAGGGTAATCACTAAAATTTCTTTCACTATTTGCAAAGTAGGTTCATTATTTCAGAGTGACGTAGGCTACGGTATATTCCTTGAATTTATTTATGGAGGAGGGACGTGTGAGACCCCTTATTTCACCTGGTCTTTCGCCAGATAAGGTGCCTAGGGACCGCGGTCCAACTGTTGATATTGGTAGTATACTCGTATATGGTGAAATCCAAAGAAAACTTCGATAGCCCGATGAAAGATTCTCGCGTGCGTGTTAGATGACGGTAAATAAATCCCTCGGGAAGGCGGGTGAAGCCGCTGGACGGAAGCTACTTCATAAATGTAAAGTGGGCCATTATAAACTAATCTCCATCCAAAGGTTGCCTGGTGAAGATCACAATTAGTGATAAGGCAACCAATTGTGAATTGTGACGCAGAAATGTTATTCTGTTAATATGATATTCTATCGAGTGTTTTGTCTAATCTAATCTATCTATTCACCTACAATATGGATAATTTATTCAATTTAGTCTAGGGACTACTCCCCCCTTTCCTAACAATAATTCTGAAGTTACCTACCACCGGCCCAAAAACAGCCTTTAACTGTACGCCACCGGTAAGGGAGTGAAGGTATTTTTGTAGGGTCAGTGCCGGCGTTAGGGGAACGCAAGGTTGGATCACGGCCCAGGGCGCCAAATTTGGGGGGGCGCTGAGGTCTGGGGTTTTCTACCTCAATACTATGCCTGCATACCTTCAACACTGTGCTCTACTCTCTTTGATCTGCGAAAGGGCTACAAATCTTTCTACATCCACGTCATTAGCTCTGGGTAACACTGGAACAAACTGGTAACAAAGGAAAGATGAAACTCTTAATTTAAATTCACATTGGTTCCGCAAGAAATTAACACTCGATAGTGCAGTTAAGTGTTAAGTAAAATTTTCGCGAGTTACATTCCTGGTATTGCAAATGTCAACAGACGGACCATCAACTACATTGTCACCTTACTATAAAAAAAAGCAACCTATTTTCTTGCCAGTATGTTAACGCAATACCAGAAAGCTTATACTTTTTAACCGACGTTAAAAAAGAGGAAATAAATCGCAGGTAAACAAATCACCTGCCAACGCCACCCTTTCCACGCAATTCATTTCCATAGAGTTATATCTCATCCCTTTAATGCACTTTATTATCCCCAATATAAGTAAGGTCACATAGGGTACGTTTTGTCGCAATAGGGTCAGGGGTCAGCGAGACCCCGTCGTTGCTAATGTGCGCCGGTCTGACTAACGACCCGCGAAAATGGCTATCGCATTATGTACCAAGATTATATGGGGATAACTAAGTGCTTTAACGGTTAATTTTGTTTGGGTTCCGTGTCTTTTATAACGCTCCATCCATCATCCTTTTAACTTTTGGCATAAACTAGAATAATTTTAGTGTAAATACATCTGTATGGCATCCGTGCCAAAAACAGTAATAACAATATTTTATTCGTTCAAAAATATGGCAAGCTTATAAAATATTATATTAGTATGTAAATTAAGTAGCACCTGCTCCTGAACTAGGCTTATAGCCTGCATTTCGGCATAGAGCGCCTCTAGGCACGGGTATTTATAATATTACTAGCTACCGTGCCGCGGTTTCACCCTCCTTTCTGAGGGATCTAATGTAACCCGGGATTATGACATAGCCTGTGTCCACTCGGATAAATGTACCCTGCGAATGTAGAAATAATTTTTCAAATAGGTGCTGTGGTTCTGGAGATCCGAATACAAACTCACAATATTCGCACGCTTACTATTTAATATAACTATGGCTGGCGGTATTTGAAAGATAGTATAAAACTGCACACATGTGTGTATTAAGGCTACGTCGTCGTACGTTTGTCTAACACAAGGCTGTAACAGTATATTTTTAATCAGAAAAGGCCACATTAAAATTATAGCAAAAAAATAATAAAACAACAATATATATTAAATGAATTTGTGTTAATATTATGTGTTGGTAAACGCAACATTTTGTGTGTTCATCCAACATCCCCTTCGCCTGGTTTCGTATTTGCGCATATTCTTGAACCTTATAAAAAACCAATCTATATTCTATCCAATTCTATATACATACGTAATAATACGAGAGAAAGCCCTGTACCCCTTTTTGCCCATATTGGGTGTACGGAGGAGAGTAGGACGTGGCATAGTAAAAGTTTATATGGAAAAGGAGAACAGAAAACTAAGGTTTATATACATACAACAAGCCCTGCGGTTCTATCCGCGTTCCCGCGATAAAAAGTACCATATGTTCCACTTCGTACCATTGGCTATGTGTGTGTCGAATTTCGGCAAAATCGATCTATTCATTTAGCTGTGAAAGCGTAATAATCACGAAACTTTGTACACATATTTTTGGAGGTATTAGAAGTAACATGGATACTTTTTAAACATAACATTTTTTCTTGCAATTGGGTAGACACAACTTCGAGAAGGAAGCTCGCAGAAAAGTACAGCTAGGGTGGGCAGCATTTGGAAAACTTCGTCGAGTCTTTTCATCGCCCATACCCCAATGTCTCAAGACAAAAGTCTTTAACGAGTGCGTCCTACCTGTTATGACTTACGGAGCCGAGACGTGGACACTGACGGTGCGACTGGTTCACCAACTGAAAGTCGCTCAGCGAGCTTTGGAGAGAGCTATGCTCGGAGTCTCTCTGAAGGATCGAATTCGAAATAAAGTCATCCGTCAGAGAACCAAAGTTATCGACATAGCTCAAAGGATTAGCAAGCTGAAGTGGCAGTGGGCTGGTCACATCTGTCGCAGAACCGATAACCGTTGGTGTAGACGTGTTCTAGACCACGGCTCGGTAAACGTAGTGTAGGGCGCCCTCCAGCTAGATGGAGCGATGATATACGCAAGCTGGCTGGTAGCGGTTGGAAACATAGAGCTGAAGATCGAGCTCAGTGTCGTGCCATAGGTGAGGCCTATGTCCAGCAGTGGACGGAGATAGGCTGATGATGATGATGATGATGATGGATACTTTTTGTGCCGGGAAAAGGTTACATCCCTCGGGAACGCGGGTGAAACCGCAGGAGATAGCTAGTATACTATAAAGTAAGGATTTATTACAAATACATAAAATTCAATTAAACTTAAAATTTAATGAATTACTATCGAATTTCGACCACTGGGAGACCACTAGTAGGTAATATATTAATTAACCACAAAAATTCACATATAGGTAGCTTTTATATATTTCAGTTATTTACGGATGCGGTAACCCTCATCGGACGGAAGTGAGAACGTCCGAAACAGGCGAATATTCAACATTGCCAAACTTTTAGCCGCGCGTATATAATGATACCAGCTGTCCCCCGCGGTTTCACCCGCGTTCCTAAGGGATGTAACATTTTTCTAGGATAAATAGTATTTTATTTTATTTTTATTGAACGGTACAGTAACAGATTGCAATTACACAAAAACATAAAGTAAAAAAAAAGATAAATCTGCTATCCAATGACAACTGCAAACAACTTAAACAATTAACAATTCTCTGTTACTTCCAATATCTCCAAGAATATGTGTACATAGCTTCATAATGATCGGTTAATTAGTTTTCGCATGAAAGCGTAACAAACAAACTTACATTCACATTTATAATATTAAACAGTAGGGATCAGCTTCCGCGCCGGTTTTACCGCGTAAAAATATATGTATACAAAGTTCATGTCTATCAGCGTAGCATTGGCTAAGTGTATGCTAAATTGGTGTAGTCGTTTAGCGGTGAAAGCCTAACAAACAAACTTACTTTGGCATTTATAATATTAAGGTTGTATTCAAGTATATATTTTAAAAGTACTACATAATTTATCTGGTTATCACAGTACGAATGTTGCTTAGTTTGGAATCAGATAGCCGTATGTGCAGTGCCTTTCCAAACCAAAAATGTTTCTAGGTACCAAGCTAATTGTAAAGCTTGTAATGAAGTAAATAAATAAAAAATATTAAAAGGTTATGTTCCAGGATAATGATGGTGTATGCGCCAATGAGGCGGTGTTGAAACTTCTATTTCCAAACATTATATACAGACCAGATAAAATGCGAGATTTAAAAATCGTGTTCCGGACCTCTAAAGGAAAAACGGAACCCCGTATAGTTATATTATTAGAGTCAGACTATTCATAAGTGCTTGTAAAGGCCTATTTGAATAAAAATATTTTCATTTTCATTTTTCATTTATAATAATATAACACGTCACAGGATAATTATAACCTATACTTAAGGGAATCCCGTTGACCTAGAATCAATAAAATTGGCATGAAGCATTCAATCACACCAAGCAGTCTCACGGCTCAAGTTAAAAATAAAATCGTTAATTTTTACAAACCAATTTGCAAGGAACCCTTGGTGCGCGTGTCAGACTTGTACTTATCCCTATTTTTTTCCTTTATCATACAATCAGTAGGTATTATAATCAATGTAGTCATGACGTGCGGCAGCGTTTTATCAAAATCTAATACAGTAGAGATAATAATCTCGTCCTTTGTAAATTGACATCAAAGGGATGCGATTAATTCTTTATCATTTAATATTCCATTTATAAAGTGCCACTTCGCATAGTAGAAAGCAAACCTGCTGAGTACGAGGTGCCGTGATACGAAAAGCAAATCTCTTATGTGAATGCGTAGTAAAAGAAGGAGACAGAGCCATGCCTTTTACGTTACAGAATCCCGTGAAACTATTTTTATTTTTACTAATTTTAATTTTAAAACTGTTGTTAAAATAATCCTTCGGCAGTGCTAAAGAGACAGATTATTGTTTAGCATCTATCCCTCCTCATACCATAGGCTATGTTTGTGCTAAATTTCAGCAAAATCTGTTCAGCCGCTCAGTCGTGAAAACGTCACAAACAGACATACACAGGCACTTTCGGATTTATAATATTAGTATGGATTTTGTAAGCCGTATCCCAAATATTGACCCATTTCAACGGCAGCGACGGAATTGCATTAAATCAACAGAGGAGAGGGATATGCGTCATCGAATAATTGCCGATGAATGGCGAGCTTTAATTGAATTATCTCCATCTCTGTCAGCCCAGTTGCCAGGTGATCCGGTTTAAAGCCGGGTATCCACAAAAGCCCGAACGGACAGCTCGAAAATTCAGTTAGCTAGTACTGTCTTCCTCGGCTTTCCGACGCAACGAGGCCTCCGAGAGTGGACATCTCACGTGGTTGCGTAGTTAGAGAAAATAGAGAGAAATAGATAGAGCAAAACGGCCGCTACGAAACAGCGACTCTATATAGCTCTAGCCGGATGAACCGGATGAACTGTAGACGCAATCTCCTTATGCATGTCGGCCGAGAATCAGAAGTGCGCTAGTAATATTGTGCTTCGGTTATGGTGTTTCGGTTAGAAAGGCAAGGGAGCCGGTGAAATTACATAATCAATCAATTTCACGTTTCTGGATCGATAACGCTTTTGCAATTCCTCTAGTCTTTCAAATGCCCATAGGTAGCGGTGAGCACTTACCATCCGCTGAACCGTCTGCCTGTTTGTCGGGCTACTGGACATAAAATGAAAAGAAAAACTTGGAACTGGTGTAATTTAACTTATACCGCTTTGGCGTATGGCGGGCCTAACATTATATGTACGAACACTTTGACACTTGATGTTTCAGAAAAGGCCAAGTTGTTTCGCCAAGTTCCCGTGAACTTAGCTAAACTTTTGGTGAATTGATTGATTCAACTTTTTCTTTTACGTTACATGTTTGAAGTTGTTGTATAAACACAATACTAGATTCCGCCCTTCGGCCACACTTACCAACGTGATTTGTCTTCATTAACAAGCCTATTTACAGTTAGTAATAAAAGTATTTTTTGTTTAATAAAACCATTATTTGAGTAGTAGAGCTCTTAGTGGAGAGTTCGTCCGGGGAAGTACTACCACCTTACCCATTTCTGCCGTGAAGCAGTAGTGCACTCGTATAACTGTGTTTCGGTTAGAAAGGTAAGTGATTGAAAGATAGATTGTAAATTTGGAAAGACTTACATCCGTTCCACCTTCAATAAAAGCTTATAATGAAATTAAATTAATATTTATTCAAACATCACTTATGAATGGTCAGACTCTAACACTGGTTGCTTTTACTGGGAAGAGCCGGCAATAAACTCAGCAATTACTCTTTTTAGAATAAGCTTTTGTACATAAAGATGTGTCCTGCTGGAGCGAGCCCTACACCCAAGCATTGTCGCCATTAAAATAATCGTTTATGTTGTAGAAAGCCTTTTGTACTAAAACAGTCTAATTCTTACCTTAAATTTTCGTAAAGGCGAATAAAAAATTTCAGCAGGGATTTTTATTATAGATGCGTGTAGTAAGTCCTAAAAATGAGCCTTGCACTATTTGAAGTCTATATGCAGAAGTGACAAGTTTATGCTTATTTCTAGCATTTATAGAGTGCATATCACTCTTTTTTACAAATAGACTAATATTTTGATGTACAAATACTATGTTTGCATAAATATACTGCGATGCAAGTGTGAGGATATCAATTTGTTTAAACTTTTCTCAGAGGGAAGCTCGAGAACTCAAATTAAAAATGGTACAAACTGCTCTTTTTTTGCAATATAAAAATTGTTTCAACATAAGCAGCTACCCCAAAGTGAAATGCTGTAGGTCATAACACTATGAAAGTAGCTAAAATAAACTAATCTAGCCGTTTCGACATCTGTAATCTGCCTGATTTTTTCTAACTGCGTAAGCTGCTGAACTAAGTTTGTTGTAATACCTACCTGGTAACTGGTAACTGGATAATACTGGTTATATCGTAAAAATAATTATAATAACATTTGTAACAAAGGCAGCTGGCACCCGTTACGAAAGATAAAGCAACACATGAATTTCCTCAAATGAAAAAACATTAAAGCAACTATTCGAACAACCCCACGGAAATACGGGGGATTTATGGACTGCACTGTTCTAGCGTGAAAGCATTTGGTACGAGAAAACACAAATGATTGCCATTACTTGTACAAATAAGCCATTCCATTTCCCCAAGGAATTTATGTAACCACTTAAGAATTTCTTTATTTTATTGGAATCAATAAATTCGTTGTAAAACTATAATTCATATATAAAACGCTTGTTGAAAGACGCTGTAGATGCAAGCTTGAGTGTTGATTCATTTTAATAGATTTATATCATTATGCTGTTATAGTTGTTCAGATTTATGTTGATATATCTGAGTAGTGTAGTATAAAACAAAGCCTTTTTTGTCTAGACTACGCAATCGATTTTGATTCGGTTTTCTACATAGTTTAAAAAATGTTTTCCGAAAAGTTTGTGTTAATGTACATTAACACTTTAACCTTTCATACATTTATAAAATAAACAATACAGCAACAAATTAAGCAATTTGTTTTGCCTGTACTATGGTAACCAGATAAGTTATATACATAATTATATACATAGATATTATATATACTATACTACTCAGGCGTAAGCGAGGTTACCTAACCTTAACTAAATTCCGCAAAGTCCTAATACGTAATAATATTTTAAGCTAAGTGGGCGAGTTGTAGGCGGCAAGGCGTCGCGTAGAATCGCGTCATTACACCCAAAGTTACTGAGATTAGCCGTAACTACCACACAACCACGTTTTAACGTGAATAAACGAGTGCCATGGGGAATTATGCATGCGACCTACCGCCTTCCGGCAACCCCGCACCCTGGGGTACGGCCGCCGTCATAGTGATAGCGAGAACCGAGTTAATCAACTACTAAAGCTACTAGGAAAAGCCAAACAAGTATTACTCTTGAAGAATTGAGAGCATTACTTATTTCGAGAAGAAGAAAGTTGTAGAAGTATTAAGAGCAATAGAGCTCTTGATGCCAA
The DNA here is from genome assembly GCA_907165245.1 of Habrosyne pyritoides. Classification (NCBI taxonomy): domain Eukaryota; kingdom Metazoa; phylum Arthropoda; class Insecta; order Lepidoptera; family Drepanidae; genus Habrosyne; species Habrosyne pyritoides. The sequence continues at coordinate 649,208 of OU015594.1, read as the reverse complement.
GTTCGTCCGAGGAAGTACCACCTTACCCATTTCCGCCGTGAAATGGAAGGGGGCCGGTGAAATTACAGGCACATGAGACTTAACATCTTCACGTCTCAGGGACGACAACGCATTGGCGACGCTCCTGGTGGTGCAGTGGTCAAAAGGTGGCGGTGACCACTTGCCATCTGCCTGTTTGTCGGCCCACCTGTTTGTCGGTTGTATAAAAACACAGAAAGAAGTGCACTTTTCACATGCTTGTTTAGGTTAAACACCTACTAAGTATAAACATAATTATCTTTAAATAAACGCTCGGAGAGTTTAAATTCGCTCCCGCTGCTAAACGAGACGTTTCTTCGCGTGTATTCGATTCGCTAGCTATAAACCCACGAAGTAAGATCCGCCGGTGTTATTCGGCTCGCTAGATTTGCGAAAGGTCGTTCGTTCGGAGGTATACAATTGCCTGAAGAATTCAGTATTCACGAATAAAATATCTGGAAAACTGTCTAGTTGAAATTCATGCAATACAGGAATGAGATTCAAGAAGAATTACCGGTATAGTGACATAACTGGCGCGATGAAGATGATTTCACATGTATAGGAATCGCATTTAAAGATTTGTTTTCGGATCAGAAAACTAACAAGCAGATCTGCTTGTCCAACACCGAATACCGGAAATACTGCCAATGTCTGACTTGACTTGTCATGCTATATCAGGTCTAGGAAGTCACTGGCTCTAAAATGCCAGAATACACAGGAAGGTGTTTGGGTAACCAGACCAGGGTAGGTACAAAGTACGTTAGCACCGTGCTACGGTTTCCTAAGGATGTTGTTCCTCACCATAAGCTCAAGCTCATACTAGGATCCTCAGCTATCATCATTTGCACTCAAAGTACTGGGGTTTAAATGACACCAGTTTGACGATGTTCCATCACGGCCTCAATGTTCTGTCTCTTTCTCTAACGTCTAAGTTACGCGAGAAGTCCGCTCTCGGAGGCCTCGTTACGCCATCTCGCCGACGAAGTCCTTTTAGCTGAATAAGGAGACAGAAAAGCGCAGACGATGTTATCGTCCTCAGTAACGCGATTCGAAATTTGTTTGAGCGTTGGCTGCTGTTGTATCAACATACTAACTGTGTTGGATGTATAGTGAACAGCCAATCCTAAGCACACACGACCCTCGCATACGAGAGCCAACGTAAACAATCAGGGTGTAAATCGCCGAGAGCCTCATCTGTGCCAATAAGCGCTGATATTTGAATATTTGCTCTATTTTGGTTAATTCCAGCTCCAGTCATTAGATGTTGAAGGCTTTAAGTCAATATTTAATGAAAGATAAAATTTGACACTCAAGATAATGAGGACTCGACTGGATTTACAAACAATATTCATCTTACTTATATTGTAAAAGCGAAAGTTTCTGTGTTTCTTACCACTCAGCTTCGTTACGGGCGAAGGGATTGGAATTAAACATGGCACAGAAGGAATATGTTCTGAAATAAAATAAGGTAATAAATAAATACGGAAACCCGAGCAATGCCGCTAGTTAAGCATTATAAACTTCTGATGAGGTTTAAATTTCGCAGCTGTAAGACGATAAATTACTGACAACATTAAAGGATATTAACAAAAATGTTTCCCAAAGAAATATGAGCTGATAAGTGAATCAAAAGGGTCCGGTAGCAAAAAGCCTTTCGCGGTTGCCAAATTGAATGGGGCATGATAAATAGTCGTATATCAACCGGATGTGACGCTGAACGTGCAATGTTTTCGGTGCCAAGAACCGAAAAGGGCCATTGAATTCGCCAGGAAGCTTGATAAATATTTCGAAAAAAAAATCGGGAATCTCAATGGATTATCTCGACAGAAGATAAGCTTTAAAAAATTTGGATTTAGCTTACAGTAACGAATTTTCAGATGCTTTGGACTGTCGAAAATTGTCGAGGATTTTTTACTTCAGGAAATATTAAGGGAATGATTAATCGGAACAAACCTTCTGGAATGCTTACGGTAAAATCAGTAGCTTTGACCTTTATACATAGATAGGTATCTTACAAAGGCCGTTGGGCCAGAGCTTCATAAATCTCTTTGATATTATTATTGTTTGTTATTACTTCTAGTTAGAAACAGAGTGGGTCCGGCCAAACGCTAGCTGCCACCCCATGGTTTCACCCGCATTCCTATGATAAAATGTATTCTATGTTCTATTTCATGAACCTTATACACAATATCTCATGAAAATTCGTTCAGCAGTTTTGGAGCCAACGGTCAATAACTATCGAATGTAATTTATTCGCTTAGATAAGATAAAAATGATGACACCAACAGGCTGAAAATGATGTAAATTATCCCCTATACCTAAAAATGTGAGAAAGAAAAATCTCCACAAAATAGTAAGTACACACATTTTAACAAGGATCTTTTTCCATCAAGCAGTTTTAAAAAGCTTACTAACGGGAACATTTCACTTTGAATCTAAAGACTAAATGCAACGTTCTTTGAGTAGAATTCTTATTTCTAGTGTAAAGAGATTCACTCCGCATACCGTTTGAAATACACGAATATAAATCCTTCTATGCAGACAGAGACCACAAAACAAACGAGTCACATTCACAGTAAACTAACGAGCGATGTACAGAATATGCATAACTTTTAACAACCCACAGATTGCAGCGACTGATATTTTTTTTAAAGTTTCCAGTTCAAATATTTCAAAAGGGATGCACTAAGCGCTCGCTTTGAATGCAAATTCATGTAACATTACACTGATGCATATTTTCAAAGATAAAAGTAGAAGCATTTCATGAAAGCGGCGATGAAAAGGGAAATACAGGATACACGATTTCTTTTATTTTTTACCATCATGTTTTGTTACCATGAATGAACGCAATAAAGTTTTGAGGTTTAGAGAGGAAATTTTTGTGTGATTTTACCAATTTTCCAGAAAATTGGTAAAGTGAGCAGTGAGTTTGTTCTTATTACGATAAAGAATATGAAATTGGTTAAAATAAGGTAGGAAGCATACTTTGAGAGTTGAGGGATTTCAACACACAAAAGGTCATAGTCATATGGTTGATATTTAAGTTATGCTTAATATAATAAATAAATAACCCGGGATGGAAACCAGATAACCGATGAGCTGCATATTGTATAGTTTTTTATTATATATTCTTACTTATATAGATATTCACACCCAGGAACAAACAGTCAGGATGTCTAACCAAGTTAAAAACAGTTCAGAAGCCGTTGTGAACGACAATGCTGAAAAAAATGCAAAGAGCTTCCTAAAAATATTCCACTAGAAACTCTGTTAGTGGCCCAGTACAATAGACAATATGGTGCTCTATAAAGCCTGTTGACCTAGTTGCTAACACGAACAATACCTACCCAGCACAGGTGCAAACCTATTGATGGAAGCAACATGTCCAATTTGTAAAGGTATATAGTTCCGAACCAGTTGTTTGGTATATAACGCCGCATCTAAATTGGTCCGTTTATCATGCGAGACCATCGCATAGAGAATTACGCAACGTACGAGTATGTTGTTTGCCGTAAGACTTACCTATAAGTTCATATTTGCGGAGAAACAGGAGAAAGTATCATCTCTAAATAGTTATTTCAGTCTGTCTTTTTGTTCGTTTAACGACGCAATGTATTAGCAATTTTATTATTTTGAGAATTTCTTGCGATATTTTACCCTTCAGGCGAAGTGGAGTAAGTCGCATTTCATTTAGTTGTCACGTCATAAAACTGCTCGTCAAATGTTTCCACGTTTCTGATAGCCTTCTCAATATTCCATAGTCTCTATACCTACAATACAGCAAAGTCTAAAATCATAAATATTGCAAATATGTAGTACAACAAACATAACAGGTACATGCAGAATTCAAACTTCATTAATAGACTACCCTCCATTTCTATAAAGTGAGTGTTTTCCATAGATAAAGATTTCAATACGCATTGTTATAGAAGCAGGAAGGCCTGATCGGGAGGGTGGGGAGGGTCCAGCAATGAATATGAAAGCGGCCGCCCGTTAAAGAGCATCGGCGCCAGATTGTGTTTTTCCCATAAATTTTAAATGTAATAATCTCATTGGGTCCGTGATTTACGCTGAGACCGCAGATTGTTCAAATTCAACATTATTATTAAACTATATCAGGCTTTAATTGGATTGTCTGTTTTGTCAGGTAAACATTATCTGCGTGCCCTGGGCCGTGATTCTATAAGGAAAATGTGACTAGCTCAGCAATATATAGACGCTTCTATGCTCGCTCTCTTTCGATAACTACGCAATCACAAGAGAGGTCCGCTAGGAGCTGTTCGCAATTGTTTGGGGTCGACACAATTACAAATTAGTGTCTGTCTGACGCCACCTCTCTATGGGATAGATTGTTTTACTACTCGATGCAAAAAATACTGCATGTAGTCACCAGCATAGGTACTCTCGCAAGGGCGGATCCAGCTTTGGCGCCAGGAGGGGGTCACATAGTCGTGGTCAAGTCAAGAACTTATAATTAAATTTTTATAATAATAGATACAAGTAAAAAGTAGGTATTTTATTAATGTACGTAAGTACTGTACTTAAAAATATTTATAGACTAGTGAACAAGTGCTTTTTAGGTCCAAATTTTTTCTAATTCTCTGAAAATTATGATTTTGTTGTCATTCGATTCGGAATGGCTTGTCGAAACTTTTTCTCTTTCTTTTTCGTACTCCCGGAACTGTAGGACCAATATTTATAATTTTCCCAGAGGGTTGAAAATACGCCCGAAAACGGATGCTCCGGCTTGCGCAAGCCACGCCCATTTTGGACATTTAATGAATAAATATTATTTTAACTTATAAAATATGAAAATTAAGAAGCGAAAAAATTCAAGCACCTACAGAATAGATCAATGAACAATAATCCGCGGGCAAAAAAATTTTATCGCGTTTTTTTATTAGTTATCCATTAGTTAATTTATAATTTTTTATAACACAATATTAACATTGCAAGACAATAAATCTGAGATTTTTTTCCTTTCGTGGAGCTATTTGTCAAAGACTTTAGAATAGATTCTCGTTGGAAAAATTTAGAAATTGTTAATTTTCGCTTTGTTATTATCAATTACTTAGGTTACAAATTATAAAGCTCCATTAAACATTAAAAAAACCTTTTTTTCATAATGTAACTTTTGCTCCGTTTTCTCATGGTCAAAAGCTATCCTATTCTTTAAAAAAATGTTATAAAAAGATGCATTGTTTATAAGATAATTCCATTTTTTTTTCGTTAAAATTGTTAATAAATATCCCTCAGAGAAAAAGTTACATAAGTTGTATGATCATATTTATAATTGTTTATAAGGTATTTAAATATAGGTATATATTAAACATTAGAAACCAGGTGAGAATGATGAAATAAAAGAGAACAGAAAATTAAAAGTCTAATAAAAAATATAAAAAATACATGATTGTTTTTGTTTTTTTAAGTAGAAAAAGAAAAAAAATACAGAGAGACAATTCATTTGTTTATAATAAAAAATATTTTTATTATATTATTTTTTTTTAATTATAAACAAATGATAATAATAAGTGATAGAAAAAAAAATTAATTAACAAATCCGTTTTAAGCAATAAAAATATTTTTTTCGGAATGTTTTTTTTTTTTATAATAATAACTTTTATCATAATTTATATTTCCGAAAAAAAAAATGGAATTATCTTAGAAACAATGCATTTGTTTATAACAATTTTTTAAACAATAGGAAATAAAAATGATTAAAAATAATTTTTAGTAGCTTTTGATCATGAGAAAGCGGAGCAAAAGTTACATTATGAAAAAAAGTCTTTTTTAATGTTTAATGGAGCTTTATAATTTTTAACCTAAGTAATTGTTAATAACAAAGCGAAAATTTACAATTTTTTAATTTTTCCAACGAGAATCTATTCTAAAGTCTTTGACAAATAGCTCCACGATAGGAAAAAATCTCAGATTTATAGTCTTGCAATGTTAATATTGTGTTATAAAAAAATATAAATTAACTAATGGATAACTAATTAAAAAAACGCGATAAAATTTTTTGGACCGGATTATTGTTCATTGAGCTATCCTGTAGGTGCCTGAATTTTTTCGCTAGTTAATTTTCATATTTTATAAGTTAAAATAATATTTATTCATTAAATGTCCAAAGTGGGCGTGGCTTGCGCAAGCCGGAGTACCCGTTTTCGGGCGTATTTTCAACCCTCTGGGAATATTATAAATATTGGTCATACTGTTCCGGGAGTATAGACTTTTCGTTGGGAAATTTTCTGTTCTCTTAGAACTTTTTTTAAATTTTGAAAATCTCAAATAGTTTTCGAGATATTTGCAAAAAACCAAACCCCCTTTTTCTTTCACTTAATTTTTTATAACTTTTGCAATTTTTTTTTGAGCGGCCCTTCAATTTTCTCAAAAAGTTTCTATAAGCTATTCCGAATCGAATGACACCAAAATCATAATTTTCGGAGAATTAGAATAAGTTTCGACCTAAAAAGCATATGTTGACTAGATTATTATTCTTTATTGTACACTTGAAAAACTTAACACATAATAACTTGTACTTGTAATATACACGTACATATTGCCATCTTCTGTTGAAGTCATCCAGAGAAGCACTATCACGCACGGAATGAGGAATGAGACAAAATATAAGTATAAATAAAATCATTATGTTAAATTAGTGGTAGACCTAAGTCCTGGAACCAGCTCAGGGGGGGGTCATGACCCCCATGACCCCCCCCCCCAGATCCGCCGTTGTACTCTCGAAAATTGAAAATCAAACTAAACATTCCTAGAGAACCCCTTAGGGATGAGTTGACATTTATTCTGACTATGTTGTCACAGTACTTTTTTCAGAATTCAATGTATAGTCCTAAAAATAGAAATACTCGAGAATTAACAATAGAAACAAAACTCGCTGTAGACCCACTAGCTTCCGCTACGCGGTATCACCCAAATAATTCCCAAGCGATCTTATATTTTCCGATGATCAAAACATAGCCTATATAACTCGGGAATAGATCAACCTTCTATCTGTGAAATAATGTTTGTAATCGGTTTGCTAGTTTCGGGTATTACCTACCTACCCCACATCCAACAAACTTTTCCCTCTCCTCATCAAATTAGCGTTGAAAAGTTCTGAAATCTCTTCCTAAAAGCTTTTTTACCGCAACATCGCCTAAACCCATATTTCTGAACGAAGTTTTAAAGGTCGGTGTGATTGAGCAGATTCCAAATTTAATTTATAAGATGTAACACGGTTTCAGAATGTTCCCTACAATTTCCCAGAGGGGTGACAGAATAGATATTATATTGGCGTCGTATGGAACGATACCCAGATTGGAGCCGGGAGCGGAAACGGGTTTACGTTATGGTACGAGTAATAGTGATTTGCTCAAAGTTAGTTTTCGAAGATCAGACATCAGAGAAAATTTTGGATATAGAAAGATATACCAGCTCTAACATATAACTCTGACAGCTATTCAGATTTTCGACAATTTCACTGCAGTCTTTATAAAAATAACGATTAGATGGAAATTGCGGCTTTTCTCGCCTGAGAACCGAGCTCTTTATGCAAACTGTCGATATCGGGCAGATATTGTAATTTTGATATTCTCTAGCAGCGAAACTGTTTAAATTATAATAAGAATACCGTATTTTGATCAGTTTATGTAAGCTCAAGTGAATGTTAAAAATAACGAATAATTCACTTGGTTGCTTGGTTACGCCATAGTAATGCAGTAGGAATATAACAATTTTGATTCTCGCTTACTGCGAAAAGAAAAAATCAACGAAATTGAAAATCAGTGGAACAATGAGGGAGAATGACGCAGGCCATCTACGCTTCAGGAACTGGCAATTAATAACATAGATTTAAGATTCTAAATTCAAAATTGACAGCCAGCTTTTTTATTCCTTTGGCTACGGGTTTGGAAAATATTTTATGTAATTTGAATTATTATAAAATGTTACCTATTAAAACGTCCTTCGAGCCGGATTATTTTGTACAATTTTTGCCGCATACCGTCAAACTAACTAACTGACTGCGATCTCCGATATTATGAAATTAAGTCTTAAGTAAAGTTTGCAAGTGTGAGAACAAGTCTTGAATTCTTATTGTAGATTTTAGTCTATACGTTGCAAATGTGGTCAACCCTTAACATTATACGAACGATGGATATTGATTCTCACGAGAGAGTACTAACCTTATGTAAATAATTAAAAAGTGGCCAATTGGGAATCGGACTCGTACACGAAAGGTATAATATTTAAGAAATTTAATGAATTTATTATATTTAATTTTCCTCTTTATTTTAATAGTATTTTTTGTTATAGCTACCTCAGTGGCACATACTATTAACATTGCAATAGTCTACCTTTTCCGTATCTGTTCCGCACCCTTTGGGTACGGAAGCCTAAAATTAAGAATGAAAGTATCTTACTTGGTATAAGCATGCTGCAGCCGATGCGTGCCGAGCCACTGCCGGAGCACAAGTCTCTGCTGCAGCACCTGTGCAGCTCGTCTGAGGCGCTTCTCCTCGGCCATTGGCAGCTCCGGCAGCCGGTCCAGGTGGTCCGGTGTCCCGCATCCGGATAATGTAGAAATACCTTTAATGAATAAAATAATTACAATTAACACTTTATTGTTCCCAAAGATGGCAATGGAGCTAACATTAGATTTGTAACGTAGTAGATAGTGTAAACGTATAGGAAATAATATAGTGGCTACAAAAAGCAAGATACTGTTTGAATATTTTTTGTAGCATTTTAAAAGTCTAGAGGAGTTTTAATTATTAACATATTGTGCCTTTACCAAAATGATACAAAAGATGTTATTCTTAAGTTTCTAACATGCCAAATTAGTTGGTTCGAGCATAAAGCGCTCATTGGCTTACAAAAGGTTGTTTAAATAGCAAAGTTGAACCAAGGGCAAAGAAGGTAAGTGGGTGAGCGTGCCCTACGCCTCCTGAACTTTGTTCATCAAGGATAGTCGTAAAAAAACTTTGTAAACAGCGATCCCTAACTTTATATTATTTAGAATAAGAATTTACTTAATATTTATTGGAGCAATCACAAGTTGAATGAGCAATGAATTTCGTAAGTAATTACTACCTTTCTATATAAGAATATAAGATCGTCAGATAAGTTATGATATACTAGTCCCCCGCAGTTTCACCCGCGCTTCCGATGGACATTACCTTTCGTTACCTTTTCCTGGGGAAAAACGTACCAATATGTTATTCTAGGCCATGCTCTACCTATGTGCCAAGTTTCGGCCAAATCCGTTTGGTACTCTTTACGTGAAAGAAATATACGAGTATATCATACAGCTATACATCCTCCACCCTCACAATCCCATTCATAATCCCACTATAATCCACTTTCCCATTTATAATATCAGTAGGATTGTTTGTTTCTATAGGAATAGGGATAGAATCACAATAAGAGAAAATATAAACTTATTACGAAATATTTCATAAACAATCAACATCAAAAAGTAATAACGGAGTTGGCGCCCAACGTGGGGCCCATAAAAACAACGCGGTGCAATATTTATATGCCCAATAATGGTTTGTTATTGCCGCAAATAACATTATAATGCAAAATCCATGTCCAACAACCATTAATAATGTTCAAAGAAAAAGGCTTTGTTGTCAGTCTGTTGCTTAGGAACAACGCGACCTTGGCCTTGTCAGTAATGGTTGTAACATTAGCGGCAAAAAGGGGTTATTATAATTTCATCAGCCCCTATAATTATAATAATCCGTCCTATTTCCATTCTTCCCTTTCTATCAAAAGTGCTAGAAGCCTGCGTTCACAAACAATTCTCCCAATTTATATACACCAATAACCTTTTAAGTCCATTACAGTCTGGGTTCAGGCCCGGGCACAGCACTGTTTCCGCCCTCCTCAAAGTGACTGGCGATATTAAGACCGGCATGGAGAATACTATGGTTACTGTTCTAGTACTGGTTGACTTCTCCAATGCCTTTAATACCGTTAGTCACGATATCCTCCTATCCATCCTTTCCCATTTAATGATCTCTCCTGAAGCGCTGGATTGGTTCTCATCATATCTTCGGGAACGTCAGCAGGCGGTTCACGTTGAGGAATCATGCTCAAGATGGTGTAACCTAGAAACTGGCGTTCCACAAGGCGGAATTCTATCTCCTCTCCTTTTTTCTGTCTTCATTAATATGATTACCCAAAACCTTCAGTGTTCGTATCATCTATATGCCGATGACCTGCAGCTTTACTCTCAAGCTAAAGTTGAGGATTTAGCCGATGCAGTCGATGCTGTGAACCAAGACCTTGATGTATTAAAGAATTGGGCTGACAAGTTTGGCGTGGCGGTTAACCCCAGTAAGTGCCAAGCAATTATTTTGGGGAGTCATCGCAATATGTGCAAGGTGGGCAGTACTACTGTTCCACCCGTAATCTTCAATGGATCAGTAATTTCCTTCAACTCTAACGTCAAGGATCTTGGTTTGCATCTTGACCCGTTACTTAACTGGCGATCCCAAGTCGCAAATGTAAGCCAGAAAGTAGTTGTTATCCTGCGCTCTCTCTATCGACTCAAAAATTTTCTCCCGTCTCATACCAAGGCAATGCTTGTGCAAACCCTAATTTTTCCCATAGTTGACTATGGTGATGTGTGCTACTTTGACCTGAATGCAGATCTACTCAATAAGTTAGACCGTCTTGTCAACAATTGCATTCGATTCGTCTTCAACCTACGGAAATATGATCATGTGTCTGCGTATAGATCACAGTTAAATTGGTTGCCCATTCGTCAGCGCAGAAACATGAGAGCACTGACTACCTTGTTTTCTATACTCTTCTCTCCCAGTTCTCTGTCTTATTTATCCTCTCACTTTCAGTTTCTGTCTTCTAACCATAATAAATATCTTCGTTCCTCTCATAATCGCCTTCTTCAATGTCCCACCCATCATTCTGACTTTCTTCATTCTACTTTCTTCATTCAGTCTATTCTACTATGGAATGAGCTCCCTCTTGAAATCAGGATGGCTAACAGTCGGTGTTGTTTTAAGATGAAAGTACGGAAACACCTACTCACTACAACGTTAGCAGATTCATCTCGGCTCTAATTTTACTCCTTTGTTTAATATAAATATATATGTATGTAATTATTTATTAAGCTTATATATGTAAATAATATATTAAATAGTATGTTTATGTAAGTTTATATATATATTATTATACATATGTATATATATATATATATATATATATATTTTATTTTTTTTGTCTTCCATACTATAAATCTCTCCCATAATTTCTTAGTGCATCTACCTGTAATTATCTCTGCATCACCCAAAGGTTGTCTGGTAGAGAATGCCTTTGGCATTAAGACCGCCTTTGTACACTACTGTACATAAAGTATTAAATAAATAAATAAATAAATATAATACAAAAACATTTTTCATAGACCACAGAACGGACAGTTCACTCGAAAATTAAACAAAAGAGGAATTTTGACTTTAACTCACAGTACGAATCAAAAATACTAAAAACTGAACAAAAACTCTTAAAAAACATTCAGTACTATTGTGCCTAGAATCGATTTCATGTATCTACCGGATTCAACAGCGCCATTTGCGGCGAAGTGCACAGCAAACGGATGCACTGAAGTGCATACTACAGACTTTCTAGAATTTAATACCACATTCATATCGCCTGTTGTGGTGTACACGTAAGCTGGTATCGGATATATCTTTTTAGTAACTTAGTGGAAAACATTTATTGCCCGTTAAAGATAGATAGGACACAAACTATCTTCAACAATACTCATTTTGTTTCATCTGTGATATTAGTAAGCTGGGGCTTATGATTCTTCCAAGGAGGATACAAGATAATAATTTAAATCAAGCTTAAGCTCGGCTTTAGGTTACGAAATTAAAATATAGGGCGCGCCAATCGAAACTGGGCCTGACAATACAGCAGCTTTACTTCCCCAGTTGTCGCGACTTGAAACACTTGATTAGCTTAATGATAATAGCCAGGTAGTTTAAACAATGGCTGAAGTCATCTGATATAATTGTGACATTGGACTAAATGTTCCCGACAGCGCAGCGAAGCAAAAAGATTCTGAACACCAACACGACGAATGGCTGACCTTGAGCAATGTGGAAACATAAAAGGTTTCGCTTTCCGTTTTTATAAACCCGATGGGCCCATTACCTTTTCACAATGAAATGATTTATTGTAGCAGAAAAAGGTCTTGAAAAGTATAACTTTTTCTGATCAAAAATATGCCTACGCGAAATATTGTGCTGAGAATCATATCAATCAGAATAATGAACACTCATATTATTGATTTGAAATTTTAAAGTTAGCTTTTCCTCCTGTGTGTATTTTAGTGTATTTGGCTAAGGAGATATATTATATCTCGGCGAAGGTATCGGACATCTTGATGGGAATGGAAAAGGAGATGAAAATTTGTATGGGCAACCTATAACCTCTCAAGTAAAGGATATACGAAATCATATTGACCATCTGCTTTCTTTTTTTAAATATTATCTAACCGAAACTACCAATCAAGAATATTAACTACATATTGGTAAAATCATTGAAGCGAGTTAATGTTTACAGCCAACATGCAATCATCTACTGCCAATCCTGTTTCCAATTGGCTAATTCCAATTAAGGGTCGACGCGGTAGGTATGCTTTATATCCAGTTAGTACATTACACTGATTACGCCAAGCGGCTTTGGGAATGCTTTTGTTGACCATTGGGTGCAAAGTGCATTGTGGTTCTCGGTACTCTTAGGGGTAAATAAATTAAATAAACCCATTCCTTCTTTCAGAACTTTACGACTCTGAAGTATGTAAAAAGTAAAAACCCTTTTTAAGGCGGCGATAACTCAGTTAATAGTGACGTCAAATGCCGCGGCGAGAGTCGTTTGAAACCTACAATGAGCTTTAGCTCTCCGTTAAGAAAAAACATTGTGAGGAAATCATAGCACGGTGGTAGAATACTTTGTGGTAACCACCTGGTTGGCTACCACCCTCAAATTTAAAAGAACCTGCCGGATGCCAGTGTATTCCGGCAGCTGCACTTGAGGCACTTCCCTTCTAAACTTTGTGTCATCACTTGTCAAAGGGTGTTTGTAGACAAGCCCATAGGTACTTAGTAAAAAAAGTTGATTCTTTTCATTTGACCTTTACATGTACATAATAACCCATCAAACAGAACTCACGTTTCACATAGAAACTACTAAAAATGTAGCAAGTACTATTATATGGACATTAGTTATCATGGCGTGTAACGTACCATCCAATTTCATTACAAGGACGCCGAAGGTAGCATACGACCCTCATGTCCAACTATCGGAACACACCGACAGGTGCTTGGCGACCATTTTTCAACTTGAGCGTGGTAATCAGTAAGGTAGGTACTACAAAGTAAGTTTCCACCATGCTATGGTTTCCTCACAATGTTCCTAAATTGCTTCACCCTAACCTGAGCCTAATAGTAGAATCCGCACCTTCAACTCTCGTCACGCCTTTCTACGTCACTACCAACTGAGCTTTCATCCCTTCCTTGATATGAGATACAAAATCAAGCGTAAAATATTTAAAAAAAAATTACATGGACAGAAAAATATCTATTTAAAAAGGCCTTCACAGGCACTTATGGATTGTCATGCTCTAACGACAGGAAAACCATTAAATCCCTCGGAAACGCCAGTAGAATCGCAGGTAAAATGAATATTGCACGGTGACTTTGTAGCAACTAAGCTGGCTGCTACCCCCAAGTTGATAAATATGCCGTTGAGCTCCTACCGTGTTCCAGCATCACTACTTAAGAGCCAGGTCTCTTCCAGGCTTTTTTGTGTACCACTTACGCCTACACCATCACTTATAAGGGTTATACACCAGTCTATACATAGTAAATTAAAACCTTTTTGGACTAAACCTTGAATAGCTACCCAAAATAGAACTCGATCGAAACTGGGCTACAGACAAAGGTATCCAAACATTCTGACGGCATCAGAATACATAACGACACCGACAGGGTAACCTAACACGATTCTGATTTGACCTGGGTAACCACACCCGAGCTATACGAACGTAGGTATATGGTAGACGACACGCCACATATGAACGACATGAAAGGATCGCTGCCCATGCTATTTAAAATGCCTCACACCCTAACTTTACTGACTAGCTAGAAATTTCAATTTTGGGTTGAAGTTAATCCTTTTTTTTACTAGCGAACCACCCGAACCTTGCCTGAGTGGGATAGTATGAATGTACTAGCTTCCCCCGCAATTTCACCCCCTTCCTGAGGGATATTACTATTTCCCGGGATAAAATGTATCCTTTATATTAATTTTAGTTTTAAACTATCTATTCCTCAAGTTTCACCCAAATCCGAACAATAATTTTTGCGTGAAAAGCAACCAACCAAACAAGCACCAAACATCCATATTTCGCATTTATAAAATGAATAGTACACGTAAACCTTTCGAAACTCATCAAAATCTATTGCGTAGTTCAGAATAACTAAACGCACAAATAGATAGACAGAAATAGTGTCTTTGTTTACGAGTACACGAGTTGATTATATCAGTTGATGGAAGTTACATGTAGTAAGATGAATGTTTAATGTTACCTCCATAACTTAGTAAGTTTGTGCTTAGCGTTAGCAAAGCCTGTCGTTGTTTGTATAATTAATGTTTTAAATTACAGATAAAACAATATATTACTAAATAATTTGTCTAAAATAATACGCATAGTTTCTAATGACATTTAAAAATTATTGAAATTGACAAAAAAAGTTTAGATTCTTGCCGGTTCATCTCAGCTGAAGGCTGATTTCGAGGCATCAATTGATTAAATGACTTTGAATTTTAAGACATTGACAAAGAGTAGAGAGTTAATATAAAAATCATGTACCTAATACAATTTATTGACAATAAAAAAAGTCAGACGTACGCCTTATTAACCCACTTATCACTACATAATATAAAACAAAGTCGCTTCCCGCTTTCTGTCGGTCCCTATGTATGCTTAGATCCTTAAAATTGCGCAACGGATTTCGCTGCTTTTTTTTTATAGATAGAGTGATTGAAGAGGAAAGTTTATATGTTAAATACATGTGACATCCCATGGCAACCCAGGTAAAATCGCGGGGGGCAATTAATTTACAAAAAAATATTATAAACTTAAACATTACAAGTCAATAAAATTAATCGGTTAATAAATCAATGACTTACACCTACATCTTTCGAAATCTTTAATATATTTAAACTGTCCCACATAAATATCCAATCGAATGGCAAAAATCGCATTCAAGTCGTACCACTACATTTTGAGAAAAGTCGTGTAAAATCACGAACAAATAAAATATACGTACGGTAAAACAGAACATTTTGAAGTCGGTTGCAAATGATAAAAACTCGGACAGGTATCCAAACAAAAAGGTTCTGCAAAAGTTAATCCAAATCTGCAACTGTAATCCTTCAAGATAAAACACGTATTTCAGACAAAGAATAGATTAACACCCCAAAAGTTACATGAATAACTACATCAAAAACGGGGCAAAGTTTAAATTGCATTTAAGCACGCTATGTTCAAGCTAGAACTAGTATATGTGCTAAATGTATAAGTTAGACTTGCCTAGATTACTATCTAGACAGACACGCCATGGTAGCTGCATTTTTTTATGTTCCAGACATAATATTCATGAATTGTACGAAACAAATTATGGAAGAAACCTTACATAAAATCAACTGTTGGAAGAATTTCGAACCACGTTGTAGGAATGTTTCATAATTTTTTTACAATATTAAGCAATTTTTCGATTTGGACATATTTGCGTTTACGTAAAACTTTTGTTCCACGTTTTAACATACGTTTTTCATAATTGTTTCGTTCGTACGCAATACTTCTTTCGTTTAAGTGGTTGTTAATATATTCAAGCTGTATTAACTGAAGGTATACAGTTCGTGATTGACGCTATCGTCAGTAGTTCTTCTTCTTTTTCTCTCCCTTTCTCTCTTTATTCAGTCAAGCTTTTTTAAGTCATAAATACAAATAATTGTCGTCACGTATTCTGCTCCGCCCTTTCAGTAGATACTCATTACACCTCATGACATGGTGGTGGTTTATAAATGGTTAAATGACTAAGTTATCACGTCCGCCATATTGATTTAGAATGACGTCATTCAGTCAAGCATGGTTAACAACAAAAAATGTTTCTGCAAAATTTCAGCTCAATGGGAAGGGGGAATCGGCTTAACATTCAGTTCCAAGTATTACAACAGGTGAAGTTGATTAAAAGCTTGAAAAAGTAAGTAGAAGAAGAATAACTAAATATTAGAAACAGCTTATATCTCTTATTATTATCTCTCCTGCGCAATAGATATTTCTATGTGGTATCACCATCATTTAGAGGATTTGGGTCGGCGCAATACGTATGCTTTTTGCCCATTCCGTGCATTACATGTTACAAAAGATTTAGCTGATTTTTTACGGACGCCCGCCTGCCTTACGACAACCCTTTCTATTAATATTCTTGTTGACCGCTCGGTGCAAGGTGCACGTTGTCATCGCTATACTCTTTCTCTTCCTCTTACTACCCTAGAGATTGTTACTCGTGCAAAGCCGGGATAGTCGCTAGTTAAAAATAATTCATCCAGTTTGTAATTTAAATTGCATTTGAAAGCCCTTTATAATTTTAAGGACCTTGTTCTGACCGTGTTCTTTAAATAACTAATTATGTAGACGCGGCTGTTTTAATGCGCAACTTTTTTTAAATCACTCCCTTTTGCCACTTCATAAAAGATCAAAATAAACTCGAAACATTCATTGATTTCAATAAAGATGAAAGCCTTTCGACATTTAATTACAAAAATAATCTAATTCTAACAACGTGAATTGAAACTTCAATAAGTAATCTCCTTTACGAAATGTAGAAAGGGTTTCTCAAGAGGAAATTAGAATTTTATCTCCATGTAGGTTGAGCTATTTCTGAACGACCTGCTCCAATTGGAAAAGTCACAGACCAGAATCAATAGTGTGAACGAAGAACTTTTGCCATTTATACACCTGTCGGGAATACTACAAATAGCCTAGCCTAATCTCTGTTACCTCTTTTAGAGAGTTGAAGAGAATTAATAGAAATAAGGCATCCGATACACGGTTTCTTAAATTTACCATAAGTCTTAAGAACCGCTTCGGTGATCGAGTAGTGTTTAGATCGGCTTTAGAGACCGGAAGTTCGATTCCGAGGTCGAACAATATACAGTTGACATTTCTCTCTTTGTTAGATATTTAGCCCGAGATTGGTAATGTGCTCGAGATACAGGGAAATGCTCACCATATTTCATATATATGCAGGTTCTTAAGTACCTTCGATAGAATGTGGGTCGTAGTACTGGCACTCTGTTTACCTTGTCGGGGATAAAAGGGCGTGAAAGTTTATTTTCCTGTCTATATCTGAAAGCAGCGTCAAGCCAAACAACGAATTTGAAACAAAAAATCTCTCAATTCTCTTCATTGGGTCAATGCCAAGTCATTCAGCTATGCCCGTTACTTACTGATCAAGTGAACTCGCAAGCCAAATTGTACTTTTTACTATATACAGCGAATTTCTTTTCATGACAACTGCTATTTTTGATGAGCCTCCCTTATTGACGATGTAAAGGTTTTATTTCATTCTGAGCTAGTATTTTTGGCCTCGAGATCACTCCTTCGTTATAAATTCCCAAAACATGCTCAATTGAAGCACATTACCACGAAACAGCACTAGGAAAACAAATGGTTACATTTCTGCTAATCTTCCATTAAGTTTACATTGCTTCTTGTGTATAGATTCGAATTTTGAGAAAATATTGGAAAGCAATTATCGAAAGAAATTGTTTCAGGAGCCTTACAGATGACCCGCGACACTGAGTACTCCCGACCTAATCAAACAAAGCTTTTCGCGTAACCATTCCCTCAGTGACCTTTGCCCTTTTGCAGACAGATGCTCCTCTTTCGTTAAAAAAATTATTCACAGTAACAATAAAGGTTTTGGGGAAATCTGTCTTGATTGGAGGATTTACTCGCCGCAGTGGAAAGACAACAATAAAATGAAGAAGCAGTAAGGAAAAAGGTGGATTAAAGTATTTATTTTGGCCATCTTTCTTGAATGCGCAGAGCTAGTAAAATGATAATAAAAAATAAAAAATAACAATTAAAACGATATATCAATCTATTTAAACATCTTCTCGGCTTTACATTCAGCATATTCATCTTTCGCATAAAAAAATCATCTCAGAAATCGCATCATATAATAACTACAACGGTTGATTTAGCCGATTCCTGGTACACTTTATACGCCGGGGAGAAGTTAATGGACCCAACCCTAATCTTATGACGAGACAGAGATGTCATGTAAAAATCAACATTACATAACAAATCATCCACGTCACTTGTTGCGTTCCGGGATGAAACTAGGGCGCGGTAACTGGGCCGGCGACCCGCGACTGGGCCAGCCCGGGCTACAGGTGGACGTGCTCGTTAATACAGACGCATCCCGATCCAAAGGGATCTTGCATGCAAATACGTTGCGACATGCAGCATTGCTGTTTACCCCACAGTAGACGAATGGGCGAAGGAGTTTAATGGGAGTATTCCGGGATATGTTAATGGACGGATATCTCATTACCCCGCCAAAGATGAGATTCCGCTGAAATGATTCTGTCTCTAGAATGAGAGTTTATACAATTTAATACTGAAATTAAACTTTGACTTGACACAAAGAAGAACAAACTAATTAACTTCTCTATCTCATTAAGTGTTGAGTGGTTGACACATTTCGTCCCAACAAAAACATCATATTATGAGATACAAAAGTTAAGCAATTACATTATGTAACTCATGACTCGAAAAGGGGCATGAGGACCAACAAGACTATTCTCACTAGTAAACACTATATTTGAATAAATTAACATTGCAGCAGGAATACTTTATGAACATACATGCTTTTTTTTAGCTTGACGATATGATAATATGTATAATCGACATTAATGCTTATTCTTTTGTTCATTAAACTAAACATCGATCTATGAACATCTCTTTCTGTTGCGAAAGTTGAAAAGAAAGCGAGAGATTTTAAGTCTTGTCAGTTAAAACAAAACCATTAATTTTGCACACCAGCGCACATCCCTGCTAAACGATTTTTTCTCTTTTCATCTTTGAAATTGAAAGAGACAGCTTTAGTTTAGCAATGCAAAACATAAACGCCACTTTTTTTGGAAGGATGAAGATGTTAGCGTCTTATGGCTACACCTTTACGGACAAGTAAAAATTGCCACCACGATCAAAACACGGTCGATATTGAAACAAGCTTTATCAGTCCAAGTAATCTAATATTTATAATCCCCAACAATAACTCCCAAAATTGTGTAATCTGTAGTTATTGGAGAACGACAATTCGTGAATTTTGGCACGTATCCAATGCGCTATTGCAGATGGACAATTCCAACATTTCCAACCGTGCTTGCAATACCCAGCCCTAAGTACAATTCGCCCGGGAGAGGCAATCGTCATGTGCAAAATAAATTAATTAACGGCTGTTCGTTATACAGGTGTGAAAAATGTATGCCTCGTTTTATGTTACACTATCACGCAAAATCTACTCAACTGATGTGGATGAAACATGGCACATAGATAGTTCATAACCTGAATTAACACATAGAATACTCTTACGGACACAGCTAATTATTAAACTCGTGCTCGCCTGATAGTCGAATTTCGAAGGTATAACTCTTTGTTTTTCGTTTTGTCGTTGTTGATGTTCTTTTGTTATGATACAGTATTAGAGCACCCATATCACCTACTCTACCACTCCTATATATGTATATATCATGCGACTCTATAAATAATACCTACATATATTTAATTTAGTTTTTTTAATATAAAAGAATAATTCTATAATTAAACAATTTTTTTAATAAAATTTACAGATTAGACTGAAATAAACTTAGGCCTGAATAAAAAATGAATAAACTGATATAAATAACTATAAACTACAAAACCATTCAACCATTTCGGTGATGACATTTTAAGCCCCTGGGTATTTATCGTGTTCCTCCGAAATTGAGCATCGCTCTCAGGACAGATAAAAAAATGTATTATATTGCCTATTCCTGAGATCTTCAAATCGTCTAAAGTAGTGTCAAAACATGGGTGAGTCGATCTAAAGATGCGTGAATAGACGCGTTAGTCATTAGTCAAGAAAACGACTAAGAAGGGCGTTATATGCATATAAGTAATACGTAAACAATACGAGAGGCGATTTTTTCGACTTTCCCACCCCTGGGTGTGATGTAGTGAGATTTGTACCTGCTACTTTGTGCCGTTCGCATAACGGCAATAAATATTTGAATAGGTAGGTATGTATTATATTTTAGCAATAATTTAGTGGACATTATTTTACATCATTAAACCTAGTTTTGTCGTAATTTTACACTGTATCTTGCGGTTAAAACAAATCCGCGATATTTGCCGACACTCTCTCTCACCCCCATGTGAGATTTGGTGAGGTTTGGCTCGACCCCTAAACGCCTCAGGTAATTAATGGACGCCACCAAATTACTAACTGGCCCGGTACGGTATTTTATTTCCTCTCCAAAACTTCCTGGTACCATCTACTGGTAAGGTTAGGTAAAGTAAAAGAATCAGCAATTCAATTCGAACGACACATAACTCCGCATTTTCAAATGCGCATATTTTCCGGCCATAAAGCACAAAGTTTTTACGGTAATGCATTTCAATGTCGACCTTCGGAATCTTCGCAATAAATGTTATTTTTCAAAACAGAAACACCGGCCAAATACGTGCAAGGTTACCGTAACTTACGGTCGACAACGGACGCTTCTTTGGACGCTGACCTTTTTGAATTAGTTCCAAGTGTTGGATGCACTGTATGAGACTTGCTTTTATCGTGGAGCAAATATTAAGCGACGTGGAAAGGATACCCAACTTATCTTCACTCCCATTATCCCGGAAGAAGCAGGCCTTAGTAAAAAGACCAACATTTCACCGAAGATATTTTAAATCCCAACGTGATATCCTTAGCTTAGTCCCCGTCTCGCGGGCACTTTACTGTTTAATGCAATGTATTTTACTTGGGAAAACAGAAGATCCCTAGGAACGATGATAAAGCCACTTATAAGTTAAGGCCTTATAATGATTTATACACAGAACAAACAGACATGTTCATGCACACAAATGTTTGTCCTGGGTGGGAAACGAACCCGCGACCTTAGGTTTGGCAGTCAGAGCGTTAACCACCAAGCCAACTGGCCTGTCTGTATGAGTATGGATGAATTGTGAAAGATGATATGTGTAAGAAAGGAGTAAAGACTGTAATTATGGTTGAAAGAGGTTACCCTCCACATATAAACAAACTTGGAAAGCCAATATCTCTCTATAATATTATTAATGATAAAAAATAGAAAAATAGAAACCGCTTACTTCACGAAGATATGAAAAGGTTATGTTATAAAATAGAGCAAGGTTGGAGTCTCAGATCAAGATTACCGGTCAAAAGGGGTGCAGCCAACCAAGTGAAATCATGATAGTAGATCTTAGATACAAGAAACTAAAAGCTATATATATTTGTAGCTAATATTGTGTAGCAGCGGCGAACACTACCACCCCTACTCAGCTCTAGGGTGTCTTAAGTGGCAACTGAAGAGCATACCGATGACCACCTCACATGGAATGGTCAACAAGTATTCCTAAAGAGGGTTACTACGTCTCTTGTAAAATACGCTGTTTTATAGAAGTAGTATTTCTCTTAGTGCAACTTCACGACACGACAACGCGATGCCACTGGTGTTGCATATCTCCATAGACGGTGGAGACCACTAACCATATAGTGGACCTACCTGTCCGCATACTTAGGATAAAAAAAGATGTACCTACAGGTAAAATTGATTCTACTTATAGGAATGGCAACTAAGAAGTTCTGAAATAAGTCTGTTATGTTTTTAAGTTTAAAGGTTGACAGCGCAGAGGTCCTGATGGTACTTATCAGTACTTGACAATTTAATCAGGTCACCGTTGCCTTTAAAGACAATTGCTTTCACCCTTAAAAAGCTCTCACGACCCTTATCGAACTCCATGTTGTCTACACTAATATTATTAAGAGGTAATGTTTGGAAGTAAAAATCTCCAAAATCATCCGATGACAAAAATCTGTCACTAATAGAAAGCTACACTACTCCCGAATGACATAGGCTATGTAAGAAGCCCGAGATATATAAGATACCTCGGGAAGGCGGCGGAAACTGTGGGACGGTAGAAGGGAATACTAGTAAAAAATATCGCAAAAAAATTTTAAGCACCGTATTATTTTCCTTCCGCAGAGTTCGTCCACACTTTGTCCATGTTTTCTAATATTACTTAGCTGTTATTAAACTTGGATGTACGGCCATGAAATTAGCGGTAACTGAGGCAGTTATACTCGCTCGCCAGCTACGCTATGTCCCTTCCCCAAATCTGTATGGTAATTTTATATTACTACCAACGCCAACAATGGCTGACTTTAGCGTAAATTGTTATTATATTACCTTTGTACAAACTAATTAAATGTATGCCAGGGAAGGGTCTAAAATAACCTGTGTGCCTAAGTCGGTAGGTTTAGTTTGGTCTGTCTTAGCCTTTGCTAGTTTACTTAGGTTTTGTTTGAAACTTTTCTTCACTGTATCGAAATTCAATAAAATCAAAACCATTTATTCAGTATGCCTACGCACTACTTAAGTGACCACCAGTTCGAAAGTCAGCTTAACTGAATAGAACCAGCAAGAACCTCAGCGAAATACTTTTTTTTATATGATTATTTTGGCCAATAATTGTTTTTTTGTTATGTTTAAGAATTTTAAAATACTTAAACCCTAAAATCTGTATATTTATTTGTGTTTTAATTATTTTAGAGACGAATTTTCAATAATCACTTTAATAAATTGAGTACAGATACAAAGGTACAGCTGATTATTTACGTTACGTAAATAATTCGACAGCTGTCTAAGGATAAGTAACAAAAGAATGTCACTAGTCGACGATACAAGGCGTAGCGGGGATTAATTTCATTCCCGACGGATCTAAAGATTCTTGGAATAAAGCCTGGGTTGTAGACCCATGTTTCTCATTTCGTCCAAATCTGTTCGGCCAACATGACGTTCAAGAAACAAACATACACAATTCAGTTAATCTAATCTAATCTAGGAAAAGAATAGGGATTACCAAATGAATTGAAATACAAAACTTAGTATTTCTTATTTTTACTGCAATACCTGGATGGTTTGGATACGTCACTTACACCGTACAAATTTTAAGGTCGAGTCAACTGTACTTGATATTATGTAAAAATACACCTCATATGTGGCAAAAAACCACCTCGGTAACCATTTAAACTTGTTCATAATTAAGGTAAGTGTACTAATACGTAAGTAGAGGTGCGTGTGTGCGAGAGTGAGGAGGTGGTGTAAGTAATTGTATTGGTTGGTTATCCTATACCTCCTGTATAGGATAACCAACCAAAACAATTTCTAATTCGAATTTTTGGCTGTGCACGCATTACGTGATCTAAAAAAATATTGTACTCTCATACCCGAATTCTTGAGAAAGGTTAGTATGTATAGTAGGTATAGACAATTTAACAATCCTGCAATCCTTAGGATAGGAGCAAAAAAAGTCTGAAGAGAGCTAAGCGAAAGCGGACGCGCGGGGCTTTGCATGGAAATAAATTTATGAGCCAGAGAATGCGTAGACTAAATGCATACGCAGGTGAAACCAGACACCAAGTATTTATATAAAATTGAATGTTTTTCATCTTCTATTCCTTCTGATATTATTCATCCGATTACGATAAGACTTTGGCGCGCAGCAGGAAATATTTCTAAAAAAATAAAAAATACATACGAGTATACAATACGAGAACAGATAGGTTGTAGGTATCTACTGTATAAGATTAGGTATTCATATCCGCTACTTCAAG
The DNA here is from genome assembly GCA_907165245.1 of Habrosyne pyritoides. Lineage (NCBI taxonomy): Eukaryota > Metazoa > Arthropoda > Insecta > Lepidoptera > Drepanidae > Habrosyne > Habrosyne pyritoides. The sequence goes on along the minus strand of OU015594.1, from coordinate 625,191 downwards.
TCCATAAGCTCATCAGCGAGGCGCTTGTTTCAGAGCTCCAACCTCAGAGTGCACTTGCCAATTAGTTGCAGTCGGTAGTTTTTATTTTACTCCGTTTCTATTTTATGCGGGAAAATAACGATCGTTTGTACCAGCACCAGCTGTTTGTTTATTCTTTAAAATTGTTTATGGGGTCGATGGTCTTTTTACGACGAAAATTCTTTTAGTACTTTGAATGTTTGGTATTTGGGTATCTTACTAATGTTTTTGAAATCTACCTTTAGTTATTAGTTATTAATATTACACTGAAATTTGGCAAACCCGTTTCGCTAGTTTCTAGGACCTGATTCTTGAGTCTTACTTTTTTGTATTTTCTTTATTCCAGTACTTGTGCAGATGCCCTAACACCATCTCTTATGTCGAATCAACTTAACCTAAACTGCGTCAGTTTAGCCTAAATTGGATCTAACCGATGGTAAGGCCCCATGTTCATGGGCGTACCCAGGTTCTGGGCCAGGGGGGGGCAGATCAGATATTTTATAAGCAAGTGCTTATAAAGAATAAAGGCACTTAAATTAAAATACTATTAAAGAAATAGATTTTATTTAAATTAGTTAATTAAGTATACAATGGCTATTTTAAAAGTAACTTTCGAGGGTCTTCAGCAAAACAATATATGTCGTCTTCCGTGAAAGAATCGCCCATACCGTTACCAATTTTCTGTGCACACTGCGCATACATTTACCCCATTTAATCTGTCTTCGGTCATAGTCGGCTAAGATCAGTCACGTTTTTACACGTCTTAGTGTGCTGAATTATCTTTCAATTGAAGCAGTGGAATAAGGCATTGCCAGTAAAATTTCTAGAGCTATCTTCACCTTCGGGTAAAAAGATTCTGCTTCTAGTATTAACTCCGTTCAGAAAGTTTGCCATAGTTCGGCTTCAGATGTGATCCCTTCTAATTCATAAAAATCAGATACTTCCTCCATACATTTTTGCAATTATGGAACTGTAATTTTAGTTATCTGAGCAGGGTGCAACAACTAAAGAGTAAACGCTGGTAAATGCTCTTTTCTGAATCTCGGCTCTAATGAAGATGACAAAGAATCCAAATAAGGCACGTATAACGAGCGACAAAAATTCTCGCCAAGGGAAGCAGCTGGTTAATTTGCCCTATGTTGTTCGCGGCTTGCTGTTCTTGGAACACACCTCAATGTTCAAAGCCGTAGCAATTTCTACAGCTGATTTGATTAAATCATCGCTCCCTTCATCCGCGGAACGCTGGTGTTCTGCAACTGCAGTAGTTGTTGCTTGTATATGTTCTATACATCTCAATATGTCCAGCGCATAAGATTGGAATATGTTTCCTTCTCCCAGAATTACGTAACTGAGAAAGTGTTTCTAAACCTTCTGCAATTTCGACAAAATGTTTCTTAAACATCGAAATACGGTATTTATGGGACCATCTTGTTTTACACAGCAATGGTATCTTTTACGGTTCCAATGCAGTTGCGGATCTCAGAAACGTTATTTTAAATCGTTTACCCAAGAGGTTTAATCTGTAGCAGGCGCAGTGAAAATATAAACCTTTTTATAAGTCTCTCTATATTTTTTGGACTTCACCATCTTTTCCATCACCATCCACAAAACCCATAGACCTATTGCTAGTTGTTACTTACAAGATATATATATTCTCGATTCATCAGCCAAAGTGCTGAAGGCACTTGCGACTCTAATGTTATCGACCAATTTTTCTCTTATTAAGATACCGCATATGTTTCAAATTTCAAAAAGATTGGTTAAATTTGCGTTTTAAAATCACCAGCAAAATCATATGTTCCTGGAGAAACCCAGCATAGCTTTAACATTTCCATTCGCTTCTCGGTTGTCAATACTAAAGACCGTCCAACCCATTGTATATTGTTTTCATGAGAGTTTTCTCCATCATCCAGAATGAAGGTAGATGTAGACGCACGAGATTCAGCTACCTCATTAATAATATTACAAGAATGTACGGTTTCCGATTCTGAATCTTGCGGGTTGAAAAAGGAGTTACACATTTTTTTATTAGCAGAATAATATTGTGTTATTGACACTGGATCCACCTCACTAGACTGTTGCAACTGGCATCATCATCCTCTTTACTTGTAAAAGTTCGATTTCTTAATTTTTATCAACTAAACTAGATAGTTAGTAGAGACGTCAACATTATCCAGGGGGGCTGCCCCACCCTGGGTACGCCCATGCCCATATTCATAGCAATTTTTATATACAACTAGCTGTCCCTGCCACGCTTCGCTGTGGCACATTGTGAAACAAAACAAAGACGGTCGCGGATATGTGACTGATGCAAAAAATAGATAAAAACAATCCTTGATGCGGATTATATATCATGCTAAAATTCCACCTCGATCGGTGCAAACTTTTTGAGATTTTGAAGCGTACACAAACCAACATAACATTTTTATATATATAGATAGACATTCAAATGAATATTATCGCGAAAATTTTGAGACGCAACTACAACCCATAAAGTTGTTTCCATTTCTTGTATCTAACGCTAATGAATACGGGAACGAATCGGCTTTTACTAATAACTTTGGCGAAGAGATCGACCGAGCTTATAAGATTTTTTGACAGGTTTACCCTTCGGCTTATACAAACTTCGTCGCAAAGAGGCCTTATAAAGCGGACTTCTCAGGTGATTGCGTAATTACCGAAAAGGACAGGGCATAGGGGCCGCGACAAAACATCTTCGAGCTAGAATTACACTCCTGAATCGTTTCATTCGGAAAAAAATTGGGTAACAAGCACACAAAGCATGGATGCACAGGATGCATTAAGGTCGGAGATAGATGAAAAAATAAACCTATCTCAAAAATAAAAGTGTATCGTTTTATTTCTTTTGTTAAATCCGCAGTGAAGTCTCAAGCAGCTGCATAAATAAGCAGAACGGTCGGAAGTAACCTCGGATTATGGTAAGCGCACACCTAACGCGGGCAATTAAGATTAGCAGCGGATTAGCGGGTTAACTTTAAACTACATTGGCTTCTTTGTTCGATGACGAAGCTGAGAGACCAGTGAGAAATATATAAAAACAGTGTTCATTTTGCGTTTAAACTTATAGCTTAATAAGCTTTGGGACCGCACAGTACGTTATCTAGTTTGTTTAGTTTGACTAGCCAGCAGACCGTTCACCTGATGGTAAGTGGTCACCGACGCCTATGGACATTAGCAACACCTGGGGTATCGCCAATGCGTTGTCGTGCCTGAGACTGAAGTTATTAAGTCTCGTGTGCCTGTAATTACCACCCCCCTTACCTTTCTTACCGAAACCATACAAGTGCACTACTGGTTCACGACGGAAATGGTGGTAGTACTTCCCCGGATGAACTCTGCACTAAGAGCTCTACTCTTAGAATAGTATTTGTATTCTCAGTGTAGTTGTTTCACGGTGTGGGACACTAAAAGTTTTTCCTTCATAGCACTACTTACGCCAGCATCAAAATTGGAATCAGCAAAAGTTTATATAAGTACAACCCTCCCATAGCAAGACTCTCTTAAAACGAGGGGGATTAAGGCAAAGTCCACGCGGGTTTAATGGCATTGGTGGACTTTACGTGACGTTGAATTTGACAGCACGGTCTTACATGTCCTTTTTCCAGAATTAAAACATCGTACACAAAGACAAAAGATCAAAAGTGAACCAGCTTTGTTAAACAACCGAATATTTTATGTAAACTTTATATAAGAGATACTGTAATGGAATGTACGTCTGGAGAGACAATCCCTTATAGGGTAGATGAGACCAGCTTCCCAATTTGTAATACGGAATTTTAAAATACTTAGCTTCCACCTGTCCGTTTTTACGGTTCAGAATGTCACTGAAAAATGAACCCAATTGCTTTATAATAAAGTTTAGCTGCATCATCACACAATTAACTATTGGATCAATAGATACACCTTATTTTAATGGAGATAAAATATGTTTTTCTTTGTTATTCTTAAACATCAAAACGGCCATCGGAGTCTGCCGCTCGATTTGTTCCACATATCCCCAACTATCTTTCCGTTGGTTACGTCGACCCCAAATAATCGTAAAGGGGATGGATACAGAGGTCTATGTCATGGCCAACTTTCCGGTTCAATCTTCGTTTGGTATTTATTTGTGTCTTAAGATTGAGGTCATATTATGACTGTCACGATTGTATTTTTGATGTTAGTCGCATAATTGTACTTAATGGTGAAAAGGTGAAGAATTACTCGTCTTAACGGGGCAATCCGTCGCTCTGGCGTTTGACTAGATTTTTGCACGGGAATAACTCACGCTAAATTAATAAAGGAGCCAAAGACTTTTTTTTTTTAGATTATGACATTGATTTTATATTGTTTCCTTATTTTTATTATTATATTATGAAATTAAAATACCTAATAATCATTTTTATAGAGATTTTATAGTAATTATGACATGTTTGTGTGTTTAAATTGTTAATTAAAATTTCGTGCCAGATCCAAATGATTACTGTACACCTATTTTGTACCATGTTTCAGACATCCTTATTATATCATTAAAAGCATTTTAAAAGGGGTTTATTTAAACCATGATAAAACGATAGTAGAATCCCCATAAACTTCTGTCATAGATATGTATAGCATGTGTCAATATTGCTAGGCACATCCGAGAAGTTCATCAAAGGGGTATTTAGATTCTATTATATTCCAGTAAATAGTTATTGTTACACAGTTTCGAAGTTTCAACTTAAAACAATACCGACGGTACTAGAATAATTATTAGTTGTTCACTTTGCAATGCTCCGGGCGCACGCAATCCTACTTTGAAACTAGAACAACAACGGCAACATAAATAAATTATGCGCTATCACCTAAAGTTACACGGAATTCCGAGCCTTCAAACGGAAATAACTTCAATACGATTTGAAATAACACATCACAAAAACCAAGCAGGCTTAGCGAGACAATGGGACTAAGTGATTCCTCGTTACAGTAAGCCTCGCGATTTGTCATAGAATTATCTTCTTTATTCCTTTGAGAATAACGCTGAAATATTTACAAAGACCCACCTGAAAACTGAGACACTCCAGACAACATCGAAAGACCGGAGTGCCGGCTGTGGGAAGGATGAATCATCCCTATGGAGCAGATTTCAGAGTCTTCGAACTGCCACATGTTGGAAAAGTTACGTCAAGCTTACAAATGTTAAACCAAGAACCACTAACTTACTATACAGTCTTCACTAGGTTAATCTGAATTAAACATTGAATGAAATCACATGAAATATAGATAAAATTGAATAGTATGATAGTTAAAACGTTTTATTTTTATTTTATGTTATAATTTATCACATGTGCAATTAAAACGATCATGTTAATTGATGTGTGTAGATATGCATAGGTCGGTGACGTGCGCACGGCGCGGCGGCTGCGGCGCGACTGGCCTAGCCATTGTATTTGTTTGGTGGAGGGGGAGGCCAGGTGGGGGTGGAGCGACGTCACCGACCCCTCGGCCTGGGCCCGCGGGAACTCATCCCAGAGATATTGATATCATTTTTGGAGTGAAATTTTTTGCACTCGTAATATCATTTTTTTAACATTTATATCTCTAAAATAGTGTTGTAGAACATAAAAAGGTTCGAATTATTCATATACACCTATTTTGTAGTAGGTATGCTATAGGTCTAAACAAATCAATAATAGTATGATTTTTATATCTATCTGAGGTAAAAGTTTCACCAGTAACCCAAGGAGACTGGCCACCAAGTAAAAGTTGCACGGAGCAAGCTGAATGAGAGCAGCTCAAAACCAGCTCTAGTGTGAGAGATCTTTACAACAGAATACATTCCTAGGCTGATTATGATAATTTTATACCTTTTACTCTTTTTTTAGTAATTGCAATTTACCTAAAAAAATAAAATAAAAATATATTTTCCCTTTTACCACCCATCATTCAATCTCATTTTATTTCTTTCTGGTAGCCCTGCTGTTTTACTTGCATTCCCTACAGATCTTATACTCTTCAAGATAATACAGTTTTATGTTCACCCTAAAAGTCAGCACTAAATATTGAGGAAAGAATGATGGAGTTATTTGACCAAGAACAGTTTCATATTTTCATTACCTGGTTTATGGAAACAGCCTAGTATATTCTTCACACATGGTTATCTGGTCTCAAACTAGACAGAGCTTGTACTATAGTAACCAGAAAACTAAAATACTGTATATATAGCTACTTCTAGAATACATATTTATATAGACACACACCCATATAGAATAAACAGACATGTTCATGCACAGGAATGTTTGTCTTGGGTGGGAATTGAAACCACAACCAGGGTCAGTCAGAGCTCTGATGCTTTTTGGTAACAAGCTAGTTGATATGGTGGTTGGGTACCCATAGGGCTAAAAAAAATATTAATCTTTGTGTATGTTTATTACAAAATTAATTTGCCTCAGTGGTCTAGTGGTATAAACCTCACCTAGAGACTGGAGGTCTTGAGTTTGTTTCCTGGGCCCAGCAAGGTTATATTAACAACTCTTTGATTTAAAACTATAACAGGATCTTGCCTTGAATGGGTTATTGGCCCCAATAAGCAAGGTGGAGTGCAAAATAGGACAGCAAAGCCTTCTTATATCCTTCCATCTTACTTGTTATTTAATGTTTACTTTACAATTGTTATCTCAATTGTTATTGTTACTTAAAGAGTTAATTATTCTACCCATGTTTTCAATCATATTTATAACAGGAATAAATAATTTTAATCAGACTTGTGATTGGTAAAACAACTAAAAACTTTTTTGTATGGGACATCAGGTGGATTATTAAGTATGCTAAAAATGTGCACAGACCTCTGGAATGAGCTTCTATCTATTGACGTATAGTAGTCATAAAAGCATGTTTTGGTCACACGGACAGAGTAGCGTTAGGGGCGTTTCTTGTAATTTTAGCACAAAGCTCTGGTGGAAATAATACAATTAACTCACCATATTCTCGAAATAGTTTCTTGTAATCTCCAAGATCATTTTGTTCCAACCACTCATCAACTTGCTCGCTCTCGTCAACAAATATCTCCGTAAAAACAACTCTAACTAAATAAATTAAAGTACAAAGAAAAACGATACTGCCAACGTACATGTAATTGTAATGCACTCTTTTAATCATAACTGATCCTTTTAGTCATAATGACATTATTTTATTGATTTTTTTAATTAATTAAATCTAAAGTAAGTCGGACGGCCCATGGATTGTTTACTTTTTCGTAGCGTAAACTGTCAAGCTGTCAGTCTCAGTTATCAAACTGTCATAGATTTCACAAATATTTAGTACGCCTTACATACAAAACAAGTTATTGCCACAGCGATAAATTGAGCATGATGACAATTTTATAATAAATTAAGTCGTTTATATAAAAGTAAAAGAGAAAAGGGTAATAATGATTTATTCTTAGTGATTTTGATACTAAGCGCCAATATACCAAACTTAAATTTGGTACAATAAGAGATCCTATATTATTACCTTTTTTATTTCGAACAATGGCGTGTCTATGTAAGTGCCATGTTTTATGCCTTATATAATTATTATAACCTACTTACAGCCGTCGCGCGTTTGACGCCATTTCGCGCCATTGTAGGTAAAAAATTATAGCCTTGTTGAAATTGAAATGGTCGATGCACTCACTATGATGAAACAGTTAGTCTACCTACCTGTGTCGTCACAGGTTAATCACTACAGTGGTCTTAGCACGATTATCTATCGTAACCGTATCGTCATGGCATCGAGTGCGCCAAAAATTTGTTATTAGTTTGTATGGAAATTGGAACATCGCGCGAAACATGACGTTCAATTTCACATAACATTGCAACTTTTGGGCGCACTCGAAACTACTACGATACGATAAATGTTCGTGCTTAGCCCTCTGGTAGCTTCAGCAACATTAAATTTGACCTTCAGCACCGTCATTTGGCCCGGGAGGTCACCCGGGCCTAAACTGAATAAAATCTTGACATACCTACAAAATTAAGCTTCCTTATGTCTTATTAAATTTCGTATCTGGCTGATATTGTGAATATTCCACATAGCCAATTTATAGTAGGTAGAGAAAATACATATAATAAATATTTATTTTAAAAATACTGTTAGTTATTCAAATGTATTGTTAGTGCATATCGTAGCGCCACCTAGTGATTAATGAAACAAACATCCATGCAACACACCACACGTATTTTTTTCAGGGAAAAAGAAAAACAACATATTTACTGATTAATAAATTTATAATCTAATTGAAAATTGATTAACTTTCATTATATCACAAGAAGTGCTCAGACATTAGTCTGTGTTTATAAATCTAGGTGTATGTGATCACAAGGGGATTAAGAACTAGGTTTGAGATTTACTTCTTAATTTTAATTTTGTCAGCCAGCGAGCAGGACAGGCCAGTGCCATCTGGTTCTACATTCAACTCCTCCACTTTGCTGTCATTGATGACCATTGAGAAGCGCTTGGAGCGGAACCCGCCGAGTGGCGGCAGATTTGTGCCGAGGTCTAGTGATTTGATGAATGTGCCACTGGGGTCAGCTAGCATACGAATCTGGAATAACATAAGATTTAATTTAATATACACATCTTATCTTACCTACCAATATTAGAAATTGTGTATCAGCGTGTGTGATTTTTTTTTTCTGAATGTACATACTAGGTTTTAACCTTCATATTGTTATAAAAAATACAAAAGAAAAAGTTAAAAGGCCAGTCCAATCAAAAATCGAATTGTAATAACAGTATTACATGAATATGAAATAAGTCTGAAGGTCAACTAAGTCAAACTCTGTCTGTTACTTACCTACTGATACAAATAGCTTATCATTATTGAGGTCTAATGTAAACATTTCAGCTAATGATTAAATCAAAGCTTGACCTTGCTAAATAATCAATGATCTGTATTATGTTATATGCTACTTTTCAACAATTAAATAAAGTAATAGGTAAGTAATTAGTAGATCAAATGCATGATTAGTATAGTATTTGTATTTGATAATATTTAGAAGCAATGTTCTAAAGTCCAAGCATGTAATTTTAATACCTAATGATGAAGTAGAGAAAAACAAAAAATATTGATGACCTGCACCCATAATCGGTGAAGCAAATGGAGGAATCAGTGACACTGGGGAAGTGTGGTACTGAAGAGAAAGAAAGAGATGTCATAAAACCACTTAAAAAATGAAATGGCAAGCTAGTGGAAAATGAAAGGAACAGATTGAGATGTGCAAAGACAATTCAACTATGATATACATATTCTTAACTAATGTGGGCTTGAAGAAGTAAATGGAAGCAAATTATGAATTCCTTGTTTACCAACATTGTTGGCAATTATTACTGCACATTCTGCAACTATTAATTAAGAATCTACATAACATTACATCACTTTGTCTCAAACTTCCTGTTTAAGTTACAATACAAACAAATATGATAGAAAGTTTGACTACAATATACTATAGTGTTGAGATCTAAAAGTCCTGTTTTGACTACTCTGAATGTCATAGAAAAATCATCTTAATTGCTTTGGAAATAAGGTTCATCTAATAATCCAATAGGTTAATTGTAGGATGATGCTTTATGAACCATCATAATCATATATGGTTAATTTTTCAACACTTTTAGCTATAAAAACAGGCCTATTTAATCTCAGCAGCATGAATATAAGACACATAAAAGAGGTAGTTATGGACAAAAAGTTTTCAAGCCAAGAAATTAAATGACAAGGAAATGAAGTCAGTAACCTTCTTAAAATAATTAAACCACAGAAAATGTATTGTTACTTGTAAATCAAGGTTAAATGTCAGTAACTGCCTTTCCATAAAGATTAAGGAACTACCTTATTTCATTTTCATTAATTATTCAAGGACATACAGGTTAACTCACAATAACCTAAAAATAAGTATCCATGGAAGCATCCATTTTACCATGGAACAGCATTAAAAGTATAATAATGTACAGATATGGCAGTTATAAATAATGAAACAAAATACTAAATTTGTAGTTGTCACTCCCACATCAAGCACATTAAAACAAAAGGTCCATTATTCCAATGAGGTCACTAAACCTCAATAAAACTTATCATGCAAGATAGGACTATCACATTTAACTACAGCAGACAAGCCTTGTTAATAATATTCTTGTATTAGAATAGCAGTTTCTAGAAGCATTTACCTTTCCTTTAGTGTTATGCTGTGCTCCCCATGCAGCCATCACGTAGGGATCGTTAACAGAAACACACACGATCTCCGCAACACCCTCCGACTTCATTTTATCGGCATTCTGCACGTAGCCCGGCAAATGAGTCTTTGAACAACCAGGAGTAAAAGCTCCGGGTACTGCAAACAGCACAACTTTCTTCCCCGCCGTCAAATCGCAAATATTCACTTTATTCGCTGGAGAATCTTCAAACAAATCAGCCACCGGTAACTTGTCCCCAACCTGTCAATTAACAACACAAATAAGCCGGCAGTTATGTAATGTATTAGGATTTACTAGTAAAAACTTACTTTAATCTGTGCCATGGCTAATTTCGTTGTATGGAACGCTCGCGCGGACGACTGCTTCGAGAATGCAGCAATACTACGAACAGTCGACGACCTCGTGAGAAACATTTGTAGTTGGTTAAGTTATGTATTTTTTATTATCTAGGTACCTACTTAGGTATCGATCCTTCAGTCAACCAACAAATCCCCAATCCTCATTTGCCGACCTTGTGAAGAAAAAGTTCTGTCAACTGTCAGTTTGATTGATGATCTGACTGACAAAAACTAAAACGTTAAAAAATATAAATAAAATATAAGTTATAATAAATGTATAATTTAAAGAGCAATACGACTACCTCTTATGAATATAAAATCTTACACATGATAATATCACAATTTATCAATTAAGAAATTACCTCTTATTAACATATTAGGATTATCGAGTAATTTTTGCACGAAATTTTGTCTTTGGTTTACTATTCGTTGACAATTTGTTGAGTATTACTAGCCCATAAATTTTCCATATATTTATGATAATATAGCCAGCATATATTAAATAGTTCAAATAACACTTTCTAGTTATTTAATTGGGTAATAAAGTTCAGTAATCTGTATTTCATGTAAACAAAATTAAACTAAAAATTGCATAGAATAGGAAATTCTGCTTTTGTAATCCTATCCACTAGTATTCACTGAATTAATTATCTTTTGGTGAATCACAAATAAAGTAAGTTGTCATAAATGAGCTGGCAGCACAAATTTGTTATTTATGGTTTGATTTTAATGAAGCATTTCGTTCGAGCTTGTTTGTGAAATAATTTCATTTTTTAGGTCGTATTCCACGTTTATAGATATGTTAGTGCATCATACAAGTGTTCCAAAAGAGTGGCGTTGAGACCGGTTTGATTATATATGCTAGAACATCATGGAGACTCCATCAATGGATACTGTTTACCAGGCGATCAGTGCTTTGTACGATAACCCCAATGTTAATGAAAAGGAAAAAGCTTCGATATGGCTGGCAGACGTGCAGAAATCTGTGAGTTAAACCAATGTGAACATTTTATGTCGCACTTAAAATAATAAAACACCATTCGACTCGAACATTACATCCAACTGATCTAACACAACACTCTACATTTTGTTTCATTATTTCAGATACATTCATGGAAGATAGCAGACTCGCTTCTGCAGCAGAAGAAAGATGTTCATTCGTGCTATTTCGCGGCCCAAACTATGAGATCTAAAGTGCAACATAACCTATCTGAATTACCTCCTGAAGCCACAGTGTCATTACGGGACTCTTTGGTCGCACACCTTGAAGGTGCTTCGCCGGACACCACATCGGCAATCCTGACACAACTGTCCCTAGCATTAGCTGACTTAGCTCTGCAAATGCCCACCTGGCAAAATTGCATTAGTGACCTAATTAAATCATTCTCAAACAAAAATGACTATGCCCTACTAGAAATATTGACTGTACTACCTCAAGAAGTCGACTCATCAAATCTAAAACTTGGTGAGAACAGACGTGAGGACATAAAGACAGAATTACGGTCGAACTCCCACATAGTCACCATATTTCTTAAGGAAAGCATAAGTAGCTCACAAAATTCTCATGTTGCGTTAAAAATAATCAGATGTATGACGTCATGGATACAGGTCCGGGCTATCAACATACAGGAAGTGCCACAGAATGAGGTGATAGGTTTCTGTTTGCAGATTTTAAGAGATCACAATTCTATTAATACACTACATGATGCTGCAGCAGATTGTATTTGTGCATTATTGCAATGTATAGTGGGTAACAATAATAATGACAATGTTGAGGAACTATTATTTGATAGTATAGCCGCCTTAGAAGAGAGCTACCATCTGGCGGTGGCTCATGAGGAGGAAGAGAAAGCAGCTAATTATGCAAGAGTGTTCACAGAATTAGCTGAGACATTTTTAGGGAAAATAATTGTATCTACTGAAAGTGGGGAATCACATTTTGCCATGAGATCTTTGGAATTAGCGTTGGTGTGTGTTGGATACCATGACTATGAGGTATGTACAGCTGTGCAACTAATCATTATAATGTGATGGTTTGTATGTTTGTGAACATGAAGATTAACAGCTATTTTATCATAACTAATATTATGTAAAGGAAAAGTTTGTTAATTTGGGTATTGACTCATCCTATTTTAGAAATTATTTAACTGATACTCTATCAGTTATATTATTCTTGAGTGATATAGGCTAAGTTTACCCTGGAAACAATAAACATGGATACAATCATGGGGTAATTAGTAAATAATAATAATAGTCTGTTAGGTTACCACTCAATCCTACGGGGAACCCAACCTATGGGAATAGGGGAAAACCTAGTCATTCCATTAATTGTCAAAGTTAATTGCTACATGTGTAATACAGACCAATCAAGCTTTTCTGAAAACATATTAGTAGTTATAGAATTAATGGTGTTAAAATCTCATAGTTCCAGTTTAAGAGCTATAAGTGTTATAGAAAAATTAAGCCTATGGCATTATCATAAGGTCCATCATCATCATTATACAATTAACCAGTTAATCTTTAAACAAACCTTATCTCTGAAGCAATAACAGTGTTTTTTCTACAACAATGTTAGCTGTCAAAATTCTTGTTGATTCTTTGTGCTTAGATGTAATGTGTCCAATCAAAGTGAATAAAAAGGTACCTATGCATATAATAATAAAGATTATAGTTATTAATTAAGATGACCAAATGAGTAAATCATGATATACCTAAATAAATGGTAACTGGTTATGGAGATATGTTCACCAATTAGTGTTCCAATTCTTTTAGACTGAGACACAATTGGAGCACTATTATAAAAGCATTTGCTTCTTAGGATCTTTCCATTGTCATTTGGGATAATTCAAACTAACATTTAAAATTTGTATTTGTTTGTCATGAAATGAAATTTTAAAAGCATTTCTGAATATTGAGATCTTTCCATTGTCATTTGGGATAATTCAAACTAACATTTAAAATTTGTATTTGTTTGTCATGAAATGAAATTTTAAAAGCATTTCTGAATAGTATCTCAAAAACAGGTTTGAATTGTTGGTTTAGGTGAGAAAAGCTATCATCGGCTATCATTCTGCTCAAAAACAAAGTTGAGACTATTTCAATTTTATCTTGTCTCACTAATAATATTTGCTTTTGATTGTTTTGGTAAGGAAATATATAAAATATGAGTGACTTAATAAAAAATACAAACTAACCCTAAAAGACCCTGCACGCAGCACCTGTTCGCAACCTGTGTATTAATCAAAGCACAAACTATAATTCTTTTGTTTTTAACCTCTAAGATTACAGCTTTGTCTCTATCTATTATTTTATTTATTTACTCACATGCAAATTGCATGTTTATATAGGTGGCTGTAAACCATAAGAACTTAAAACTATTATTCATTCTATTGTAAATTAAATATACAGTTTATGCATTTTATTGGCTCTGCTTAATTTATTATCAAATGGCTGTGTGTAAAGAATGTTCCAGGACCTTTATTTATTACTAGCTTTACCGCGCGCTTACACCCAAGTTCCTGGGATAAAAAGTCTAATCTAGCCTATATCCCTCTCCATAACACAGCCTATGTATGTGTCAAATTTCAGCAAGATTGGTTCATTTGTTTGGTAGTTACAGTATAACAAATAAACAAACTCACTTTTGCATTTATCATATATTGTTATAATGTGTATGTTCACTTTCCAGGTGGCAGAAATTACCTTCAACTTATGGTACAGACTCTCTGAAGAGGTTTACCAGAGGGACTATCAACTCTTGACAGATGCGTTCAAGCCTCACATAGAGAGGTTGATAGAGGCTCTCGCAAGACACTGCCAGTGTGAACCTGACCACTCAGGCCTGCCGGATGAAGGAGATGAGTTTCATGTGAGTACCTGGATGTCTTTACCTTGTTATTATACTCTGTAAGGGATATAATGGCTACAACAAATTTCCTTTTAGTTTTATATCCACATCATTATAAAAGGTTTTTGTTTGACCACATTCTCAGTATGGTGATTAATGACAGAAGGTGGTAATATTATTCAAAGCATAGAAGGTATGTCTCACAATCGCGTGGCTCAACCAGAAAGAAAACATTAAATTAAATGAGCTGAAATTTTTAAACTTTTTAGCGAGGCCCCCTCAGGCACGAGGCTGTACGCCGCCACTGTTGAGAGGTAACTTCAGCTTCTTTTCCATTCAGAAGCTTAACTTAATTAATGACTTTGGCTATGACTTTGAACATAGTTAAAACTGTTAACACTTTCAGGATTTCCGTTCGAAAGTGATGGGCTTGATCAAGGATGTGGTCTTCATCGTGGGTTCGAGCTCAGTGTTCAGACAGATGTTCGCCACCTTGCACGGTGATAACTCTTGGGAGAAGACGGAGGCTGCACTCTTTGTTATGCAGTCCGTTGCTAAGAATATATTGCCGTGAGTAATATCAATGGACTGCATATTTAAAAAAAAAAATTCTTACATTTGAATCTATTTATGTGTTATAGGGTTCGAATGAAACGAAGAACAAGGTAATACTTTATTTTTGAACGAAATGAAACGCAAACTGTTGTTAAAAAATGTTCATAAAGTAATTCTATTAATTCATTTAAAAACGACTGGACACTTGGACAAGTGCCGAAAATTTTAAAGTGAAGTGTGCAACGAGTTTATTCGTAGTAAAGTCTGATCTAAAACTTATGACAAGGTAGCTATATCTTTGTAGATAGATACGTCTGGAAACAGCTGCACAAGTAGTCTGTATCAGGGATGTTATGGGGCTCTACAATTAAACTACCGGATATCCGAAATTGATTAAAAAGTTACGAATAATTTTGCAAGTGGGTGGAAAGGGAAATATATAATTTATTTTAAAAGGTTTATGTTTTGATGTGAAACATCTATAGCCGCACGTAAAACCGATTTCTGGCTATATGATGAGTTGTCAAAATTTTAATATTTTATTTTAGTGTAATAAATGTTTATTAAATAAACAGTTACTATTTTTGTGGAATAAAAGCGTAATATATTTTTTTTACATTATGCCATTATTTAGTTCTATGGAGGAGCGACGTATGATACTCCTCCTTTTCAATGGAAAGACGCCAAGCTGCCGCAGATCATGCATGGGGACCGCGGTCCAACTGTTGATGTTGGATGCTTGTATATATGTCGAATCCTGAGAGAATCTCGATATAGCGATGTAGGCTTCTCGCGTGTTGCGTGGTGCGGGCGGTCAAGGATTGTATGCATGTTCATAGATGTCACCACAGTTCCTATCGTAATCTGTTATTTTATACATATTACTTGTACAAAATAATTTTGATGTTTCACATCTGCCAGGCGTCCCGTGACGGCTCACATTTTTTTGTATATATACGGGCTGGCTCGGTACTCGGCGACCCCGACCGCCATGCCGCAGGTCATGGGTTCGATTATTATTATCCAAGATATATGTATAACTCATCCGGGACAATCGTTTGGGCATAAACATGTTTGTTTGTTCCGTGTCTGGAATAAATGGCTATCCAAGTATCTATTTAGAAAAAGAAAGTAGTATATCAGTTGTGTGGTTTTAATGTAAGTGGAAACCTCGATGTGTGCAACATGGAATATGTTGCAGGGAGGAGTACGAGTACGTGCCGAAGGTGGTGGAGGCGATCCTGTCGATGCCGGCCAGCACGCACAGCGCGGTGCGCAAGACGTGCGTGCTGCTGCTGGGCGAGCTGTGCGACTGGATCGAGCGCCACCCCGAGTGCCTGGAGCCGTGCCTGCGCCTGCTCATCACGCTGCTGCACGACCCCGCGCTGGCCAACGCGGCCGCCACCGCGCTGCAGGTACCGAGACCACGACACGCACGTTATATTGTAGTCGGTGCCGAGCCAAATAAGCTTAAGTGGTCCTGCCGATGACAGGTTTTTAAGTTGCACATTACGATTTCTGTAGTGATTTCTTTAGGATTATTTTAATAAACAAATAGGTGTTAGTACATATGTATATATTATTATTTTTGGGCTTGACACTGACTTCAGAGATCAGTAATTACCTAGGTATTGAATTAAACTTAAAGTCGG
The DNA here is from genome assembly GCA_907165245.1 of Habrosyne pyritoides. Taxonomy (NCBI): domain Eukaryota; kingdom Metazoa; phylum Arthropoda; class Insecta; order Lepidoptera; family Drepanidae; genus Habrosyne; species Habrosyne pyritoides. The sequence goes on along the minus strand of OU015594.1, from coordinate 608,572 downwards.
TTAAAATTATTAATACTACTAGTTTCTAGCACTCACTCTGTTGTCTCCAGAGAAATCAATTATCGATATCAACAAGTCTCTATTCAACTCTCGAACAAGAAATCCTAACCGTTAAAGAGTTGTACCATCCTTCATTAGCTCAGCGTCATGAGATGATGACATGCGCAAATGTCTCAATAGCTTTAGAAAATATATGAAAAACGTTGTTAAAAGATAACTGCTACAGTTTTAAATAAAGTATTAGATCTTTCCCCAACACTACTTTGTACTACACTATTTTAAAAGTAACATTAGAAGGTGGCGTGTTTAGTCTGGATTCCAAAACAGTACACTTTTTTTCCTGAATTAAGAAATAGCAATTAGTAAGTGTTATACCATTTTGGAATCCAGAATAAACGCCCCATCTTTTAAAGTTACTTGCCAAAATAGTGTAGTACATTTTTTTACAGTACAGTCAGTAAATGTTGGGTGATGTAATTATTTTTAATTCAATGTTGGGCAAATATCTAATATTTTATTTAAAACTGAGGCAGCTAATGAAAAGTTAATACTTGTATACACAGGACTCGAAGGATCATCAGAGGATGGCACTTTTTGAGATATATTTTTGAATCCTTGTAATTTGAAAAGTACATGACCAAGATTTCTTTTATATTTGTTTAATAACTGTCACGACTTGGCCTACTGCTCGTTTTCGGCTCGACGTTGATTCTGGGACACGCTGTATATACACATTACAAATAAAAAGTGTAGTAACATAACCGGCGATGGGCCCCCGTGTGCCCGCAGAGCATCTGCCAGTCGTGCCGCGCGCAGGTGTGGCGCCACGCGGCCGCGCTGCTGGAGGCCGCGCGCGCCGCCGACGAGCTGGCGCTGCCGCCCAACACCGCCGCCACGCTGCTGCGCGCGCTCGCCGCCTCCATCGGCCGCCTGCCGCCCGACCAGGCAAGCGCACCTTCCTCTCTACCTCTCTACCTCTCTACCTGTAACCTGCCGTGAAGCAGTAATGTGCACCAACTTCACGTCTCAGGGTCGACGATGCATTAACGATGCCCCCATACCATCAGGTTGACCATCTGCTTATTGGAACGAAGTTCCTGATCGCGCGTTGCGAAAGGGGGCTAGACGGAAAAAATTAAGACCAAAAGTTGTAACGACACTTTTTGCTATTTATTATTGCCAAGACTTATACTAACTATAACACTTCACACTATTTTCAATAAGTTCCTTTTTACGAATTAACGGACTAACTGACTGGCGGACTGATGAACTGGTGGACTGACGGAGTGACGGACTGACTGACTGGCGGACTGACGCACTGACGGACTGACTGACTGGCGGACTGACGAAATGACGGACAGCCAGACTGACGGACTGATGGACTGACGAACTGCTGGACTGACGGACTGACTGATGAACTGACGGACTGCCCAAGGCAACTGCAAAAGGCCCAAGCTGGTATCCAGGAGCCCCCGCCCACAGATGGCAGCAGTACTCCATATGGGGCCGGAATTGCGACTTAAATAGTTGCAGTCTTTGCCCCGATGTGAAGTACCGCCTGGCTCTGTTGAGCAGACCTAGCTTTTATAGATGCCAGCTTAACCTTGTCTTCCAAGTGACTACGGAGCTGAACGCCGTCAGAAATATCAACGCCAAGGATTCCGATCCTCTTCGTGATGTTGAGGGACGTGTTCTGGAATTGTGGAGCCACAGCAATGGGGGCACAGAGTGCACGTGGGCAATTTTCCACGAAGACGGGACTTGTCCTTTGGAGTAGAAAAGCGCGAAAGGGCGCGTGAGCACAGGACACAATTCAGGAGCACACCGCTTCAGAACCACTGCCGGTATACCGTCTGGCCCACTCGACTTACTGACGTCCAGAGAGAGCAGCTCAGCTGTCACACCGCCTATGTGGAATAAAAAATGCTGGTTCTGGCATCATATAAAAATGAGAAAATGTAGTTTTCTTATAATTGCCAAAGCTGTTATTTTAACATTTTCACAGTCATTCAAATATAATTTTTGTATAGATAACCTCTCGTTCCCCCACAGCTGTCGGTAGCCATGCGCGAAGCGACATCGGTCCAACTGATCGGTCTATCAGAGCTGGTGAAGTCTGACAAGGAATTAAAGAAGGGCACAAGCTCAGACCCGGTGGTGTGGCTGGACCGCATCTCGGCGCTGTTCCGCGATGTGGAGGTGCCGGCGACCACGGCGGCCGCCAGCCACCCGTGCCTGCCCGCGCTCAGCGACGCCTGGCCGGTGCTGCACGATGTTATGGACAAGTATGGACTTTAAATTACAATTCTAATAGGGTTGGTAATTTTTATTTCTAGGTATAACTAGGTTATTATATATGTTGGTCAGGTTATTTTGTGTGCTTATTTATTGTTTAATTATTTACTTAAACTTTTTTAAATTGAATTTTTTTTCTTTTTTATTTAATTTGCTGGACTTATGCGTGCCAAATTTCATTTAAATCCGTTTAAGTAATTTTTATGTGTATGTATCACAAATAAATGCTACTGTTACAAAAAAGGGAACATAAAAGAAAATCGATCGACAATTTTCTCAACTAGCTGTCCCGGTTTCACTTACCTTCCTGAGGGATGTTACATATTCCCAGGATGCAAAGTATCCTATGTAATCAACTATTTATTTGGCAAGTTTCATCTAAATCCGTTTAGTAGTTTTTGAGTCAAAAGGTAACTAACATCCATCTTGTATCATCATCCGTATTTTAGTTTTAGCAGGATTCAAATACATTTTATAAAGTCCCAAATATTAGACATCATACTTTTTTTCATGTTCCCTTATTTGTGCCGGTATGTATCTATCCTTAAGTTTCGTTTTCACTTGTGTCAACTGGTGGAATGATCTGTGGTTAACTCGTCCCTTACCTGGTCAAGGTCAGGTGACCAGAGGCCTAAGCACGAACATCTATTAACGGCGTTACGCGATGATAAATTTCCCATTGCATTTGTTTTTGGCGCACTCGATACGATAGCGATACACATAAGAAAAATGTTCGTGCTTAGGGCAGTTATCTGCCAGTTACTTTCATGATACCTAAATTGCAAGGCAGTTTAATTGACCTCTTTAAATTAACTAAACTAGGCTATGCTAGCGATTTGACTTGGCCGCTCATGAATATATAATAATAAGTAAATAAATACTCTGGGACATTCTTCACACACGATTATCTGAAAACAAATTCAGAGGTTGTACTATGGCAACCAGGTAACTAATATACTACTTTTTAAATATATATGTGTATAAGCCCATAAATGTTTGTCCTGGGTCAGAATCGAACCCACAACCTGCAACGTGATAATCAGGGTACCTAACCACCACGCTAACTGGCCAATAAAGTTTCTAATTATGTTTGAAGCAAATATTTCAGGTTAGTCGCCACCAGTCGTTACTAGTGTATGCTTCATAACCCATCAGCCGAAAACGAGCAATAGGCGAAGTCGTGATAGTTATTTGAAAAATAATCTTGGTCATGTACTTTTCAAATTATTTTCAAAAATAAATTATAAAAGTTTTTTTTTTCTGTGAATGAACCATAATAACCCTTCTGTAAATTACAGTTAAAAGTTAAAACATAAATACCTTAGTTTTATATCAAATATTAGTTTTTTGCCCAACGTTGATTTCAAAATAACTACATAACCAATCTTTAGCCGACTGTACTGTAAAAAAGATGTACTACACTATTTTGGCAAGTAACTTCAACGGATGGCGTGGTTAGTCTGGATTTCAAAACGGTATCTTCATCATTTTAAAAGAGATGTAGTGCATTACAGCTGAAGGCAAACAGTTCGAGAATTAGTTTTAAAAGTTCGTAAATTTACTTTAATAAAAATCATAACTAAATAAATCAACGACTGAATTTTATTTCAAATGCACATAAAACATTTTTTTTTCTCAATCAAGAATTGGCAACTAGTAAGTGTCGTATCATTTTGAAATTCAGACTAAACGCGCCACCCGTTGAAGTCACATGCCAAAATAGTGTAGTATATTATTTTACAGGTAAAGTGGGGCTATGTCATTATTTTGTATTAAATCTAGGGCAAGAATCTAATATTTTATTAAAAACTGGGCAGGTACGTTGTAACTTTTAACTGTAATTTACAAAAAAACTGACGAAAATTTAATACTCGTCCTCGCGGGACTGTAAAGATCATCACGGGGTGTAAATTTTTGGGATTTTTTTTTTTAAATATTTTCCGATTTAAGTCGTCTCGACATTTTTAAAATGACTAGCCAGATACATACACACAGCGTCCCCTACCGAGTAGAGTCTGTCGAGGAGCGTAGGTCGGAATCGAATAAGATCCCCCCCCTCCCGGCAGGTTCGGCGCGGACGGGCGCGTGATGGAGCGCGTGTGCCGCACGCTGCGCTTCGCCGTGCGCTGCTGCGGCGCCGGCGCCGCGCCGCTGCTGGCCGCGCTGGGCGCCGCGCTGCGCCGCCTGTACCTGGCGCACGCGCCCTCGTGCGTGCTGTACCTGGCCGGCGTGCTGCTGGACGAGCTGGCGCCCGACCCGCACTGCCGCCCGCACCTCGTCCTGCTGCTGCAGCACCTGCTCCCGCGCGCCTTCCTGTTGCTGCACCAGCCGCACGCGCTCAAGCAGAACCCCGACACCGTCGACGACCTCTTCCGGCTCTGCATCAGGTCAGATTAGCGACGTTGCTCGTGCCCGGCCGCTAACATTTATTTAAAACCGAATATCATTCGAGTAAATCGACCTTACCTTATAGTTAAGAAATTATACTATACGTATAAAAGATCTATTTTGACAGCTAAGAGTGTCGTACAAAAATCATCTTTATTGCTTTTCTTATAAGGCAGCGAGTAATTTGGAATAAATGGAAGCAGCGATGGAACAATAAATGGGAATGAAAAAAAAGATAGTATAAGTAGCAAAATACAGTATCATTATGATTTACCATACGATGACGTAAAATACATTGAAATAATGAACCTTTTCGTGACTCCCTGAGGTTAGTTTTTGTTTAACACTATGAGATCTCGACATGTAGTGTAATGTATAGTGATATAACTCCCGCAGATACCTGCAGCGCATCCCGCTGGAGTTCCTGTCGTCGGGCGCGGTGGGCGCGGTGCTGCAGTGCGCCACGCTGGCCTCCAGCCTGGACCACCGCGAGGCCAACTCCTCCGTCATGAAGTTCCTCTACGACTTCGTGCGCGTCGCCAACACCACCAGGCCGGACAAACAGGAGATCAGAGGTACTTCCCGTCTCCGTGTTCCCCGTGTTCGAGGTGTCCTTCGTTTTGAAATGACACCTTCCGCTCCGTTGTGATTTGAAACTAGATGAAACGAAAATGCGACACTAAAAAGAGACAAACATATACATCAATCTATAGGATTTAACCTGCGAGGGAGTAAGATTGATAGTTTTCTGAAGGATTCACTTGTACCGTGAGTGAAATGCATATAGGCAGTAGGTGAATTATAACGGTGTGCTTACCCCCTTCGCCTATTAAACCTATTAGAAAGAAAATGACTCATGTGTAGCTATCGAAACGACCCCGTAATGTGCTTGGTGACAGATTTTCATTTTGAAGGTATAGTCAGCAAGACGAGTACTTAAATTCATTGTAGGATGATATTACCATTTTTATTACTTACTGGTTGGTTACCTTATTTGCAGCGGTTTCACCCGTTTTCAGGATTTAAAAAATCAATTATCGCGAGCCCCTATGTACCCAATTTCATGACAATACGTTGTAATATGGAGCGAATTGGTAAGTAACTATAATATAAGGTTGGGGAAAAAGTCTTTTCGCATTATAGTATTAAATTTTAAAGAACATAATTCCAAATTCAAATTAGGAAAATGTGTGATTTGCATTTGTTTTTAGTACCGCCAAGATGAGTGAATCTAATGAAGAAATTCGATACATTTTAAAATGTTAGTACAAAAAAGGTAAAAATGCAACGCAAGCCGCGAAAAAAATTTGCGATGTTTATGGACCTAGTGCAGTGTCTGTGAGAGTAGCACAAATTTGTTTTAACCTTTTTCAATCCGGAAATTTTGATGTCAAAGATGCACGTCGCTCTGGTCGCCCTTTTACGGATAAAATGGATGCCATTTTTGAAAAAGTGGAGCAAGATCGGCATATCAGTAGTTACGACGTAGCTGAAGAACTGGGAATTGACCACAAAACAGTTTTGGCGCATTTGAAAAAAACTGGGTACACAAAAAAGCTAGATATTTGGGTACCTCACGAGCTCACTGAAAGAAACCTAATGAACCGTGTACTCATTTGAGATTCTTTATTACGACGTCATGAAACCGAACCATTTTTGAAGAAGCTGATAACTGGTGATGAAAAGTAGATCACGTACGACAAGAACGTGCGAAAAAGGTCAAAGGCCGGTCAGGCTTCACAGACTGTGGCGAAACCCGGGTTAACTCGCAACAAGGTGATGCTGTTTGTGTGGTGGGATTGAAAGGGCATTATTTATTATGAGCTGTTACCACCAGGCAGGGCCATCGATTCTGAACTCTACTGCGAACAACTGATGAGATTAAAACAAGAAGTTCAGATGAAGCGGCCGGAATTAATCAACAGAAGGGGTGGGGTTTTTCATCATGATACCGCTAGACCTCACACATCTTTAGCCACTCAATAAAATTAAGATAGTTTGGCTGGGAGGTATTAATGCATCCCCCGTATAGTCCTGACCTTGCACCTTCAGATTTCCACCTGTTTCGGTCTCTTCAGAATTCTTTAGGCAGTTTCAGGTTAACATCACGAGATTTTCCAAAACCACTTGTCGCGGTATTTTGATCAGTACCTCTACCATGAGTTGCTATCGAAACTTACTTTAGTCACTAGCGAGTAAACTACTATCGATACAGTATTTCTCGAGAGCAACTGTCAAATTCGTGACTCATGGTACCGAATTTCTATGGCAAAGGCTAAAAAACGTTACTCACTAGTGTTTAGTGCATAAGGTATTGCATGGTCATCAGTTCGGTTTCACGAAGGGAAGATCTACATCCGATGCGGCAGCAACATTGCTGAGGCACATTTATGGCGCATGGGAGGATTCACAGGATGCGATTGGCATTTTTTGTGATCTGTCCAAGGCATTCGATTGCGTTGACCACCGTACGCTACTACTAAAACTTGACTTATACGGAATTCGTGGAACTGCTCATGATCTTGTTTTATCTTATTTATCAAATCGCCAGCAAAAGGTAGGGATTACCGGCACAACATCCAAGGGCTCTTTAGTCGAAATGGGGGTACCCCAGGGTTCAATTTTAGGTCCATTTTTGTTTTTAGTATATATAAATGATTTGCCATCATTAATTTTTAAAGTTAATAGAAAAGACAAAGATCTAACTAAAGTTAATCATACTATGTCAATTGTCTGTGGGTGGTTTGCTACAAATAATCTATTACTAAATTCAAAGAAAACTAAATGCTTAAGGTTTTCTTTACCAAATGTAGCACAAGTAGATAGCCAAATAATAATAGATGGGAGCCATATTGATCTTGTAAATAAAACGGTATTTTTGGGTCTTACATTAGACAATAAATTGCAATGGGCACCTCAGGTTGATACTCTAGCTGCTAAATTAAGTTCGGCTGCTTTTGCTGTTAGGAAAATTAAACAATTGACGAATGTTGAGACGGCCAAATTAGTTTATTTTGCATATTTTCATAGCCTCTTGTCCTATGGTATTTTGTTTTGGGGAGCAGCAGCGGATATAGAATCAATATTTATTATACAAAAAAGAGCAATTCGTGCAATTTACAGTATGGGTCCCCGTGAATCATTAAGAGATTTATTTAGGGAAATAAATATAATGACATTACCTTCACTATATATTTATGAAAATATAATGTTTATACGTAGAAACATAGGAATGTTTGAGGCAAAATTAGATATTCATAGTATAAATACAAGACAAAGGGAGAAGTTAGTTGTTCCATACTTTAGACTAACTAAAGTTAACAAGTCATTTCTTGGTAATTGTGTTCGATTTTATAATAAGATACCGCTTTCAATAACCAAAATGTCTGATCATAAATTTAAAAATTATATTAGGAAAGTTTTGAAAGAAAAAGCGTATTACAAGGTAGTTCATTATATTGAAGATAAAAATGTATGGAAATAGCTGCTCTCTGCACAGTGCACCTCTAAATCTCTTGTTTAAGTTGTAAGTACCTAATTATTGTTATTTTCTATTTTGTAGTCTTGTCATATTTTTTTTGTTTTGTTTTTATTAATGTTACCTATAATAAGTATCTTGTAATTGTTAAATATAAAATTATGTAAAATTGAAATTATAAAATAGCCAAAAAGTCAGAATAGATAAAAATTTATATAACAAATAAAAAAAAATGTAACCTTGCTGAGTTTCTTGCCGGTTCTTCTCAGTTGAAGGCTGACTTCCGAACCGGTTGTAGCTTCAGTAACTTTAAATTTGACCTTCATAAGTGCCCTCCGAAGGCCTAAACTGAATAAATGGTTTTGAATTTTGAATTTTTTGAATTTTTTACATTTCCATAGACTTTTTACCTATCGACTCGTACTATCCATTTTAGTTCTTTAGGTGACCGCTAGTGGCACTGTACACATTTGCCATAGAAATATTTTACGCCGTCGCTAGCGAGTGCGTACATTAAAAACTCATGGTAAAGGCACAGAAGTCCCAAAATTTCTATAGCAATGGGATCATGTCCCTACCTACAAGATGGCAAAAAGTTATCGAATAAAATGGTACCTACATACTTTAGTTAAATGTAAATAAACTATATTCAAATATGTTTTGAATTTTCTTAAAAAATGCGAAGAAACTTTTTCCCCAATCTATTATGTATATAATATTAGTGTGGAATTTCTCCGTACCTTATTTTCATCCAAATCCGTTTAGTAGTTTTTGTGCGAATGATTAACAAACATCTACACATATATCCTTACAAACTTTCGCATTTTTTGAATGTACCAGCTGTCCGCCGCAGTTCCACCTGCGTAACCGAGGTATGCTACAATTCCGAGATAAAAGGATATGTTATTCCGGGGTTTCCTCCAAGGCCAAGTTTCCTCAAAATCCGTCCGGTAGTTTTTTCGTGAAAGAGTAACAAACATCCATACATCCATCCTCGCAAACATTCGCATTTGTAATATGAGTTATGATGGCGGTTAGCGCTAGCGACGGCGGCGCTGGCGACGCACGGCGAGGCGCTGACGTACGCGCTGCTGGAGTCCAGCGTGCTGCACCTGCACTCCTACATGCTGGCCGAGGTGGGCGAGCTGCTGCTGGAGCTGCTGGTGTGGCAGAAGGCGGCCTCGGTGGACTGGCTGCACTCCTCGCTGCAGAAGCTGCCGCGCGACCGCGCCGCCGTCGCCACCGACCAGCAGTGCTGGCAGTTCCATCAGTACGCCATGAGGTCTGGTTATTACTTTACATTATTTTTAATTTAAATACCAAAATTATTTCTCGTGAGTCCTATGTGCCGTTGGTGGTACGTTACTACAAAATCTAGTAGTTACTACTTTAACCTTAATATTTTATTCAAATCTCTAATTAGTATAAAACAAAGTCACTATTTCTGTGTCTCTGTTTGTGCGCCTAGTTATTTTAAGCCATGCGATAGATTGAGATGCTGTTTTCATTATCAATTACATAATTTCTTCCGCAAGGTTAATGTGTGTAATATAATTATACTATCCTTCTCTGACGAAGCCGAACGCTAGAATTTTATGCGATAACTTTTTTTTTATGTTCTCAGGGCAGAAAAACCAAGAGAAGCAACCAAGTTACTACGCGATTTCGCTAAACTATACCGATAAAACGACAAACAAGTCTTATTACAAGATATATAATGACGATTTTGCCCTAAACACAGTCACTGATACATGTACATTCGTTGTTGTGCATAGAAATAATAAAACTGATGAATATTTCATATTTAACTTCAATACGCCATTTATACGTTTTTATACCATCTGTTTAATGTCTTCCAAATTTTATGAACTTTTTTATTTACAAGTGAAGTGATTCTGAGATGTATCTTTGAAATATAAGTTGCTCATTTAATCTGTTAAGTGTAATGTAGTATATGTTAAAATGTACTAGAATAAGTAGACCCCCTAAAAGCATATATTATTGATATGGTATGTAAGTACAAACAAACATTTCGAAATTTTCTCTACTCAACAATCTTCCAATTTATTTATAACTTATTATGTGTATCAGTGGCTTTCTAGACATTGTAGAATTGCTAAGACTGAACGACGCTTAACAACTGAGCTTTTCTATCACGATCTACGTCGAAAAGAAAATTATTTAAATTATATCATATTCGAAAACATTAAATACTAAATGTTATCTGCAAATCGTACATTAGGTACAAGGCTACCCAAAAATAAAAAAAAGCAAAGAACTTAGTGAGATCTCTATGAAATCAGTAAAAGCAATCTTATGTGTATGGTATATTTAATTAAAAATTAAATTAATGTTGTTTATATCACATTTCACTAATGTTTTTGGTGTACAGGCATTGTCTATGGGTATAAACGGCAACAATTGCATTTTTAACTTTTTTTCGTGTTAAGCTTATGTAAACTTATCAAACAAAATATTAGATGGATATGTAACAATAACAGAACAATTTTCTTAGGCCCTTAAATCTTTCACTAACGTGTAAATGAAAATCAAGGGATAAAGTCGATTTTCTAAAATCGCACTCAAAAGCAACACTTGAGTTAGGTAAGTATGGACACTTTCTATGGATAAAATATATTTTGTTATATTATACGCACTTTTTATTTGAAATGTGATAAAAGTATGCATTGAATTGTAAATATTTATTATAAATGTTTACTTTTAAATTGGTTTTTTTATTTTAACAATCTTCGGTTTCTATAAATGAAATACTGATAAAATATCACCTTAGTTTATAAAATTTTAATTAATATTATAAATAATGACTTTCTATAATTTCTTCTTATTTTTAGGACTGGACAATGTAACAAAGTTGACCCTCCTTGGGGCCTTTGGACTTGGCACAGCCACTGCCGCCGGTTCTTTTACATCAGTCACTTTAGCCTGCTTCATGAAATTACTGTCTTCAAGCTTAGGACCTACGGTGCTTTTTGACGCGTCTTGTTTGGGCGATATTTTAGTGTCGGCTGATTTCGGCGACTGATTCGTCTCACTTTCATCATATACAAGTTTCATATCTTCACTGTCTTCTATGACCATAATGTCTGACTTATCAATATCCATTGATTCACATTTCGATTTCATCATTTCACTGTTACTATTATCCGACCAAGAAGGCATGGCTGCATCTTCCAAAACATCAATTTTTATCGGCGTCTTTTGTTGTATTTCGTTCTTTTTTTTCTTGGGGGACTTATCAGTCGGCGCCTTGAATTTCATGTATGAGTTAATCTTGGGGGTCGTAGCCTTGGAGTCTTCTGCCTTGTCCTTTACCTCGGGTTGTTCTTCAGTTTGTGCTTCCATTGGTTCTGTGAAAAGATATAGCTCTTAAAGAACTAAATAATACTCTTTGGGAAATATTTAAATATTTGGAAAGTTCTACAAGTTTACTATATATCTAGATACATTTTTTATTATTTTTCTAGAAAAATAATGTTTGTGCATGCAGTAATAGTTGTGTGCATGAACATGTCTGTTTGTTTTGTATGGTAATGTGTATGTATTTACGGTTATTGGGTTGACAGTACAAGCTCTACTTAACATGAAATCAATATAACTTATGTCTAATTCTGTTCCATACCTGCAGGAGTCTGTTCTACTTGAACTTCCTCCGGTAACACCTCCCCTAGTTCCCCCTCGGTGAAGGTGATGACGGAGCAGAACCCGTCAGTACTGGAAGCCACCAGCGTGCGACCGTCCGGAGACCACGTAAGATCTGTTAACCTGGTGTAATGGACATTCATATTTAATACTGTGCCGTGCCCGCAGCTTCGTACGCGTGATAACCTTAAATCTAGTTTCTTATTTTCGTGAGCCTATTCTACATTCCAGTTTCCTGTGAAAATTTGACTAAAAGCCGTCTAATCATTTCGGCTTAGCATGTTCAGAGTGACAAAGCTTACAAAAATTGTCTTTTTGTATCTGTTATACTCACTCCCTTCATAAATCGCAATTGGTTTTTTATTATGCAAAATATTTTCAATGTAAAGACATGGTCGATTCTACAGTTTTATTATAGTGAAGAAGATTAGTTCAGTATGATGAAAAACCATTCATTCACTTATTTTAAGGGGACAGAATTGGCATTTTTGTTACCTGACATATGTCAGGTCACAACCAATCCGTGGCATGGATGAGGAGAGGAGTGCTATCATGCCACATTTAATAATTATTTATTTAATATTATGTTCTTTGTTTTTGTAACTGTTTTATGGAACACTTTGCTATACTTTATTGATATGAATTATATTATGCAGAACACAGGCACTTATGAATGGTCCTTCTTCACTAACCTGGTATAATGAATATTTGATATGAGTGCTATAGGCGTCTTCTGTTGCGTATCATAGAGCAGCACGGAACGTTTAGTCCCCACGGCCAGCACCATGCGGCTGGGGCCGGCGGGGCTGGGGCCGGGGCCGGCGGGGCTGGGGCCGGGGCCGGCGGGGCCGGGGCTGGGCGTCGGGAAGGCAGGCTTGGGCCCGTTGGTGCGCAGGGCATACTTGCGCGGGGACCAGCGCGTCACTAGCGCGGGTTCGCCTGAAGGAAGGATGCAGACGGGCCTGGGGAGAGAAAATTGTTCAAATGTAACAGTCATCACAGTTGAATAAAGTAGCTTCCTTCAAAAGTGCCGTTTAAAAGTGGAATCGAAATAAATTACTTTATGCTGCATATGTTCAGTGCCAGGCCCTGAAGTAGAGCGATCGGTTGCTCAAGGCGCCAGGTGCCAAAGGGCGCCAAAATAAATAGCTTACGTATGTACGGTATTTATATACTTATAATTACCTAAATGCAATACTATTATTATATATTGATAATCAACATGATTATCAACCTAGTTACCTAGTTACTAACCCCCTGATGGTAGGACACATACAATTTATTTCTTGCTTTCTAATAAATTCGTCTGAAAATACGCCTCCTAGATTTTTTATTAATTCTGTTTAGTAAATAACTATTCAATTGCAGTGAAATAATTAATATTACCCGCAACCAAATCGGCTATACATATAATACTTACACTTTCAATGAATATCTGGTATAAATATAAACTGCATTGATTGGCTTGCCCTCGACTTTCCCCTGTTCAGGCTCTACCTTCCCAGCAGGCACAGCTATCAACAACCCATCGGGACTGAACTGCAGCCTCCTGTAGAAGGTCTGAAGAGTGTCATCATGGTAGAGACGCACTCGGGTGTTGTGGTAAGGATGGTTGGCAGGGAAGGGAAGCATAGCTTTACTGCTTCGCGATACCACCTTCTTCGTTGCCACATCAAAGGTGCGGAACATTCTGTGGACAAAATTATGAAAGTGAGTAATTAGTTTGCTTTAGTGGTTAAACCAGAAAACTGATCTTATTGAAATTTGGAGAGACATGAGCTACATTGCATCAATTTTAACGAGAGTGAAACCACGCGGCAAAAGCTATTAGAATATACTTTGACGATGTTATTAATTATCGTCGACATAACGCAAAAGGGCGTAATTATCATTGAATACCTTGCATCTCACAGTTTTATCAGGATTAAATGTATATTAATATTTCCTATCCATCTGTAGTGAGTATTAAATAAAGAAAGAATTTTTAAAATGGATGGAGGGGTTCCAGAGATAACCCACATACAAACAAACTCACAACATCTGCCACCTTACAAAAAAATTGTTGCTGATGAAACTGGTTTAATTTAATATTTAGCCAGATCTCTGATACAAATCTCTAATCCAGAATTTGAAGAGAGGGTTATAATTATATATTTTTCCTTTCAAAAACCTGTTAATATAAATAAAAATGTAGTTGCAACTCATGTATTTCTGTAACCGTTCCACAATTTAAAGTATCTCACCTATCAGTACTGGCAGACACAATATACTGCCCCTTTGGGTCCCAAGAGACTCCCTGCACAAAGCCCTTGTGGTCTGTGAGAATGTTGCTATATCTGCCTCTTGAGACATCCCACATGAGGAGCTTGTTGTCGACAGACCCCGAAGCTAGGTGAGCAGAGTTGGCACTCCAGCTTATGTCGAGGACATCTTCCATGTGGCCGCGAAGTGTCTGGATATTTAAGGTTATGGAACTGGTTTAAAATCTCTATTACATTGCAAATAACAATAAATCCTTTTCCAAAGAATGTGGAAACCAGAAACTTTAAATCCATGGTAATGACAAATAGTTATAATTGGGTTTAAATTGGGACTTATGAATGGTCAGACTCTTAAGGTCAGTGCAGAAGGTTGCTTGAAATGTGAGTCATTTTACAAAAGCATCTACTAACAAAAGAACATACTTTTATGTTGTATAGTTTGTTTGTACTTACTGTTATATCGTATAAATACAAGAGGGAGACTTCATATGTTCACTTCTAATATTAGTAAACCAATTGCAAGTTTTGTTCATGTAAAGTAAATGCTTTGACAAACCTTATAAATAACCCAAGATTCCTTATACTGCTCTTCACCTTCTAACGTTGGAATGGGTATAGATTCCTTCTCAGTCTTTTGTTGCCAAATAAATATGATTGATTCATCATCTCCTGATGCCAAGTACTGACCATTGGGAGACCACCGAACTACATTCACAGCTTTCTGATGCCGAGTCAGGTCTGCAGCTACTTCTAAGTTCACAGAACCACTGTCTGTTGTTGAGATGTACCAGATCTACGGAATATTATCATTAAATATTAATTTAAAATTTATACACAATTATTTACAATTGGTCATTGAAGCTTTACCAGCTTTTTATGGTTACAAAAGGAAAACAATACTGATATAATTGGGACAAAATAATATCAATTATGACTGTTATACATAATAATATTTTAGTTTTACCATACGCTTGTAAGAAATGGAAAACTAACCAAAACATGAGAGTCAGTTCCACCAGTGGCAAGTCGTAAAGGCTCATTGGAATCAGCTTTTGGCTGAAAATCCACACTCAACACGGGATCCCTGTTGTGCCACGAGATTTCAGGAATAGCGAATTTCATTATAATATGTTATTCAATCTTGTTTTAACAATAGTTTACTTTTAACGAGCAACAGAATATAAAATAAAAAGTTAAAAACAACGCAAATAAGTAGTAGCTGGGTCGCTGTGTACTGTCACTTTTGTCATTTTTCGCGCCCTTTTTATTGAAACTATAAGTACCAGGTTATATATACCATAGGTTATATAAAAAAAAAAATAACGAAATTAAAGTGAAAATCGATGAGAATAACATAATATTTTTGCAGCATCCCATACCATGATCAATCGTAATTTATCTCAAAAGATAAATCATAATCATTTATTAATTTTAAAAACTTTTACCGATGAAGAAAGTTACTATTCATTAAAGTACTATCTTCACAACCACTGGTTTAATTTAAAATATTTCACTATTTTAAATGTAGATTATTCCAGATAAGCTGAGTAATAATCTCGGTAACGCGGGTGAAACCTTGGAAGCCAGTTTCCCATTAAAATAAATTTTAAACAATATATATCTTATTTTAACCGTTTGATCTTTTATGAAGTCGGAGTATTGCTTTTAATTAAACTCAAGCGAAATGCCTATAAATGAACTATGAGTATATTAAATTATAGTTAGTCGAGTATGCTATTTCTAAAGTATACCCAAGTTTTTTTGGCTTGGTAGCACTGCGCCCTTTTGTCAAATCTCTTACTTGTCAATGTCAACAAAAGCAGGCGATCTCTTTCTTTCTTTCTTTGACGTTTGTAGATATCGTGCAAAGCGAACACGAAAATGGTTGGTGTTTTTCATAAAATTTATCTATATGAATCGCAAAACGTGCATTAAAAACCTAAGAAAATAATTGTGGAAATGAATAATTGTGTATTAAATTTACGAGTGCCGGGTATATTTCATCTTCAACCCTTACGTATTTCAGGTGAACGTACCTAAACAGCGCAGGACTTACTGCAAAAAATGCAAGGTCCACAAGATCCATAAGGTTTCACAGTACAAAAAGTCTAAGGAAAGGCACGCTGCCCAGGGCAGAAGGCGTTACGATCGTAAACAGCAAGGTTATGGTGGTCAATCCAAGCCTATCTTCAAGAAAAAGGTAAGACTACCTATTTGTACCGGTTCTTCAGTCAGAGAATAGTCAACTCAAAAAAAAAATTACATTGAAAATATGATAAGATAGATCTTGCTTTTTAGTTTGTCGTAACTTTTCACCGATAAATTTGAATTCTGTAAGATTATGCAGTAAGCATATTTGAGGTTATATTTTCGTATGTTTTCCATATAAAATTCATACAAACGATTAATGTTATGATATTACATGGTATAACTGTGATCCAAAAGATATCTACTGTTGCTCTTTTCAGTTCTAACAAACATCAAATTTTGATCTTTGTTACTAAAGTTTTCAAGCTCTAATAATTGGTGTTAGTTTTATGATTTAGTGTTAGTCTTGGTCAATGAGGGCTATTTCTGACTTAATCTGTACCTGCATATATTACTTTAAAAGCAATATTCTATCTCTTTATTAAGAAATTGTTTTAGTTTACAGACTATTATTATTATTCCTCAAACATAATATGAAAACTTACACCAATACTTGTTATTCTTAGCCTTCAGTCATAAATGGTTTTTTAAAAGGTGGTTGATAAAGTTCTCCTATTTCATGTTGTAGACACATATACAAAGAGATGTGTTGAAGGAATAGTAACTTTATTTCTTTTGGAATAAGGAAGACAATATCATTGTTCCTATGTGGTTAATTATATGCAACACAAATTAACCTGCATTAATAGTACTTTTCTTTGACATTTTTACATGTATACCAATAAAATCTTCTTACAGAACTTAGATACTAAACTCAATTTAGGCAGATTAACTAATTAATGATAATCAAATAAGCTGCACATTTTAACAACAAACCCCTAATTTCAGGCGAAAACCACAAAGAAAATTGTCCTCCGTCTCGAGTGTGCAGACTGCAAAGTCAGGTCACAGGTGGCACTCAAGAGATGCAAGCACTTCGAGCTTGGAGGTGACAAGAAGAGGAAGGGACAGATGATTCAGTTCTAGGCTGGATATTAAATAAGACTACCAACTATACTTTGGTTTTATTTATAGACTAATTCTTTATTCTCATAATCATCTACTGAAGTGCTACATAACTCTAGATGACATGAATTGAACTATTGAGTAAACTAGATAAAATATTTTGTTTAGGTTCCTTGAAAGCACTATAAGACCTGATTATCTGAAACATTTATTATAAAGTACTATTGAGAAGTTAACCTGCATAATCACTTTTCAGACCTAAATCTACACATCAATGTAAGTTATTTAAAAAAAGCCTTCCAGATACTTGGATAACAGTAGAATGAATAAACTTTTTAATTTGTCTATGGTTGATTTTCTCTAATAAATGAGTAAATTTTCAATATATTTAAGCAACATTTTTAAAGCAGAATAAATTTCTTGATAAATGTATAACATATTGTATGTAAAGTACATATATAATTTACTTTAATATTTCATCTAATACATTAGGATCTAATCCCTCCAAAGACACTTTTAACTTGACAGCCTGTACTGGTACCCCCACTTGCACCATCTTAACAAATCTATCATATTCAGGCCTGGATTGTTTTGTGTTCTCTTCAACTTTGTCAACTTGACTAGTATTCTCAGCTTCTGTGCTTGTTATATTTTCAATGGGAATGTCAGTTTCATCTGTAGTTTTTTCTTCTTTGTTTTCTGCATTTGTTGATGACGCTGGAATGCTTAGTTCGGGGATTGATGATAGCTGTTAAAAATAGGACTAAATTAATAAGGTGAATAGTAGTAATCTACTGCTAGGGCAACTACCAGGTATATCAGGTCTAATTATTGTCAGTAAAGCTCGATTGCTATTGAACTGCTATGCATGGTTATAAATGTAGAAACAATTGATATTATGTCATAAAGCCAGTGTAGAGGTTTACTCACTCGGGTTTCCAAAAGAACTATAGCAGCATTTACTTTCTCAAGTTTTCTTTCGAACTGCATCAATTTCTGTTCACACTGCTTCATGAAAGTATTCAGGAACTGAACATTGGTGACCACGAAGTGATTCACGAATGCCAATGTACGCTTTTGTTGTAATGCAGCTACCTGAGTAAATGAAATACTTCGATTACAATTTATTCAAGCCAACTAGAGTCTTATGTCAAATCCTAGTGCTCCCAGTACTAGTAGCTTATGGTGTTTTGAAATAGTAAAAACACATACATCAGTTAAATCCAAATTGGCAAACTCCTCGTTTGATATTGTGTCTTGCATTTTTGATTTTGGTTTAAATAAACGCAGAAAATAAAATAATGTTCAAGACATTCCAAGTCCCAAGTTCTTCAAAAACTAATTTGCTTGCACAAAGCAGAAAGCACAACAACTAGCTGACAGAATAAAAAAGGTCAAAAGCTTAGTGTTGTATTTCAACCCGTATTGCGATGCGATAAGAATCAACTACGTATTTGAGTCATTAAAATGTCATTCAAAGTGACAGATAGGTATTACAATGCAGTTCGCGGGGGTTGCTATAGTTTAATAATGAAGAAACTTAAAAAATGAACACAATCGGTTTCAGTTTCTTAGATTATAAGTATGGTGGTCAAATTCTTTTCTTGGACTGTTTTTTTTAATTTAATCAACACACAAAAAATCAGCTCAACTTAAAAGTATCAGAAACAAGTGTCCGCATTGAAGTCAGGTAACTATTTGTAAAATGGTATATACTGTTTCAAAAAATTACTTTTTGATTACGATTTTATAAATTAAAATAAATGGAAAACGCAATTTCTTAAAGCCAACAAAAATGCACATGTTATTAGTTCGTTTTCTCTATCTCCCATATTGATGTGCATAGTATTCTAGACCTGTGCTATAGAAAGATTTATCATCATTCGTTATCTGTACTATTTAATCATCTGTGCGTGTAGTCTGTTTTGTTTACAAAATCTTGCTTGCATTATCGTTTGCAGAATACTTTTCAACTATTCAAATTAAAGACAAAAATGGCAGGAGAAGTAGTAGTAGATGCTTTGCCCTACATTGACCAAGGCTATGATGACCCAGGAGTCAGGGAAGCGGTAAGAATTATAACATAACCTAATTTAAATATAGAAATCCTGTTTAATTAAAAGTTTTAACAAAAATATTTAATATAAATTATTTAGGCCTTGGCTATGGTGGAGGAAGAATGCAGGCGTTACAGACCTACCAAGAATTATTTAGAGAATGCTGGGCCTGAGCCGAGCACTGCCTTTGAAACATCAGCATTACAGAGAGAAATGGAACGCGTTCAGCAACGATTACCCATGGAACCTTTGTCTATGAAGAGGTAATAATATCTTTCTGTATCTATTTAGTCTTTATACCTGTGTTTATGAGGAAAGAGCCGAGTATTTGTGTGCCAGACTATCTCTGTTAGTTCTGTCTTGGTTGAAATATCTCTATGCTTCTTTTTGTCTCAATAGGTATGTATTATAAAATTAAACACAAAAAATATACATTAAGAATAATGTCTATCAATATAATTTGCCAACCAGTTGATGTTCCATTTATTCCCTGTATAAACTAGTTTAAATTATCTTCCTTGATTTTTATCTCCTAAGTGTCTGTCCTTTCTATAATCTGTATATCTTCATAGCACATACTTAGTCTCAATCATTTTCTTCAGGTATGAATTGCCCCCACCTCCAGCAGGGCGTCTCGGAGAGCCCACAGCCTGGTCAGAATCTGTAGACAATTCTCATGCACAATTATCACATCAGGCCACCAGAGTGCTCAACTTAGAACTGCAATTGAACTATGGAGCAGAGGCCTGGAGATCCTACTTGAACACATTACAGTCCTTAGTTACTAAGTCCCAGAATGTTCATGGTCAATTGAGGTGAGTTATTAACTATGACTTTTTGTTGCATTGAATGTTTATGTGCTATATATGGTGGAATAAACAGAATTGTTAACACAAGAAAGTCAAGACACTTTGTGAATGGCTAACATGCAAATTTTGCCTTAAGTACAATATAAAAAACATTAACATTATCTAATTAAATAAACACATTTAATTATGGTCTATGACATAAATGTCCAGGTTTATTCAATTAAATTCTAGAGATTTTTATCATGAAACAATTTTCATGGAGATGATGGTTTGAATAACTATGTATTTCTAGCTTAATATTATAAGCATTAGGTCCAAAAGATAAGAATGTAAAGGAAAATTATGTACTACTAGGTACTATACTAATAAAGTAAAGGAACTTTTGAACACAAAACAACATTCCCACCCCACTTCCATTGGTAAAACCTTATAGGAATCATTTAGGTTTCTATCAGTGAAAATAAAAAGTATAATCAAATGAGTATGTAGTTCAAAGTGAGTAAATCAGAGATTGCCTCCTACATCAAATCTTTATTTTACAACTCTAAATATAGATTTATTTATCAGAAGCACATTCTGTTTCCAATTCTTTTTCACAAAGGCAACAACTATACTTCACATGGTCAACTAAAAAGAAGGAAATAATGATATAGACATGCACAGCATAAACTCAATTGTTACTTTTTTGTACATAGGAAACAGATAGCAGCAGTGAACTGGGAGCGCAAGCGGTCTCAAACAGCGAGCGGCGCACGATTGCGGGCGCTGCGCCGACGCTGGGCACAGCTCGTCTCAGATAACTATCGACTCGAGCGAGCGCTCATGCAGCTTGAGATACAGTTGCAGAAGGTAATATAATAAGAAGAAGAGAGTTGGGAGAAGTTTGGAAGGAGTAATTATGAGAATGAATCATGTTGCCTTGAAAATTCTTTACTTTAGCCTGAATGTCTCCAGACAGTAATGTATGTAGTGAGACAGTTAATATCTTCACAATTTTATGCACAATCTGTCCCTGAATTTTGTTACTCTGTGTTGGTAGGTTAAAATGCAAATTGTGATGTTAGTTGCTTACAACATATTGTGCAGTTTTTTATCATAAACTGGAATAGTGGTTTACCTATTGACAAACACTGCTCAAGAATGCTTGACAGCAATCACTTGAGTTTTATTTATAGCTCAAGTTAAATTTAATATTTTAATTATTTATTGCAGATACTTATTTACAAATAAAATTAATTAAATACTATAACAGAATATTAACTATCACATTGAATTCTAGGCCCGAGGTGAAGCAACTGCTGACGATGAAGCAGCAGACATGGAGGCGGTCAAGCTATTGCCTGACAAACTTAACTCTGAAACTGAGAAAGAAGTACAGAAAAAGATTGAAGACATGTTTGCTGATTAGATATAAGGGGAATTATTAAAATAGATTTAAATAAATTAATTGTTAAGACATAATGACTAAGTGTTCTGGGGGAAGGAAACTTGCAACCAGGTGGCCTGGTAACAATTGTTTTTAGAAGTATTTTCAATCAAATACTTTTTTTAAACCACTTATGTGACACCACCAGATGGTAAATGGTAACCAACCACCAGGCAACACCGAGGGTATTGGATTAGGGTTGCAGACCCTGC
Source organism: Habrosyne pyritoides (assembly GCA_907165245.1). Lineage (NCBI taxonomy): Eukaryota > Metazoa > Arthropoda > Insecta > Lepidoptera > Drepanidae > Habrosyne > Habrosyne pyritoides. Next base: position 586,833 of record OU015594.1, on the reverse strand, counting down.
AAAAATCTCTACATACCTTTGTTGTACGTATCCGTGACGGGACCGTACATAGATGAGATTCATTATTTGTTGTAATGCCCATTATAGAATATAATTGATCCAAAAAATTATAAAGGAATAATAAAAAATTATCATATAAATTCTTTACATACGCTTGTATACTACCTTTTAAAGACGAATTTATATAGATATTTTACCCGCGTTCCCGGGGGATGTCACATGTATTATACATAAAAACCTTCCTCTTCAATCACTCTATCTATTAAAAAAAACTGCAGCAAAATCCGTTGAGTAGTTTTAAAGGTTTAAGCGTACATAGGGATATAGGGACAGAGAAAGCGACTTTGTCTTATACTATGTAGTGATTTACGTAGCCAGACATAGAACAAATACACACGGTCATGCACACAAACAAATGTTTGTCCTAGGTGGGAATTGGACCCACTACCTGCGGCTTGGCAGTCTGTGTCTCTAACCACCAAGCCAACGGACCCCAGACAATTATATATAAATAGCAGTTCCTCATTCATTTAAGACAAATAGAAAGAATAACTAGCAGAGATCAACAGGATATAGGCACTTATCAGTTGAATCAACTGCCTGCCTGATAATTAAATAATAAAATACCATTTTCACTCTCTACGCTGGTTTAACGATCAGGCTGGCGTGCAAATAGCCGTACTTGATAAAGATATATGTACGTATTTTACACGCAAAACTAGTTCTACAATAGTTTCCTTACTGTGCAAAATTCCATAGTGATAGGCTCAATTTACCATCTGTATAAGGGTAATAAGGGCTTAAATTAAAGCATAGGAATAATCCATGTTCTAGGTACCCGTTACCTAAAGAAATATTTTATTAGTTTTATGGAAATCCTGAATGATGTGAAGAGTGGCTAAGAAGTTTGAACGCGTCATAATGTATAGAACCAAACTGAACGCACCTCTTGCAATTTCGCTTGATTGTCATTTGTCGTCCTCTGTCAAATACTGTCAATCCAATTTCATTCAATTTTTATTTGAAAATGGCGGACGATGCGTCGAGCAGTAGCGGTTGTACCGGTAATATAGTCGAAAATTCAATTAATCAAGATGAGTTGATAATGAAACAGCAGCGAGAGATAGAAAAAGAGGTAAGCCTTAAATTGATTGAGTGTCTAATTTAGTGAACTTTGTTGTTTTCAATTAAATTGCTCCCTAACAATGACATTGTCTTTTCTGTTTGTTTTTCAGATTTCGGAAACAATACCACTCGTCGGTGACTTGGAAGAGTTTCATGCATTAGAAAAGGAATATAACGAGGATCCTGTATACCTTTTAAAAGTGAAAGATCTCGCTTCAAAATACAAGAACATCAGGCGAACTCGGCCTGATGGAAACTGTTTCTTTCGTGCCTTCTCTTATGCGTATTTAGAACAACTCCTCACTGATAAGAAAGAATACGACAAGTTCTATGAAATAGCTAAGAATTCAAAGGAGATTCTGGTCGCTCTAGGCTTCTCTCAGTTCACAGTGGAAGATTTCTATGAGACGGTGAGTTTGAGGTTAAGTTCTATTTGTTATTATTATTGTTAGAATTCTGTGGTATTTTTAGTATGACGATTAGCCTCGCTGCTTGTCTGTTAAACATATAACTTAAGTTCAATATAATTAATGATATGCACAGTGACAGAGTATTCCAATGATTATTTTACAAAGTGTAAAACAAATACTTGTGATTTGAAATATTATTTTTGGATTTACATTTATTATTAATAAAATCTTTTATCAATACACTTTTTAGTAACTTTCAATAGTAACATTTAAACTTCTTTTTATCACAAAAATGTTCTTATGTTACCTCTATTAAAGTAAAAACACAATTTTCTTTCAGTTTATGGAAGTAGTTCAAAGAGTAGGTGAACAGGCAGCTGGTAATCTAACTACCCTCGACTCAGTTCGCACAGAGCTTCATGACAAGTTCAATAAGCAAGGTTACTCTGACTACATTGTAGTATATCTGCGCCTTGTCACGTCGGGACAGCTGCAGACGCAGCATGACTTCTACCAAAACTTTATTGAAGGACCTCGTACAGTCACAGAGTTTTGTAGACAGGTAAGTAACCTGTTTCTTTATTTAAATTTATGATAAAAAGAAATGTGTGATGAGATACCAATGAATAGTATTTGTATAGTAATTATCTATATGTATGAGTATATAGTTCCAGCAAATATTATTTTAAATCATGTAAATATCTATATATGTATATATTTATAAAGAAATATTGTATGTAGTACATCCCTTATCTGGTTGCTGTAGTATAAACTCTGATTAGTTTGTGTAAGGAATGCCTCGGGATATTTATTTGATTTGAATGAACCATGAACACATGGTTATTAACATAGTATGTGGAAGACTGTTCTAAGTTAATAATTAGAAATAGAAAACTTATACAACATTGGCTGCAACTTTTCAAACTTCACAGTCTTAGCATTCATGCATTCTGTGGTATCTGGTGCCTAAAGTAAAAAGAGTAAATCCTCAATGCCAAAAATAATTACTTGTTTCCAGGAAGTAGAGCCGATGTACAAGGAGTCAGACCATATTCATATTATTGCTCTGAGCAACGCACTTAATGTTGGTGTTAGAGTTAAGTACATGGACCGTGGCGAAGGCAGTCAGGTAAATACCAATATTTTCTTCTATAACGTTGAAGTGAGCCCAAGTTGGTTGGTTTGTTCACTTTGTTTTGTTTTTTTTTGTTCACTCCATATAACGATAACTCTCTATAACGACAAAAAATGCTCAGTCCCTTGAGTTTCGTTATAAAGAGTTTACACTGTATGTGTGAATATTTACTCAATCATGCATCCATGTATTAGGATGGACATTTGTCTCAAAGATATTTTCTGAGGCCTCAATGCAATATTAAATACATGTGTAAGCTAGTAGATACATGAATATTGAGAGCTAGAAAATATGCTGGAATGGTTATCTTGGGATTAATACCCAAACAGGGATGGCATCAAGCTGTACAATGCAAAATCTCTTGTAATATTTTATTATTTTTGTATGCTATGCACCATGTTACGACATAATATACAAATTGCACCAACCCCAAAAAAAAAGTACAGGCAGAACCAGGAAGAATCTTAATAATGAGTGTTGCATTACAATACAAAGATATCCCCATATAAGCTTTATTTATTTGTACTGTAAAATTTACAATAACACAATACAACTTATATGTAATGTTTTTAATGTTATGTCTATTCTCTTTGTTATAGAATGATGTTCATCCAGCGATGACATTTGATGTTTTTTTTAATTTCTTTTTTTTATGCATAGGTGATAGCCCACGATTTCCCCGAGGGCACCAAGCCGCTGGTTCACCTGCTGTACCGACCCGGACACTACGACATACTGTACGCGTGATGCAAATACTTACACATTTTACCATAATAAAGATTATCTACATACAATTTACTTTTATTCACTACTGACAAATTGCTAACGTTGACAAGTTGCCTACAACCTTTATTTGTTCGATATCAAAACCTCTAGGTACCTCTCTTTAATGTCAATTTGACCAAGGAGTAAACATGTTATGATACTGCCAAAAGTAAAGCGCCTCTTAATATTAGATCATGCCTTTGATTCCCACCAAGAACAAACATTTGTGTGCATAGGCTAGTTTGTTATAAGTATGTAATTTAAAAGTATTGTCAATCTGTTATCTAGTGTCCATGGTACAAGCTTAGTTTGTGATTAGATGGCTCAGTGTCAAGTGTCCCAGGATATTTACTTGAATTCTTAAATGTTGAATGGTTGTTATAAAAAGGTATCTAAATATTTATTAGTGTTTTATTCTACCTCCTGCTGCCATAAACAACAAATGAAATTTTATCCAAAACCATTGGATTGATGTATAGGCACTATATTATAGATATTATTTCTATATTCTGGGATTAATCTTAAGTTTTCGGTGTACTTGTTGGAAATCCTAATAAACGTAATTATGGACATTCCAAGTCCATAATTTGGGTTGATATAGTCAATCCAATGATCTTGGTCCGAATCAAAATTGTAGCTAGTTCGATTTTCGTAGTGGTTACTTTACTGCTACACCATAGGTCGTAGGTTCGGCTCCTTCCCTAGACAAAAATAAGGAGGAAATAGGAATATATTTTCGTAGCACATCATAATTATTTTATAATTGAGCTTATTTGAAAATAAAACAAAAGTTACAAAACAATGTATTTAATTATCATTATAATAACTTTGAAACTTCCATGACACTAACAAATGAATATTAAAAACATGGAATGTGGTCAATCAATCAATTAAAAAAATATTAAAAATGTCCTTTCAAATAATTTATCTGCAAAAATAAACACCATCAGGCTCTCTCTTGGGTTTCATGCCAGCAAAAAAGGCTTTAATATCCTCTTCTCTAACAATTTCCTTCCTATCCTTAAAACTTTTAAGGAAATCAAGCAACTTATCCCTCATCTTATTGTATTCAGTGAGAGCATTTATTTGTTGGATCCTGTCTAATGATGATAGAGCCTCCAAGCCTCTTTCATATTGTGTCGCTGGGCCCCCATTGATCCTCTCCTGACCTAACATTTCATAAGCAGAGACAGTGTCATCTGGGTCTATTAAGAATAGAACAGATAGGTCTTTGTACATAGATAAGCATTCATTACAAGTGCAAAGTTTCTGTCGAAAGTTTGAAGGCCAAAATGTCGCTCCTTTATGTACCTTCTTGACTCCGCAAGGCCTCACACATTTCTTTAGTTCATCTATTTTAACTTTCTTGACTGAAACATCATCTTCGAGGACTTCAGTTGAAAGTTTCCTTTTATTTTCATTTGCACTGTCTGACTTATTATCAAGCTCCTTATTTTCAGTATCAGCAATCACTGTTTTAGCTGCTTCAGCATCCATATCAATGTCTGTTGATTTTGTTTCAGTGTTTACTGACGACTCTTCCTCTTTCCTATCATTAATTTCTTCTTCAGCTGGTTTCGCTTGAGAATCAGCTTTTGTTATATCACATTCTTCTGATTTGGTTGTAGATTCATCAATAGATACCTTTATAACATCTTCCTTAGTTGCATCTCCAATAGATTCCATTGTTTCAATTTGGTCTTTCACAGTATCTTCAGTAATTTGTTGTTCAGGTTCATTTGTTATGTTTGGTTTATCTTCAGATACAACAGGACTCTCAACATTTTCCGTGATAAGTGGTTCTTGTGACTGTTCATCAGGCTTACATGTTTCACTGGTAGATATAGATTTTATCTCATTTATTTCGATGTTATTAGTGGACTTGCTGATATTGTCAGTTTCCTTTGCTGGATCTTCATTAGAGGCAACACTGTCATCACTAACAGACTTTTCTTCAACAGCATCTTTTTTTTCTACACTAGGTGTTGCTGTGGTTTGTTCCTCAATAACATCTCCATCCATTTTTTTATCTGTACTGGATTGTACTGTTACTTTATCAGAACCATGTTTTTCTGTTTCAGTTACAGTCTCATCTACAACTTTTTCATCATCTCTTTCTGGTTCATAATTTTGTGGAATAATTTTGGGAGATTTATTATCTGTTGTATTTGATACAATCTTTTCTGTGACATCAGTTGTTTTGTCTTTTTCACTCTCTGTTACAGATTCTGTGCCTTGCACATTTTTCGGATTTTCATCAGGTGTCGGGCTGTCTAATAAAGCCTTTTCCATTTCTAATTCAGCAATTTCCTCACCAGTCTTAGCTGCAATTTTCATAGCTACATCAACTTCCTTTGGCACATTAGTACATTCTTCTGTAAATTCGACTTTTACTTTGACTACCTCTTCCTTTGATGAAACAACATTAGATCCCTCTTTATCCTCAGTTTCTGACACCACTTCTCCTGAATTATCATCTTCCATTGGTGCTTTAGTTTCTTGTTCATTCTTAACTATCTCTTCTTCTTTGTTCTCTTCCAAACTTTGTGATGATTCTTGTTCATTCTTAACAGCCCCTTTTGTCTGAAGTATTTTTTCTGCTTTATTCTCTTCCAAACTTCCTGATGAATCAGTTTCTTTTCTTTTTTCTTCTGTCATTTGAATATCACTATGAATTTTTGTTTCTTTTTCGTTGTGAGTATCAGCTACTACAACTGTTTTACCATTGAGTAATTTGTTCTCTTCAGTTTCACCTTTGCATACCTTTTCAGATTCATTAGCATCAAGTCCATTGACAGTTACAATATCTACATCCGCAGTTTCCACATTAACTGCAAAATTACTATAATCATGTAAAAAATCATTCTTTTCCATACACCCTTTACAAATCATCTCAGAATATTGGTCTTGGACTGGAACTGTCGCCTCCAGGTGGGATGCATGGAGCCAATCCTCACAAATTATACACTGGATCATTTCATCTTCTTCTGTAGCTTCAGGATCAGGATATGGTCGGTGGCAAGTGCAGTAGAGTCCGGTGAAATTCTGGTTGTAGTTATTGTCTTTGTTAAGGTCCGTTTTGTTAGTGGTGTATTGGCATGGATGGGTACTGAATTTAGGGTTACCACAGTCGCATCTAAAATTTCTTTTTGTGTATAATTCAACAAGTTCATGGTTTTCATGGCAATTAAGACTACAAGCTAGGCATACTCCAGCTCTCTTTAAAGGGTCCGTCTTAGCTTCAGTGCAGCATGTGAGGCAAGCATAGATGGCTTGCCTCTTAATATATCCCTGAAATAGAAAAAATATTGTGTCACAGCAAATGGTGGAATATAATATGAGAATGACAAATGTATATAGAACTTAGGAATTCAAATAACATTCATTATTGAGTATCTATTGAATTATATATAACCTAGCTTATTTTACCCTGACAGGGTAAAGGCCAGTCTAGGCTTTATTTACATTCTAAAACAGCATTACAAAGCTGCAACATTATGGTAACCAGCTGGATATGTGTGTTTTGTTAAGGTTAACATATTTCATACTGAAATGCAACAGAAGCAGGTAATGGAATTTTGTAGTTTTGTATGATATATATGTGAAATTATAAAGATAACAAAAGTATGCATAAGATTAAGGAGGGAGGGACTGAAAACGTTGATCAATTAAATTTACATAAGATGTAGTGACGCATTTACGTGTACGACTATTATTCTGTTATAATCATCAGTAAGGATTATTCTTCCCAAATATAACTTTAAATATAGCTGTACCTCGACCTACATACATGAAATACACTCTGGTAAAGTAGGTTGGGAAAGAGAGGTCATTTTTAGAGCACCTTTGTCTGTTGTTACGCCAGCCATTTTGCCGACGTAAGTCATTCCGTAAGTTTAGAGAGAGGATAGTTTACCTTAGCATAAGTGCAATCTTTATCGTCAGAGGCTCCCAGCACTGCATTTGCATCGTCGTCAAAGTCTTGTTGCTCTTGAAGAACGTCCATCATCGTGACAACTTTTTCCCCATCATCTGCCAATTCAGCCATGTCGGTATCCTCGGTGGTATTTAGACCATTTGTAGACATTATATCACGTTTTTCACTTAATCGAGCTGTTTCTGCTCGAAACAATTTTATCCTATGAACTTAAAGTAGAAAAGCCGGTTGGCAAATTAAAATTACGACAGGCAGGCGCGCGCGAACCGAGTGATTTTTCAAAGAAGAAATTTTATAAGCTTACAATGTCAGTGTTGCTAGTCGCTGTTTTAGTTTTATTTTTTGAATAATCGTCTAAATTTTTTTTTTATAAGAATCCTTATGTTTGGATTAGTCTATCAGTATGTAGAGGGGTTGTTTAATTAGATTTTACTGGTTTTTGTATAAATTAATGATCAGTTTGGGTCGCTATGTTTTGTCTGTTATATTTATAAGTAAAGGTTTTCTTTAATTAGTATAAAATGATTAGATATTTGTTATAAAAAATACACCTTACAATAGAAATTTCGCTAGTTTATCCATAGTTAAGAATAATCGACAGGCCAGTTGGCTTTGTGGTTAGCGACTCTGACTGCCAAGTCGAAAGTCGCGGGTTCGATTTCCACCCAGGACAAATATTAGTGTGCATGAACATGTCTGTTTGATCTGTGTCTGGGTGTAAATATTTCTAAAAGTATGTATTAAGAAAAAAAAGAAGTAGGCATATGTAGTATATCAGTTATCCGGTATCCATAGTACAAACTCTGCTTAGTTAAGGACCAGATGGCCCTGGGTAAAGAATATCCCTGGATATTTATTTATTATTTATATACAAATATAATTAATTAACAAAAAGAAAAAAATTGTTCACCGGCAAAATAGCCAAAACAGCAGCCTGCAGAAAAAAAAATCAAAGTTTATGTAAGTTTTTGTTATTTAATATTTTTGAAACGAAATGGTTTATCACTGAATATGCAAACAGAAACATCTATGAAATATAAAACAAAGCAAATTAAAGAAGGAACGGAACGTCTAGATTTTTACGTCCGTTGCCAACATACAGAAACCCTGCGTCTGGGGTTCGAATTTTGTGGAAGAACATCATGCCAGGCCAATACAAGCTCTTCAAATAGACGACACTTCCACCTTGTTCTATTGACAAATTCCAACAACCACTCGGAATGTCCTGATCGATTGAATCCAGAAAATCCATGCTGTAGTTATAGTCCTGTCTGGAGAGTAAATTGGTATTCCAACGTTGTTGAGCAGGCCGGATGTGTAAATATGTCTTTAAATGCTTGGCTTCGGCAGCTGTAAGGCCGTAGAAGTTGGAGCTTATAACCACTGTACCATCTGGTTGCTTAATAAGCTGTCCCCTAGCGCAAATTTCAGCTTCATCACAAATATTGCTTATTGTAGCTGCCAAACGGCTTTCTTCCTTCATGAATTTGCATCTGTCTGGATGGTTTTCCTCTAAGGACTCGTCGAATACCTTTATCTTCAGAGATGGATCACCCCGAAAGGGGAATGTCGTTATGAGGGAAAGTTGCTTGTATTTCTTCTTCGGTTTTGGAAGTAGCCCCCAGAATTTGAAGTCTGTCGTGTAGAAATACTTCCGTTCGTTCATCGCGTCGCCGTTGATTCCAACTGCTATGTGGTAATCAAAGTCTATAGCGTAGAGCTGGCCCCAATATTGAATGTGCGTGAAGTGATTCTCCACCTGAAGTAAGGTTAACGAGTTTTGTAGTAGTGATATCAGCTCGCTGCTTAGCATCATGCCATTTACGTTTACGTAATCCTTGTACTCCCAAAGCTTATGGACGTTCATAATTGTGAAGATATATGAAGAAGAGATAAATAAGTGTCGATTGACATATAAACAAGAGGAGTGACAGCAACGAATATATTGTTTTAAATGGTGTCACATGCAATGAATTTATGTGTGCAAAAAAGTTTTGAATGAAATAAAAATGATGTCTTCCGCTTACACCTTGGTGGGTGTTATCTACCCCTCCTGGTTACCCCATGTGCTTAATTATATGTATTTAACCGTAGTTCACTAAAGGTCTACAAGTAGACATTGATGTTGCGTACCTAATAATAATGTAGTGTTGTAAAATGTTGTAAATTTTATTTTGAATTTGGAACCTACCTCACCCCTCGAGTTCTGACGATAATTTTCATAGCTATTTAAAAAGGCAATCTTTCTTACTAAACTATGCTTCTTCATACAGTGCGTTTTTCGAATTTAGAACTACCGCCAATCTGCGAGTTTTATTAGTTATTGAAAAGCGTGCAGGACCTACTCCTAATTAGGGGAGAGGGGGGCATAATGGGGACGTTAAGGAAAATACACAGTAAAATAACCAACGCAATGTATTTATTAATTAAAACTAATCACAACACTTTGGTTACTTATTAAACTATCATTTGGCATAGAATTTGGTGATGTAAATAATCATATGACGTTATAATTGAATTTTTTTGAAACTATAGTGAAAACCCCATCGTGCCCCAGGGTAGGGGCAGTATGGGGTACGTATTTATTTTGCGTCACAGTACAAGCAGATGTGGATTTCTACTGTATTCTCGTCGTCTACACCAGCACAAGCTGTATGAGCCCACCGTCCACATAGTTGGCAAGCCACCCAACCTTCCGAAGACATTATCAAGTGTGGTTTACGTCAAGGCAGTACAGGCACATGGTATCCTCGTCGGAATTTTTTACACCAGAGGGAGTTTTTTGAGTCTTTTGTTTCTTGGAGTTCTTCTTTAACTTGGGGTCATTTGGATAAGAACACTTCTTCGTTTTCTTAAGTTGTTCTCGTTCTTGTAACTAAATTTTGTCGGAGGTTGAAGTAAGAAATACAGTTTTCTGTTTTGTTTAAAAATTCTGTCTGGCGTCAAATTATATTTGTCATATACTTCCCCGAGCAGAGAATAACTTTAACCCACAGCCACTTTATTAAAACCCATTGCTCGAGCTGCCCATGTAGCTTCCGGTTTTCGGATAGATATATCTGGGTGGCGCTTCAAGAATCCCTTTAACCAATTTACGCCAGCTATCATTTTATCATGATTAAAATTGAAAGATTTGCTATTATTTTCCGCTAGCTGATAAGCTAGCTTCCGTAGGAAGATAGTGGTTAAACCAATCAAACGTTTCTTCATTTCTATAATGAAGGTACATTATAGAAATGGAGACCAGCTCCTCTTCTTCTGGTTTGGAAAACACGGGCTTGAAGTTACTTGGAGTAGATTCTAGAGACAGCTCGCCTTTCCTTATTTTAGCGACGTGACGCTCTAATGTGGTCTTTGGTACACTATACAGGTGAGCTGCTTTTCTATAGCCTGCAGTTTTGCTTAAGACTCCATCAATTGCCTGTTTCATGTTTTCCATGGACCAACTTAGTCTCGAACTTTTCTTCTCATATGTCCGTATCATTTTTATACCTAAAATAAAAAATATCTATTATCAAATGAAGAAGAATGATCCTCCAGTTAATTTACAGAACAGGGACATAATGGGAACAACGGCTGCGGAACATAACGGGGTACCCCATCGTACCCCGTAGCCATGTCCCCGATATGCCCCAATTCTCATATTATTTAAAATAACAAACCAAATAAAATGTTTGGCGGTTAGAGTAATTTTGTTCAAAACATATCAATCAGTAATTCATCTGCAAAAACAAAATAAATACATGATAGTATCGACATAAACACTTACCTTTTTATATGCGTGTTCGTGGTCACTCAAAATTACATAAAATTACGTTGAAAATAGATTTTTGTTTTAAAAATCAAACGCGGGCAGTCTTGTCGCCGGTCACTGTCAGACTAAAGAGAGATACAAAATGGCCACCTATTAGCGAAAACAAAACACATCTAGAGCGTATAGTTTTTTGTAAGTGTGGGTGGCCCCGTTGTGCCTCGCGACCCCGTCATGCCCCCCTCTCCCCTATTTAGTGTTTTTTTTATAGAGTGGCGGAAGGTTGTGTGTTTAATACACACACACAATGCCTCACATTTCATAACGAGGGAGTTATTTACTTCGTAGGTAACTGTCCGCTTTATAATCTTCATATTTTATCCTTATAATATTGAATGTATTTTGTTAACGGTAACCTTTTCCACGCCAAGGGACATCGTAAACCAAGTCCCGTCTCGTATGACAATTACTCGATATCAAATATTTGCTGGCCCTCTGTCGGCCGTAATTCGTAACGTGACCGCAAAAATATCCAATTTCCATAGACCCCTATATACAACTACGTCATGCCGGACAGAGGGTCAATGTAAGTTGGACTGTGTACGTATAACTTGAGAACCAATTTTCTTATTTTCGCAGATTACGGGAGATCGTGTTGCTTGTTTGCAGACTCATGGGTGACATTTGGAGGAAAATAAAACACGGCTGAAGGTCTTTGGGTAAGTGAATACCTACACATAATTTATTATGCTTTATTTTTTTATGAAGACTTTCATTTTCCATGTGTTATAATATTTATCGATAAATTCAATATTTGAATTGAAACTAAAATGTTATGTGCAGCATTAGACTGTAGACATTAGACATATAGATGACGCTGGTATAGCTTTTAATAAACTTGCAAAACTGTATTTATGAGTTATTTAATAATTTATGAACTATTCTTAATTTATCACCTTATAACAGTTTATAAAGGCGCTAGTACTTCTACTCCCCACGAGATGTCATCAGTACTTTTTCATTTTATCCATAGATGGCGTAACTAGTTTTAACTTTATCTGTTTTGAGAATATTCCTATATTGATTATGGTACTTTTAGGGATGTATATTGTGCCGCTGTTAAATAAATCACAATTGATATAGATAGGTATTCTATCATCTTATGATGTATAAAAAAGTACTTAGGTACCTATTTTGTACTAAACTTTTCAAGAAATATTATGATGCCTTTCGTTAGGATTGAGTTTGTGATTATCATCATATCAGCCCAGGAATATCCATATAGGCTTCTCCAATGGGTTTCCATAGCTATCAGTACGCGGCTCCCAGCGACTCTTACCAGGTCGTCGGTAACCCTGGTAAGACTTCGTATACTGCTCGGTGTTTTCCGGAGCATGGTCGCCACTTGAGAACCTTTACTTTTTTATTCCCCGGTTGTCAGATTCATCAGTTGTTAGTTCATCGAGCAAGCGTGCCCATTGCCCCTACAGCTAACTAACTCTACGAGCTATGTCCGTGGCTTTTGTTCCACTATGAATGTCTTCGTTTTGGACACTGTCGCGTAGAGAAATTATATGATAAATATTAATGATAAATCCATAAAATAAATAAATGTACTTATCCTAGCTGTTCCTGTTATCAATGCTGAGAAAAAAAGGTATTTCATGGAAGTATAATAAAATAATGATATTATAATAATTAAACTCATAGGTCTGACTTCTGAAGTGTCTACTAACAGTCTGATTCCAGGTAGTTCTTAAGTGAAGGTAGACGAGTAGCCGTGTACACGTCAGGAGATAAACATAAAAAATAAACAGATGTTTTTTGAAACTTCAAAAACCGCTTATTCAAACAATACACGTCATGTCAACGTACAAACACGTGCGTCAATTAGCCTCTTGAGCTGTTCATAGATAGACCATAGACAACGGTACGGTAGGTGCCGCGGCGCGATTCGGCACGCGCTCGCTGTGAAGCGCCCTCGAGTTCGAGACGCGGGCGGCGGCGCGGGCGCGGCGGCGGCGGCCGAGGGAGGTCCGATCGCTCCATCAACACGCAAACGTGTCTATTCAATTGTTTTAGCACGTGCCCTGTTATAAAATAAAAAAAGATAGTTTAAAGTTAGAACGGAGGGTCATGGATGGGTCGTTGTAGAGTGTGAATTATGCTAATGAAGTGGTTTGTAATCGACTGACGATCGCTTCTCGATTGAATAAAACTCACTTTCTTTTTCAATTATAAGTCTTTGAAAATGTTTCAGCGGTTATCAATCACATTAAGGAGAATTGGCAAGATTCTTAGGTCAAGTAGGTCGACAAATATGTAGATGTAGACGGCCTAGTTGATAGTACCTGAGTGGTCATCGCCGAGTATATACATTTGCAACACCAGGGCCATCGCCAATGCGTGGTCGACCCTGAAACGTGAAGTTGTTATGCTAGAGTAGTATACCTCTAAGTGCAGAGTTCGTCCGGGGAACCTTTCCCATTTCTACCGTGAAGCAATAGTGCGATTGTATTACTGTGTTTCGGTTAGAAGGTAATGTGGCCGGTGAAATTACAGGCACATGAGACTTATATGTTTTTTATTTTCTTTTATGACAAACAAAGGTCAGGGTCGACAACGCATTGGCGATGCCCCTGGTGTTGCAAATGTCGATAGTCGGCGGTGACTACTTATCATCAGGTGGACCGACTGCCTATTTGTTGGGCTATGTGGTATAAAAAAAATGCTTACGTCCCATGCCTGTCATTTTATCGGCTACCTTATTTCCTTGACGAACTCTAATACTTATAAAATATTTTTTATTAGCTACTGACCCGTGACCCTATTCACCCGCGTTCCTGAGAGATCTAATGTCTATAAATAACATAGCTTGTGTCACTCGCGTATATGTTCCTACCAGTTAAATAATTTTTTTAATCAAATTTGTATTTTGGAGATTACCTCCTACATTCAATTAACAAACTTTACCTCTTTATGATATTGGCATAGATGAATCTACTGTTATGATATTAAGTCGATGTTTCTCACATCTCACCCTTATTCCACATACCTCACGTCTTCACATCAATACAATAAAGCCATCAGGTTGATGGTGTACCTACAATACTCTTGCTGAAATAACTCAACCTGAATGCAATTATACGAATAATATGAAAATACCATGCCATATGCACCTATGGATTCGCGAGTTAACTCCAATCGGCTAGCTTTCAAACGGAACAGACTGTCTGCCGTTCTGAAATCGCTTGCGAGTGAGCAATCATAATGCGATCATCCAGAAACAATGGAGTTGTTCCCACAGCCGCGCCTCGGGCCGTCCTACAGTCAACCCCCTTTTTCTTTTTATAGTTTTTTAATTGTTTTTGAACGAAAGGTTGGCAGTCATGCCTCCGGGCGCTGATGCGATCTCTATGCTCTACCGTTACACAAACACGTTGAATTATTTTAATGTAATGTTATCTTTATGATATAATTATTTGGTTTATCTTTGAAATTTCTATTGTGTTGTGTAACAAAAGGTGTCTTTTTGGGGCACATTGCTATAAATGTTATAAATCGTGAAAGCTTAATAGATATCGTCTTTATTATTTTATTGTTTAAGTTTTATACTATTATTTTCTTTTTACTTGGATATATGAAACATTAGTTGAAACTCTTTCCAATATACTACTACGCGAGAAATGTAAAATCTCTCAGGATTCCTTAACATTTTCTCGGGAAAAAGTCCTATGTGTTAATACAGTTTATAAACTAACTATGTGCCAAGTTTTATCCAAATCCATTGATTAGTTTATGCGTGAAAGAGTAACACACATTCACCCATCATCACAAACTTTAGAATTTATAATTTTTCATTATTTTCTATTTTGTTAAATGTTTAAGGTAGATTGCAAGTGAGATAGATACTATGAATTAATTCGAGATTGAAAATAACATAACATACTTAAACAACCATTATCTCCGAAGAGGTAGGCCCATGTGAGAGGTCTAATTTAGGAGACTCACATTACATTGTAGGTATTTAAAGTCCGGTAAGTAAACATTTGGTAAGCACGGGTAGTAATTTTATGACAAAAAAACCTTCCCGACTTGGGAATCGAACCTTGGATCTCTAGGTCTCTAATAAAGTTTAAACTACTCGACCACACCGGCGAGAATACAAAATACTATAGTGTAATTAACAAAGTTAGTTGTATTTCTTATGAACCGTTAGGTACATACTGTTACTTATTTATTTCGCAGTTTTATTCCAAATCAATTATCACAACAATTGAATTTACGTGCTGCCGAAAGCTAAGGTGCCAATTACAATTTAAAAAAAGAATTCCCACAATCATAGACTTATAAATTTCAAATATTCAAGTGTTCTTTTCCCACAATTAAGAATCGCAAGAAAAGGAATCGAATGATGAAAGCAGCGAGCGGTCGAGTGGCGATTTCTGAACGGTTAGACATAAAGGGCGGGAAATATTGGCGCTTAATCGTCACAAACAGGGGGGACAATGGCGGGAATTGCAGATTAAGGCTATTTGTGTTAAACACGTCGCCTTTGTGCATGTTCGCACGCACCAGTGGACTGTCGATCGCTAGTACTAATTGCTTGTTGGTGTAGCTTGTTATTAAAATTCAACGAATTCACAAGTGCTCATGGATTTCGTTAACGACCCTGAGAAAGTGGATTCTGTGAATTTTAAATATGTTTCGTATTCAGTGGCTTGTAGATTCTCGATAACTTTATTTTTTCTATCGCGCGAAACGTATATTTCTTTTCCTCGTTGAATTTAATTTAATAACTTACCGTCAATAATTCATCTTTGTAAAGTGGAATCTGTATGTATACATATATGTACATATAATAAGAAAACATAATGGTTTTTAGCAATTACATTGAGTTTCAGTAATAAATGTAGATATATCAAGTAAATCTTGTATTAATTAAAAAAATATATTAATATAAAACAATAATTATAATAACGTTTATTATTTACTTCCGAGAGTAAGTCTTAGATTCATGGATTTTTTTGACAAAGAAATTGTTAATGATGTAACCCATCCGAGATTCTTGTCGGTTCTTCTCAGTTGAAGGTTGCCTTCCAAGCCAGTGGTAAATAATTTCAATAGCTCTTTACCTTCGTGTGTAAGCTGGACTGCCATGAATATAGTTTTTTTCTGAATGCGTTTACGTATCTTATGATGGGATCAAGGAGCCAAAATGTCATGTATAAGAACCGTCAAAAATATTTGATTTTTTGAAATTGATGAGACCTAAGAGCGCTTTTTGAGGTGATGCATTAAGTCGATGCTCAGAGTACTAGTTTTTCAAAAATTGAGCTACTACAAACAACATGAGCTTTTTAATAATAATCAAATGAAGATCACATCTACTGCTTTTTCAAAAAACTGGTGTCGCGTGTCCCGCCGCGCCTCGCACGCGACTGACCGATGATGAACGAGTATAACACTGTTGCCAGTGCGAATAATCATCGCGTGATGGGGTTGCAAGTAA
Source organism: Habrosyne pyritoides (assembly GCA_907165245.1). Lineage (NCBI taxonomy): Eukaryota > Metazoa > Arthropoda > Insecta > Lepidoptera > Drepanidae > Habrosyne > Habrosyne pyritoides. Next base: position 570,198 of record OU015594.1, on the reverse strand, counting down.
AAATAATTGGCGTCCCGCTGCTTGCCGCGCGCTAATGTTTTGATAATGACGCCCGCCATTGTCCGACGCTCGCAAACTGGGATTTTGTGTTTTTGTTTTCAGATTTGTATTCTTTTGGACGTGGGTGAATCTTGTTGTATTAATGGCGGATGGATAAACAAATAAACATTGATTTTGAAGTGCTCTGGGGTCTATCTGAATAAATATGTGAGAAAATACGATCGATTGAGCTCGATGTTATTGTTAGGTAAAGGTTGCAGGTGCGTTAAGGTTCCAATTAAATTATTTCTGAAGCGAATCCCTCGTTTTAAAGGGGTACAATAAGCCTCGACTCTATAGCTGTCTATTTGTGGAACGGGACATACAAGGAAATACATTTTGTAGGTACTAATCCATGTTAAAGAATTGTTTCTTTCAACATAAACGCTTTCTTTGGAATAATCTTAAGATATTGTTTAGACGTACTGCGCGTTACATTCTTTTCATGATCATGAAAATAGCATCTCCAAAAACAAAACACTCGCGCATTCGGTCAATACTTACGTAACGTCTAATTTGTATAACAAAATGTGAAGCGAGACATTTATCAAAGTGCTCTGTACAAGTATTAGTATTGCAGTAGAATAACGGTAGCGAGTTAGAGAGCCTATTCACGGAGAAACTTTGATGGATTGTTTTGGGCTCTCCTTCACAACGAAATGCTTATTTACATGTGTATACGGCCACTTATTTTGGTTGTTACTTGCCATCTGATTTTGGTAAGGTATGCGTTGTTTTTTTTATTTTTGTTTTTGTTAAGCCTGGTAGCCGAAGAGATCTTTAGAGAGAATTTCATGTAAAATTTTGAATGTTTTGCATAAACTGCTGAACTTGGCACTCAGATAGAATATTATTCTAATTAACACATTGGGTATTGTTTATCTCTAGAAAACTATAAGATCCTTCGTAGCGTAAGGTTATGGAAGTCAATTATATTGGCACTTTCAGAAATAAAAACTGCTGCTGGAGCAATTTTGTAATAACGGTTCTTTCATTAAATGTATGGCTATGATGTTCAAAAATTTATTTTTAGTCTGTTTTGTTTGTGTTTAGGGGGCCGTGTGCGAGGATATGCCCCAGGTATTACTTTTAGTATTAGGCTTAGAAAGAATCTTTAATCGTACTAACCTGATCCTAACTAATATTATAAATGCGAAGGTGAGTTTTCTGGTACGCTTTCACGACTAATTGACTGTACCGATCTTGCTAGAATTTGGCAGACACGTAGTCTATGGTAAGGAAAGAGACATGCACATATGAACGGGAATAAAACCATAAGGCGGATACTAGTAATATCATAAATGAGAAAGTGTGTGTGATAGTTTACATAGATGTTACTACTTCACGCAATTTTTTAACGGATCACAACAAAACTTGCCAAAGGTTTCTAAACTTGATTAACGCGTGATATCTTTGACTAGCAAAGTATAACATCTGTAGAGAACACGGGTAAAACCGCGGGAGAGAGGTAGTTCATTCATATACACTATCAGAACAGTATCACAAGTAAAGGGTTCTGTTCCTTAGATACTCATGACAAATTCTTTTTAAATGTTAAGTATTGTTAACTGGTTCGTTCGTAAACACTGGCTTTCAATGGCTACCTTCAGCGACGTGGCCAGAATATTGTAAGCTCATGAATGTGTTACCTACCGCACGGGATGCTTCACTACCATTTTATGAAATACTAGTTGTCCCCCGCGGTTTCATCCGCGATATGTTAAATTTTAGTATAAAGAGTATCTTATAAATTATACCAGGGCATGCTCTATCTATGTCCTATGTATGTAGATTAATTGATATCCGTTGGGTAGTATTTGCGTGAAAGAGTAACAAACATCCATACTCTCAAACTTTCGCATTTATAATATTAGTAAGACTAGCTGGCCCGAAGCCTTGTGTTGCAATGCGTCTTCAAATCGTTGCATCGCTCCAGCTGTTCTAAAGTGATGTTTTGGAGGTTTCAATATCCTTTAACCGGAATTGTAAAAGTCATTTTAATGTCTTCAACCGCTATAGTAGCAATCTGTTACAGTTTCTCAGAAACAAATATGTGGGTAACTATATTGCGGGTAGCTAACAAAAACTGACATGAAGCGCCTACCTTTAAAAATGTCAAAAGATTTACTCCTAACCTATATAAAGACATCTAAACAAATGAAATAAATTTTGTATCTAAGTTACAAATAAAGGGTGCGCCGACGGCATGCGGCATCTGCATGAGGTAGACTCGACACGATCAATTATCGCCATTGTTACAAACCGACAATACTTTCTTAACACGTCGTCGCGCCATATTGAGACGTTCTTATAAAAACCCACGCTCTATTAAATGCAAGAGACGTACCATTTTCAACTTTAACATCCGAATTTTAGATTTAAATTTCGAATTTGTGATTCCTTTGACAGGTGCGTTCGGAAACCGGGCCAACCTCCCACTGCTTGCCAACAATGCGACACAAGTTGTCGTTCACAAAGCAAAGGCGCGGTGCCATTCAGCCTCGCGCTCACGTGTCGCCAACGATCGTAAAGACTTAATTAAATCGGATACATGTAAGAATGTAGGCAGATGATTTATGTACGAATGGAGATTTTGGTCTCAGGAGGCTTGTTTGATAAACACAAACTGTGATGCTATGGTGACGTGACGCCGTGATGCTGGGAATGTTATAAGAATTCACGATTCTCACGTGAATAATGACGCCTTTACTATTTCGTCATGATGTTAACAATATTGAAAATATTTTGTCATTTATTTCTTTAAGACTTGACATGCATAGACAGCATATCAGAAGGTTTATCTTCTTACAATTCGTTGGATTGTCCACTAAAATCGTATAGACTATATTTTTTCTATGAGTTTGTTATACACACCGCCCTATTGTTAGCCAGTCCGCTTTCACTAATCCTCTTAAGGCGCTCGAATGTCCTTTCCTAAACTAAAATAGCATTAAAATCGCAAATCCGTCACATTCGGACAATCAAAGCGCAAAACTTTAACAAAACTCGTAAGCAATCGTTAGTACCACACAATCCCGACCCCCCGGTGACAAATCCGATCGACTTGAAACTGCAAAAGGAGCGCGGAAAAAAAAATAAAAAAGGACTGGCAGAATGGACACGAGGCTACGACAGATGCAGTCGAAAAAAAATGTTGTGTTACGTTCAGATATCTCGTTAATAAAGGCGATTTGTTAGGACCAAATTGTTTTGTAAATTGGTTGAAATTGTGCGTTGTAGAAGCGTGCGTGTGTCGCTTTGATACTGCCTTAGTTGCTTAGTGCTGATTAATATTACTGCGCTTTGTAACCTAGATTTGTGGACTCCACTTAATATAAAATAATAACATAATATAACATATACTTAATACAATCAATAAATAGTACAAAATCTAGATACAGATAGATTATAGCAATAGTGTAATATAATATTTTTAGGACCCGATACAAAACAATTAAACAATTTCAAAGTGTGTTTTTGCAAGTATCATTAAAAACTTTCGTGTTTTTGACAAACGAATGCAATTAAAAACTACGAAACAGTTGTTGTACTGACCCCAGTGTAGAGTTCAATAGATATACATTAATTATTTGCTATTGGATTATAGCTCTAAGATAAAAGTAGAAAAATGTTTGGCTTTATACCTATATCAAGAGAACATGGTAATCATTTTATTGAGCTCTTAAGGACCTTCATACTAATATAGATAAAAAAACCTAGGATAATTGATTTTAGTTAAATAATATCAGACAGAAGAAACATGTGCCAATCATTTAGAATCGCATGGTTGATTAATCGAACCTTTTATATTATTAAACATTAAACTTTGGAAATTTTGAGAGCCAAATCAATTATAACACATTAAAAAAGTTCGAGCCAGCTTTACTTATTTGAAAGCTAAGTTCAGAAGCGTCGACTTTCATAAGTCGCCATCTAGGGCTCAACGAAATAAATGGCTTTGAAATAATCATACATAAATCCTTGCCAAGTGTAACAGGCCAGACGCCACTTTTCTTAACAAAAGATCCCATTAGGTGCTAGAAAGCGAACAGTATGTAAAGACACGTACTTTTCCGACTCTCTCCTGTGATAAATATCACCCAGCCACTGTTCCGGCCAAATCTAACATTATTCTAATAAAGGACACTTTAATGTCCCTACTGGAAGGCATACAACAATAGAAACAATAACCGGCCCATTTGAAATATGTAACAATTAAATCAGCTGTTCGTGTACAGGACAAAAGTTAAAATCAACAATGAACTGCTAATGGTTTTAAAATGTCGTTTTTCAGTTGCCGAAAGTGACCAGCAGGAGACTTTCTGAACGCACCTTCATAGTGCTGGCAAATACTCGATAATTGTTATTGATTCTCGAAAAACCTATGGCATTTTTATTTGTTATTTACTGAATATTAGACACGATCAAGAGGAGGAAAGTTTGTTAAAACCTAGCAAGCCATATATTAATATACATTTTTAACATCATTTGAAGAGTTTCTGGTAGGTATAGTGAATACGGTAACTATTTAACTGTTGCACGCTATTTTACGTAACTATCGATATATAATTATGATTATTTAAGTATACTTCTTCCCTATTTGTGTAGCACTTTTTGTAAATAGAAGCGTGCTCTTACATCCCAGGTGTGTTCGAATTTTAAAGCACCGTTTCTGTTTTATAAAAAAATATTAACCAATTCTTTTTTTAAATAGGCTCAGAATATCTATTGGTGTTTTTAATTTGAGTTCTAATTCGATACTGTAAGGGTTACAATTACATCGAAATGATTTGTTGAAAATACACTCTCTTAATTAATTGAAGTTGCTACAATTGTTTGTCGATTCTGAACCCTAACAGATTGCAGTAAGGTAAAGTTTACAATGAAAATATAAATTTATTGTGGTGACCCTAAATGTGATTTTTATACTGCATTATTTCTCGAGATGATTGCTCAATTGGGCGTTAAAAAGTTACTATTGTTCTTTTTAAATATTTTTCTTTATTTGGAAAATTGGTTTTTGAACGAACACTCTGCTTTCATCGTTGAAATAATTTACAAGCACCATTGTTATTGCTTTGTTTGAATAAATATGCATTGACCTATTTGATATTTGTAAGCTATTATTATGAAAAAAGTGTTGTATGAACCGAGAATTTTTAGTACAACCTAACCTTAGGAGACCTAAAAATATAGGATATGTGAATTTAGTAAATACCTATCTTAAATACGTTCAGTGAAGTTTACAAGCCGCCCTAAGACACTCAAAAGAATTTAAAAATAAATATGTATAACCGAGGCAAGATTTATAAAAAGAACACATATTTTTTAAAGTGCTCTCAAAACCCGGCGCTGGCGAGTTAACAATGGCTCGCAAAAAGTATCTATTGTAAACCGGAACGTTATCCGGCAGAGGGCGCCATCCGCTCTCGGCGCTTCCGCCCTCGAGTGGTAATCCAACATGGCGACAATATTAATCAATATTTCAACAACATTAGCCGGGATTCGAGTGTTCACCTCCTTAAGATGAGACGGCTACTTTGCTGAGTTACATTTTGAGTGCTGACTCGCTTTGGATTGAGGAATAAAGCTTGTTAAATCACGTCTTATGTTTATTGATTATCGAACGGTAACGGGTAATACCAGATTGCAGATATTTTTATGGTTACCGTTCTAAAATTAAACATACTGGTTCAAATAGGCTTTTACAGGGCTATATGGATGGTCAGACTGTAACGCTGGTTCAGAAGGTGTGCATAGACTATACACCAGTACTTGGAAAATCTAGTTTTTACTGGAAATACGAAAATAACAATATACATATCATGTAATATAAATATATTTATATCTTCACGCCGATTATCCCCGGTGTGGTAGACCCATCGAGATATGAGCTTTGTAACTGTTTCTCGGACACATTTGTAAATTGTTTCAAAATTTATATTAGGAATGTTTTGAAAGAAAGAGGATATTTCTTTTTAATTTTGGAATTTTACCTATATTAAGTATTTTGTAGATGTTAAATATAAAAACATTATAATATTGAGATAATAAAATAGCTACAATGTCAGATAAAAAGTAAATAAAAAATTATAAAAAAAAAAGTAAAATAATCTTAATGTTTCTTGCCGGTTCTTCTCAGTTGAAGGCTGACTTTAGAGCCGGTAGTGCCCTCCGTGGGCCTAAACTGAATAAATGGTTTTGAATTATTTTATTGAACCATGTAATATAACAATAAAATAAAACGTTAACCGAACACCCGACCACCGACTGCCACCGCGATATGTCTCGTGGCCATTTCAAAAGTCCCAGGGTAATTCTTCAAGGTAGATCCTGTATTCTCCGCTATTTAATGTATCCATTGTATTAATCTACAAAATATATGATACGTCTTGTTAAAATTCAATTAAAAATTCGGATCTTATTCGAGACAAACTTTGAGATAGACAAAAACACTAATAATAATGGCATTTATTTAAAAATCACAAGCTCATTATAATAATATCCTGAGACATTCTTCACATATTATGTCTGATCGCAAACTAAGCAATGTACTACTTGTACGAGTACTAGAAAACTAGAAAACTGATATACTACTTTTTAAATACGTACAAAAAAAATGACGTAAAATTTCTTATACAGAGTGTATACGAAATTTAGAGTTATACAAAACTACCCGTAAAGCCGAAAGGAGGTTAAATGGGGCCTTATAACGAGTCCATTCACAATATTTAAGAACCGTAGTAACGCTTCATATCGCGCCCAAAAAAATTAAAAAACTGATTTTTATGAATGAGAAATAGAAAGATTATTAGGTAAAATAGGTACCGCCTTTCTGTTAAATAATAAAGGTTACTAGGGTAATTGCTTTTGTAATTAATTATATTCTTAGGGGTATTTTGTAACACGTTGTATAGATATTTACATCAACTCTCATTTTATTTGTTGATATAGATTTGTGCAAAATAATTTTTATGACGTGAAAAAACGTTTCATTGCTATAACAATTTTTGACCGCTAGATGGCGGTCACTACTTTATTATGAACATGTGTGAATAAAAATTCTTAGTAAGATAGACCAATGTTTTTGATTTTGAGCTTTATTATATCATTTAAAGATACACATTAACTTGAAACTTATTTGTGCCAGAGCATTTTAGCTTTAAGTTATTGGGAGATAAGGTGTTCTGTAGATCTCTACTTTTGGTACACGCTCTATAGCGTGTTTTTTTTGCTATATAAACTACTCGCTGTTCCACGCGTATTCTCTCACGTACCTGAAGCATTTCGATGAATTAGCAACAAATATCCTTAAATCCATGTGGGTTTCTACATCTAAACATCCCCAAGAACTTTCACATTTATAATATTAGATGGAATTATACCATATTATTTAGAGATATACAGATGAATTGAGTTTTTTTAAGTAAAATAAAAAGGACTTATACCGTAAAAAACATATGCAATAAAAGGGTTAACAACAAATGCGTACACGCATCCCGCGGCGCGCGCGCTCCCGTACGCCACTTCATCGCTCGCCAGAGGGCGCTGTTTGTAAGGCGTGTGCATCGCCTAACGCCGCGGGTGCGGTGTTTGTAACCGGCCTTAACTACAGGAGCTCTCGCGTCGCATTACAGTTAAATAGCGGTTGAAATTAAAGGGTTAACGGCGGATTTACGCTACATTTAAATGTGTGTCGCATCAGAAGCTGTGTTAAAACTGAAAATCCAACAAATTTATATTTATATAAAAAAATATTTAATAAAAAATAATGTAACCTTGCTGAGTTTCTTGCCGGTTCTTCTCAGTTGAAGGCTGACTTCTGAACCGGTTGTAGCTCCTGGAGCTACAACCTTTAAATTTGACCTTCATAAGTGCCCTCCGAGGGCCTAAACTGAATAAATGGTTTTGAATATTATAAATGCGAAAGTTTGTGAGTATAGATGGATGTCTGTTACTTTATGCAAAAGCTACTGATTGGATTTGATTATAACGTGGGAGATTTATACTTTATAACCTAGATGAACGCGTAGGATACATTTTATGGGAAAATTGATCATCCATTGGAGTGGGATCCCAAGTTGTCCTCCGGTTTAAACCACGTTTCTGACTGACGTTACTGTTCCCTATATTATGTCATCCCCTATCTAATATATCAAGTTCTATCCAAATCCCTTCCATGTTTAAGCGTGAAAGACAACAAATATACGCATTTACCTATTTCTCAAAAAAAAACTCCCTGTTAAAGTTCTTTTCGGTAATACTGTATTTGTAATACGATCAAACCCTTTCCTTTTGTCAGTCGATGACCTTCAATTCCAGGCGACAATGCCACAGTTTATACCACCCTCTCGTTTCATTATAAACACGAGCTTGTTTGTTAGGGTCGAATGTTTATTTGTTCTCGCCGGCAACTGATTGGAATCATTGAAGTGGCTTCATATTATTTGTCTAATGTTGATGTATCATATGGTTTCTCACGGTAATGCATAGTGGTACTGAGACTGTTAAGTCCGACTTCTTTTTCTTGTTTTTGATTTTAAATTAGAAATATTTATCATTTATGTAAGCTTTTCCAAGTTTTATAAGTAATATTATAAATTCGAATGTTAGTTTTTTTGTTACGGGTTTTACGGCTAAATGATTAAACCGATCTTGCTTAAATTTGCCATGCACGTAGCATAGTACGGAGAAATACATGGGCATACTTTCATGGATAAATTTGAACGCGATTTAAATAACAAACACGCGGTATCACCCGCGTCCCCGAGAGTATTAATATTTTCCCGGGATAAAATGTAGTAATTTACCTATATCTATCTATCTAATACATTTAAATGAGCAATTCTTGTATATTATTATATATAATATCTCGGAAACGGGTCCAACGATTTTCATGAAATTTAGTATGGCGCATAAATATGTATATGTCGTTTTATCCGTGTATTTAGGCAATGAAAACTGCTACAATGTTTTTAGAAGGTAAGGTTTCGCATCTAATTCGTATCTAGGTATATATGACAGTGCTTTTAAAAAGAGATTACGGTAGAAGTCACGTTAGTAAAGAAATCCCAAGCAATGCTCGGCCATCCAGGTACTATAATATTATTCCAGGTTCTATCTATGTGCTAAGTATTATTGAAATCCGTTCAGTAGTTTTTGCGTGAAAGAGTAGGTATGATTTAGGATCCTTACGTCCTCACAAATTTTCGCATTTGTAAGAGTAGTAGAATATAAAATGTATCTAACCGACTAGTGAATTTCACTTCTTTTTCACATAGGTGAGGAAAGTTTCTAAAATTTGCATAGAAATATAGTATGGGATTGAAATAATAAACATATTTCTGCAATTTCATCGAAATCCGATGAAAGAGATTTTGACAAGGAGACCAACAAACCGAAACATTGTTTCGAACAGCGCCGAGCGCTTCGCCCAGTAAGCATTACTCTGCACAGTGGGGCGGGTAATTGCTCCAATCTGGGCAAAAACACGCGCCGCACTCGTATTTATTTATTTACTTCAGTATTTACTGCAACAGTAACGAGTCCCGACGACGGAGCGCGGAAAAGTTGACAAATTTTTAGGTTAGTTTTTTTGACAGCTCTTAAATTCGGGATTTGTCTCTCTTGTTGTTAAATTGGTTTTGAAATGGGAGAACGTGGAACGTAAAATACTGAAATCTTTACCATGAATATACTTTAAATATAGGCGTATGGGTAGAGGTAATAAACACATACAGCAAAGAAAATAACCGGTGAATTAAGTACTGAACTTAATTCACCGAATTCATTCAGAAAGTACTGACAGCTGCTTGACAACAGATTCTCTTCTAGGTAGTAGCCAGGGTACTACAGAGTACCCTTTTACCTCCCACCACCAAACATGTTCATCTTTAGATTGTAGTGTCCACAATATTCAAGTATACTGCTAAAATTTTGTGTGCAGCGACGTGAATCGAATGAAAGTATTTAATAAAAATTATTCCGCCTTTTCCAAGCTTCAACAAAATAGTTGTCACTAATTGAGTTTTATTAGTTTTGCTTATATGAAACTTTATAGCTCATCATGCTTGAAGCGTGCCTATTCGTGTGTTCGAATCATGCAAAGCTTGAGAGCCTATAAGTAAGAAACACTGTAAGGTCTTAGCACAGTGTTAGAGCTATCTCATATCCTGAAATTGTAAATATGTCACCGCACCTACCGTTATGTTCCGGAAGCTTCACTTGAGAGCCTTGCCACTTCTATGTTTTATAGGTTGGAAACACATTATAAAACACCTCTGGTGTTTGTTGCCAATTAATAGCTTTAGGTGTGATGTACCATCTAGTGGTATATAATTCTCTTGTTAGCCAAATTATGCAATACAATTCGGTATGAACTTTATAACAACTAAATATACCTTCTTTCTTCTTCTAAAGAGAAGTTATGTCTAAAAGATCGACGCAGTGCTAGATCGTTTGTTAAATATTTGTCAGTGACGACTAAACACGACTGTGGCCGCCGGCGGATTTGGCGTGCTGATAGGGTTACCATACATTACCATTTATTCAGAATATTTTTGGCATAATTTTTCTTTTTGTTTTTAACAAAGTTTTTGGGTCTGTTTATTGATAGGAATCTAGATTGGAAGTCCCATATAGATCATGTGTGTAAAAAATTAAATAAATTTATCTACGTTTTAAACAGATTGAGACAGACATCTGCTCGTTCTACCGTCCTAGCGGCGTATCACGGTCACATAGCATCCACGTTAAAATATGGGCTATTGATTTGGGGAAATTCTTCAGATATAAATAAAGTCTTTGTTGCACAGAAAAAATGTGTACGTGCAATATGTGTCCCACCACACGCCTCTTGCAGGCCTCTTTTTGATAGTTTGGGTATTTTGTCTCTTCCTTGTATGTACATTAGGGTGTCCCAAAAAAAAAAGTTGTTTTTTTTTTAACGCATACCCTCTAATTATATTTCAATCGTGTTAAAACACGTATATATAAAATTTTATGTACCTAGGACCACAGCAACCCGTGCCGACTTGCATTGATACATGTCAGTACTTGTTAACTTCAGCGCGTCGTATCGGTGTTTAGTCATTACTTGTTTGTTTTCTTAGTAAACGCATTATTTTCGATAATACAAGATGTCAGTGGAATTACGGAGTTCTAGAAAAGCCCTATTTTTAATTGGCGATGTAAAACATCAAATTACCGGTTCGAAACTACCCTCTAATGGCCAAGTATTGGCGGTACTGTTTTATAATATTCGTGAAGTGAATTTAAGTGTTAATGAAAGCGCAAATCTAACTATAAGAGAGTGTATTATTTATTGGGAAAAGGCCCGTATACCGACTAAAGCTTTACCTAACTGTGCTAAGAAATTAGTTGCCTTATACCAAATCTGGAGAGAGTTACAAAAAAATGCCAACAAAACGCAACCTATATTTGAACAGCGTCGCCAAGAGTTTATTACAAGCATGGACAATTTGTTCGACATTGCACATGCCGATGCCCTTCAATTAATAAAAATAAATGAAGATAAAATATTCTTGGAGCGGCAGAGAGAGCCAGGCAGACCTGGTCACTTAGCTGGACTGGATAAAAAGTTGACCGACAAAGAGGAAAAATCTTACCTTAGAAATATCAAGGAACAAAAACGTCGAGATAATTATTATGCGTCCCTTACTGCTACAACTTCATCTTATCAAGAAAAATCATCTTCTGATTCTGAATTGATGGAAGTAATGGATTTGCAAAACGATTTGTCCACCCCAACTGAGATCCCACTGTCCGATATTAATAAAAAGTCAACGAGCAAAAATTTTATAACTCCAAAATTAGTGGCAGCTTTGGACAGGTGTCAGTTAAGTATGAGACATTCTGTGTATATTATCGAAGCTACTATCGAGGCACTAGGACTCAACACTGACGATTATCCTATAAGTAAGTCCACCATTCAAAGAATTCGTACTGAAAAACGGAAAGAGCGGGCTGAAGCTATTAAAGTCGATTTCCAAAACGACCTGCCTGATACTGTGACTGTTCATTGGGATGGAAAATTGTTGCCAGCTTTAGACGTGCGTAAATCTAAAGAAGAACGCCTTCCGATAGTAATTTCATTTGGTGATAAAGAACAACTAATCGCGGTGCCAAAGTTGGACAACTCCACTGGAAGTGAACAAGCACAAGCAATTTGGAATGCGGTTACAGACTGGAATCTCGAAGATAAGATCCAAATTCTTTGTTGTGACACCACTGCTTCAAATACTGGTCGTATTAATGGTGCCTGCGTGCTTCTGGAACTAAAATTTAATAGACATATGCTTATTTTTACTTGCCGTCATCACATCTATGAATTAGTATTGAAAGGAGTATTTGAGGCTAAAATTTGCCAAGTGACTAACAACCCTGATATTCCATTATTCAAAAAATTCCGAGATAACTGGAAGAACATAGATCCCAAGAAAATACAAAGTCCTGCAGAAATATTATCACGGCTGAATGTTTCAGAAAATGAGAAACTGTTAGAGTTTTACCGGATTGAATTGACGAAGGAAATTGTTAGGGATGATTATAGAGAATTAATAGAACTATCTATCATATTTCTTGGTGGAGATACAGAAAGTAAATATAAGATTCGGCCTCCAGGTGCTATGCACCAGGCACGGTGGATGGCGAGAGCAATTTATTCATTAAAAATATCATTACTTAGTTCTCAATTTAAAATTCCACACAAAGACAAAGTGGCACTGTTAGATGTCTGCATGTTCATTGTCACATGCTATGTTAAGCCTTGGATGCAATGTATTTTAGCAGTGAAAGCACCGTACCAAGATTTGTGTTTTTTAAAAACTATGAAAGCTTATGAAACAATCGATAAAACGATCTCCAAAGCAGCTTTACAGAAGTTCTGTCAGCATTTATGGTATTTGGTTGATGAAGTAGCTGTTTTGTCTCTATTTGACGATGATGTAGACCAAGAAACAAAAATAAAGATAGTTCAAAGTTTGTCTAACGAAAATCCACCAGCTTACAGTCAACGCTACATTCCTTCAAAAGAAGACCTGTGTGGTTTACTTTACGAGAAAAACATCGACGACTTCATTTCTAACAAAAGCAAGACCTTGTTTAATCGTTTTAAAATTGATGACAGTTTTCTCAACGACTGTCCTTCTTCATGGCCTAGTAATGCTTCTTTTCTGCGAGTTAAGGAACAGATGATGACATTGAGAGCCGTTAATGATACAGCAGAGAGAGCAGTTAAATTGATGCAAGATTTCCATGGAAAAATCACCGTTGAAGAGGAACAAAAGCAATTTTTACTGCGTTGCGTACAGGAACACAGACTCATATACCCTAATTGTAAAAAGAAAACTTTGAAAAGAAAATATAATAAATAATGTTCCTTTAATTATAAATATTTAATACAAGTAAAATAGTGTGTAATTTAATAACAAAAAAATAGTTTAAAAATTTTCCCCTACAATCTCCATATAAAAAATTTCTTAAAAGTTTGGCATCAAGTCGGCACGGGTTATCGTTATCTGATTTCGATAATATTTCATATTTTAGTTATTAGGGTCAATTAAAAAAAATATAAAGGGTATGCGTATTCAAAATCAAAAAAAAAAAAATCGCACTTATAGGCTGGGACACCCTAATGTACATACTTGAAATAGCAATGTTTGTAAAGTCACACGGGTATTTTAAAACAGCGCGTGATATTTACCCGAGAAACACGAGGAATCCGGATCGATTGGTTTTTGACATTCCACCTCGCACGGCTCTTTATCAAAAACAGACTTTTGCAATGTGTATAAAAGTATATAACGCAATTCCAAATGATATAAAAGCACTCCCACTGACACGCTTTAAACAAAAATTAATAAATTGGTTGAAAGCCCATATGTTCTACAGTGTTAATGAATTATGGAACTGATTGTACATATTTTGATTTGTTTATTCTTTAGTATTTGTTTTGTATGTGACATGATTGTAGTTTTTTTTAATTTGACATAACATTGTATATTTGTATTGTAATAAATTGTATTTGCATGCTTATGAAAAGCTAGATGAGCTGAACGTATTGTAACTTGTAACACCTTAATGTAAAACCACATCTTTAGCAAATAAAAAAATTCTTATTCTTATGTTTTATTTATGTTTTATTTATCATAGCTTTCCGTGCCGCAGTTTATTAAAGATTCCACGTTCCTGAGGGATCAAAAACGTCCTGGCATCAAAACATTTAAAAAATTTCAAATAGATCCCGTGGTTTCACATATTATACCGTTATAACTAACACGACTAAATATTAGTGAGGGTAATATTTATACAAAACTAATAAATATTACCCTCAGTATAAATATAGACTCACAAAATTAGCACTCTTTCTTAGAAATATTAAACTATAGACTAGTTCCGCAACGTGGTTTAACCCGAGAATCACCAAATCTATTAATACCGTAAAACATAAGTGTGGTGTACTTGTATTATTGTGTTTCGGTTAGATGATAACCCATCAAGTCTGACAATTCATCATCCATGACATCTGCCAACTTGACAAAAAAAAAAAACTATTTTGGAACTCCCTAATTTAGAAAACAAATAACTTTTCGACATGTTATATCAAATGACAAATAAAAGGAACATTTGCTCATGAAATTGTCCACAAATCCATGTAAACCATGGCGTCTCCACAGTCAGATCCATCAATTGGCTCAATCGTGTGGTAAACACGCGCCGCGGTCGCCCCGTTGTGCGATGTCGTGCTGATACTCGCGTCGCAACGTGTATACCTAGCCTTATGTCTCTCGTAGATGTTTCGTAGCAACCGCTACGAGCTACGAGCTCATTAATATAATAACATTTTAATACACAGATTTTACTGGAAAATATGTGCCAAGTTTTATACAAATCCGTAAAGTAGTTTTTGCGTAAAGTCACAAACATCCATACATCCTCATAAACATTCGCATAAATTAAATTAAATATATTTCTTCAAATATGCCTTCACGGGCAACTTTATAACAACTAAATATACTTTCTTTCTTCTTCTAAAGTGAAGTTATGGTGGACGCAGTGCTAGATTGTTTGTTAAATATTTGTCAGTGACGTTTTATAAGATTTATAAGATTTCTCAACGATTTATGGATTTTTATACAGATTATGGGGATACCGTAACAGAGCAGGCTCATGGGGACCAAAGGCGCGTAAATTATTCAAAGACCTTTCGACGCGCCTCATCGAGTCATCCGGTGACCAGAGGGCTGGCTCGTATTTTGGTCAGAGAATAAGCTTAGCCATACAAAGAGGGAACGTAGCCAGCCTTCTGGGCACTCTACCCATAGACAGCTCTAAAAATTTAAATTCAGTTTTTTATTTATAGGTTATTGCTTTACTTTTTAGTTAATTTTAAGTTGTTTAGTATGTGCACTTTGTTTTATTATGTTAGTATTAGATCCAATGTAATCAATTAAAAGAAATTATTATATTTTGACAATATAGACTATATATAAATTAACTTGTTGTAACTATTAAATAGTCTGAAAATTCCATAAAAATAGAAAATGTTAAGCTAAAGATGGTTGCTGTGTATAGTGCATGTTCGCTTCATCAACCTATTCACGCTTGGTATAATATTAGTAGGATGCAAAGCAGAAGAGTCACGGTTGCAGACGGCTGTGTGCGGGCGGGGCGTGGCTCGTGCCGACGCGTGGGCGGATCGCTACACAACGCTGAAAATGGCTTTGCACATTTCATTTCGCTATGTGGCTGTGGGTAACATGCAACATATTTATATCTGTGACTACATCAAGGTATAAACAGGCATACATTTACTTATAAGAAGTAAGATAGATAATTTTGATGGCTTCAGTAGTCCAGTAGATCTGGATTTTTTTTGAAGAGCAGATCTCTTAGTGCAGAGTTCGTCCGGGAAAGTAAATGAAATGAAATATTTATTCAAATGGGCCTTCATAGGCACTTATGAATGGTCAGACTCTAACACCGGTTCGGAAGGTTGCTTTTACTGAGAAGAGCCGGCAATAAACTCAGCAATTACTCTTTTCAAAATAAGATTTTGTATATATAAGATGTGTCAGGTGTAGTACTACCAGCTTACCCATTTCTGCTGTGAAGTAGTAGTGCACTGGTATTACTGTGTTTCTGTTAGAAAGGTGGCTGGTGAAATCACAGACACATGAGACTTAACAACTTCACGTGCCAAAGACGACAACGCATTGGTGATGCCCCTTGTGTTGTAAATATCCATTGGCGGCGGTGACCACTTACCGTTTAGCTTGTTTATTTGCCCATGTGATTTTTTTGACCCTTACTTTCCTTTAACTTAATATAATCGACTATTTTATTAATGATATAGCTTGGTTTTGGAGGCTGTACCTGTTGGAAAAAATATTGTTTTCAAAGGAGTAATTGTTGAGTTTTTTCCGACAAATGAACCTTGCATGCGGAGTTCGATCCCATTAGCACCCTGTTAAGGTCTTTTGATTAAATATATTTTATTTCATTATTGAAAAGAACTCAATAACCCTAGATATTTACAACATAATATAAGATATTGTAACTAGTAGGGACTGACATCCAAGAAGCCTTATCTGGTCATAATCAATGTCAAAATGTAATCAGGTGATTCTGTAAGGTTAACGATAGCACGACGATCTCTCGTCGCGGCTTCTATGCTGTATTTTTCGCTAACTACACATCACGTGAGAGGTCCGCTCATAGAGGCCCCGATGCTCTGCGAGCCGACGGCAGTTTATATTGTTAGAATAGGGAGCAGCCGTCTTAAAAAAAAACATACTTTTCTTGACTTCAACTGCCCATTTATGAACATAGCTTTTCTTTTATATCTTTATGGAGAACTTTACGTATTTAACGAAAAAGTGCTTCATTCTTATCAGCGACAGACCATTTTTTTCGTTTTCCCGATGATGCTCTGTGTGCCAAATATCATCGAAATCTGTTTAGTAGTTTTTGCGTAAAAGAGTAACAAATATCCATACTCATATATTTACGTGTTTGTAAAATTATAGCTAGTCGTAACTAAGGTTGCATTAATCAGCTTTCAATGGAAAGGAAGTCTATATCTGGTAAAACTAGTACTTCTCATGGAAGAATTTCTTTTGTAGTTGTAGAGTTCTTTGTGCAGAGTTTGTCCGGGGAATTATTATCACCATACGTATATCTGTCTTGAAGCAGAAGTGCACTTGCATAACTGTATTTCGGCATTTGTAGTATATCAGTTATCTGGTTTCCATAGCATGCTTCGTTTAGCTTGGGCTCAGGTGGCCGTGTCTAAAGATTGTGTCTTAGTCCGTACTCTTTAAAGATTCTATGATAAATTATTTTGAGATTAATTGTATTGTGTTTTTATAACTTGACATCATTCCGTGCTTGCTCAGCTCGTTGTTTTGCGCTGAGGTTTGTGATTCCTTCCCCTAGACTCCAAACCCAAGTCGGCCGTTGCAGGGAGAATCTGTGCCGATGGGGTTACAGCACAAGCAACCAGTGCACTTGCGGCGCCTACCCTCAGACAATGGCACATCTATTTTCGTGCCCTGCGTGCCCCTCATCTTGCACGCCAGAAGACCTGTATAAGGCTACAGACGACACAGTACGTCTGGCAGAATTCTGGTCTAAACAAATTTTGCCAAAACGATCGACACGCAAGTATTCATTCCATAATATATAGTATTACTTATTATTTTCTATTGTTAAATTGCATGGATTATAAAATAAATAACTTAAAATTTACTTAAATTTAGTTACAGTTATATTCATCAAAATGTATACATAATAAATATTATATTTGTTTAAGACATTTCGGTCTCGGATGGTTTTGCTCCCTCTAGATATTTATTAAGGTGTTTACTATAAAACTGTTTTTTTGCAGTATTTCCATAACTAACATAGATCATAATTATGTTGGCAGAAAGGACAAACCTGTGTGTTTTTTTAATTTAAACTTAGTGTTAACTTTAAGTTGAATCATTGTAAGTTATTGAAGGAAACAAACAAGCTGCTTTACTACAACTTCCAACTTCCATGAATAAATGAAATAGTCAATGTTACTCTTTTAGTTTTAGATTTACATTTAAGTACTTGTTCTAACTAGGGTAACCTGGTCTAGGAGTACGCACTTAAGGTTCAAAATAAGAAAAAAATATAAAAATAAAATCTATGAAATCAACTACTCATTTATTACGTCTACAATTTAAACAACTTTCATAAAGTAACTCAAAAAAAAAACATAATTATATTATATCTGTCAAAAAATCAAAAATAGTTAGAAATGGGAAATGCGTACTCTTACAAATATATATAGGATAAGATAGGATAAGAGTACGCGTCTACGCTGATAAGAGTACGCAGGTCGGAAATTGCTTTTTTATTTGCAGTGTTGACAAATAATATTGCCCTGACCCTCATAAGGGGTACAAGCTTCATTCCACCACTCGGAGCATTTTAAGCAGGCTATCCAGTCTTCCGCGGGAGGATCCATGTTAATTTCCGTACAAGCTGGACTTGCTCTGAATTATTTACTAGCTGTTATCTGCGGTCGTTAGCGCGTTCTCGACCGATGCTACACTTTTAAAATGTATTCAATGTGTTAATCCAGGTTACAAACTATTGATGAGCCAAGTTTTATCCGTACAAACTTTCGCATTTATAATATGAGTACGATTAGTCAATAACTTATGTACCCTACTTAAATATTTTGCATAAAGGTTTTAAAAATCTTGTCGGAAAATCTAAACATTGAATGATCATCTTGACACAGCATTATTCTGTTCTATTCCTTAGTAATCTGATCATGCCGCAAGTCGAAGTTTTGCTCGCATCATCATCGCAATGTATGAGACACAATGTTATTATAAAGAAAAAGAGAGCAGATTTTATGGAATTGTTCATATGTGGGTTATCTTCGGATCCACTGCAACTATTGGAAAAATACGTTATTTTAAAGTTATATTAGATATTTTAGGTGGACATAGGCTATGTTATAATCCTGATAGTTTAAAAAGCTTGGAAATGCGGGCAGGGCACGAATAAATTAAACATAACATTTTAATATATCTTTTGTGGTTGTAACATGACAATAACTGCGTACAGAATGGAAGCTCTATTATTAAACCTAAAATTATAGGCGACCCTAAAGAATAATTAAGCAATTCTTCACTCCAATAAGTGTAAGCGATGATTAGCAATTCAATAGACATCCAGTGTAACGCACGGACTAATTTGTCAACTGTGTTACTACATAACATTATTGTTCAGCAAACATCTGCTGCAATGTTTAAAAAACAACCATTAATAATGACGTCACCACCAATAAACCATCATTAAACACAAACCAGTCACACTAAATAAACTATTAAACAACGCGTGAAAAATTACAAAAAAAACTGTTTACACACCGTGACGGATCGCGTTGATTCTTATTTTTTAACATGTAACGCAACCCTATCGAAATGTGTACATTCCCTCGATAGAACGGGAGCTGTGAACTCCCTGGGTTAAGAACGATTGAAAAACGATCTAATTTGTCAGCGCATAGAGTCGATCTCGGCGGCAGAACGAATCGCGTTAGGCCCGCACGTATTTGCCGACACGAAAGGAGGGGTTCCCTCGCTGGGCGGCGCTCGAAGGCGGGGCCTGTAACCAGTTGCTCGGCGAACACCTTAGTTCTGTGCGAGCGGTGCGCCATGCCGCACCACGATGACACCTCCGCACAGTTTCGCAATCCGAGACTTGCTTCCCGAGGCGTCCTCCCGGTCTCCCTCGCCGTCGGACACCGAGCTGGACGTGACCGGCACGGAGACGCCTCCGCCCTGCTCCTCGAAACAATCGAACGAAGAAAAGAAAAACGAAAAACCCGCCTACAGTTACAACGCTTTGATTATGATGGCGATACGAAGCAGCCCCGAGAAGCGGCTGACGCTCAACGGGATATACGAGTACATCATGAAGAACTTCCCCTACTACAAGGAGAATAAGCAGGGATGGCAGAATTCGATCAGACACAACTTAAGTTTGAACAAATGTTTCGTGAAAGTTCCGCGGCACTACGACGATCCCGGTAAAGGGAACTACTGGATGTTGGACCCGTCGTCGGATGACGTGTTCATCGGCGGCACGACGGGGAAGCTGCGGAGGAGGTCCACGGCGGCATCCAGGTCGCGGCTCGCGGCCTTCAAGAGAGGTGCGTTGCTCCATCCGATGTTTGGGAACCCTTACGCTTCGCTAGTGGGCTTGTACCCCCCACTGCTATCGGTGTACGGTCGGTACGCTCTGCCTAGTCCCTTGCTGAGGCTGCCGCCGCCACCGCCGAGCCCGTACCACCACTTGTACAGGAGGATACACGGCCTGATGCCGCCGGTGAGCCCCCCTCCGCAGGAGCCGGAGCCCCACCTGGTGAAGCACAGTTGATTATGAGTCTTTCCATCGATACCGCTCGGGTATCGAGGCAAAGGCGAGCTGAAGACTGTTCGTGATGTGTTAAGACTGTGATAGCCGCGGCCGCGATGAGTGTATAGTGAAACGAATTTGAGTTATTGTATAAAGTATCGCTATTTATTATTACCGTAAGATTCTATTTAATGAGTTTAATGTTAAGAGGCTTAATTTAAGTTACAATTTGATCGCAATAAAAGATTCATAGTGGATTTCTTGAAAATATTTTGTGGTTTTTATTGGCTTTGATCTCCTGGTTAAGATTAGGCCTACGTCTAAATGAATTGACTGTAGCCTAGCAGCTTTTACTTACCAAAGGAAATCTGATTAAGTTAACGTTAGAACAGCTGATTATCTCTTGAGGGGAGGTTGGTGTTCCATGTCTACTACCCTACTCGTCCTAACAAACATTGAGAAAAGCATTTATGTACATGACCATGCTTATTCTTTGTCTGGCCGTCAATATCGATTTACTATAGCTACTGTCCTGCGGTCTCGGCCGCGTTCACGAGGGATTCAATATATCCTAGGATTAAAACAAAACCTTTCTATCCCTTCTATCCTCTCGATCGGTGAAAGAATATTTTAAATTGGTTGAGTAGTTTCGGAGAATATCTCCTATATTCCAACACATACTTCACCTCTAATTAATATATGTGAATATAAGTAAAATGTAATAAGTTTATAGTTATCCAGCTTCTACAGAACAAAATCTACTTAGTTTGGAAGATAGCCGTGTGTGAGGTTTTTTTATTTATTTACTGCAATGAAATTATCACAGCGTAAGTATTCAAGTTCACTTCTAATTTGATTCATACTGGTTATGAGTCAAGACTTAAATTTAAATGAACATGAACTACAAAAGAAATCTACATCGTAGAGGAATAAAAGAATCCGAGCTAATCTCAAGAATTCTTATTAAAACGACTACTTATATATTAGAGATTATCCATTGAAGGCTGACTGGTCTGTTGATAACTTCAGTAACTTTGACCTTCATCAGTGCCCCCACAATCCTTAACTGAATAAATGGTATTGAATTTTGAATTCTATTACTATACTTATAAAGTCTCAACATTTAAAAATAGAATGCCAGTACAACAATGACAATTGTTACGTGAAAATACATTAAAATTTAAGTTGGTTTTAACACGACTTATTCATTTTAGAAACTACCTAATGTCATCCAAACACAAACAGCTGTTTACGCGTGCTCGAGTAAACAACTAAACTTCCTGTCTATGGTTTAACTAGGATATACCTTTACCTTGAAGCTAGTTAAGATTGAACCAAGTTCAAGGACAATCTATACCTAACCTTGCTTGAATGCAGAGAATAGGTATTTAGTATTTTATTTTACTCATATTAAAATGCTAAAGAATGTATGTGTGGGTGTACGTTTGTTACTACTTAATCTTCTAAATAGATTTTTCATTCAAATTGAGTAGTAGAGCTCTTAGTCCAAAGTTCGTCCGGGGAAGTACTACCACCTTACCCATTTCTGCCGTGAAGCAGTAGTGCACTCGTATTACTGTGTTTCGGTTAGAAAGGTAAGGAGGCCGGTGAAATTACAGGCACATGAGACTTAACGACTTCACGTCTCAGGGTCGACAACGCATTGGCGATGCCCCCAGTGTTGCTAACGTCTATAGGCGGCGGTGACCACTTACCATCAGGTGGACCGTCCGCTTGTTTGTCGGCCCTTGTGGTATTAAAAAAAAATGTCTTGTCTTGATGAAATTTGGCGCACAGATAATTTAACACGTAATAAGATCCCTTAGGAGCGCAAGTGAATCCATGGGTCGGAGGCTAGTAAAGACTATATAATTAAATAGCAACCATCCCGTGGCTTCACTCGCTGTCTAATTTACTCCGGGATTATAACATAGTCTATGACATTCGGAAATATTATAGTATTCTTTCAGTGAAAGAACTTTTGAAATCGGATGAGTTTATCTTTAAAGGTTTGCTCCTACCTTGAATTAGAAACATTACCTCTTTATAATATTAGTGTAGAAGAGTAGGTAACTGGTTGTAAATTTACTATGCAGCTTATTGTGTGTGGTGGTAGTACCTACTACCCCGAAGGCTGCGCTAAGAGCTACTATTTTAATAGTTCTCTACTTCAAGGTATATTATATTTTCGTGTTCTAAAATTTGGTAAATCTATCATCGTAAAGGCTAGCAATGATACAGACTATAATATATAAGATCCATATTGCCTAGCTACGATTCCAGACCCTAATTGTATCTAGTTTTTAATGTCTCTTTATTACTATTTATTTTATAAAGAATCTAATAATACAGATGCAACATTGCAACTTTTGATAAATAAACAGTAGGTATTAGGTACTTAATTATGCTGGGTATGTTTGCACTGCATGTTATAGTAAAACGTGAATTTAATTAGATTCACGATGGAATAAATTATGACCTTTCTGTAACAGTAGTTGTCTCAGTTTTAATTGCGAATGGAGCCCTAGTCAGTGTTTTTGCGTATGTTACCTTAAAATAAGTCAAAACTAATAAATAATTTTATTAATTTTTTTTAATACACAAGGCAGATAATAAAATTAAACCTTTTTTCTAGCCTTTTCTCTTTTAAAGTCTATATGCGATTTTCATTAGTGTACTTAATAATTAATTTCAAACCTAAACTATGTTGGTACAAAGCAAAAAATTGATCACAAAAAACTACAATATTTCGGCGGAACATCAAACGGAACAAAATAAATGAATGAACTAAAACATATTACATCAAATAGATCTTCGGAGGTAAATGACTTATCGAACGCCTAAAAAATTATTGATATTTTTTGTCAACATTTTTTAGACATTGTTCTTTGCAGTTTTTTATGAACATGTGGATCGTAAGTCGAATTGCAGTTTAGTTACTATGATTTAATATAGTTTTTGTCCTTAACTTATCACAAAATCTCTTTCAACATTTACCAGATTGGCGAGTTCAATGGTTCGGTGATGACTCACGTCCATTAACATAAAAACGTTTAGTATTTTAAAACTCTAGCACTCCATTCCGTCCACAAATTAATTAATTTAGGCGAGACGAAATGTTTCTCTTAAAATATATTTACAACAATAGCAATTGGCGTGCGACACGTTAAATATTGAATCGTTAACGCTAATGAGCGTCCAAACATTGACGTTATTTACGTGCGTGGCGACGACATAAAGTACTCTGTTAACGGTGCGAGCGACCGGCCGCAGACTACCGCCATATCCACGCCAAAACCACTGCCAACAAAAACACATCTCCGTAACGCGACACCGACGTAATCCCACCGACGTGCACCATCTCTCATTCGATACAAAACATCTTGCGCTCAAAAATATTGTGAAAAGCTGCACCGCACTGCACCCCGCCATAAATCAAACGGCCATTTTGTTTTAATGTTCCCGCGCTTTTTCCCGACCACAGACAATTAGGCGGAGACGTCGCACCATAAACAAGATGCGCGCTAATCCGCGGATTATAGTGAGTAGACGCATGCGGTGTGCATCGAAAGATTCTTGTAAATAATTGTAAATCTACGTCAAAACGCAACGACAGTTACATATGTTTTGGGATTACTGGGCGGAGATTAACCCGTTTTGTGCTGTTTTATGTGACGCTCTCGTTCGGAAACCGACGACTTCCCGCCAAAATGGTGCTGTTAATCTCGGTTTAAATATGGTAACATCGTGCCGTACGGATTCTGGCTATGTTCTAAATATGGATTAGTTTTTATGGATTTCGAAATACCTGTTTATGACATGATATTTTAAACCGGCACTGAGTGACAGTGTTAAATTGAGCGATTACAGACGTTGAGACAATTTTTGAGTTGTATTCTTATTGGAATCTGTGTATGGCAATAGGCTAAACGGATTTAGATGAAACACACATAGAAATTTGGTTTTACGGATGGGTCGCCGTCTCTCGGCCACAATTTCATTCTCGGGCTGGGCCTTCTTTTCCAATGGGGACTCTGTGTAAGGTCCCGCTATTCATGGACCCCCTAGCTCTTGTCAGATCCACCTGATAACGGTATGGATGTTTGTTACTCTTTGACGCAAAAGCTACTGATACGATAAAGCTCGGTACATCGATATTTTATAACCTGGATTAACACATATGACTTTTTGTCCTGGGAAAATGTAACGACCCCTTAGAAACGGGGTTGAAACCGCAAAATACAGTTAGTAAATGACTTTTTAATTATATATTATAGTGGCCCTTTTGTTTTTTAATTGAACCTTTATGTCTGTGGCAATTTGAATGTGAAAATATGCTATTCTGTGTCAATCACGATGATTTGGCAACACCAGGTACCTTTTATCTTAGTTCCTAATTACGTAGTATTTTGTTTCTTTTATTACAGTGATAAAGATGTTTCGTGTCTATATTGTTCTGTAACAAACAAATATTCTTTGAAATTTTATTGTTATTACTTTTCATTGGATGTCCAAGCGTATGCGAAGTTATTGAATAAACAGACGATATTTCTCGTGTTTTATGAACTTAAGGAGAAGTCCCAATTCAGTTGTTCATTGAACTAAGTTGTTTTGCAACACCAGGGGCATTGCCAATGCTTTGTCGTCCCTGAGACGTGGAGTTGTTAAGTCTTAGGTGCCTGTAATTTCATCGTACCCTATACCTTTCTAACCGAAATACAGGAATGCATGTGCACTATTGCTTCACAATAGAAATGGATGCTGTAATACTTCCCCAGACGAACTCTGCACTAAGAGCTCTACTACTTCATAATAGCTAAAACAGAGGCGGAAAAAAGTATGAACTAGGTACCGTTCTGCGGTTTCATCCGCGTACTCAAGAAAAAAAAAATGAAATCCATTTATTCAGTTTAGGCCCTCGGAGGGCACTTATGAAGGTCAAATTTAAAGTTACTGATCTAATGTATCCCGGGCTTTACCTACATCACTCGGGATAAGCTTAACTCTCTCAGTGAATTTACTTTTAAAATTGGACGAGTATCGGAGACTACCTACTAAAGTATTTTTCAAATAACATGAGTTTTATAAGATATCCCAATGGCTTATGTTTATTTGGACATAATAAGGGGATACCGTAACAGAGCCTGGTCTCATGAAGCATTTAATGTAGTACCTCAGAGTAATCAAGTGCTATTTCACAAAATGTGGTGGTCACGTGATGTGTGAAAACCTTCAACTGCCACAATTCATCCTATATTGGCTTGGTGGCTAACGCTTTCACTGCCAACCCGAAGGTCGCGGGTTCGATTCCCACCCAGGACAAACATTTGTGTGCATGAACATGTCTGTTTGTTCTGTGCCTGGGTGTAAATATCTATATAAGTATGTATATAGAAAAAAAAAGTATTATATGTAGTATATCAGTTATCTGGTTTCCATAGTACAAGCTCCGCTTAGTTTGAGATCAGATGACCGTGTGTAAAAGAATATCTCAGGATATCCCACGATATTTATGTGAAAAAGTTTATACGTCTAAACTTAGTAACTTTGTAATATTAGTGTAGATATATTTGAAAAAAGTACCAGCGATGAATGCCCCTGGTTACTCTACTAGTACAATTACAGTTTCTTTTACTCAAACCAGATAATCACACAGCATTTATTCTGTCCATAACAATACTACGTAATTCATGTGAGATTCCAAATTTGTATCTTTCAACCCTTTCAACACATTGTCAACGGATAATCTCGTAGAAAAAATCCTTATTCGGACACTCGCAGAATGGACGCATCGGGAATATTTATATTTAGTCCTATTTGTGATCTTTTGTCATCGTGTTTGTCCACATTTAGCCTGTTCAAGACGGCATGTTTATTTGCACACGTTGAATACGATTCTGCTTCCTAATACGGATGTTTATCTTACGATATTGTGTTTATAGAATAGGATTTACGTATGGTTATGAATTAAAAAAAATATATAATTTGAATTTGTCGTTTTGAGTTCCATTCACAAATGTTTGGAATCTGACGTCTGTGTCGAATGTTATAATATTAGATTGGGTTTACATGGTTCGTTGAATCTTTTCAAATATCTTTTTGGATTATTGGTTCTGTAATTTGGTCACAAATTGTCTTGCGATTTCTGTATATTATTCCGCGTGAGGGAGAAAACCCATTCCTACTAATATTATAAATGCCTGTATAGATAAAATTTGTGAGTGGATGTATGGATTTTTGTTACTATTTCACACAGAAAGTACTGAACGGTTTGGATTAAACTTTGCACGTAGATAGTTTAAAACCTGTCAATCATAATAATGTGTTAACATACACACTTTTCATTCCAGTAAAATTTAAAAGCATTTAACGCGGGTGAAACCGCGGGGGATAGTAAGTAACTCTATATTTAAATAGGCATAATATTAAATATGTACCATTTTCTTCTCAGGTTGTGAATCATTTTATTTTATTAATTTTGTTGTGTGTCAACACAAAGTGGATTTGTTTACAAATACAATATAATATTAATTTAATTTGTAACTGAATGGTTCGTACTTAAACTAGTGAGCAATAACTATATAATATCTTATATTTTCCAAATAATTGCATTTTTTTTGCTGTTGCTTAATGATATAATGGTCGAATTTCGATCAGTGGGCGAACACAAGATTCTTTAAAATTCGATAGCATTTTTCATGATGCGCGTGCGCCGACCGCGACGCGGCGCGGCGGCGTGCCCGTCAGTTCAAAAATATAGATATTTATATAGTCGGCCACTTGTGTTCATTAGGCTAATGCATCGCACACAATCTGTTGGAAGTGCGATGTTTATCAAACAATCCGCCGGTTATGAACTCTTCGCATCTCTGTGATGTTGTTTCATAACATTTTAGCCAAAGTTTTTTCTTCTCAGAACTTTTGTTTTTAGTTCTCTGCATTGAAAGTGGTGTAGTGTGTTTATCAGTTCGGTTAGGTGCGTGATGTGGTGGGTCTGATGCGATGTACAGTCGGGAGCGTGTTTTTCAACAGTTGGACATTTAAGATTCAATGCTATTTATTCAGTTTAGGCTCTAGAAAGGCACTATTGAAGTTACTACCTGTTCGGAAGTTCTTTAATTGAGAAGAACCGTAGAAATAGCCGAAGAGCTCTTAGTGCAGAGTTCGTCCGGAAAAGTAGTATCACCTTACCCATTTCTGCCGTGAAGTAGTAGTAGCACTTGTATTTCTGTGTTTCGGTTAGAAAGGTAAGGGCGCCGATGAAATTACAGGTGCATGAGACTTCACGTCTCAGGGACGATAAAGCATAGCGATGCAAATGTCCATAGGCGGGAGTGACCACTAACCGTGGTGGATCAGGAAAACCATCTGCTTGTTTTTCAGCCCATATTGTATAAAAAAAAATATGGCGCGTAACGGAAAAATGTTACCCAGAAATAAAGAAGTTTCACTTCAAAAAACAAATAACCTAATAATACCTTGATGTCCATCCTATTATGAAGTAGGCAGAGGCCTTGGTACTGAGGCCCACGTTCTACCTAAGATATTTTAAGTCGTGACATGTGGTGAGTATTGTTGCCGTTTCTAGGGCACATGACCAATCCTGCGCGAAGTTTAAATATTTCTGACAAAGAAACGTCAGCTGGACCTTGTCCGACCTTGGAGTCGAATGGACTTACGGTCTCAAAGCTGAGCTTTAGACCGCTCATCCAGCGAGAAGATTATTTTTTTTAATAATAAGAGTTTTTTGTTTTTTATGTTTGATAATCACCAAATACTATATATCAAATATATCAGATGGTTTTAGATATTGTAGGTACAGTAGCAACGTACATAGATCATCCATTTCATCATACAACTTAACATCACCATATTATAATGATGATGTTGGGATCGTGAACCCTTTTTCCAATTCTTGTTGTGATTCAACTCAATCTGGACCAGATAGTTTCTATCGTGTGTTCGATTCCCACCCAGAACGCAACATTTGTCTGCAAAACATGTCTTTTTGTTTTGCGTTTAGGTTTAGATATCAATATAGTTCTACAATTAATTCGC
This sequence comes from Habrosyne pyritoides, assembly GCA_907165245.1. NCBI lineage: Eukaryota > Metazoa > Arthropoda > Insecta > Lepidoptera > Drepanidae > Habrosyne > Habrosyne pyritoides. The sequence goes on along the minus strand of OU015594.1, from coordinate 541,677 downwards.
CTCGGTGGTTGAGTGGTATTTAGCTCGGCTAGACCCCGGTGGTCCTGGGTTCAGTGTCCAGATTTAATTTAATTTCTATTCTTTCCTTTTTGCCTCGGTAGATGGCATTAGTCACAAGTCTTGCAGTAAGATCAGTATAGCCGTGAAAACGTAACAGACACGTAACTCAGATACACTCTCGAATTTACAATATTGGTATGGAGTTTTATTTCTTTTGTTTTTCATTGCAAACTTGGAATTTTGTTGATCCCAGAATTCCCTGGGGATGTGTATATTGTGTGATTTACCCCCTTACCCGTGCCCAGCAGCGTACCCTACGCCTATGACTATGCTAAAGATTTTTCATGAAAATTTCCTTTACCAAAATCTCAAGGTAGGTTAGGAACCCATGATCTATGCCTTGGTATTCAATGTCACTATCAATGACTTGTCATTATAACAGCATAACAACATTTATGATTAGAATCAAGGAATGATATTGGATAAATTTTTCCTTATATTTAAACTCGCCAGCATTTCAGCAGAACGTGTGTTTACTGTATTTTTTTGGTAATGTAAAGTTTAACACGAACCAGTAACGGCGCGGCAACATCAAACAGACAATTGTTGAGATCAAAGCAACGCCGCCGAAGTAAAGGCGCAAGAGTAATGGTAAATGGTTAACTTGCATTAATTTTTGTTGAATTACTGTAATGTAATTTATTTATATGATCAGTATTGTGTGTAATGATGATATATAGCTACTATTCGTTTGGTCGGTAGTACTTTTGGAAGTGATAGTGGCTTTTAATTTTGTATCCTGAATTTAACCTTAATTAATTACAAGTATTTACAATGGTCTCTCATTTCTTTGCATCTCTTTTTGTAATTTTTATCTTTATTTAGTTTACACTTTGTTATTAAACGTAGAGTTGTAAATAATTAGCAGCGAATAAAATTTGTCAGAACTTGCTACCATTTTATAAAAAATTTGAAATAATTTCTTTCGATTGAAGCAATTGGCTTTTCTAACTCTTATGCAGACAATAACAGAATATACCGATATTTTAGACTGAAACCCAGTCTGTCGTGTACCGATTCAAATATATTTTTACAAGCTTCTCACCTCGTACAAAATATATTTTTTAAATTAATTTTGACAGTATAAACCAAATAAATAGATACAAATTCAGTGAAAAGATGAGTGATGTTACATTAAAAAACTACTTAAGTAAAAAATCATTTCAGTCAATCACAGCTTTTTACTAGGTAGCTCATTACAATGTAGATATTTGGAAATAGCTCACTGCATAAGTGCATCTTGGAAATGTTTTTTTAGGTTATTATTTAGCTCTTTTTTTGTAACATAAGTTATAAATAAAAAAATCGATCAAATAATAAATCTAGACTAGCTGTCCCCTGCGGTTTCAATGGTGTTCCCGAGGGATGTTACCTTTTCTCTGAATATAAAGTAGCTTCAGTTTCTCCTTATAATAGCAGCTATCTACCAGCCATTTTGAAGTATATAGAGAACATACAGATCGTTTTTTTATATATGAGGTTTCAATGTTAAAAATCGTAATAAATAAGAAGTACTAAATGTTTTCACGTGGGTGCTCACCCTTACACCTGGCGGGCACCTGGGCAGTGGGCTGCGCCGGCGCGCGTTACATTGAGACGTCATTACACAAACCGCGGGTTAATAGTTCCGCGGAATTGTTGTGTACATCACTGAAAATAAACATTTTTCAGTTTGCTAACAAGAGCTCTGACGAAGTAGCTCTAGATAAATCTAAGTTATTATTGTTGGAATCATCTTGAAAGTTCTTTCTTAGTTTTTTAGTATTATTAGAGAGATGGTGGTCACAGTCATTATCTTTCTAGCTGTCCGCTACGGGTTCACCCGTTCCTAAGGCATGTCCTATGTGGTTGTCCAGGTTTTAATCTATCTTTTTGCCAAGTTTAATCTAAATCCGTTCTTGCGTGAAAGTATAACAAACATGTACCTATACATCCATCCTTACAAACTTTTTTTTTATACCACATGGGCCGACAAACAAGCAGACGGTCCACCTGATGGAAAGTGGTTACCGCCGCCTATGGACATTTGCAACACTAGGGCCATCACCAATGCGTTGTCGATCCTGAGACGTGAAGTTGTTAAGTCTCATGTGCCTGTAATTTCACCGGCCCCCTTACCTTTCTAACCGAAACACAGTAATACAAGTGCACTACTGCTTCACGGCGGAAATGGGTAAGATGGTAGTACTTCCCCGGACGAACTCTGCACTAAAAGCTCTACTACTCGAACTAATTAGAGTCTCCATTTTCAACTCTTTGGTATCGTTTCTCTTATTTGGATAAATTTTGCCTTGTGAAAGGTTTAACGAAGTTGTTATGAAGACCTTTAAAGTCTTCGTAGACCCTCGCAGGAAATTTGAAAACTATAAATAAATTTATATTGTTTTTTGTTTTAAATAACTAAATAAATAAACGAAACTGCAATTTCAAGGGTAATGAATATCTTAAAAAAAATAAGAGAAAGTTTAAATAAAAAATGCTAAAAGCATTTAACTTTATTCGCTCATTGCATCGCTAATGCTCCGATGAACGACAATTGCACAACTTCCACTCCACAGCGCTGCCGGGCGCCGGACTCGCTGGTTCCATTGTTTTCTTCAGCACAAAAAACTTTCAAGCTAGAACAAACTTGGAATCAGATAAAATGACATTGTTTGCTATAATTATCGTATCGCTTGACGTGCCGGCGTCGGATTACATGTGTTTCTTAAATATTTTCCCTAAATACAAAAGCGATGTAATGCGATATTTTCCGTAAAGTACAATTACGACAGTACTTAATCACGGGTTTGCAAAAAATATGTTATCTTAAGTACTTTCGGTTTTTGGACGCGTGTTTGAAAAACGTTGGACGAATTTGGAACTTATGTATTTAATCTGGCTGTTTATTGGGTTGATTGTTGTCTGTGTAGACAGATGAGTGTCTTTACTTCAGATTATTTGGTTTAATAAATCGTTATCGAATAGTACAATCTTTTCAATGTGGTCCGTACGTCACTGGTTGAAATATTTGTATTATGTATAGTATTTTTAATTCACTAAATAGTATTAAACACTGTCACTATTTCAGTCTGTCTATTTGCTTTCTTAGTTCTTTTAAAATATGCAATAGTAATAATAATTTATTATCAAACGTTTCCCCGCAGTACATTTACTTTGTTGCTTTTATGTCAGGCAGACGACCGTCTATGGACATTTGCAACACAGCAATGTGTTGTCGGCCCTGGGACGTTAAGTTGTTATGTCTCATGTGCCTGTAATTTCAACGACCCCCTTACCTGCATTACTAGTAGGTACTGTACTGCTTCACGGCAGAAATGGGTAAGTTGGCAGTACTTTCCCGGATATCTTAAGGCTCTCCATACCTTATTTTATCCCTTACTCAAGTATTACTTCTTTACGTGGAACACACCTCGTATACTACCCAGTAGTTCCCCACAACTATAAGAGTAGATCTATGAGCATTTGAAACATTCGTAAGTATGAGAAGTGGTACACAATATGCGGTTATTAAATTAGAATGTGACCCTTGCGCCTGCGCAGAGGTTAACTCGGGTAATTGGACTTCTAGTCGGAGACCGTCTGATTGTTATTGGCTGATGGGTGAGGGGGGGAGGTCATTTACTATTGTGATCCTCGCTTGGAGATAACTCGTCTCGTAGTCTCAATATTTGATATGATTGCTAATGTGACCAGGGGCTTGGCGATGTTCGTCGCAGCTTCTATGATCTGTCTCTTTTGTTATTAACTATGCAATCACATGAGAGGTTCGGTTTTCATCTAGAAGTTGAAATGGGTAACGTTAAAAAATCTCACATTGGATGTAAAGTACACGAATAGTATGAGAATAAAAATGTATTATAGGTGCCATGTTCTGTTATCGAGAACTTGCTACGTTTGTGTGCTTAATTATATTCAAATCTGTTCAGCCGTTTATGCGTGATTGAGTCACAAACATCTGTACTAATATTATAAAGAGGTAAAGTTTGTAAGCTAGGATGTAAGACCTTAGTTTTGGAGATAACTCTTAATTTTTAAATTTAGTAGAGCATTTAGTTCGTCCGGTTAACCTTACCCAATTCACCCGTGAAGTCAGTAGTTATTTGTATTTCGGTTAGAAATGTAAGGGGGCCGGTGTCAATACAGGCATATGAGAGTTAACAACTTAACGTTCCACGGTCGACAACGGATTGGCACGGCCTCTGGTATTTCAAATGTCCATAAGAGGCGGTGACCTCTTACCATCAGGTGGAGCATATGTTTGTCGACTTACTTGACATTAAAAAAAACCGATATCAATCATTCGTTCACAAATAGAATGCAATACTATTTCCAAGTGACACTATGTTATAATCCCAAGATTAGATCCCTTGGTAACGCCGGTGAAACCGCAGGACGGTAGTTAATTTATAATGCACTAGCTGTCCCCCGCGGTTTCACCCGCGTTGCCGAGGGATGTTACATTATTTTGTTCATTCTATCATCAATAGTTTTCGCAGCGCAAGAATGTTTTGTAATTTTTTCACACCTTGGGTTACATTATTGGAGTTTTAGTAAGGATCCCTAATTTTTTTTAAAATATAATATAGCCTATGTTACTCGGGGATAATGTAGCTTTCCAAAGGTGAGAGAATTTTTGAAATCGGTCCAGTAGTTTCGGAGCCTATTCATTACAAACAAACAAATCTTTCCTCTTTATAATATTAGTATAGATATGGGATATCGTCCTTTAAGAGCATTAAATAGAACCAGATGCCAAAAAATACGTTAATAACAGTTTTTAAAAACAAGCGTGAGTTAACAATATTTTGTTGGTCAATATTCATAATTGAATGATTTTAAACAGCACTCAGAGCGATTAGAAGACACCCTAGTTGGCTAAACTTGGCCAGCAACAGGGCTTGACAACTGTTGGTAGTTTTTAACAAAATAAATTGGGATGAAAGTTGGCACATAGATAGTTTATAAACTGACGATGCTGCGCGACTGCGGGAAGATAGTATCTATATAACCTAGATTAATACATACGTATTTATTATACCGGGAAAATGTATCATCCGCGGGTGAAACCACGGCAGTGGCACTAGCGACAGCTAGTGTTATATATAAAGATATTATTGTGAGCCTTTCCCTGTTATAATATAATTATTTATTTTATCTCCACATATTACATACCTATGTTAAACATATAGTTGACAAGAAATTTGGGAAAAAATTGCAATTTGTGGGAGATCGGCTTTGATTCTGTTAAGAAAATGACACTAGCTCGAGGATGTTTCGTCGCGGTCTCTACGCTCTGTCTCTTTCGCTAACTGAGCAAACACGTGAGAGGTAAGCTCTCTGAGGCCATGTTGCGCCAGCTCGCCGAAGAGGTATGTATTTGCTAAATAGGTGGGCTGGAATCCAAACTAGGCTTAGGCTTGTATTTCGGAGCACTTGGTCCATTACTTTATTTACTTAGTTTATCAATGGTATACCTTAGTTAAAGAGAAGGTAATAAAACGTTATTACTATTAGATAGGTTGTAGATCAAATGTGCGGTGCCCCTGCGCTGACCGGCAGCCGCCCGCATGCGCCGGCGCAACCTAATACCAATTATGATAGCTCCGCCACGCCATCCGTTTGTGTCGCGCCCATTACTGTCCACACTCTTCCCCTGCTCTACAATAAGTGTTCTCATGGTTGCTTATTTCAATACTAGCAAGCGTCACGCGGATACACTCGCGTTCCCGTAGGGCCTTTACCGCGACAGAACGTAGTACATATGTGTCAAATTTCATTACGTTTCATCCCACGTCTGCCGGACAGAAAAATAACCTAAAAACAAATGGGTAATGAATGATAAGGCACCGTGTAAATAGAAGCTTTAACTTAAATTATGGTATTTATTTTAAAGTCACATACTGATACATTTATTGTATTTGTTCGTAAATAGTTCAGCGAATATTTGAAGGAGCTAGGAAACATTATTGTTTGACGCAAGACTTGTTTAATTGGACAGCTTCTGTCAGCTCGCAGGAAAACTATTTGCTTGCCTGCTAAAAGGTTAAATAGCAAGTAACTTGATAGTTCTAAATACTCTCGTTATTAAACGCGAAATGTGGCTGAATGTTGTAAGCAGTACCGAAGAAAAGGAAAAAGCCTGTGGAATAATGTAGGACATGGCATTTCGTAGTAGATTGGATATTTAGGTAATATTTAAACATGTGGTATATGCTTTTATATCTCAACTAAATAATAACTAAAAAAAAATGATCATATGTACCTCAAACTTGGGCTGCTGCACTCTTGATGAAGATATTGCAGATTCTTATCGCTTTTCAAACCCACTTCAAACTTCTTTTTTGCTTCCATATTCTATAATGAAGCAATTCTCGATGCCGCATAAACTGTGTGGTAAGTGACAGCTAGTGCAGTGCAACAAATATGGGTACGTTATTTGTGTTGGTAACCCTATTTCAATTTAAAATCAGTCACGGCGGTCATCCGCGGAACGGATTGCTTTAAAAGCCCGCTCCGTTGGCATGTTATGTACCCTTTGAATTGTGGTGTAAGTTATGAGCTGCGAGGGGTATTCGTCCTTTGTTCTAAAATATGGTCCTGTTCTGTATGTGCGTGTGTGGAGAATATTACAGATTAGGAGAGTGATGTGGTAGTTAACTTCCGTTGACGTCACACATATATTCTAATATTATAAAGAGAGAGAACGGATTTTGTATGTTTAAGAATCTGCGGAACTACTGCGCCTATAAAAAAGTCTTTCACAAATTGGTAGGTATATTACTCTAGATAGGTTAATAGTTATTATCACTCGGGAATGCCGGCAAACAACAGTCCCACCACGTTTTCAGAGATTTTCAATCGCTGTCTAATTAGAATTTACCGTTAAAGAGGACATCAATATTAATAAATTTGTCAATGAAGCATAAACCAATATCCTGACAGAAGAAAGTTTTATTTTAGTTTGAAGCGATATTGACTATAAACATTTTATTTGTTAAGTTTTTTAATTAACTGTGTGATAAATCTGCTAACGACTCATGACTTACGCCATCGTATAATGTTACCCCTTCAGTTAGGAGGTGGCGGGTCAATTGTCACGGCATCTTGAACTAAATGGTTTATAGCGAGCGGGTCACTGGGTGATCTGTGTCGCGGCGTCAATTAATAACAATCAATTTTATTTATTTTCTGATCGTAAATCAAAATTATTGGGGAAAGTATATTTTCGTTAGTTTAATGTTTTTTTTTAGTTTATAATACGTCATCATCAGTATCTGATAATTTCCCAATAATTTGAGTTCGGCGTATTGTATGCTGTAATGCAACAAAACAACAAAATTTGTCGATTCTTTAAGACCTGCCTGACTGCTGCTATTCCTCTATGGATTTTTACTAGTTCTAGTACAAATCCGATTTAGATAAAGTTGTGAAGGAAGATATTCGTAATAAAATGAAATGAAAATATTTTTATTCAAATAGGCCTTTACAAGCACTTATAAATAAATAAATATCCTGGGACATTCTTTACACACGGCCATCTGGTCCCAAACTAAGCAGAGCTTGTACTATGGAAACCAGATAACTGATATACTACATATACAACTTTTTTTTTTTTTCTAAATACATACTTATATAGATATTTACACCCAGACACAGAACAAACAGACATGTTCATGCACACAAATGTTTGTCCTGGGTGGGAATCGAACCCGCGACCTTCGGTTTGGCAGTCAGAGCGTTAACCACCAAGCCAACTGGCCTGTCGAATAGAAATGAAGAATCGAAGAATGAATAGTCTGACTCTAATAACGTAGATCTTTAATTAGGTGTATATAGAAAACAGGGCGCTATATACCCAATTCCGCCGTGTAGTAGTGCGTAGTATTTCGGTTAAAGGGCCGATGAAATTACGGGCACACGAGACTTACGAGTAACAACTTCACGTCTCAAGGATACCGAATCGGCGATGATCATGGTATTGCAAATGTCCACAGGCGGCAGTGACTACTCACTATCAGGTCCGTCTGCCTGGTAATCGACTTACTTGATTCTTGTTTAAAATATCTTTCTTCCTCATATATGTAATTGCGGCCCAAAGTAGTGACCACACAAAGTTTAGAAGGGAACTAGTTCTCCCACGACTTCCGTCACGCCATTTGACGTCACTACTAACTAAGCTATCGCCTTCAACATAGCTCCCTCTTGGTCGAAGTTAAAGACTCCTTTGTGACGATCGGTCCCAGACGTTGCTCAGAGAGTACATACGGGCTCATTGCCGTCCAATTTGGCGTCGACTGTACTACAATACAGTTTACCATTACCAGTCTTTACAATTTGGAATTATTCCTTTGTGTACAAATTGTATTAAGGACTCCATTGTACGGCGCATTGTACGCTGTATCATTATGTTGACGTTAGTGCGCCTGAGTTTTGATACAAAGGATCTACACATATGTATACTTAAATAAATAAATATCCCGGGACATTCTTTACCCACGGCCATCTGATCCCAAACTAAGCAGAGCTTGTACTATGGAAACCAGATAACTGATATACTACATATACTACTTTTTTTTTCTAAATACATACTTATATAGATATTTACACCCAGACACAGAACAAACAGACATGTTCATGCACACAAATGTTTGTCCTGGGTGGGAATCGAACCCGCGACCTTCGGTTTGGCAGTCAGAGCGTTAACCAAGCCAAGTGGCCTGTCACATACTCACAGAATGTCTGGACTAAATTGCAATTTGTTTTAAATTAAATTCGGTTGCGAGGTTTAGAGTAGTAGAACTCTCAGTGCAGAGTTCGTCCGGGGATCAATACCACCATACCCATTTCTGCCGTGAAGCAGTAGTGTACTTGTATTATTGTGTTTCGGTTAGAGAGGTAAGGGGGCCGGTGAAATTACAGGCACATGAGACTTAACAACTTCACGTCTCAGGGGTAGACAACGCATTGGCGATGCCCTTAGTGTTGCAAATGTTCATAAGTGGAGGCGACCACTTACCATCAGGTGGACCGTCTGCTTGTTTGTCGGCCCAAGTGTTATAGAAAAAAAAAAGTCTCTTCTCCATGAAATGTTTTCGCGGGGTACATAGTCTTTACAAACGGGAATAAATATGTATTCTGTCGTCGTTCTGGCTTTTTATTCCGGTACAAAATTGGTTTAAACCGATGATAACTCAGTTGGTAGTGACTTCAAATTGTTCAAATGGCGTGACGAGAGTTGAGGATTCACGTGGTTGCACGGCGGTAGGGTACTTTGTTTTATCTGCCTGGCTAGCTGCTAGGGCACGTTGAAAATCTTTCGTCTATCACTTGACGGTATGTTCCGGCAGCTGAACTTGGCTGTTAGTTCCCATCTAGGCTAATGCTTACCACCACATACAAGGTGAGATTGTGGTCAAATACAAGTGTATTCAATGTAAGGAAATTCCGGCCTCTCAAAGGTTGATTTTTTTATGAAATTCATATCAAGATTGTCTTAAATTCATATACAATGTCTGTACAGCCAACAAAGTGCGGGCGGTTACTTACGACACGAACCTTAGAGATACAATGAAATAATTTGTATTTATAGTCGTTGCCCTCGCGACCCTCCCGGACACTCCCGGCTCCCTCCCGCATGTGCGCTTTACCGGAATCTACAAGAAAATTATTATTGGTTATAATATTAAGCTTGGTATACATGGACTTAGGAAATTTTAAAAATACCTAAAAGTAGATGTAATATATAATATATTATATCGTCAATTCCGAATGTTCTGACAGATAGGTGCACTCTACAGGCAGTTCTTTTTTTAGTTGTGTTTGGTCATCATATTCTGCCACATTGGCCCTTATTGTAATAAGATCGTGGTCAAAATACAAGTCAATAAAGATTACGTAGAAAAATAATACTACGTAGAATTATAATAGAATCAAAGTTAGTTTAGAGAGGCGTAATTGCCGGGAATTCTCTGCTACAGCAACTTTCCCAATCGGTATTATAGTCAGTTAATTTAACATAGTTTGTAATGTTCTATTTGATATTTAATTTAATTAATATTCTCTTTAATTCTTCCTAATATCTCCCGCAATTGTAATCCCGCCCTAATGTAATAAAATCTATTGACACAATAGCTGTTGCCACAAAATTGTTAGAATTGGTACAAATGGTTGCGGGTTTGATTCCCAGTTTAGTAACATTTCTGTACAATTATTATAATCGCCGACAGATCTGTTAATGATTTGATTTTATTATGCGGGATGTTTGTGCTGCTGTTTACTTGATTCCATCATATTTACTGTCACTTGACGATGTTGTTGATTGTTTAGTTAGTCATCTTTGACGGAATATTAGACATCGATGATGAGGCACTGAATGCCATGCCACAGGTCGTCAGTTCGATTCCGATCCAGGACAAACATGTGTGTAGTGTGATTAGATTTATTTTTGTATATGTAGTATCAATCTGGTTTCCATAGTACAAGCTTGGCTTAGTTGTGGATCAAATAGTCGTGTGTGAAGAATGATCCTAGATTTTTATTTATTACTAGCTGCAGCTAGTAATAAATAAAAAGCCACTCTTCACCCACGTTATAAAGGACGAAGATTATTTTTTAAACAAGAGGGTAGCCCTTTGTCCTTCCCCAGAATATTATCTTTCTTTTTACCTAATTTCATAAAGACCCTTTTAGCCGTCAAAACGTACCAACAAACAAAGACACTTTCGAGATTATAGTAATCTTTTATTAATATTTATTTACAGTTTATAAGAATTCACAATAACATTGTCCTTCCCTAAAATATAATCTATTTTTCTACCAATTTCATAAAGCCAAGCCTGTCAAAACACATCAACATAGACATACACAATACTTTCAATATTATATTTCTTTTTTTTACATTTTATAAAAAAATTGCAATAACATTGTATAAAAAATCACTAGGTTTGTCTGGATACCCTTATATGCACACAGATTTCTGTGTCACTTTTACTAGTAGCTACATACTCTTATTTCCTTCTAGCTCTCCTCTATGAATTTAAACAAGTTAATAAGCAATTATGTCGGCGCATATTGTAATTGGTATGATTGCATTAAGTGGGACGCTCGGAGCAAATTGTGGGGAACCTTATACTCATGTTGGGACCACCAGTGCTGGGTAATGAGTTCACATCCCTAAGTTCATGTTCTGAGTCGACTGCATTAATTAATTTTTTAATTTAATTTAGATACACTTCCATATTTTGATTGTAAACTTGTATCGTATGTTAGTTAGGATATAAAAAATATTATTATCATTGACAAAAAATAATAATAAAAAGTGAGTAATAGACGACATGCCAGTTGGCTTGGGTGGTAGAGACTCTGACTGCCAACAATTTGTTGGTTCGATCCCGCCCAGGACCAACATTTTTGTGTATGAACAATAAACATGTCCGTTTTTTCTGTGTGTTGCATGTGTGTGTATGTGTAAGCATTATTTGTACCTCCTTTCTGCTCAATTATGGACCAGATAACAAGGTAACAAGAATGTTCCAAGATATATTTATTATAGATTATATTAAGTCCTACATAACTACAAGTAAATAATATGTCTATATAAAGATCAATAAGCGCGACCCTGAACCACATGTGTATGGCGTTCCAGTGTCGTACAACTGAACAGTCGGATCTTAGTGAATCTGTATTTAGGACACTGTTAGTGCGGTCTCGCACGCGACGCACAACATCCATCCTCAACAAACATCCTTGATGCGCTGCAGAAGCGAGGCATCCCCAGCAGCATCCAAAAACCATTATTATACTGGACGTATGGGCACTGAGTGGTCTAGAGTAACTGACTCACAGGCTGCAGGTGAAGGGTGTTAGTACGCCTTAAAATTATGTTTCGAACATACTATTTGGGCCTCTATGAAGGCACGTCCAAAAATTATGGCGGCTTTTAATATTCCGAATTCACAGGTGGTTGTATAACTTCTTAACAATCAAACAGAATCTGTTGCTATATTGAGTTATTATTTCAGCAAAAGATTTTGGATCAGCTGTGAATTCAGGAAATTAAGTCACATAGCTCTGATGTATTATATAGATTCCATTGTTTATAACTGCATAAGTGTGCCTTTTTTGTATATTGATCAAAAATGTTGTAGGTATACCAAAGAGTACCATCGAGACTCTACTACGAACTAGCTCTCATGTGCAGCTGTCAGAAAACGCCAACAGGTGCTTGACGACAAATTGTCAACTCCAGGGTGGTGGACAGCCATGGGGGTACAACGAAGTACCCTTCCACGGTGCTCACATATGGGTATTAATATCAATTCCCGTGGTACTCTGTAGGTAATAGAACGCACCTACTGACTGCGGCCCAACACGTGTAAATGTTTACACCGCATGCCTGCTACTCTTCACCGTTTTGACAGATCACACCGATTGACATACTAAAAATAACATCCTATATAATCACACTTTATCACAAGTATTTAAACTCTATGTCGATTTTCAGAGAGTTGATATTCCAATAACAACAGTAACGTAATTACGATTCTGTGAAATAAACGTCTCGTGAGATTGTTCTAAATCCAAATGGGGTACGTTCTAATGAAGGGATAGGAAATTAAAACTTATTGTTGGGATGTTGAGGTTGGTTTTTAAATACAGTGTTAAATTGATATGATGAAATTAAATAAAATGTAAGTAATATAAGTAAAGGGCGCGTGATCCGAAAGATCAAAGTGTTTGATCAATCCGCCGATGTGTTCCGGCCGAGAGTAGTCTTGATCGTTTTGGTTCAGATGTTTGTAGACGCGTGAAAACTACTATTTTGTATTATGTGGAATGTGGACGGGTTGAGTAGAGCGTGTTTTTTTGTATGTAAGGATGCCGTCAAACACTCAGACGGCCTACCTATTTGTATGCGATCACAGTCATCTATGGACATCTGCAACGCCAGGGGGATCATCAATGCGTTTGCGACCCTGAGACGTGAAGTTTTTTAGTCTCATGTGGACGAAAGGTCACCGGCCTCCTTACCTAACCGAAACATAGTAATATAAGTACACTACTGCTTCACGGCATGGTAAGTGGGTGGTAATAATTCCCTGGACAAAATTTTACTAAGAGCTGTAGCACTTAAAAATTTGTATTTAGGGACTAGTTCATTAAAAATGAAAACTCACACGTGGCCATCTGGACCAAACTAAGCAGAGCTTGTAATACGGAATCCACATAACTTATAATTAATATACATTATTTTATTTTTTACTTACTTTTTGCTATCAAGATAAACATAGTGCCCCGATATTTTTTTGAGAAGCAAAATCGTTTGCAGTTGATTTTCAATCAGCACATCGCTGAAATTCCCGTAAAACGATCAAGATTGGTCGCGTGCGCAGCCACCGCCACCTTTGATGTGGCCGATGTTTACATGTTGTGCGCGTCTGTGTTTGCTATTAAACAAACCCACTCATCTGGGCCAACACGCCAATGTTCTTACAAACATTATCCGGCCAATCTTAGGAGCATTTAATTGTCTTTACCAAATTATATTTCTTCGTGCACCATAAAGTTACTAGTTGTCCCCAGCCGTCTCACCCGAGTTCCCAAGGGATAGTTAATTTTCCCGGGATAATAAGTATCATATGTGTTAAACTTGGATATAAACTATCTACGTGCCATGTTTGCTTTTGCGTGAAATAGCAACAAACATCCATACATTGGTTATCACAAACTTTCGCATTTATAATATTAGAAGGCTGGGTGTCAGTAGGCCTACACTCGTATCACTACTTCCAATCCTGTACCAGTCTTATCCATTGTTGATCCACCTTCTGGACGTTCTCGATCAAGTCGTCAGTAATCTAGTCACGCAGTTGATTTGTGGTCTAATTGTGATGAATATATCCTACTAATAAAAAGGCTGACTAAGCACAATCTCGAAAACTGCTTGTCGTATGAAGGTGAAATTTGGCAGATAGGTAGTTTATAGGTAGGAAACGTCAGCTAAGAATAGATTTTGCGGCATGACCAAATTAAGGGTGGTAGAGACATTGTATAAGCCAAAGGAGTATGCAAGGCATCATGGGAACGCGGGAGAAACGGGACGGAATCTAGTATGTGAGGAATGGAAATGTTTATGTGTGTGTGTGTGTATGTGCATCTTGTAGCTCCGTAAGGGCTAATCGGATTGGAATGGAATTCGGTAACTAGATAAATCATATTCTACTCTGAAGCTTAGGATCCCTCGTGAGGAAGCTGGTTTATTGTAATATTTACTTTCAAAAGCTTAACTTTACATCCTTTAGAATCTACCCAATTACTCAATTAAGTTAACTTTCAGAAATAGCAGGCTTCATCAAACATTGGTGGGTTGGTCCAAGTGTTGGGCGCGAGCCGATGGTGTTTATTAGAGCATTCGTTCGGTGTGCCCCAATGAGCGATATTGTGTGTAAACAAAACGCTTTGGTTTCCACGTTTCGGTACGGTACAAAAATCAAGCGAAAGCGGGACATCAAATAAAAATATTTTGAAATAAACAGGCACAAATAAGCACTTACGAATAATCTGACTCTAAATGTCAGAATCAAATGTCGAAATGAAAATAACTCACAGAAACAGTAAGTGTTTATATAGCTACTGTTCATTATAACTTCGGTGCTGCAATGGATAGAAAGAAAAAGAATCAGTCCTATTACCTAAGAGATAAGGTACATTTTTTTTTTGTTTCTTTTTTTTTATGAAGTAGCATAAAAAAAACCGACAAACAAGCAGACGGTCCACCTGATGGTAAGTGGTCACCGCCGCTTATGGACATTTGCAACACAAGGAGCATCGCCAAAGCGTTGTCGACCCTGAGACGTGAAGTTGTTAAGTCTCATGTGCCTGTAATTTCACCGGCCCCCTTACCTTTCTAACCGAAACACAGTAATACAATAGCACTACTGCTTCACGGCGGAAATGGGTAAGATGGTAGTACTTCCCCGGACGAACTCTGCACTAAGAGCTCTACTACTCTGAAATCATATAACGACGGGGACCTAAATAAGCTAAAATATAAACAATGCTTGGTAGTGATGAATTCTTCCACCTTTATTAATCTCTAGTGTGACGTTAGAGGCGACTTAAGAGTATGCCGATGACCACGTGCACTTTATACCTTGCGCCACTGACAACAACAACAAGGGGGTTGGCTTAAGAAAGGTAGGCGGGAAAA
This sequence comes from Habrosyne pyritoides, assembly GCA_907165245.1. Taxonomy (NCBI): domain Eukaryota; kingdom Metazoa; phylum Arthropoda; class Insecta; order Lepidoptera; family Drepanidae; genus Habrosyne; species Habrosyne pyritoides. The sequence continues at coordinate 526,406 of OU015594.1, read as the reverse complement.
TATTGAAGTCTATAGTAATATGAAATGCATTACCTTTGCCTAGCATACATGCTTCTGCCCCAAATGTTTGAAAACAGAGAAAGATAACGACTTTTAAATCTAAGCTGTCATGTGTCAAAAATTTCACCGGCACTTTCTAACCGAAACACAGTTATTATAACTTGGACCGAATCCCACTCGCGACCGCTTACACTTTGCATCTTGTCGGCGAAATGTACTTCACTTTGAAGTGCTTTCGGGATATTTACGTACTGGTTGTTTATTATCATATTTGCGGTGGCCCAGAACATCGGCAACTTATGAACTGTGGCCCCTTGCTCAATATATAACGCCTCCATAATCTCAATTCGCAAACACTGTGTTACAAATTATTCTTGTCAAAACTTTGGATCATCATCAAAATTCAAAACCATTTATTCAGTTTAGGCCCGCGGAGGGCACTTATGAAGGTCAAATTTAAAGTTACTGAAGCTACTACCGGTTCGGAAGTCAGCCTTCAACTGAGAATAACCGGAAGGAACTCAGCAAGTTAACAGTTTTATTTCTTTTAATAAATTTTATCTAATCTGACTTTTAGGCAATTTTATTATTTAAATATAATATTTTTTATATTGAACATCAACTTGTAATCTGTACGACTGAGCTTTAGGATTTCAGACCAGTCTAGAATAGCATTTATTCTTTACAAGAGTCCGCCCGGCAGTTTCACCTTCGTGACACAGGGATCTTTGATTTATCGGAAAAGTATGCTTATGTATATTCCAGGGCATGCTTTATCTATGCGCCAAGTACCGTTAAGTAGTTTTTGCGTAAAAGATTACCAAACATCTACCCATGCTCACAATTAATAAATAAATATCCTGGGACATTCTTTTAATTCAGATTATAGACTAATGCGCCAAGTTTCAAAGTTTTTGCGCAAATACAACACAAATATTTAGTAGGATTGTATACAGTCGTCACAAGATAAAAAACTCCGTGTCAAAGAATCCAGCAAGCCTTTAAAAAAAATGTATTTTATTATACCTCCACCAGCTTTTCAGAATACCTATATTAAAAGGTTATAACCACTCAGATATCTCGTATAACTTCCAGGTATTAAATACATAGTAATGCTAAATCAATTAATGCAATTAAGGATTATGATAATGTACTATTTATGGTTTCCAAGGGAAGCCGCGGTTCATTACAAGTACAATATTGGCTGCTGAATTAATTCACTTTAGAAACCTTACAATTTCATAAAATTGTATCAATGATTCACTGTCCCCCGCGGTTTTACTCGGGTTCCCGAGGTTTCTTACATTTTTCCGGAAGTAACAGTAACATAAATGTTAATCTAGGATAGAAACTATCTATGTGCCAAGTTTCACCAAGATACATTTAGTAGTTTTTATGTGAATCCATCCTTACAAACAAACATTCGCATTTATTATACATATTAGTAGGTAGGATCACCTCTTGGCCATATACTCGTATTGTTTATTAGGATTAAGGACATTTCGGTTTTTAAGGATCACATGCTTCCTCGAAATGGAAAGTTGATAAAGAAATACCCCGGGACAATCTTCACACTCGGCTATTTGATCCCAAACTAAGCTGAGCTTGGACTATGGACACTAGACAAGTCATATAATATTTTTTTCTTCTTTATACATACTAATATAGATATTTGCACTCGAATACAGAACAAACAGACATATTGATGCCCACAGATGTTCTGGGTGGGAATCGAACTGGCCGGTCGAAGTACACTTATGTAAGTATACATGTATTAATTTAGAAATGTGCCAATAAAAAAAGACTGTAGGCACTCGTCCATCGTTGGTCTCCACAATGTTGATACGAAACACGTTCCCGTTTCAAGTACACGCATTTCCTACCTGTCGATCACGTAAACTAATCCTTTATAGAAAAATCAACAGTAATTTAAGGAAAACAAAATGAAATGGTGGATCAAACGCGACGCGGGCGCATTCAAAGGCGCTACAGTGTAAACACGTAAACATCGGTTGTAGAACGTAAAACGGCACCGCATCGCACCAATCCACTTCCTGTAATGATTTAATTACACCTGTTTTGTGTAAACATGCGTTTCCGGTGTGTTGTGCGTGCTTTATTATTTTTGGGCGATATTACTCTGGTGATGTTATGTAATCTAGAATGGGTTCCTTTTCTAAGAACTGACTTCTAAACCTGTAGAGTGAAAATGCGTGCGAAAGTTTTTTTTTAAATGATACCGTCCCACGGTTTCTGAGGGATCTAGTGTATGCCGGGATTGGACATAGCCTATGGTACTCGGAAATTGTGTACAATAAACAAGCCAACAAGCAGACAGGCGGTCCATCCGATGGGAAGTGGTCACCGCCGTCTATGTACATTTGCAATACTAGGGCCATCGCCAATGCATTATCGATCTTGAGTCTCATGTACCTGTCATTTCACCGGCCTCCTTACCTTACTAACCGCAACACAGTAATACAAGTCCACTACTGCTTCACGGCGGAAATGGGTACGGTAGTACTTCCCGGACGAACTCGTTTACTATTTCAGCCACAAGCCAATATCATGATAAGAATTTCGTTTAAAACAAATGTTTTGTGTTACAGATAACAAAACTGTTATTTAACATCCACATTTTAAAAGCTTTTTGCTTCAAAGAAACAGAAAAATACACAAGTGAAGCCAGGATGTGGTGCACTGGTTGTAAATAAAGCATATCACAGAACGCAAATCATACACGATGGCACACATCTACTTTTGATTGAACGTCGATCTGCGCGCGGGCTCGCGTCCGGCCGCGCCCTTTGATCCAGTCGGCTGGGATCGTTCATCATTCGCGCCTGAAATTCAGCTTGTATTGACAGATTTACGATATTTCACGAATACCGTTTTTTTTATTGAAGTTCGATCGTAAAATATTTTGTGAAATATTTTCGATGAAGCGATTTTATGTTTCACATATTTTTTGTAGAAAGCTAGTCTGGTAGAGAAGTAGTGGTACTCTTAGTGCAGAGTTTGTCGGGGGAAGTTCTACAATCTCACCTTCCACCGTGAAGCAGTAGTGCACTTGTATGACTGTGTTTTAGTTAGAAAGGTAAGGGGGCCAGTAAAATTACATGTACAATTACACGTCTTAGGATCGGTAAGGGTATAAAAGCCATCAGAGGGTAACAGTTTTAAGTCCATATAAAAAAATGAATAGCCTTAAATTAAACTGCGATAGATTTTGATTTTAAGAGTGGTAATCAATTTAGAAACTGAACAAATAATCGTCATAGCATCCTACATCCCTACCAAGTAGTTTCATCGTTTTCTAATCGATTACTGTATAATCCTCATCATGTACCCTTCTGACTGTTTGTCTATCTTCATGATTCATTTAACATATCTTGGTTACAGTTGGCCATTAACCATACTGTTTTATTTTGCAATAAAATCGGTACTTTCCGATCAAACGCTGATTTCGGAACCAGTTACTTTGAAGTTCCTTTCTATGTCTAAACTGAATCAATAATTCGTTTTTTATTCTGTTTTGCCCCGTAAAGCTAGACTTTATACCATACAATATTTTGTGAAACCAGCAGCGGGGGTCAATGCATCATCAAATCTGTGTAGATTGATTAATGTCGGAGTGCGAGAAACCCTCGTCACATTTTTTCGTGCGCACTCCGCGTCCGCGACGCAGCGTGCGCGCGCGCATCGGCGCGGAAACGCGACGGACCGACTGACGCGTGTGACAGGACCTTATTGTTATCATATGGGAACCTTTTTGGAGGAGAATTGGGGATAATATTTTGAGAATTTGAGTTGTGACGGTGACGTTGATGTCGCATATTAATGGTGGATTCTTGCGACTTACTTAATAAACATCTTGGGATATTCTTCACATGTAGATGCCTGAGCTATAATATGTAATATTAATATAATTGTAAATAATAAATAAGTACGTTATTTTGTGACACATTATTAGTTATGTACAAAAATGGAAACCTAGAAAAATTCTGGAAAATTTAACTAGAGCACCAAAAGCCTGTGACATAAACATACGCCCTATTTCCTCCGCCAGCTTTAGAGTGGTAACCGCTAGGCTCTAGGGCTGTTTTTTTAGGTTTTTCATTTTTTGTATTTAACTAATAATGTCAAGCATGCAATTACTCTAAAGCATGCACACTAGATGTTCTAAATACTCTATCTGAACGTCTGTACTGACCAGGGTCAGGATATGTCCTACTGTATTAAATTAATACTGATGCTGCAGTAGTCGCTGTATAATTTTTCCGCAGTCGTGTAACAAATGGAAATTAAAAATTTAAGGCTTTTTGGCTGACCAGTTGGCTTGATGGTTAGAGATATTGACTGCCACGCCACAGGTCGTGGGTATCGTACCCATTTAGGACAAACATTTGTGTATGAACATATCTATTGGTACTGTATCTGGCGGTATGTAATTAGATGAAAATAGTATCTGTAGTGTATCAGTTATCTAGTTTCCATTGTACATGCTCTGCTAGGTTTGGGATCAGAGTTGCGTGTGAAGAATGTCCCAGCATATATTTTTATATTAAACACAGCAAGAGGCGGTAGGGCCTATCTATTAATTGTTAACCGAAAATACCTTTAAGCAACTAAAGTAGTTAAAATATACCGTTCTAAATACTTAGCCTTATTATTCGTAACAATTGTATTATAACATGCAAGTATTTATTAGATGTGGCGATAGGCGCGGCCAGACGGACGGACGGAAGTGTTCCCGCGTTATTTCAGTACATATAAATATTTTCTTGGCGGTACGTGATTGATCGCCGGGCCGCCTGCCTCGCCCCTAATCATAGTGTTTATCAATATTTTACGTAACGCTTTAGTGTATTTTTTAACATTATTACTATTGTATTGTTTGGGATATTACTACATGTGTCAAGTAGAGCTCTTAGTCCAGAGTTCGTCCTGGAAGTACCACCTTACCCATTTCCGCCGTGAAGCAGAAGTGCACTTGTATTACTGTCTTTCGGCTAAAAAGGGAGCCGGTGAAATTAATAAATTAACAACTTCACGTCTCAGGGTGGAAAATTGGCGATGCCCCTGGTATTGCAAATGTCCATAGGCGGCGGTGACCACTTACCATCAGGTGGACCGAGTACTTGTTTGTATTTAGTATAAAAAAAAAAGTACCTCGCAATATTCGATGTGGTACGAAGGGGATGACAGTTTGAGATTTGGATAAAGGACGGATATACAGCCCTAGAACGGTGGTCACTTCCATCTATACTATATATTAAGCTCCCGCCCTCCCACCGTGGCCTCGAAATACCCAAACATAACATTAACTTAAAACAATTCAAATTGCATTACCTGACAAAAATAAAAACAAATTTCAGTTCTGGAATTCCAACTAAACCTACATACTAACACTGAAATTTCAAAACACTTAACAAAAAATAAGTAAATGAACACAAAAAGACAAATAACATTCGACCGTGACAGGACTCGAACCTGCAATCTTCGGATCCGAAGTCCGACGCCTTATCCATTAGGCCACACGGTCATGTTCAGGAAGGCTTTATTTTACTAACGTTTTCTGGAGAGATGAAAGCTTGCATCGAACTAGGAATTGGATGGAGTGATTGTACTGACGAAAGTTTTAGAAAATACATATTTACGACAATAAATAGTCGAAGATCCTCTAAAAAAAAAAAAAACAATATTTTTTTTATTTCATTTTAATCTACCAATTTTCCCTAAAGAGCTAGGCAGAGGTCTCAGTACTAAGACCTGTATTCCATCCAAAACATTTCCAGACACAACATGACATATGGTGAACATTGTTGACATATCTCTGGGACGTTACCAATTTTGGGCGACAAGTAATTATTTCCGAGAAAGAAACTTCAACTGTACCTTGCCTGACCTGGTTATCGAACCCAGGATCTTCAGTCTTTAAATCGAGCTTTACACCACTCGACTATATTAAGTCTAATGTTACGTTACCTAAGATTTATAGTAGGTATGGTGAATTTCTTTTTCATAATAATTTAGTTAAAAATTTTGAATACGATTTGCACTCTTCCCTCACGGCTAAGTAATAAAGTATCTTTCATTACGCTCCTTATAAACAAACAGAAATTCCAACACAAATAAAAAGCGATTTCAATCTCAACTTTATAACATTAACATCAACTGATCAATTTGATTGTCAAATAATTAATTTAACGGTTGTCAGTTTTCCTTGAACCTCATACTTGTGGCATACATATTCCGCTTTGAAAAGTCTTTAGTCTTATTGCTTTACATTAAGATTGGAATTCGTATGAAAAGTAGTTGATGGAGTGTATTTAGTAAGTTAGATCCCAAATTCGGTGAGTAGTAGCGGATCAATCATAATACTTGTCGATGGTATCTCGAAGATGTATGGACGTCATCCCTAAGAACGACAAACCGTGTTAAATGATAATATTAGATAAATATACCTTTGTTTGCAGATGTTTGAATTAACATACATTTATTTTATAAAATAGTTTTTAGATTCGACTGACATTGAACAGTTTTTGGGTCTTAAAATTGTTATTGAGCCTTTTCTCTGTCGCCATAGTTAATTCAAGTAACTACCTATTTATTCCATATTCTTCTAACATTTTAAATGCGAAAGTTTGTATGTACGAGTATGGATGATTGTTAATCTTTCACGCAAAAACTACCAAACGGTTTTGAATGAAACTTGGCACGTATTAACAGCTCGGCTTTAACCTGGATTAACACATAGCATACTTTTGGTCCCGGGAAAATGTTACATCTCTCGGGAGCGCAGGTGAAAACATGGGGGACAGCTAGTTTCTAAGATATACCAATCTGTGTCTGTGCTATTGCAGAGGGATATTGGAAGTTAAGATATTGATTTCACAAGCTTCCATCAAACGGTAGCTTGCTCGTTTCCTTTCCCTAAATACAACCTACTTTCGTACCAAATTTCATGTAGATCCATTTACCTGTTTAGGCGTGAAGATGTAAAACCTTATATATTTTTTTAAATATTAGTTGTATTTGTCCTTGTCCTATGTCCCTCTCCGTACGACACGTGTGCGCCAAATAACAGCAAGAAGGTTTAGTCGTTTAGCCGTAAAAGAGTAGCAGATAAATAATCAAACTCACTTTCGCATTTATAATATAAGTAAGTAAACATTTGTTTAAAAGCTTCAGCTTTTATTCTCTTTAATAACCCACCACATAGAATTCCAGCTTAGACAAAATCTTTGGAAGCTTATTAAAACCCAAGAACACCATAGATAAGATAACGTATGCATGTCCAGAGTATTATTAAGTAGGTAACTAACTATCTACATAAACAAGCCTTTTAACGAAGCCTTTTGAAGACTGTCAGAAAATACTTTATTTCTTTAAAAATATGCACCTATCTATGCAAAAGTTAATCGTATGATGAACAGATTTAAACTCTATCATAAATTATTAAGTTTAATAATTATTTCATGACATTCTATATGCCTAAATGGCCATAGACATAAGGGTTGACATTAAGAAAACGTCGTCTTGAGTTAGTCCCACCAATTTCAGAGTTTTTTTAGAGTAGTAGAGCTCTTAGTGCAGAGTTCGTTCGGGGAAGTTCTAACCTTACCTATTTCCGCCGTGAATCAGTAGTGCACATGTATTACTGTGTTTCGGTTAGAAAGGTGGGCCGGTGAAATGACAGGCATATGAAACATAATAACTGCAGGTCTCAGGGACGACATGGCATTGCCCATGCCCCTGGTGTTGCCAATTCAGATGGACCACCTACTTGCTTGTGGTGTAAAAAAAGTCTAGCCCGTCTAGACTTGCGCAGATCTACTAAGTATGTGTATTGATGAATAGTTAAAGTCTAATATTTCAACATATAAGTAGGTTTATATTTTTGAAACAATTATTACTTTATTGTCACATGACAAAGTTGGACATTTCAATAATAATTCACTTACTTCCATTGTTACAGTTGTACAATAAGGTAAGGTAGTAATAAATAACATTTTGTTGTCTTTGACTTTTAAATATGGCGTCTACTTGTCTCTTACGGGAGACAATAGGATATTTTTTATAGGTTTACTTACTATTGATTTTCTTATTTGTTCAAATATTACTGATTTATTATGAATTATTTGTTTTTCCATTATTTCAGCCTACTGACGAAGTCTGACTGTAAGTGAAACTATTTTCTGTTGTATGCCGTATAATATTTGTTTTTCTACACTGTATAAGATAAATATTAATTCAGGTAATTTTACAAATGTCGACTTGAATATTAACTACGACCAAAGTATGTATAGCAAGCTGTATTTAAAGACGTCCAATTTATTAAAATGCAAGTGACAGTGCACCGACCGGACATGTATTGTCTATGGTTAATAAATATGGCGACTAATTTTGACAGATGAGCGCGCGTTTTCATGGCGCCACTGTTGCAGAGATTTACTGTTGCGCCAACCGCCATATTGTTCTACTTTTGTTTTTAACTCGTACAGAATTCAAAATAAATGGACGCTGCTACTGATTTGAATATCAATACAGAAGTTATTACGGTTAGTACTTTTTGTTACTGGTCAAATATGTGGTGTGTTAGAGGCAGCTGAGTAAAACTGCCATTTTGAAAAAATACTAATATAACGCTATTGCCGAATCAGTGGCATAGTAGATTGACTTAATATTTTTTTTGGAACCCTATATGAGTACTTATTTAACCCCGTTAGTAAATCGGGTTGATTCATATTATATGATTTTAACGTAAATACACACACATCACCGTCGGAGTCAAAGATTAGCAACAATAAGAGATAAAATTAAACTTGCTCATAGTTTTAGTCCAGTTCTTGATTTCATTTATTATTATCACAATAAGTATAATGATAAAAGCTGTTCTATTTAGTTTATAAATAAAATTAATTAACTGATGAGATTTTTATGTTTCTCAATTTACCTATCGAATATTTTATAATATTTCTATTTTCATAGCAGTCCTGCAACGTGTCTATTGTGTTGTGAAGTAAAGCTCATGCGCTTGTCTCGTAGTGTCTCGTACGCATTGTTTAGTCATTTTAAAATGTTTCGACGCCATGATTCAAAATGTGTTACACAAGTTAATGTTATCCATTACTATGATTTATTCGGTTATTTTATACAGTACGGGTAAATAATTCATGATAAGTATTCTCCACAATCCAACAAAAAATGCATTAAAGATTTATTCAATGGCATCTGAGGTAACAACCCTTTGTTCCAATCGTCGAAGTATAAAAAAAATCAACCTCACAGTAATCTGAACCAAGCATAGAGAGTAGAGAATCATTCGAAATTTAAAAATTCGCGAATGGAAATAGCAAGATTCTCGTTTCACGCGTCCGGTGGGATTCCGTGTCTTTTGGCCACAAATCGCGCGGCGATAAATAAGGCGGCGGTCACACGCAGCGACGCTCATTACCTTTGATATACGGCCCTCGAGCTGATTGCGATGGTGTAAACTCGCCTTATAATCGATTCTGATGTATTTTGGTTCAGTAAACAGGTAATAATAATATTTTTATTTTGGTTTGTTGTGTTTTATCAGATACTTTGGTCCTTGTAAATATTTTTGTTAACACTTTCGTTACTACCTTAACGATTCAGAATCAGCGCAATAGGCAAGTTTTGTTCCTCAGCAATCGATTATTACGTATTATAAGAGTTCTTACTACTCGACTAAAGTCGGTCTTGGGATTGTTTTTGTTGATTACTCGGTGTTGAGTGTACGAGGTCATCAGTAAACTCTTTAGTAACGGATCAATCAATAAGTCTGAAAAACACTGAACAAAAGATGCAAAACTATCACATTACCGTGACAAAGAGTCACAAGACCGCCCGAACTCCAAAATTACACAGTTTCTATAATGTACCGTGCATTGCATCTACAGAAGCAACCGCCAAAATTTAACGACGCGTTGCGAATGCCTTTGATTTAATGCTCACTATATTTTTTGTCCAGTGACATATTTTTTGTCCCACTGTGCGCTTTGTCTCCCGACTGCAGGTTGACGGATTGCTTGTTAACGCTTTCGAGAGATGGCGTTGGTAATTTGTTAATTTCTATCTCGTTTGTTAAAATAATTGAATGGGAATGTGCATCAAATGCGGATATATGAGTCTGTCATTGTTTGAAGTAGTTTTCATGTTGTCGGCGTTTCTGTTGTAATAGTTTTAACCGGTGTGTATGCTATGTAATTTTCGTTTTCAATTGCAAACCATGCTTATAAATCATCTTATAGAAGCATTGTATAAATTTAACTGAGATAACAATTTATTTTTTAATTTTACTTCTTATGTATTGTTGTGTGTTGCCACAAATAAACGTATTTTCTTTCTTTCTTTCTTTCTTATCAACAAACAGGAGGGGTAATTATTAACTCTCTTCTTGTTAGGGCAATAATAATAAAAAATATAGCAAAGTACGAAATCTTATGATTTCGCATTATTGGAGCAAATAGTATGTCAAGTTTTTTGTGTACAAAGTTTTTACTTAAAATAAACATAGCAAATTCCATTAATTAGTAACGCTACCAGCTTCTTGGGTGTCTGCACGTTTTAACCGATTTCACGCGGCTGATGAAGTTTCTATTATCACAATGTTTTGTCCAAATGTGCACGCGTCACGGCCCATTGTGCGTGCGCTTCCGAATGTTCGACTACTGTTGTTTTTATGGACTGTATTGAGTTGTTAACTACCGTGGAGATGTACGAATAAGTTATCCTTAATTTAGATAAAGATTCATGATTCGTATTGTTTTGTTAGAAGGTCCTTTATTGTATAGTTTTATATTGACTGTCCAACAAGGGATTTGTTTGGCTTTTGAAAGTCAGTCTGATGGTTTCCGTGTATAGAGGACTGTTTTGAATTTTATGTTTTTAATATTATTGATTCTATTTGTATAAATTATATACAGCTTATATACAGCCCGGAGTACAAATTCATCTTCTATCTCCTCTGTCATTTAAGGTCAATGCAATGTGTAAATTTCTTCCATTCAGCTCTCCTTCATGTCTTTTCACCATTTAATCCTTTTTTATTCGTATCGCCAGTTCTTCTTCGGTCTTTCTCTACGTAAATGCCTATCTAGTTTCATTTTCATCACTCTTTTAGTCACATAGCTTTCATCCCTCCCCATGGTATGGCCATTATAAGGGTTACCACTTAGCTTTTCTTTTCAATATTCTCTAAATATTCATTCCTAACGTTATCAATAGTTTTATATTTAAATATAACGAGCTTCAAAACTCCGTCAATTCCGTAGATGTTGATATAAATGCTGATACCATACTACAATGGCACTCCCAAGTGCTACAGCCAGGCTCGACTCCGTCATCACTAGACACATAGTATTAAATAATTATGTATTGCTTTATTCTTATTTTTTTCTGTAGTTCGTTTTGTAAATACAATTTTAATTTTAATTCTATTAATTTGTAACTTGTTTTTAATTTTCGTATTAGTGTAAATTATGTAAGTAAAATGTAAAATGTTATTTCACACCTATTATTAGTAAGTAGGCGTGTCCAAATCTTTAGATTAAGATTTATATATTGTACTGCCTATAAGCTGTTGGTGTGCCAATAAAGTAAAATAAAATAAAATAAAGTTTTCACTCCATACAAGTACAAATTTATTATATGTATTAATATTGAATATGTTTCATCTATCTGGTGAATTTCATGTAAATTCACCGTTTCTACGAAATTTATTTTTATTAAATTTGCCGTTTATACGCAGTATACGTCAAAACCTTCGAATGTTTAATATGAATAAAATTTAATAGAAAGCACTGTAATACGATGCTGACATAAAAACTTTTTTGTTTCAAAAATATTTCCCTCTGACCTACGATCTTAGTATATCTTTATGACACAAACCATGCTGACGAGATTTAAATTAAACCTAATACAAGACGCGCATCTAGCAAACTAGCGCAAGACCTAATTTAAAGCTCGGATCAATAATCTTATTAAATACACAACACATTTTGGACGAGCAGCCAGCGTCTTCCAATTACACCGAGCACCTTTGTCCTCATGATTTATGCTGCCCCCTGCCTTCATGCTAATATCCCGGTACCCCCTGAGCTCTCATTATACAATTTCAAGTTATACATCACTACTGAACGGTTTCCGGACACTTTGTTCAATATCTTTTTTAAACTTTCGAGGAAAATCTTTAGATAGTCGAAACGCATCATGTGGATGTATTGTTTGTTGACAGATGTTTTTAATGGTTTTGTTTTGAAGGTAGATGTCGCTAGGAGAATAGGATCGAGGACCATATCAGTGTTTGCCTGTTAAGGAATAGACGCAGGGCTGTTTTGTATCTTATTTTAAGGTGCCAGAGTCAGTTTTTCTAGAGTCAAGTCTCTGAAAATGTGACAAGGAATTAGTAGCCTTCTATTTAAATGCTTCTGTTATTGAACCTTATTATACATATACCTAAGTTAGCTAAATTCCGCTGCAAGTTTTTTTTTTTTTTTTTTTTATATCAGACGGGATTGCGATTGGCCTCAAGTTATATTAGATTATATACAAGCCTATAGCTTTATATATATACTAGTTGCTTTTCTTTCATATTAGCCATATTAGCTCTAACCCTTACTTTTGTGATTCCGACTACGACGTGTGTTATATCTGCAAATGTGTTAATCAGTGTTGAAAAAAATCACTGTTTACATAATAATCATAGAATAATCACCCATTGCTATCACATTTTTGACAATAACAGGAAACTGATCGATAAATACATGGCGACGTAAACTGTCTAGCGCTTTTTTGCTAAATACCGCCAAGGCTAAAGAAAGAAGGTACGTAAAGTTTAAATTCTTGTAAAGAACAGCTCTTTTTAAAAACAACAAATGCAAAGTAGAAATCCCTGCCTCTATTTATAATTGATTAATAGCTTGCCTCATAAACGGAAGCCAAAATACTTGAAAAAACCACTATTGTGTTCCATTATATCATTACTCCGATACTTAGATACTTTGTCGGTATTTCTAGGAACAGATCTCACATGTCCTGCCCTGCGGCGCTGCCTACACTAACTAAACATTAGGCATGCGCAAAGGCCGCCTTTATGAAAAAATCTGCCAATAGCCTGTCGCACAGTGATCGGGATCACGGACATAAATAATAAAAACATCACAGTCAAAATATATGTTGGCTTTGCATTGAAAAAATATGTGAAAGAAAGAACGTTGACTTTCTGTCTACTTTGTGATGTGCCGCGAACCAGTGTCCGAGCGAAATTAATCTTTAAATCTACTCTTTGTAGTTACAGTAATAGAGTTCACATTAGTTTGTTAATAGAATGGGTCCCAACACTTTTTTCCTGTTGGATTCGAACAGGGGCGTGGTCCGTCCCAAATGGAAACATTTGCCAATATTATCATGAAAGGACTGAGCAGATGAAATAATTTATTTCCCCATGTCGCTTTGTGTCCAAAACTTGGATCTTTTGTGAGTTTTTTGCGTCGGTCGCTTTGCTGCACCGTGTGGCACCGACATCTCTATTTATCCCTTTAGGAAAAGAAAAACCGCCTTTTGAAACAATATTTCGAAAAGCAACCTTAACACTCAGATGATACAACTGTTTTTTAAGATTAAGATATTTACATCTTAATACTTTTCGTGGTTGTATATTATTTGACGTGTTTAGTAGATTCGTGTTGATGACAATAGTATTAGAGTGTTGGTAAGTGATCCGGCGGTTTTGTGCAAGGCAGCGGCGCGGCGGAGCACTGTGCGTGGGCTATTGACTTTAATGATTTACGTTAAATAAATCTTCTCACAAAGGATTATGTAGATTGAAGGTGTCGGGAATGTTTGATGTATCCGTCGAATCGCCGCTTGTCACAAAAGATAACAAATGAAATTAAATATAAAAAGGTATTTAATAAAAAAGCATTGAGCGTGGAGATTTGACTTAAGACTTTCGTAAAATAAATTATATTGTTTTTAGTACCCAGCGGTTGGGATAAAAAGTATCATGTGAGTCGAACAAAAACATATTTTATATGTGTGGTAAGTTTCAGCCAAAACCGTTCTCCCGTTATGGGTGTTTGAGTCTCAAACGTGCAGATATCAAAAACTTTTAAAATATATTAATAGGATAATACAATTCAAACGGGGTTGCAGTTTAGCAACAGTAGCTTCTTTGCTCCTTACATTATCTAAAAAACTTTTTAGTTCTCCACGTAGGTCAATCGCCTTAAGACCTATAATAATATAACAGTTATTCTGGCTTCAAAAATGTGTCGATATATACATGACCATTTTAAAGGGGGATTTTAGCTTGATGATTATATCATTTCATTTATTAATTCTATGGTAAGTCATGTCAAAGCGCACTTTATATGGAGTTTTACTTGAAATAGCATAATGTGATTTCATAATTGTACATCTAATGATTTGTTCTTTGTGATATAACTGGTTGATAATAATTTACTTTTAAAAGGCTCTTATCAAACGAAAACATTTTCTAGTGTAGTTTTTAGGACTTGACAGAGAAGGAGATCCAGCGGAATTAGTTTCTAGATTTTAGTTTTTTCTATAATCTTTTTATAGATTTCCGCAAGGCCACGCCTCAGTCAATTAGTTATTTTCTAGTTTGACAGTCAGGATTGTGATTGCAACCTTGCTATTTGTAGTAATTCTCAACTTGGCTATTTACCTAGCTAGTTATTTGAAGCTCCTACGTTTGCTGTTATCACTATGACTATAGAAAATATTATAATAATTACAATTTAAATGAAATTTCTCAGTAGTAAGCTTAAGTCCAGAAGCCGTGTTTGGACTGTTTATAAATCCCAAATAATGACGCGGGAGCCGCTACCCGCGGGCTACCCGAGGGATTACTGTTCCCACTCACCTCAGAACAATGCACACAAATAATTTAATATTCCCTTAAGATTTGGGGCTATTTGTCATCAAATAGCTTTTATATTGTCAACCGCAATTTTACTAAGAAATGTTTTTGTCCAGGATTTTTAGACTTTGAACCACTGTTCGATTGAGTGAAGTAATTTCTATTTTTCGTAAGTTATATCAAAAGTTAACTTGGTATTACTGGGACAGTTTAAATTTAATTGTTTAATTAAGTATTATTTATAAAACTATTGACATTAACACTAGCCTTCTTTAGTAACAGGAATAAACGATTGCATAACTTTATTATCATCGGAAATTAAACAACTTAACATAAGTACCTACTGGAAATAGTAGAAATATATACTGAAAGTATGTTAGTGACAGTTTTCCCATAAAAAAGTCTTAGGTAAGAGTTTATCGCATAATTGTAGCTTCGGTAACTTTAAATTTGACCTTCATAAGTGCCTTCCGAGGGCCTGAACTGAATAAATGGTTTTGAAATTTATTTTATGAATAGAAGAGATGAAACGACTCTTAAAAAATTAAGAGGTAGGTACGTAGACAAACAAATAATTTAAGCTCTGCTCGGATAGGAATAAAAAAAAATGCAATCTGGGAAGCCAAAGTAGAATATGGAAATTAGAAAGAGACTTAGTAATATGCTTTTGTGATCCAGATTTTGTTGTGCATCAAACTAAACCTTTCTTAAATGTAAGTACAATAGACATCCCTTTCTTATTTTTAAATTAAGTTGAAAGGGCGAGGAGGATTATTATAAGTCCCGAGTTTAGAGTTGATCTTTACGTTATTATAATCCACGACGCCACTAAAATACGAGGAAAGCTAGTTTGACCGAATAAATTATCCTTTTCTCTTATCAATTCTTTTTTTCGACCCTGAGACGAGAAGTTGTTGAGTCTCATGTTATCTATCAGGCCTATCTACCTGTTATTTCGACCTAATTCGATTTCTAACCTAACCGAAACACAGTAATACGTTATTACACTATTGCTTCTGGGCGGAAATGGATAAGGCAGAACTTCCGAGGCCGAACTCTGCACTCAGAGCTAAGAGAACAACATTCTACTACATATTATGTTAAGATTTAAAAATAAAATGTTATGTTTATTTTAAATTTGATTCGGCACCATAATGTTTGAATTTTGATTGTTAACCTAAACTCATTTGTTGTTTCACTTGTTCACACAAGTTGTTCTATAGTATATGTCCTTTTGAGGTTAATTTTATGATTTTATATTCTTCTCTGGAATATTTACATCCTAGCATGATATGTTTAGTACGCTTAAGTTGGTCGAATTGGCACCTTTCTTCTCTAAAAAGTTTTATTATTTTGTGAAATCCTTTTAAACATAATTTTGGTCGTCACGCATGCGGCGTAAAAATGCGATTACAGCCGCAAAGTTACGCTCAATAATGACCTTTTGGACATTTGTTAACAAGCGACCACAGAGCGTTGCACCCCGCGGCTGCCACAACATTACACTCTAAACTGCCCAACCGACTCTTTTCAATTGTCTCAAAGGAACTACTAAATAACGTTCATTACTCCACCACTGATGAATACCACTCGTCATCGCACCAAGTCACTTTTCAATGGCGTTTAATGTACCATCATCGGTTTACGATCGCCATATTGTAAACCACACCGTGACTAAACGCCTCGTATGGGGTCCCAACAATGGGACGAAACCACAAACAATCGACTTATTTATTGTTTTACAGCAGCCATATAACTTCGACGCCCAAGAAAGAGTCTAATAATTTTGTAAAATGTACCCGCAATAAAACCATCATGGCCAGTGGGACGGACGCGGAGTGGTCTGGACAAAAAAGCGCAATGTGCACTATGAATAGATTTGGCACGCTCTGACGTAGCGGTCGATTCAATCGGCTTTATGTGTCGTGATGAATGTGCGGAAGTCAAATCTAAATCCCTTACAACTTAATAATAACGATAAACACCGGTCCCCCAGTTTAAATAAATGTTTCGCAACATTAGCGCGGCCATTTTGCGAAAGCTGCGTACACGCTGAATGATTGTACAAAGTTTGGATTAGAGGAATGTTTGTCCAACTTATTTGTTGTGTTGACGGTGATTAATCGGCCGGTGTGTCTATATAAATACGTTGAAATTTAAGTTTGCACTGTAATATTTGTTACCATATCTGAGTAGTTCGATTAACGTAACACTAATTTAATATTTAAAACATCAATAAAAAACATAATTTCGTATACAATTTACAAGCTTTACAATATCGATTTATAAAAAAATACGAATACGAATTTTACATCATTAGTCAGGGAATTGTGAAATGAAACGCTCGCATCTTATTTCACGCAAACGATTTAACATCTCTCAACAAAAGCATCCAAACAATAAGGAACTGTAACACGCAGATGTCACCCAGACATTATTAATAATGGTAACGCCGAAGTTTACCACAATAACCACTATTGCTATAGCAAACACATCTAGATGATAAATGATAATATTTTATGGCGTTAGCCCTCAATACGTGACGCTTATGTCTTCATTTTTGCAAACATTGTTTTTGCGATGACAGAGTATTTTGGACTTTAACACGTCGGGCACAGAACTGTGTTTTTAAGGCTTATTATTACAGCCGTTAGGAATTGTAGTTGGGGTGTGTAAATCGCATTGATGTTGTTCAATCGTACGTAGCAAATTGTCGATATTCGTTCGAGTCATTATAGCGGTGTTTTTGTCCGGGCGCGGGACGCGTCGGGCGCACTGTGCGGCCTGCGCTCGCGCACATTTTACAGAGTTTTTGAAACCCACTCGTGTGTGGATTTGTCGGTCTCGTGTGAATCGTAAACGAAACGCTTTACACATTGTTGGCATCAAAAAATGGGATTTTATTTATTGTTAGATAACATTCGGAACGTTTCTATGGTTTATGATTGGAAAACTATTTTATGGGTGCTTTGTGTGGTCCTATCTACTTAGGAAGAGAATTTATTTTCATGGTCGAAAGATTATCCTTACAGTTTAATATTTATTATATGCAACTTTAACATTGATTTACATGCCCGAAGTATTTACTAAAGAAAATGTCGTCACAAAACTGTTCTCCTTCACAAAATGTCTCAAATTAACGATCCAAAAAATTACCAGCACGAAATTTGAGTGTCGTTTGTCGTCACCACATAAATCTCGATTAAATTGAAAATCTCGTATTCCCACATGTCCTGTGAATCGCAAACATGATCACGCTATTTCACGCGTCAACATTTCTAACTAAACATATTTAGTTAAACCTTAAAATGATACGGACAAGGTTGCGATTCTCTTGGCGAAGTGCAACAGTAATTTTGCAAGCGAACCGCACAGTGGGTCGAACAAAAGACCAACCCTCATTGAAAACACAATTGGGGCTAATATTTATAGATAATATTGTTATAACATTGCAAGGAATGTTCGCTCTGTTTATAAAATTCAGTATAATGTAGATAAACATCTGTGTCTAAGCTTTCTAGTTTTGGATCGAAGTTCTCAAACTTTTGATGGCACTGAATATTTTATTTTTGAATTCAATTGAAACATGCTTGTAAGTTTGGATGGTTGTTACATAATTCTGAATAGATGTGGATTAAATTTATCGCAGAGATAGACTATGACTTGGATTATCGTATAAAATATAATTTTAGATAGGAAAATAAGGCGAATATCTTAGGACAAAAACAAAACAAAGTTAGAAAATAATTGTTGTATTTTACACATACCTACCTCATGGACTATATGGACATATGTATTTTTGGAAAATGAATGAATAAAATGCCGTAAGCAGTCATGATTTTAATACAAAATTTAGAATAAGTAGATCTCTTAGTAGAAAGTTTGTCCGGGGATGTACTACTACCATACATATTTTCATCGTGAAGTACACGTACCGTAGTTGTAAGTTAGTTGGCGACACCGATTTTGCAAATTTCCATAGGCAGCGGTGATCACTTACCATTAGATGCACCGCCTGCCAGTTTGTCGGCATACCTACTTAAAAAATTCGTCTGGCTTTGCACAATAGTACTTAATCATTTCAATCTTTATTTACTTCAAAATGTGTTTAAAAAATCTTACCAGCCCGCATCCAAACACTGCTCATTGTAGCACTGTTATTTCTAAATCGGTGCTGGCTTCAAGTCCAATGAAGCGCGAGACCCACCCCAGAGCCCTTACAAAGCTAATCACAAGTAAAACAGCGGATTTAGCGGCTGTTTAACTCCAACATTTGAGTGATGCTTTCAAAATATTCGGCGGCGAATCAAAAAGTACCTTTGAGATGCCGATTTGAAACGAAAAAATTGTAAAGCGTGTTTGTAGAGTAAACAGCGTTTTGATATTGGGAAAATAGATGCCTCTGATGTTTTTGATGAGACGAGCAATATATTTATTTTATGCAAAAATTAAGACTACGCGAATGTGTACAATGTACCAGTGTTAAATCAAAAGCATTGGTCGACTATCCTGGGATATATAGTAACGGTATATCAAACCAAAAGTACTGCTTTGTTCTATAAGTGCCTATTTAGCATTATCTGAATAACTACACAGCCTATTTAAGTTCTATATTATTAACAAGCTTCCGTCTCGCTGTTTCACTCTAAGTTATAAAGCCTTATTACAATTGCTCCAATAGTGGTTGTGTTTATTCATTACAAACAAAAGTTGAAATACAAATAATATTTCATTATAATATTTGTAAACTTTCAATGAACAACAAGTTCCTATTAGCTACCATCTTACGCAAAAATAGAACCTAATAGCCAAATAGAAAAACCACCTGAGGTCGTCAATTTAAAGTAAAACATCAATTAACTGGGTCAGATAAGGTTTTAGCATCACAGGGCTGGTCCTGGCCGATTATTGGCGCCGTGTTTTGGTTCTAAAAAACAGTGCGCCACCCATGCAAGCGCCCTGAAGTAAAAAACATATAAAATTATATATATGGTAGTTCGGTTCCGTAGAATATTGGCGAAATATCGTATATCTGGTAACCTGGTTTATAACAGGCTCTTTACATTAATTTCATTAACTCCGATAATACGGGCCTGTTGGCTTGATGGTTAAAGTCCATGTTATCGACGACCTGTCGTGGATTTGATGAATTTGTGTGCATGAAAATCTCTGTTTGTTCTGTGTCTAAGTTTTAACATAAATGCCCACTGCGGCCCTAAACTGAATAAATGGTTTTGAATTTTTGAACATAGCTTATTCTGGAATCAGATGTCCGTGTGCAAAATAAATATCCCATGATAATTTCATTATATACATCTTTAGTACAGAAAGCTTCACAAGCCAGATTTTCCATTTCACCACGGATCCCTAAACTACGGTAAAGATGCGTATCACTTAAAAGCTGGCACTCAGCAAAATACACGGCGGCGTGCCACAAGGTTATCTGGCACTTGAACCAGCTCTTGGGTGGTACTAGCTAAACGTGTATTTTGTCGTAAATCATTGGGTTGTTAAAAATTATCATTTATTTTTTAATTAGGACACTGTTGACAAAAGCATTTAGAAGTTTTAGACATACTCGTAACTTTATCACTCCAATTTGATAAATGTGAAAGTTTGTATGTGCCATACACATACACCGGATAATCTTCCTACTAAATAGGTACATAAATAGTTTAAGAGCTGACCATGGCAAACGGCCGGCCGTCTGCCAAATGTCTTGTAATAAGTAATGCACCGAATGAAAATAAAGTATACGTAACTATTTCGCCAACCCCAAATCGTTGGGAACAGAGCAGGTAGATGATTTTATATATTTATTTATTTATTCAAAAGGAACACCTACAGCATACATATGAAATATATGATAATGTAGTATATAAAATGGATTCTCTCAGAATGATCTAATTATGCACAGAGCAGGCAGATGATGATCACGTATTTAATGGTTTCTTTGTCATCATTTAAAGCAACTGTTACTTTAACACAAGCTATCAAATATTCACATTTCCATATTTCAGTCTCAAACTTCCGAAGACACGTGTGTCTCGGAATATGACATGTGTTAATATTTTCGTGTAATTTGTCAATTTTAATATCTCCACGGAGGCGCTTTGATGTCGGACCTCCCGGCAAAGTTCCCGGCAAAGATCCCGGCACGATTCCCGGCATCATTGCCGTAAAAATATTTAGCGTCATTAATCTGGCTTCACACCTCGTCGCGTGTTTGTTCCTTTAGGTGCTAATGAGAATACAGTTATGTTTATTATTAATTATGTTTAATAAGAGTGAAAAATATCCGCGTTATTGACTTAGAAGTTGTTTTCATGAAGATTGTTAAGTTCATCATCATTTGCCTGTCCTGTTTCCAATCATATAAAGGCGCAATGTTCTAATATTAGCAGTACCTAATACCCATTCTACTGTGCAGTGGAAGCACTTGTATTTGTGTTCCGGTTAGACAGGTAAGGTGGCCGGCGAAATTACAGGCACATGAGAGTTAACAACTTCACGTGTCAGTGTCGACAACGTAGTGGCGATGCCCATGGTGTTGCAAATAACCTTCATCAGGTGGACCGTCAGTTTTTAATCTCTTGCAAATAACATGAAGGAGTTATTTCGAGCTCAAAAGGAGTCTTTAACAGACAATGCGACAACTCCAAATCCATTAACAAAAATTACTTCTTTCATCTCTCAATTAGTATTTCAATTTTCACGTCTAATTTCCAGAAGTAAGGAAGGAAGTTCACGGTAACTGACTTTGGTTAATTGGAGGATATGCGTCAAGAGCGCACGGCTACCATATCGTACCGCTCGCGCTGTCCCCACCTACCGCATGCGCTCGTTAATATGAAAAATTAACCAGTAGGAATGTTGATCGTCTTCACGACACTACGAGGGTGTTGCATCCTTTGTATCTATGGTTTATTTTAGGGAATCTGTGTTTTTATTTCACAGGATTCGTGGCTGTACTTTCGTATTTTGAATTTTTGAGTTTCACTTTCGGTTATTGTTATACATGAATTTTAGAATTGTTACAAAAATTCAAATAGATGTTTAGTCGTCCAACCTATTGAAGAACTGACAAGAAACTTAGATACATAATTTTTTGTAATTTGATTATTTGGAAATTGTTTTTATTTTAACTATTTTGTGAGATTGGGTACCTACTACCTACATACAAGTTTAAATCTTTACCTATTTATAATATTAGCGTTGTTTTTTTTTTCACTCGGTAATTATAGTATTTCTATCAGAGAAATTATTTTTAAAAACGAATGAGTACTTTCGGAGAGCTCCTACATCCAAACTTTTCCCCTATTAGTGTAGATTTTTTTTTATTCTTTGCCTCAATACCTAAGCGTCAACGAAGCGGTAACCTATCCATTAGAGGGTCCACAAATATGTGAAGTATTTGTGTAAAAGTGTCGCAAACTTGGGAGTTAGCAGCACCCCATACTACCGCCCGCCCCATAGTGTGGGACATTCCTCGCGTGCTTGACATTAATAAATATTAAGGATGTGAAGTGCCGCTTTTAAATTGACATGAAGGTGTTAGCTGTAGATGGCTTATACACCAATAGGGAACTACCCTGTATTCAAGATAAATGATCAAACATTACCGTGTATTGAACACCCAAAATTATATGGATACATCAAATATTATCAAAATTATATAATTAATATGATTTTTTTCAGTACCGATCTAGTCACAATGAGTATATATTATTTGATGTTGTATAATTATGACGTCACAACTTGCTTTCATACAAAACTCCGGACAAAAATTCGGACGTTTTGACATTTCAGAAAGAGTTGCTGATCTGACATGTTAGTACACATCCCTATTGATGAGCTTGTAACTTTGATAGTGTGATGTAGAATAATAAGTGGTATGCAAGTGGCAAAAAACTTTGGATCAAATGAATACTGAAAACAAGATGTTTTGTAACTTCTGCATAAGTAACTGTTAACCTAATCTTATAATAAAGATAATAATAAATTATAGTCCTGTAAGTTTTTCCCTACAGACCCAATTAATAAAGTTTTCTTCTTTCTGTGTACTTCTGGTACTTAGACGGGGCTGTCTGCCTGTATCTAAGAGTACTTACAATTGTCGCATAATTTTATGAATCACTTTTGAGCTTTCTGTTGTTTTACCTTTTAGCGAACAATTTGTCGTGTACTTTGAAAAAAAAAAACAGCCTTATTATTACTGCAGAGATGTTTTTATTTATTTACAGAAAAGCTAACGACTAGTATGTATTTTAACGACTTTTAACGTCTCAATCTAGTCATTATCACAACAGTCAGCTTGGCGGTTACATCCTATATATATGGTGGTAGGATCCTGACTGTCACCCATAGGTCAATCGAATCGAACCCAGGGCAAACATTTGTGTGCATGAACATGTTCGTTTGGTTTGTGTATGGGCATTAATACCTATTTAAGTATGTAATTCAAAATAAATAAATAATAAAGGTAGTATCAGTAGTATGGGTTCCCATAGTATCAGCTCTGCCAGTTCAAGAACAGATAGCCGTGTCCAATATCTCAGGAAATTTATTTAATTAATTATTATTTATTGTCACCTGCACCCTAATGACCATAGTACCTTCACAACTGGACCACTACAGCTTTTAAACCCTATCTTAGATGACAGATAAAAATGAACATCTTTAAACTAAGCAAAAGCCCCGACTAGGCTCACTGACAGTTGTAAAATCTTAATCAGCCATCAAGCATCGCTAACTCACTCGATGACAGTTGCCAACGTGTTCAAAACTCCAAGAGACATAATTAAGTGGTCGTCGAGGGTCCCACAATGTGGGTGGCGGTTCGGTTCCCCGTTTGGGCCCAATTAGTGACGGCTTGAGCAATAGACGCCGACAAGGGACTAGATTGTACCGAGCGAGCGTGTGGTGCGAGTGGGGGCGATTCGCAAAATGATGTCGCTTGTGGCGTTTTGCGAGTAGCTTAGCTTTAATAGTGTTATAACTATTATCTTTTTAATATAAAGAAAGAATAAGTAATGTGAAATAGAATAATGTTTTAAACTTCATTCGAAATGTATATTAAAAACATGGAAAGGGATAGTTTTTATTAATTAAACTTTTATGGTTGCGAATTTTATTAAATATCTCCTACTGGAGACATGAATAAGGGCAATTAATTGTATTGAGTAAAGTTATAGATGTAGTTAAGTAAACATCTATTTTAAGACGAGATGATAATAAAAAAATATCCTTATTTTGTATATTGACTTCCTTCCATTCTTTTTTTTATTCATTAACTAGCTGCTCCCGAGGTATATGTAAAAATTTCCCAGGATAAAAAATCCAGGTTATAAACTATGTATGTGCCACGTTTCAACCAAATCCGTTAAGTAGTTTTGTTGCTGTATCACAATCATAATATTAGTAGGATATATTTTTGGCAATATTTCTCCGCTAGCCCCTTACAACTTGCGCCATGGTCTTTCTCAAAGGACACTTTGCGTCTTAGTCAACAGTCCTTTTGAAACTCGCTCAAGAGTGAAAATGGACTCCATCTCAAATGAGGTCCTCGTACACAAATACTGCCGACAACGCCGGAAAATACGGCACATTACACTTTTACTAGTTAACCAGCGTCTGAATGGGTTTTAGAGGGATTTAGGAAAAATAATCTGCTTTCTTTGTTATGTATAAATAAAGGATTAGACTTGGTTTGGATTATCTTTAAAGTCCAAATGTATTTTGAAGTGATGACTAAACCTTTGGAGTATTATGTTGAATACCATTTAGTATTGAAGAAATTGCCTTTATTGTCTGGGAGATTTAAATTCGTTTCATAATCGGTTTATCAATTGACGGATAAACAAACCCTCAGATATCAGACACCTATGATATCGTAATTTACACGATGCGATTTTTTTGACAGACATAATTTTATTTGAGTATTTGCATATGCTCTGACAAGTATATACAAAAACTGGTGTCAATCCACAATAATAGTACTGTGCCTGTAATTTCACCGGCCCTCTTATCCTTCTGACCGAAACAACGTAACAACTGCAGGGCGGAGCTGAGTATAGTAGTTCTTCCGCGGACGAAGACGGCTAAAAGCTATACTACGTCTAAAATCTATCAGATTAAGGCCTCCGATATCTAGTTATAAATATCCCAAGACATTCTTCAGTCATGGTTACCTGATCCCAAGTTAAGCAGAGTGTTCTGCTTGTAGTATGGCTACCAGGTAACTGATATACTACATATACTACTTTTTAAATACATACATACTTATATAAATATTTACACCTAGACACAGAACAAACAGACATGTTCATGCACACAAATGTTTGTCCTGGGTGGGAATCGAACCCGCGACCTTCGGTTTGGCAGTCTGGGTCTCTAACCACCAAGCCTCCTGGCCCGTCAAACCGTTAATTTAAGTAAAGTTGTGAAAATATAAAGTCCTGTCGATACGAATTTAATCGATTGAGATATCAGCATTAAGCAAGTAAAATTATTACCCGTTGAAAACACCCTAAATTGCCTTAAACTTGAAGCATTCATCGAGGCATCTTTAGGGTGAAGGAAGTTGGCAATAATTGATATAATTCTCAGTCAAGGGTGAGATGGAGAGGCTTATTAGTGATGAGAGGGCCCAGGTGTCGAGTCAATCATTATATTTGATGGGAGATATTTGAACGGAGGGAGTTTTATATATTTTTTGTATAGACGATTTACTTTATTGAGAGTTAGTTTAAGGATGTCGGGGCGTTGCGGGGTGGTTAAGATGCCTTTTTTAGCTATAGATCGTGGATTCGATTCTTATCCAGGACCAACATTTCTGTAGTTAAACATGTTTATGTGTGATAGGTATGTTTTAAGAAATTTTGTCATAATTATTAATTGATTGAGACTTCACTCATCACAATAGATTCAGTAGGCGCTACGATGGAACATAGTACATAAGTACGGACATAGGTACATACATTATATACTGCATAGACTCTTGAAATCATAACCATTTCTTTTGGCATTACCGTAGTAGGGTAAGAGGAAAATATCAGTTATCTGGTTGCCTCATTACAAACTTTGCTTAATTAAGGGTGTAAAATAAATGTTTTAGGATATTTATAAAAAAATTATTATCTTTCATGTGAATTGATTGTTTGTGAGCAGAGTGTTCAGATATTTTGATTTTTACTTCCTTTTTAATGAAAAGTGAACAAATACTTTATTTCTGAATCAGTAAAATAAAATTTTTAACAAAAATTACATGTACGAATTATATTTAATGTTGTGAAATGATCCAGCAGATTTCAGGAGACAAAGTTGTAGATGCTTATTAAAATCACATAGTTTTAAATACGTGTCAAATGGGACACAAATGTCAAAACTAATATAAAACACGTGTCTTCGCTCGTCGAACCAGACACCCTGCCTCATGTGTTAACACTTGAGTGTTGTTCGAGCGGAACCCTTTTGTTTTAGGGTTTGCTAACAATATTTACAACATTTGGCTTAAAGGTCGAAGCTTGGAGACTTAGTGGTACACGCCTCGACACTATCATGTGGGTGTAGTAGTAAACATTTTTTTTATTGTTTAATATTTCATTAAAATTATTTAAATGTTAAATTATTATTATTGTTTTTTTTTATTATTAAATTTGAAAATTTTGCTTTAATTTGTAATCTATTATGTGTGTCTATATGTGGCAATTAAATGAATGTCTATGTAGGTTTAAATGTATTTTTGATAAAATATACGGAGGAATCGATGATAACCTCAGTGATAACAACGGATGCATTTATGCCCACCCTAGGATGTTGGGCCCATACGAAATTCTAGTAAAACCTAAATAAATACACACAATAATAACGAAACTTTTGTTTTTTAATGGGCCTAAGCTTCCCCTCAAAATTATCCCTAGTTACGCCAATGGTTGGATGCTGAGACGAGAGGTTTGAATCCTACAGTAAGTTGGCCTCTCTGGCACCTTGTCTAGACTGAGGTCAATCACAATCTCGCCATATATAAAAAACCCACCTTGCAAGCTACCATCAATCACCTATTGGAGTGCCGCAGCTACTCTTCAGAGTCAGTTTTCTTACATCTACATTGACCGAGCGCGAGTGTGTTACCAAACGTATCCTTAACGTACTTAGTTTGTTTGCATGCTGCAATGCAGCTGGTAATCCCTGCTGGTAATTTGTAAATTTAAAGAATCTTGCGTAACGGTGGTGAAAACTACCATCTCAATTCACCTCTATAGTGTCGTAAGAGGCGCCTAAATACCACTTTAGACATGATGAATGACAGACATGTGGTCAACAAAAGTATTCCCAAAAGGGTTGGCATCAGGTTTGACAATAAATTCAGTGCCAAATCTCTCGTTAAATGAAAAGCACCAAATGGAGAGAAAGCATACTTATTTCACCGACTCCCAAACGGTTGGGTACAAGGCAGGCGGATGATGCATTTATAATTAAGGTATCAAAAGGTTTTGAAATGAATCATAAAAATATTTGAATAACGCGACGAAGTTAGATTGGATGCGCCAATCAAGAACGGATAATCCTTTCTTGTGAACTGAGTGATGCACCGGAAATTATTAATTGTGTTTTTATTTGTGTGTGAATTATATATTGAAAAATACTATAATCCTTTATATTTATCCTTGATGGAGTTATGTAGCCATTTCTTTTAGAATAGACTTGAAGGTGTTATTCGAAGATGTATTTTATGGGGACCATTTGTTTTATCCAAACCCATTTGTTTTACCATTTATTTCTATGAATCATATCTTTATTGTATTTAATTTAAGTTGTAGTACTTAGGTAGCAAATAAGCAGGCGGCCCGTCTGATGGTACACTGCTACCGCAGCCTATTGACGCCTGCAACACCATGGGTATAATTCGCGTGTTGCCGATACTGCAAAAATCAATTGGTTGAAATAAATATCTTGGACAGAATTCCGCACTATTATGTCTATGCTCCAGTAACTATTTGGTCAATGGATTTTCCCCTTAGTCTTTCCTTTTACTCTTTCCGTCGTGGTGTCGTAAAGGATGACCAACACCAAACAAAATTAAATTAAAAATAACCTTCATGTCAATAAATAAATAAGTAAAGAACCTTAATTATCTCGCTCTTCGTAACTCTCTTAGTTGAAACCGTTAAAACTATACATTTATTTAATTAAACACTGAACATTACGTTCTCTTTCTTGTAATATTTCCAAATTATTTACTATCTATCAGACCGCATGGTACAGGCCTCGACGCAGTTTGATATACTTCTACGTCTACAGTACAATGTATTATAGACTTTATTCAATGGTAATAAATATTACAATAACATACTAGATTTAGAAATTAATTGTCATATTTGTGTTGGAAATTTTATTAAATACATATTCTTGGTTACGTTTTCATACAAAATAATATTAAATGACATAGTACAATGTACACTACGATTATCGTGCAAGGCAGTATTTTGCCCCAAATAAATTGAGCGTGCAATATTTGAAAACCAGTAGTATACCACTATTTTACAAATACAGTACATTTTTTTATTCGTATGAATCAAGGCAAAATGAGAAGTAGGTTCTGAACTTTAACTTGGGACACATTTAAAGTTACAGGTTATACAGAAAACGTGTATTCTAATAGTTTATATATTGTTGTTGTCTATTTTTAATTAAAGAATAAAAATTATATCCTTTTTGGACCTCTCCTCGCAACCTTATTGCCTTATAGAGTTCAAAATCCAAATCCACTAATTCAGTCTAGGCCCTAGAATGGCAGTTATGAAGATCAAACCTACAGAAATTACTTCCTAATTAGAAATCAGCCTGGTTAGAATATATCTTAAGTAATAAATATGTCCCATATTACTTCGCGACTATACAAACAAATTTTAACGTTTTTATTACTTCGTATAAAACCGCAGTCAGCCCACAGGTGTAATACGAGCCTTGCCTCCGCGAGCGGAATAGAAAGAAAATTGTAGCGTTGTGAAACTCCTCATAACAGACCGACAATTATATTAGATTACTCAATTATTCGCGGCACAACTTCACTTTGTGGCTTATTAGTGCGAATGACGCGGTGTTAACCGATGCAACGCGATCGTAGACTAACCTCTATTAAGGTTGTAGATGTGGCAAATGGTTAAGGGAAAATTGTGAGTGGGAAAAATGTAAGATTATTAACAAATCTCTTTTTGTGCGCTTTCTCAATACGTAGAAAATGGGAGAATCTATCTGATCGATATTAGCTGGCATATATAGTAGGTACAAATAGATATTCATTCTTATACTCAAATGTTTGTCCCGGTCAGTCCGTTAATAAATAAATACAGTTATTGTTTTTGAGGTTAAAATTATGAGCAATCTGAGTTTGGTTGAAACTGTAGTTATTAAAAATCTTTTATATTTTGGACTAATGATTTAAGGTTCCTTTTCGTTTTTGAACTTATTTCCGATTTTGACTTTTGAGTTCAGACTACAGCACCAAATTAATATTATCCCAAGCCTCTCAGAGACATTGTCCTCGTAGGCATTAATCGCGTATCGGCACAACCCCAATCAAAGGCACCGCTCACAGGTAAGCTGTCATTATTCGTTTGATGTGTGCCGGCTGCCCCGCCCCCCTCCTGGCTACCTTGTAATAAACATATCATCTTCACACGTCCCCTCACAATGGCGGCGAAAACAATAGCGTTTTGTTCGTTAATAAGGCGTAAATTACCGCTGAGCTGACGATATTTTGGTAGAGTCAGTGTGGAGGTGACTCTACATAAAGTTTTGTTCGCACTTGATTATAAGGTTCACGTGGAACTGTTGGACAGTATCGGCAAGCTAACAAAAGGTGTGGCTTAATATATTATTATGGAAAGGTGGAAAGAATGAGCGAAGAAAATATTTGTGTAGGTATAATTACATAGTTATGTTTCATTATTTTTAATGCGGAGAATCGGTTAGTCTGTGAGTTATTTTTTTATGTCGGATACATTTTATTGATTCATAGTTATGAGGTTTTGTCTTATAAAAAGATTTTGTGGAAAACATACAGCAGTACGTCAAACTAGCTAAAAAAATAAGTAAAATCTAGCTGCGTTGCAAAACAAAAGTTTCTAATTTTCCAAGCATCCTTTCATTCCCTAAAAACCTTATTCGGACTATTACGACTGATTTTAATAATTGGTCTAACCCTTCTGTGGTGATGCGCTAACAAACTATTTTCATTTATATGGATATTGACACCGTCTTTATACTCGAATAAAAAATAATTATCGCTGGATTGACCACTCTAGAAAATATACAACATAAAGTCCCAAGAATCCATATCATACGTTAACTGATTAAAAGTATGCTTACTGTATATAACCTCGTTTTATTTATTCTGAGAAACAAAACACAAACGTCACTTTCGACCTTCCCCACCAACAAAAGAAGTACTATCGATTTCTATTTACAGAATAAACTTAAAGGATTTGCATTAAAAGTGAAAACACCGATGACAGACCGCACAAAGGCTTATAATAAAGAATAATACTTAGACAATTATGCGCAAACAAATCTGTGGACCACAAGCGAAGGGCCACACGCGCGACACCTAATTACTGTAAAGACAGATGTCCTGGGGAAAGTGAACATTTCTCTCAAAAAACATCGGTGAGATCAAAAACTGATCGCCGACGGATTAAGCGAAAACTTCACTTTAAATCCCTCGCGACACTCAAGCTAATTTGAATCATCCTCCTTTACAACAGAATTAAAATTGCAATGGCGAGTTTCAAGTTTCGCAGCAAATCTTGGCAAGATAGTTTTCAAGTCTTTAAATCTCTAGTAGATGTTATTTATATGTAGTTAGAGGCTAAAATCGTATAAGATATGGTTGTGGGTAGGTAGTGGTAATCGGCTGGTTTTTGTCCTTTAAACTTGTCAATAGAAAATACGTCGCAGATGACAAAGCGACTGATGGATATTTATTCATGGCAGATTATCTGTATGGATTTATTTATTTTATTTAGTGTCTGGAAAAGGACAACGTCTGCAAACATCGGCACGTACCGGTATTAGGGTTGTCTAAGAAGTTATAAAATGTTTCCTATTTTCACAGTGATGCAGTAGTGCAGTAGCAATGTTACAGGCACATGATACTACCCAAACTCACGTCTCAGGGTCGACAACGCGTTGGCGATGTCCCTGGTGTGGAAAATGTGGATGGACCGATGGACTATTTCCCTGATTTAGTCTGCTTGACGAAAAAAATATAAATACATTTTTTTTGATTTAAAATTTTTAGACCTTTACGCAACGAATTAAGTCGCTATCTTATACATTGGCGTTCTGTATTAAACCAGCAATAATATACGTTACTAAAAGTATTTTAAATATGAACGTTCCATACATAACAACTATAATGCGCCAACCCTGGCAAAACAACAAAATCTTATTTTGGGTTGGCAATGAATGAAAATCGGCGAACAAAATGAAAGTTTCACTCAAGAGTGATCTCATTTTGCTCTAGCCATTGTTGGCGACCAAATTGCTCACGCCATGCAGTTTTCTTGAATATTGTATAGATTTGTCTGTACAATATAATTGTTAATAAGCACTTGAGATTAGAGACCACCGCGACGAGAGATTGAGTTGGAGAATACGACATATGGGTCGTCTTGGGGATTTACAACCTCTGAACAGATGCCACTTCATGGAACACTAGCTTCCAACTCGCTGGTTTTTTGGACCTATGGTTTTCCCCAGATAGAAATATATTAAGCCAGAAGATAATGTATATATGTGCCGAGTTTAATTTAAATGCGTGGAGTCTAGGCGTGTATGGTTGGCAAAGAAGATAAAAATGTATGGAAATAGCTACTCTCTGCACAGTGCACTTCTAATTGTCTTGTTTAAGTTGTAAGTAATTATTGTTTTTTCTATTTTGTACTCTTGTTATTTCTTTTTTTTTATGTTACCTATGTTAAGTATTTTGTAATTGTTAAATATAAAAATTGTGTGTGTGTGTGTTCCCTATAGGCTCTAGAACGCCTTTCCCGGGATAAAAAGTTCTACGTTTTAATCCAGGCTATTAACTACCTTTGTGTCAAGATTCATCCCCATCCGCTAGGAAGTTATTGCGTGAATAGTTACAAACATCTCTCGATCTTCGCAACCTTTCGCATTTATAATATTAGTGAGAAAGGAGAAACCTAATTTCCCAATAAGAACAATTTCCATGATTCATCACTGAATATCAAACTTAGATAATCCAGTCAACATTTTATCAAATTACTCTAGCCTTATAGTCTCTTCCACGACCTTTTCAACGTCTAACAATATCACAGAAAATTGAATCCTATCGCACTACGATAAGAACCATCTGCATCATCATTAAATTACATATTACATCAATGTATGAACCTTATTTTATAAGCAATAAAATCAATTTTTCGATGACATTCTTGAACGTAAAAAAATGCTAATGTTTTGATGATGTTATTCTCAACGCCATACATTTTAGAATTACTCCAATAGAGTTATAAAGTATATTTAATTGTAATAATGAGCACAATAACGTATTAATGTATCTTGTATGAAACGCGAGATGTTAATCTGTAACTAGTAGTGGGTGGAGGGTGGGGGGACCGCTCTGTCGGTTTTTATAGGATAAGTGTGTTTTAGGTATGTAAAAATAACTGCAGCATTTTTTTATATGGTTAAAATGGGCCTTAGGAATAGAAATGCTATAAACACTTAATTTTAGGCAGTAATATATGTAAATTATCTGTAATATTACATATATGACAAGTTGCACGAGCGAATAAGTTCTTTAAATAAAAAAAAATGTCAAAATAGTTAAGAACCATTGTCTTCTGTTAGTGAATCGTCTCATTAAAGTATTAATGGAAAACAATATAAAAGATGATAGCTTTTTTAAAATGTATTTTTAGCATTTTTAATAAAAATTTTGATCGAATTTCGATCGCTGGACGGAACTTTTGCGTAGAGTATAATATATGTATATAATAGTCTGACAAATGAATACCCAAGTACGCTGAAAAGCAGGCAGACAGTTCACCTGATAGAAAGTGGTCACAGCTACCTATAGACATTTGCAATACTAGGGGCCATTGCTAATGCGTGTCGACACTGAGACAGAAAGAGTAATAGAAGCGCACTACTCCTTCACGGCAGAAACGAGAAAGGTAGTTCTTTCCGGGACGATACTAAGAGCATAGCCCTTTCAAAGTATCACTAAAACGAATTAAAAATATATTTTAAATAATACGTACGTATGATGGTCACCGTGGTCGGCACATCAAAGGGCCGGCGCGGTCGCGCGAAGGGACACAACATGATTACGATAATCGTGCGGCGGCGGGTGTCGTCGCGAGTTAATGTCGTTTCATATAAATTGACTTTACACTAACCATTCACGATCAGACAACACGTACAGGACGACAGGTAAATTATACTAGTTGGATGTTTAGAGAGGTCTCTATGCTCTATGTCTTTTGCTAGCTTCGTGATCACGTGAGAGGTCCGCTCTCTGAGGCTTCGCTGCGCCGGTAGAAGTTTTGTTGAGCGTAGAATATGTATGCAGGTCTATTTCGTGGGATACTATATGATATATATATGTATATATGTGTAGTACATCAATTACTTAGTCTCCATAGTTTATGCTCTGCTTTGAGGTCACAGTTTATTATATATTCGATCAGAATTTTTTCGATGAAGGTTCTCAGAATGTTAGTTATTTACTGATTTTCTTATATCTGATATATTACATAAAATAGCTTAGGTATAGAAATAATAAATTATTATTAATAATTTAAATTTGGTATGAGAAGATGTTCAAAACGCCGTTGAAGTCTTTTACATATGCTACGAGAGGCTGCTACGATTTAAATGAAACGATAAATAATTACAGAAAATAAAATTAAATAATTGATGTTGCCCCCTTTAAAAACGTAAAAAAAATTACTTTGTTTCTAATACTATGCTAATCACTGGTAGAATTATACTATATATTTATTTTAAAGGTAAGGGGGCCGGTGAAATTACAGGCACATGAGACTTAACAACTTCACGTCTCAGGGTCGACAACGCATTGGCGATGCCCCTAGTGTTGCAAATGTCCATAGGCGGCGGTGACAACTTACCATCAGGTGGACCGTCCGCTTGTTTGTCGGCCTATGTGGTATAAAAAAAAAAAAAAAAAATGTATCCCTGTTTTTGAGTAAAAGAGACTCACACCTCGCTCCTACATATCGGGGAGCAGTCGTCACGTGAATGGCTACCTTTATAAGCCCATGACGGTTTTATAAAACTGTTCTTTATGCCTTTTATCGAGATTGAAATTAAGATGTTCTAATGTGTTACATTATACATACCGCGCGCTACGGATTATGTGCCATTCGCTTAATGTATGGGACCAGTTGCCGTCGATTTTGATACTGCGTTGAGTTTAAACTTTTGCTTTTTATTAAATCATTGAAGCGTTTAAAGTTGGACGTGTTTTGTTTTATTTATAAATGAGGTTAGATCTTTTTTGATATTAATATCTAAATGTAGCTATATTGCGAAAGACGAACGTCCTACTTGTGGTCTGCTTGTATTAGGCGAGGTGGTCTTGAACTATGAGCCATTTAGTACCACATTTTTTTTTTTAAATAATATAAACTAGTGCTTGACTGCAATCCCACCTGATGGTAAGCAGTGATGCAATCTTAGATGTTGAGGCGCACTAGTTTATTAAGAGCCTATTCACTGTATTACTAGTATTACGAGTATTTTAATTTTTTTATTTTATTTATTGAAGTGGCAGTTACATTTTATCAATGACTCCCTTAAAGAAGTCAGCCGGACGGGAGGAAACAAGCTCTTCAAAGGTATTTTATACTGCCTATCAAGGATTGTTTTTTTTTTGTTAAGTAGTAGTCCGAGTTCTAGAAAAAGTAGAAATTTGTTTGGCAAAAGGTCTGGTGTATACTGTGGGTGACAGAGAGCTTTCAACCCTTGGTCTTGTAGCTTGGAGACCAACTGTTATAGTATGTTGGCAAGTTTTTTGTCGAGCTTTTTACCTGACGCAAATGGGCCAATATCGTTTTGATGCTAACATTAAAAGCTGCTGCTAACTCGGCCTTAGATTCAGTATTATCAGTTTCCACAATCACCTTTAAATCGGCGTTGTTGAGCATACTTTTCGGGCGACCAGAGGGCTCATTCTTCATATCAACATTTTTAAAACGGAAGTATTGTACTACTTACATGCGTTTATTTGTAGTTTTCGCTCCGTATACGTCGTTGATATTGCGTGACGTTTACCGCATTACTATCACGTCGGAACTTGTATTAAATAATTACTCGTATTTTTGATGTTTTCACGCTGACGAAAACGATTCAAATGTGATATAAAGAAAACACTTATTACGAAAACAATGGCAGAATATGAAAACAGAGCTGCTTTGTTAAAAAAAAAATTAAGATGTGAAATTAGTATTTTCCGCCACATTGTGGACAAATAACATTTTAAACGGCCAGTACTATAAAACAGAAACTTTATATAAAGAGCTATTATATTATTTACGCATTATAATTAGAAGTAATTACGAACAATTGCTTACAAAACTTTATGATTTTTATATCAGTAGATTGAGATGGGTACATCAATATTCGTGTATCTTGAATCCCTGTTTTTTGTATAAGTTGTGTCATGATTATAGTATCGGATTCGACTTACCAGTTTCGCATTCGTGTAGCGTTGTTTCTTTTAATGTTAACAGGGAAATGATGTTCTTCCAATCATTCGTTCTTTTCCAGGACTTAGCAGGAATACAACATTACTGAAAAATCATGGTAAGAATACGAGTTATGTTATTTTAATCTAAAAACAAAAAAAAATTAAGGTAACTCTTTTGCAAAAGATCGTGGTATGCCCCCAGATCTCTCAATCACGCTAGAATATTAAAATTAGTAATTTAAATTCGGCTTTCAAGAAAACATTCAGCATAACAGCTGGTATTCTATATAATCTGTGACGCGGGGCGTTTCTTTATGACATAAATTAAAATAAACACAATTTAAATTCATAACTAGATATCGCCATACATTATGAAACATTTAAAAGTCATTGTCGCCGACCCTTATCGCTCCAGTAAAGTGACAATAATTTAAAAATGCGTCCTTTAACTAACATAATAGAGTTATCTTTGGACTTTTAAATATATTCACTACACCGCTAATGTGTGGGTACGTGTGTTCGTGCGGAAGTCAAAAATACTTTTGTACAATCTATAATGAACCTTAAGTTTTGAAAATAGAATTGATTATTGCTCGATGATGTATTAGTGTTTTTGCAGTATTGTATTGTGTTATATTGTATAAAAGCGCGGGACCGTAAGAAATTAGTTCGCATTGATGGCACCTATTGTCGACAATGTGTCGGCGACGGGTGACACTGCTGACGACCCTCGTGTCAGAGATGCAGGGAAGTAACCTTGTCAAAAAAAAATACGTCCCAATTCTATGATTGACTTATCAACGGGGAAACCTTATATGATTTCTTATTGCTTTAAATACTATTTAGAAGAGATTTTATGATGTTGTTCATTTAAATCGTAGTTCTGTTTAATTCATATTTGAATGAAAAGTAAGAAAACAAAATAAAAAAATATGTTTCAAAATACATTAAACAAAATATTCTAATTAATTACCAACATAGAGCCTTACTTATAGTTACGTATTTTAATGATTTATATGTTTCGTTCACTTGTGGCCCCAAAATAAGCGAGTTAGTCTTATGGGTGCCAAATTCAACAGTCAACAGGCATAAGACACATGTTATTTGATTTCAAACCGTAAATAAAATATTTTAACTTATAAAATATATTAACTAATTAATAATAATTTTTATATTACATGGAAATAGTAAGAACCGCACGAGAAGGTCACGTTAACGATTCCACCACTTTAAAATACCATCAAAGTTATTGTGCATACAGTACAAAATCGCTTGTTAATGTGTAAACGTTCGGAATAAATCCCGTTACAGCTCTACGTTTCCCAGATCTTTACTATTATAAAATAAACATGTGTGCAAACATAATTCGATCTACATTCGCGACAAACTAGCAGCCATTATGTGTAAGGTCCCGCGATTAGGGTCTTCGTACAATAGGGCTAATTGTGACGGGTTGAGTCATAAGCTTTAGCGGTAGCGGGTTGATGGAAACATAAGTGACTTTCATGCTACTTGAGAGGGAGTTATCGTAGTGAGTTTGTGACCAAATACGAGTCAATCACCTATATAAAGCATACTGCCCTCCCGAGTTTGCGGGATAAGAAAAGTTCTGTCATGAATGTATTCTATTTATGTACCAACTTTTATCTAAATCAGTTCAGTGGTTTATGCGGAAATAGTCTAAATCATTGATTTTTTTACATATATTTGTTTAATATTGGTTGGATTGCTATATGAATTTACATACTACAACTACTACGTCCGAATCCCTGTTTGGAATCAAATGATTCATAAACTCACACATTATATTTCTCAATCAATCCATCCTCCACCCGCTCCCGCCACAGCCCTTCACTCAGCCCCACACAAATGTAGCCGCACGATCCCTCTCCGGTAGAAATAAAACATTTATAAATATTTGGCGGCATTATTCCCGGCGGGGGGTGCAGTTAACATCTCTGTTAACATGCGTTATACGGGGCTTGACGTTTGTCTGCGTGTGCGCCGCCAATCGCGCCGCACCGCGCCAGAGCCGCGCGTCAATCATAAAAAAAAGAAAGATTTTTTGTCATTGTTGTTTCAAATCAAAACTGGACTGGGATATTATTATCAGACATTGTGTTAAAGCATATTTATTGATTATTTTCTCCATGGTTGGAGAGTGGCTGTCCCCCGCGTTCCCGAGGGATGTCACATTATCCTGGAAAAAAGTATACTGTATGTTATTCCAGGGCATGATCAATTTATGTGTCAAGTTTCATCTAAAACCGTCCAGTCGGTATTGCGTGAAAGAGAAACAAACAACTATACATTCATCCTCAGAAGCTTTCGCATTTTTAATGTTAGAAGGACTAGCTAAGACATGCCATGGTCATATCTTGAGGAAGGATGAAAGTCACGTGACTAGACGACTGAGGAATATAAAAGTAGATCGTTATTTGGGTAAACGAAGGTCGAGGAAGAAAAGGATGGATTGTGTGTAGAAGGGCAGAGTGGAAGAAACTACCATATTGTGCATCCCCAAATGACTGAGAAAGAGTAGGCGTTGCAATGCGTATTCTTGTACGCAATAACTTCACAAGGTTTCATCGCAATCGGATGAATAATATAGGAACGAATAGAGGAGGAACAGGCAAACATATTATAATATATAATATAATCTTATATATAAACAGTTATATATAAACAGTTATATATAAGATTCATGAGAGTAGTTATTTTCAAGACAAACTGGCAATTTTTTTTATACAGTGTTTATTTTTGTAAACAAATATTGAACCACAAAAATATTCTATACTAGCCGTAACCCGCATTCCCGAGGGATGTCACTATTACCCGGAGTAAAAACTATCCTATATCTTATTCCAGGACATGTTCAATCTATGTGCCAAGTTTCATCCAAATCTGTTTGGTATTTTGCGTGATAGAGTAACAAACATCCATACTATGCCACTTGGGCCGACAAACAAGCAAACGGTCCACCTGATGGTAAGTGGTCACCGCCGCCTATGGACATTTGCAACACTAGGGGCATCGCCAAAGCGTTGTCGACCCTGAGACGTGAAGTTGTTAAGTCTCATGTGCCTGTAATTTCACCGGCCCCCTTACCTTTCTAACCGAACCACAGTAATACAATTGCACTACTGCTTCACGGCGGAAATGGGTAAGGTGGTAGTATATCCCTGGACGAACTCTGCACTAAGAGCTCTACTACTCTAGAAACTCATAACTCACATAATTTAGCATTTATAATATAAGTAGGTAGTATGAGGTGTATATCCAAATACAAGTTTATCTTTTATTCCATTCTTATATAGGGTAGAGGCATTAAATACGTCACAACAGAATATCTTTATTAATAACTAAATAGCGGTACGTTAAAAAATTAGCTACGGTGTAACCAAAGTTTATACAATAAATAAAATACTATAATTTTAAACCACCGTGCCAAATTACAAAAAAAGATTTCGTTACGCTTCCATTGTTATTAAAAACACATCACGCATGTGTGCGTGTGTCAAAATCACGTAGACATATAAGTCTTGCGCATGTGTGGAGGTCAAACCAATATGGCTGACGAAAAATCATATTTCAGAGCGGGTGAAATGTATTGTTAATAATGAAATAAAATAATTCAAATGTGTAACTATTATGGGGTGTAACCCTTCGATATAATGTTGTTTTTTTAATGTATTGTATTGGACGTAGCCATGTTGGATAACATTGCCAGCGTGACTAACTGGTACACGTGTATTGACTAAAGTACTAAAGTCGACGTCTACAAGGTCCGTTTTGACACCTGAGAGTGTTATAGAAAAATGAACCTTATGGAATTATTATTAGGTCCATCACCATCATCATGTAATTAACCATTGTATCTATAGATGAACCTTATGTTCAACGCTACAGAGATGATATTTTTATGAAATTTTTATCTGTCAAACGGGCCTTTCGTTTTCATTATTTTGTTTATCATACAGTAACAGTCTTCTGTTCCACAGTTTTATTCGTATTTTACATCCCGTAAGGGTTTAAATTAGGGAAATCCTTTCTTAATATAGGTATAAGGAAACTACAGTAACGAGCCATGGACAATTCAGAAACAATATCTGACACTCTTCACATCATTCAACAGCACTGTTAGCTACTACGAAACACTACATACTACCTAAATTCGTTTAGTAGTTTTTGGGTGAAAGAGTAACAACAAACATTCTCGAGTAGTATAGCTCTTAGTGCAGAGTTCGTCCGGGGAAGTACTACCACCTTACCCATTTCTGCCGTGAAGCAGTAGTGCACTTGTGTTACTGTGTTTCGGTTGGAAAGGTTAGGGGGCCGGTGAAATTACAGGCACATGAGACGTAACAACTTCACGTCTCAGGGTCGACAACGCATTGGCGATGCTCCTAGTGTTGCAAATGTCCATAGGCGGCGGTGACCACTTACCATCAGGTGGACCGTCCGCTTGTTTGTCCGCATATGTGGTATAAAAAAAAAAAAAAAAAAAATGCATCCTCACAAACTTTCGCATTTATAGTATTAGTAGGATAGTATTACAGGATGGATCTTTTAATTCCTGGAATAATAGACACTTGGTTGACAATTGTGGTACATGGCGCTTACCTCAATGAGGTATACAGTTAAATATCTTAAGCTGCCACTTATCTATTAAGTACGCCTTTATTTTGGTCCCAGTGACATTCCTGCGTCTAAATACAGTTTTATTTTGTTGTTCTATCAGTGAGCAGTTTTAAAACAAACTAGTCGCCTGAGCCCTGCGGTATTTATCCCGGATTAGATTGGATTTCGTAGACAATATTTGGTGGATATGTTCTTTCTACTTTAATACGTTTTGAAAGGCTATTTATAAGTAGGCGTTTAAGTCATTTAGATGGTCTTTTATTATAGATATATTTTATTTTGTTAATGATACAAAATCCACAGCATTTAACATTTTTAAAATAAGTCATACAGTTGTTAAATACTGCCAATTATGGATTAACATTTTATGAATTAAACAGGTTGGTATTTGTAGAGTGTAAATGAAAAATAATTAAAAGCAGTCTAAATACAAATGTATATTTGTGTGCGTGCGTATGTGCGAGTGTATGTGTGACTGTGCGTGTGTGTGTGTATTTTTGGTTTCCTTATCTATTGTAACATATTTTTATGTATATTTATTTAATGTTTTGTCAAAAATTATGTCTAGATTTAATGTAAAGTTCACATATAATTGCTATTAACATACTAAATTATGGATTTTATTCTGTATTATACATACATTATTTATTAGTATTTACATTAATTAATTACTATTCATGTAGGTACTTTAACATTATCTATATATATAAAAGTGAATCCCTATTTCCCTTGGTCACGGCATCACGCATGACGGACGGCTGGGCCGATTTCGCTAATTCTTTTTTTGTCGTGTTTGTTATTGTCAGGAAAAGGTTCTTATGAAAGAAAAAAATAGGAAACTTGCGTGGAAAATTTAAGAAATCATAACGACTTTACTAGCGCTTTTGACAATGTTAACTTTTTTAATGTAACCTGTTTGACATTATTGTTAGTCGTTTGACAGTTGGTGCGATTAACAGAATGCGCGCTGCAAATATCGTTTGAAATAGTGGCATGGGTCGGAATTATATTGATAAAATAATTATAATTTCTATGTAATTAAGTGCACATTTCACAGTTGATTCAATCGGAAGATTCGAATTCAATGTTCATAGTTAAGACAGGACCACGTCTGTCGGGTCAGCTAGTTTTACTATACAACTTATTAACAAAAGAATAGTTCCTCCACGTCAAATTAAGTTTTATTTAACCGACTTAAAAAATGGGTGAGGATCGTGTAAACTTTTTTTTAGTGTGCCTATTTATCTTATTTATAAAGCGCAACAATGGTTCTGCATTAAATCTCTAACATAAATGAAAAAGATATGGTTTACCTTGAAATTAAGGCTTGTAAGCGCTGATTCTAATTAATCTCTTGGAAATTATATTGGATGGTCTTTGACTTGAAATTTCAGGCTGCTTGTAGCAAAACAGCCATTCGTATCGAATATATAATTTGGTCGGTATCTTTAATAGTTTTTATCGCCATTTCACGACAAACAGATGATAACTTGATTGTGTTTTTTATCTAAATTTGATTTATGGTTATTGAAAACAATTATAGTCAGGTAATACCAAACCAACCCTTGCGCAAAAACTATCATAATTTATAGGATCAAAACCCAGCTATATTTACATTCCTCTTAAAGCAATTTCGCCCTTATTTTAATCGTGTTAAGGGAAGGATTAGTTTTAAAGGTTGGTTGTACAAATTTGAGTTGGTTGTTTGACTTTATTTATCTGTTATTATAGTTTTTGTTGACGCTCCCACAGTTTAAGCAATAACTCCGAAACCAGAATGCGTGGCGAATGTGACATCTCAATTTGGTCGTATTGTCTGTCTGTATACAATATATCCCCACATGTGCCTTAGGGTATGTCCATTTAATATGTTCAGTATTATTTTTATATTTTTAATATATGGAGAAAATAAAACATAATACCAATAACAGAGGCTTATAAAAGGAATGACTTATTCAACATTCAGTCCTTAAGATACTAAATTGCTAATTTCTTTGAGGTAGGGACATAAGTACCTACTTCATCACATATCTGAATATCTTATTTTAGTACTATTATAAATGTGAAACTTTGAATGGGTGGATGTCTGTTACGCAATCACGCCAGAGAAGCTGAACGGACCTGGATGACATTTCGCACAGAGATAGATTATAGTTTGGAATAGTATTGGCCTTTATCCTGGGACTATGTAATATCCTTCGAAACGAGGGTGAACCCCGGGGGACAACTAGTTTGTT
Source organism: Habrosyne pyritoides (assembly GCA_907165245.1). Classification (NCBI taxonomy): domain Eukaryota; kingdom Metazoa; phylum Arthropoda; class Insecta; order Lepidoptera; family Drepanidae; genus Habrosyne; species Habrosyne pyritoides. The sequence continues at coordinate 483,871 of OU015594.1, read as the reverse complement.
TATAAGTTTCAGTGTAAATGTAATAAATGTAAAATTTATATAATACTAACTGTCCCCCGCGGTTTTACCCGCGTTCCCGTGGGATGTCGCATGTATTATACATAAAAACCTTCCTCTTCAATCACTCTATCTATTAAAAAAAACCGCATCAAAATCCGTTGCTTAGTTTTAAAGATTTAAGCATACATAGGGGTATAGGGACAGGGAAAGCGACTTTGTTTTATACTATGTAATGATAATAATAAATATCTATAGTTTTGCCAACCAGAGACTACTATAGCCTCCCCAATTGTCTATTAATCCAACGTTATTTTAATGTATGTAATATTTTGTAATGGATGTAATATTTTCCCGGCCCAAAAAGTGTCCTATGTTACTTCTAATACCTCCAAAAATATGTGTACAAAGTTTCATGATGATCGGTTTAGTAGTTTTCGCGTGAAAGCGTAACAAACAAACTTACATTCACATTTATAATATGTATTAGTAAGGATTAAGGATATATAGATACTTTTCCATTGATATATTAAGAAAGTAAAAAGCAATTCATTCAACTTCCCTTCTTTACTGACATGCGTAGTTTATAGCAGATACTTTAAGTTGGAATAAATCAGCGTATTTCCTGAACGCGCCCTTACTTTCTACCCCAAAATGTACCAGTATTTCGATATACATTGACGTTTTAATCAAGTAACTTTTAAAAAAATGTGTTCAAAACGAGCGATGTAAAACGTTTACTAGTACTATTATAGACTGTCAATATATTATGGGAGACGGAAGTGGGGTAATGGTCCCACCATCTCCCATACATAATATTATATTTGATGACAATAGAGCGAAATTATGGTGTAATTTATTGATACATTGTTTGCTTTTGATCATCGTTAAAAATATTATAAATATAATATTATATACTTTTAAAAAAAATATATATCCTGGGGCTTTCTTTACACGTGGTTGTCTGTGGCCAAACTATACTACATAAAGTACTTTGTAAATACATACATACTTGTATAGAAATTTACATCCAGAACAAACATACAAGTACATGTACACAAATTGTTGTCTTAGCCCGTTTTATTTATTTTTATTTTTTATTTATTTAGAAAACTTTAACGTGAGTCGAACCTCCCACACCACAGCCTGTAGCACGATAATCAAGCTATCTGAACACTACACACTACTCATTAGGAATGACTTATGATTCTTGGGGTAGATTTCACCACTCAGAAATTAAAAATATAGCAAATTAAACGTAAAGAATGACTTTATACAAAAGAAACAACGAAATATAGAACCCACTTATAATCCTTTATATTATTTTTAACCGCCAGTACGTACTTTAACAGTAATCTCATTAATTTCGCTACACTTATTCTTAAACAATAAAAAAAAAATCCTACAAATAACTGAATTTAATTACTAACAGCCGAATAACTTTTTATATTTTAGTGTAATTGCTGATGAAAATTATGCGGAACTGTTTCTGCGTATCGAGAACATGTACTACAAGACAAACTTACATGACTTGTTAAGATAAAGTCTGCAAAGAGCATGTAATGAGACAGTGTGAAGGTAATTCGATGATCAAATTACGACCCTGCGTATTTGAAAGTCATCTTACGGTTATGATGGTTTTATTTTTAATTTAATTGTATTAAAAAACATATGCACCCTAGGGTTGGCAACTGACAAAAATCTTGACCAAATTTGTCTTTTATGTATTCGATTTCATCAATTAAAATCACATGTATTTGATACTCTTAGTAATGCAAAGTTGAGGCAACCGTATGATACTTTGGCGTTGCCAAGGTTAACGAAAGCGAGTTTCCAAAATAATCCAAGTGCCAACCCTAATCTAATGCCTTCGGTCCAATAATTAAAACGTACTTAAACTCTCGATAAAGCTACATAAAACTTTTCTCAGCTAGTTTTGGATGTTCATTAACATCGGAGAGGCATTAAACAATCTACCATCTGTAATAACCATTTCAAAAGCTATACACTAACCAAATTCTCCGGCTAACTTAACCACTGTCATAATTACTGTAAGTTATTGTTATTCAATAGCGGCTATCTCGGATACAGAGTGGTGTCGAAACATCGCTCGCGTCTCGGTTGATATCTTAATCGATATAATAATCGATATGCGGCGCGGGGACCGGGCGGCGCAAGTCGTAAGACGCGGCGGTAGCGAGACTAAAGTCTGCATTAAAAGTTTATTGGCATTTTATTTCGCGTTAGTGAGTTTGGGTTGCGTAAACAAATGTTAAAGGTGCTATTATGTCGTAAATTGATGACTCGTACGCGGAATTGGAGGGTTATATTTAAATATTAAGATAAAGGTGATGGCAAAATATATTTTAAAGCGTATTTGTTGTGGAAAAACAAAAATTATACCTTAGAAGGGAAATATGAAATGGCCTCGATGGTCGAGTGGTAAAAAACTCGTTAAGAAACTGGAAGTTGGTCGAGAAATGTAATACGTGTTAACGTTTAGTTAAATAAGAATTATATTATAATTTTGTACTCGAATATCAGCTACAGTAGGAGAGCGCTTAGTGTAGAGTTCGTCCGGGGAAGTACAACCTTATCCAATTCCGTCATGAAGCAGTTGTGCCCTTGTATTACTGTGTTTCGGTTAGAAAGGTAAGCGGGCTGGTGAAATTACAGGCACATGAGACTTAACAACTTCACGTCTTAGGGTCGACAACGCATTGGCGATGCCCCTGGTGTTGCAAATGTCCATAGGTTGCGGTGACAACTTCCCATCAGGTGAACCGTATGCTTGTTTGTCGGCCCATGTGGTATAAAAAAAAACCTATGTGGTTTCTATGGGAGTACAAGTTTTTCTTGGATCTATCTTAATCTATTTAAGTTTACTTATAAGTCAATGCCTTGTCGACCCTGAAATGAGAAATAGTTAAATTTCATGTGCCTGTAACCCACCCAACGTACCTTTGTAATCGAAACACAGTCATAGAAGTGCCCCTCTGCTTCACGAGAAATGGGTATGGGGGTAGTACTTTCCCGGACGAACTCTGCACTAAGAGATCTATTTCTAAAGTACTGTCTCTCCACTCTTCTAACTTGTTCGGTAATAGTTTTAGCCGGGTTATCTAAGCGGCCCTATTGGAAAACAAACGGGCGGGGCGTGATTTGCATGAATCACGTATTAACAGTTCGTTAACAAAATTGTATCGTAAATATTTTGCTGTTGAGAAACCACGAGACACTGATATCTTGTGTCGTGCTGTGTCGTTCTCCATTGTGCACGATGCTTAGATTTTAGACTCCATTTAATTTATTGATCAATGAGAACATAATTTGTTTTAAAGGTAATTTGTTATTGACTTGCTTTCGCCGCGCTGTTTAACCTGTGGTTCTGAAGGATCAATTAAAATATATTTATTCAGAGACTTCAGAGGTACTTATGGTTCGGATTGTTGATTTTACTCAGAAGATCCGGCAATAAACTCAGCAATTATTCTTTTCAATATAACATTTTGTACATAAAGATATGTTCTGCTGGAGGATGCGCTACATCCGAGCATTGTCGTGTAGCTTTAAAATAATCATTTGTAAATAATACAAAAAATACAACTGATTTTCATGAAGGTAGACTGAATTTATTTTGTTTTTCTCTTTTACTTATTTGTCATAATGTATTTAACTAAATAATGCAAAAATAATGTATGTACATATATTATGCTATTTTTTATTTGTATAACAGCTGCCTTGAGGTGGAGACCTGGTGACCTGTAATACAGGTTCCTATTACCTACCACAGGCACCAGCGATCCACAGCCAAAAATTGTAATACATAGCTTATGTAAAAATATTATTCGATTTGTTTTTGGTTTGTGGTGACAAATAAAGATTTTTATTATTATTATTTTTATTAATGTATCTCGTGATTATAAATAACATAGCCTATGCCACTCAGAAATTGAGTAGCTTTCTACAAATTAAAAAAATCTTGAAATTGGTTGAGTAGTTTCGAAGAAACCTCCCTTTACTTTATCTGTTTATAATATTAGTGTAGATAGACATAGCTCTATGGAAGTCGACACGGAATCGACACGTGGCATCAAATGGAAAAGCACGGTATTCAGTAAATCGTCTCAAACACATATTAATTTGAATATTAATCGGAGGATTCCAACGTCTACCGGGAGCAGTTATATAGGTTGGACTATTAGATGAGTGTGGTTCCATTGAACTATCTGGGTTCCTACAAAATAACAACAATTGCGTGACGCAAAGAGGTTTTATGTCAGTTGTTTTTTTCTTTAATCATCTCTAAGACATGCGTTTTTTTTTGGTACTTTTGTTACTGGCTTTTAGCTCATTTACACGGCACTGTATCTAAATATAGGCTTAAGGTCGTGCTTTCTAGATACACTTTGCAGTGACTGTGCCAGCGAGCTTTGCCTATCTCTATTGCTAATTATTGTTTTGTATGTATTATGTACTTATAATGTATGTTGATGTACCCATGTCAATTTTATCTTCTTTTCTTTATTTCTTTCTTACTCATAAATCGTCTCAAATTTTCAATTAAGACGGTACTTATCTAAAGATGTCTGGACCAAGAAGGCATTTTTTTACAGCTAACAACTATAGTCCATTTAATAAAGTTCATCTATCCATCAAATGATGATGATACAGATGAGCCTTATCACAAACCGATAGGGTTTATTTTTCTATGACACTATCCGTAAATAGTGACGATATGAACTCTCGTGTCGTGTCCGACAATGTTAACGTTTTATCGTTACCAATAAAGTACCGTTTACAGTTGGTAGCTAATGCGTCGGAGCGACCACTTCATTATTAATATTTTAATTCCACTGCTCCCGCGTGCGCCTGCGTCTGTGCCTGCGCCTGCGCCGGATTCCTGTCCTGTAATCATATGGCACACAATTTTCTACTCTCACCTAAAAGTTTAATAGAGCCAGTATTTAATGCTTCAACTTTTATATTAGTAGAAATTCGAACCTAATTCATATTTTTTTAAGTATTAGCGTTGTTGAGGTTAGTGAGAGCGTAGATATATGTCATGGCTAAATGGATGAGCGGATTTTGTTACAATTGGTAAGGAGATGGATTGTATTTTATGCTTTTAGCTATATTTTTGTGGTTCTTCTTTAGGTTTTATTCACGTCACTACTGTTGTATTATTGTAAAAAGAAAACCTAATCCAGATTTAAACCCAAAACTTTATCTCGACTTAACTTATTTAAAGGCAATAGTTGCTTAGTAGTGACGATGATCGTCAGTTTAAAACTTAGTACTGAGAGCTTCAGCAGCGTACATTGTACTGTATAGCCTGCTAACAGTAGCCTCTGGCTGTAGAGGAGCAGCACCTAAGGGGCAGGAACCTTCTGCGCTTTGTGTTATTATCACTTACTTATAAAAAACCTATCCAGAAAAAGAAAACAATAATTTACTGCCTGTCTTTTTGTCCAATCTGCGTTCGCCTATTTTGATCTATCAATCTAATTATCCCCGCTCCCCTAAGAGGGGGGGCTCCAACAATATCGGGACTCGTCAGCCACCTGCCCACTAATTGGGGCGGATCCACGTCGCTCATCACGACCATGACTTGGCGAACTATTGTTCATATAACTGACACTCCTTGTCATTCCACTACCGACTACTGACTACCGACTTTGTGTTTGCTAGACGCCGCGTGTGAATTGTTATTTTTTTGGCATTTAGACACCTACTGTGCATGGATAGAATTCATTAAATGAATTAGGAGAAATTAAATGAGAAATATCCTGCGACATTCTACACAAATGGTTATCTGATCCCAACTTAATAGTTATATAAACCAGCCAAGTTCGAGTCGACTTAAAAATTACCACTTGAAAAGCTTAATATTTCGCAAACGCCAACGACAGCCCACATCTATAGACGACTTTTATTTCGACTTAGAAAACTTTTATTTCTGAACTTATACCTTTTTATTACTACTCCAAATTACACACGGATAGACGGACAGACTGACAAAGCACAAATATATTAGTAACATAAACCTCAAAGGTGAAGTTTGTATCCTTAAGGTAAAAAAGGAAATTCCATTTCAAAACCCAAATAGTATTAGCATGACAATTTGATAGTTAATTATGATAATAAAATACAATGATTAACGATGACAGTTGTCTATTATTGATAAACAAATATCTGATAATATTATTTATTATCATTTATTAGATATCTAATATTTACCTGCGGAATTTCCTATCGTTACAAAATCTTATCAACAAAACATGCTATTTCATTACTAACCACTTCACTTCATTCACGTACATTTCAACTTGTCTTGTTGTCTGTCTCAATTTCGGAACCATCTCCTAAAGTCGTGTCAACTTCGTGTATTCTATATCTACCAATTTATGTAAACGTCAGATAAAAAAAGCGTTACTTTACTGATTCTACCCGGTTGTAAGTTAATGGCTGAAAGCCGAACCTGGTGGTATCTTCAATATCTTTGCCTTAATGCCCTTTTCGGGTCTTACCTGAATAAATAGTATGGAATTATTTTATTATAATTTTATAGGTGTTGCATCGGCTTTTACTTTTTTCTAATATCTCCTGTAGATATTGTCTTTTATGTTCTAATCCTCCCAGTCCGAAATTATGTAAGTCCCACGTCCCCAGCAATGCCCCATTGGACAATACGACGATAGGCAAATCAACTCATCCAATTACAAAAAAAAAAACAACTTAAGTTTTTATCCACAGAAATCCCGAAATCTTCGTAGGAACGTGAGTGAAACCGCAGATCGGCAGCTAGTCTATTACAAGCTAAGCTTTAGCTCGCCCCACATTGTATCACTTCTATAACAGCAACCAACCTAAAGTAATTTACTTGATTAGAAAATAACACAATATACCGAGTGACCGGTAGTAATATTGCTTTGTGTATATGCAAATAACCCGACGCCATGACGGCCCCGTCTTGTAATAACACTTTTATGCGCCTGTTATACCACCTTTATACAACGTTCCGGTTCTCGGGGTATTGTATTGCTTATTCACTGTTACTATTATCTTAATTATATTTGTTCGTTCTTTGTAAACGTGACGTGAAATTTGTTACAATGTAATGTTATATGGGGGTGTAATTATACCTATCCGAATGTGTAATCTGTTTAATGATACATTATTAAAATTGTAGAGCTATGTATGAGAGTTTGTGTTTCCTCAAATAGTGGAGTTAAAAATGTTGTTAATTCTTAATCTATAGGTATATTCTGCTAAGTCGTAGTGTAAAATTCAACTAGGGTCTACCACCATATTTAATGCCGTGGTTTACTATTGCACTTATACTACTAACGGTTAGAAAGGTAAGGCAAATAGGACTTAACAACTTCACGTCTCAGGGTCGACAACGCATTGGCGATCAGGCCATCAGGTGGATCAATAATACTTAAAAAGTTAAGGTTTCATATTTATAAGTGTCTTCCGCGGGCCCAAACTGGCTGAGGGCTTTGAATTGTTAATTTGATCAGCCTAAAGCTTTCCCCCCTTTCTTTTACGGGGAACACTGGAAGAACCCAACGATTGGTGGTCCAGCTTATTCCGTCATTATCACCTAACCATTCGTGTGTCACGTATCATGCTTTTTAGCTAACCGTGCACCTGCCATGTAGCGGAATATTAACACCTATTAGATAAGTAATCTCTGACATATCAGTGATTGTTTGAACGCAATGTATAGCAATAACGATGAGTAACTGTGAAATTATGTCGGTTTTATAAAAATATTGTGTTCGTGAATCATCGCAATGTAGTATGGCAGTTGTAATTTTGTAGGGCTGTCACTTTTGTCTTTTACAATTGGTTCAATCGTAAAAGTTAAGATGATTTTTTAAAGTAATAGACAGGGTGGTTGAGTTTAGGGTTATAAAAGGTATATGAAATTCTTTGTTCTGTGTGTAAGATTTATAGGTATAAGTATGATATTAGAAAGAAATAAGTTTCAGAATCAAAGATAGAAATAATTTCATTTGTCATATGAAACATAATAAGTAATTAGTTTGTCAGTTATCAAGTTTCCATAGTGCAGGTTTGTATCATTAAATTTGTGTTATTGGCATCAAACCGTCGTTATGGCAGAAATTTTATAACATAGGTACTTATATATGCAACGAGTGCAGAATTTTATTTTTTAAATCAAGAAATTCGGTCTAATATACAATAAGAAGAAATTGAAAAAGATAAATTTATATTTGTTATAAAAGGATTTAAAACATTTGAAATGATAGTATAATGATTATCTCTCAATTATCATTTTTGTGAATTATAAAAAAGAAACTATTACATGATAAGACTGTAAACAAAAGACCTTATTATTATTTATACAATGAAATTGAAGAATATAACTATCATAGGCCAATAAAAATAGCATAACAGTTTTTTGCACTTTGATAGTGTACCACCCCTTTCAAATATAACCTTATATCATTGTATATCTTATCTGGATATCAGTGTTTGCGTCTTATTGATACAAAATATTAACGTTTTACTTATTACAACTGTAATCCTTACTTGCGCATTTACGATAAAAACTAAAAAATAAGACAATGTGAGCAGAATGTATTTGCTGATGTAATGTTAAAATCTATCTATATAAGGAAAATAGGGTTCCTTTGACACACCATCATCTCAAAACTACTGAGCATATTGGGATGGGACTGCTACCATGCTGAAGTTTTCCTTGGATATGATATCGATTAACGTGAGTGAAACCGCAAGGGAAAGCCAGTACCTACACATAATCATTCTCTAGAAAATGTATGTTATTAAATGTTACGATTTTGGGAACGAATAAGTGGAATTTAACTGAGCGATACAATCAAAGCTTGTACTATGATATCAAGTAGACTTACTTTATACATACTTGGTATATACTTACATAAATACTCTTCGAGACACAGAACAGATAGACTTGTTCATGCATACAAATGTTTGGTAAGTACCAGTATTGGTGTAAATTACTCCCATAGTCTGCGGCGTGATATTTAGGATATCTAACTAACACGTCAACTGGGAAATAATAATATGAACTAGCTTCAATCGTGACATATACTTTACCAAACTCTATCTGCAGGCTATCATTTCTAAACATATAAAAAGACTTTTACTATTCGTATTTATTATTAAGTAAAATATAATTATAAATGTCCTTTAAAAAAACGTTGCTAAAATAGACAGCTACAATCTCTAAAATCAAAAACAAACTTCATTGTATAAGGAAATATAATATTGTATGGCACATTAGGCCGATCACAAAGAGCCGCCTTATCGGCCTCCATCTACTGTTTGCGCCAACAAAGGCCTAAGGCCGAAAACTAGCAAATATCGTTATAATAAACCTATCGTATTACTGTGGAGATCTTATCATTGTGGGGTGACCAGATAATGCAATAATCCCATTCATTTCATGTGAAATACAAAGTGACAATTTTTTTTCTGTTTTGTGACGTGTCTTCTTTCGCTTTCTTTTTTTCGTTGCGGTTATGTCCGGTTTCAGCTTTACAGTGAATACTGTTTGGGAGTGTCTATTTACGTATTGAAGGATTTTGGCGGAAAGAATTATCTTTGCAACGTCTTCTCTGGTTAAGAAATAAATTGTTTCCAAATCAGATCCAATGATTACGTCTTTTTTAGTTGTTTCTTTATCTTCGTTTTGAATTTTTTTGGTGAATATAAGTATTTTTGTCCTAATTTGTATATTATTTGAATCTTAAGATCGAGTTATGTCACAATATTGATGCATAAGTAACTTATGTAGATTTGGCCTTCATAATGACCTCTGCAGGCCTAAACTAACCGAATAGTTTAACATTTTTGTACAAAAAATATTAAGTTCATGTCATTGATTAAAATACAAGTAACTCAGAATATATTAAAATTATCAATTGATTAAATTTATTCTCAGATAAGTCTTAACGTATCCCATTATATATAAAGTTACACCTAAAATAAATAAATGGACAAATTTGTAACAAATTATAATTTTTAATCGTTTACCATTCCGTTTTAAAATCAGTTTACTGCGTTATCAAATAGAAATAAGCAAAGAGATATTAATCTCAATAGACTATTGAATAATCACAAAACTTTCAATGTTTAGTTTAGTGTAAAATAATATGTTTGTAGATGGTTATCAGTCTACATTGGTGACGTTCAATAGTCACGTATCGTGTTTCACGTTTGTAGCCAGTTTGTTAAATGCATTGACAATTCTGCATGGGACATGTCTCCCTCAGGCACTATTGTATGACCACAGCAATACAGTGACAGTTTACCTTAATATTGTTACTATGAGCTGAATACTGTTGTTATTACGTGCAAGAACCCGTGAGAAATAATCCTTTTTTAATATTATTTTGTTACCACTACCAATTTACCATTTTCTAAATGATGGCGAAAAAAGCGGTTAAATCTGTTGCGTAGTTTAAAAGAAGTAAGCGCACAAACTGACTGACGGAAATAGTGCCTGTTTTATTTTTGATTGAATCCGGAATTGTAAGAAAAAATAACAATTTAAAGTTAAACATTTTAGAAATAGTAGAGCTCTTAGTTTAGAGTTCATCCGGGTAAGTACACCCACCATACCATACCATTTCCGCCGTGAAGCAGTAGTGCACTTGTATTACTGTGTTTCGGTTAGAAAGGTTCGGCCGGTGACATTACAGGCACATGAGACTTAACTTCACGTCTCAGGGTCGACAAAGCATTGACGATGTGCCTAGTATTGCGAATATACATAGGCGGCGGTGACCACATACCACCAAGTGGACCGTCTGCATGATAATTAATTAATCACAATTGTGCCCATTTTTTTTTAATCATCCTATAATTCTGAATGTTTTTATGTATGGATTTTTGTTACTCTTTCATTCAAAAACTACCAAACGAATGTGAATGAAACTTGGCACATATATAGAAAATGCCCTGAATAATTCATAGGACACTCTTTGTGCCGGGAAAATGTTACATCCCTCGGGAACGCGGGTGAAACCGCGGGACAGCTAGTTCCAAATAATATGGTTAAAGTTACAGAGTCAGTTCAACTGTAACAAATTCCAAGTTTACAAAAGTGATCCAATTGGTCAAACGATACATGCCACGCCAGATCAAGTCGGTGAGGTAAGGGGGTCAAACGGGCGATGCGGCCAGATACCGCCTGTCATTATTATGATGTCTGATAGTGTACGTTTTGACACTTGACCTAGGGTGACCATTTCATTTGTAATATTTCTGATAATTTTAAAACTATTAATATGGTAAATTGTACTTGTGATAGGTAGCCGACCGGCCGTAAAAACTGGCATATCTCATGTGAAATACAGGAATAAGTATTGCGCAGATTCCAAATGATTGGAAACAGGGTCAACAGATGATGAGTTGTAGGTGCCTTGATTCCAATACAAATTTGACTGTTGTGAGGTCGTTTATCTGCAGAGTGCAGAACTCCGGAGTTTTTAAGTAAGGCTGAACAAGGAGATTATCATGTTCAAACTTTTATTAAAGTAAGGTCTTTTCTGTTTTAGCATTTATTGATGGTTATTGATGATATGCCTCAAGTTGCTAAGCATCAAAGCTTCCAAAAAGGAAGTGGCATAGTGTAGTTGCTTGAACTCACGGCTAGGAGCTTGGCAACAGAGTTTCATCAAGATATATGTAATTTCATACAAATTCACCTTTCCAAAATCATAGCCACCCCGTTGACCTCCTACCGCGTTGTACCAAAGCAGAGCCGACTTGACCGCAAATAAATAACGACATGCGATAATCACATCGAATCTTCACAAACGTATCACATTAGAGAGCAATTTCATTTGAACGTGCGGCTGTCATGTCATGGAGTTAGATTTTGACAGTTCACGCGCGCGGCTACCGACACTGGCTGCGCGGGCGCAGATGCCGCCTGCCACTCATACTTTGTTTTGCTATGTGATCGTTTTGTTTGTTGTAAACTTCAAGTTATGTAACTGTAATATTCGGGAGCTTGAATTACAGCTACATGTTATATAACAGTACATTAGGCAAGCATTGGTTGTATTGTTGGGTTACAATTGCCAAATTGCTTGAGAGGTTCCAACAAAAAACCACGAAGATACCGGCCTTACGACATAAATTCTATGACGATTCGCTTTTTGAGGAAAATGACTTCGGGGATTGACACCTTCAAAATCCACACGGAAAAGAACAACTTACCGTACATAGATAATATATTTATAATGTTCCAAGCTGTTCCCTATGCGACTATTTTATACCAGGAACCTTTACGGGCGTACGTAGGACAACTTACTTAAGTTGCATGGCTATCAGATAAATTGCATACGGCATTATGTACAACATTCTGCTTAAAATTTGAAGGTGTGTTTTATCCGAGGTATTTGCCGAGTAGACGCATCAATTTATAGAAACTGTAAAATGTGATATTATGATATTAACAAATAAAAGCTAGACATTTTTAAAAGGAATAGGATATTTCACTTTATGAGCCAGTTGGAACCACCTCAGAACAAATATTTGTGAGTATATATATATATGTCTGTTTGTTCTGTATTTGGGTGTAAATATCTATAAAAGTATGTATTTAAAAAGAAGTATATCAGTTACCTGGTAGCCATACTACAAGCAGTACACTCTGCTTAATTTGGTATTAGGTAACCATGTGTGAAGAATTTGCTGAGGATATTTATTTTTATTTAATATTTTATTCTGCTATTCTTATCCATCTTTTACAGTAGAGAGGTGAGGTATCAAATGCAATAAATTTCTTGACAAAAATTCAGAAAAGGCATTTACTAACAGTCGCTTCCTTTTCATTTTCTTGTCATAAAATCCATGTACAGTTATGAATAAGAAATGATAATGCATAGGTATTGTCTCCCCTATAATGTAAGTTGGAATTTCAAACGCTGAACGAATCGCCATGAAGGAATGATTGCTGTTTCATTAGATCATGAATAATAAAGCGGGATGGAAAACCGACATGGCGGGTACTACGGTTACTTAATATATAGTTACATCACAATATTTCCATCGTGTTGTTGTGGTCTATCGAGGGGGTTAAGGCGAAGAACATTTTGAAGAAAATCCCTGTTATTTTTTTCTATATAATTAACTGGAACATGACTCACACGTTATCTCGAAGTAAGGAAAGCTTATACAAAGTGCGAGCAAATAACAAAATACACTTTCTTCTAATCCTCTTAATATCTTATCCTTCTTATATCATAATATATCTAAAAAATGCGAAAGTTTGTGAGTAATGTTGAGACCTTCACAGAAAATTTACCAAACGGATTTGCATGAAACTTTGCACGTAGATAGTTTATATCTTGGATAACATAATACATATATAACTGACGTTTATAGACTGCGTTAGTGTGTGTCATATGTGTCTCTGATGGCCTATTTGAATAAATATCATTTCATATACTTATGCTAAAATCTAGGGTCCTATCTCATAAAACACTGTATATAGGTATTATATTTTATCACAGATATCGCGGCGGAAGCCAGTCCAAATATTCCGAGTCGTTGTAAGTAGATTCATTTGTACAGACATCTTGCAAAGGTTCAGAAGCAGGAGATTCTCAATTTATCGTAATCCGTTATTTGATTTCTACTCAGTTAAACACTGGCTCTCAGTCAAACCAGTGGCAGCTTCAGGACCATTGACCCTTCAAGAGTCGACGCCTCCCTCCGCAGGACAAACCTGAATAAATGGTTTAGAATATTAAATGTTTTGTCCCATAAGTATACCATCCCCTTAACTCCAGCGTTTGAATATTTAACGTCTTCCACTACGTAATGGCCGCTTCCAATGTCACTGTTGGCCAATTTCCCTGGTTGATTATTAAATAGATAAACAGCGGGTACGGCCCGCTGCGGGCGAGTGCGGCGTCGCCGGCGCCGGCCCGCACTTGCGCCGCTGCGGCATCGATGCTATTAAATACACGATAATTACTGGTTGGGTGGTAAGGAATGTGTCATTTTGAATAATATTCGATGTTAGAAGTTTTGAAAACATTTTTCATTTAAGGCTAAGCGCTTGGTGTAGATTATTCAGTTACAATTTAAATTAATTTACTTTCAGAACAAGTTAATTATTTAAATTTATAAATTGTAGTTTGTTATAGTTACTTCGTGTTTTCTAGCTAGATGCACCATTAGTTCGTGGTGGTTTAATGCCCTGCCTATTACGCCCCAGGTGGTGTTTATTCAAATGATTTTTGAAAAACCTGGTCATTTTTCTGATTTCCAAAATTCTGCTTTGCTTGGGATCAGATAACCGTGTGAAAATCCCCGAGATATTGCGGCCATCCTGCTTATTCTTAAAGAAGATTTTTTAAAACTATTTTGATTTTTGGATGTAGTACCCATAATATAATTACCAACAGCGCATTGATAAACTAAAAATGAACGTTACTGCTCTTCCAATAACGCACATTTGAACATGCCCATTAAATCTTTAATAAAAAAACTCCACACAGTAAACTATGACTTAAACCGTAATTACAGTTAATTAAGTGTCTTTTGTACCAGGCATACATAACTGATGAGGGTAATGAAATAAACTGTGACCACAACATTAAAACAGCTCTTTTTCCGTATGATCGCCGCGCCCCGACCGCGGGCGGCTCACACCTGACGGACTTCACATGCCGTCTGCCGCCCTGGTATTCCTCACTTATGCGTGTTGGAAATTTGTTTCATATACATTGATTTCAATGGATCATTTAAAAATAAAATGATTTTAATACTATTCAGGTGACAAACAGGCTGACGCTGTCAAATTGTAAACGGTCACCGCAGCCTTATGACCCTGTAAAATCTCTCTACACTCTTTTTTCTTGAAGAACCCCATGCTGTACTCGCTTTATAAAAAAATGGAAGGGAGTTAATTCCCCAACCTGAGCAATCTGTGTAGGAAGTTGATCTCCTTACTAAAATTATAAATTAAAAAGTACGTTTGTGTGCTTTTTTCGTTTTCACGGCTAAACGACTGAACCGACCTAGCAGAAATTTGGCACTCACCTGTGGTATGGACACAGGCTACTTTTTATCCCTGGATCATGGGTAAAACCGTACCGGACAGCAAGTATAATACAATGCTCATAATAAACAATTTATTTGTGTAACCCGTAATGTATGTGAAACAAAAAGTGTACACCATAATATAATGACCCACTCAAATATGCAAGCGATTAAACGTCGGAACAAGCGTTCATTACCGTACGCGGTATCGGCAAATTGTTCCGTAATTTTACGGAAAACTCTAGAAAACTGTTATTTGGTCTTGTTGGGGACGCTTCCCCCCGTTAATAATAAATAAACTATTGTTTTCAAGCATTTTCATTTGATATTTTCGGTATGGCTGACAGTTTTACCAGTTTATTTGTTATTACCTACCAGTATGATTTTTTATTAATATTTTATGAAATGATTTTGCTCTTATTTATGAAACTTTGTAGGTTAAGGAGCTTGGATGTAGGAGGTATTTGCCAAAAATACTCTAATTTCGATAATACTTATACTAATTGGAAGCTAGACTTTTCTCCAATGTCACATAGGCTATAATTATAATCCCGAGATAAATGGAAGCTTGTTATATATCTATATTAGGATTATTAGCGCTCAGAAATAAAATAAATAAGAATCTAGTTCCAAAACTTAAATGGTATCGTTCAATGTTATGGTAATGATGACTTACCTGTAAATATTATCTTAATTTCAGTCTTATCCAGCATAAATAAACCAAATTTTTATACCATTGTTAACTTTTTCAACCGGTAAAATGCAAACTGAGTTCACTTAGCAATAAAATTCCCACAATCTTGAGAAATCATCGTAATAAATACAATTTCAATAAGAACCACTCGTAATTGTGTCGGCATATCCGTAAGTACCCACTAGAACCTTGCGAACTTCCGACACCCCCCTCGCACCCTGCGAGACGACGAGACTTCGCCCCATAGAGTGGGCAAGTGGCCGTGAAATATTGAAAGAATTGTGAGAAATCACTACGGGGTATCAATCAAAAAGTTTTGAAACTGTGACTACTTATATGGTGATGAATATATATATTATATGGTAAGAATGGGCTTTGGAGAAAAAAATATCTTAAATCTATATATACTAATATTATAAAGAGGAAAGATTTGTATGTAAGTGTGTTTGCTACTCTTTCACGCAAAAACTACTAAACGGATATGGATGAAACTTAGCACATAAATAGAGCATATCCTGGAATAGCATATATGCTACTTTTTATCCTGGGAAAATGTGATATCCCTCGGGAACGCGGGTAAAACTGCGGGGGATAGTATCCTAATAATATTATAAACTAACTTTGCCGCGCAGTTTCACCCGCGTTCCCAAGGTTTGTAGTTTCTGTCATCAGAGATAGCGTTGATAACGAAAAATGTTTGTCACAACCAATTTCCGTCAAATATTTTTTTATTTTTAATTACTTATTCTGCTTATCGGGACGATCAAATCAAAGATCATCACAAGATCAATATTGTAGCTTCAGTAACTTTAAATTTGACCTTCATATGTGCCCTCCGAGGGCCTAAACTGAATAAATGGTTTTGAATTTTGAATTGAAATCTGTGCAGCCGTTCTTGAGTTATAAGTGGTGTAACTAACACGACTTTGTTTCACATATGTGTATAGATAACATAATATGTATGTGAGAAAGTTTGTGAAAAAAAAAACCTAAATGTATTTTGATGAAACAACGCACATAGATGGTTTATCCCTGGAACACATATGATACTTTTTATACCGGGAAAGTGTAACATCGTGAATCAGAGAATTGGTAGTTATTATTATTATTGCTATCAGAAGTAAATTCAAAACCAATCAATAAATCCAACGGACTATAAGTGAAACCTTTAGATGAATAAGTTATTTAAATATGAACATAGAGAAATCCAGTTCTTACAATCTCTTTTCATATTCTCTGGATTTGTGTCTATGTGCATAAATAAAAATGAAGTGCATTTCGTTAGAAAACGCATCACTTGAGAACGGCTGGACCGATTAGGCAATATTTTTTTTATTTTCGCAATAAGGTTTTTAGGAAAAAAATATCAAAATAATGCCGTAAAATTCGAGAATTAATTTTAAGTGATCTATCAATACATTTCATACTCAGCGCTGCCCTGGGCTTAAAGTATTACCTAGCCTACTAACGAATATTTTTACCTATTGCTATGCATACTAACATAGATAATATTCGAACACTTCCATAATTAGGCAAACTTCAAACTGAACTTGTAATTTGTCTGATATACCATATGTACCTACTACTTTCAAAATCACGATATAACTTAAATATATATTTACTAGGTACAAAGAACAATTTAGATAGGAATTGAACCCACGATCTCCGGAGTGGCTCAGCTAACCACCGACAATATTAAAGACATATAATAGATTTATTTATTCTTGGAGTGCTTTTAGCTCGGACAGAAAGTGCACAGAAATATCAATACGTACCTATTACAAAATAAGTTAAGGGTAGGGTACATATACACGGGTATTTATATAAGTGGTCCTCTGAATAATTGAACGTGGTGGTGGAACAGTGGCCAGTGGTCGACAACAAGTCGCGGGACGCCGTGGGAGTCGTGGGACATACCACCTGTGGGGCTAAAAAGGCCACTTTAGCGATATCCTGATGCATTCACATACGGGTATCGGAGCCAAACTAAGCAGAGCATAACGGGAACTAGAGAACAAGACATGCTCGTGTTCACAAATATTTTTTTCTGTTTGGTATCAACCCTGTGGATGGTCAATGCCGTGATTCTACATGGAGTTCTTCAAGAAGAAGAGAGAATAGATTTTTGCAGAGTCGACAACTTGCAAGTGATACTCCTGGTGTCGCAAGCGTCAATAGGCTACGGTGATCGTTTACCATCAGACGGGACGTCAGTTTATCATCATAGTAAAAAAAATGTCTGCCGAATTTCCAGTATATTGTTTTTTTGCTCGTTTATCCAGCCTTCTTAAGTGGCCATTTTAAGCTCTTGACTTCAGCAACTGCCGCCAATTGCCTCAGTGTCGGTAAATGTAAATTATCTATAACTGCCTCCAATGGTCTTTCAAGGAGTTTGAAACAATAATGTATGTGAGGAATATTGTAACCTTCGTGTCGTAATCGTGTTTATAAGTGTTTTCAAGGAATTCTTTATAAAAATTTATTTCGAGATTTTTTACGAATTTGCAATTCATACAAATTAAGTTAATTCAAATTAATGCCTCGGTGGTCGAGTGGTAAATGAATTGAAAATTTTGTTCAAATCGTTTTATCCATGTTAAAGATCGGTGGTGCTAAATGGTCGGCCAGAAACCTGGAGGGTTTGATTCCCGGGTCGGGGATGGTAATATTAACGTTTCTCTGTTTAGAATTACCTTTACCCGAGAAAATCTCTTCGGTGGAATGTGGGCCTAATTAGGTAAGCTCTGCCTACCTAATGGGTGTGAAGAAATGTAATTTGCACAAATGCCGTTTTTATTCTGGAAAAATATATTTAACTAAGTTATTCATAGTTAATGAGGGTTGAATTTGCCCGTATTAATATACCATACATTGGTACCTAAATCTGAATAGTATGATTTTAATTTAATTTGCGATTCATGCGAAATTACCTCCATTGGTTTGGCCCACTCTGATTCGCCTAGAATTTCGTCTAAATATCTCAAAATTAATGAACAGGTGTGTTCTTCTTTATAATTTAAATATAATTTACGGAATGCAATAAACATACTTTGTTTTTTAATATATTATTCGCATGAATAAATTGTAAATACTTATTTGCATACATAACAAGAGTTAACGTTCTGTATACAAATATATTGGTCAGTTCCATAATCGAGACAATAAAACAATTTGAAATGAAAACCATTTTACAATAAACAGACTCAACGATATTCCCCATTGCACACCTTTTCTGCGGAACGAAAATAAATTTATTCAAATGGCCAATTATATTTCTAACATAAATATTAAAGTTAGTTTCGCACGCGATTTCACTCGTGTATCTCAGGTTGTCTAATTATGTTTTCTGGAACATGATTACAGACGATTTTGAAGATATAATTAAGTAACAACTGTTGTCATTAATTATTAGAATTTAATCTTTTTAAAATGAACACTAAAGTTCTTTTGGTGACAGTTTTATTTCGAGCACAAAGTTATAGTGGCTTAAAAGTATTGGTAGGTTATAACTTAACCAAAATTTTTAATAATAAAAGGACGAATTAAATACGATCGCCCGCTATGAGCTGCAATATCACGGATTAATACGACGACTTTTGACAGCATTAATTTAACTTCAAACTGTGTAAAAAAATTAAATGTCACAGTTTCATAAACATTGGCGCGGTGTTCATTGAGAAACGTGCTCCTTTATGCTAAGATTTAGGGTTCTAAATGTCGTAGCATGAGGTTGAAGGCCGCGTTAAGTTGGTGCTGTGTTTCTGCGCTCAACTTCACACCTCTTTATGATATTTTCTGGTATAAAGTTAATATGAACTGGGCAATATATCGCGGCTGCGCCTGTCAGGAGGCGCTCGCGCTGTGCGCTCGACACATTCATGCATAAAATTATTTTGGCGAGAAATCATTAGTGCTCGGACCACTGGGGAGTGCGCGAGGTACATTGATCGCTATTGAGTCGTCGGGTTACAGCGTTTTAATTATTAAACATGGAGTTGGTAGGTATATAGTTGTAAGCGAATATGGAATGTAAATATATGATGATTTTTACATTTGGTAAAAATATACTTTTGAATGAGAGATTTGATAAAATACTTAGTTCTATACACTTTTTCTTTTTTCTTGGAAATCATTGAAGCACTAAAATACAGCATAAAAATATAATATAAATACATTATGAGATTATTAAACAACATTAAAAATCGTACGGCTCGCGTCAACGGAAGGTGTCAAAAAATACGGTAGTGATTCTGTAATTACATGTCATGTTTCTTAGCCACCTCTTTGTGCTGTCTCTCTCGTTAACTACGCAGTAACGTGAGAGGTCCGCTCTCAAGAGACGACATTTGACATTTGTTAGAGAATGCAGTAAGCTTTAGTGAACACGAAATTTAATTAAAAACAACAGTAAAAATGCTTTAAAAACAAAATGAAAAACCTCCAATGTACACCTCACATCGTAAACACTGCCACTTTATATTGAATCACATTACTATTCAAGAGCTACTTCTAACTTTCAAACTTACAACTGCCAACTTAGCACTCTTATTACAGCGGAATAAAGTTCATTTTAAACGTGTTCAAAGATATTGGTAAGGTTGTTTCCATCTCGATGTAGGCAGGCAATTGCACTTGCCCACGGGGAGTCACGACACAGCTCGTTACAAATATCATTACGACTAAGCAATAAGGGACTGGGCATCGGTAGCAATTAACATGTAACAGGATGGCGTTATTTCTTATTATAATTCGGAATTTGTTTTATTCATTCGATATTGTAGATTTATTGGCGACGATGTAGTTGGTGTTAGTTTTTGTGTGGCTGTTCATGTAATGATTTGTGTAGTTTGACCACAGTTTCTGGGGCCTGGGGGGTGGTATCGCCACTATCGTAGCATCATATATGCTTCGGGACAGTTGGCTTGGTGGTTAGAGTCCCTGACTGCACGTCACAGGTCGTGGGTTCGATATTATAATTGCGAATACGAGTTTGTTTGTTGGTTTGTTGGTTTGTTACGCTTCTGCGGGCAAACGACTGCCCCCTTATTCAGCTAATACAAACTTCGTCGGCGAGCCGCTCCACGGAGGCCTCGGAGAGCTTATCTCTCACGTGATTAGTAGTATTAACGTAGTTAGCGAAAGAGACAGAGCACGGAGGCCGCGACGAAACACGAGGATGCTTCGTCGCGGCCTCCATGCTGCGGCGTCGCAGTTAGTGTCATTTTCCCTACAGAATCGAGCCCCTGAAGTGATCTTGCTGAAATTTGGCACACATATGAAGAATGGGTTGCCGATTTTTTAGCCTGGAAAAATATATAAGCCCTCAGGAACGCTAAGAACCGTGAGGTGGAAGTAAGTCTCCATAATTCAGGTTTATCTAAGTTCGTAAATTTGCATGTAGGAGGAAATCGCCGAAAATGCTCATCCGATTTCAATAATTCTTTCACTGGTAGAAAGCTACAATCAAATTAGATCTACAAAAAATGCGAGTAAAACAGCGGGACAGTAGCTAGTTTACAAATAAATCTACCTTTGTGATTTTTCTGTTTAATTCAATTTGTAATTGTTAACACAGCACTGCAGGGTATCATACAACGTTGATACTAAAATGCTTATCCTGTTTTGATTCAACTTCGTAAATGCGACAGTTAATTGTAATGCTCAATTAGATGAGGGAAGGAAGCGCATAATGGTGATACATCTTCCTTATATCGTGTGATACGATTATTAAATTAGTTCAATGAGTCTTGAGTTACCATGTGTTCGCGAACGGAAGTCACATGGGAAATATCAACTAGTATTACGTGAGATTTGGAGCTGTATGTTTGTGACTCTAAAACGCATGAACCGATGAGTGACTGTATCCGCCTCGCGGTTGTACTCGCGTTGAAATGTATGCCAAGTAACCCATCTCTGCGTACCATAAATATAAGTGAAATTGTATCAAGATTAGTTACAACAAATAGACTCATTTTCGCATTTATGATATTAGTTAGGATGATATCTCAGTTGGTAGTGCTGCAAATGCCGTGACGTAAGTTGTGGGTTCAAATCTTACAATGAGCTTTTGATAAGCAGATTTCTAGATTATCAGATAGGAATAATGTTCAAATTAGCATGGATCCCTCTCAGGAAAAGGCCTCCAAGCTCAATTTTTTGCTGTTTTTGATTAAGTTTATATACACCAGCAGTACACATATAAAAAAAAATCAGTATCATAAATAACAGATATTTGCACAGTAGGGGAACTAAATATTTTAAAAATAAAGAAATATTGTACCAGTCGATTTATTAATTAACACTCTAATGTCTGTTCTATTCTCTAGCAAACTAAATATCGTTCGAGTAACAGTAGCATGGTAACGCTGATGATGGTATCAACTAGTAAGGAGCAACACCGCCCACGCGCGACCCGGTCGCTTATAATTTAATTTCATACACTCCATACATACAACACATTATAACCTCTAGTGATGTCAACACTTGATATCGATACAAAATATTTGTATTTTATTTTCTATTAGCCGTTTATAGTTAGCCCTCTCATAAAATAATCACCATAGTATCTTCAGTAACTTTAAATTTGACCTTCATAAGTGCCTTCCGAGGGCCTTAACTGAATAAATGGTTTTGAATTTGAATTTGAACCATCAGTTACATTCACTATATATTTATGAAAATATAATGTTTATACGTCGAAACATAGGAATGTTTGAGTCAAAATTGGATATCTATAATATTAATTATATACCAGACAGCGGGAGAAGTAATGTAATTGTTCCATACTTTATAGGTACTAGTTTAGCTAGTCGGGCCTAAACTGAATAAATGGTTTTGAATTTAAATCAAAACATGTGTATTAGTTATATATGAAAATTAAGATTAATTGTGTTGTGTGAGTATTAAATATTATATATATATATATTTACTATAAACCATTTTTTATATAATATCACATATACCTAAATTTATTTATATATGTTATATTTATACATACTGATAAACACATTACACTCGTACATAGAACAGATCCGTTCACGCACAAAATAAAAAAAATAAAAATTCAAAACTGTTTATTCAGTTTAGACCCGCGCACTTTTGAAGGTACTCAATGTTAACCATGGGTGGGAATCGAACCAATAACCTGTCACATGGCAGTCAAGGTCTCTAACTACCAAGCCAACCAGCCCGTAATTACAACTGATAAAATCGCAAAAATTCCAAAATACATTTCCTACTTCCCATTATCAAAATATTTTACATTGACATTGTTTTTAACTTATCAAACAGGAACTACCGATAGATAGGATTACGGTTGATAATCGAATTGGTTTGTTGAGATAAAAGGTTTATCTTCCATCAGCTGCACATTACATGTTTGCATTATATAAATACAGTGTGAGAGGGATGCATGATTATGAAATTATTATTAACTAGCAGTCCCCCGCGGTTTCACCCGCGTCCCCAAGTGATGTAACATTTGGCACAAAAAGTATGCTATGTGTTATTCCAGGGCATTTTCTATATATGTACCAAGTTTCAGCTAAATCCGTTTGGTTGTCTTTGCGTGAAAGAGTAACAACTACTCTCTGCACAGTGCACCACTAATTTTCTTGTTTTAGTTGTAAATAGTGTAAGTAATTATTGTCATTTTCTATGATGTAGTCTTGTTATTTTTAATTTTTTTTTTTGTTTTGAATGTTACCTAT
This sequence comes from Habrosyne pyritoides, assembly GCA_907165245.1. Taxonomy (NCBI): domain Eukaryota; kingdom Metazoa; phylum Arthropoda; class Insecta; order Lepidoptera; family Drepanidae; genus Habrosyne; species Habrosyne pyritoides. The sequence goes on along the minus strand of OU015594.1, from coordinate 460,393 downwards.
ATTAAGTATTTTGTAATTGTTAAATATAAAAATATGTAAAATTGATATTATAAAATAGCCAAAAACTCAGAGTAGATAAAATTTATATAAAAAATTATTTAATAAAAATAAAAAAGAATGTAACCTTGCTGAGTTTCTTGCCGGTTCTTCTCAGTTGAAGGCTGACTTCCGAACCGGTAGTAGCTTCAGTAACTTTAAATTTGACCTTCATATGTGCCTTCCGAGGGCCTACACTGAATAAATGGTTTTGAATTTTGAATTTTTTTTTTAACTTCCATACGTACAATCTTTCGATATACAAACTATTTAAATCCTAGTTTAATTTAAATTTTAATACAACAAAAGTTTCTTATTATTGTGAATGGCGCAACGTAATAAATTAAGTTTAATTAATAAAACTGTTTGTTGTAGAGAATATTTAAATAATAAATATTTAGACTCGATTTTATTGGCATTCTCATAAACTCACGTTGTTAACGTTAACCTTCAAAAATGTAAATGTATATTTCGTAATGTAATCGAACTATTAGGCTATTTATAAAAAAAAGACCTCAATTGGAAATGTAAAAACTGAATATATCGTATATTGAATTTTGAATTTTGAATCAAATAAAATTCGACATAAATTAGATTACACTGATATACCTACTTTTGTGACTTGAACATTTAAAGCCTTATATTATAAGCGGGAAAGTGAGATTAAATTAATCAATGAATATTTAAATTATTTCAAAAACATAACTTATACCTTACTGAATATCTTGCCGGTTCTTCTCAGTAGAAGATTGACTTCCGAACCGGCTTTAGTAGCATTGACCAAATTAAACCGACATAAATGTTTTTTTTTCCTTTATATAGTGCTGAGAGAGTCACAACATCGATATCAATAGGTGCAGTGGTAACATCACTAGCGCATCATTGACCAAGAGTCTGTCTGCATCAATTATTTAACCTTACTTAAGGTGCGGGTCACAAACATTACGCTTCTCGACGACAATTGAAGGTGGGGCCGCAGCCGCGTGTCGAGAAGTCTCTTGAAATGACTCACCAAGTAGATCAATAATATCTAGAAACAACAATCTTCCGCTCAGGGGTTTTACTCGCGTTCCCAAGGGATCTTACGTTTTCCCGGCTTTAAAATAATCCTATATGTTTACTTAGATTATATTCAATGTATGTGGCAAGTTTCGTTGAATTCTGTTAAGCCGTTTTTGCGTAATTGATTAACAAACATACTAACATCTAAAGTGTTTAAAACCACTTCTCTCCATAATCTACGCATCTAATATCCTTAAAATGGCAGAGGTTTTATTAATGAGGCCCTCATTACAAAGACTTTTAAGTCATAACGTGAGAGGCCAATCTCGACAAAGACCAATTGCCCAATCCGGGGATCGAATTTAGTACCTCCGGGTCTCTAGCCTAGCTTTAAATCACTTGACCTATACTATTAGTTTTTACTTATAATAGCTACCGGAATACAATTCCAATTTTTAAGTCGCGAGTGAAATCGCGTAAAGCATTCATAACCAACTTGTTTGTAAATATGTTAATTGACATAAATAAATCATTAATAAAACGCACACTTTTACACTAGCGCTTTCTTTTCGCTTGTTTTTTCACGATTACAATCACATATGCAATTGCTTTTGTTGATGTATTTTTTTTTTGTTTTGTTGTTCACTTCTGTTAATTATAAATATCCAGGGACATATTAACACACGGCCATCTGCTAGGCTATTGTGTATTGCTCTCGGAATCGAAGATGAGGCGGTTGCTACCGTTGGGTGTTTGCTATCTCATTCACACAAGTACGGACTGAAAGAGACAAATAGAAACAATAGTAGGACCGTCAATGTATCGGCAAATCGGTTTCAATTTCGATTTCGAGAGCATTACACAATCGCCCTGCTGATCCTCAACTAAGTAGAGTTTACAAACTGATAGGTATCTTGGTATGGCTTCTAGGTATAGGTGTATATATTATATAAACAATTTTTCTTTAATACATACATAATAGACTAGCTGTCCCCCGCGGTTTCACCCGCGTTCCCGTTGGTTGTAACATTAATTTGTTCTTTCTATCATAAATAGTTTTCGCAGGGCACGTGATGTAAGAAAGTTTTTTGGTAATTTTTTCACACCTTGGGTTACATTATTGGAGTTTTAGTATGGATCCCTAACTTTTTTGAAAATTTAATATAGCCTATGTTACTCAGTTATAATGTAGCTTTCTAATGAAAAAAGAATGATTAAAATCGGTCCAGTACTTTTTGAGTTTATTCGTTACATACAAAAATACAAATCTTTCCTCTTTATAATATTAGTGTAGATATTTAAATCCTTGTATTTAAATTGTAATTTATTATCATATAATGTCGATTAAATGTGTTTATATTATGTAATTTAATTAACAGTGTTCCTACCTACGTGATAGCTATTTTCAGCGGGCTATAGTGGTATGGACATGGTAGTTAGATGACCCTGACTATAAATCCGCAGGTGGTGGGTCGATTCCCTTCAAGGACAAACATTTGTGTCAATGGAAATGTCTTGGTCTGTATCTATAATATCTAGGTGTAAACATCTATACAAGAATGTATTAAAACAAGTAGTAAATTTGATATATTAGTTATCTAGGTCAGCATTGTACAAGCTCTACTTAATTTGGCGTCAAATAGAAGTGTGAACAATGTCTGATGATATTATATGTTTTCTGAAATACTCAATATAGCTGTGTAATATACTACTATTTACATAATTATTTTTTTATCCCACTTAGGCCGACAAACAAGCAGACGGTCCACCTGATGGTAAGTGGTCACCGCCGCCTGTAGACATTTAAAACACTAGGGGCATCGCCAATGCGTTGTCGAACCTCAGACGTGAAGTCGTTAAGTCTCATGTGCCTGTAATTCCACCGGCCTCCTTACCATTCTAACCGAAACACAGTAATACAAGTGCGCTACTGCTTCACGGCAGAAATGGGTAAGGTGGTAGTACTTCCCCGGACGAACTCTGCACTAAGAGCTCTACTACTCTAAATAAATATGTTTAAAAGATTAATCTGTGCTTTGAGTCATGTAAGAAGAAAGGGCTTAGTTTTCTATTAAAATTTACTTCGGTATAATATTATTATTGGTAGTAATATCTTAATTTTTATTTGGATCTCTCCTTTCAAAGGTATAAAAATAGAAAAGAGAAACCAACCTATGTAACAATAACTATTAATAGAGAAAAATAATGTATATTGAATGAATTGTGAAAAAAACATTTGTACAGCTTATAAAACATTGAACCATACTTCATTTGCGATGGAATAATATTTTGTATCAATTTGCACAGTTGTATCAATAATAAAAACATTTCAATAGATATTATAATATAAATAACGAGGTTTACAAACAGACCGACGACCATTGTAATATTGTAAGGAAGGCTTACACGTGTAAAATTAAATGAAGAGGAGCGAATTGAATCATGTGACATAAATGGGCAAAGTTCTCAAGCTATTTAATATCTGCATTACGACATAGGAACAAAATCTGAATGACCTTAGGTCATCTAAACAATAATTGCCATTTCTATTTTTTTTTCTTGGGCCGACCTAAAAGGACATGGTCCATCTGGTGGTATGTGATCACTGCCACCTATGGATATTTGCAACAGGGGAATCGCCAATGCGTTGTCGACCCTGAGACGTGAAGTCGTTAAGTCTCATGTGCCCGTAATTTCACCGGCCCCCTTACCTTTCTAACCGAAACACAGCAATACAAGTACACTACTGCTTCGGCAGTACGTTCGAGTTCTACTAATCTTAACTTGGAATGAAGCTGTCGCTTCAAATGACCTAAGAATTGAACTCGGCCAATATGCCTCGGGTGGTGGCTTCGATTCCCACGCAGGACAAACATTTGCATGCATTAACATGTCTGTTTGTTCTATGGCTGGATGTAAATATGTATATAAGTATTTATCTAGAAGAAATCAATAGTAGTTATTCTATTAGTTTTCTGGATTCCATAGTACTAGGTCTGCTAGATGTTTGACGTAAAGAATGTCTAAGATATTTACATGTTTTTATTATTATTGTAATATTAATAACAAAAACTAGTTCATTTAATTACTTACCTTTGATTGTTTTTATATAAATATGGGTGTGTAAATATACTATTCATTGTTTTTCTGAGTAAATATCAGTAAATATTGACACCACTAAATTTGATATTCATGCATAGCATTCGGAATAGTTTGCCTCATCCATATGTTAATGTTGACTTGGAATACCTACTATATAATATAATTCACAATATATTATTGACAAATAGGTACATATATCTACGTCATGACATGATTTACCATTGGCACCAGAAATGATGAATCCTACTTATATTGTAAATGCGAGAGTTTGTGAGGATAGACTGATGTTAGATAACCTAGTTAACACAAAATATAACAAGTTACATTAACTTGGCACTTTTTGCTCTCATAAAAATCGGAGCTAATAAAGTTGCCGGTTTGGAAATCAACCTTTAACCGAAAAGAGCAGAATATCTTAGAAAGCTGAAGTAATAATTTCAATTGTGTTTAATTCCCGTTGTCCGCTGCGGTTTCTGTTATTTAGGTTTCGGTTTAGGCTATTTCTGTGCCAAATTTCAGCAAGACCGGTTTAGTTGTTTAGCCGTGAAAGCGTAAGAAACAAGCAAACTCACATTGCATTTATAATATTAGGGATTAATCTATATTAAGGATAAAATATGAATCACATGAGAAATAATGCATTTTTTAAGTTTCTATAATAACCTAAAAAATAGGTTGTGTCATAAAGACCCACGATAGAAGTTAAACTTTTGTATTAAAGGGAAACATTTTAATTATTCAACAGTCACTTTAGGTACACACACAATAGCAAAGATTATATTTATTTTTCGTCACCCAAAAAGGTTGCGGTTCAGAATTTCAAAGCCCTAAGAAGTTTCATTTCAAAAAGTTTATAGTTTTACTGTGCCGCGCTGAGTCATGAGCTGTCAAGATTTGTTCTTTGCGCATTTCATGCCGTCAGCTTCATGATGATACATAACGTCTCGTATCTTAGATGTAGATTACGCCTTAAATACGAAGTGAGCTCTTACTTATACTTTGTCGTACAACGAACGAACAAGCTTGCTTGCTTTCGAGACAGGAGGTCCTAGGTTCGAATCCTAAGTCGGGAAAGGTACAGCTGTTACCTGTAGTCCGAAATTGGTAACTTGGTGGTCCGGAAACAATGTTCTCCACATGTCATGTTGGTAAATAAATGTGAAGGTGGAATGTGGTATCTCTCGGACTGTGCAGGGATACCGTGCGTGATTATATTTTCAATATATCCAACACAGATTGCGAATAAATAGAGTTTGTTCTGGATAAGAAAATGACTGTATCTCCAGAAAACAAACGATACCTTGAGAATTCTCATAAAACGGCACAGCTTATAATTGAGTAAGAAAAGAAAATATAACCATAATAATAATATAATTGACGTAGTGTCAATAATAATCTCTGAATGAAATTGGTCGGCGTGAGAACAGGCACAAAGCGAGACAATTCTTATCACAGAGATAAGCTCAGCACTTCTGTGGCTCCGTGGAAGTGGAATATTAAACAGCCAGCTCCACTAATGCTATCATTATATTGAATTACCATAAATTGCCTTAATAACCTTTCATGTTTCCAACTTGCTGTTTTTGACAGGTGATATTCGCACAATTTTTTAAATTAAATTTTAATTGTTTTACGGAACTTAATTCAATATTGTGTGAATAAATTGTAATTAAAAGGAAGTGAAGTAAATACACACATAGCGCCGACTCCAAATTACTAGGAACATTGCAGGCAGAAAACGAGTTACGGAATTTAAAGGAAAATAACTGGCAACACTGGAAAGGAGGCAAATAAGCTCAGTTGCGCGCGGTCAGCTTGTAGCGACTGAAACGAAAAAAAAATCTTTTATTCAAGTTGATGGTAAGTTGGTCACCGGTAGCTATGATTATGGACATTTACAATACCCGCACCCCCAATGCATAGTCGACCCTGAGCTTAGAAGATATGAAGTCTAATTTTAAAGTCGCTTTTATAATGTTCACTCGTAATTATGTAATCAAACCTTGGAAGCCGATTTAAAACTACTTCCAATTGTTCTATCTATTTTAAACTTTGCAAGTATTATATGTTGGACCTGGATGACAATACAACAATTTGATGCCATCGAGCTGATCTAAGGTTGGATGTAGATAGTGGAACTCTTCAGTTTCCCTTCGAGTTTGGGCTCATTTGTTTTGTTTTGACGAGTCCTATACATTACATTGGGTAATCAGGGTCTGATGATGGTTTTAGGGGGGGATAGTGGAACTCTTCAGTAGCTTCTCTTAGCTCCTCGAGTTTGGGCTTTGGGTAACGACGTTTATTTTTTCGTTCATTATTAACCGGAACACATGTCATCGCTCTTACATAAAGCAAATTTAATATCTTGTGATGTCATAGAGTTGGAATTTTCAATTGATTAATATCTTCCACGACCGTAGATGTCTTCATATGACACGTTTATTATTCACTAAACTAACTCGATGCATTCGATTGTATCGATACTTAATCGAATTAAACGCACAATAAACCGATGCAGTTGTAGATTGATCCAGAGGGCACAAAGGGCAAGTCATCTCGAGCTCGGTGAAGATGAAAGACGTAGAAAGGATTCCAGATTCGTGGATGTGGCATTTTAAAAGTTTAAATTAATCTTAGGAACTATTTAGTCTCAGAGTGTAAACAATAAAAATTAAAAACCAAAATCTTGGTTATTTGAGTTTATCACATAAAATTTGAGGCAATTTGAAAAAACTGTAAATATAAAAGTTGAAGATCTTTCTATTACTAATAACTTTTCCATTTAACTTTGTTCCATAGGACTTGTAGTTTTGCCGGAAATCGAGATAAAGCGTTTGTTACCCTTAAACACTCACCCCCACCCACTTCCCGACCTCAGATCGCCCGAAAAATATTTTTCCTTTCATTGTTATATTCCCTTTTCCAATGGGTTCCATCCTACTATTTTTTTTTTCAATTTTTACCATTTTCAAAGGCTTCAGCCCTGGACTATAAGAAAATATTCCGCAAAAAGGAATTCATCATTAGAAAAGTTTTCCTCGCATTCATGCTAATTCATTCTACACAACAGCAATTAACTACCACCTCCATTCCTCTTACATTAATGTTAAAACATATGTTACTCGAAGCACGATAATGTCGGATTTGTGTCCTCCTGCCCTCAGACCGCTGCGGCCATCACTACGATCACCGATCTCGGATCACGGTCATCACTGTCATTCTCGCAGTCGCATGTTAACTTGACAATCCTTACTTAGTGCCATGTCACTATCAGCTCCCTATTCAGCTACGAACGAGGTCTCGGAGAGCGTACCTCTCTTGATTGCGTAGTTAGCGAATGAGACAGAGTATAGAGGCCGCGACGAAACATCGTCGTGGCTTTGTATTCTTGTTATTGTCTATGAACGAAATGATAAAAAATATTCTTCACGGATAATTGTCTGATTCCAAATTAAGCAGAATTTATATGTCTTTATGGGTATACTATATATTAAAATATTAGTATTATATAGTATTATTAGTATATTAAAATCGAGACACAGAACAAACAAACATGTTCATACACACAAATGTTTGCCCTGAGCGGGAATTGAGCCCACGACCTGCGGCGTGAAAATCACCACCACGCCTACTGGGCCTTTAGTAATCAATTTATAAAGCTGATTAAAATATTGATGTTATCTAATTACGCTATAATTAGAATAAATTGTTTTTGGAGCGATATGGAGTTCTTTAAATAGAGTAATAATCTCAATGGAGCCAACGCATTGGCCTTCTGCTAAATGGCAAATTTTCAAACGGGAAGGCCACATCGGATAAACTGCCTTCTTGTTAAGCTTCTGACAAAAAGGCAAATAAACAACTCCCCAAAGTTTCATCACAATCGGATAAATGGAACAAACAATTAATATATTTTTTTTATTTATTACTATTTTCACATCCAACTTCGTACAGGTGGCATCTTTAAATTAAAGTAGGTATTATTTTTGTCGTGAGCTGATTTTACTGAAATAAAGCCTATATGTTATCCCAAGCTACGTTCCAATTTCCTGTGAAAACCCCATTCAAATTCATGTGATAATTTCGAAGATAAACGTGCTCAAACAGATCGACAGACAAATTTATAAATACACAAAAAGTATTTATTGTATTCTGTTACTACGCACATCCACCACAATCACTAGCAACGTGCAGACAAGACGCGACGTTCCTGCAGTTTTATTGTGATACCTACCTATAGATAGATAGATTGATTAGAAGATCACAGATTTACATGTAATCCTTGTTCTCTTTTTAATACGCTTTTATTAGCTTCAGACGTATGTATGTTAGTATGTAACGGAATCTTTGAACATGATTTTGACCCCCTTCAAAACGTCGGGTTAACTCGAAATTCGGCATACCTATTAAGGACCGATGACAATTCAATATTTTAAACATTTTAACCCGTTATCTTTACTAGGATAATCAGGATCAGCGATTTTTGTTTTCCTGAGACCCGGAAGGTCTGCGTCAAGACCAATAAAGGAATCTACCAGGCGCGCCGATCACCTATTGCTCGGATAAGTTACCGCCTGTGCTTATGATAAGTACAATTTTCGGAGAGGGAACCTGAGAACCGCCTATCTCATCTAAGGAAGGCACCAGGCACTCGATTTACTTATTTATCGGATGATTACAGACTTAAAATAAATAATAGTTTAAAAAAACTAAAAAATACGCGTTTATAAAAAAATCGACCAAAAAATTAAAAAATAAATAATAGTTAAAAAAAACTAAAACAATACGCTTTTTACAGAAAATCCAACTAAAAAATAAAAAATAAATTATTAAAAATTTGAATTAAGAATGTAGAGTGTAAATAAGAAAAAAATATTTTTTATTGTAAACAAAGCGTGGGGTGCTTTTTAAGATATTATCAAAATGATAATCCTTTTTTTTCCTACAAAGCGTATTTTTTTAGTTTTTTTAAATTACAGACAAACTACTGTTCCATGCAAATGCTCGGTAGTTGACTTCCGACGTCCAAAATGTATGGACCGTCTCTATAGGTACACTAAGTAGGTATTACTTGAATGACATCTTGAATCAATTCTAAAAAAAAAGTTATATCAACCTTTGTTGATTATATTCACAGCCAAAATTGACTATTCTATTACCTATGTTTATTTAGCAGTAGTATCCAGAGCGATACTGAGGTAAAAAAAATGTGAATAGAATTTTCGGCCAAATCCGTTGAATCGTAAATCTGTAGGATCTGTCTGTACATACATTTCTTTGTCAAATTTTGTGATAAATATTCGCTTTTTAACTCGCTGACGCCAATTCCAAATTGATTTTGAAAACAATTTTAATAAAGACCGAACATGTGATTGCTGCATATGATATCGATAAACCCGGGTGAAACCGCAGGGAACAGCTAGTTTATAATAAAAGTGGAATCAGAAGGATTGTATTTAGATAACAAATAAGTATTAAACTATTTTTATTAGGTATAATCTGTATTTTTATCGGAAATAAATAATTACAATAACAAATAAAATATTATGACTAGATATGACAGAATCTAAATAGCACCAAGGACAAAGTGAGATAAATAAACAGATACAATTTATTTATATTGTTACATGTGATTTCAGGATACGTTTGATACTGTTATCATATTTTACTGGATTGCGACAAAAATTATCTATATTCTATAATAATCAATTTGAATTATGTCGAGGTTGGCGTGTACACAACCTTTTTCCTTAATCTCACGAATTAAATGTCTTTGTTTCCACTTATTTTTTAAATTGAACGTTATTTCGGTTACTTTGTCAAAGAGATAAACAAATATAAAAATACCAATAGTTTAATTCCTAAAAAAAAATATTGTTTCAGTTAAGTTGTAGGTGGTAACAATATCAATGCTAGTTATTATAAAGATAAAATATTGGATGGATCCTTGTTTGTAACTCAATCACGCCAGAACGGCAGATCCGTTCGTCTGGATGTTCTATTTGTCCCGGGAACATTTAACATCCCTCCGGAACCCGGGTGAAACTGCGAGTGACACCTGGTACATTATAATTTGTTTAATACTAAGTATTTCCTAAAATAAGACAAAACCCTGTAGTTTAAGATATGTAATACAGAAAGGTAGGTCTCTATAATCATTGCATATATTTATATTTTTATTTCTTTCTTAGTTATTTTTTTATACCACTTGGGCCGACAAACAAGCAGACGGTCCACCGGATGGTAAGTGGTCACCGCCGCCTATGGACATTTGCAACACTAGGGGCATCGCCAATGCGTTGTCGATCCTGAGACGTGAAGTTGTTAAGTCTCATGTGCCTGTAATTTCACCGGCCCCCTTACCTTTATAACCGAAACACAGTAATACAAGTGTACCTACTACTGCTTCGCGGCAGAAATGAGTATGGTGGTAGTACTTCTCCGGACGAACTCTGCACTAAGAACTCTACTAAACCGCTGCGAGGTTGACAGTACGCATTTATAACACAATTAAGTATTATTTATCTTTCTGTATTTATTTTCCATAAAAATTAAACTGTACCAAATCGCACCCTCGTCCGTGCCCACAATAGGTATGTTTAAAAGGGCTAAGAACAAAGAAAAAAGTACAAACTTCAAGCATTAATATATAAATTATAAAAAATCTAACTCATAAACAAATCTGATTAACAATTTCTTCGAAAATTATTAACACCTATAAGAAACGTTGGCCTAGTAAGTAAGTAGGTACGTAGTCAGAGCTTAAGTGGATAGCAGTATTTCTCGAAAATACAACCAATATCTAGTATTTTCTAATCCAGTCTATATCCAATAGTTTTATTCTAAAATTCCCGTTAAATCACCCAATCCTTTAATCACCATTAGGCCATTTTTTTACATTGCGTTTTTTATGGCACCATTAGACACATGGACACTTGGACACATAATAAGGTTTATTCCTTCTTAAACAAAGCAACTTAACAGTCCGTGCTAAGTCATAAAAGCTTAGAAAGCTTTAAAGGTTCAACAGTGTGGTCAAGAGAGCTGTAAGCTGTTGTTATCGTTGTGATAAAATTAAAAACAACGCTGAATTTGAATTTCGTACATTCTCTCCACATGTGATTATTACCTACATTTCTTTAACCATAACAGCCGTTTCAAAACTAGTTATGGTAGTCTATTAAAAGTTGCATAAGCTTTTCCGTTCGAACTCGAAACAATATCTGATTCCATTGCACTGTTCGCAATATTTATTCTTTTAATCTTATTAATTAATCAACGTTGCTTATGCAATCGGTACTTAGATAAGCATTGAGACAACGCCAACTGACTAATCGCCAGATATCCCATATTGAAAGATTTAAAACATTCGGTACACTTTCGTATAGCTTTATAATACCATTAATCACATTACAAACCACAATCGATTTATAATCGTGCCCACAGAACTAATAAAAGATATACAGATAATAAATAAAGTCGTCGGAGCGGTGTTCGCGCAAGGAAATAAAACTACACAGAGTTGCGAGGCGACAGAAGAAGCTCGCACGGGGGGAGCTCTCCCATCCCCCCTCGAGCTTACGGGAAGTGGGGCGTGTCTATGTATCGGAAAGCTCGCCCCGCGATTGGCCGACGCGGAGAGGCAAAGCTCCATAGGCGGAGATCGAGCCGCCGGGTATAAAAGCGAGCGCCCGCCTCCGCGCCCGCCAGTTCTCTCGCCGCTCGCAGTGTAAGCGCACACGCAGCGCGTACCGAATTTATAAACAAGTGCTACAAGTGAATCAACATGGTGAAGTTCGAAGGAGATTTCAGTATAAACTCTATACTGATGAATCACGCGGTGAATAAGCCACCGCCGTCGCCGACCACCTCGTCGACGGGCGCTTCGCCCTCCGAGGCCGACCTCAGCGACTCCGATCTCGACGTCACCGGCACCGAGCCCGTCGACTGCACCAAGCCCAAAGACGACGATGACAAGAAAGATAAGAAGCACGAGAAGCCTGCCTACAGCTACAACGCTCTGATCATGATGGCGATACGCAACAGCCCCGAGAAGCGGCTCACCTTAAACGGAATCTACGAGTACATAATGACCAACTTCCCTTACTACAGGGAGAACAGACAGGGCTGGCAGAACTCCATCCGCCACAACCTGAGTCTGAACAAGTGTTTCGTGAAAGTGCCGCGACATTACGACGACCCTGGAAAGGGCAATTATTGGATGCTCGATGCATCGGCGGAGGACGTGTTCATCGGCGGCACGACCGGCAAACTCCGCCGTCGGTCGGCGCTCAACGGTAGATCACGGCTCGCCTGTTTCAAGAGGCCCCTGTTCCCCGGGGCTCCACTCCCCGGGACATATCCTCCGGCGACATACTCCCAGCTCGTCGGTCTGTACTCTCAGTTGTTATACCAGAGGTACGCGCCGATGCAGATGAAGACACCGCCGGTAGCGCCGAGTGCCATGCATCCGGCATTCCGTGGAGCCGAAGCGATGGGATACAGTAGTATGCCGTACGCGCCCTCTCTGTACGGCGAGAGAATGCCGTCGGCTCCGTTCCTGAGTCAATCCTCACTGCTGCAGAACTCTCAGCTGGCGCAGACTTCGGCAATGTTGGCCCAGACATCGCCGCTGCTGCCGCCGTCCCCACCGATGATGCATTCCCCACCCACTTCAGGAGCGTCGAGTCCCGAGCTGCCGTCGCCGTCCCACCACCCTCTAACCCCTCACATCTACAAGCCGATCACTGTACTCTCGCGGCAGTGAGTCCAATCGACTAGTAATCTCATAGAGGCTGTACCAAATACTCAGGGGTGTGCATGGGCATGAGACATTTATTTATCTGTGATTTAGTATTAGTTTATTGTTAGTGTAACGGACCAGTGGAGGAGGCGAGAGGTAATCTCTAATTTTGTGTTGTTGTAGCACCGATTATAATGCTATATTAGGCACATTCTGTTAACCTCATTGTAACATAGCATTCCGCTATCATACTAATGTAAATATTTCCAAAGTTGTATATTTATTGATTTAGCATTTAAGTTAAGAAGAGTTATAATGAATAAAATTAAAAAAACTGTTCTCATTTAAATATTTATTTGATTTACCTGCCCTACTAGATATTTGTGATTCGCAGAATCATAATTAATTAAATACTTAGTCGGTCAATCGATCCTGGGTTACCGCTCATAATAGAGCAAAGCTATTTTAGAATCAACGCATAGAAATTTACAAAGAACACGTTCAAGCAAATTACTGAGAATTAACTAGAAAAGATTTTAGTAATCTTTTAATCTGACATTACATTTCATAATAATTATCAAAACGTTATCCTATTTTAATGAAATTATAGGGATTTGTAGGTATTTCTGTGATTCCTTTAATGATTTGGGAAGAAAAGACTAAAGTACCAGAGTATAACTTAAATTTCTTTATTGCTTAGGAAAAAGTAAGTTTAGATAGATTAAGGTGTCTTACATATTGAAACGAAACAGAGCTAGTTTAATTTTCAACAAAAGTAACTAGGCAGCTAAAAAGTTATAGTTACATTAACATTTAGTGACATCCCTTTATGCAGTCAAAGAATAAAATCTTTGCTCTTATTTTAGAAATCTTGTCTAAGTCTAAATTTGGCTGGAAAACTTAGAAAGTAGATTAGGTTACTTGTTAGTCTTAACTTAAATAGGTACAGAAATAAAGTCCCTACAAAAAAAAAATGTTAATTTAAAAGCAAAAGAGTCGTATTTCAAATATCTTCAATGCGATTATCGGTTAAAGTAGGTATGTGTTAATTCTGAGTTACAAAATATGAGATTTAAAATAAAATAAAATTGTAAAATACGATCTAAACTTGTAAAGAAAAGAAACAATAGGCTTAAAAATGGCTTAAAAGCTTCAGTTTAAAATTATTCTTAAACATCTTTAGGCCTAAATTCACCTATCAGTAAATAATCTACTTTACTTTTTTAATATTGTGATCGCGTATTTTATTTTAGTTATAGTACCTATATACATTTTTACTAGAACTTCTATAAATAATACCTATATTCAATAATATGACGAAGCCCAGCTCCTAATTGGTATTACGATTTAAAAAATAAAAAGAAGTTTTAGATTGTTTATTCTGTAGCAGCTATTACTTTTTAATTCGTGATATCTAGATGAGCCACCAACAAAATAGACAATATACAAATATTTTATAAAACGTTTTCCTCGAAGATACAATGAAATTATCAAAATACTTGTGATAACACAACAAACAAATCGATAAGAATAATTGTAATCACATTATTGCAATAAAACAATAATAATATGTAATCAAAATTCGTCAAGTGAATAATGATATTTTTTGCACTATTGTATTGATGGTGAAGGTCGGGGCACGGACTAGTATGTAAATAAATAGAATAAATACATAAAAATAAAATACATATTAGTTCATACATTTCTAAAGCTACCAAGGAGTTATTTCATTGTTTTACAATCATTTTAAACACGTTATTTGTGTTAAATAGTCTTTTTTATTAACATACATTGTTAATATATATTAAAATAGAATGATTTAAAGAAATATATGTATTTCATTGGCCACAGTATAATTTTGTGTGTGACTTTGTGATTTTTTGTTGCGCAATTAGACTTAGAACTTTTTTGTTCATAAGCTACGCCTACGCATATTAAAATGTGGTATCGCGTGTCGTATAAAAAAAAAGAATTGTTTGCTTGCAAAAAAAATTTTTAAGGTTCTAACATTAAGATAAATGCACATACATAGGTTCCTTGTTATACCATTAAACATCTTAATACATACTAGCTGTCCCCTGCGGTTTTACCCGCGGTTCCGTGGGATGTCACATGTATTATAAAGATAAAGATAAAGATATTTATTTGCACAAAGTATGTATACATAAAAACCTTCCTCTTCAATCACTCTATCTATTAAAAACGGCATCAAAATCCGTTGCTTCGTTTTAAAGATTTAAGCATACATAGGGATATAGGGACAGAGAAAGCGACTTTGTTTTATACTATGTAGTGATAAGCGATAGAGTTGAGTACTAGCCCCTTAAACTACCCTGTGCCATGAGAGCTAGATCTTCGTATTAATTAATGTGTTATAAATATCGAAGGTAATTCTCCACTTGATTCGGAATAATATTCAATCCACTATCTCTTTCTAGAAAACCATTGTATCGGACTCATCCAATTATAAAATTGATCAGTTTAGCCGGCGAAGTAAGTTTAAAAGGCGAAGTAAGTATTATTAATAAAAACCGGCCAAGTGCGAGTCAGCGTCGCACACGAAGGATTCCGTACCATAATCTATAAAAACGGTAAAATCCTTTTAAATATTGTTTCTTTTTAATAGTTGTTGTTATAGCGGCAACAGATACATCATCTGTGAAAATTTCAACTGTCTATTATAAGTCATTAGATACAGCCTGGTGACAGACAGACAGACGGACAGCGGAGTCTTATTAATAGGGTCCCGTTTTATCCTTTGGGTATGGAACCCAAAAAAGCACGTTTTAAATCCAAACGAGAAAGCATTATCTTCATTCATTTTTATTATTAACTCAGACTTTGGTGTGGAGTTTTTGCTTGTCAATTGTATAGAAGCAGACAGAGCCACGACAAAAGCGTTGATTACATTTGACATGATGTTTACTGTACATTTACAATTACATAGCTCGTTATAGCTCACTGTAGCTCAGCAAATTATGCGGTGGAAAGTTCTTTTGTTGGTTTGATTGGGGACCTACAAACTTCTACGTGTTTGTACAAACAGATTGATATCATTGTATTTATTTATATATTTGAATAACATTTACGCGATTTCTGTTATAACAGAGCTTCTTGTTAACATGGAGTTATTTTTTAGCAGGATTGTTTTGTTATTTTTAAAGTTTATTTATGAAATATGGTAGTTGGGACAAGTAAGACACCCTGACTAATGCTCATGCCATGCTCGTTGTGAGTTCGATTCCTATCCAATACAAAAATTGTTTGTTTGAACATTACTCAAATTACTAATTTATCCGTATAGACTTTACTAGCTATCCCCCGCGCTTTTACTCGCGTTCCCGAGGGATGTAACATTTTCCCTGTACAAAAAGTATCATGTGTGTTATTCTAGGGCATTTTCTATACATGTGCCAAGTTTCATCCGATTCCGTTTAGTAGTTTTTGCGTGAAAGAGTAGCAAACATACATACATACACACTTTCGCATTTATAATATTACTAAAGTTGTAACATTTTCCCAGCACAAAAAGTGTCCTAAGTTACCTTTAATACCTCCACAAATATATGTTTCAAGATGATCGGTTAAGTAGTTTTTGATTGAAAGCGTGACAACAAAAACTTACTTTCACATTTATAATATCTATTAGTAGGGATAAGTAGCATTTGTACACTAGGAATATGAATAAAGTAATTATTTGATTTTATTTATACCTTTCAATTGATGATAGAATTTTTCTTATAGGTAGGTTTTTTTTTTATACCACTTGGGCCGACAAACAAGCGGACGGTCCGCCTGATGGTAAGTGGTCACCGCCGCCTATGGACATTTGCAACACTAGTGCCACTGCGTTGTCGACCCTGAGACGTGAAGTTGTTAAGTCTCATGTGCCTGTAATGTGCCGTGTATCTCAATAAAATTTTCACCCTTCTACGATCAACCCCTGCTTTTAAATCGCGATTTTTATATTGCCGGTTAGCTTGATGGTTAGCGACTTTGACTGCCAAGCCGATGGTCGCTTGTGATGATTGTGTGCATGGACATGTCTGTTTGTTCTGTGTCTGGGTGTATATATCTATTTATGTATGTATTTAGAAAAAAAAAGTAGTACTTATATGTAGTACATCAGTTATCTGGTTTCCATAGTACAAGCTCTGCTTAGTTTGTGGCCAGATGGCCATGTGTACAGAATGTCCCAGGATATTTATTTAGTCTGTCCCATCCACAGATCCGCAATAGGGTTGGAAGATGGTAATCGAATATAATAATTGTAGTAGGTACGATACATTTTCATGTATAGTTTATAATATTATGCTACAGAAATATATAATATATTGAAAATATATAAAATAAGTTGTCGACACTACTGTATTAGGTAAGTATCCTGTAAAAGTATTTGTAAGTGAGGATAAATAAATAAATAAATAAATAAAAATAATAAAGTAAATGTGGCAAAACAACGTTTGCACGGTCAGCTAGTACCTATGTATATTATATATTTAAGTATTACAGAACATTGTAGTTGTTTTGGTAGATACTTATATATTTTTAAATATATTAGTATAATTTTTGTACCTAATATATTTTTAATGTTACGACCGATTTTAATTATTAAAAAACAATCAACTGGCAGGTAATTAAATATCCTTGATTTTAATTATTAAAAAACAATCAACTGGCAGGTAATTAAATATCCTTGATTTTAATTATTAAAAAACAATCAACTGGCAGGTAATTAAATATCCTTGATTTTAATTATTAAAAAACAATCAACTGGCAGGTAATTAAATATCCTTGATTTCGAAATGTTTTATTTTGATATGGATAATTTATCTTTATTATTTAAAATAATAACGTAGTATGGAATCTACCGGGCATTACTATTACCTTCTAAAACATAAATAAATGACAAAGTTCCGAGTTAACTATCATCATTTGACAGGCCAGTTAGCTTGGTGGTTAACGCTCTGGCTGCCAAACCGAAGGCCGCGGGTTCGATTCCCACCCAGGACAGACATTTGTGTGCATGAACATGTCTGTTTGTTCTGTGTCTGGGTGTAAATATCTATATAAGTATGTATTTAGGAAAAAAAGTAGTATATGTAGTATATCAGTTATCTGGTTTCCATAATACAAGCTCTGCTTAGTTTGTGGCCAGATGGCCATGTGTTAAGAATGTCCCAGGATATTTAATATACAACCAATATACAACCGAATCGAGAAATTCCTACTTTTTTTAAGTCGGTTAAAAGGAAGTTATAGTGACATAACTATAACAGTGGAAATTGTGGTATGACTAATCTTGTGTTAGATCTGTTCTCTAGAATTGAACTTAGAGCGTAGGATATAAGTAATTTTATTAATATTTACATTTGATTAATATATATAATGATATAAAAGATTTAATTTTAACTAATGTTGTTTCATAATTAATAAGATTTTATGTACCAAGGCTAGGGTTTTTTTTAATTTTAAATTTTCTCTGCCACCCTAAAAAAATAAATCATATAAATTTAGATATAGAAATAGACACCCATGTGTCCTAAAACACCAGATTGCTTTATAGTCCTGGCAATTTCAGCCGTCGTTTTGCTGAATACTCAATTCAACCAACAATATTATATAATACAATGTGCTACACATAAATTTTAATAAATACTACACAATACATAATACAGGTATTTAGTCATAAAGAGTATACACGTGTCAAATAAATTAACAATATTAAATAGTTTACCAAAAAGTTTTACATAATACCTACACAATTCGAGAACGGCGTTGACATTAAAAAAAAATATATATTTGTCTTTGCGTCACTTCTTTTATTCATTGGTACGTAAGGTTGATATTATTTGCTGGTTAATTTCATTACTGTTCAGACATTTTAGGCGTTGCTCGACTTGGAAGACATTCCCACCCTGGACAAACATTTACACAATACACCTGGCTATTTGTTATGGTTATACCTATACATAACTGGAAATAGAGGTATAGGAAAAAGAAATAAGAATACCAAAGCTAGATCAGTTGCCCACAAGAGGCAATCAATCTTGCGGCTCCTGATCACTAGCGACATTGTTACTCTGTGTAACAATGCTAATTCTCTGGCCGAGGTATTTACCAGCCTGGGCTTCGATTCTGTAAAGAAAATGACACCAGCTCGAGGATGTTTCGTTGCGGTTCCTACGCTGTCTCTTTCGCTAACTACGTAATCATGTGAAAGATAAGCTCTCTGAGGCATCCGTGCAATGGGTTGCTGCCGAAGTTTGTATTAACTGAATAAGGTCTGAAGCTGGTCACGGGAAGCGTCGATCAGGCGCATCGAAATGTCACGGAAAATCTATCTATCTAGGAAATCGAATATATTTTTATAATATGTAGTTCCCAAACTAAGCAGAGCTGTTGTACAAGGGACTGGATAATGTGTGTCCCAGCATTATCACTTATTTTATTACTGTCTTAGTTCTTCGTCCTCATCTATTTACGCAATGCATAACTAATGTAAAATAACATTTAATAACTGGTGTAATCACGATAGTTAGTTGAGATGGAAGAAGAGAAGTTAAATGGCTAGTTTTATTAGGAAGGGTTATAAAAACTTAAAGTTAAACGGGGTCTTTTAAAATGTCAATCAATGGACGACTGGAGATTGTTCCGCTACTCTATAACAAAAACTGTAGCACAATAGAATTTTGCAACGCGCTAAAATTCATCATCCCACCATCTATCACTTGGTAGGCAGCCGCTTGAGTCATGAGCGGCAAGCGAGTAGCGGGAAGCGAGTAGCGGGAAGCGGAGCTGAGAGCGTGAATTACTTTTCTAAAATTAATTCTAACTTTGAACGCTTCATTTAGACGGTATATTGGTCACCAAGGTGGCTGTGGTGGCCAGTTTCATTGTAATTAGGGAAAAATTATATATATAGGTTTGTAATGTCAGATACAAGGAAGTACCTATGTATATGTAGAGAGCCCTCGGCGAATTGTACGCGTAAGGGTGTACAAGCATTCAAAGTCTACCATTATTCTAGTTATAATTAATAAAATAAACTGGTTTCCACCGTAGAAGCTCCGTTTAATCTCGGATAGGATGCCGTGTGTAAAGAAAAGTTTATTAAAACGCTGTGTCAGCATGCAAGGAGTTAAGTTACATGGATAGGTCTCAGTACTCAATCTAATTCTTCAGGAATAATGCGGTGAAAATATTTTAATGTTAATTTTAAAATTGGAATGTTACCAAGTATAAATAATTTTTCTATGACATCGCAATCCCCGCTTCAATCCAACACTTAGCCCACTCCCCAATAGTTACATACCTGAGTATTTGAATACAATCACACAAACAAACAGACAATCACGCACGCTTGTCAGTAGGAAGCCGATCGTTAATCATCGATCATAGAGTTGTGGCACTTGGTACATTTTCACTGACTTCACTTCACTGTGTTTCGTATAAGTTTCCATTGATTTGATTGCCTACAGTTGAATTTAATTTCTCGGAGAAGTATGCGTTGCTATGCGATTTTGTTTTTTTTTTGTGCCATACGATCTACGTAGGGAACCTTCCCTACGTAGATCTCAGTAAAGTATGGGTATCGGGTAAATAGTATAAGAAGGCTTAGTGGACAAACATACCTATAAACATTCATTTTTATACAGGTGTATAGATAAATATCCCGAGACATTCTTTACACACGGCCACCTAATCCCAAACTAAACAGAGCTTGTACTATGGAAACCAGAATACTGAATATATACATTTTTTTTATTTATTCATACTTATTTAGATATTTACACCCAGAGACAGAACAAATAGACATGTTCCTGCACACAAATGTTTGTGCTGGGTGGGAATCGAAGCCGCGACTTGCAACTTGGGAGTCAGGGTCGCTAACCACCAAGCCAACTGGCATGCCATAGATAGATGGATGTATAGATACCAGTTGAAATTTCTGATAACCGGTCCAATATGACAATATGAAAGGGACTAGCCAATAATGCATCATTTATTATAATAAGATTCTTATATATGTTTTCAATGTTAGGCCGAAAAACGAGAACTTGAGAGGCTGTCTGAGATATTGATCAATAAAAAATCAAGGTTTGTACGTGTTATGACCGATTTGTTGGTTACGAATAGTAAATAAAAAAATATTTTATCAATATTTCTGTTTGTTTTCGTAGAATGTGTCAGATTAAATAATGCGGATCAAAACAAGCGATTTAGATCAAGTTTGTGCGTGATAGATATTATCATTAACGGATTATATTATCAATATTCGCCGTTGGACTTCCCTCATTGATTATTTATTCAGTAATAGATTATACAAGGAAACTGGAGTCTAATATTTTGTTATGGTTTTTTATTATGGAAATTGTAATGACTGGAAGTAAGGTATTCTGCGTCGACTTAATAAATGGAAAATTGGCGGTCCACCTTAGAGAAAGTAAAAGGCGGATTACCGATCCATTGTCAGCCCTAACATGTAGTTTTTAAGTTTCATATAGCTTTAATTTCAACCCCATTTCTAACCGAAACACAAGTACACTAAGAGCTCTACTACTTTTGCTACGACCCCTATTTCTAAAAATATAATGTAGTGAATTGACAGTAGGATGTTGAAGTAAACATTTATCTTATTCCACCACAGTACGGACAGCCGTAGCTAATCCTACCACCCACCCTGGCGTTGGTGTGTGGTAGACCGATCGGCCCCGAGGGATGCGTGTCCGTACCACCGATAATCAATAACTACCTACCAACCTTTCACGTAGCCTTATTGAAATGTGTTTTAGGAAATGATATGACGGGCCAGGCTTGGTAGTTACACACTGACACGCCATAGGTCGTGGGTTCGATTCCCACCGAGGACAAACATTTGTGTGCAAGAACATGTCTGTTTGTTCTGTGTCTGGGTCTAAATATCTTTATAAGTATGTATTCAAAAAGTAGTGTATGTAATATATCAGTTGTCTGGTTTCCATAGTATAAGCTCTGTGTAAAGAATGTCCCAGTATTTTTATGTATTTAATGAAAAGGTTTATTAAGAAGAAGTTAGTAGGTAGTACAGGCATAAAATTAAAATACAGAATATTTTTTTTAGATGTTTTTAAAAAAAAAAATTCTGAATTGGTACGTAGGCCTTTCTGTTAAATAATCTGGTTCCCTGACATGAGAGCTTACTAGGGTTGTTGGCTTTGATAATTAATTATATTTCTACGGGGTATTTTGTAACACGTCGTATATACATAAATAAGCCATTTATTTTTGGACCTTGAACTATATTTTTGTCGCTTTTGGATATTTAGTGTAAGATGGCATAAGATACAAACATACATTTTTATATACTAGCTATCCCCCGCGGTTTCCCCAGGGATGTAGCATTTTCCCGGCACAAAAAGTATCCTATGTGTTATTACAGGGCATTTTCTATATAGGTATGTGCCAACTTTCGTCCAAATCCGTTAGGTAGTTATATCATGAATTTACGTTTACATTTACTTCACATTTACAAACAAACAAACAAACAGATTCTTTATTTTTTTAATTACAAAGTTATTCAAATATTTTGTCAGTAGCTCTATACCTAATCATTGCATAAAACTTTTTTAATTTAGTTCCATTACGTCGGCTGCGAGTACAAATACGTCAATAACTGTGTGACATTAACAGTAGGTATGACTTTTAAAAGACTTTTTTATATAAAATAGTTTAATCAAATGTATGTATATAATAAATTTAACCTTTTTGCACTGTATAAACACTTAACTACTCATAATATGTATTAAAAAATCGCTGTCATATTTAGTTGTTATTCGATGTTTTAATAAATGCCTACGTATATGAAAAAACTTTAAAAAAGGAATACACCTATGTTATTGTTTTATTTAAATTTACCAAATAGTTAATATTATATTAAGAATTAAAAAAAAAAACTTAAAACTCTACTTAAAATTAACTAATAAATAAAGCAATAATCTATAAGTAAAAAACTGAATCTATATCTTTTATTTCAGAAAAATCTGATCCATATATAATCTTAATACAATATGTGAAAATAGTATAAAAATAAATACTTAAAAAAAAATATTGTTATCCGTAAAGTAATAAATAGATTACGTACTGCGTTAGTTATGCACATTTACAATTAGGTATTTCTTGGTTAAACTAACTCGGTTGACCTCTTCAAAAATGTGCTGTAATTATTCGTTTTTGAAATGAATTAGTCGAACACAGCCTTGCTTTGTTACGTCTGTTACAAAAAGGTTCTAAACTATTTTCGTATTGTTGAATATATAACACTTAAACAACGTGTTACAAAATACTGCGTAAAAATATAATGAATTATCAAAGCCAACAACCCTAGTAAGTTGCCATGTCAGGGAACCAGATTATTTAACAAAAAGGCCTACGTAGCTATTTTATCTAATAATTGTCTACTTTAATAGTGTTTCTGGTTTTCAGACACAAAAATCAGTTGTTTAATTTTTTTGGGGTATGTTATACAGCGTTACTACGGTTCTTAAATATTGTGAATGGACTCGTTATAAGGCCCCATTTAACCTCATTTCGGCTTTACGGGTAGTTTTGTAACATCCTGTATAATAAACTAGTTTTTTCATGGCATCGCCAATGCGTCGACCCTGCGACGTTAAGTTATTAAGTCTCATGTGCCTGTAATTCCACCGGCCCCCTTACCTTTCTAACCGGAACACAGATACAAGTGATACAAGTGCACTACAGCTTCACGGCAGAAATGGGAATGGTGATGGAACTTCCCCGATGAGCTCTGCACTAAAAGCTTCACTAATAAGTATAAGATTTGTACCTATGTGATAATCGAATATACCTATATTCCATATGACTCACTCTAGTATAGTATATAGTATAGGACTATATCACCATTATTGAGTCACACAAAGCATTTATAATATTAGAGGGATTTTGTGTAATTAAAAAATAAGAACTTAGAAATCTACTAAAATAGATACTGATCTACTAATGCTACCAGTGACTACATAAATTTGGAATGCATTAACTTTTTTTCTATATTAAATTATTATTTGATTACGTAAACTATTAAATACTTTTCTGGAACCCGTTTGCGCGTATTAGTGGTAGTAAAGGTTTATAAACAAAAGAACACAATATTGTACAAATGAACGAACACATCTATCAGTAACGACATCCCATTACCTATAATTGTTGTTGACGTAAAAATAGGTGTAGTCATTTGTTTAATTACATCTGTTTTTCCAACATTGTTCTGTAGTCATGACTTTAGTAATTATTCTTTTTCTTAGAGACGCTTTCTCAAGCGATAGGCAAATCTTGTAACCTTATACGTTTGATAAGTGCATACAATAATAGTTCCTAATTCAAATTAAACTAAGTACTGGCCATCGAAAAGCGGACATACATATCGATAACCTTTTTTTCTTCTATTTTCAGTCAGTCAGATAATTATGGACAGAAGCTCGAACTATTTCCTCTTGCTTTCTCTTTTTAACCTACAAAAAAGTAATTTACCATGTGGAATAAAATAAAAATTAAATTTACAAGCACATGAGACTTAACAACTTCACGTCTCAGACAAGGAATGCATTAGCGGTGCTCCCAGTGTTGCAAATGTCTATAAGCGGCAGTGACCACTTAACAGCTTCAAGTCTCAGGGTCGACAACACATGGGCGATTCCTCTGGTGTTCCAAATGTTCCTAGGCGGGCGGAAAACACTTTTTGTTGTCTGCTTCTTTGTCAGTCATTTGATACTCATTTTGACAGTTAAGAATACCATTGAAAAATCATCTTTATTGCATGTAGCAGAAGGCGTCTCTAGCCCATGTACCGCCCGTGCAATCATTACCCTAGCGCTCTAGTAAGCTCGCGATCAAAATGGAAAAGCTACAATTGTTAACATGTCTATATAAATATTATGCCAAAGTTAAAAATGGTAATTGTAAAAAAATCGACATTCATACTAACCCATTCGCCCCCAAACACCGCTGCACCTGTGTGTAACGCACCCAGCACCATAGGTAATGTTGCCTCTGATGGTATGGTTGATAAACACATACACATATATGTAATCTGTGGTAATGTGGTAACAACATTAATCGTTCTATTTTTATTCAATCTTCGTCACAAATCGATTAAATAGGAATCTTGTTCTAAAATCGTTTGTTAGCCAACATGACACCTAATTGCAATTAAACGACTTTGTCTATGTTGTAAATAGTTTGTTTTGATTGCTCCGCCGGACCGTGCTGCTAGTCACGTACGCCTGTGCTATGATCACCTGGTAATGGCTTCTGATGGTACTCATTAATTGATTTTTGATTGGCCTTAATTGAAAATTAACTCGTGGTTTGTTGTCTTTTAAAGCGGTGAGAGGCCATATATATCAATGAGGAAAAACCTGTTTAAGTAGGCCGATAAACAGGCAGATGATACACTTCAGACTGGAATATTAGCTCTGTTTGGTAAACACTAAAATATAAAACCTTCTTTGACATTACACCGTCTCGCACTGTTCTTCTAAAATGGCCTCATAGCAAGGTCTATAATTGTTACGGCTAACTTGATAAATAATTTAAATATAGTTAAAGGTATCGTCCACAATCCTATCCACACACACACACACAGACACACAGATACACATAATGTTTAAAATAATTTGAAATGTATAAAACACCGTTGATTTTATAAGTTTAACGGAAATCTATGATTCGCAATTGGATCAGTGTTACCTAATCAAATTAGAAATTAAGAGAATTTAACAATGTTGATGATGATGGTTCCGACCGATTTCGGCCATGGCGACCACTT
Source organism: Habrosyne pyritoides (assembly GCA_907165245.1). NCBI lineage: Eukaryota > Metazoa > Arthropoda > Insecta > Lepidoptera > Drepanidae > Habrosyne > Habrosyne pyritoides. The sequence goes on along the minus strand of OU015594.1, from coordinate 434,684 downwards.
CGACCCCTAGTCCGAGTGATGGCGCTGGTGCACCCGAAGATGGCTTATGTAGCCTATCTTCGCGGCGAAACTCCGTGCACACTGAGGGCACGTGAGTACGCCGTTCAGATAATTATAAGTTATGGCAGCAGGTGGGCGAGCCTTTAAGTGATCGCGTTTGGTATCAAGGTCAGCTTTACGCTGAACCTCGAACTCGCGTACTTGGCTGTTCACAATCCTGCGCCATTCTGGCCGCTGTGCTGCCAAACGTTCCCAACGTGAGGGCTCTATGTTGCATCTCTTCATGTGTCGCTTTTGGACATCCTTGTACCGGAGTAGGGGACCGCCATGATTCCGCTTGCCCTTCTCCAGTTCAGAGTAGAAGATGCGCTTCGCCACTCTATCCTCCGCCATACGAGATACGTGACCGCACCACCGAAGCTGTCGACGCATTAGATAGGCCTCAATGCCACCAACATTGGCTCGTCGTAGGACTTCGGTATTTCGCACTCTATCGGACCATCTGATCTTCATGATTGTACGAAGGCATTTAAGGTGGAAGCGATCCAGAGTGCGAATGTGGCGGCGGTATACACACCACGTCTCAGAGGAGTATAGGAGGTTTGGCAGCACGATTGCCATATATACTGATATCTTTGTGGCCAGCTTAAGGTCATGCGAGCAGAATACCTTGGTACTTAGCTTGCCGAATGCCGCAGCTGCGGCACCCACCCTGCTATTGATCTCGGCATCGAGGTCACACTTAGATGTTACAGTGTTCCCCAGATAGCGAAATTTATCCACTTGCTTCAACACATCCTCACCAAGTTTTATGGTCAGTGTCTCGTGACCGTGTATGTCCAGGGACATCACCTCCGTCTTATTGACACTGATCTTCAGGCCGAACTTACGGCAGGCTTGGTGGAATGCAGACATCAGCTGTTGCAGGCCGTCTAGGGATTCTGCTAGGAAGCACAAATCATCAGCATACATGATCTCAGTGATCAATGCGTATGAGACTTTAGTGCGAGCCTTAAGTCTAGCCAAATTGAAAAGGCTGCCATCTGTGCGGAAACGGATGCGGACTCCTTGTGAGACAGTGTGTAAGACTTCTCTAACTACCACCGCAAAGTATAAGGCGAACAGAGTAGGCGCTAAGACGCATCCTTGCTTCACCCCACAGGTAACGGGGAAGAAGTCTGTCTGTTCACCGTCTACGGCAACGCAGCATTGCATGTCATCATGTAGGAGTCTAAGAAGTCTCACAAACTTTTCCGTGCACCCGAGTTTACCTAGCACCAACCATAGAGCTTCCCGAGGCACGCTGTCGAAAGCCTTCTCCAGGTCAACAAAGCAGAGGTACAGCTGACAACCCTGTTCTCTGCTCTTTTCTTGCAGTTGACGCACAGAGAATATAGCTTCGCACGTACCTCGATCTGGGCGGAAGCCAAACTGGGTTTCAGGCAGAATCTTTTCAGACAAGTTCTTGAGGCGGTTTAATAGAACTCTAGCAAAGGCCTTTCCGGGGGCTGAAAGGAGCGAAATGCCGCGGTGAGAGTTGCAGTCAGATCGGTCACCCTTGTTCTTGTAAATGGCACTTATGCGCGATACTTTAAAGGTGTCCGGAACGCGCTCCTCCTCCCACATGCGAACAAATAGTTCCCACACTAACGTGTGTAACTTCTCTCCGCCGTATTTTATTAGCTCTCCCGGTATAAGGTCAATTCCAGCCGCCCGTTTATTTTGTTGCTGTCTGATGGCAGTAAAAACCTCATCATGCAGTAGAGGCTCGTCCAGCTCAAAGGCAAGAGGGAGCTGAGGCATTAAGCCGATACTCTGCAGATCAGCTGATCGATCCACATTTAGCAGAGTATTGAAGTGCTCCGCCCAGCGCTTTAGTACATCTTCCTTGCTCGTTAACAGGAGACTACCGTGTAGAGACCTTAAAGGCACCCTTGCGTGGTAGGATGTACCAATCAGCTTACGTACCTCACTGTAGAACTCTCCCAGCTGGTTTGTATCGGTGAGCCAATGCATGTGACTAGCTTTATCTTGCCACCACTTGTCTTTCATATGTCGAGACAGCTTGCGCAATTCGAGGTCACTAGCTTTAACCACCGCAACGCTTCCTCTTTGCCTCTTGTGCTGTCGCAGGAGATCTCGGTGTTTTTCGAATGCTGCCCGCAGTATTTCATCATTCCCATCAAACCAGTCATCATTGCAGCGGATTTTTTTACCCAGTACAGTTGAAGCGGTATCCATGATATGAGATGACAAAGATCCCCAGGCAGCATCAACATCACCTACCTCATTAGCTGGCAATAGCTTATCAGACAGGACTTCAGCGTATTTCTCCCTGACCCCGAGATTTGTCATCTTATCCACGTTCAAAGACGCAAGTTTTTTAATAAGAGATCTATGCGGGCGACGGAGGCGGATTCGCAGCTTTGTGACAATAAGTCGGTGGTCAGACCAACAGTGCGCACCACGCATGACGCGGGTGACCTGCACTTGGCTGAGATCTTTTTGCCTCACGATTGCATAGTCAATCAAATGCCAATGCTTGGATCTTGGGTGCATCCATGTAGTCTTGTACTTGGCGGCAAGTCTAAACATAGTGTTCGTAATTGCCAGACCGTATTGAGCACAAAGACTGAGCAGCAACTGACCATTGCTGTTCATGTTGCCAACTCCATGTCTACCTAGAACTCCAGGCCAAGCCTCATAGTCCCGACCAACCCTGGCATTTAAATCGCCAAGCAATAAAACCTGCTCTCTGGCGTTTATGCTATCGAGGCAATGAGTCACTTCCTCATAGAACTTTTCCTTGATGTCATCAGACTTGTCTAGCGTTGGAGCATAGACACTGATGACATTAAGGTAGTTGTCTTTGTCCAGGTGAAGGCGCAGTGTGGTTACGCGGTCTGAGATATGTACAGGATACTCCTCTAAACAATTTGCTAAGTGATTCTTGATGGCAAATCCCACCCCTGATCGTCGAGTTTCGGAGGCAGCGGAACCTTTCCAGAAGAAAGTGTAGCCGCCACCTACCTCCACCAGCTCACCTTCATCGGGGAGATGTGTTTCGCTGAGAGCAGCCACATCCACTTTATAGCGATGAAGTTCCCGAGCTACTATGGCGGTCTTACGTTCAGGGCAGGCGTTGCCATCTCGATCAAGAAGCGTTCTCACGTTCCACACGCCGAATGACATAATAGATGTTCTATTTAAATTACCTTTGCGACGTCGACCACGATTTGAATGATGCGATGATAGCCGCGGTTACTATCATCTGCCAAGTCGGGACGAGCATTTTTTTAGGGCACCTTTTCTAGCCCCCTCCCCAGCTGAGCGGGAAAGCAGTGCCTCCCTAAACAGGGCTGCTTTGTCATCACGAGTGCTGCCGAGCCCGTGCTGTCGCCCCAAATTTGCAGCACGGAAACGACCACGACGTGTACTCACGCCCCCGGGACCGCCTGCGTGCAGGTATCAGACAAAACCTAGCTTGCATCAGGCTAGACCTCTCTACCTTTACCCATCGCCACAGGACTTTTACGTACTCGGAGTCCAATAACGGAAGCGGTCAGATGCGCAGGATATATTTAGGTGCACAAGTATACGCGCAGGACACAGGTGCACATACTCATCCTTGCCCTTCTGGATCCGGTGGAACGGAAACCGTTACGACCGGAGAAGAGGTCAGACAGATAGAACAGTATCGTGTTGAGAAAATTACAAGGAGTCAGTACTTTCTCACACTCCCGTAATCGCCTTTTACGATACCCACGGGAAGATATGGGGTGGTGGTATTCTACTCTGCCGGCACCACACAGCTAATGTAGCTGATGCTAACTATGTAGGTATTAGTTGTCTACAGATGGGTTGAAAGTCATTAAATATTAGGTTGGGGAAAAAGTCTTTTCGCATTATTGTATGTATGAACTTGTAATAAAATCTCTTTGGCTATACTATTTGTATCTGGCTGGTTTTGGTATCATTGAAAGTTTAAATTTTAAAGAACATAATTCCAAATTCAAATTAGGAAAATGTGTGATTTGCATTTGTTTTTCGTACGGCCATGATGAGTGAATCTGATGAAGAAATGCGATTAATTTTAAAATTTTACTACAAAAAAGGTAAAAATGCAACGCAAGCCGCGAAAAAAATTTGCGATGTTTATGGACCTAGTGCAGTGTCTGTGAGAGTAGCACAAATTTGGTTTAAGCGTTTTCAATCCGGAAATTTTGATCTCAAAGATGCACGTCGCTCTGGTCGCCCCATTACGGATAAAATGGATGCCATTTTTGAAAAAGTGGAGCAAGATCGGCATATCAGTAGTTACGACGTAGCTGAAGAACTGGGAATTGACCACAAAACAGTTCTGGCGCATTTGAAAAAAACTAGGTACACAAAAAAGCTAGATATTTGGGTACCTCATGAGCTCACTGAAAGAAACCTAATGAACCGTGTACTCATTTGTGATTCTTTATTACGACGTCATGAAACCGAACCATTTTTGAAGAAGCTGATAACTGGTGATGAAAAGTGGATCACGTACGACAAGAACGTGCGAAAAAGGTCGTGGTCAAAGGCCGGTCAGGCTTCACAGACTGTGGCGAAACCCGGGGTAACTCGCAACAAGGTGATGCTGTGTGTGTGGTGGGATTGGAAGGGCATTATTCATTATGAGCTGTTACCACCAGACAGTACATCGATTCTGAACTCTACTACGAACAACTGATGAGATTAAAGCAAGAAGTTGAGAGAAGGCGGCCGGAATTAATCAACAGAAGGGGTGTGGTTTTTCATCATGATAACGCTAGACCTCACACATCTTTAGCCACATAGCAAAAATTAAGAGAGTTTGGCTGGGAGGTATTAATACATCCGCCGTATAGTCCTGACCTTGCACCTTCAGATTTCCACCTTTTTCGGTCTCTTCAGAATTCTTTAAACAGTGTCAGGTTAACATCACGAGAGGACCGTCAAAACCACTTGTCGCAGTATTTTGATCAGAAGTCCCAAAATTTCTATAGCAATGGGATCATATCCCTACCTTCAAGATGGCAAAAAGTTATCGAACAAAATGGTACCTACATACTTTAGTTAATGCAAATAAACTATATTAAAAATGTTTCGAATTTTCTTAAAAAATGCGAAGGAACTTTTTTATTATAACGAAGTTAGGTACACATGTTACTAAATATAATATATAAGTGTATCAACATTAAACGAATATTTAATAAATAAGTAATAGGTAAATTGTAGATAAATAAGCAAATTATATATTGAAATCGTTATAATGTTAGTATGATTCAAATGATAATATTTCTGCACGAAACAGGTGAGCATTCGAAAAAAAACAACGTTGTGAAATGATTATTGTGTATCTACATTATTCTGCGTAAGGATGAACGCTCATTCGTTTTCGTTTTACAATTTTTGGACACAAAGAATTTGCGGATTTGAAGAATATATAACATATTATATAATATTTGTCAGGCCCGTTGGCTTGTTGGTTAGGAACTCTGACGGGTTCGATTCTCACCCAACATTTGTTTTTGTTTAAAATGGAAATAATAATTTATTTATTTTGTAGCTTAGATGTAAGTAATTCAAAAAGATAGCAATATTAAAAATATTATGTTTTATCATAACCAACCAAAATATCATCAATTTCACACAAACTTATATAAGTTTGTTCAGTTAGGATTCTCTAGAAAAGACATGAAGAAGGTCGCATAAATGTAATGCAACATTTTTGATATGAACATGAATTGAGGCTTACACATAAACATACCTCTCATAAGCGATGCTTTTTGAATAGAATGATGTTTTATAAATAAATAAATAAAAAATCCTATCCTACTTCATAATATATTATCCTTATTTAAAAAATAATTAAAATATCATAAATGCGAAAGTTGGATTGAAATGGATGGATTAATGAATTTGTGACCCTTTCACGCTAAAACTTGGCACATATACCTATAGGAGTTACAGAACTACCCGTAAAGCCGAAAGGAAGTTAAATGGGGCCTTATAACGAGTCCATTCATAATATTTAAGAACCGTAGTAACGCTGTATAACATACCCCAAAAAAAGAAAAAATCTGATTTGTAATAATTATTATAAATATTCTGATGAAAAATAGAAAATCTATTAAGGTAGACAATTATTAGATAAAATAGGTACGTAGGCCTTTCTGCTAACACTAAACATACCATAACCGGGTCAAATGACCCATTTTGAACTTTGCATTGAAAATGCACGTATCATCTTATTGCTTTTGCACATTTGACATCATGACTTTTTCTTACTAATTAATATACAGTTATACTGTTTATTTCGCTTCCTAACAACCATATTTCATACATTTAAGCAGAAAACAAAGCCACATTTTACTGACTATTGGTAGAAAAAGGTACCTAGTAAGTGTTGGTATGATTAGTGTTAAATAATCTGGTTCCCTGACATGACAGCTTACTAGGGTTGCTAACTTTGGTAATTAATTATATTCTTACGGGGTATTTTGTAACACGTTGTATAGCTGAATTAACAAATAAGATACTTTTATCCCAGAAAATGTTATATTCCTCAGAAATGCGTGTAAAACCGCTAAAATAAATATCTACATTAAAATACAAGTGCGTGTTTCAAGAGCCAATGCGCAGTCGACCCTAAGACATGAGGTTATGTATGTGGCTGCATTATATCAATAAATAAAACAGTTTTACATGGCATGAATTTTCCGGAATTAATGGATGAAGCCTACAGGTGTGCTATTGCTGAAATATTTTCAGGAAATAATACAGTGCTGAATGTTTTGACCCTCAATGAATATATTGGAATGAACAATCAAACTGACAAAAGCATTTGAAATTGAAATCATCCAGTAGATCGTAAATTATTTATCGTTTTTGCAAACGTATCAAAATCACACAATGTAATGAATAACTTATACATTTTTTTGTTAAATTTTTTAACGAATTTCGTTAATGTTTTTTTTTGCTTTCAAGTTACCTTATTTCGTTGATTGTAATTTGAAAGAATTGTGAAAAATTTGGGAAATAATCTCGTTTATGCAATGTTACCCGCATTCCGTTAACCTATTTTATTTTATAAGAAAAGTGGTACAAAGGTTCCAAATAATTTCAATATTATGGTGACCTAGAGCTGATCTGACGAAGGAATTGATAGGCAGTTCAATTCAATTCAAAATTCAAAACCATTTATTCAGTTTAGGCCCTCAGAAGGCACATATGAAGGTCAAATTTAAAGTTACTGAAGCTACTACGAGGGGAACTCTTCAACTGAGTACAGTAGCTACCTGTATATGTTTAGCCTCATTACAGTTTAGAAGAGGAAAATCAAACAAGCTATTTCTTACTATCCACAAAAAAGTATATAAAGAGAGTCCCTGGATATTTTTCTTTATCGCCTCATAAATGTGTTTGATTTTAAATATTATGCCCACAAATATTTTCTAATCATCTTATTTCCTGGGTTTAGCAATATGTCGGGTATATTTTTTCTCAGATTATAATCAAATATTATATTCACGATCCGTCTTCATCAAACAATTATCTCGTGTTTTATATTCCTTTAATAGGACTGGTAAGGACTGTAGGTAAAACAGTTTTTAGGGTTAATATTTGTTTATTTATTAACTATTTTGGGTTACAAACACCCATCGAACAACCCAAAGACACTCAATCTTCATAGAATTATATAGTCTAACACAACGCCTCTAGATCAAACATCGTGATTCATCTAGCGGTGCGTAGACGCGCTCTATCACATCTTGTAGCGAAGTGAAGCGGGCGGTGCCGCGGCGCGCTCTCAAGCGAGCGATTATGTTTATAAGGATGTATTCACTTGAGCCGCAATTGTTGGCTGGCACTCTTGTACCGCATCCTTCGATCTAGCTCAGAGCTGCGGTGTTCAAACTTTAACATAAACATATTTAATCCCTTAAATTTCATTATAATCAATGAAATTAAAATTAAATGAATTCTAACATGTTTTTACAATAATTGCCAAAATTCAAAACTAGAAATAGAAGAGCTTTTAGTGCAGAGTTCGTCCGGGATATTACTAACACTATACCAATGTCATTTATATTAATGTGTTTGGTTTGAAACGGTGATTACGATATGCAGTTTCGTCCACGTTCCCGAGGGAAGTGACATTTTCGCGTAATAAACAGTATCCTATGTATTAGTTCAGGTTATTAAGGTATTGTAAGTTTTATTCAAACACATTTGAACCAATCTCTTGTTTAAGTTGTAAGTACCTAATTATTGTTATTTTCTATTTTGTAGTCTTGTCATTTTTTTTTTGTTTTGTTGAACGGATTTGGTTGAAATTTGGCATATATAATAATAATAATAATACTTAATAAACTTTATTTCAGACCATGTCCATACTTTTGTTAGTAACAATTTAACTTAAAAACTAATATTAATTTTAATAAAATACACTACACAACACAGTACATTACATTTTTAATTACACAATATGAAGCCGTAGCCATCTTTGCAACATGGGGGACTCCCAGCGGTCTGCAAACACACCCAGCATAGTGTTGGTGCCGCCACGTACGCGAGTGAGTAGGGAGGCGCATTTTCCTAATGATAGCGGCAAAGCCATCAACCCGCGCCTCGGCAAACATCCCTGACGCACTACAACGCCACGGCAGCCCCAACAGTACCCTAAATAACATATAAGTACTTCTTATCTCGGGAAAATCTAACATCCCTCGGGAACGTGGATATAATATTAGTTGTATGAAAAGTTTGAGGTCTCCAGGGCGTTAATATTAAAGAATGTGACAACAATCGTGTTCCGCGTGTCCATCCCAGCGCAGAGATGTGCGCCGTACACTCCTCGCTATTTGCTTACATCACTCGTGTGCCACATAACACACACACTTCGTCTCCGTTATTTACTGTATGTGCCCCGGTTACGCAACGAAAATGATGATGATGTTCTTGCAAAATTTCCGCTACGTATTAGATGTATAGAAATATAAAATGATAGCTGTTCCCTGCTGTTTTACCCGCGTTCCCGAGGGATATCACATTTTCCCGAAATAAAAAGTAGCCTATATGTTGTTCAGGTATATGCTCTATGTACCAAGTTTCATCCATATCCGTTTTGTAGCTTTTGCGTGAAAGAGTAACAAACATACTTACATACAAATCTTTCCTCTTTATAATATTACATAGTATAAACTAGTATAGATTTTAGTAAAGAATGAAACAAATAAATAATGAGATACATTAATTTTGACATACACACAAACATTACAGAAATATACAAACACGGAGAAAAACAATAAAAAAAAATCAAGAAAAATTTAATAATCCGTAATATTGTGTGATGCTAAAAACGGATTCGATTCAGTTATAGGTATGTATTAAATACATAAAGTCAAGAAGTGCTTTTCTGTCGAACCCTTTGCGGTTAGCAGTACAGCTCTTTTCGCTCTCTCTCTTAATGCAGAGTTCGTCCCCAGAAGAACTACCACAATTACTGCCATTTCTACCGTGATAGAGTAGTGCTACTTTCTGCTTAAGTTAGAAAGAAAACAGCATTTAAAAAATATGGTAAGAAATTGTAGAGCTAAGATATCCCTACCTGCCCTGCTTCCAGTCGATTATACCTGTTTCTCTTCAGCCCTTTTAACCGTCATATTGTTTTACATATCCTTGTATTATTTCCTCCATATATCTTCCTTTTCCGTATATTTACCTTTATATCATATAAGCTACTGTTCCACGGTATCGCTCGCATATCCGAGGTATTGAAGAGCTACACTATTCCCAAGGAATCCCTCAGCGAAAATATATTGATGATGAAGCTGTGATTCCGGAGATTACACTACACACTAACTCATAAAATTCGCACTCTTTATGTTAATAGTTAAAATTAAATATTATCAATGTTGAGTCATATATCTGGTTGGTATTGTCATAAATTTCTAGCTTAATTTATAATGTATTATGTTTTCTAATTCTTAATTAAGCTTACTAACTTACCTTCTGAGATATATTTTTTTTTAAATCTATAAAATCGTCCTTTTTTGGTATTTTGTACCCAAATGGTGTTAACAGTCCAGCCGGCTGTCACAGAGTTGTATCTTTTGATACATAAAAGGTTGAAAATATAGGATATAAAATTACTATTTTAGCCGCTATCATCATCATAATCATCAGCTATAACAAAAAATAAAATTATGTGAAGAATTTAAGGGTGGATAACCGCCTCTAATCTTCATTATAATTTACAAGAAACGTGGTTTTTCAGCAGTTTCCAAAAAATGTTACGGTTGTACGAAACACATTGTGTGGCACACGGCCAACCTACACTTAGCTTTTTTTTCCAATCACGGATACATCTTGACATACCGTATGAGGACACATAAATTAAGGTTAATATAACTTACCTTCCAACAGTCAAATGTGCTTGGAAACAAAGAGCTGGTGCAATGCGCAGGCGCAGGCCCTCACCGGGTCGTGACCGACGCACGCGCCGCCCAATCTAATTAACGCAGTCGCACTCAGCGGCCTGCAGAGCGTTGATTAACTTGTAGTGATTGCGGTTTATCGATCATTTAAACTGTCGATGTTCAGTAGTCATTATTGATAACAGCTGAAATAAATCCCAGTTACAGCTTTTTATCAACATTTATTTGTGTTAAATGTATGTGTCACTAGTTAAAATCGGTTTGCTTGTTTTAGATTGTGAATTAAAATGTAGATTAATAAAAACAATACCAAAATAATATTGGCTACTGTTGTGTATCATTAAGTTATAAAGTGAGAGGATATTAAAATAGTTTTCTCTTCAGGTAGGTTCCCAGCAAATTGTTAGCAAAAAATTAAGTCGTTGTTTTTATATTGTAAGAACGTATTACTAGTATACAATAAATATTTTTTTGAAAACAAGCTTTTCTTGTCTCTTCGTTGACAGCTAAGGAGTTGCGTTTTCGGTAGTCAACACTTGGTGCAGCAGCCATGTGATGGTACAATATATAAAATGGGCAATCAAAATTAAATGCCTCCACAAAATGTTGTATATATACTGTTGACCGTTGTCTGGAGCCAATGCTGGTTGTGTGTCGACATTGGTACTGATATAACATATTAAACTTAAACTCCGTAGCGTGAGAGGAAGGAAGTCCGCTTATTTCTTTAAAACTACGCATTACATTTGATGCAGTTTTCACGACGAAGATCAATAAGAGATTAAGAGAATTTCTTTCAGAAGATTTATGTGTAATACATTAATACTATCCAAGGTTGGTCGCTAGTTGTTAAATAATATCGATATGATGCAAAGACAACGCACATCACTAGCACATTGATTGAGCTTTACACTTAACGAGGCTTCCTCCTTAACAAAGCAAATAATTTCCCCTCGTGAATGGCCGGATTGTTACTTCAACAGAACGTAACTGTTCGTTAATAAACACTTTGTAATACACACTTTATTATCTGTACGAATATGTTTTTTAAAGTTTCGGATAACAGTCCACTTTTTCAAATGAAAGCCTACTTTACTATTTAAAATTCAAAGGTATTCAGATTATGTATAATATTGGCTTCCCCCCACGCTCTCACCTGCGGTCGAGTAGGATACTTCTTTTCTCAAGATCAAGTAGCCTATGTGCTCCAGATTATAATCTATCGTTTCATAAATATAAATTCGTTTAATAGCTTTTGCGTGAAAAAAGTTACAAAATCTATACATTCATCCTCTCAAACTTTCGCATTTTTTATTAGAATGATATTATAGGGTAGTAGGATTTAGAAGCAATATTATGTAGTATATCAGTTATCTGATTACAATAGTATCTATTACTCTAGTATCTCATCTACCGGTATTGGAGTCCGACTATTCATAAGTGCTTGTAAATGACCTTGATGAATAAAAATATTTTCATTTAATTTCAAATGCAATGGTTGGTTTAGGATTAGGTTACCATTTGTATAGAATATAATTTTTAAATTCAATATGAAAACAAAGACTTTTTTTAAGTTTTAATACAAGGTTAAAGGTTCCACAATTTAAAAAAGAATTATACAAACAACATCATTATAACTCAAATATTTAAAAAAAATCTCAACATTTAAAAAAAGAACTTTCAAATCCAATAAAATACGTTACATCCGCATTATTGGAACAATAGACATATTTTCTATGAAAGCCTTCCAATCCATACATTGCAATATAAACTTTAAACCAATAGTGGAAAGCTTAAATCAGTTTGGCGTCCGGTTGGTAGGGTAAAGGGCACATTTATTGTCGTCACAGCATTAGTCCTGTCAACGCTCATCCCTGATTTATTGTAAGCAATTATTCTTTAAGGATATTTAAAAGGCACCGTAACTTAATAACATGTGTTATGTTGTTATACAAACATGGTTTAGTTATACGCGAGGTGTTATTCTGGAGAACTAATATTGGAATACTAATTTTTTTGTTAAAATACCACTAGAAAACATATTTTAATATTTTCTACTATTGTATACTAGCTGTGCTATGAGGCAATTTTTTCGTAAGCCTATATGCTGTAAGCTACTTTAAAGTTTCCTGTAAAAATCCCAAATACATCCTGTAATTTCAGAAATCAGCGTGTTCAAACAGACAGATTAAAAAAATAATGCTACTGTTTTCCTACATCAACCGTACTCAGTTTTTGGTAAATATTTTCAATGTTCAGATAGTTTAGTAGTATGTACTTCTACAATTATATTACAGTAAATAAACATAATGTTACTCCGCTCTTTAAAACAATTTTTTTTGCATAAATATTTCAATACGCGTACTTTTTAACAAAAACCCGCAAAAAGTCTTAAATCACAAAACCGATTCGTATTAAACAATGCATACGAGCAGAATACACCTGTGTGGGAGTGAATCGACAGTCGGCGCGGGCGCAGCAAAGCCTTCCCGATTGAGACATCCGACACGGCATCAAACGCGCCGTCTTTCTATAGCCCTTTACGTATCAACAACATAAGCTTTTACCCTACCCATGACGTAATCGAAGCCTTATACACACCTTATGGAAATAATAATAGAGCCCATTTTCAAATGAGTTTCTCAATTCGAAGGTTCCCAAACTTCGTTTCTAAGGTTGTCAGACATTATCCATTTAACCCTTATATCATTGTTGTTAGAAATTTGTCAGATAGGAGATGTGTGCGGGAAGTTCTTTTGAATGTACTGTTTTTTATATTTTTTTTCCATTGTTGGTAACATTAGGCGTTGTTGATATCGGATCGTTGCCCTGTTGAGTGCTAATGTGGCAACCCTGAATAATACTTTGTGTGATAAAATGAGTATTGTTGTGTCACCTTTCTGATGCCGCGGCCATTTTTAATTTTTTGTTGAACTTTTTTAGTCGTGAGTATTCGGAGTAAGTATAAAGTCACTCTGATTTATATTAAATTAAATTAAATTAATTTAATTTAAGTATAAAGTCACTCTGATTTATATATTCATATCTAATTATAAATAGTAGGTAATATTAAGTCTGTCAATTTTCATAAAATTTATTTAGTAATTAACGATTTCTCTTTCATGTCATAGGGATATAATACAATAAATATCCTGGGATTTTCTTTATACACGGCCATGTGATTCCAAACTAAGCAGAGCTTGCCTACTGTGGTGACTGTAACTGTGGTGACTGTAACTGTGGTGACTGTAACTGTGGTGACTGTAACTGTGGTGACTGTAAACTGATATACTGTAGATATATATAGACACCGTCCACAGATAGTTTGTGTTCGATAGTTGGTTCGAACCTTTGACCTATTGCTTCCTAGTCGAGTCTAACCACAACGCCAACCGACCCATCGTAGTGACGTCACTAGACAAAAATATATAATTACTATAATAATATAATCTCGCCCCCCTGCCAACCCTCCAAAACAAGTTGGCTAACAACAGGCCACAACAAACACAAGTGTCTTCCTTGTACATCGTTCACCGATCAATATAGTTTTAATTAAAGGGTAGTCCACAGTGAAGTGTAGCGATCAAACCAGCCCCGTGTTTACAAATGTTTGTAACGTAGTGCGCGGACTCCCACGCTTAACTTCTTCAAATTGTAATGAGCGGTTATTAAATATTTAAATTGATAGTTTCATATCACGTGGGCTATGGTTGCTCCCTTGTACACTTATGCAGCTGGCTAAGTAGCTGCTTCTGTAATTTTAAGGGTAAAACGTAGACTATGTCTTCTATAGCTATATTTAATGAGCAACTGCGATCAACCGCTATCCTATAAGCCAATATACGCTAAGAAATTTTAACCTTGACCTAGAAACATTCAACCATGCTGGGAGTAGTTGTTTTAGTAGTCAATTTATAGTGAGGTTGTATTACTGTGATTCAGTTAGAAAGATAAGGTCGGTGAAATTACAGGCATATGGGACTTAATAACTTCACGTCTCAGGGTCGACAATGTATCGGCAATGCCCTCGGTGTTGCAAATGTCTACAGCGGCGGTGAGCACTTACCATCAGGTGGACCGTATGCCTATTTGTCCACCAACTTGATATTATTAAAAAACATCGAGTATTAAAATTCCATGTTAAAAAATTCTAAATTCAAATCCATTTATTCATCTTGAGCCCGAGGAGGTCAACGTTACTGATACTACCACCGGTACCAATCAGCAAGGTTACATTTTGGCCTTTCCCCTTTTACACATACTTCTACAGCAACATTATTTTCAGACAACAGCTCGTTCTTCCACCTCATATAATACTTTCCAAGACTATCTTCTAGTACAATTAAAGCAGTAATCTAGCAACATTGGGCCCATGGGACCATGGTATGAACTACCGCACAGGCGAGTACATAAGCGATTAATCTCCCCGACGCGCCCACTAAACCGGAAAACGCAAATTAACAACAAAGACGTAACACATCTGCGCTCGCGCATCCAATGTCGATCCTCGAGGAAAGTGTTAAGTCCTCGCCAATATCAACCCTATCTCTAATGAGATAGGGACGCGTGAAGTGGTAGGGTTAAGCAGATTTATTATTGATATAAGATATGTTTAATAAATGCAAAAGGATGCAACGGTGCGGACAAATCCCGCTTGAGTGGAGTAGGGTGACGAGCATGCTGATTATTTGATGGAATGTCCTAAAGTAGAAACTTTCTCACTCGTTACTGTTCATAAAAAGATTAACTTCCTTGTTAACAGGCTATATTCTACTATGCATTGGCTTCTTCGACCGCAATCTCGCCATGGTTTCGTGGGTGATTGTGCACACAAAGCTAAAAGAACTGGCTCTCTGTTGGAACTGCCGGACCCCACTGGTAGATATATAGTGTAGCTACTAGGTTAGCGAGTGTAGCTACAATAGCGCCTCGATGCGGACGCCACGGCACACAATTTAAATCGGCTTTCATCATGATGTATGGACACCCTACAATTATTGCAAAGCGATCCGGTCTCAAGAGCCCTCGACCGCGGTCACATCCTACATGTAATATGTATCAAAGCCAATAAAGAACATACGCCGCTGGAATATTTACGCACTATTTAACCAAGGATAACTTAACCCTTTTTTACACGCTTTTTAATTTTTTTACTTCATAATTTAAGTACTCTTTATCTATGATCGGCGGGATTAAAAAAGGTTGCATTGTGAAGCATTAAATATTATTTCTCAAAGCTTTTCTTTAAAAAAGATTACGAAAAGTGAATATAGTTTGTTTTCACTACATTAGGTTTGTATTGTATTAAATATAAATGTTTTTGGTAATCGGATTTTTGTTAAAAAGTCTTTTGGGTTTTTTGGAGAATTTTGAAAGTGGTTGGGTTTTGTGTGGGTATTACTGTCGATTATGTTTCGATAGTTATTAAGTTTCTAGCGAAAGTTTCTTTGTGAAGCTTTTTACTAAGTGATTGAAGCTCAGCTAAAAAAAGGCGGATAATTAAAAAATATTTTCAGATAAGTACTTATCCTTTTTTATTTATAGTTAATAGTTTTAACAAATAAAATGTTAATATGCCTGTACCGGCATCAAGCTCAGAAAGCTATCTATCTAAAAATGATATCACAACGATGACGGCCCGATGTTTGTATATCGATTAATTAATAAATCGAGTTCCCAATCGAGAGATCGAGATCGAACATCGATACACGCCGCCTCTCTAATTGAGTCAAGCCGCCATAAAAGATAATAAACTACCAACTTACATTTTAAATATCGAACCTCAATCGACATTCGATTTCAAATCTTATATTCCTCATTATAAGTGATCATATTTTATACTTGTAAGCATTAAAGATTATTCAAAAAAAGAAGCAAAGCTCAACACTAAATGCCGGGCATTTACCTGTCATATTATAAAAAAAACAGACCATAGTGCATGGGAATTGATACGTTTTTGATTAATGGAGGCAAAACTAGATTATGTTGTTGACGAACAAGGGAAGAGTGATCGATGGATGTTTTTTTTTTTGCGAAAGCTAATAAATACAATGTAACCCTATATCGCCCGCATCGGTCCTAAAAGCCTATTGAGGCTTCGTTTGACACAATGTGTAATATTAGCAATTTTTAAATTGAAAAAGTTACCCGTTCGCACCTGTAGTGTGTTCACACAGAAATTCGCGGATTATTCACAAAGCTTTCGGCGTTTTTGACACATAAAACCTGCAGTAACGCGATATACATCTACACAATGGAGTACATCCACAAATCCCTATATCTGTCGGTAAATGTAAGGCTCAAGAGCTCTGCCGCGTTAGAACACGTCTTAACTCTTTTATGTTGATAATGGCGCGAAACACTAATATCGTGGCAGCTGATCTAATAATGAGAGTTTGAAAGAGATTTTTAAATGACGTTTTATCCCTGCATTTAAAGTTCTTTATCTGTACTATATAAAATTTATATAATAGAGTGGTAAAGTTTGTATGTTTGGATGTAGGTGGTAATCTCCGGAACTACTCATTTGATTTTATCAATTATTTTTACTGCTACATAATTTCTGAGAGTCATAGGCTTTTTTTTCCTCGTGATAACATTAATTCTCTCGGGAATGTGGGTCAAACCGCGGGACGTAAGTTTCTGTTAAATAAAACCGTGTAGTCTTTAAAAGTTAACTCAAAACGATTCCATTTTCAAATTAAACACTAAACCGTTGAGCAAAAACATATGGGTATGAACACGTAAGCTAATACATTGCGGGTCTTTGTGACCTAAGCTCGTTTTGAAGGGAGCTTTGTGAGTTGCGGGCGTAGGGTTACCTCGCGATTCGCACTGGATTAAATATTGCATCGGAGGTGTTAACTTGTAACCCTATACGAGGTTATTTGCGTCGGCGGACGCGGTCTGTGGGGCCTCGAACAGGTCACGGTACTAATTTGAATGGTTGATGGAAGGGTTAAAACACCTTCTACCACATCACAATCCATGGCTTGACACAACTCACTATACAACAATAGATAAAATCTGTCTGGGATTTTAAAGTGCATTGCGATTTCTTTTTAAACTGCTATTTTAAAGTCTTCTAAGCCAAGCTAAGTAATAAAATGTCACCTGACAGACTATATTTTTTTAAATTTATTATTGAACAAAGAAAATAAAACATAATATCATTCACAAAAAACCAATGAGGAATGACTTATTCAATATTCAGTCCATAGTATACAAAATTGCTAATTTCTTTGAGGTAGTGTACGTAAGTGTTTGTCGAGTAGCCTCAGAAGAGGCTGATCAAATTTAAATAACATTTGGGACAGCTAAAATATTTTCGGTTTACGGCATAAAATATATTTAATTACGGATATCATAAGATCGGAATCTATAAAAAAATCAAAAATTCAATTCAAAACCATTTATTCAGTTTAAGCCCACGGAGAGCACTTAAGGTCAAATTTAAATTTACAGAAGCTTACTGGTTCGGAAGTTAGCCTTTAACTGAGAAGAACCGGGAAGAAATTCAGTAAGGTAATTTTTTGTTTTTTTTTTTATAATTTTTTAATAACATTTTTATAATGTGTATGTATGTAATTATATTAATAACATATTTAATATTTACAAAATACTTAATATAGGTAGGCAACATTCAAAAACAAAAAAGAAATAACAAGACTACAAAATAATTACTTACAACCTAAACAAGCAAATTAGAAGCGCACTGTGCAGAGAGTAGCTATTTCCATACATAAAAAAAATGTTAAGTCCTTATTCCCACCATTATTATTCCAGACACAAGCGAGTGCCAATTACCACCGAGCAATTATGCGGCGTCCTTGAGATCTACATTGTCTTAGAACAAACGTTTCAATTAGAACTTGCAAATTAGGAAGTAGGTACAGGAAGTCGCTATCAAATTTGTTAACTACTTTAAATAGACAGATGGCTTTTTGGTGGGACTTGAGAAGTGATATTGCGTTATTGGTTTACTTTCGTGAAATCTATTGAATATTTTGGTAGTTTTTTTTTAAATAGACCAATGTAAGTAAACTAGTAAAGTGAAATAAATGAGTGTATTGCGTCTTTTTGAAGGGCCAGTTAGCTTGGTGGTTATAGTAAGTTCTATTCCTACCCAGGACAAACATTTGTGAGCATATCTGTTTGTTCTGTGTCTGGGTCTAAATATCTATTATATGTTTATATTATATAAGTATGCTTTTTGAAAAAAAAGTAGTAGAAATATGCAATAAAGCAGTTATCTGGTTTACATAGTAAGGACTCTGCTTGGCTTGGGATCAGATGGCCGTGTAAAGAACATCATCTATACTTAATAATATGATAAAGAGGAAAGATTTGTATGTAAGTATGTTTGTTACTCTTTCACGCAAAAACTACTAAACGGATATGGATGAAACTTGGCACATAGATAGAGCATATGCTGGTATAACATATAAGCTACTTTTTATCCCGGAAAAATGTGATATCCTTCGGAAACGCGGGTAAAACCGCGGGGGACAGCTATTATACATAAATATTTATTTATTATTTTAGTTGTCGAACTGAACTATATGTAATAAAGCATTCATTGCGTGAGTTGAGTAAGGACTGAACCGACAACGGAAAGGGTCACCACTTAATTGGTACCAGTACCAGTTTCTCGCAAATGTATTAACATTTCCATGAAATCGTAATCACTGATTGTGCCTTGAGTCATTACTTTCCCGACTGATTGTCTTAAAACACTGTAGATTGATGATTTATTCGTGAGTAATCGTGACAATGATTTTTGTAAATTTGTACCGTAGCGAAATCTAAACCTTAAAAAAAATGAAGTATTTTTCACACAACTGTAGGGACACAGTATTGCCCCGCCTAGACGAACCAGGGGCTCGATTCAATGAAGGTAAATGAGACTAACTCAAGAATGTGCGGCATCTATGCTCTGTCTCTGCCACTTACTACGCTAATACTACTAAGCACGTGAGAGGTAAGCTCTCCGAGGCCTCCGTGAAGCGGCTCACCGACGAAGTTTGTATTAACTAAATAAGGGGGCAGAAATCAAAGGGTCAATACCAACTTTTTCTTGAAGCTTCTCTTCGTATAAAACTATTTTTCTGCTAATATAGAAAGTATTTATTTAAAGAACACAAATATCATACAACAAAAAAAATCAAAGTAAAAAAGTATCCAATTTTCAGTTGAGCGTGATTAGTGAAAATTAATTACAAATAATATACAGAAAACTGCATTTGGACGACCGATCTCGAGATAAATGGCAACATTGGAGTGCACATACAAAGAAACAATTTCTTCACCTAATCGCATATTTTAGACAGGCGGGCCACCAGGCCATCGCCTATGCGTTGTCGACCCTGAGATGTGAAGTTTTAGAGACTCATGTGCCTGTAATTTCACCGGCCCCCTTACCATTCTAACCGACACAGTAATACAAGTCTACTACTACTTCACGGCGGAAATGAGTAAGGTATTAAGTACTTCCATGGACGAACTCTGGACTAAGAGCATACTTCCGCTCTGGTATGGATTAAATACTTGCCACCGACAACCTACCTTTGAAATCTTATCCCCCTAAAATAAACCAGTAAAACAAAATTAAAAGTTGCCTATTATGATTTTTAGTCTTAATTTCGGGTCGGTCCCTCAACACAGCTTCTTTTTGTGTCATCTCCGAGGACGGTGAAGTCGGAGTGATCAGTGCGCATCGATGACTTCCAGTCCACTATTGATATGTCAATGTGACACCACATTTACAATCCATACGACACGAGAGGATGAGATACAAGTGACCACAAAAATGCTCTTCGAAGTCGATAATACAATGGCGGCAGGGAAGAATACTCTATTCGAAATAAATGAGCTTTGAATGTTTGACCTATGAAGTATTGAAGCTCTTAGTGCAGAGTTCATCCGGGGAAGTAGGTACTATCTCCATACCCATTTTCCGCCGTGAAACAATAGAGAACTTGTACTACTGTTTCGGTTAGAAAGGTAAGAGGGCCGGCGAAATTACAGACACATGAGACTTGACAACTTTACGTCTCTGGGTCGAGAACGCAATTGAAGTCATAGGATGAGTTAGGGTTCAAAAACGCTCTGTAATTTAGTGTATGAATATTAATAATAAGATTAGTCCTCGCGAGTGGAACATGAAAACTGTTTTAGTCCTCGGATGATCCACAGAGAGGCCGCCCCGCGCCGCGGCACGAGGGCTCTATCACAGCCGACACACGCTTGGCTGCTTCGCCATCAACATTCAATCTCGTCAGGCTGCGGTTTAATTTAAATTAAATATGGACGACAGCGCGGGACATTGCTATGAGTCAAATCTTTTGACTAACGACACTTCATTGATTTTTTTTATTTATAAACGAGCTGTCTCCCGCCTTTTCACCTGAGTTCCCGAGGAATCTTACATATTCCCGGATTCAAAAGTATATATTAGCTATTCCAGACTGTAATCTACGTCTGTGTCGAATTTCATCCAGATCCGTTCAGACGCTCTGGCATGTTGAGTAACAAACATCCATCCATCTAAAGTATTACATTTATAATAGTAGTAATGAAGATTTCAACGGCCAATTAAAGGATCTCAATTCATTTAATATAGATACTAGCTATAGTCCCGCGGTTCCGTCCGCGTTCCCGAGGGATTTGATCTATCCTAGGATTATAAGCCTATGTCACACAGGGATATCTTTCTATCAGTGAAATTAATGAAATGGGATGAGTAGTTTCAGAGATAACCGCATGTATCCAAACATACAAAATGAAAACATACTACATATTTTATCATAGATTTATTTCATTTATTTTATTTTCAAAACTCAAATCCTGGTTTCAATTATGACGAGGCAGTTGGCGTGGTGGTTAGAAGCCCTGACTATCAAGCTGCAAGTCGTGGGATTCACTCAGTACAAACAAACATTTGTATCCATGAATATGTCTGTTTGTTCTGTCTATATTAAGATTCACAACCTTAATATAAATAAATAGTAAATAAAGAAATACTTATTTCATGCCAATTACATTATATAAGATATTATTTTTTAAACTAGAAATAAAATGAATTTATACTCGTATATTGATCTTTAAAAGACACTGTAGTTTTTACCTAATTGATTCCTCTAGCTAAATAACTAATATAGTTTAAAAAAATGTAGTATATCAGTTAGCTGAAGACTAAGCTCTGCTTATTTTTGGAATGTCCCAGGATATTATTTTAACAAAACAGTCGATATTTATACGACTTGGTGTCCAGCTTATCGAATTAATCTTACATCAAGATAATCAAATTACGTCTATAATTGCAACAAACACGGACTTAGAAAGTGGAGTGTTGCCAACAAAACCAATAAAGTTAATTCCATTAGTCGATAATGGGGTATTGTTCGACATAAAGCAGTAGTAGAGCGAGGATCGAGCGGAGCTAGACAAATACTCCGCTGATTGTATCTTGGGATTGTAGTGGTAAGTATTTTTAGACTGCCAAGTTATAGAATGAATAAACTAGTTGCCATACCCCAGGTACACGGAAGTTCCCGAAGAATCAAATGTATCCCGAGGTTATGGCATAGCCTAGGTCACTGGGGAATAGTGTAGCTTGCTATCAGTGAAAGCATTAATGAAATCGGCTCAGTACTTTCATTTGATTGACAGACCAAGGCAAGGTGGTTAAAAAGACTGACTGTCAGAAAATAGCCAATGGTCTGGTTTCCACAGTACAATTTCTGCTAAGTTTAAGATCAGATGGCCGTGTGTAAAGAGCCCAAAGGGTTATTCATATTCAGCTAATACAAACTTCGTCCGAGCGAGCCCCCACACTAGGCCTCGGAGAGCTTACCTCTCACATGATTGCGTGGTTAGCGAAAGAGACAAAGCATAGAGTCCGCTACGAAACATCCTCGAGTTAGTGTAATTTTCCTTACAAAATCGATGCCTTGGATGTTTATTTCGTTAGAATTTCACATCCTTATTTTACGAATTTAAACTACATAAGTAGGTAACATAAGTTTTTATTTCAGGTTTTTCCCTTTTTATGTTCAACTAAGGAACTTTGCCAGACCAAGGGTTTAAGCATTAGCATGCATATATTTAAGCACTATTTACATCTGACTTGGTCCTCAATCCTTTCGAGGCTCATAAAAATAGTTGGAATTTCTTTCTCGCCATATCTACTTTCTTACTAACTCTACAAAAAGTAAGTATTTCAACGATAACCAAATACAATAACTGACGATTATCTTATGCGCATCTCTCACTGTAATTCTCACTTTATTGTCTGCATGTAGAGTCTCGATTCGTCTGCGATGATTCCGATCCAGGGTCGCACGGTCAACGAATTGTTTCTAATAATTTAGTTATCATCGATCATCGAAGCTTGGCCACATTAATAAAGATATTAAATGCCTTTGCTCAATCAATTAACGAGGAATATTCAACTTTACTACCAGGTGTTACAGTATATTTCAGTTCGGCATTGTCCCAGGTGGGCGGTGAGATCAAAGGCGGCGGCATCTGTTGGACATTACGGGCAAAACCAATCATGTGACAGAGACACGGGCGTCCCGGGACAAATCGAATAAAAACCTCATAATGTTTGGCCATTTTTTTATCCACTTTATTTTTTACTTTAATTTGTAAAGTTTTATCGAAGTTATAAAAAGTTGAATTGTGACAAGCGAAAATTTGAGAGACTGGCCACTATGATGTCTCTTTGCTTGTTTATCATTTTCTTCGTCTGTTTTTAATGAATGTCGTGGGGGTATAGGCCTTCCCTAACTCTAACCATTTCTTTTGGTATTGCATTTTCCTTATATAGTCTGTTCTGAAGTCTAGTTCTGTTCAACATTGTACCTTTAACTCAGCTGTCTTCTCTTCAATCTCTTCATCATATTTACTTTTCCATTTATGGTGAATTAAATGTCATATCTTTGCCTAACAACATACAATTGCAATACCACCATAAATAAAATAAAATATGTTAAATTTCTCATACCTTACCAATATATTCTATCCAGTAATGGATGAATTTCCCCCGTTTTGAAATAAAATTAGAAGAGTTACGAAGAACCTCGGATTATAAATTAATTATTAGAATTCGATCGATTAATTCATTAAGGATTTGGTAATCACTAAGAAAAACAGTCTTATTTTTTTTTTTGGTGCCTTAATGCTCGTCTAACGGTATGTTCCGGCTCATCACTTATTGTGAAATTCTAGCAAACACAAACCTTTACCTGTTTGCACACGCTAATCTCCGAAACCTGTCGACGTATTTAAATGGTGCTTTCACAGAAAACTGAAAGATAGGACAACATATCTATAAGCTTTATTTCATCGAAATCGGCTCATAAAATAGATAGGTGAATTCAAAGTTATTACGTGTTACGAAGTAATAACTAGCTCATAATAAAAATATGTTTGAACGTTATTTTAGTACTTCTTCAAACAATTCAAAAATAATAAAAGTCATAACCATTTATTCAGCATAGGTCCACGGAAAGCACTTATGAAGGTCAAATTTAAAGTTACTGAAGCTACTACCGGTTCGGAAGTCAGCCTTCAACTGAGAAGAACCGGCAATAAATTCAGCAAGGTAACATTTATTTTTTTATTATTTTTGAAATCAATTTTATATTTTAACAATTATAAAAATACTTAATATAGGTAACATTCAAAATCAAAAATGAAATAACAAGACAACAAATAGAAAATAACAATAATTACTTACAACCTATACAGGTTAATTAGAAGTGCACTGTGCAGAGAGTAGCTATTTCCATACATTTTTTTATCTTCAATATAATGAATACCTACCTTGTAGTAGTAATAGTAAACTTCTTTTATGATTGGCATACGTTTTTTTTATGTCATTCTATGACGTTGGCTGCGAGGGCAAACAAACTATTATTTTCACGAATCAAAATAAATCCATACATTTTTCAATGAAATAAATACAAAATAAAAAAGTGTTTTGCAGCAGTGAAGTGTTTTCATTCAATCGAACGATTCGCAGAGCATCTTACGAAATACGTTCAGAAAACGAATAAAATACCAGATATTCACATTAAAAAACTTCGGAATATCAAAAATCGAATCATAACAATCGATCGCAATTCGTCTCGATACGATTCGAATGTTTATTTATATCGATACAGTTAAATATCGATCGAGTTTTTGCTGTTAACGATGCCACTCGATGATGCGGATGATTGATTGGGCACAGCTTCTTAGCAGGTGTAGTAATCCATTGGTTAATTATAATAGTTAAATACATTAGAAAAAGTAATCATAATTAAGAAAGTAAGAGAAGAAAGAAAGAAAAAACATTTATTCTGGACTCACACTGAATTGACACAAATTGTCAATGATCATCAGGGTAGTTGGTTTGGTGGTTAGCGACTCTGACTGCCAAGCCTACGGTCGCGGTTTCGATTCCCATCCAGGACAAACATTTATGTGGATGAACATGTCTATTTGTTCTGTGTCTGAGTGTAAATATCTATATAAGTACGTATTGAGAAAAAACAAGTAGTATATCAGTTATCTAGTTTTCATATTACAAGCTCTGCTTAGTTAGGGTTCAGATAGCAGTGTGTAAAAGAATGTCCCCGGATATTTATGTATTTATTATATTTATCGACAATTTCATTGACATCACAGATTACACACAGATATAAATATAAAAACAACAATACAATATACACTGTGTGAGGCCAAAAATGCACCTGTCTCAGCATAAGCTGCGGCCGTAGACACCGCAGCGCTGGTATTCTTAGTCACTACTAGTACATACTTACTAGTTATAAATGGATCCTCAAAACCATTTATTCAGTTTAGGCCCTCGGAAGGCACTTATGAAGGTCAAATTTAAAGTTACTGAAGCTACTAATCTAGCTGCTAAATTTCGTCCAAATCCGTTGATTCGTTTATCCAAGATTGAAAACTAAACAAACAAACATGCATGTTTATTATATTTGTGGGATGTCTCCAAAAGAACCAATTACATAAAATACTTATGACACGCCCCGGCTTCGCCTAAGTAAGATAAAATAAACGTATGAAACATTTTTTTTTTTTTTAAATAATGTTGAAAGCCGCACCAGTGTCGTTGCGTATTTTAAAAGAACAGACACAAAGAAAAAGTGACTTTGTTTTATACTATTTAGAGAAGAGATATGAAAAAATTACCTTGCTTATTTTCTTGCCCGTTTTTCTCAGTTTAAGGCCGATGGGCTAGTCAGCTGGGTGGTTGGAGACCCTGAGTGCTACGCCACAGGTCGTGGGTCATGAACATGTCTGTGTCATGTGGATTTATCATCTATGTTATCTGGTTTCCATAGAACAAGCTCCGCTTGATTTGGGAACGTGTGTAAAGAATGTCCCGGTCCCGGCTAGGACTACTGAGCCATTGTAATCTTTAAAAATCCTTTCCTAGGGTTTAAATTTAATAAATTAAGAATGAGCATTACTATAATTTATTTTAAATCAAATAAACACAACAATAGCCAAATTAACCTACATTATCACTCTAATTAACCTGTCGAAAGCAAAATTATAAAACTATTTTTTATGTAAATCAGCCAACGGTTGCGCGCCCCCGCCGCGGCGCACTTCAAAGACATTGATCCGTCAGCATTTTGACATCTTTTGATATCCACCGACAAATAATAACAAACTTTATACGCGTGTACTCACCATAATAGATCTTAGTGCAATTTTAATAAGGGACAATTTAATTTTAACAAGCTAATAGTTAATTTGATGGCTAATAGCGGCTAAGTATTGTATCATACCAAAGCGGATTCCGTTCTGCGGTGAAGGAAATAAACGTCGTTGAAATGATTGAATGCATTTTTGCCGACATACAGCGGTACACTGTACTTCAACATAGCGAGCGATCCGGCCCCCTTATAAATCAATGTCGAAGAATAAATGTAACAAAACATATACTGTAAGAAATTAGACATTTAGAGTAGATTTATATATTTGTTGAGAGTACCTCTTAGTGCATGATTCGTCCTGGGTACCACCACAATACCAAATTCCGCCAAGAAGCAGTAGTGCTCTTGTATTACTGTGTTTCGGTTAGAAAAGTAAGGGAGCCGGTGAAATTACAGATACATTAGACATAGCATGTGTCAGGATCGACAACGCATTGGCGGTGCCCCTGGTGTTGCAAATATTGATACTACCGTAACTGGCTGTCGGCCTAGTTGACACTGAAAAGGCATTTGCCGAAACATATATTATATATAAACTATAATTATATAAATAAAAGAAGCAAACCTGTAATAATAGTTACCTATAAGTAAAGAAATATATAAAAATGGGCACCATCTACGAAATAAATAATTTACATATTATAGATGTCTAAAAAATAAGATATTTGCCTTTTTCATATAATGGACGTGAAGATAGGTACTTTTTTTTATACCACTTGGGCCGACCAACAAGCAGACGGTCCACCTGATGGTAAGTGGTCACCGCCGCCTATGGACATTAGCAACACTAGGGGCATCGCCAATGCGTTGTCGGCCCTGAGACGTGAAGTTGTTAAGTCTCATTCCTGGTAAATAATGGTATAATTCTAAAGACTCTAATTGAATGTCGATCCTAGGACCAGGCTCTAGCCGAGCTTTACCACTCGACCACCGAGGCGTTGTCTACCAGCATGTCGGCATGATAAATGACAAACTGACGGACTGAGAACTACAGTTGCATGTTAATTATAATTACAATAACATAATTAAGACACGCCTACTTTTACCAACTAACATTAATTGTTATTTTCGTTTTAAGTGTTTATTGTACTTTGAAATTGTTAGATAATCATTTGAAAAAACATAATGACACTGAAAGGCTGAGTTTATTGCCGGTTCTTCTCAATTTGGAAACTGACTTTCAAACCGGTGGTAACTCTAGAAGTTAAAACCTTTGTAGGCCCAAAACTGAATAAATGGCTTTAAACTTTGAAGTCTTTAACTTAGTAACTTTAACTTTTGCGGGCCTAAACAGTATTTTTACTATCAATGTTTCCAAGATTTGTGTCCAACCATATCCTTACTTACCACAGTGGAATTTTGGTTATTTACAAGCGTTTATAAAACATTTACTACGTATTACCACGTACCACATATCGCGTCTGTCTGTTCGTTAGTCCGTCTGTTACAATGATCATTGTTGATAGATCTGTGGGCGGTGTCGTCGTCACGGTGCATGCCGTCGCATGACGATTGAGCTTCGTTGTATCGTACAGGGTGACTAGGATTTTGATAGAAATGAGACCTAACTTAATTTTTTTAAATCTAGAAATGCCTATTTATTAACAGAAGCCGTCTGGGTTCTAGCCAGTTTAAAAAGACAACAAATAACTGGCAAAGAGTTATTTTAACTGATATTATTAATGTGAATGTCAGTTTGTTTGTTTAATACGCTTTTACGGCCCAACTACTGTCTGGACTACTATCGACATATGGTATGGGGTGTGGGTCTAAGATTTATTTTTTCCCGATAACGCAGGTGAAACCGCGGGCACAGATAGTGATATTATATATGGTATAAACACTCTGCACACAGGTTGATGGCATTGCTCTAGAAATCTTTATTGTTTAGTGTAGATTAATTCTACATGAAAGACTAGCAGTCCCTCGCGTTTCACCCGCTTTCCCAAGGGATTTAACATTTTCCCGAGATGAAATATCCTATGTGCTGATCCAGAATATAAACTATCTACGTTTGATACAAATCCGTTAAATGGTTTTGCGCGATCGAAAAACAAACTTTTATACATACTCACAAATATTCAATTCTCTAAATAATAATTTTAGACGCTTGTCCTAACCTCTAAACATTTCGGTTGATGGTCATCATACAAATTAAAAATGCAATATTAATAACACCATAGATAGTCGGAATGAAACACCTTGATGGGGTGATCTGATAACTACCCCATAGAATTGATAACCGTACACTAATATCTTTATTATCAAATAATTTGAACAATGCCTCCGCAACCTTCCACGTAGATACTAAATTTATGCTCCCAAAGAATTATGTTTAATTATGTACTGTTTAATTAGTAACGGAAACGGAAATTAAGTTATCTAATCAAGGTGTAAGTTGGTTCATTAAGTTGAAGTTGCCATGACTAATGCTTCAATAATGTTCGCTTGATAAAGCTTTTTAAGTTTATGTTTATACAGAGTCGGTTAACTTAGTATTTGATCTGATGTAGTAGGTTAGGTTAAGCTAAAATATTAATACGACCCAATCGTTTTGAAAGGATGTGAAGAAAATTCTAAGATACCACAATACATTTTGTTTACCATGCATTTTAGTTATTTGAAACTAGCTACCAACCTGCGGTTTTACCTACAGTCCGAGGGTTCTAATGTATCTCATGTAAGTGGATGTCATAGGCTATGTTTCTAGTGAAGCCCTCTGTCACATAAATAATTATTTAAATCGGATGAGTTTCGGACATTACCTCCTATACTATTTGTATTTTTTTTTAATCTTTTGGTAGGCAAACGAACAGACGTATCGCCTGATGGTAAGCGATCACCGCCGCCCATGGACACCCGCAACACCAAAAGAGCCACAAGTGCGTTGCCGGCCTTTTAAAAAGGAGTACGCTATTTTCTCGAAGGTTTGGAGGTCATATTGGTATACTGACAAAGTCGGTTGACTGGTTTTTAACAACTTGGCCCTACCACCATACCTTTCCTACTCCAAATTGACGGAAGAAGGGATGAAAGTGACGCCTGACAGAAAAGCAAAACTAACTGTAACAAAAATCCATACATACATTCCCACAAACATTCGCACTTAAAATATTAGAACGATAGGATAGAATATAGTTGGATCAGAAGTGTTAAGAGCCGTTGCAACCATACTACTATGTATATTATATTATATACACGGGTAGTTAGGTACATAGGTAGGATATAAAAACAATAGCAGTGTTGTCGCGAAGCGGGGGAGTTGGGTTAAATAAACAAAGTATCAAGTCTAAGGATTGCGATGCGCAGGCGACGCGTGCCGCCTGGCCCTCTAGAGGCAGAGGCGCCAAACATTCGCATATCTTTTGTTTCTGTAATTTATGAAACGCATAATAATAATATTTTTGCGTGCAAGAGTAACAAACGTGGTTTTCCCAAGTGAGTACAGCATGGGGTTCTCCAAGAAGGGTGTGAAGAGATTTTTGCAGGGTCGGCAACGCGCGAGTGATACCCACGGTGTTGGAAGCGTCCATATTCTGCGGTGACCGTTTACCATCAGACGGGCCGTCAGCTTGTTTGCTACCTTAGTAGTATAAAGGAAAAACATCCACATCTTATCTCCATCCTTACAAACTTTTACATTTACAATATTAGTAAGACAGGTTAGAAAAGACAGTCCAATTTTTTTTTTTAGGTCTATCTAATCTATCTTTGTTTTGAATCCTGTAAGTTTCATAATAGTAGTACTGTTATTTTTCCCATAACATATATTTGCACCATGTTTACCTTTTGTCCCTTTTCAGTAGCCCATGCCTAGCCCATGTCTGACTGCAAGGTAACTGACACCAGGTTTAATAGTCCGTGTAACCTTTCTCTTTCGCTCACTATACTATCACGTGAGAGATCCACTCTCCGAATCGGTACGCGGTTATTGAACATGTAAAGAAATGTACATGCATAAAATGTTGGCCACTCCGCCGGCGTCCGCGCACCAATTGCCACCAGATTATCCAATCAAGGATGCTTTCTCCGCAGCTGCTGACCCTGTTAGCCTGACAACAGGCAACCAGCACTGAACAGCTGTAACGCAATGTCAATATAAACCATATCATGTTTATGTGGCCTAAATTAAACCAAAGATGTACCGGCCCAGTTGTACAGATTCTTTTCAGTCTGGAATCAGTGTTTTTCATTGTGCTTTCGGTATATCTGTCCCTTGTCTATTTCCAACACTGTGGAGGTATAGCTACTTATATATTGTATTTATATTTTGATATTTGACATATGATCGATGTTTCGGCATCGATAGATAGGTCCCTATCTACAAAGCTAGGGTTGAAAATTTGGAACATTGTTGAATTCCCGACGCATAATTTATTTGTTTGTTTTTCTTATTTAATTATTTTTGTTCTGAAAGTATGTGTAATATTTTAAGTAATACGCGAAAGTTTGTGACGATGGATGGACTCCTGGACTCATGGATGTTACTCTTTCACGCCAAAACGACTAAAAGGATTTAGATAAAACTTGGCACTTAGATTGTTTGTGGACTTTTTATTCCAGGGAAATAACATAACGTCCTTCGGGAAGGTGGGTAAACCGGGGTACAAAATATACAAATAAATGTAATTCGATGTGAATATCCATATAGGTATGTAATTAAATGAAAATAGTAGGGTGTATATGTAGTTGGTGTATCAGTTATCTAGTTTCCATAGTACCGATAAGTTCTGCTAAGTTTGGAATCGCATGAGCGTGTGTATGGAACGTCCCTCAATATGCATAAAAGCGCATTCCTTTTAGTTAACAGATTGAGATAACAGGAATTTGTATCAAAAAGCTATTATCAGTATGATATTCTTATTGTTGTATACACCTTCACGCCCGTTATCCCTGAAGAAGGAAGCGGATGTCTTATATGAGACCCACACCCCACCATAGTATCTCATCATATCTAAACAAAATAACTAATATTAATTTGCCCAACCCCGGATTCGAACCCAGGACCTCCGGTTTGCTGACCTTTATACGACTGTTATTGTCATCTCATAAGAAATTGTGCCAGGTTCCATTGAGTACGAGAATATAAATTGTCTATACAAATATTATCTAGGAATTAGGCAGCCAACACCAACTTTAGCAATAAATTTGTATATTATTCCGATTTACAATTTCGATTATTTCTAAAATCTTCTTCCTTTTCGCTTCGCAGCACCGCACAAGGCAGTTTTCGATTGAGAACTAGCTATGTATGCCTCTATATCGTTTTCAGAAGTCAATACCCTTCTCGGGAGCTTAATCAAAGGTCTGGAATGCTGTACAGGTCTGTTCCTGCAAGTCATCCTTACTATCTTGGAGTTACACACCAAATGTCTCATTTCGTCCATATCTCCATCAACATTTGTATGTGCATCGTAACCCTGTTTGCAATTCACATGATATCTCGAATCATTCCTGTGACAATATGGAATCGATTTCTCTTGATCGTTACATTGACGATTCCTAAACGATACCCCACTATTTTCATTATGCAAACGCATCGGTGGAACCGCTATCGGTTTTGTGGATCGTGTCATCGCCTTATCCTTAATACCCTCGTTGTACAATACATTTCTAGAACATTCTCTGCAAGAAGACTTGTTTCTCTTCCTGAAAAATGACTTGATCGATCTAGAATGAACTGGTTTGCAACAGTCATCGTCCACGTCTGTGTCCCTGACCGCTTCATCTGTCATTGTCTGTTCTGCGGTGTGACAATCTCTTCGAAGATGATCATAGAGCTGGCACTTAGGAATCGGTGATCTTCGTGATGCTCTCTGTACATTGACTCTTGCTTGAGAATCTCTCAGGGAAACCTCTGATGGTGTCATGCAAACATTACTCAATGAAGAAGGCACCGGAGTAATACCGCAACACGCTTCTCTTAATCTAGGAGTCATCGTACATTGGTCATTGAATGTCATAATGTTGTCCTTGGCAGCAGGTCTGAGGGTACTAGATGACGATACTTTAGATGGACAGCGTTTCTGGCGACCACTGCCGCATCTACAATTTCTTTCATCTAAATCTCTTTGTAAAGAGTCGATAGATGAAGTCGCTTCAATACATGGGTTCCATCTCAAAGATGGCATCAACGATGGATAAGTTGGTATGACAGGTCTTCGTTTGCGGAGTGGAGCTGTATGTGAGGTTACGGAATACGATGGATCAAAACTTCTCGTTGGCCCTTGGAAGTAGGAAGTAAACTCTCTTGCAGAGAGTTCATCGGAGTTGGCAGTTATTTGCCTGATCAACCTAGCTCTAGAACTCTTGGCTGCCATCATACTTAGATCTTCACCGCTGATTACAGGTTTCGTAGATTTATGCATTTCGTGATTGTGTTCCTTCAGAATCCATTTCGCTTGGCGCTGTTCCGTATATTTCTTGTTGTCGGACTTGACTTGCTTCTTATTGGTCATAATATTGCTGTAAAGAAAAAGCTATTCCAGTCTATTTCATTCTGACATCCGCCAGATACAATTTAATTTAGAATTCTACGTTACCATTTTCGTTGAGCTGTCAGATCTTACATGTCACCTAAATTCATGAAGTGTCGAGCCAAAAAGAAGTTTTTACATTTGAATCATTCTTATTTAAAGGAGGTTACAACAATGTCCAAACAGTATATAAAATTGTAGCTCTAAATAAACAGCTGAGACGGAAACACCTCGTTGATCGCGAACCACTTCAATTCATAACCTCGTGAGTCGTGACAATATGGGATTGAGTAACATATTTCCTTACAAAACAACCATTACAGTTGTTGCAATCAACTATCGACTTTACATCCTTGAGTTAAGCCTGACATCCACGGCAATTATAACATTGCAGCTATTGATGAGACCAGCCCAGATAAAGAAGATCTTTCTCGGCGCCCGCGACCTACTCAAAGCGGGTCGCAAGGGGAGACGCTGGAGTAATTGAGCAGTTCTTATGTCATAGCGAGATGGCCAAGACGGCAGATGCGTGCAATTGTCCGAGTCAAAGATCAGAGGAAGTGGCTGCGGTGCGCACGCGCCGTACAGCTGCGGGACGACCGCTGCGACTCAGATTGGTTAATTCGCTGTTTGTCATCTTATTTCAGGAGATATGAGATCATTAGCTGCACGAAAACTGAATTAATGTGAATTAGGCGAGACACATGCAGGTTGAATACTATCTAGAGGTTAAATGGAGAGAATAGGAACGTTGACTGACATGTCAAATCAGCTACTTTATATGAAGTGTCCCACAATCACAAGTTATGACGTCATATTCGTACAGCATCAATAGATCAACTCTTTGTGGTTAGATCAGTACTCAAAAATAATAATTATTAAATTTTGCTCATATTCGATGTAACTGTTTAATTTTAGAAGTTTAACACATTGGTTAGTGTTTGATCTTATATACAATTTAGTTCTCTATTACC
Organism: Habrosyne pyritoides; assembly: GCA_907165245.1. Classification (NCBI taxonomy): domain Eukaryota; kingdom Metazoa; phylum Arthropoda; class Insecta; order Lepidoptera; family Drepanidae; genus Habrosyne; species Habrosyne pyritoides. The sequence goes on along the minus strand of OU015594.1, from coordinate 401,046 downwards.
CACATCGAAAGTAATCGATAAAGTTTATTACAAAATGTCAGTTTTAATAAATTATTCCGCCGCTGCAGTAACATAGGAAGTATATCAGTACGTATTCACTAGATATCAATTGTTGATTAACCTTCAATTGATTCAGCTTATTGGACATTTATAGAGTCATGGCGTTGATAGCTCAGTTGGTAGTGACGTTGAATGTGATGGGTTCGAATGCTACAATGAGCTTGAACATTCGGTGAAGGAAAATATCGTGAGGAAACCATCGCACGGTGGACGGATACTTTGCAGTTTGAGAACTGAACCCGGAACACTTGTTCTTTCAAGTGTAAAACCTCTAGGCAAGCGCCTGTTGGTGTATTCTGACAGCTTTACTTGAGAACCAGTTCTCTTCTAGGGTTTGTATGCTTTCCACCTACCGGCCACATCATCACTTACCATGGAAAGATTGTGTTCAAACACCACCCTATTCCAAAATGGATCATATCATTAATGTTTTTCAAAATTGAGTTAGCGATTCCTGATTTCATGAAAGACCACAAATATAGTAATATAGATAGGTGCATCTCCTCCAGCTAACCATACCATATGTACAGAGATCAAATAACAAAAAAGGTAAAGCCATAAACCATGAATTAACACGCGGTGGGCCGCAATTAAAATTACTCCTAGATAAACATATCGAAGCTGTAAAAAAGTTTATTGACCGTAAAAACGAGGGTATGTGTCCATTCTAGATAGTGGAATAGTTTTTATATCAATTACAGTTTATATCGTTTAGTTGTCATAAATATTTAACGATATTGTTGCTACAATAAAAAATCAGTTATAAAACACTCAAATTATTATCAACTCGACCCACCCTGGCTTACTACTATTTATCAATACGAAAGTTTGGCTAAACAATGGTGGATAATAATCTGGAATTTTCATAGGATGTTGTAACTCTAGGGAACGCAGTTGAAACCGCGGAGGTCCGCTGTAACTATAAAAAACACAACAAACTTTTCGTAAGAAATTTTCTAAAAGATGATGAAAACTATAATAAAATCTTTTGCAAAACTTCAATGATATAAGCACACAAACAGACGGATGAAAATAGTGATTTTGTTAAACAATATAGAGATCTTGTAATGGTTGACGGAGGCTATGCTTGTATTGTATGAAAGGATATTAGAATGGAAGGATTTAATACCTAGATGTCGGATTGAATTTAATAGGTATGGACATTTGTAACACTAGGGGCATCATCGCGTTTTCGAATCTCATGTGCCAGTAATTTCACCGGCCCCCGGCTTTTGCTTCACTGCGGAAAAATAACTCTCCACAAACAACTTAATTAATTCTATTTTTTTTTTATGAAATCGCATAAATATTCCGACACGAATTCCTCCGATAACATCCACGAATTTTATATCTATCAAAAGCACAATAAAACAACAAAAGCTCTCTGTAAATAAAGCTTCGGTAACAGTGGGAAAGCTCCGACGTGTACAGACTTGTGCATTGTCATTAAAAATGTTACAGCCGCCATCAATTTCGAAGTGTCACTGTAGTTTTAGTATAGAGCTTTAGTTTTTGACATTTATTATTGTCGACTATAAAATATGACCTTTATATCGGAGCAGGAAGGCCTATATTCATTGTTTTAAATAATTTCGTTACGATTTTGATTCCATTTGTGCAATGATGTGGGAGCTGGTTGAGAGGACTGTCTGCTTATGAACACACGTATAAAAAATATATTTTGACGTCTTGAAAAAGTCATTGAAAGTACTTTCAATATTTTTATGACAAGATTAATCTTCATCATCATACAAATAACCATTGGATTAAAAAAGGAACCTTGTTTCATAAGTGATAATGTTATTTTTTTCAGTGACATTTTTAAACGGCATAAAGGACATCGGAAGGAACACATAGTCCTATATTGTAAAGATTTGTCAATCGATATTACATAAAAAAACCGATGATGACTATTAACTTGTAAATGACTATGAATTTGTAAATGAATAAATCGGACGGCATCTCTAGTTTTATTTTCATGTCATAGTACTGTTATTTTTAATTTAATAAAGCACCTTAAATCTCCTTATTTTCTACTAACAACTTATTCTACTGCTTTCTTATATTCTTGGAATAAAATCCCCTCTAAAAATCTACTATACCATACCATTTACTAAATAAGTTCTTGGTCAGAATGGAACCCATGACCCGTTTAAAACCTGTTACATCCCCATATCAGATACCGTGCTAACAAAAGTTGTTCTTAGAAGGAACCTACGACCGGCGTAGTATCTAACCACCACACCAACCGACCCTCAACATCACAACACCTCCAACGTCAACGGAGCGCGACAGTAAAATTGATATACAGTGAAACTATTTGAAATTAACGATTCAATGGTGGGGCCACACTACTATATTACGCGTAAAACAAAGTGTATACGATAACACGGCAGTAAACTGTCCCCGGGTGATATAAACCGCAATTATCCAGTATCACATTAATAACAGGTGGGGGACCGTAAAACTTTATTACACTACTGATTATTTACTTTACTGTGGACGGAAATTGTCTTTAGGTATGTAATTTTATAATTTCTAAATTATTGAAATATAAATGCTATTATTTAACCACCTGACTGAAAGATGGGCCAGTTGGCTCGGTGGTTAGAGACGCTGACTGTCAGGCCAGAGGTCGAGAGTTGATTCCCGCTCTGGACAAAATATATGGGAAGACCTGAAGTTACTACTTGAGATATTGGATTAATTTTTGTTTGTGTTTTAAAGGTGAGCATAGTAAGAGATAGTCGGATAGGATAGATAACATGGGAATCGAAGCCATGACCTGTGGTATGGTATCTAACCATTATCAACCAGCCCGTCATATTCCTAACTCCCTTTTCTGCTTTACTTCTTAAGTAAAAATCTACCCCTCTCCTACCCGCCCCTTAACGGGGGTAAAAATGACCGTGATACACATCACAGCCCCACAAACACGTTACAATTGTTAACGAGTGTATATTTTTATTATAAAGACGTCGTTTACCACGCAACTGTATCATAGGCAACTAATAATCCCCTATTACGAAATGTTAAGGTTGAAAATAGCATGCAGGGGTCGTTTGTTAGGAGAATTAGTACGATAACTGGCGCCCCGCGGCGCTGCTCGCGAGTCTTTTGTATCAGTAATTTTATTCCTGCACAGTTCACCCCTCCACGGCATAGTATTGTGCGTCATTACACATTGTTAAGTTAGTTTCGGAGTGGGTAATTGGTTTACATTTTCTTTTGATACTTAAATTACAAATAGTTTTTGTTAATACTTAATCTTTTGGAAGGGAATAACGAAAGGCGTACTGTCACACAATACACCTGTACGCTATAACAGATTTTTTAGTCCTACTAATGAAAATTTAAATTTAAATGAAAATGTACGTATTTGGTATAACGATGTCTCATATAATGATCTCTCAATAAATATCCCAGGACATTCTTCACTCATGGTTACTAGACCCCAAATTAAGCAGAGTGTACTGCTTGTACTATGGATCCCAGGTAACTGATACACACTACTACTACTAGTAGTAAGTAGTACTACGTATACTACTTTTGAAAAACATGCTTATAAATACTCAACCAGACACGGAGCAAACTGACATATTCATGCGCACAAATGTTTGTCCTGAGTAGGAATTGAACCCACGACCTGCGGCTTGGCATTCAGGGTCTCTTACCACCAAGCCAACTGGCCCGACCACTATGATACCGGCTAATAGAATGATTGTTACTCTTACTCGCAAAAACTACAAAACGGATTTGGGTGAATCTTGGCACATAGATAGAACTTGCCTTGGAATATGTAATGTATGATGCTTAGTCATAAATTACACTTTTTAAGATTGTTTGTCTGAAAGTTTGTTTTCAATAGGTGTCAAAAAGGTGTGGACTTAAATGCTTGACACGTAAATCAAATATTTTCTGGATATGATCCAGTTACTTAGAATAATAAATTAATACAAAAAATTAATATTATAAATATGAAAGTTTGAAAGTTTGTTTACTTAACAAACTTTAATGAAACTTGGCACATAGATATAATAGGATTACTTTATTCTAAAACATTCATATTTATAATATATATTTTTTTTCTTATTTTCAGCAATTGATTAGCAAAAAGAGGTTGATTGAGTTATAACCATAAATATGGGGAATCATCTGTTTACGGACCGCTGTTTATATCAATAACAATAAAATATAATTCAACACAATTCTGCAGCCACATAAACTGACCCCTTATACAGCTTTATCGGATCGTGACGCAACGAGGCCTCGGAAGGCCGACCTCACACGTGATTGCGTAGTTAACGAAAGAGACAGAGCATAGAGACCACGGATCATTGTCGAGCTAGTGTCATTTAACTTACAGAATCGAACCCCCGTACCGTGCCGCGGCGGGTGACGGCCGACATGTTATAATATCGTTATAAAAACCCAAACCGTTTATTTTTATGTTATTTTAGTGTTATTTATTGTAAACGTTACGGGTTGCGGTTTAATTACGTTTTTGTTTAGTTGAAGACTCATTTTACGCATATTTATGCATCCTTATGCATTTTTACTAATATTAGATAGAGGTAAAGTTTGTAAGTTTGGATGTAGGAGGTAATATCCGAAACTACACATCCGATTTAAAAAATATGTTTGGCTGATCAAAAGCTACATTATTCTCGAGTGACATAGGCTTTGTTATAATCCCGGAATATAGAATATCTGTCGAGAACGCGGGTGAAACCGCAGGATGAGATCTTGAAATTTTATTAATATTTACGTTAAAAATAGTTGAGTCAAGTTCAGAGAGCATCGCCAATGACTTGTACAAAACCCTGATACGTGCAGTTGTTAAGTCTCATGTGCCTGTAGTTTCGCCGGCCACCTTACCATACTAACCAAAATACAGTACTTAATACAAATGCACTACTGTTTCACAGCGGAAATAGGTACGACGGTTGCACTTCCCCGAGCGAAGTCTGTACTAAATGCTCATCAAATATGCTTTGTGAATGTGATGTATGGTTTTGTTCTCAAAACTCCAAGCTCCAGAGGTGCGATTCCAACTTTTGTTTAATCAAAAAGTAGGCGCATGAAATCTACTCCAGCTTTTTTGAAGTGAATCTTCTTAAGGAGGGCTTCGAAATTCTGATCTCCAACGTTTTTGCATGATGAAAAATAAAGGAACAGTAAACACAATCCATGCTCTTCAAAAGTGATAGATGAATCATTAAAATGTTTCCCTGTAATACAAAATTTTCACTTCTATCGTGTGTCTTTATTCTTTGCGTAGGCTTATGTTTGACCACAACCTCACCATGGTACGTGAAGCTGTGACTAAAAGCAAGCAAACAAAGCCTTGTAGACAGATTCTTAACTGTCAATTGTCAGTAGTCATCCAGGCAGATACTACAAAGAACCTTTAAAGTGGTAAGATAGCTTTATAACTGCAACAGTCTTGTGTAAGACTTCTAACATCAAGATATCAATGATAATTTAGAATTTCTCAAAGTTATGTTGTTAATCGAGCACCCTCCCCCTGTGGCTATAAACATTGTTTTTTGCTTATTAAGGCAGGTGTAACCATTGTATTAGTGTGTTATAATATTAATGTTTTATTTTGGCAAGCGGAGACGCGGCCTGAGGTATGTGGGCCTTAGTGTGTGGTACAAGTCATGGGGGAACTGAATATTCATAAAAAAATCTAATAAGGAGATCTTTTTTTTTTTTTTATATATAAGTGCCTATGTACTCGTACACTTATATTATTATATTTATTTCGCATAGCTAAAATGTCATTTATATTCTAGTCCAAGATTCTAAAGTTCTTATCTAGTCCAAGATTCTTCAAAAGTCATTCAGTTTCAATTTATTCAGTTTAGGCCCTCGGAAGGCACTTATAGAGGTCAAATTTAAAATTACTGAAACTACTACCGGTTCTGAAGCCAGCCTTCAACTGAGAAGAACCGGCAAGGAACTCAGCAAGGATACATAGTTATTTTTTTATTTTTTTTATTAATTTTTTATATAAATTTTACCTATTCCTACTTTTTAGCTATTTTATCATTATATCAATTTCATATTACATATATATATATATATATATCACAATACTTAATACAGGTACATTCAATACCACTATTTAATATTTTGCCAAAATTCAATACAATATGTCATACTTTTACTGTGTCTTGTTTAAAAAGGTAAGGCGGCCGGTTAGGTATAGACTGGCACATAAGCCTTAACAGCTTCACGTCTCAAGGTATTGGCAATGCACCTGGTATCACAAACATCTAAAACGATAAAGGTTCATAATATTAGTGGGTAATAGATTATCTCTGTGGGCTTATAACTTACACGCGACTCCGTCATAACCCCCGAATGCCGACGGGGGTCCAGCAGACCCCGCGCTCATCAATTACCCGGGGCTGACTGTGATGCCCTCTGCCGTTAGACACGTCAACAGGTGTCCGATGGACTTGTCATTTAATTCCATATTTGAAAAATACCGTTTCCACTGGTAGCGTGCCTTAAATGTCTTGGCATGACGTTGGTGACAGATGAACTGTCATTTTAGTTTTTTTTATTGAGAGTCCTCAGCGCTCACCGCAGAAGATTTTGGCCAGATTCGAGATCATGCTATTGAAAACAAGTATTCAAATGTTTCTATACTGTAAGAAAAGACAATTTACCGACATAAATATCGGTAGAATATTACTAGCTGTCGGCCACGGTTTCACTCGCGTTTCCGAGGGATGTGAAATTTTCCTGAAAGAAATATTCTATATGTTATTCTAGGGCATGCTCAATCTATGTGCCAAGTTTGATCCAAATTCGTTTGGTAGGATTTGCGTAAAAGATTAATAAACATCCATACTTCCATACTCACAAACCATGCTCTTTCTGTGTCCCAAGTCTCATCCAAATCCGCTTGGTAGTTTTTGCGTGAATGAGTAACAACATTTCATACATCTGACATTCATCCTCACAAACTTTCATATTTCCAATATTAGTAGGACAGCATAGAACTGGGACACATAAAGTGTTAAAATCATAATCAGTTTTAAATATTAAACTAATGTCTCCATCGAAAATAGCGTCTTCATAAAAATACCATTTGTAACACTCCAGTAGATTTAAAAAATGAGAATGGAACCTTAATTTTTATCCACTGTCATATAATAAAGAATTTTAACATTCATAACATTTTTTTACATTCGCATTTCATTGTGATTTATATTTTTATATCCACGTTCGGCGAGCCCGATGCGAGCCGAAGGCAGCGTCGGCAATAGATCGTGATTAGGCAGCGCGCGCGCAGCGTGATCGGATACCGAACCAACAAATAGAGATGCCGATGCCGGGTATTATTCACCCCGACATCATTAGTCGGTTAATATTATAACTCTTGGATTATTGCGTCCAACAGGTTATTGATTTATTCCGATAAACGTTTAAGATCAAGGATAACTTAATAATAAGTCATTATAATGGTTTTGTCACCAAAATATCGATTAGTATTAAATTGGTGTCACAAAATATTGACATCGAAACGTTTCCTGATTGCTTTTGATGGAAATAAGATAAATAATATCACAATATACACATAAGATACTCGGTGATCGGACACAGTAACGGGTCGGACCAAATAATATTAAAATATCTTTGTTTAGAAGTGATTAGCTGTAGGCCTGTAGCTCAGTAGTTTAAAGTCCCCGAATGCTCCCCTCTTCCTCACGTTGGAACTAAAACTTTCTTCAGTGGAGTGTGGGTCTTATTACAAAGACTCCTAAATCTTCGAGGAAAACTCAACCATCAAATTTAGACAGCTCCCATCCCGGTCCCTCCCAACCGGTTAAATCTTGCTTTACCTTGTAATGTTTATTAGTTAATAGATAACCTTATCGCGAATTATATAAAAAATTAGTGTTCTGATATGCCTGTAAAACTGGATTATTAAAGCCAATTAAAACATCGACTAATAACGTATATTTTGTGCTATTCTAATGTATTTGAATAAAAAATAATAGAGTCAATAAAATACTTTCAAACACTTAACCACGGTTAATTTATGTTTTAAGATTATTTATCAATTAAGAGTTAACATTTCGCCTCAACAGGTCCCTGATTTACGTGGATCATTAAATGTTGGTTTAAGACTTGAATTTTTATGATTTTTCACATTTTTTTACGATTCCAAATAGACAAACGCGGTGATGACGCGACGGCGACGTGCCGGCGACGTGACGTGGTAGCTTTTATTGTGTTTTTAATTACCATCGTCTTCATATCAATAGTAAAAGATTTATTAAATAATAAATTATGGGGGTAATAAAATATAATGTTTCTCATTGGTTTTACGGCTTCGCAAAAATAGGATATGGTTTCAGATAATTCTCTTGACAAACATTGAAATAAAATTGATACTTAATATTAACGTTAAATTCTATCGGATCGGCGTGTGATAAATAGATAGAATATACAAAAAGAAACCTAACTTATTTCACATACGTTATATTTTTCATTGACATGTCTTTAACACACAGAAGGTCCACCTGATGGTTAATCACCATGGCCCATTAACTTTAGCAATACGAGTGGGATTAGCAAAGTGTTGCCGCTGCGTGTGATTCTATAAGGTATATGAGACTAGCTCTATATACTTTTTGCTTTGTCTCTTTCATTTACTACTCAATGTTATGAAAAGTCTGTTCTCCGAGGCCTTGCTACGCCAGTTCGCCGATGAAGTATGTATGATGAATGAGGAGGCAGTAAGTATCTACTAAGGTTACAAGTTCATTTATTGATGGGTTTTTCAAATTCAAATTCAAATTCAAAACCATTTATTCAGTTTAGGCCTTCGGAGGGCACTTATGAAGGTCAAATTTAAAGTTACTGAAGCTACAACCGGTTCGGAAGTCAGCCTTCAACTGAGAAGAACCGGCAAGAAACTCAGCAAGGTTACATTCTTTTTTATTTGTTATATAAATTTTTATCTATTCTGACTTTTTGGCTATTTTATAATTTCATTTTACATAATTTTATATTTAATAATTACAAAATACTTATTATAGGTAACATTAATAAAAACAAAACAAAAAAAAATATGACAAGACTACAAAATAGAAAATAACAATAATTAGGTACTTACAACTTAAACAAGAGATTTAGAGGTGCACTGTGCAGAGAGCAGCTATTTCCATACATTTTTATCTTCAATATAATGAGCTACCTTGTAATACGCTTTTTCTTTCAAAACTTTCCTAATATAATTTTTAAATTTATGATCAGACATTTTGGTTATTGAAAGCGGTATCTTATTATAAAATCGAACACAATTACCAAGAAATGACTTGTTAACTTTAGTTAGTCTAAAGTATGGAACAACTAACTTCTCCCTTTGTGTTGTATTTATACTATGAATATCTAATTTTGACTCAAACATTCCTATGTTTCTACGTATAAACATTATATTTTCATAAATATATAGTGAAGGTAATGTCATTATATTTATTTCTCTAAATAAATCTCTTAATGATTCACGGGGACCCATACTGTAAATTGCACGAATTGCTCTTTTTTGTATAATAAATATTGATTCTATATCCGCTGTTGCTCCCCAAAACAAAATACCATAGGACAAGAGGCTATGAAAATATGCAAAATAAACTAATGTATGGTTTAGATGAAATAACGTAGGTATTAACTTAAATAGAAGCTTTGGCAAAATTGAATATAAGTTGTGGCAAATGGCTTTTTACCTAAAGTTACTTGGTACTACGAATAAAAAAATGCACCTTGTAGACTTCTCGTAGCTTCGTAGTAGATTAGAGTACATTTCCTGTTGTCAACAATTTGGGGACGGCGCACTACATGCTTGCCGCATTACATTATTTGAAGTTTGAAACATCATTGAATACAATCAGATAAGCCCGAGAGGCTTTCGTGGGAGCTATATATATATTTTTTTTGTCCAAAATTTGTTAAACACTAAAATTATACATGAAATCTGCCAAACTACATAGCAGTTTGTCGGCAGTTGTTCTCGTCCAACATTATTTACAAATTTTGATAATTTTAAGTAAAAATAGTAATTATGCTATAAACATAAATTGTATTTTTATATTACTGTTAAATATATAAATGATAAAAAACAATCTTTTTCAGATTCTAGAAATTTTTATAGATAGTACCTAGCTTCTAACTTCAAAGACAAAACGTTTTTAAATACTGTTCTAGTCATCATAGCAAGAAACTAAATATTTGCAAAAAAAAATATAGCCCATAAAATGTCAGTGGATAAACATTTAGATTTGTATCTTTGTTTGTAATTAATAAAATCAAAACTACTTAACATATTTTAATAATTCATTTACTATTAGAAAGCTTCTTCATCCAGTAATATAGGATTTGTCATAATCCCGGGATGTCATTAGATTTGGGAACGTGGGATACCGCAAGGCGGAAGCTATTTTTAAATATTTATTCCAACCATGTCGATATCCCGTACACAACACACAAGCACAGAGCTTTCTATTTAAATTGTATTCTCAAAATATCCCGTAGATTTGGGAACAAAAATCGAAATCAAAACAATAAATTTGGAAAACAATAACACAATATCGTATAACCAAAACAAATTAGAGAGCACAATAGGAGCTCGCTGTACGAATAGTAACCATTCAGGGGCACCGTAAAACTAGGATTTGACACGAGACAAAAAATAAAGTTATATGGCCGTTGTAAAGTTTGGACGCGAGCAGTCAATACGCGTTACGTGTTTATTGTAGACCCCTTGTTTATAGTGCACAGATCCATTGTGGGGTTCCGTAATAGTTTGACAAAAAATCTATGGTCCTAGGAAGGTACCCACATCCGCAAATTAAACTAAACTTAGAAACTAAAAAACTGTTTTTTTATTATTAGTAAACTAGCTGACCCCCACGGTTTCACCCACGTTCCCGGGATAAAAATTATCCCCATGTCCTTTTCCGTACGATAGGCTATATGTGTGCTAAATTTCAGCAAGATTGGTTAAGGCGTTTAGCCATGAAAGCGTAAGAAATAAAGCAAATTAGCAAACAAACTCACTTTCCCAATAATAAATTATGATTATACTCAGGCAACTCTGTTCCAAATATTTTGTAAAATACCAAAACGTACATTGAGGTAAAATAAACAAAAATACCTCACTTGTAAGTTTTAAAAAAAAAATTACATTGATTTTTGCTCTACATCAGTTCTACTTAAGACCTTCATTTACCAAAAATATTACTTATAAAAAATTCCTACGGAACTCTGATTATTTAGCCGGGTACACACTTGACGTATTTTTTTATAATAAAGGTGGCAATGAGTGGTCTAGTTTGGGCCAGCAAAAGCGCACTAAACTCATAAAACTAAACAAAAACTCCACATCGAGCCTGTTGCCCTCTCATACAAATTGTGAAACAGAGAATCCTTTGTCTAAAGTAAATTGTAATGTAAACAATTGTAAAATATAATTTACTATCCGACTGTTTGTACGTGGCGTATAATTTATGGGTGCCCAAATGAGAACCGTTTTAAAGAGTTGAGTGAAATGTCTGTATGTTTATAAATATTTTGATTAAAAATATTTTTTTTTATGTATGTAGTTATGACTGTTTTTAATTTATTTAATAGTGGATATATGAAGTATTGCTTGTAATGCTGGCATCGTTCGAAGAACTCAAAATTTTAAAATTCAAAACCATTTATTCAATTTAGGCCCACATATGAAGGTCAAATTTAAAGTTACTGAAGCTACTGATTACCAATGAGGAAGGAAGGTTGTGTAAAATACATTTTTAGTTTACCTTTACTAAATATTGAGGAATCAGTAATTAATTCAGACTATTTTAATTCAGGAGGCTTTCTTCGACTTTAACGATTATTTTGATGATGGCAATGCTCAGAGCTCACTCCTGCAGGACACATCCTTTTGTAAAATATCTTTGTTTAACTGAGTTTATTGCCGGCTCAGCAAACCCAACCTTCCGAACCGACGTGAGTCTGACTATTCATTAGCGCCTGTGATGGCCTATTTGAATCAATCTATTTATTTTCATGTCACGATCGATAAAAGCCCCAAACTGCAAGCAACCACTGTAAAAAAAAGGCACTTAGAGCTACAGCAACAAGACAAAATAAGGTATACGTTCATGAATTCCGCTGGACTTATCTTTGACGAGTTTGTAATCGATCAAACATTTGAAATTCAATCTATCAACGTTTTTTTGATTCTTCGAAGTCAACGGAGGCAAAGGCACTATCCCCATTCAGCCACATGATGTCCTCGACTGTTGTCGTTTGTTCTAAACGTTAAACAATAATAAACAAGCTATGGGGGCCCATTGAGGGCCACTGTGCGGACAATGTGACCACGCTGGACAATGCGCTAGGATATTATGACGCATTCTAAACAGAGTATATCTATAGGGGAAGCAAAATCCACCGTCAGAAGTTTTTATTCTTTTTACTCTAATAAGTTTCCTGCTTTTCCTTACTAATGACAGTCGATTAGGTAAGTCACTTTTTTGAAATTTTAATTTCATTCAAGTGATAATTACGATATGGCTTTTTATAGATTATTAAATCTACATGCGTTTGTTCTTATACATATAGGTATCGGAGGTTGTCTAATTAATGTAGTAAGATTTAGAGAACATTTTTCAAGTATAGGTATTTTAGTTCAAATTTCTCTACTATTATCTTACTTATTAAATCAAAAAAAAATTAAAACGACTGCTTTAATACTATTTCGCGTCAGTAAAAATAGTGAACACCCTATAGATAAGTAAACGTAACGGAACGTTTCCAAGGCCGATGGCACGTTCAGAAACCGCGCAGTAGCCCTCACCGTGAGTGATGGATCACGGGACGGACTCCCGCAGAACTAACTACTTAAACACAACTAACATTCGTAAAAGCGACTAAAATCGGCCAGCGGGCGTCTTGAAACAATGCGAACGTCGCGCGAGGTGACAAAATAGGACAAAAATCACACAGCGCCGCGCCTCCTACACAAAACATGAACAATTCAATAAATTCAAGGAAACTGACGCACACTGACTTGTTGTTACACTTGCCATCGTGTACACGGTTATTTATGACGCTCCTACGCAACTTCACACAAAAAATATGCCGTTTTCAAAATCGTATTCCATTAGCGTTCTGTTTCGTTAATTATATTAATAGTCTGTAACTCATCCCGAATGTCTCAATCGGAATCGATTGAAAAAAACTTAATCGACTATTAATGATGCCAACAGAATGTATCCAATATTAAAAACACTGTGATTTATAATCGGAGTGGTTTATTGGATTGATCGATTAGCATAATCTATTCATATTGGAAATATTATATTTTTTTAATTTGCAATAATTACGTTTTATACCGTCATATATTTGGGTGACGCGACGCGACCCGACGTTAACTATCAATCGCGTTATTGCGACACGAACCATTTATTAGTACGATGTCATCACGTGAAGCCAATAAGGAATAGATAAACAAAATATGTGACAGGATGAAAGATTACGACACTATATCAATAGATCTGACAACGGAGTTGAATTCTTTCGATTTGTCCCGTCATTGTCTGTTGTAAAACTCGGGACAATGCGTGGAGCAGCGTGTAATGCTGCTCATAAAACAATAAACCACCCACAGGAGGTAATGTTTGGAAGTTTTTGAACGCACGCAGCACGGCGCGAACGCATCCATTGTGGGACTATTTCTGAACGCACCCAGAAACGAGCGAGTAAATGTCACAAAGCGCGCCAAAACTGAGTTTCTGAAAGTGATCAGTGAGTAGAAAATTCGTGTTTTGTGGTAAAGAATGTAGTTGATAGCTTTTGTTCGTTTATTGCGGGTAAATTGATTTGACGTATTGACACGGAAGGGCGGGCTTCTGGACCCTCTAGGAGGCGGGTGATTAAACTTGCACATGTGAGAAATATCGCAACGACTGACACCCATTATATAATTACGTTAATTAATTAATGACTTATGACGTTAGTTAATTAATAACGAATTAAATTATCACGTAAATAACGCCACTCTTTTGACTACTTGAAAGTGGTCTTTAAATATATGAGCACATAAGAAGTATTTTATAATAGTTAAGCTACGTATCAAGCGCCTTGCGACTACTCATACCAAGTCGTCGGTCCACCTGGTGAGAAGTCATTAGTAAATCGCAAAACAATTGACAAAATTCATTGAATATTAAATTCAAATTAAATGAAGAACACAAAATATGGAGCCACGATCATTCATCATTACAATATCGGTAAAAGTCGATACCGGTGACTAATGAATCGATAATCATCGTCTAAACTTACACAACACTAACACACAATAAAATTGATGTATGGTCACAGATAAATCTATTAAAGAGTGTACGGCTCGTCTGTACGTCCGTCGGCAGATCACAAGCGCATTATTATTATTTTAATGTTATTATTTAAATTATTATAATCTCAGCGGCCATATTTATAGCGTTCAGTAATCCTTTTTGATACGCCGCTTAAGGAAAAAGGTGCGCGCGTACTGCGACAAATTATACGCAGAGACATCTTAATAATGTAATTGTATTTCAAAGAAAGATCTGTTAACGACTGGTTTTGATTAAAATAAAAACATTGCCGTTTTATTTTGTTTAGAAAAAAGTCAGTCTTTAATTAAGACAGTTACATCGTTTTTTAACAAATTAACGTGAAGTTCCATAAATAAATAAAAACAATTAAAAAGAAAAATGTCACCTTGCTAAGTCTCTTGCCGGTTCTTTTCAGTTGAAAGGCTGACTTCCGAACCGGTGGTAGCTTCGGTAACTTTAAATAAGACCTTCATAAGTGCCCTCCGCGGGCCTAAACTCAATAAATGATTTTGAAGTAACTACTTTTATATACAGCCACACAAAGAACAAAATTAAAAAGCAGGATTATGTACCACCGTACAATATTCAACAAACTGCAAAACACGTTTCTTGTATGGGGAGCGTCTTCATTTTTTATATTAACTTTATATTAGTGTCTACCTACTACAGTTCAAACACTGTGACAGACGGGCAGACAGCGGAGCCTTAGTATTAGGGCCTTATAAAATAATTAAACCCTTATTCTTACATTATTAAATACCTCAAAGGTCGATTCCAATAAAACATGGCTAAAGAGTTGATCGCGATGACTGATTTGATAATTTTATTTCTTTTACATTCTTACGGAATTAATTTAAGTAAAAAATAATAATTTCGTGTGCAAATGTCCGTTGCCCTCACAAAGGTGTAAATGCAGTATGAAATACGCGCGGGGATATATCGGGGACAATTTATTTATAGGAAGGCTTTTACCCTTCCTCTATTGCACTGTAATCAAAACCCACCTTTATCCTCCACAGAACACGGTCGATATTCCTGTACATAAGAAAATAAGGTTGTCACAATCGATGTGTTCATTGCAATTTGAAATGTTATGAGTTGGTTTTAAGGTGAACTTTCATTTGTTCTCGAATCGTAAGCCGGGTAAGGCTTTGCTGAGGTCCACGGTCAGTTGATTACAGTGCGAATAAATAAGTCTTCATGACACAGTTCATAGCATCTTACAATACAGTAGTTCAACATTAATCTCCATTTTGAATTATGAGTTTTGGAATATGATAAATTTCACATTATATATTTTGTAAAGGCATTTCATTTAGTTCTTGATTGAGCAAGATTTAAAACACACCTTTATAATATGAATCTTATTTTCTTATTAATAAGATTGTATATTTGATTTACTGCTATAATGTTGTTCTACTATAAACATTATTTATTTATATTATAAAATAACTTATGTAGCTCTAATTGAGTTGTCAACCGTATAACGAGTTAATTTTAAAACAACGAATATAACCTTTTTGCTATAATTATTATAAATGTATATTATAGAATATAATTATTTGAAAGACCTTTGCATAATCAAGAATAAATACCATTTATATTCTAATCATCGATATTTGTTTAACGTTTTAAGTAGGTATTTGTTTATAATTATTAAGTATATTTTTTAATTTTTATTTTTTTCGATTTTTGTGTGTATAAAATAATTTTGAAATACTGCTGTGCATGCCTTTAAGTTAAGTCAATATAAAATATTACTTTTAATGTATTGTATAATGTAGTTTTCTGTATATATTTAGTTGGTAAGCTTTTATTCAATAAATAGAGTTGTTGGAATTATATTTTGTAACACGTTGTATATAGGTATATTATTTTACTAGGTGTATGGTTACAGGATACAGGTACAGGTACAGGTTCTGCTAAGTTTGGGATTAAATAACCGATTATGAAGAATGCCCTATTACATTAATTTATTTAATTTTATATAAAAATATTTGTCTAAGAGCCATTATTTTAAGCTTGGTTCACCGGCGTTAAATAAAAAAAGAAGCCTATGACCTTTTCGGTATCCTAGCTTACGTATGTGTCAAAATTCAGCAAAATCGGTCCAGCCGTTTATCTGTGAAAACGTAATAAACAAACCGACATTTCCGAATTTATAATACCTATTAGTTTGGATCCCTAATACCAAAGCGAGGCTTTTAAACGTGGTTCTACAGCGTTGGCAGTGTGAACATGAGATATCAAACAAAATGGTTAAGAAGGAAGTAAGGGAATTTGATATTGGTTTTCCTCGCGTGGGCTTGCGTAGGCGGAGGGTAGTGGAGATGAATCGCGCCGCCGCGCGCCACGCCCCCAGTGTTGGGCACACATTCAACAACCCTTTCAATGCGCGACTTTACAAAAAAATATGTGCGATGACAAATTACATCCACACCATTATTATAAATGCGAAAGTAACTCTGTTTCTATGTCAACTTGGCACCTATTCATGACTAAGCGGCTGCATTTCGAGAAGAGATTAGATCATAGAAAAAACGGGTGAAACCGCGGTCGAATGCTCGAAATCATGCCTACTAATATTACATATACCTACGAAAGTTCATCACAGTTCAAGACAGCTAGTATAATTATAATTTTATGAACACTTTTAAATGCAGTAGGGAATTATGTTTACTGCAATTTTTACACATGTCTAAGATTTTTATGGCAAATAGGCTGACATGGTAGACGGTCCACCCGATGGCCACCGCCGCCTACGGACATTAGCAACACCAGGGTCAATGCGTTGTCGCCCTGAGAAGCGAAGTCTCGTAATTTCACCGGCCCCCTTACATTTCTACCCGAAACACAATAATACAAGCGCATAACTGCTTCACGGCGGAAATGGGTATCGTGGTAGTACTACTCCCCGTTCAAACTGCCAGCTTTACTACATATTTGAAAAACCTACATAAATGCCTTGCACGTGATTTTATACTTAGCAATTGGTTATCTATTCTGCTTTTATATAAAGTTATTTTTCAACAGTAAAAAACATGTAACAATTAACAATAATTCGATTCTTAATTCACTGGAAACCAAACTCAATATAAAATTACCAAATTTTATAATTAATCATTGGGAAGCACACCTTGGCATACCTGTCAAAATGTTTCCTCCCCAATTGGCGATTTGATTAAGAAATCATAGAATTCATTAGCGGGCCATGGGCGGCGCCATTCTTTCACAAAAAATGATATAGGGACACAATCGCCTTTGATAGCCGTCGGGCGGTGTCGGGTTACCTCAGAGAGGTATTTCTGAAGAGGACATACGATATTCCCTCAGTATTGTGCCTATTATTTATCATTATGAATGTGTATTCAATATTTAAGTAAGCGGCAATCAGTCGATGCGGCGTGGAGAATTTCAGCTTTTGTTACCAAGTTGTTGGCCCCTTTTGACAGCGAAGAGTGTTATCAAAAAAATAACCGTATTACGTTGTCTTAAGGTCCATCATTATCATTATACAATTTACTATTGGATCAATAAACCTTATCTTGAAAGCAATATAGATGTTATTTAAGGCGTTCTTAGTTGTCGAAACCGGCCATTGAGATCTCTACAACTTTGAGGTAGTGTTGTGTTAAGAATTATATTTCATATTGAAATGTAAAAGGTTTTATGAAAAGGTAAATTTGATAAGTAAATAAAACTTCACCTATATAACACGTCACTCACACATCTTCACAAGGATTTTTGTGACATTACCTTTCCGTCCCCGAGTGATTTGGTGTATCCCAGAATTATAACAAAGCCTACATCAATCCGAAATAATTTACCGTTCAAATGGTGAAATACTCTTTTAATCGGTACAGTGGTACAGGAGATTACCTCCGCCTACACACAAACTCACAAAAATCGTAATTTCTTATAATATTAGTATATATAGATCAGATTATTGAGACGATGCTACCTCTGGACAATGAATTGCTCGCTTGACAAGCTAATAATGTAATCAAATAAGGTACTGTAGTGAACGGGGGCGTAATTACAAAAATAAACTTATCAAATATTAATTTTTTATTGCAATATTTTTAGTCCATCAAATTCTTATAAAAAAAAAACATATTTTTCCGTGCCCGCGCACTGTCGTTATATCTCTCTTTTTAAACAACGAATATTAACTTATTAATTTAAATTATCTTCAGCCAGTAACAGTGATAACGGCCAGTGTGCTAGCATAGACCTTCTTTACAGTACCTATAATTTTTATCGTAATATTCATTAAGCAAATTATATTATTTGAATATAGTTTGACAATATTCAAGTTTCTCTAATGAAAGACTATGCAAATATTGTTTAGGTATATTATGTATACGTCTATAGGTACTTGTAATCTATAGAATCTTCCTTTACAATTTTTTTTGGACAATTTTTCTATAGTTATTCGTTTTATAACTCAAATATGTTTAAAATACAAGAACGATTTGACCGATCGAGATGAAAATTTGTTTAAAGTCTGAACAAGTGATTGCGCGAATGATAAGCTATGATATCGATAACGCGGGTGAAACCGTGGCGGAAAACTAGTATTTTACAAACGCGTATAGCTTTGCCGTAAAATCAATCTAAGATGTTTTTTCAAGAGTGTATTTTCGTATGAAATGTTTACGATTCACGTCTAGATTTTTTCGTTGCTTGTTAAAAAACTTAACGAGTATCGAATGCTGTGAAACATTTGTACAAATAGGCGTATCGCATTACACGCGCGCATGCCGCCACTAACACTTTGAACTCGGCCTTACAAAACTATAATATATCATGTAGGTAGGTATAATATTTTATGCATAAATTTTTTCAGTCTATTAACTTTTTTTTTATCTTATTTTAATAAATACAATACAATAAATTAATATTTTATTTAAGTAGGTTATTTAACCATTTTGTTTAGGTAGCTATTAGCACTATTTTAGTACCTTCCAACACAAGTATCCTTATAAGAAAAATAAAAGAAATATAAAATATCCCTATCGAGGTTGCCTCTATTTTGCGCTGTAAACATTTGTATGAAAGACAATAAAAACATTTTATTACATTGAGTGCTGTCAAAATGGAAATCCAAGATGGCGGCTACAATAAATTATTATTAGATATTGTTTTTTTTACTTTTATTCCTATTTATTATCTGTGAAAAAAACTCGTTTAATAGGTACATATTTTAAAAATGACATTTGATACGACGATTTATAAGAATTTACATAAATAGAGAATATGTATTTCTTTTTTTATATCCCCTTATATAAATACTTTTTAGTCCACCCCTTACGTAATAAAAAGTATATTACCAACAAATTACATGGTTTTAAAGCCTGAGGTTTAGACTTTAGACTTAGTCCAAAAAATACAGTCACTCGGGATCAATTCTTTTATTTTTAGTGATATTAAAACAATCTAGACAAATTTACAGATATGAAAGCAATGAAAATAAGTTGGTGCCAGTGAAAATAGGTAGGTTTGATTTTTGATTAATATCTTATAAAGCAATTAACATTCGTAGATAAAGACACGAAAGTATTGCCTCTAGAAAAAGCTTCAGCACTAACTATTTATTTTGTATTCGACACTCAAATCGTATCGTATATCATTAGAAAAAATGTTTTCACAGTAACACATTCGTAAGGCAAAATACAGTTTTGAAAACAGTAGCCCCACTTGTGTAGCGATATTATGTTACAAATGCACCTACCGACTGCCAATCAAAGTCTCTAAGGAAGTGTGAGAGACACCCGTTTCGATCTTTTATTCTATTTATTTATAGGCAGGATAAGTATTTATAATATTCTACAAACAGGTATTCAATACGATCATCTGTATAAAAAGAAATGGCAGACTCAAATTTGTCAGGCTAACGCCATCTTGTGGAGAGTAGAAGAACTTCATACAACTTAATTTTTAATTTATAAATTTATTTACTTATAACTAGCTGTTCCGGATATGCGTTGTTATGCAAATTCTTTTTTGTGTGAGGAACCTTCACAGGCCTGCGTAAAACAACTCACTAACGTGTCATCGCTTTTGGATTAATAGTTTAAGAAGGCATAGCGTACAAACATTCATCTTTATATCTATAGATTAAAGCAATGAAAACCGATACTAAATTTACTTACTAAATAAACTTAAACACCTAAAACGAAGTAACCAACAAGATAGAACATGATTTAACATGCCTATAATCCGTCTCAAGATTTAAGAATGCCATTTGATTTAATTTATTTATAAGTAATACTAAATTTCTTTTTTTTTTCAGTTTTCTACCATTTCAATGGCTACACCTTATTGAATATAATATTTTGCAAATTCCTTCACACAAAATTCACTGGAGCAAATATTTTCAACACCTTTCGAAGGACACTTGTCTCGACATCTATTATTATTCAGTTCTCACGTCGTCAAACTCACGTAAAGTCGAGTACGCGATTTAGAAACCCACTGAAGTGTAATAATCTCACTGACTTGCTGACACTCCGCTTTGTTACTATTGTTCACTTGTCTCTTTGTATTGTATGATTAAACGGTGCACATCACTCGGCCAATAAGTGCAAGGTGTATTTTTTCTTTTGACATTTGACAGTTCTCGGTAAAGTAATCAAGGTTATAGTATGATTTAAAAGATTACTAGAGTATTTGACTATAACGCTCCTTTAATATCACGGGATTAAAGTATCCAAGATAGAAGCATTAGGTAATCACAACTCCATATTTTAGTAATGGTAACAGGCAGACAGACTATGAAATTTAAATTAAATAGGGAATTAGAAAGACAAACCGTAGAAGCTGCCTTTTTTATGAGGGTGATATCGATTTGATTTATTATGTGTAGAAAAAAATATTGCTATATATTTTTTTTTAACCTGTAAGGATGAAGTTGCCATCTAGTGGCTAAATCATTAAACATGTTTACTAGTGACATCTATTGTCGAGTAGTAATTGAATATTAAAAGTTTGTAATTTGATAAAAGTCAACGTACATACATCAGCTAGTTCACTTAAACTCCAACAGATGTCACTTAATTATAATAATTTTCTTGACGATAGATGCTTAGATCTTTCCCATTTCCATTCTTTCTTTTAAAGTAGGCACCTACCTACTTAATAAGAATTAAATAACATACAAATTTTTATTTTCTCTATTTAATAATGCCTAAGAAAAACAGGCTCTTCATAATTCAAGTCATAGTATGTAGCTGTTCCTTTTATTATACACTGGTAGAATTGCCTAAAATATATCTAAATTCATCCATAGATTTATTCGAACACTGAAACCGGTTTCAAAATTCATATTAATATTAAATTTGTATACAACATCGTTCTTCGGAATTCAATGCTTTATATTATCTAAACTAACTGTGCCGCGACTTCGTACACATGAATGCTTTGAATTGAGGTATTTTTCTTCTTGGATAGTTTTTTTTATACCACATAGGCCGGCAAACAAGCGGACGGTCCACCTGATGGTAAGTGGTCACCGCCGCCTATGGACATTTGCAACACTAGGGGCATCGCCAATGCGTTGTCGACCCTGAGACGTGAAGTTGTTAAGTCCCATGTGCCTGTAATTTCACCAGCCCCCTTACCTTTCTAACCGAAAAACAATAACACTAGTGCACTACTGCTTCAAGGCAGAAATGGGTAAGGTGGTAGTACTTCCCCGGACGAACTCTGCACTAAGAGCTCTATTACTCTAGAACTATTATTTTGATGAAGTAAAGCCTATATTGCCAAGCTGCTTAAGTTTCTGCGAAACCCTCTTTAAAATTCGTCTTGAGAACACTCCCTCCATCAACTGCAATCAGTTTTTGATAAAAAAAATTATACCTATGTAGAATTATATTTTTTAGCATAAACCTGGGCTACGTCATAGTTTCTAAGGTTCCATAGTCATCTTGGAACCCTTATAGTTTTGCCTTAGGTATCTGTCTAGCCACGGTTTAACTTATAATCAACCGCAATTAGGTATATTTAATACCCTAAAAATGTATAGATACATTTTTTTTTACAATAGATGAACATGAACGAACGTTATTTAAATTATTCATACAACATGGTCATTAACAAGAATGCTAATCGATTACGTAACTTGTCTAGAATAACAAATTTAGGTGTCCATCCACCTATAAATAAACAATTTATTTTAGATAATTTAAAATACACTCAACAATGGCGTGAATTAAATAAAACAAGAATACGTATTTGTTTATGGTTTAATGAAAGTATACACAAAAACCATACACTTCTAAACTATAGAAAGTCTGTGGTTCTTAGGAAGGCTATAGTCTGTTCATTAAAGATGTCCGTTTGGAGATTTAAGAATGCCATAAGAAATCAACTTTATTAATATTTGAATTAATCTATTAATCCAATGGTTAATTATACATATTATGTTGATAAACCTTATCATAAATTGGTCAATAGGGTTAGTTTTTCAATATAGTTCTTAAACATCAAAAACGTATCATCTTGGTCCAACCATAATTATACACAAACAAAACAATATGGAGTCATAAATCTCAAAAAAACTTTTCAGATAATTAAACGCTTTATCACTAACATTAAATCTTTAAGGCATGAGAAGACTTATATACGTATCCATATCACTTGACTTGCTCCTTCAGTATCTCACTGTTCCCTGAGCCGGCAAACTGCAGGGCTCCGTCGACCGGGAGCACCGCCCCTGAGACAAGAGGACTGAGCTCGTTGCTCGCCAGCACTGTGATCATCTTGGCGCAATCCTCACCCGTGCTCGCCTTACCCATGGGAATGGTACCCTCTGCTTTCTTCAACCATGTTTGGTACTGCTCGTCATTGTACCCTGTCAATCTCTGGACGAATGTGCTGATCTGTATCATAGATTAATCAGGTAAGTCTATGTGTAGGGTAGACTACTTTAACTACTTTTAAGTAGATATTCCGATTGGTAGAAATAATTTCTTCCTCTGAAATCATTATTTGGACAATTTTTTTTTTATTATATTAACACGGTTCAGCTTTTCTCAAATGATGAGCTTACCAACGAGCAGAATTTTAGTGTGGGATAGTAATAATCCGATCATATGGGAGGATAACTATTGGTACTTACAGTTATTCCCGGGCTGACGGTATTTACGCGGACGCCTTTTGGAGCCAGCTCGTAGGCGGCCAAACGACTGAAGTGGTCCAACGCAGCCTGTTCAGGATATATCATTACAACAATAATTAACAAATCTTACAACATTTGTAAAATGTTCCCTAAGACTGAGGAGACAAATCTTTGTATAAATTCGAAATCCAACGAAACATACAATAATACAGAATCTCGCTAATGAAGTATTTTTTTATTGTCTGAAGGGAAGGGCAGAGGCTACGCAGGTCCTATCTAATGGTAAGTGGTCACCACCACTTTGGATTTTGGCGCGTATGTCGCCGATTCAATGGGGCGGGAAATAGCTCTCAAATGCAGCTTTTAGAGCCATTGAGAAAGCGAAAGTCATTTAAAATCTTGTAAATGAAATTACCTTGGAAAGACTGTAAGGTAAGTTAGCCGTGGTGACCATAGTGGCCATAATACTGGACACGTTGACGACGTTGCCTTTAGTCTCGATGAGGGCGGGCACCAGCAGCCTGGTCAGATTATACACCCCTCGGATGTTGACGTTGAACACGCGGTCGAAAGTCTCCATGTCAGCAGTCTGGAGTGTGGTGCGAGCTCCCACAGCAGCATTGTTCACCAGGACGTCTAATCTGTAAGGATCAAAGTCTTGTTATTGTCTTCCAACAAGTTGTTGTAGGGCCTTTTATTACTGTTTCTACTAGAAAAGTTTAGAGGAATTTCAGACATCAACTACATGTCGCTGGGATAACTTGGGGGGTGTTGTGTTTATTTAGGAACGTGATAAGCAATATTTTGTATATTCTACTTTACTTAAGTTCACAGGCGTATATAGGGTGGAGGTTTAAAATGGCCCTTAATACGCCGATGCTTAAATTACTCTACTGTAGATAGCCATGACCGTACAAATCGGTCATTAAGGAAAAAGGTACTAACTTGCCAAAGTGATCCAATGTGTCTTTTGCAGTCTTCTCTACGCCTTCATCTGTACCCAGATCCGCGACTATTATAAGTGGTTTCAAACCCTTCTCCTTCTGGCAGGCGTCCGCGACCCTCTGCAAGTTTTGCTCGCTCCTGCCCACCAGCGCAAGTTTCGCGCCATACTTCGCGAACAAGAGGGCGGTCGACTCGCCGATTCCTGCACTCGCGCCAGTCACTAAAACCACTTTGTCAGAGAAGTCCATTGCAAGCAAATCTGTCCGTCCGTTTGTGTCGACGACTAAGAAATGACTCGTTTTGATTTCCGCAACTCTTATGTAATGGATAGATAAATTTAAATATGCAAACGATTTATCAACTGGTATTTCTTCAAATTACCTATAGTAGGCATATACTTAATTCAATTAAATAAAAATGGTTTTATCTAGTCTAGAAAAATCTTTTAAGCAAAGTGTTTTTACATTTTGTTCCGCAGTAAATCAATTTTCCGCTAGTACCTGGTTATAAAAGCAAAGAGATTATGAAATGTAAAACCCAAAAAGTTTACGCCCATATTCTTATTAAAGTAGTTAAATTGGTTAAACTGGTATACTTCTTAAATCGTCTCATAATTAGAGCTATTAATGCAGAGTTCGTCCGGGGATGTATTATCACCATATCTACCTATTTCCACAATGAAACAGTAGAGCATTTGTATTACTGTAATGACAGTCGGAAAGGTTAGGGGGTCAGTGGCATTACAGACGCATGGGACTTAACAACTTCACGCCTCAGGGTCTACAACGCATTGGCGGTGCCCCTGGTGTCCATAGGCGCTGGTGATCACCTACCAAACATCAGGTAGACAGTCTGCCTATTATGCCTAGTAATCCCGGTTACTTATGCGAAAGAGCGGGTCCAAGAGAATACGTTAATACAAGTTTTAGTTAGCGTTTACTACAAATAACGCAGAATTTTATTCGAATATCAGTAAGAAAAATAATGGGTTCATTAAATTGAAGGTCAACTTAAATTAAGAAACTTGATTATGTGACATTTCGTATTTATTTTCAGATGTATTCATATTAGCATATCTTGTTTTTATGATGTACTAGCTTTTTCCCGCGGCTTTGCTCGCGCAGAATTGAATTTGTTATACAGAGATTCCATCATAGTCAGTTAATTTCTTAATTTATATTAATATGGCGGTGCCCCGTGGTTGACACACCACGTCGCATCGCCAGCCCCCGCTGTTTGTTGTTTTGTTTTCGCTTAGCGTTCGTTTTGTGTTTCTGTTTGTTCGGTTTCTAAGGCTCGCGTGATGTTAAATACCCTATAACCTTCCTCAAGAATTGTCCTATCAAACACAAAACAAGATTCTCAGATCCGACTGGTAGCTTTCAAGTGATTCGTAAACACACAAACAGACAAAAATAACAAATATTAGTTCTCTCGGTTAACTTTTAGCATCCCTACATTATCTCAACATTTTTAAATGTACAGATGTCTTATATGTATAGATTCAGATACATATATAAATCATCATCATCATCATCATAAGCCTATCTCCGTCCACTGCTGGACATGGGCCTCACCTATCGCGCACGCCACTGAGCTCGATCTTCAGCTCTTTGTTTCCAACCGCTGCCAGCCAGCTTGCGTATATCATCGCTCCATCTAGCTGAAGGGCGCCCTACACTACGTTTACCGACCCGTGGTCTCCACTCTAGAACACACCCCATCGACGACTCGACGAAGTTTTCCAAATGCTGCCCACCCTAGCTGTACTCTTCTGCGAGCCTCCTTCTCGAAGTTGTGTCTACCCAATTGCAAGATCTGCCCAAGATAGACGTATTCGTGAACAACTTCGAGATATATAAATAGAAGGTAGATATCTATTAGTATATTTATGTTTCTGACTGTACGTACCAGTATTCATCAAAATCGGGTGAAAGGGTAACAAACGGACCTACGCATTTATAATTAATTAAGTAGGATAAGTGGAAATAAAAACGAATATTACAAGTCAAAGGTACTTAAACAAAACAATATAATTCAGTTCTTTTTCATTTGCTCTTTGATGATATTCCCTGGCGCCCCGAACTGCAGGCCGCCGTCCACTTGTATGACAGTGCCAGTGACCAGTCGCGACAGGTCGCTGGCAACGTGGACGATCATCCTGGCGACGTCGTCTCCCTCGCACGCGCGCCCCATGGGGATCTGCCCCTCGGCGGCTCGCAGCCACGCGGCGTACTCCTCGTCGGAGTAATTAGTCAGACGTTGCACAAATTTGCTCACCTAGAGGAAAGGTTAGTTTTACGTAAGATATAACAATTATTTTATTTCTTATCGACTTCGAAATTTAACATACCTACCTGAGACAACTGAGGCCTGATATGAACATCTATCGCAAGCGAAGTGTCATCGTATCGACTGTGCCAAAAAGCTGCTTTGAATGACAAATTGAACACCGCGCACACCGTGACGTTGCGCGATATATAATACAATTTCCCATTGCATTGGTTTTTGGTGCACTCGATACGATGATGATACGCTTGTGATAGATGTTCCGGCTCAGGGCACCGATCCCAAACTAAGCTTCTTTTGCTTTGTTTTATTTTCATTTCGTGATGATGAGAAAATAAATTATGTATTATTATGCCATTTATCATATCGAGATTAGATTGAAACTGTAATTTGACTATTATATACCTATTTAGATAATTGAGTTTCTGAACGAATTTTAGATACAAGTGTTGATCAGAAGTAAGACCGTAATGTTTTGTGATAATCTATTTTTTATTTTAGTGTAGGTATTATATGGTATTTGGAAGGTCTTAGGAAGTGACATTTCCAAATTGGAAAAATCTCCAAAAAAGAACAAGAAAAAAATATGAATATTGGATACTTACAGTGATACCAGGGCTGACAGAATTGACTCTGACGCCTTTTGGCGCCAATTCCAGGGACACCAAACGTGTGAAGTGGTCTAATGCTGCCTGAAATAAACAAAAGTCCATAGTTAAGGATTGTGGCTTCCATTCTGGACTGACTTCATGATTTTCATAATAAGAATGGAATGTTCCGATTTAAATTTGATGATGATAATTTTTATCACCAATGCGACGGTACTTAATACACGATTAAAAGAGAACTTATCTACTCCTCTTTCTCGTTCACTAGTATGGCGGTGTCTCATTGATCATTATCGTATCTTCACCGTTTAGGACGCCTTTGACGACAGCGTGAGAGCTACTTTTAATAGCCTTACTTATTGCTGGCATCACGCAACATATGTTTTTTTATTCATTTGTTTTATTCTTATTTTGTAACTGTTATGTAATAAATGTAATTTTCTGTGCATAACGACCAATTAGAATAAATAACCAAGCCAACCTTAGCCATGCCATACGGCAAGCTGCCCAATGCAACCATGGTTCCCGATATGCTGGACACATTCACTATGTTCCCCTTAGTCTCGACCAGGGCCGGCACCAGCAACCTCGTCAAGTTATATACCCCGCGGACATCCAGGTTGAACACGCGGTCGAATGTCGCCATGTCTGTGAGCTCAATGCACGTCCTTGCTCCCACTGCAGCATTGTTTACTAGCACATCTAACCTGGAAAATTAATTAAGTATATGCTGGTAGACTCGCTTGTTCATAATGCTGATGATTTATGATTGGCAATCGCTAGTAGGAGCTTGAGATTTCGGTGAGGAATTCAAGTCTGCTGTTTTGTTCTTCCATATGGTTATTCCTTCGACCTTAATTATTTTTCAATATTCACTTTTACTAATTGTCGAGGAGACAATTCATTGGAGGCTTATTTACTTAGCCATGGTATTCACCTTTTCAATTTATAAAATAACTAGCGACCCGCCCCGGCTTTGCCTGTGTGGAATAATATATAAATATACCTACATATATTATATCAACCCATAAACTTTCCGTAAGAAGTTGATGATGAAAAACACATCAATATTTATTTAGCTAAGTAATTCAAAAAATACAAAAATGTATTGTACACTATTTATTAAAGATTAAAGTATAACTTTCACACACAATTCACTTATTCCAAATTTCTTGAGTATCTAAGTACCTGCGTTTGTAGCACCTATATGTGTACTTACTTAATTATTCCGCTGGCTCAAATTGTTTTCTGGTTACGAGAACTTGCACTTGTCACGGTCTTGTGTAGTTTCTTGTCAGTCGCAAGCCTGAAGCTCGCGTCAATCTGCATTCACCACGTTCGGCGTCGACCTGACGGCTCACCCTGATAGGCATTCGTATACGAATAACAAAATTAAACAAACCTGCCGAAGTGTTCTAATGTGTCCTTAGCAGTCTTTTCGCAACCTTCATCTGTACCCAAGTCTGCAACTATGGCGAGAGGTTTTACTCCCTTCTCCTTCTGGCAGGCGTCCGCGACTCGCTGCAGGTTCTGCTCATTCCTGCCCACAAGTGCAAGTTTTGCACCATATTTAGCGAACAAAATGGCGGTCGACTCGCCGATTCCCGCGCTTGCACCAGTCACTAACACTACTTTGTCGGAGAAATTCACTTCCATTATGAATGTAATTTTATAAAACGCTTACAAATCATACGCTGTGCTCCCCCCGCAGTGAGATAACGACTGCCGCAAGCTATCTGCCTGTAATGTTTGTGTACATAACTGTCATTACGTAGGTATCAGTAAAATGTTTTATCTTTTAGAGTTCCGTTGTTAAAAAAATATTGGTAAACCATAAAAATAACACTAACGTCAATACGTTTTTAATTTTATATTTGAATTAGCACCTTCTCGCGGTCTCATCCGCGTTTCCGAGTGATCTAATGTAGCAAGGGTTTATTAACATAGCCTGCATCACCTATCCTGAAAGAATTGTTGAAACTGGATGAGCAGTTTTGGAGATTACCTCCTACATCCTAACTTACAACAGATTTACCTCATTATATTATAAATAAATATCATGAGACATTATTTACACACGGCCATCTGGTCCCAAACTAAGCAGAGCTTGTACTATGGAAACCAGGTAACTGATATACTACATATACTAGTATAATAAGCATTATATATTATAATTATGCCGTAGGTACTGTATTGAGGTTCCCGGCATGCATTGCATTGCGTCTCTGGTGACTGTAATGGTTCAGATACGAATCCCATAGAAAAAAGCATTGTAGAATTTCGTATATCGATACCATAATTGTTAAACCAGCTAAGTCCATGTGAGCAATTTGTTCAGGACACTTATAATACTAGTATACTTATCTTTGAATGTAGACTACTTAAGAAAAAAAACCGTTGCGATATTTATGGGAGTTTTCATACACATTCAATCTGAACCAAAAAAATATTTTTGACGAACTGTGGAGTTGGCTAGTTTGCCAATTGAGGTATCGATATGCTCTTTCAAATACATTTGCCGGTACGACACGCGGCACCTACTGTTAGCTAATTATACTATGCCTATAACCTCCGCGCAAGTGCATCAACAAAGTTTAATCAGTATAAAAAAGTACCCTGTGGTTTAATCGCAATCGGATAAACGGTATGAGAGCTAATAAAATACGCACAGATAAACAAACAAACGATGATATATTTTTTAATTATTAGATCGGCGGGTATAAATATAGATTCAGCACACCGCACATCTATATCCTTTCAGTACTTATTGATATGCAGTCGATCTATCACCAACTCAAAGTCGCTCAGCGAGCTATGGATAGAGCTATGCTCGGAATCTCTCTGAAGGATCGATTTCGAAATGAAGTCATCCGTCAGAGAACCAAAGTTATCGACATACCTCAAAGGATTAGCAAGCTGAAGTGGCAGTGGGCTAGTCACATCTGCCGTAGAACCGATAACCGTTGGGGTAGTAGATAGAGTTCTAGAGTGGAGACCACTGCTCGGTAAACTTAGTGTAGGGCGCCCTCCAGCTAGATGGAGCGATGATATACGCAAGCTGGCTGGCAGCGGTTGGAAACAAAGAGCTGAAGATCGAGCTCAGTGGCATGCCATAGGTGAGGCCTATGTCCAGCAGTGGACGGAGATAGGCTGATGATGATGAGTCGATCTATATAGAATCGTTTCTTTTATATCTGGTAATGGTAGAATAATACCTACGCGTAAGAATTATGCTTAAGGATTGAAGTACATAACCATCTACTTTCACTTTTTTACACGTAATTGCAATACTATTAAGAAGGAATCACAAATCACTTTAAAATGTAAATGTGTGTCGGTATGTCCCTAAGGGAATGCATCGATGACGTAACCGCATGGCCTTGATACAATTCTCAGACTTCACAGAGTAGAAAATATCATTGGTATGTAGTTTTTTTATGTTGGCAACTTAGATATTCAATTGCAGTTTATTTATTTATCTTGATAAATTATGTCCATAAAATTCTAGGTACCTACAGATGGCATCCAACATTATGTTTATGATGATGATAATGAATAAATTACATCATATAATTAACAATTAAATTAATTGTTGAACCTTAACTTAAGAACAATAAAGATTGTTTTTCCATGAAATTCGCTTAGCCTAGCTATCAAAACTGACCTTTAAACTTTAAATATTGATAAATAAATTAAAAAATTCTACTGGTGTCTATTTGGTGAGGCGGCATTTAGGTACGCCGGCCTGTAGCCTCCCAGACTTTGTGTAAGTCAGTAACATGTATGCTGGGGTGTCCGCTCAACGTTAAGTGGACAGTCTGCCTATTTGACATTTAAACAATGACAAATAGGCAGAGTGTGCAAAATAAAAAAACCTTTAACATTATAATCTTTATTGATTTTAAACAAAGGTACATTTCACTTTGTTGGAGTTTTCATAACACTGCTAGTGCTGCCGTACTGCATGCCGCCATCCACTTGTATGACGGTGCCGGTGACCAGTCTGCTGTTGTCGCTGGCAATATGCAAGATCATTTTGGCAATGTCGTCTCCCTCGCACACTTTACCCATAGGAATGTGCTGCTCGGACGACCTTAGCCAAGCTGTGTACTGTTCGTCTGTATAATTCGTTAGACGTTGGAGGAATTTGCTGACCTGCAACAAATTAATTATTTCATTGGGAATTTGAGTAAGTAGGTAGAAGTCTATAAATCGTTTAAGCATTACCGCGCAATTGGCTACATCCGTCACTTATGCTGTTGTTACCAGGGACAGTTACTTGTTGTTGAACTGTCCCCGACGATTTGAAAACATTAGTTTTACGTTAACGACTAAATTGGTGCTCTTTGAAGTAAGTACCTACTGTGGGACTTCGAGAGGCTATTGACCTGGAACTAGGTCATCTCTGCCTCTTAGTAAATAAAACAACTGTACATACCAAGACCAAGAGTCTTGTTGTACTTACTAGACTAGAGTCAAGAGCAGCCAATTTGACGAAGATATACCAATATCGTTTTGATGCTAACGATGAAAGCTGCTGATAAATCAAACCTAGATTGAGTATCATCGCCTTTAATTCGTCGTCAAATATACGGGCGACGACGAAGTTCATTCTCCATACAAGAATTTCCGGATCGGTGCGATGAAACCAATAACGTACCGTGCGATCATATGTCTCATATGTATACGTCGTCGATATTGCGAACCGTTTGCGCCGCATTACTACCACGACCCAACTCGTGTTCAATAATTATATTTCAATGCTTCCATGCTAACGAAAGAGGTTCAAATGTGATAAAATAAAAACACTAATTCTTAAAAAAAATGGCAGGATTCAGTTAAAGTATACCATGTTTTTTAAATAAAATTCATTTGAATTTCCGAACCAAACCATAGTTATCAGAACCGACACAAATATTTTCATTATATCGTAAAAAAATATGTATGTAACTACAGGGCCACCCCGTAAGAACGAAAACAAAAATATGTATGTAACTACAGGGCCACCCCGTAAGAACGAAAACAAAAATCGGCCTATCTATACAGAGTATTTATCATAACTTTACTAATCGTGACCACCAAGTGTCCGTCCACTGCCTTATCATAATCAAACTGTTACTTACTGTAATCCCAGGGCTGACGGTGTTTACCCTTACTCCTTTAGGCGCCAACTCGAGTGCCACTAAACGCGTGAAGTGATCCAATGAAGCCTGCAAGATATCTAATTTTAAATTAAGAAATCTAAAGATCTTATCCCACCTCTAGACAACTCTGAATTCGCAAAATTTCTTAATATTCGTCACCTTCGTAATTATGGAGGGTGTCCATCTAATGGTAGGTCTACCAGCAGGCAGTGCCGGATTAAGCAAGCGCGGGGCCCGTAGGAAATTCTGTAGGAGGGCCTATGGGTTCTTAAGTATAAAGTGGTAAAAATAACAATCGGTGGTGGGCGGTCTTAGACACGCGGGGCCCCCTTTTGCGCGAAACCCGTAGCAATTGCTACTCTTGCTACGTGGTTAATCCGGCACTACCAGCAGGTACATTTATTGCCATACCAAAATACAATATCTTATAAAAGTGCACTACTGCTTAACGGTCGAAATAGGTATAGTGGTAGTAAGTGACAGCCAGTCGGCTTAGAAGTCAAAGACCCTATCTGACTTCCACTACATTCATGGTTAGTTTGGGTTCAGACGGTCGTGTGAAAATTTATTTATTTATGTTCTTCTCCTGAAGAAACCCTGAAGTACTCAGAGCTGTATCACTTTAGTTGCAGATTTTCAACACTGCTGTTCATGTTTCTAAGTACGCTACCACTGCTTACCTTAGCCATGCCATAAGGCAAGCTCCCGACAGCAACAATAGTCCCTGCAATACTAGATATATTGATGATGTTGCCCTTAGTCTTGACCAGGGCTGGCACTAGCAACCGGGTCAAGTTGTACACTCCCCGGACATCCAGGTTGAACACCCGGTCAAATATCTCCATGTCTGTTTTTTCGATGCACGTCCTGGCGCCAACTCCCGCATTGTTCACCAGCACGTCTAATCTGAAAGATGGCACTTGGTTGTTTAGCGATGGACACCTCATTTTCTGCCTGCCAGGGTCCTAATCTTTTGTAGTCGGTGCAACATGCTATTCATTGCAAAATACTCAACAGACTTTTACATAGCCTGTCTGACGCCATTCCCCTTTGGGAATGCACTTGGTGACCACTCGGAGCAAAGTGCACGTGGTAACCAAAAGTAAGTCATAGGTATACTTACTCTTAATGCCGGGTTACTATATACGATCCCGATCGAAAATCCATGGATTGATGAACCTTTTGACAGTAATTTTAATACACTTAATGTCAAATTTCTATTTCAATCTTGCGATATTAGATCTTGATCGTATATAGTAACCCGGCATAAGTTGCATCGTCCTTAAACGTTCCTAGAGATGAGTACCTTGGAGTTTTAGTCAGGTGCCTAGCAAGTATTCGTAGTCGCTACCACAGTAACTACGTACCACCTACCTACCTACTTAGATTGTTTTATCCCCAGTTCTAACCCGAGAAAAATCTTTTCCAACGTGGTCACAAATCCGCCCCTAGTTCATAAAATAAGTAGGTTATACGAGTATATATTATGTTTTAAAAAGTTAGATCCAGGTATTACCTATTTTAATATATGTATATCCACAAGGCCTTCGGGTACTCGAACACTACAACCACCTAACCTTCATCTTATCAATTAGTCTAATTGTTATTACGTAGCTATTCTAAGTACCTAGTTAATTAAAATTGTTTGCTACCGAAAATATCGATTTAATTTCTCAGAAATGGAAACCAACCTGCCGAAATGGTCAATCGTCTTCTTGGCAGTTTTTTCACAGCCTTCGTCTGTTGCCAAATCTGCTACAATTGCGAGAGGCTTCAAACCCTTCTCCTTCTGGCAAGCGTCCGCAACTAGCTGCAGGTTTTTTTCGTTCCTGCCCACAAGCGCAAGTTTCGCGCCATACTTTGCGAACAAAATGGCGGTTGACTCGCCAATTCCCGCGCTGGCACCACTCACTAATACAACTTTGTTTGTGAAGTTTAACTCCATAATCGGAATTCAATCACTATATAAATAATAAAATTAACTTAAATATTATTTAGGTGGGTAATAAGGTCTGATGCGTTATTGATGATCGCGTTAAATTGTCTGCAGTTAGATTTTCAAATGACGGGTATTTATAATGTCTTGAAGTGCAGTACTTACCTAGGAAATATAGATTACACAATGTGTTGTAAACATGCACTTGACGGGACCACTCGAACTGAGAGGATATAGTATCTAATACTGGTACCTATATAAATATACAGTTAGTGTATATTCATGCTGTAAAATATTGTAGCAAGAGATCTAATACCATAACTTTCTTGATTTACAATAGAAGACTTTATTCATGGTCATAATAGTAAATGTTCATAGTCATCATACGGAAGTCAGCCTTCAACCAAGAACCAAACTTAAACATGATAGCAAACGAGAAAACCAGTTGGAGATACGAACTTTGTTATTTTGCTTCTATTTCCCTGGCTGTTCTACCTAACTGCAAAGGTGCTATCGTCACCATAGACAGCAGTATCAGCTCTTGGGGAATAAGTAAATGGGTCTACGTACCAACATTATACCGAATCGGACAGTGAGTACTAGCCTTACCAATAAGAGTAATACAAAATTAGCCTTGAATTGACGTACTTAGTAACATTGTTTTATCTAATTTCTATTGCAAAATTATAGATAACAGCTGGTCTAGTATCTAGCCTATGTAATACATAGTATTACTTAACTATGTAATAGCAGCTTTCGCCCCCGGTGTTAACCGCTTTCTCAAAGATTAAGTATTACGGGAATGTTAGTTGTACATGTAGGTATGTATGTGATCCAGAACAATTTTAACATTGTGCCGAGTCATATAATTACGTCCAGCCGTTTAACCAAAAACATAATTTTTAACTTTATTTAAGCTAGACCCAGCGGTAAGTCACGAACGGATACTCTGGTTCACAACATAGGCTAATATCACTAGGGATTGGTGTACCTTTCCATCAGCGAGACTTTTCACAAACGTATTGGCAGGTCTAAGATACCCCACATACATAGAATCAAACAAACAAACAAATTGTAAGTGTAGTACATCAAATCACTGGTTTCATTTATTAATATGCAATATGTATTTTATATATTTCATAAAGGAGCCATCTATCTTTTGAAGAACAGTGAAATGTCTACAGCTATGAAATGACACAGTTAGGTAATTTTATCTTTACTATTTAATTTTAAATATGTAGAATACATAAAAGCTACAAAATATAATACAAGACAACAGAAAATTTTATACAAACTAAAATAACGCTCAAATTACCCTAGCTAAATTAAAATCATTGATGCAGTCATGGATAAAACAGATAGTTAGCAACACATCACACTTCAATTACAGAATAATCACTGGTGTTGCCGTACCTAACGTACATTCATTCATACAATGGCACTTAAAAACAAAGATTTATCACACAAATTACATTTGTGTTGCATACTTCATTAGTACAATTAAATAGTTAAATACAATTATTTCTAGGGTCAAAATCTATTACATATTCGAATATACAATGTGCAAAAACTTGATACAGGCACTGAGCAACATTCTAAGACGATCAAGCATATCTGTCAAAATTGCTTTAAATAACATAGTATTATAGTAGGTATATTTGTTTACTATTAACTAGTTGCCTGCAACTTTCTGTGTAGATGGTATAACCCATAACCCACTTGTCTTCATGCACGGAAAAACTTCCTTTGTTTTAAAGGCTCATTGTCATCATCACTATCTGAAAAACATGCAGCGAAACCACTTTTCTCTCTCAAAGAGTCCTTCCGAAAAGAACTAGTCTTGTTTAATGACTTCTTAGCATTTGAGTTTTTTAGAGTTTGCCTCTTCTTCTTTGATTTCCCTGTCTCCCGTGCTGGACTTGCCACATTCACACTTGCCATTGAGCTTACTTGTTCTGTGGAGTTACTCAAAACTAGCACAGAGTTTTCCGGTTGCCTTAATGTAAGCCCTAAGTTTCGACCGCTTCTTGTCCTAGAAATCAATATATCTTCTGGATTCTCCTTTTTGTCAGAATTGTTAAAGTCACTTGAATTTTTGCTGATATTTTGTTTCTTCTCTGAGCAATGATTTGTGTTATTATTATTGTTTGTAGTTGTCTCTTCAATTGGTGAGTATTTTTTATGCCTTTTAGGATACCTTGAAGTGCTGTTAGACTGAAAAGATACATTCATGTTAGCCTTGCTCTTTGGCTTGCTGTCATCCTTGTTTAAGCTTTTGTTGGGTTTTGTATCCATGAATTTGAGTAAAGATGTACTTTTGTTGACCCTTGTTGATTTCCCGTTACTTCTTTTTGTCACCAAATTGATGACATTTTGCGATGAATCAGTACTACAGTTAGCAGCAGCAGATTTGGGCAATCCAGTGTTGAGACCTTTATTCAAACATACCATTGTTGTGGTATCTTTTTGCCCACTCTGCCTCCCTTTCATCAGA
Source organism: Habrosyne pyritoides (assembly GCA_907165245.1). Lineage (NCBI taxonomy): Eukaryota > Metazoa > Arthropoda > Insecta > Lepidoptera > Drepanidae > Habrosyne > Habrosyne pyritoides. The sequence goes on along the minus strand of OU015594.1, from coordinate 364,056 downwards.
TTTCTGTTAGACTTACATCTTAATTTTCTTGGTGTTTTTGTCATTTTAGTAGACCTTATATAGTTGGCTGTAAACCCAGATACATCGCTCAGATCTTCAAATTGTCCATTATGTACAGTTTCATTTCTTTTATTATTAGCTATTGGTGTAGTCTTACTGTCACCATTCTGATCCCCTCCTGCCTGAACTCCCAAAGAGTTATTTTTATCACCACCACATACTTGATCAGCATTAATGCATTTAATATTGCCATTCATTGCACTAGCATTAAATATTTCAAAGGAACTATTTAAATGACTGTTATTGTTATTATTACTCTGCTGCGCTCTGCGCAAACTGCGTCTCAAATTTGCTGTTACTTTGGGAGTTGAAGTAACAATTTTGTTCTTTTTGTGTAGTGTTGTTCGACTGCTTTTTTGGAGCTTTATCTTTTTACATTTTCCTCGCACAGAAGAGTTTTTGATGTTGAAGTCGACATCAGAGTCTAATGAGTTCGATTTACTACTACTCTCAACAGTCATTTGATGCTGCTTGTGCGAAACATCAAAATAAACATTTTGCAGCCTTTCCGCTGACATTGAATCATCATCAAGCATAGACAGTTTTCTTTTTTTCTTTTTCTTGGGGGTAGGCACCTCTTTGGCACTGTGAATACTTATAGGTTTGGTCTTAGAGCACTGTGCTTCTTCACTCTGCCGGGCGACGACATTATCATAATTAAGGAGGCACGGCGCCCGTTTGGTGTAAATCCAATAAGTTATTTCGTCCATATTGTTTATAAAGGGATTGCCAACTGGTAAATCATGGCAGGTGGCTTTTGCAGCGTCTGGTGAGTGATGTGAGACCACACTGAGGTGCATTTGTGTGCGAAAAGGCGCAGCAGGCACTGCAGCGGCGACGTCCAATCGCAGGTGGCGCGCGCCGCAATCCGGGAGCTGCCGTCGGATATTACGAGATTTCCGCGTCGCCGCAATATAGGGCCTTCCATTTTCAATTAATTCCTCACATTCCATGCACCTTAAAAGACATAAATTGATACATAATTAATATATATACCTACACCAAAAACCACACAAAATTTAATGAAGTCACAAATCTTCTTACCTCTTAAAATCTAAATAAAACTAGATCTGGATCTGAACCGCATTAACTTTTTTCAAATTGAGCAGGAAAAATACAAAATGTTTGCTACGCCAAATTGTAATTTTTACTTTTTGATTATTCCCACTTGGAATACAGCAGGTAAAAGGTGTAAAATTTGATATAACAAAATAAAGGAACTAAGTCGCTAAGAAATCCTGAGTAATAGTAAAATGTACATAATTTTCGAGAAATTCTATCACACCAACACAACAAAATATCAAGCTTTTTTGGAAATTTTGGAATAGACTAAAAACCACAGACAAGACATGGTAAGGTTACTAACTTTTCCCTTATGATGGGCAATGGATACAGACTATACTGATAATACAAGTTTCTTTATGAAAATATTAACAAATAGGAGTTATTTATGTAAATTTTTAAAGTTAATGGAATTGCCTAAGGAATTTTTAAAATTTTTGCGTTGGGTTTGGTGGATTGAGAAAGAGAGTGAATGGAAGAGGATTGGATTGCCACATCGCAAAATAGAATGAAGGAAATTCAATGTATGACTTTGACATATGACATTATTCTCCACAAATATTTCGCGCCACCATCTGACGTTCGTTCGTACAGTCAGTCAGTTAATTTCTTCAAATAATACGACAAAATTCTTCAACTTGGGTGAAAAACAAAAATGAAATCAATATGAATGATATTCAGAATTTGATTGATCGTCAACTTGGTATATGTAAGTACCTATTGTATCTCAACTAGTTGTTTGTGTTTTAAGACTGTTCACAACATTTTGTGGATATTTCTAGATTGCCAGTTGAACTATGACAATGTCCTGAAGCGTCTGGTGGTGAACAGTGAGGAGTCATTTTACGGGTTGCAGAGCGCGAACGTCGCCGCTAGCTTCGACCAAGACCCACCGATATTCGCATGCCGCTTTTCTGAAGCCCCCGGCTTTGAGCACATCCTCGCACTCGCCAACGAGGACGGAAGAGTAGCCATTCAGGTAAGATACCTAATCTATTTGTTGACTGAATGAATGTGTACCAACAAGCTTTTTACTTGGCACCTACCAAAGATGGTTATAATAGATGTCTGTTAAGTCCAGAGTTCCTTGCTTGCCAATACTACTTGTGCATGAGTAAATTATGCTTCTAAGTACAATTAAAATCGGGTTATTTCAGTATTTGGAGATTGCTAAATTCACTTGCTTGTTTGTACAAATGATACCAACCAACCTGAGAACTTTCTAGAATTTCATAATTATGATGGTTTGTACTAGTTGGAAATTAAAGGAACCAAGATTTTCTATACTTAATTCATAGAAAATATTTGTTGGTATTATACTCCAAGTGTTTATAAAATACAAGTATATGTGATAATTTGGTAGACTAACAGATATTGCTTAATAATTAACATTTATTTGTCAGGGGAATTTTGGAAATATCAAAAAAGTCTAGGTGTTTTTACACTGCTTTTTAAACTGCTACCATCCCATATGTATGAATATATTATCTATACTAAAGCCCTTATCAATAGTAAGTGGGCATTAGTCCCTGGATAGATCGATGGATCTCTTCTTGCTCTTGCACTGACATAAACAACTATATTTACAGAACACAACAAATTTAAGAACTGCAAGTACTCTTGATGGATTCCAGTGCCACAATAATGCAGTATTTGACCTGGCATGGATGCCCGGACACATGAGCTTTGTCACTGTCTCAGGTATTGTCTCTAAGCCACTTATTTTAGATAAATATATATCCCGGGACATTATTTACACAGCCAGATGATCCTAAACTAAGTAGAACTAGTACTGTGGAATACAAGACATACTTTATTTTGACTTCTAAATATACATTTACATAATTATTGGCACCAAGACACAGAACCAGGGGGATAGGTGGGAACCAAATCCACAACCTCAGGAATAACAGTGAGTTTTTCATGTGTGCCATTGATTGTGTGTTCAGTCATTCTTCACACATAGCTTTTTGATTACAAACATCAGAGCTTGTTATATAGTTAACAGATACCTAAGGGGGCATCCATTAATTACGTGAGGTGATTTTAGTGATTTTTCGAACCCCCACTCCCCTTGGTGAGATGTCGTGAGATTTTGCTCGGCTCCCTCTCCCCGCCCCTAATCTCACGTGAGATTTGCTACTAGCATGGCATTTTATGGCAATTAATGGACGCCCCCTAATATACATATCATAAGACCTCTTTTTTTAACTAAATACTTACTTATAAAGATATTCATGCTCAGACACAACATACAGCCATGTACATGCTGACAATTTTTTTTACACTATGAATTTAAATTAAAGGTTATATAGAATAAAGTAATCTTATTTTTAAAGTCTATTTTGACTTTATTACATATGAAAAATGGAAAATTTAAAGAAAATAACTCTTTAAAATAATACACTCCCATGCATTTGTTCATCTAAATTCCTTAAATTTTAGTGCTCGGCTCATTTTGGTCAATGCTGAAGGTTTGACAAATAGTGTTTTTTTTACTGAAGGTGGCCCAAATTGAAGCTGATAGTTCAGTCAAAAACAGTCCACTCACAAGCATGACAGAAAGTTCAAGCATTTGTAAATTTCCCAAAATACCTCTATGGATTTTGAAAAAGTATATATATAATTAGTAGATTTATATATTTATTTTATTATATTTTAGAGTAGATTTATACCCTGAGACTTAAACATTCAAATATTTATTAAATATAAATCTTTCAAGTTTAGATATTATCCCTTTCAATGTCGTTAGTATGTTTGCATAATACTTATATTTTGTTTTTATTTATTAATTTGGTCATAGTAGTCATGTAAATAGTACTTCATTAGTTTTATTATTAAGATCATTAAAGCTCCATATTTACTACTCTTCCCCAATTCCCCGTAATTTCCAGGAGACCACACGGCGAGCCTATGGGACGTCGCAGAGGCTGCGCCCAAGAGAGTTCTAGTATTTTCTAACCACACGCGCTCCGTGAAGACCGCCGTGTTCCGTCCCAACGAGCCGTCCGTGTTCGCGACCGGCGCGCGCGACGGCCACATCCTCGTGTGGGACATCCGCGCCGCCAGCCAGCCGGCCGTCGTGCTCAAGCCCGACAACTGCCTCATCAACTGCCACTCCTGCTTCACGCCCAAGACCCCCGGCTCCCACGGCAAGCGGCCGCGCCTGGACAACCACCGGGCCATCAGCATCACCGGCCTCGTGTTCCGGGACGACGCCACTCTCATCTCGTGCGGGGAGTGCGATGGGAACATCAAGGTGTGGGATCTCAGGAAAAACTACAACATCTACAAGAGGGAGCCGCTGCCGAAGCACTCGATACCGTACTGCGGCAGCTCCACCAAGAACGGGTACACCAACCTGATCGTCGACGACGCCCGGACGAGACTGTACGCGAGCTGCATGGACGACGTAATCTACTGCTTCAACGTCTCCACCTACAACACGCTGCCGGAGCGGCGGTACGTCGGCCACGAGAATAGCACGTTCTACATCAAGACGAGCCTGAGCCCCGACTGCATGTACCTCGTGAGCGGCAGCAGCGACAAGAACGCGTACATCTGGAACGTGAAGTACTCCGAGCCCGTCGTGAAGCTGGCCGGCCACTGGGCCGAGGTCACGTGCGCCGCCTGGGCCCGCGACGCCGCCCGCGACCACAAGATCGTCACCTGCAGCGACGACGCCCGCCACAAGATCTGGCGCGTGGGCCGCGAGCTGTCCCCCGGCCCCGGCCCCGGCCTCGGCGCCGGCCCCGGCCTCGAGCTGCGGGGCCGCGCCGAGCCCGTGCCGCGCGCCGAGCGGCCCGCGCTGCCGCCCTGGGGGGGCCTCGACGGGACCCCCAGCTCGCTCAAGCGCCGGGCCGCGGCCCCGGGCGCCGGCGGCAAGCGCGCGCGCGGCCCCGCCACGCCCGGCGCCCGCTCCAAGCGCTGCCTGGCCGACTCCATGGGCGCCGAGCCCGCCTGCGAGCCCGCCCGCGAGCCCGGCGGCAAGCGGCCCCGCCTCGACGACGAGCCGCGCCTGCTGCCGGCCGGCACCAAGCGGCCCCGCGACCGCAGCCCCGGCGCCGACTGGGGCTACGAGCCGCCCGACCCCACCGCCTGCTTCGTCACGCCGACCAAGAGCTACGAGAGGGACCGCTGCCGAGCGTCGCCGACCGACCCGCCCTCCCCGACCGAGCGGCGTCGGAGGCACTCGGAGAGAGGCTCGCCGGGTAAGGTGCGAGTGGTCTCGCTCGAGGCGCCGACGTGCGACTTGCCCGACTTCGTGCTGAACGGGGAGGCGCCTCACCTGCGGCTGATGTCCCCCGTGAAGAAGAAGCAGGACACGACGAATTGGTTGACGCTTATCGTTCGCGAAAGGAAGGGGAAGTCCACGGAGGTCGTAGATAAACCTAGCATCACCGCCCCGCTGAGTCCCAAGGAGAACGTTCCGTCCCGCAGGAATTCTGTCACCGATCGAACCCCTAAGTCTAACAAAAAAAGTAGAACATTATTAAAGTACTTCAGTGTTGCCAACAGAGAGAAGTAGTGCCCGTTTAGATAGTGAGCTAACATGGACTGATAATTTATTTTACGAGGAAGGTGTGGTGCCTACGCACGGAGGCTTTTATTACAAAAATACTAAAAGAATAGTGATATAAAAAAAATATTTAATAAGTGCATTTCACTTTTATTAGTAGACGTTTTGTAATTTTATTATACAGGAATATTTTTTAAGCAATGCGCAAAAAGATGTTGGTGGTTCAGTATCAGTAACAGAACACATTTCCATTATTTGTTAAATTTTTCGACTTTAAAATCAACACACAATGGACACTATCTATTCATAATAATATCGTAGGGCGCGCGCACGCGGCGGTGTAGCCATCCTCCCGGGCGGTAGAGCCAGCTGTTGAAAGCTGTTGACCCGACAGTCACTCATCGCATGCGCTGTCGTGACGTCGCGTCCAATTGCTTTCCCGTGCCACCTACACGTTACCGACAGGTCACGATGTCGGACTTCTGTAACCGCGAGAACTGAGTGGAGAAAATTTACGAGCAGCTCGCAGAATGTATGCAACAGAAATCATACGCCGAATGCGAGTCATGGTATCCACAACCCAGCGGTCCCTATAGATGATTTAAAGTTAAAATAATTAACGCTTTTGATGAAGTGAAAAGTGACAATAGTGTTCTCAACAAATTAAATGACAATTTATTTAAACGTGTGCGGGAGGGCTTCATTTTGAACAATTATTGAAATACAGTGACTAGTGACATGTAGGGTAAACAATTATTTTTAATTAACAATTTTAGTGAATAGGTTGATTGAACATTAATGAAAATACATAGTTGATTCCAAATTTTATATACGCCATAATGCAGAAGTACCTATGCCTTAAATAATGTCGATAATGTTTTTAAAAATGCCATAATTTAATTGAACAAATAAAATATTATTGAAAAAATAAAGCATTATTGCTTTATTTTCTGTATTTTGATGGTCCTAAGCCCATCAAAGTATGAAGGAAAAATTCGAAAACAAGTCTAGTTCGAAGTTCCAACCTGAATAAATTAACACTAATCATACCAACACTTACTGTGTACCTATTTCTACCATAGCGGGTCAAATGTGACTTTATGTTTCCTGCTTGAATGTATGAAATATGGTTGTTAGGAAGGGAAATAAATAGTATAACTGTATATTAATTAGTAAGAAAAAGTCATGAAGTCAAATGTGCAAAAGCAATAAGATGATACGTGCATATTCAAAGCAAAGTTCAAAATGGGTCATTTGACCCGGTTATGGTATGTTTAGTATTAATCAGTGATCAGTACATATAGACCAGGGTCGATAATTTTTAAAACCAAAAAAAATTATAGTAGGATGAAACCCATTAGAAAAGGAATACTATAAAAATGAAAGGAAAAACGGGCGATCCGAGGTCGGGAAGGGGATGGGGGTGAGGTTTTAAGGGTAAAAAACGGTTTTTATCGATTTCCGGCAAAACTAAAAGTCCTATGGAAAAAAGTCAAATGACAAAGTTGTAGCTAATAAAAAGATCTAAAACTTTTGTACTTACACTTTTTTCACATAACCTCAAAATGTATATGAAAAATTCTAAAAACCAAGTTTTTGGTTTTTTATTTTTATCTTTTACAAAAAAAATCTTTTTTTCACGAAATTTCGTGAAAGCTTACCTTTTTATGTCTCAAATACGCTGTAATTTATTTGATTAGAAATATTTCTTTTTTTCAACTTATTTTGAATTATTATCGAAAAAGAACCCTAAATTTCAATCGAAAATTCACCCGTCAAAATATAAGCTATTTTCAAAAAGTTGGCATGTTTTCTGTTCGTTGAAATCTCTACTTTTCGATGGTGAAAAAAATATATATATGTTACAATAGTAAATCTTCTCAGAAAATGCAAAGAATGGAAGAGATAATGAATAAATATTTGCGCTATGTAGAAAAACATTACGCAGCAAGCAGCTATATTGTCTTTGGGACTCCCGAAATTAAAAAATCAGTTAGTGTCACAACAGTACCAGCAGCTACTTCAACTAAAAGAGGAGAACGTAGTCGTAGAAAAACCTTAGACAACATTCCAGAGTTCGATGGTGCGTAATGTTTTTCTACATAGCGCAAATATGTATTCATTATCTCTTCCATTCTTTGCATTTTCTGAGAAGATTTACTAAAGTACAATATATATTTTTTTTCACCATCGGAAAGTTGAGATTTCAACGAACAGAAAACATACCAACTTTTTGAAAATAGCTGAAATTTTGACGGGTGAATTTTCGATTGAAAATTAGGGTGCTTTTTCGATATTAATTCAAAAAAGAAATATTTCTAATCAAATAAATTACAGCGTATTCGGGACATAAAAAGGTAAGTTTTCACCAATTTCGTGAAAAAAAGTTTTTTTTTGTAAAAGATAAAAAACCAAAAACTTGGTTTTTTGAATTTTTCACATAAATTTTGAGGTTATGTGAAAAAAGTGTAAGTACAAAAGTTTTAGATCTTTTTATTAGCTATAACTTTGCTATTCGACTTTTTTCCATAGGACTTTTAGTTTTGCCGGAAATCGAGAAAAACCGTTTTTTACCCTTAAGACCTCACCCCCACCCTCTTCCCGACCTCAGATCGCCCGTAAATTATTTTTCCTTTCATTTTTATAATATTCCCCTCCTTTTCTAATGGGTTTCATCCTACTATTATTTTCTTTCACTTTTTATTATTTTTAAAAGCTTCTACCCTGGTCTAATAGTAACCCACGTAAATATCTACCTACGCCTGTGCACCAAAAAATGAAACGCGCCGCGCCGGTCGTTGCTCCGCGGCGCGGCGCGGCGGGGCGGCGGCGTACAGTAGTCATAATATCAATTCTAAAGTCTATATCTTTCGTTAACGATAACATTATTTTTTTGTACTAAAACTTATCAAAATAAAATTTTGGTGTTTAATAAAACTCATTTAAGTTTAATTTGTCAAATTTTGCGCACTGAATAAAAAATATTCCTGTACATCTTACAGGTTGTGTTCAGATAATGTATTTTTAAACGATCATAGGTTCGGAGGAGCTAAGTGTACTTCGTAGCATTTTATAGTTTAACCTTTAGCAATAATACTTACCGTTTATACCAGTCTGGGAAAATGTGATAGTGTGGATGCAAATCAGATCAGTAGTTATTTTCTATTCCAAGACCAGTGCAGTTATACCTTGTACTCTATGCATTTCCTAAGAATATTGTATAAGTATTGGCTGTTTAACTAATTAAAACTACATATTAAGACTCAAAAAGGTTTTTCATTTGTCATATATTTGTGCCTTGAACTATTGAAAATAATCACAATATTATTAAGTATAAAGAATAAGTATGTTTTAGATTGTTTAGATCAACAATAATAATTTTTTACATTGAAAATATTTGATCCCTCGGGAACACAAGTTAAAGCAGTGGACGCCAGCTGATAGGTAAAATATATGTATAATTTATTTTTAATTACTTTGCTTCCCATATTCTATTTCGAACATGACTTCCGCCCTCGTCTTGTCCCTTTCGCGTGGATAATCGGCATACGTGTGATAGTAATTCATATTCATATCTCCAGATGAGAAACCCTTGTACATAGTAACTATGGACTCGTTGGAGAGCTGTTCTATCGGAGTGTTCACCGGTGATTTATCTCCGGGACTCGTGACTAGTAACTTGTCGAAGCACACTTCATTGAACAGTTTTACAAAAGACACGTTTTGAGTCGTTTCCATTGTTCCGATCTTCGTATTTAATATAGGGCTAAACTGCACGTGTCGGTGGTCCGGTCTCGTATCGCGTCGTGATGACAATTTTTTAGTTACTTCAGTCGAACCAGATCTGCTCTGTTTAGTCAGCTTTAACGGTCTCTTTAGCACCGTTAGAGAGTCCATCTAGTTTCATTTAGCTCTAAATAATATGTCGTCTTGTTGGTATTTCTTTCATTTTTATTGTTCTGACAAAATTTTGAGCAAAATACGTGTCAAATATAATGTGAAGGCTAGTGGCAAACGTTATAATTTGATCTATGACCTTAAAAAGATTATAAAGTTATCAGATCTATACGGACTCGTTTATAAGCTAACTAGCTGACCCGGCAAACTTTGTTTTGTCATATTTACTTTATTATAAACAATTCATGAAAATGTTTCGTACTACAATTAATGTATTCCAATATTGAATTCGAATTGGTATGATTAATAAAAAAAAATCCAAAAACAGTATTTATGAATCTAATGCTTTAAAATACTCAACAATAGAACTTGGGGCGTGATTGCTCTGAACTAACTTGTGATGACACACTTCTCAAAAACTTCGGTGTAAAAATATTCATAAATATGCCGAATGAATCGACTGTGAAATGTGCACTAAGTAATGATATATTTTATCAATATAATTCCGATCCATGCCTCATTGCCAAACGACTGACATTTATGTCAAACACAATAAGGTTACATTATAAGAGATTATATTGTCAAAAGCGGTAAGGTTACATTAGAAAAGTAAATATGGTCGTTATGCTTTCTTAAATTTTCTAATTATCCACGCAACTTTCTTATTTTTTTCTTTCATAAAAACCTTCTCCTGATAGTAACAAACACAATAAAAAGAATTAGCGAAATCGGTCCAGCCGTCCATGCGTGATGCCGTGACCAAGGGAAATATGGATTCATTTTTATATATATAGATACTGTAATACTTATTATATTACTAGTTTCCACCCCATAAATGATATCTTGTACTCATCCAGAACACATCCATTTTGAATTTACATAAACAAATAATGTAGTTTACTTTTGTACGAAATATTGATAGGGATGGAATATTTGGCCGGTCGTAGATTAAATGGACCCGACAATTCCCATTTCTTTTCATGATCTGATGCTCTGCTATATACAATAGAAAATAATATGTAAGAATTAATAATGGTATTAGCAGGTAAATGATTTAAGAACTAATAGTAGATAAGGCGTTAGAAGACGGGCTTGTTCTTATGAAATCAAAGCTAGCCGCAAGTGTTTTCATATTAATATTATATCCACTAACATCCATATTCTTAGACGTTTCCTCATACGTCACTGGATCACTACACCACTACGAAGAGTAGAAATGTTACAGAGAGGTCACCAATGCTTAGTACGCTTCATGGCAGAAAAACTAGTAATATTGTATTTAAATATAGTCGAGTAGTAGAGCTCTTAGTGCAGAGTTCGTCCGGGGAAAGGTAAGGGGGCCGGTGAAATTACAGGCACATGAGACTTAACAACTTCACGTCTCAGGGTTTTTTTTTTTTTTTTTTTTTTTTTATGCCACTTTGGCCGACAAACAAGCAGACGGTCCACCTGATGGTGGTGGCATTGGCGATGCCCCTAGTGTTGCAAATGTCCACAGGCGGCGGTGACCACTTACCATCAGGTGGACCGTCCGCTTGTTTGTCCGCCCATGTGGTATAAAAAAAAAAAAATAATTGTGCAAAAAAAAACGGTACTAATAAAAATAAATTGTGCAAAAAAAACGGTACTAATAAAAATACTATGTTATTAGTAGCATTATGTCATTGGTTTATAATAAAATAAAATAAAATATGAATGGTCAGACTCTAACACCAGTTCGTAACTCAAAAGCTTATTGCCTCTGCAGTACCTAAATTAGTTGTATTCGATCGTAGGGTAAAACAATGTAATATAAGTTTTATGGTTAATAAATAAATAAAATAAAAATAAGTGTGTGCGCGTAACCTTTACGCGCGATTGAAGTAAAACTTATAAAATTAAAAGATTTATCATATTATAATTTAATTATTTTTATTATTCATGTGATTTACAAAGACTATTCAAATGTTATATTAATATTATTCACTCGAAATAGATACTTGAATGTCATAATATTTTTTTATGTATGAAATTATAGGTTTGTAGTAACTATAATGTGAAACGTAATTTTTACTTTCTAAATTTGCTACTTTTCTTGAAAATACAGCATCTATCGTTGTACCAAAACGCGTTGTTGATTGAAGTCGAAAAATATTCATAGATAGATAAAAAAATTATTTATTGAAGAAAGAGCAAAAGGTTCCTGGGACTCCGCCATTTCATTTAAGGTTAGATCAGTACATGTCAATATAACCTTGTTATTGAATATTATAGAATGTCGCAATCGTCAGAAAATTTATTAATAAATTATTTATTACAAAATATGAGGTTTTAATATTTTCGGCCAACTGCACGTTATTCATGTAAACAATGCATAATGTAACTATACAGCAGTTGTATATTCGCAGTGTTACCCATACATATATGTATATAGCTAGCTACACGTGGATTAGATCCTTATTATAAGTTTGCCTTCTATAGCCATTAGAGTATTTGATGAGAAAAAACGGACGTCAGAAGAAAACAATTAAATTGTCAATATAATTACTTTTAAGTAACAGAATATGAACTAATGCAATAACTATTATTATAATATAAGACTGAAAATTATATACATATTATACATGCACAAAGCATAGTAAGACTACTCCCATAAATAAACTATACATTATTTTTCCGAACGTTACTTCCGTCAGAAAAAAAATCTGAGTTACTCCCTAGTCGCGCCTAAAGAAGTTTTACTTCAATAAACGTTACAAACTGATTCTACCGCCTGCTACATACCTAGGTATAAAGATAATGACAGCAAACTTATGATCATGTTCATGTCCTGGATGGGCAGCGAACCCACGACCTGTGGCGTGAAAAGGAGACTTCCAAGCGTGTGACGAGTCGGCTTTGTTATGTAAATACATACAGAAACATTGCTTCGTATTTAGTTTCATTTAACCAGACGTAATGACAGAAGGGGGTTTCAACGTGGACATAATAAACACATGGGATTAATGAAACACGGATATAAAATGTGCCATTGCTCACTCTTTATTACGCATGTTAATCAATATATAAAAAACATAATATAAATTATTTTGTAAAATATCACCACTGATTTTTGCAAACGTATCTGCGAGCCCAATTAATACCATTTATAGAACTATAACCATATTTTCTGCTATCCATAAAGACCACTATATTATGATTCAATAAAATTCCCAATCAAGTCCACATCGACGAGGGCATTACATGGCAAAGCAAAAAAAATTGTTATCTATAATTAAAGTTCTTTTGAGTCTAATATGGTGGTCCTAAATGGTAACAGATCACTCACAAAGTTTGTGAGATCAAATTATCGACATGTTAGTCGAGTTTCAAGTAGTTTTTTTTATAATTAGGGTAAAAAAGCGTGGGCTCACAGCGTCGGGCTGTCAGGCTGGGATCGATAACAACGAAAGTGTCAGTAACGAAACTATAGCAGAAATTATAATAAAAAATAACACAATTAAAAAAAGAGAAGACGTTAACAATAGATCCGGCGCCGAGCGCCACCGCCATACAATTTGTTATCCCTACTACATCTAAGTCTGCACTTACTATCTACGTAACTTAACACTATGTACATACGATCTTGCAATCCAAGCGATTCAAAAAAAAGTCTTAGTACTTTTTATTCATATTAATTTGAAAATTTGTTAAATGTCTTTATCGTTAAATTCACTGAATCCACTCGCACCACATTTTTATAATATTGTTTCATTTTTTTTTCGTTTTCGTTTTATAACACAATACAAGTAACAGAATGTTTTAGCCCCGCTAAAAAACTACTAACATAAGATTACAACTAGAGTACAACCGACAAAACTTGTACGAACGACGAGAAAGCGCCTTCAAACTACACTCGGTCCGAGTCCCGAGTCTCGCGGCCGGCTGGAGCGAGACGGCATGTGCTGTCTCGCTCCGACTGCTCGGGAGTGCTCGGGAGTGTTCGGGACGCGCATACTCGCGCGGAACAAGCGATGGTCGCATCTAACACTAAGTACTAACATGCAACCACCCTCGATCTGATATTGCACTGATATAACTGTGCGCGAACTCGTCTTCATATCAATTGACATTTTAAATCTGGTAAAATATAATCTATGAAGGAATCACGTAATTAGCGTAAACGTTTGTGCCGAAGAGAGAAATATACGCTCCGTTCGACACGAACGTTGATCGTGTCAGTCGCGATTCGAGATCAAAAACTTGAGGCGCGTGTCTTAGTACCTCACCTCTCTAATACCGAAGCGAACGCGACCGCCTCGCTCGGGCCCACTCGGCTCCGCTCGGGCCCACTCGGCTCCGCTCGGCTCGGCTCGGCTAGTCACATGCGCGAGCGTCGCGTTCACTTTAGTTTTCAGTCCTCCAAACGATACAACAATACCATTTTATCACAATAGACAAATTAAAGTAACTCTGGGGCGCGTAGCCCTGCAATGGCCTCGTATAAAATATAATCCAGCTTAAAAGATCGTCCATTTATCATAAAAAAATCCCGCATCTAATATCTCCGAGTATCAAAATGATACGAATGGGAAACGTAAATCATAATCGTTAAAAAACGCAGTATTCAAAACGAGTAAATCCTTCAAAAACACTACATACCGCGCACGCGTGTGTAGTAACGAGCGGTGCGCGTCGGCCGTCGCCTGTACAGTGCACACCCGCACGCACGACTCACTATTATAGTTTAAAGTATTCGTTAGTTTGTACTTTGATCATTATTTGAGTGCAATCGTAGAGGAACTCGCGACTTCGGAGCCGTGGGACCGTCGGAAGGCCGGCTCGACACCGCGGCGGCTGCGTTCGGTGAACACGCATCGAACGCGACCCAGGGGGTGTCGGACCGGCCTTATCGGCAACACGTTCGAAAGTAGTGAATAAAATTGATATGAAACTGAGTGCTGGGATACTTCCACTACGATAAACGAGAAATAATTTGTGTCTCCACCGCTAATACCGAGTAGCGTTCTCTTATAGTGATAACCGCGAGACTGACTCGCGCGCGTGACGAGCCGTCGCGGCCGCCATCGCTCGTCGCCGGCAGGCAGCGGGAACCGTTCTAACTTGCGTTTTACATTAAGTATACGATAATTTAGATAATTTTATGTCTTACTGCACTAACGGGAATATTATTCAATTACGGACTAAATAGATAATTACACGAGGGAGGGCGACGTCGGCCGGACGAGGGGGACGAGGGGGGCGAGGGCGACCGCGGCGAGACCGGTCGCCTTGCTGGACGGTGCGCGGTGACACATAGTCTAGTCAAAACTTAAATACCACACAGAATTTATCGTCAGATATTCCCTAGATGTCAACCAGTGTAAATTGTTTGTCTTGAGAGTGTGTCACCCGCACTATCGAGTGTGCCAGCGACGTGGTGTGCGCGTCCGGAGGGCGAGTACGGCGTGTCATGTCTCAAGGCTCCACGCCCCGCCGCTGTCGGCTGTCCGAGTTGCAAGCCGAGGTCGCGGGCGTCAGGTTCGGCAACGGCGAGTGCAGCGCCGACACGCGCGACGACCCACTGACGTTCTGAAAACCGAAAAACTTTCGTTATCGTGTGTGATCTGATTGAAAAAAAAATAAGGCAGTTAGGCCTACAAACAGGCAGACGGTCCACCTAGTAAGCGCTCACCCCGCTTATGGACATTTGCAACTCTGGGGGTATCCCACATGCGTCGGCTTGTAATGTCACCGGCCCCCTTACCTTTCTAACCGAAGAGTACAAGTTCACGGCGAATATGGTGGTAGTACTTCCCCGGACGAACTCTGCACCGTGAGCTCTACAACTTCAAGAATGTTGAAAATGACACGAGGTATCTGTGCATCAGTTCTGAGGGTTCGAACCAGCAGGCTCCCCGGTGTACGGTACCTGCACGAGTGCTCGCGCTCGTCCCCGCGGCCCCACCTGCAGGCTCCCCGGTGTACGGTACCTGCACGAGTGCTCGCGCTCGTCCCCGCGGCCCCACCTGCAGGCTCCCCGGTGTACGGTACCTGCACGAGTGCTCGCGCTCGTCCCCGCGGCCCCACCTGCAGGCTCCCCGGTGTACGGTACCTGCACGAGTGCTCGCGCTCCCAGCGGCATCACCAACAGAACACGGACAGCTCCCCGCCGTGCGCGCCGCCCACCGCGCGCCACGACCTCACGCCGCCGCCGCCCACCTTCAGCTGCAACACGCACAACCAACAACTATACACTCAGCCTCTCCCTCTCCCTCTCCTCCTCCTCCTCCCTGTCACACCGTTACTGAACACACAAGTTACACGCTTACAATTCCAACGAGCCGAGTTATTGACTACTCGAAGGCGGGCGGGGGTTACGATGCAAGGCAAACGTTCATTATGATAAAAAGTGTCAGGTTTAAAAAGATTTAAGGATTCGGGCACAAACCCGAATTTCATTGCATTTTCATGATTATATTGACGAAATCCAAGGTCAGATAAGCAGTTCTTTAAGCAAAATTGAATATACGAGTTTAATTGATTTATTTATTTAATGGAAGACCAACAGCTGATTCACTTACAGACTAATAATATAAATATTCATCAGGAAGCCACACAATAATCACTCTATATATTTTATGGAACCTGCTAATGGTACGCGACAGTGAATTAAACTATTGCGTTAGGTTTAAAAAGGACAACAACTGCCAGTATTGCCTTCGTCACGAACGGTTGCAGCAAATTGCGGTGGTATTCTGTATATCAACAATGTATGTACGTTGCAAAATAGTCGGGCGTCCGCGTCGAGACTTGTGCGACAAATCGGTACGGGCCAATTATCTTACTGTGCGGGTACGGCGGGCATTGGCCCAATGAGTTACTCTGTCTGAGGTCAACAGCAAACTATATGGAAATTCTAAATTTGTAACTGATGACATTTAATAGCTCTCAAGATTTATTAAAATTATAGTTATTATTTGCTCGATAGTTCAGAGTGTTTTATAACGTAAACGATTACAAAGATTGCTTTGTTTTATAATCTTCAGCACGTATTGCTAAGTGAGTTCCAGTCAAAATATATTTGAGACGATAGTTTGTTCTGCCCCATAATGGCTAGCATTTCTTATTACACTACAGATTTACCTCCTTTCATTTAATAATTCTTTGGATGAAAGTAATTCGTTGTTATGGGCTATTAAACCAAGTTACGCGATATACAAATGAAAGCTATTCCAAATATAACTGAATAGTTGTTTTTCTAAATAAAAAAGGATCAGAAAAAATTTAAATTCGAATGGCTACTCTGTTTTGTCTACCTTATTTATGGTTATGATCGTTTACACAATTCTTCTTGCATAGCATGAACTACTTCTGATCTAATCTTTTATAAGAACGCTACACACATAAATTTGACCTTTCGCATGTAACAGCTCCACGGCCTACAGACTATTTATTGTATTTATGTAATCCTTCCATCGGTTTCCAAGTTTCAATTGAAATGATTATCGAGTAAATACAATTGACGCGCGGTAAGTAAGTACAGCTAATAAATAATGTAGGATATGAACTGATATGTTGCAAGCGTTTCCAAGCTGAGCCGCATTAGTAGCGCACGCACGCGTATAGCGAAGAGGCAAAAAGTGAAATACGCCAAGTTATCATTCCACGTCTCGCCATATAGGGGGGGCGGCGCGCGGAGCCCAGTCTGCGCGCGCAAGGAATGTCGCCCATTGATGACCACTGTCGGCCCCGCTCAATGAGCCGGGAACGACTACCCCATCGCCCCACCGATCACTCCCATGGACTTCATTTTTTTTAATAAGTAATGTTATTATTTATTATTGCAACACGTCGTGTGTTATGGTTAGAGGAACCATTTAATAGTAACATGAGATTAATTTCAATTCTGATAAAGATTAGAATTCATTCTTGCCCTAGTCACAATTAAACATATACGATTTCTGGAAAAAAATATTGAACAACTCACTTACTCAAGGGTTAAGGGAGTTAGGTATACTTATCACGAGACATCACGAGAAAACCCGCGTTCTCAGAATGAAAATTAAGAAGATTTTTTGACGGCTTGGTCGGCTACACTTTATAAGCAACCGCGATCTCCGTATGCAGCAATTGTACCATTCCTTTAATTCTTGCTTGTTGGTTTAGCTCCTTCAGCAATAATCCAATGTATTGCTGAATACATGTTACTATTTGAATAAACGTATTTATTAATAGGTGGGAGTTTTTAGTCGGCCTTTTTTATGGCAAGTTGGCTGACAAATAGGCAGACGCTCCACCTGATGGTAAGTAGTCACCGCCGCCTATATACATTTGCAACCCTGAGATGATAATTTCACTGGCCCCCTTCTACCAGAAATAGAGTAATGCTACCCGGCGGAGTAGAGTAGTCCTTTCCTGGACGAACTATGCACTAAGAGCTCTACTACTTTCTCTTCCTTGTTGCCATGTAACCAATTAATCTTGATCTAGTTCTAAGCTGACTGTTAATCTGTGCTTAATGAGCACAGATGTGCATATTGAGATGTAGCCAAAATGAAACCAGCAAACTTACGTTTGCCTTTCAAAACATTAAAAAACGTAAAGTAATCGTTGACCAACATTCAAAACTAAATGTGGGCTCCCTACCGGCATACTCGGTGCATAAACAGTGTAACCGCTATATTTTTTGCCCAATAAAACTTGCGCATATATATATATTAGACGTGAAAGATGCAGTTGTAGCCCGTATGCAAGCGAGGTCGGTGACCTCGTTGATGACCGATAAGAGCACGGCAGGACTGATAACGCAGTCGCATCACGGAAGGTGGAATAACTAATGCAGCGTGGTCGCACAATCGGGTGCTACCCAACTTGTCACCTCTTATGAGAGCTAACACAAGTATTCTAAAAGAGGTGCTATAGGCTCTTTTCACCGACTTTGCTTGGTATAGAGGAGTATTAAGCTGAGGCTCTGACAAAGTGAAGAATATAAAGAACCGTAAAGAATACCTGATGATCGTGGTAATTAATCAACTGGTAGGATATGTTTTCAAAACCTACATCTAGCTACAATAGAACTTATATTTTTTTTTTTATATCTGACATCAACTCCAATGATTGTATGAAAAACTTTAATTATTCAATGCCATAGAAATTGATATTCTATTGGTAGAACCATCATCATGCAATATGCAATACACATTAAAGTAGATAAATGCAAGATCAATGTTGACCACGACCCACACAACTATGCATCGCTACGCTCATGGGTGAACATAAGTAATTGTGATGTGTTCTCGATATTGCAGAATATCAAAATGTATTATCAGAATCGAAAACACTGATTCTCTAAGAAACCTACCGTAACAGCTATACATATTATGAATGCTTGGGTAGTTAAAATGAACTTAATCGTTGCTAAATGAACGGTACCAATCAGAAAGGAAGTACATTTTGTAAGTAAGTGAAGACATTACACAATTATCCTCTGCTTAAGCTGGCACGTTGTATATTAAAAACACAAGTTCCAGGAAAGTTCATTGCTCAAGTGTTTAGTGCGCGATGTAACGACTCGATGGGTTATTTCCTATCTACCCGCCCGCCGGTACACTTTTAATTGCAGCTGTCATGTCTACTAATACAGCTATTCTAACCTCTTCGATGATAGAAGTCCAGCGGGATTAACGACTATCTTTCTTTTTTCGTCTGCCATAAAGATGCAACTGCAAGCCTAAGTTTCGTAGAAACGCTCTACAGACGATCTTTTAGTTAGCTGAGAGTGATTACTTACGTTCTAATCAATTAAATGACTTGTTTAATCGAGTCATATTCTACATACAGTCTTTAGCAAAGGTAGATCCAGCTATATTATTAAACTCAAATCATTCATAACGTAGCTAGTAAATGAATTTGACACAATATACATGTGTCCTTATCAGCAGAAACTAGTTTTATTGACATTCGCTACGAACTTTTAGTATTTTTTTTAAATCTAACTACTACGGATTTATATTCTAGAATTTGGATATATAGTACAGCTCTTAGTGCAGAGTTCGTCCGGGGAAGTACTACCACCTTACCCATTTCCGCCGTGAAGCAGTAGTGCACTTGTTTTACTGTGTTTCGGTTAGAAAGGTAAGGGGGCCGGTGAAATTACAGGCACATGAGACTTAACAACTTCACGTCTCAGGGTCGACAACGCTTTGGCGATGCCCCTAGTGTTGCAAATGTCCATAGGCGGCGGTGACCACTTACCATCCGGTGGACCGTCTGCTTGTTTGTCGGCCCAAGTGGCATAAAAAATATATTTATATGTCTATATATATATATATATACGACATGGTGCTCCTAACTATAATACCAGAACAATATACAAATGAAGCAGAATAATCCTAGAATATTTTGCGGTAATTCGCATGTACATTAAAAAAACAATTGCATCTAAAACAAACAATAATACGTATGAAGGTCTACCCGCCACGGATGTATGAAGACCAAAGAAAATTAAGAAGTGTATCGAATAAAAAAAGACCTGTCGCATTACAGCAACAGAGATCATCGTAGGACACATCATCATCAACATCCTTACACAGAACGCATTTCCCAATATAGGTCAAGCAATCAGCATTGGAGACCGAAACATAGCTAAGGACTAAGTTGCAGCGAGTGTTTACAGTTTAGGAACATTTGTCCCTGGGTGCGGGGCACCGCATGGTCCCGCGCGCGCGACGCGGCAGCGTGGGAACGCGCCCAGCTCGGCTGCCCACCGCTGCACTACACTGCACTACACTGCACTACACTGCACTACACTGCACTGCACTGCACTACACTGCACTACACTGCACTACGCTACACTACTGTACATGTGCGGCTATAATTATGCGCCGACATGTGCCGTACAACACATGACCCGACGCATTGCGCTTTTCAATTTTATAACTCTGTTCACATTAATTCCTGAACGCTCGTCAATCTCCCTGTCAATTTCTCTGAACACACATGCATATTATGTGTGATGAGTTGAATTATGAACCTTGAAATGAATTCTCCACTGAATGGAAGCATTAGGAAAAATCACCCATAGTGCTTTGGGTGACATAAACCTAAACGTTTTAGAGTTATATGGCCGTGACCTAAAACGCACATGAGAGTCTATAAAGCTGGAAACATTATTGGGCGACGACAGATACTATCAGAACGAACGAAAATCGATTAAGTAGAGTTTATTAAGTGCCCACAACTGATAAATAGAGATATGAAATTCTTATTACACACTGACATATGTGTAAAAAAATACCAGGACTAAACTACTAAGAGTCATGTTTATCACATATAACAATATTCGATATACGAGAGATTGATTATTTATTTGAATTCCAAAACATTGCGTTATTCAGCTCCAAGATCGCATATTCACATGTAAATAAGAAAGCAGTCTGGGTTGCACCTCGACTAAGTACTCCGAAGTGCATCGAGCAACAAGTCTACGGAGCGGTCAAGGGTCATAGACACGCATAGTTACGTCCTACTCTCTCTAAGGGAGTGCGAAAAGGATGCACGATGGAAATGACGCCCGTATGGATTTTATGCCGCAACAACATCACAGGCTTTAATGCAAGAAAGTAAAAGGCGGTATACTTTCTTATTAGTATTGTACATTATTCTGGGAAATAAATAACGAACTAGTGACATTAAATATGGAAATGGCAGGCACCAATCATCTCTGTCATGTTTGCCGTTGAGATGGGATGACAGATTAAGCGATGTTGTCAAATAGCTAAATATATAGTCTAACTAATGGCTCAATAATTGAAGCTGTTTGGGGTCAAAAGTCTGGGTCCGTGAGGCCATCATGCATAAAAGACTTTTGAAAGCGCCTGGTCAAAGAATTCTTGCGTATACTTCTACATACAATGACGCCAGATGTCTGGGGACGCTGCCCAGTCATTATAATATATATATTGAAAACAATTAATAGAGAACAGTAGTGCAAGGTCAATTGAAAAATAACATTTCGATGATTAATTCCGTACGCTGCCGCCTGTGCAAGCAACCAAGGTGACATTACAGTGCACCTAGAATTTTGGCATCTTTTATTTAGACTAATATAGAACCTTTCATAAGGAAAGGTATTGAAAAGTTTTTCAGCGCATAGGTAGGAAAATGTGTGAGCGTGGTGTTATCATAGACTATTGGCACGCGTTATTTTACTACAGTTTTTGTCTTGAAAAAATGACAACGTGGTTCGATAGTGAGACACACATTCCAGATGGACGCACTTCGGCACATTTGTTACTCGAGAGTGAATTATCAATAATCAATGATATAAGATAGAAGAATATTTTTTGGGTTGAGAATACTGGCTAGTTAAAATGAGTCGGTTCGGTCGTCGAGACGTGAAGAAATACGAAAACCGTTTTGAACCTTTACAACAACAAATCGATCAGGGAAATCGCGAACCGAACGGGGAAGACATTCGGGGGTGGAGGGTGCGACGGCGCGACCCGGCCGAGGCCGAGGTCGCGACACATTAGTATGCCCGAGACGAGACCACGCGAGACCAGTCGAGACGGGGGCAGCAGCCGTGACCCACTGCAGCCGCACTCCCCCGCGCCCCCCGGCCGGCCCGACGCCTTCCCGCCGCGGCGCGTCCTCGCACGCGTCAACACGCTCCCATACGGCTCCTACTTTACGGGGTTCCACGACCCGACCGGCCCCCTACGTAATACTTTTTACATGGAGACCGACGGGAGCTCAAGTCATGCCGTCGTTATATACGATTTTCTATTTTAAAGAAATAGACACCTCATAGACTCGCCGGAGCTGTCGTACGACTCTGGAAATAATAGAAAGTTAAAAATATGCATCATCGACGACGTACCTGCTGCATCTTATCGAAGTCAAGTGCAGGGCGGTGTCGGCGTGGCGGCGGCAGCGGCAGGCGGCGGCGGCGCGGCGACGCCGGCGCCCGCTCCGCGCCCCCGCGGGCCCCCCCCGGCGCCCCCGGCCCGCCCGGCGCCCCCGGCCCCCCACTAGCGCACACGCAGGCCGCGCCGCCGGCTCGCCGCGGCTTCAGCGCCTCCAGCGGCGGAGACGTGCGGAACCGCACCGGGGTCTCCACCTGGAACGTGCGCCATTATTCCTCATTTAATATACATAGTAGATTCCGATGGAGCAGGTCTACTCAGACGAGCGGTGGGATTCGAAAGCGGTAGACTCTAGGAGAGTAGGATTCTGTAGATTCGGCGCTGGGAGTTCGACGGCTACGTTCGAAGGCGGCACACGGATCGGTTAGCGCACTCGTGGCGATGCGATGGTGGTGGTGGGGGTATTAGGTATGGCATACCTTGATGTCGTCGTCGTCGGAGGAGGGCGCCCTGGCGGCGAGCTCGTCGGCGTCAGGGTCGACGTCGGTGTCGGTGTCGAGGTAGGGTTGCGCGGGCCACTTGCGCTTCTCTGGCGCCGCGGGTGGCGGGGACGAGGCGCCGCGCCGCCGGGACTCCGCCGGGGCCGGCCCGCCCGCGCCCCGCGCCCCCGCCGCGCCAGCCCCGCTCGAGCCGCTCGCTCCACTAGCTCCGCTCACCCCGCTGGTCCCGCTCGGCGCGCCGTTGATCACCTGCCATCACCTCACCGCTAACTATGCTATCGAGTATCGACATTGATGAACGTGTTCGGGATGTCTAGCGTGCATGCACTCCTCTCGAGTTCGCTTCGCTGGCGATACTCGTTTATGAGCTAAAACTAGTGTTATCGTTCGGTCGAGGTGATTTGGGAAAGGGGGGGGGGGGGGGGGGGGAAGATCGAAGTGGAAGGAGTCGAAGGACTTCGCTCGTAGAGCAGACGAGTAGAGTCGGTACGGAAACGATCGTACGGCGGTGTAGACGACGGCGTTCGAATTAGTTGCAACGAAAATAGTTATACGTCAACCGTCGATTAAAACCGACGTCGCTGAATATTTCAGCGTCTAATTGCAGAGCTCAGGATACTCGGTCGTCGTGACGTCCGGCGCTCGAGTCGCCGGCGACCGAGACGGCGAGGGAGACGGCTCCCTGCATTTCTGACACCGAAAAAACGACGTTTATGCTGCGGCAGGCCGCTCATTTAATATGGATGAACCCCGACTGAAAACCACGGAAGACTTTACAGCGACCGCGCCGCGCCGTCCTGCCCAGTAATTATGCAATACTAGAATGGAACGTTTAATAATGAACAATTATATGTTCGTTGCAATTCTAACCCGTAACGATTTAAGTTAAATCAAATATACTCAGGATCCGACCGTTTCCTATTCTAAAGTGGAGACGAAACTCTTATCTCATTTCATGAATGTACTGACGATTAAAATAGAGAGGTAGGTAAAAGTACCTATAATAATGTTTCATATCGAACTACTAAAAGATATGACTTGACGATTTCTTAATATATGTACATATACAGTTTCAAGGTAAAACCTGAATACTGTATACAATAGGTACCATATATGACAGGTACCGGGCGACAATACGTGTCGGCAACGCGACGTCGCGTCGGCTGCGCCGGTCGACCGGCCGCAGCACGGCGACAGTCTCACACCTCACCGCTTCACAAAGAGATCACCAAACTACGTTCATTTATCACAACCTCCAAATTATAAACATCGTCCCCGAGAGCACCTACATTAACGAGGAATATGCATTTTTTTATGAAAAGTACACGCCAGATACAAAATAACGACCTAATCCAATGTAAACCTTATAGACGTAACGAAAGCTTCAGGGTTCAAAATATATGAATCCTGGAATTGTACGGTTTTTCGTTGCAAAGAACCGGGCGAAGATATTATAGGAATAGATATTAAGCTCACTGGTAGAGACCGGTAGGTACATAAGAAGTTGGTAGTATAAGATAGAATATTTAATTACGTAAGTACATTAATTTGTATGCAAGTCAAGACTATCAAGCGATGTTTCTTCCTATAGAAAGCTATTTCCGTTTCCTTTTTGCAATTAAAAGAGAGCCGAGGAGACAAAAGAATTTCTAATTTCAAGCCAAGCGCAAGATAAACAAATGTTATGCAGGCGGCAGACGCAAAAAATGAATAAAAACGCGGATTGTTTTGTCTTGTTGGTGTACAAAAAAGCGAGTGGAACAGAACAGCGTCAAGTGAAGACGAAACACGTGTGTAGAGCTCGCCCGCCGCTCGACGGAGAAGTGCCAGACGTGCACTATATCGATCACAGCTGCATTGTGTCGCTTTCGACATTTCTGCATTTTAATTTCAATACCAACCACAAAAATAGCTACTTTAGCCAGCATGACAAAAACTGCTCTTTATAGCAACTTGTATGGATCTCAGAATAATAAACTAATAGGGATTTCTTGAATATCTAATAACAATGTAAAGAAATCGCAAATACTGTATCCTGTACCGTATATTTGAGCAGCACCATTAAATGATGCAGAAGACAAAAGGCAACAATGTTGTCAGCATTATCCGAGACAGCGACAAAAGGAAGGGTAGACAATACAAAACTTAGTTCAGAAATGGACAGCTGATGCGTTCATTATACCGTGTCGTGTCGCAGTCACTGACAACGTGAACATATAATACGCCTTCGAGTATAAAAGATGCAGTACACGAACCGTACATGGACCGTTGTACGCTTATACAATTTAAATTCTAGTAAATAAGATAGATATAGGTACTTAAGAGTGGCTGGGAGCCTCTCGGCCAGTTTACAGGGAACTTTTGTGGAGCATCTGATCAACGTAAATGATATAACTGAATTTTAAAGTATTACAACGAATCCTTTTGTTTTTTGAGCATTTTGGTTAAGTATTTTTGAATGAGTCTTTTGTACCTTTTGTCTGATATTCAAAATTAAATGGGAAAACTAGCAAAATATTTTTGACTCGCGAATATATTTCCAGTTGTATTGACTTAAAGATATTTTTTTATATAATAACACAAAACTTGGAATGATTAAGACGAGAGAAGATATAAATGGAATAACTTGAGCACAGTCTGCAAATGTTTCCCGATGTATTTTCTACATAGCATAGAAGTTAAATGTGTGGCAGGTCGGTTGCCGTATTTGGACTACTGCAATTGAACGCAACATTGTGTCGGCTCTAGCACTTCTAGTGCACGGAGCGGAGGTTCGCAGGCCTCTTGGGCAACAAACAATGGGAAGACGACAGCCGGCGTGCCGCGCGCCCGCCGCGCCGCCAATTTATACTCTACTATACATAATACGCTTTAATACACGCTGTGGGATATTGTTCCAATCTCACTTTACGAATGAGATTCCAAGACAATCATATTAAATTTGTCTCATGATAATTAATTTCCTCCTGTTTTCTTATCATTCGAATACCTATGTACGTTAAATATAAGTGTGGTTACGCAGAAAGGAAGAACTGCAAAATATATTGTCCAATTAGAATAGATCGAACCGAAAAGCGGACGCTGACAACGACAGAGACAAGAAAATAAAATAGGACTGAAACTTAGAACACACTACAGGCAATGAGACAATTTAATTCTAATTAGGAACTGAGGGTTAAATACGACGCGAGTAGAGAGTATTACGGAAAATAGATTAAAATGTTGAGGGAGCAGGTGAATGCCCTCCAGTCCGGGTGCAGGCGAGTAAGCGAAAATTAGTAGAAGAGAAAAAAATTCCAACCTCATCCAGGGACGCGACGCGGCGCAGCCTGTAGCGACTAATGCAGTGCTGCCGTACGTTCCACTAATTTGAAGGCTTTTACATTTTTGAACACTCATAAAATATAACATTTTTGCATAATTCGTGGTAGTAAATTAAGTCATTACACATTTCGTTTCTTGGAATTGCTTTATGTAGTGTATAAATTGGAGTGAGTAAATCCGTCATTATATTTTCTAGCGATAAGGTACTAATCAATTCATTAAAAGCAAAGAAATCGCGTAAAATCATAAAATACTAAATTGAAATCCGTAATTGGACTAAATTAAAATTATTGTAATGTTAAAAGCTGTGGATTTCGTAAAAATAATGCGTTATTCTAATTACAGAGTGAGATGGAAATTTCTACCAGCCATAAATCAACCAGCTTTGATTATTTGCATTATGGTTCATACCATAACTGTTTATGATAACCAAAACGAAATTAAAAATGTCGAAAAACTAACAACGAGTCCGCTATAGCCTGCACTATCAGAATAATGCCCACCGAGGTGACATCAAAACCGACGCATTATGCACTGAGTACATAAATCGAGCAGCATCAGTTAAGCCGATTTAGTACAATTAAAACTACGCGAGCCATCGGGCATCCACATTAACTATGTAGTCAGTGACGCTGTCTATTGTGGAAATCCCGATTCGTCAATCGATCCATGCCTACCTGACAGTGCCACAAACTACTGGTCGAAAATATTGAGGAATACATCACTTGTCACTGTAATAGTTGTCGTGATGGGGCAGGGGGGTGCGGTGAGTGACGGCGACGTGGGGGAAGGGGGGAGGTGTACGGGTGTAATTTAGTTGCGGCGTGTCGTTGCGAATTAATGCGGCATGTGAAGAGCCGGCCGGACGTTGGCTCTGTGAGATACGACCAACTTAGATACGCTTGAACCACTTTACAGAACATTAAAAAGTTGCAGATGCAATTTATTCATGTTTTAGGATACCGAGGAAACTGATCAGATCGAACGCGAATATTGGAGATAGATATATAAATAAAAAGTATTATTCAAAAACCCAGCAAAAATCTACTACATTTGAACTATAAAGTTGGCTATAGAGCGACATGGATCCCAACGAACTTATTTGTGACTGGTGAGTTTGGTCACCTACACCTGAATTGGGTAATTCTTTCACACATTGAAGACGATTTGTTAACAGACTAGGGTGTTCCAGGCATACGTTGCAATGTACCTTTTTTATTCTGATACTTTCACGGGTGTACTACGCAAAACAACTCACCAAAATTTCATCGCTAACGAATAAATACAAAAGCAAGGCATAGGGGACAGACATACATTTATAGATAGATATAGAAGCTTGATGGTTCGGTTTTATTACGTGAGTAATGCAATAATCGCCCTACAGGTTATAAAGAAGAAATAACAAACAAAGAAACTTGCATTCTAATTATATAGGTACCGAACATGTTCAGGAAAACTATATAGCAACACAACCGTCCACAAAGCACCCAAGCATTTAGCTTGAGGAATATCGCAAACGGCCAATTACGCCATCAGCTATTCTCGATAGCTCGAAATTGTCCCTCCATCTTCATTATTAACTGCACCCCACCCCTACCCTGCCCACTCAGGGTGACTACCCTGAGTTTTACCCTTAGAACGTTACATTCGATGTCTTACAACAAAATTGATAGACACGTCGATGTTACAACTGCATTCATAGTTTTTCTGTTTGAGAATTCCGGTTTAGTTAGCGTGGTATTAGATAGCCAGGCTATCCTGCTGCTGTTCGTGGGTTCGATTCCCACCCTGGATAAACATTTTTGTGCATTCAACATGTCTGTAATTGAAAAGTAGTAAATGCATTTAAATCATTTAACTGGTTGCCACTAGCTCTGCTTAATTCGGAACCAGTAAACCGTGTATGAAGAATGTTTGTGGATATTTATTTTGTAATAACTTTGGTTGATTTGGAAGAGGGCAAAAAGAATCGTGATGTTTTAGTTTTGTTATTTTTGGCTAGTCATAGCGAGCCAATTAGTTCTAAATAAAATTTGGCAGTTGTGGCATTACGGGTTACCAGATACCTACTTACGTACAGCGGTCTGGGTACTGTCGAACATTTACCATTATAATAAACATTCGCTTGCATATTCAATACAAATTGTCTTTATTGAGTGTTCCTGTAAGAACACAGTACTAAATCTGATCTCTTCCTCCGTTGTTCGGTCTATCCTATCAACTTGTAGAAGGGCGAAATAAAGATAAATACCGTAGTAGTGAATAACATTTAGAGTCGCCGCGTGAGACCTGGGCCGACCCGCTGGAGACACCGATTAAATTGCTCAGAACAAATTAAAAAGGATAGCGGCGGCGGCGACTGCTTCAAATTAACGGCCTTTTTAGGTTAGTGTAGTGTGCGGCTGGAAGCACCGCGCCACACCACGCCTACGACACGTCTGCGCTCATTGAAATAAATGCTGCATTCGGTAGCTGTCCCGGTTTAATTCATTTTTAATTGATTATATACTTATGTATATATTTCATCTGTCCATGTGTATATGACTGAACTCCTCCTAAACGGCTGGGCTGATTTATATGAAATGTTGTGCGAGTGTTTGAGTGGTACTCTAAGTAGCGCCGTAGTCAAGTTATTAAGTATCAATATTGGTAAAACAACGTCTGCCGGGTCAGCTAGTATTTATATATATGTTATTCTAGCGCATTCCTTCAGAAGTTCTATATGACGGTGAAAGAAAACAGCATATTATTATATAATGCCCTAACCTATTGCCTAGTTCAGAATAATTAACTAATCAGGAATAGTGTACTTTTTTGTAATATTTAGAGACATATTGACAGGTCAGTTGGCCTGGTAGTTGA
Organism: Habrosyne pyritoides; assembly: GCA_907165245.1. Lineage (NCBI taxonomy): Eukaryota > Metazoa > Arthropoda > Insecta > Lepidoptera > Drepanidae > Habrosyne > Habrosyne pyritoides. The sequence continues at coordinate 335,005 of OU015594.1, read as the reverse complement.
CAAATTATCGTGCACAAGGTCTTTGGTTCGATTCCTACCCAAGAAAAATATTTATGTGCACGTATGTATATGAATATAGAAATACTTTTTGTAAAAGCAGACGTTTCGTTTCGTGTTTACAGTATTTAATATACTCGCGATATATTATTTGAGATTATTTGATTTCTTACCAGCATATGTGTATGTTACACACCTACCTACGTGTATGTATTTGATTTATCTTACGCTCAGCAAAACAAAGCTAAGTGCGAGGCCGGCTAGAACGCGAAGGGTTCCGCACCACCCGACAATATTTAACAAAATGCCGACAAGAAAACACGTTTCTTGTATGGGCACCCCAGTTAAATGTTAACTTTATTTTTATTATTTGTTGGTATAAGGGCCATAGTCCAAGGGTCTAGCTATTACGGTTCCAAAGATACAGCCCTGTAACAGACGGACGGACAGCGAAGCGTTAGTAATAGGCTCACGATGCCCCTTTCGGTACGGAACCCTAAAAAGGAGCTGAATAGATCCAACAAAACACCAAATACACTACAACCATCCCTAATGTGGAAATATAAAGTTAACATGTTTTGTAAATTCTAGATGTGTCTACAAAATTCTACACTTCAAAATTATGTATATACTAGCTGTCCCCCGCGTTCCCGAGGGATGTTACATTTTCCCAGGACAAAAGAAGGCATGTTATATGTGTCAATTTTGATGCAAAACTGTTCGGTCGTTTTAGCGTGAAAGAGTTACAAAAATCCATACAGCCACCCGCACAAACTTTCGCATTTATGTACATGTACACGAGAAATTTAATAATATGATTAGCACGGCCGGTCGTTAGTACCTACATGTATAGAACCAAGCTATACCTAGCGGCGATAGTTGGTGACCGCGTACCGACACATACATACATAATATTCCGTATGAACTCGAGACTTGCCGAGCGAGTATTTCGTAATAAAATTATTATTATGACTGCGTCAAACACCGGCTTAAGCTGTGCTCTACCGAAATAGAATACAGTTGTGTGTCATTTACTACCTGTTTATTTGGAAATAAACATTTGCTCTTTATAAAGCACCATTTATAATCTTAATAGTGGAGTAATTAAATGGAAAATATGGCAAGTATATCAGCAACTGTCCTTTTAGGAGCAGATAAGACTTATTTATTTATTTAGAGAAAATCAACGGCATGTTTCTTTTAATATTTTTTTGTCAATATAAAATAGCTGTGAGTGATCTAAATTCAATTGAAATAATCGATGTTGTCAAACTGGTTTTGATGTAAATTCATAGAGAAAAAGGTTAATTAGTTGATTATTAACGTAGCTATATCGACAAAGATAGCGGAGTTAAATTAATACACCGAATAACTAACGTACTCTTCCAGCATTTAATCAATAATTCTACAATCATAATTTTTATCGGTATAACCATAGGTACCATATATCACCTATGAATCAATAGATGAATCTTATTTCCAATGTTATAATGTCAACTTTTCTATGACATCCTTAAACGTTAAAAAGGATTCTCTTTTTATATAAAACAGACTGGACACTAATGTTGGTCAATGGTAATGAAGTAACTAGAGATTACGAAGTCAGCTTTCAACTGAGATGATTAAAATACCGTCCTAAAAATATTTATGAATAAAGTTTGTAAGTATGGATAGTTGGATAATAATTACTTTTCCACGCTAAAACTACAAAACTGATTTGAATTTCTTAATGGCATAAGATAGTTTTTATCGCGCAAAAAAATGTTAAGCCCCTCTAGAATCAGGGTGAAACTGCCGCGACAGTTAGACAAATTTAATACTAACTTAATTCTTTAGTGCGGTACATTATTCTGTTGGACGACAATATCGGGTATTTAAAAAGGATAAGGAAAATCGGACCGGACTGCGAGGGAAATAATTAAAAGTACAGGGGACAATCTTAACAATATTTTATGCTGTATTTTATCAACAGAAATGCAGCAATGGGCAATCGTGGGACAAACTTTGATTTCTGAATGCACAAAATAATATAACACCTTAATGATATTAAATATAATTAATTAGTAACATCGCTATGATCGCATGCAATTAGATGTTGTAATTCGTACATAGTTAGTGGTAGTACGAACCTCGAGCTCCTCCTCCGAGGAGTGGTGGTCGTACAGATGGTCGTGGTCGTGGTCGCGGGCGTGTCCGTGCCCGTGCCCGTGGTCGGGCAGCAGCCGCGGCGGCGTCGCGGCCGGCGCGCACGCACACGACTCGCCGCTCATGCCTGCAACAACATACATTTCATTGATGCCTCAGCTCCACTAAAATAGCTTATAAGCCACGTGCTAACAAAGTTTATGAGCAGAATAGGAATTTTAGGCTCAGATAAGCTTCATTGAGTAAAAATAAAAGAGAGTATTATTTCACGAGGAAAAAGAAAAGCCTACCTAAGTGAGTCAAAGTGTTGAGTAGTTTTTTCAACGCTATGACTACACAGATTAAGCAGGTATATAAGCGCCAATTGGTACCCATTGTGTTCCAAATATTAATTACCTAATTGTAATACTTGTATATAAATATTATTGTAGCGGTTGATAATATACGGAAATTCAACAAAATAATATAAACACACACGACTAATGTAACCTAATTACGATTTATACAAGAGGTATATAAATACACAAATGGATTAGAGATTCAAAAGCCATAATATTATTAAAAACATGGTTCTTAAGGCACGTGTTCTTACTGTTTAATTCAATACGCGAACAGTGGTAGTTGAACTAGTAAAAACTAATAAACAAAAAAACCATGACCGTTGGGTATCTCCGGTTAAATGAATGACATCAAAGGAGTGCAATTGAAAATATACGCTTTTTACAATTCACGTATAACTAATCAAACAACGTTGACAGTAGGTACACGTCCTCAAATTGAAATGCAGCCGCTAAATTTGGAAAACTTTGAACATCGTTTAGTGACTGTAGAAGCGTGGCGGTAGAAGTAGGATAGATTTTGGTAGGTAGCTATAAAATCTAGAAATAAATTGATTGGTATTAGGTATGTTTGTTTAGTAGAACAATCATAGGATGGAAGACCGGTAAACATTAGATAGCTTAAGGGTACTGACAGATTTGCGAAGAATAACATAAAGCCTTAATAGGGTGATGAGCCCGGCGAAGTCTTTACATCTCAAATACGACTGTAGTAGGTACGTATCGTAAGTTTTTATCAGAACGCAAGGCGCGCCCGCTCCTCTTATGTGTTGAAATGATTTACCTGATCCTATTACATAGGATTGTCAATCCGTTCGATTCTGACATCATCAATCTGAATATTTAACACAAATTAAACAACACGTTACAAAGTAACATTTAAACGACACAATACTACATGGTAAATACAACATCGAATTGTAAATTCACGACTTGGAACACGCCTTAAGCAAACACATCAATAGGTACTACAAAAAGCATTTAAACAGATATTTGCGATGTCTTTGACGCTACACGAAAACCGGTTGGTATTAAATGATACTAAACAGATCTAATACATACAATCAGTCGTACAAACACAGTGATGCAATATTGAATAATCGTCATAAAACGCCCACTCATGCCCATAATATCAAACGAAGCATTCGAATACAAGTAGAAATAGACAACTTCGAGGTGGACAAAAAGAACACGATAGTCTCGAGAATCGAATCGAGAATCGAGAGAACCGAGCGGATGGCACTACGCGACCGGCCGGGGCGACCGCGGCGCCCGCCCCGGAGCTGAAATGGTTAAAAATAACGATAAAAATCGTTACTAAGGGATTATTTCCACCGCTGGGGTTGAACGAATTAAAATAGACTCTGTTTAGCTACAATGAGTTTCTTTCTGTACTTTTCACGAGTCGATTTTAAACATAATAGAATAAACAAGTCGCGCTACCCCATCCTTTGGATTTATGGCGTTAGTGCATACGAAAATAAAGTTTTTATGGTTTACTATAATATTAATGTTCCTATTATATAGTCTGATGTCTGTCGTTCTGACAAATATTCTATGTTTTTCAAATATAGTCAGCCAACCAACATTGAACAACTCATAAATTCAGAATTCCTTAGTGCCGAATCCAGGGGTACCTAAAACCTGTATTTGAGGCTGTTGTCGAGTTTGGCACATCCAAAATGTTGTTAGATAAGGTACAGCGCATCAACATCGACAGAGGGCAACAAACATACAACGCGTCCTACAATACTGTTCCGCTTGTGAATAATTGAAAGGCCCCGGCATCGGGCTTCGACTCGCCTGACGCACCGCTCTCGCGGCGATGTTATCTTACATCTCGAAATGTCAATGCCGATGAACTGAGAGAATAATTCTACTGACATGAGCGTAAGGTTGAAAATTGTACAGAGATGCGATCGAGTGACAGCAACAGATATCGTGGTCGTGGAGTAGATCAAGATTCAATGCGCCGTTGACGCGAGCAAGTCACGAAACGTCAAACCGTTGTGCCGGTATCCATAAATTTGCGTTGTGAGACACGAGTCCCTGCTTTATATTTATTTGGAACAAAATCTATCACTGCTCTGCAAGTGGTTGTTGTATACTGGTTAAATAAAATAGCAACGGTAAACGATAGATAGTTAATATGTATGCAGTATTATAGATTCGGTGATAAATCAAAAATAATATCTGAACAGAGTCGGATATTACGTACACAAGTACCACAAGTAGATATGCAAAAAAATTGTAACTCGCCATTATGCCAGGGCATATATCCAAAGCCAATGGAACTGTGTTAATACTTATTATGTAGGTACGTGGCTTTAAAATATCAATAATATAAACATAAATTAACTTTCGCGGAAAATCAAGTGGCATTAAACACACTTTACAAATTAACAAGTTTATGAAATCCTGGTGGATATGTAGAAGTGGTCACCGTCGGCTATGCAAATGTGGCCAACAACGCGTCTCGCCGTGACACGACGCTGCGCGTGGGCAGACTTGAGCGGCCACTATCTCATGCCGCATTCACTGCCTCATGTGCATGCCCAACAAATACACTTCAACTTTGTTCACTGTGAACGTTAGCGATCGGGTTTTCGAGTTTCTTAGTCACTTTGACCCATCCAGTTCGTTTACTTTCTATGCATTTCTAAGCTCTAACTCTGTCAGTAATAATAAATCACTGTTGTTTGAGCTCTGTGATAATATTTGCGTTCGGAACACGGTTTCGTCCACGTGACAAGTTATTTAGCACACGAAATGTAGACGCTGAACACGAACCAGAGTGAGAATGAAATAAATAACTTAAAAACAAAAAATGCGACATAAATATCCATGACATGCAAATTAAAATGTGAAATGAATGTTCTTGTATCTTAACAGGTAACTTTATAATAAATACTGGAAGAAGGAGGTAATATTATCGCTGAAATTGATTAGTAGCAGAAAGGACATCGTTTGTAGATGTTATAAAGCTGTGCGAAACATTGTGTAGCAGTAAGGACTCTACCGCAGGCACGATGACACGCACGTGACACGCATACCGCCCGGGAGACGTATGCCGGTTATTCACCAGTCACAAACGAATATAATTCTGAGTTATTTAGTTAGCTCTTAGGAAGGAATATAATATGATCCAGATGATGATAAGTACTAAAATTATTGATCAACGAATTTTCATATTGCCCCAAACCTGAGAGCAAAGGTTTAAGGTCTAAAAAAGTTAAAGAAAAAGAGAGGATAATCTACTGACGAGCCTATAAACGAGATTATCGTTACATCAACTAGTCGAATTTTTGGCAACTCTAGTTGACCTAACTAATAATAGCAGATTCTCAATTGGTATTCTACTAAGCTAAGAATTTTGTGAATTTAATTTGTCAAGTTTATAACTCTCACATTACACGTTTCTAAATGCCAAAGATTCATCTGTCGTGATAACACCATTTTGTTATGAGCAATGTTTAATTCTACTAAGTATTTGTTTTGGATAAAGATCTGCATCGATAATATTGTGATTTCTAAAGCACACACGTTCAAGGCTGGATCGAAGCCAATTCGCCACGACAGACCGGCTCACGCTCGCTTCACACATGATCCGATCACGATAGCCGGCGCGATGCGATTAAATCTCGTTTATTGTTTGCTCGCAGCGCAGCGCTCTCCCTGAATGGTCATCGTTACTATTTCCAACGCAATAATCACTCCCATGCCTCGCAGCAGGGAACCACAGCGCAATCGCCGAATGTTAGACGAGCAGAAGTAACATACCTAAGCATATCTATCAATTTTCTCACAAGTAAATGCAAAGTAGCAGTTACTCTATGTGATGGGGTTAGTGCTATGGAATCATACCTTTTTGTCGATCGGGTGAATAAACTCTACCACAAACTCATATAAATAAAAGTCACGATCTAGTGAAGTTGGGAAAAGTAAGAAGTCCAAAGTGAAAATTATAAAACTTGGAGCAACGACGCGGACGTCTCAGACAACTTAATTATTGAAACCCGTTTTCGAGATAATTGTGTGCCGGAACAATAAACATTCGAAAGGTGTCAAAAAACAGTGATGTTGGCGCTACCACTTGTCGTGGCCGCGTGAATGGTGCCTCATCCGATATAATAGTGTGTACTTTTAACAGCTTTTATAATCGCGCCGATTCCCCAATATTAACTTTAGGCACATATTTAACAAATATAACGAAAATTTGAGCACAATGAGTGAATATGCTTCATTTTGATGGCGGATAACAGCATCGGTATTAGTATCGCCTCTTCAAATCGACACCGCACCGCCAAGTGGCGCGTCGTCGCAGAATCATGCGGATTAAAAATGTACTTCGATGGAATGGAAAATTCCTGGGACCTCGAAACTCATCGCTCATTGAAATCGTGGCTAATACATTAAAGATTATTGCATATCTGTATCAGGCGCAATGCGTTTGATTCTTACAATGGTCGGAGTCACGCTAGCTTTTGTAGCTATATAATGTGTGTGCCGGTAGACTGGTGGGCGCATGTATAATTGCGGTATAGCGTTGAGCGCTCACCTTGGCCGCGGCCCGAGCAAGGCCAAGGTCCCAGCTGCCCCCCTCTTGCGTCCCCCACTCACTCCCCACTCCCCCCAGCTCGGTACGCTCCTTCCTGCGCTGCACGCGCACGCGATTTTTTGCGCAGTGATGTAATCTGCAATTCGGCGCGCGCGCAACATGGCCGCCGAGCCGTCACGCTCAGATAAACTTTGCTAGCAAGCATTCTTTTTAAAAACCCAATTTCTTATGTCTCTTCGACAGCAGTGTTATGGATGCAATAAAATTCCTTAATCCCGCTCCATTCTGCAGATCGGAATCTATGAATGTTAAATTGTACAAATAAGTAGACGACGAGATCGTCGCAGGTGAGTCGAATCTAAGTGAAGTTTGTCCACCCACACTATTCAATGTATACACGTATGATTATGAGTATGTAGGCACCAAATGTCGCGTACATTCCAAACATCATCAAGGTTAATGTTATTCATCACAATAAGCGAGTTACTCACTTCTTGTGTACGTGGTTTAATTAATAATAATAAACTCGGTCGAGGCAGAAAGATGTTTCGACACATTCGAGAGAGTCCTTGATCTTTAGCATCGATCGTGCGCGTGTTTATTGATTGTTTCAGATAGCGAAGGGTGTTATTTGGTGCGACTCCATCGAAGGACCCGATCGCTTTTTCCCTAACATTTGGGGGCACGAATGTCACGACTATTATTGTAACATATGGTATAGGTAGCACGATTTGGACCGTTTATGGTATGGGCGCAAGAGCGAGCTTATCGCAGGAGTAAAGAATGGTGCGAGGTGCAACCGCAAGGCTCGCCGAGCGACCGCAGCCGGCCACTTCCCAAGTGTGCATTACACGAACAATTACATCGGAATGTTGTCCTTCGTGCGACAACTTGGAGCTGTGAAATATTCATTAGGCGAGATACTTCAAAATTGACGCATCTTGATTGTTTGTCATGGGTTCAGGAATATCTAACACGGATAATAATATGTAAAATTGACGTAGATTTAAACGTTCGATTATAGTTGATGGAGTTCAGTCTAAGGGTGGATTAAGGGTTACGTATTCAACGCATGGTAAAATATTGCAATTATTTATGATATTTCTGAATGATCTGTAGTTAAAACTACTAACAGAACGCGACATTTCTATTCGCAAAATTAATAAATTATAACTTTTTTGTGATGTAAAATATTGAATTATAACAAGTAAATCCTTGGTAATTTGGTTTACCAGATTCGTACAAAGTAAATCAAGAGCGAAGTTTCGCCAAATCGAGAGGGATATAAAAACGATCATCAGGAAGGTTCCCGCAATGTAATGTCACTCTATATTCAGTTGCAATTTATCACCGAGTAATTGGAGCGTTAGACGCGTCCGGACGGCCGACGACGCGCAGGCCGCGGGCGCGGCTGGCTCGCTACCATTCCACGCCGTTGGCTGTGGCGGTTTGGCCCAAACACCGATCCCTCACCCGGCCACACTATTTCTGTATGAATGGCTTTACTATGCTGTACGATTATGCCGGTCTTCCTGCGGCCGCTGCCAAATTATTCAGTATCGATGCGCTAGCAAAAAAATTTAATGCACTTTATTTTCGGCCAACGGTGGTCTCGATGTTAATTACGTTGCGGCTTTACGTAATTAACCCGTAAGATATATAAGGTGCTAGTGAAGCTTGTGCGGAACGCTTCGGTGGTGTGTCGCGTGTCCGTACGCGGCGTGTCGCCCACGCAGGCGAGCACTCGCGGGCGAGCGAGTGTGTACGCCCGCGCCCGCCCGTACGATCTATAGTATAGTAGTAGTAGCTTCCTACCAGAGAGCCGCACGCTGCCAAAAACAACACAACAAATATTGAGGACAGAATATGTAGTATCGTTGTAATAAGGTTTCGATCGCTTTTACGACGCGGCGACGTCCCGCGCTCGTCGACGCCACCCGAGGAGGTATAATAGGAATAATTCCAAATAGAACCATGACGGCAGTCAATCTTATACATCGCTTTTGTAAATAAAATATAATTTAAAATATTTTTTCCAAGGAATGTCGGTGGCAAATATGAGATCTATAATAATTCGCATACATTTAATTTAAAATGTTATTGGAGTGATTTTTCCTGCTTGTACCGTTGAAAATAGAATAAGCTTCTGCGACAAAGTGCGAACTGACAAATAAATACAGGTGATGAATCAATGATTATGTGTGTACAATAATGGGATTGAGTTTATCGAAGCATGTTATTGGGTTACTTAAACACAATCGTATGTAATGAATGGAAACTTACTGATATCGGTGACGTCATTCCACTTCATGATAACGTCCGTACAAAAATCACCTGAAACAATACAAAACACATTTAGTCTGCTGTTCCCAAGCATTACTAACTTAACCTATATAATTTACCAAGCATTTTATAATTATTTTATATGTATCGAATTATTACTACCACTACGCTCTACACAACATACGTCTACGCAAAACTGGCTCATTAAGTACTAGCTTCCGTCTGGCGACTTCACTCATGAGTGATTTATGTTTCCCAGGGACTATATCACAACTTTTGTCACTCGGGGATAACTATCTATCAAGTTAGTGCTTTTCAGAATCTGTTAAGTATTTCCAGTTATTCTCTATTTAAATAAATCCTTGTAATATAAGTATAGGTAGATGAAACTGATATTGGAATCCATTGTACTTTATAGAGGAAATAATTTTTAAACATTTCCTTCAATTCGTTGAACTATTGAAAAATGCAACACAAATAAGCTTTCATAATATTACCCCACCATGACGATGACGCCGCGTCAGCAAGCCTTAGCAAGCAGTAAAGCGTGCAACAAAAAGTCCATAACATAATATAAATTGCAAGCTGACACTGATAGATCCCGTTAAATCATTTCGCTGCGTTCGCGCAATTGAATCTTGAATTACAAAAATTAACACATAATGTATTTTTTTGTCGTTTCTGTGAGAGTGGGAATTTTCACAATGGCTGCTCCTTTAATTAGAATGCAACATAATGGTATAGAATTGGCGCTGAAAAAAAGTGTTATATTGCATACAATGAGCGTAGTGGTCGGTGTTTAGTTAACTGTCGGTAGACACGCGACGCGACGCATAACTAGGCGCGTATTGCGGCACGCAACGTTAACGACGGCTTCAATTATACATTAGCACACCGCACACCGCGCACCGACAACCCAGCCGCGATTTGAGCACCCCCATGATAACCCTTACGATATTCACAGTTTGGCAGAACTAATACGAGAATAAAAAAATTATTACGAGATGCAGGTAACCGGTGAGATGTAACCTCAGATCCTTTTTTATGTAGTTGAAGCGAACTGACAATGATAATAACGCTTTGATAGTGGATAGTGCGTGACAAATGCAATTTTCAGAGATTTCTCACTGGTTAATGATATTTTTGACACTTGAAGGGAATGCCGTAATTGAAAAAGTTGATGAGTATAATTTGTGTGCTACATAAGACTAATCGACGAGTGACATTTAACAAGATATGGGTGAAAAGCCTTGCTTTACCGCACACTATCGTGCATGGAGGTAAACTAAAACCCAAAGGGACATAGGAAATCAGGGCTTACATTTCCAGGAATTACAATTTAGCTACATGAGAATAAACATGTCACCGGGATAGAGATAACATCATATTAGATGTTGTCTTTGAAATACTAGTATGGTGGTGTTCACATCTTCTCTTACCAGCTGCCGCCCCGCGTATGTTTTCCCGATGTAAAAATTCTAGGTATTCATCCAAAACATTTCTTTTATCTATGTTCTAAATTCCGATCAGCTACAAATATATTATTAGTAAGATCTGATCTGTGAAAAACGACAATTGGTGTCAAATCTCAATTTATGTCGAATATATCGACGGGCCAGTACCGTCAGGGTTAAACCATCAAGCCAAACGTCCGGCCACAGGTACTAAGTTCAATTTCCATCCAGGACACCAACATTTGTGTGCATGAATATGTCCGTTTGTTTCTGTGTCTGGGTGTAAATATCTTTATGAGTATATATTTCAAAACAATAATTAGCATATCTTAGTATGTAATATCGATTATCTGGTTTCCATAATACCCTGCTTAGTTTGGGATCAAATGTCCGTGTGTAAAGAATGTCCCTGAATATCTATTTATTTATATAACATGGCCGGGAGGCCCCTGCAACGGGACGTTAATAGATCAAAAACGATTTGAAGTGAAATACTATGCGAAGTTGACCGTTTACTTGTATATCACAACTAGACAAGAATGATTAGTAGATGAGCGAAATGAATGAGCATTATAAAGATAAATCTTGGAAAATCAATGTGTATTTTTAATTGTTATATTATCTCAATCATTTTAAGAGTCGCCTTAAACATAGTTGCAAGAGAAAGCTTGTATTGGAATAGCCAGTATGAGAGATGTGATTGGCAGGCCAGGCCAGCGGGCGCGCATACAGTACGCAGCTCGGCCTAGTTCCACCAGAACAAATTATTCTAATCGTTCGGGCGACGACCCCGCACCGCCGCCGCCGCCGCCGCCGCCGCCGCCGCCGGCTCCATCGCTTGCACCGACGAGGATTTCGTTAATCCGTTCGCTAATTCATTTCTAATTAATGAACTCGCCGCTCGACATTTAGATTCCGCAGATTCAGTATTCATTACTTGATTAATTTCAAATATTCTCCGGCTCGAGTCACCGGATTTGTAAATGTATTAGGTACCTACTGTCGTTTGAAACATTCATGAGTTAACATCGGAGACTTAAGGTGAGGAACGGAATACTGATTGCCTCGTTACCTTTGGTAATTGTTCAAATGCAAAATAAGCAACAGATGATGATACAACGAACAATCGTCTATGCGTCAATAATATAGATACTTGGTGTATTTTTAATTATTCAAAACCAAATTCGGAATATGTCTAAATGCGATTATGACCATGATTACCGGCAATAATGAATTTTGCATACTTATTTGATGTGCCATCCACAAAGTCATATTGCAGTTCCCGTGTCAAAGATACCCAGCTGTATATTTTTTTATAAAAGTAAGAGAAACAGCTTCGTGCGGCGTGCGGCGTGCGGCGTGCGGGCGCGGGCGCGGGCGGCGGTAACCTTCTCGACCTGGTTTCGGTTCAGAGGTGAACGCCCGCCTCATACCTACTGCTTGCAAACAAGGTGCAACCGGCCTATCGCCTAGACTCGGTCGCAGCCTGCCTAGTGCCTACTCGATCCGCACAATAATTTTTATCGCTGCGGAGGAATATTACTTGTATTTACGAAACCGTTTTAAAATACATGATACGTTGTCTTCATCGAATGTGAGTGGGCGAACACTTACTATTTGATGATGCAGTGTTTTTTCTGTTAACAAATTTACAAATATATATTTTGTTGAGTATTCGCTTATTTGCCTATATATGAATGGAATAAATTAAGGAGAGTAGAGATACAACGTAAAACTAATGGTGCATTTTAGGTATGTGATGATTTTGCCATAACACTATAAAAATAAATAGCAAAAATCATAGCACAGATATATATATACATAACGCAAAAACGTTGATCTTAATTTTACCCACAGCAATAACATAAATGTTAAAAGGGTATAAGAAAAATAAATTGAAACAATCAGCGTGGTAATTCATGTACAGTTAATGACGTCACCTATAACTGATCAACCGTTATCGAAGCATCAATTTCAAAACGCACGTAATAATCTCGAAGCTTGATATTTTTCATTTATAAATCGGAAACACAAAGGGGTGTTCGCCCGAGCCCGTCGATGCTACAATAGCGCGCGATAAAGTTACGGCCACATAAAACAAACGCACAATGAAAAGTAATCTGGTAGTTCCGATGCTCACTGCCAATTTTATTATCAGATGGCCAAACCACGAGGTTTCTACATCAAAATGAATTAGGAGATAGTTTGGTACTGAAAATTCTTTGGAATATTTCAAATAAAACGTAAGATGCACTGCTTCTATACGGCAATCACTGTAATTTCTTCCAATATGACAAGTAGGCCGACAAACAGGCAAACCGACCAACTGATGGTTAAGTGCTCAGCGCCGCCTACGGACACCTACGACACCAAGGGTATTGCCATTGTCGGCTCTGGGACGTGAAGATGTTAAGTCTCATGTGCCTTTAAGTTCACTAGCCCCCTAACCTTTCTAACCGTAACAGTAATACAGGTGCACTACTGTTTCACGGCAGAAATATGTGAGGTGGTAGTATTCTTCGGACGATATCTGCAATAAGAGCTCTACTACTTCTAAAATTTGAGCGGACCAATGACGGTGGAGGAGGGACTATTTTGGAGAAGAAATTACCCCGTCCGTATGTTATCGTCCAAATGAGTGCCGTAGTTGATAAAACCATAGCTATGTAGGTTGGCGACCTCAGCGATCCCCGCGAATAGCCACTATCTGTGTTTAAAGCGATAAACAGCTGACACTACACCGCACGCACCGTGCTGTTGTATAAACACATTATATGCAGCACAATGAAGCACGTTGAAACCATCCACATCCTAATAGAACAAGCTTCATTCACTTGATTTGTACTAATATATTGAAATACAATCGATCTAAGTAGTTATCGTCTGTAATGCACTTTGAAGATGATCCCTAGTTTTAGAGGCGGGGAGTCATTGCTTGGGTACTAACGTAACTATTTGCGTTTTGACATTGTAAACTTTACGGAAGTAAAGGAGCTGATTAGATCAGTGAGCCATTGACTAAGTCTTCTTCCAGTTCGTTCTACAGATGGATATATAACATTAAACCTAGATCTCTATACCCGGAATGCCAGTTTACATCCCATCATCCGTAAGTAATAAGTTGAGAATGACGTAACGAGACAAGCATGAGGTTTTAAAGTAAAGTCACAAACAGATCCCTAGTAACTTGTTTTAAAATCCCGTGGGTCTTTCAAGCTGTAAGCCGGTGCGGCCGGCGAGTAGGGTTGCTCATTACTTTACAACGAGTATGAACAGGACCCGAACGGCGTCTCGTAAAAAACGATATTCGAGCGAAAACCGGCTCGCGGGACCGGTCCTGACCGGTATCGTGACATAACTTATACTAATAACAAGCCCCACAGATATGTTGACGGAAATCACGTATGGACCAAGCGAGTGCTTTCAAAAAGTATTTTGATTAGTTATCGCTCCGACCTTCAGTTAAACCAATAGATATTTACTATTGGCACATATCAAGCTGCCAACGACAAATGTGATCAATAAATAAGGGGTTATCTAAACCGAATGATTACTTCCTAAATTTCGAAGGCCATAGGAATAAATAATATTATTGAAAAGTTGAAAAACCCAAATACATCGCAGAAGATTGAAATAAATTAGTTAAACGATATCTACAAAAAATACAGAAGCGAGAGAAAGAAGCACTCAATTAACCTTAAGCTTCAATACACTGTAACGGCTTTATCCCAAACCTAAAAAGGCCCATCAAAATATACGATAAACTAAACGACGTAGTATCACAACCTATCAATCTTGATTTTTCCTCAAAGCAATCTAACTGCGAAAGATATTTACAGAGAAACGTCAATCGACAATAATAGCGGGTAACAATGAAAATGATATAACCGACAAACAAAAACCACTATCGTTACATAAGGACGGTATCATCTTATCGTTACAGACAAGAGAAGGAAGTTAGCTAACCGTAAAAACGCTTTTAAGATTAAGCGACAACGTTCCAGGAAAACTAATAAAGCCAAATGGTCGAACAATCACGACAAATTATTTAAGCAACCTGCAAAAGTAACTGAAGAATTGGGGCACTGCGCAGTGCGTAGTGTCGAAAGCAAGGACTAGCACGACGGGACCCAAACATTTAATATTCGAATAGTCGACATCACTGCTGCCCTCGTCGAACCTCCAATAATACCGTTATCGAATTGGGATCTGGTGTTAAATATGATTAATAAAGAAATTTCTCTCACCATGCACAAAGTTGTGTTCGCTTCTCGCAATACGTTTATCGTTCGTATAGGTTTAGATTATACGTCGATTACGGACCCAGCTGATTCGCAGCGAGGGCGAGAGGGGGATGGGGGGAGGGGGCGCGCGGGCGCCGTCCACGTCGTGTCGCGATTGGTCGCCGAGCTCATAATCTTGCACGAATGGGCTGCGTAATGCGCACGCGACTCTTATTATTCCTAGTATGTATGTATTCGCTTCTCGGGACTCGAAATGTCCAGTTTATTTGTCTTTACTGCGTGACAGTAACAAATATTCAGATTCTTCTTCGAGTCACTAGCTCGATCCTCATATTATCGATTCGATATCTCGTCTTGATTCGTTCCCAGAGCAACTCTATATTTAGACAGAGTTTATTCGAAACAGAATATTATAATTGACCAATTAGCATCGAGTTGAGTTTACATTAGTCACAATTTACAGCTGAATGAACAGCGACTGATCTATTTATCGATACGAGGATCATTCATATTCACGAACGTTGACGGTTAATTGAGGCAACGTTCAATAATTTAGAAGAAGTTATCGGATAACTGAGAATATAATTTAATTTGCCGGTACCGACTCAGGAGTCGATGACGTACGAAAAATATAATAATTTTCGAGACGGATGTACCGAATGCACCTGACAGCAGTCGTTACGTTCTGTATTCAAAACTGAACTTCTAAACAAGTAAACAAGGCTGTATAAATATTTTGTAACACGTTTACGATACACAATGGAGCGAAACATCAACTGGTCGCGTTGGGTCACCGCATTGTTTGTCGGAGTGAACCGGCTCTGTGCAGCCATTGTGCCGACGCCCGACAGTGCTGCGGCGCGATGCCGACCTGCGCCTGCGTCTCCGACACAACACAACGCTCTAACTCCGAAGCCAACGCCTCGAGACCAAACCCTCTAGCGATTCCGAATGTGTGTAATCAAAAAGCGCTCAGAGTAATGCCGCGATTAGCATTCGACAACTTGCGAAATCGATACCGGTCGAGCGCGGATATGCTCGTAAAACGGTGATCTTATGGAATGCGTGACCAGACCGATTCAAAATAAACATTGAACCTTTCGACCGACTCAACGGCTACTAAGTAACGATGTACCGATTATACTCCGTTCTTCGAAGTCAAAGAATTTAACAAATTATTATAAAACTGAGAAGTGTTTCAGTACCAATAAAGTGAAACTTATCACCATCAGTCCGTTCGGTGTGACTAGATATAAGCCAAGGTAAATCCAAGTCACATTCGTTCTTATTCCGCACCGATACGACTAGGATATAAGGAGCGACAAAAAGTGGTTCTAGGAAATTTCTTCACTCGGACCCTTAGTTATGGCAACGATCATTTTCCAGGCAACGTTGGAGATACTGTTATAAGAGCGTGCTGAAGGCGCGCGGGGTGTGTGTGGCGCGGGCGCGGGCGCGGGCGCGAGCGCGCAGTAGTGAGCGCGTGGTTTTTGCGGCTCGCCATGTCGGGACGCGCAGGCAGGGGGCCCATTCACCGCGCAATCATCAATTGATGAGGCAAAACGCGATTCACCACATACAGGGCTGCCACGATGTGATGTCAATACGAGTACACTCAAGTTACTGGCTGCAGGTTTCTCTTGCAGCATGTTGAGGAAAATCCACCAAGAAAACCCTTTTACCTAGTAAATGAAAGCCTATCGAGAAACATTGTTAGATAAATAGTGATTTTCGCCTTGTTGACATAAAAACAGAGCAATTAGTATAACGATGTTAGGCAACTTTTTGTTATATCATTTTTGTGTGAAGCGTAACAAATAAATAAATTAGGTATACCTATAACGATAACGGAGATAATGAAAGTTAAACAATAATATTATTATGTTGAGCACACTTTCATGAAGCGCTGACTAAGTCATTCCATTCCCCGAGAGTTATTAACCTCGTACCTATAACTTTAATAAAAACATTGATGAAATGATTGCATAATTTTATGAATAAAATTGAATAATTTTTATTGAATTATCATTATTTTTTAGTCAATTGTAACATAACCTATTATTAACTCGCCGACCGATGCTACTTTTTTAATGATAAAAGAATTAATACTTGGATTTATACTAGTAATCAGATTATAAAAATGCAAGAATAATTAACCTTGTACAACGAGCGTAACGGGACAATTTTTCGTGCATGCAGCCAGCGTTCATCGATTTATTAGACGTTGTCACGTCGAAAACTAAACTATCCTTTTAAATTTATGTTTTTCATCTTTTTTACAAATTGGTCAAATTTACTTTCAAAATTCAAATTCAAAACCATTAAACATTCAAAAATAAAACAAAAAAAAAAGAAATAACAAGACTACAAAATAGAAAATAACAATAATTAGGTACTTAGTTTACAACTTAAACAAGAAAATTAGAGGTGCACTGTGCAGAGAGTAGCTATTTTCATACATTTTTATCTTCAATATAATGAACTACCTTGTAATACTCTTTTAATTTCAAAACTTTCCTAATATAATTTTTAAATTTATGATCAGACATTTTGGTTACTGACAGCAGTATCTTTGTATCGAGCACAATTATCAAGAAATGACTTGTTTACTTTAGTTAGTCTAAAGTATGGAACAACTAACTTCTCCCTTTGTCTTGTATTAATATTATGAATATCCAATTTTGACTCAAACATTCCTATGTTTCTACGTATAAACATTATATTTTCATAAATATATAGTGAAGCTGATGTCATTAATTGTCAATTTATTTCCCTAAATAAATCAAATGTGTAACCTGTCAAAAATATGAAAAATAAACTAATTTGGCCGTCTCAACATTCGTCAATTGTTTAATTTCCCTAACAGCAAATGCAGCCGAACTTAATTTAGCAGCTAGAGTATCAACCTGAGGTCCATTGCAATTTATTGTCTAACGTAAGACCCAAAAATACCGTTTTATTTACAAGATCAACATGGCTCCCATCTATTATTATTTGGCTATCTACTTGTGCTACATTCGGTAAAGAAAACCTTAAGCATTTAGTTTTCTTTGAATTTAGTAATAGATTATTTGTAGCAAACCACCCACAGACAATTGACATAGTATGATTAACTTTAGTTAGATCTTTGTCTTTTCTATCAACTTTAAAAATTAATGACGTATCATCAGCCAACAACACAATATCTGTGAGGTCATTTACAACATATGGCAAATCATTTATATAAACTAAAAACAAAAATGGACCTAAAATTGAATCTTGGGGTACCTCCATTTCGACTAAAGAGCCCTTGGATGTTGTACCAGTAATCCCTACCTTTTGCTGGGGATTTGATAAATAAGATAAATCAAGATCATGAGCAGTTCCACGAATTCTGTAGTAGTCAAGTTTTAGAAGTAGCGTATGGTGGTCAACGGAAACGAAAGCCTTGGACAGATCACAAAAAATGCAAATCGCATCCTGTGAATCCTCCCATGCGCCATAAATGTGCCTCAGCAATGTTGCTGCCGCATCAGATGTAGATCTTCCCTTCGTGAAACCGAACTGATGACCATGCAATACCTATTGCTCTTATACCGGACAGTACTGTCTTGATTAACAGGACTTCTCTTTCAATATATTTTTTTATATTAAATATGTTTCGTATCTTCTATTGTTTATTGCTAATTAGTTCGGTTAATGTTTCAAACAAAGCTGATGCTGCCCATTTGGTTTTCAGGCCTTTCAAATTTGTAGAAGAAATTGAAACCTTTTGTACATCTTCTAATTGAGTATATTTATAATTCTATTATAATTGCAACTCATATGGTTATCAATTACAGCTGGTGACTATAAAAGAGCAGCGCCAGCCCTGCCTCGAGCGCATCCGCCCGCGCGGCGACTGTCCCTGCGCCGCACATCGCATCGCTTCGGAGAAATGCCCACCAATTAATTTATCCACTTTTGGAGACATGTTTAATTCATGGCATCGCCCTGTCGAAGCCGGAGTACGAAGTACACTCGAGAGGGATTTAGTGCAAGTAACTTCACATAATGCGCCTTCGCATTCAATATTATGTCAGTAGGTATTCGTCTATTGAATACTATCATTACATTGCAAGCAATATCCACTTAGGTGTCATTTGTGAATTGTATTGCCAAAGCGATTCAATGTAATGTATATTATGTAAGGTATTTTTCGGCGGCCGATTTTAATGAAATAAACCATATAATGTTGCCGCGAGCTACGTTCCAATTTCCTGTGAAACCCCCATTACAATTAATCTAGAAATTTCTGAGATTAGCGTGTTCAAATAGACAGACTAAGTTTTTTTATGTCAAATGTCAAGTTTTATTGTAGTCTGTTACAAAACATACATCAGCTGCAATCAGTTTTTGGCAAATATTTTCAATGTACAGACACGACGCTTCAACAATATTTTTAAGTATATATAGAGAAAATATTCCAATACGGCGTAACGTTTCTTGGAAATAAATTCCCGGCAAGATCACTGGTAAAGAATCGTGTGAATTTCGTCCAATTGTTATAAATCTAACATCTGTAACAAAGAACCTGCACTCATATGGGCACCAGGTACGGTAAACTAAAAACCACTGAAAAACTTATGACGACACATTTTCCTAAAATGGCAGGTTCATTGAACAGAAACAGAGCGTAACATAAATTATATTATTTCCCAATAACCTGATACGTCAAGTCCGGTTGAACCTTGACCATTGACTACTTACTATGAGTTACTTACAGGTGCATATTTAATGCTGCATTTTTAATGTTATTATGATAATTACTTTTTGTTTTTAGATAATGTTTTTAGATAATGTTTTTAACCGGACAATGATTTCTCTACTTCTTTCCAACTATTATCAAAAACATTCACATTTACATATTATAAATGATCAAACGAACTTCCCCGATGTGAAGTTCGATCATTATTATATGAGTCGCTTCATTCGAAGATATGATTTGATTACCAGGTAGTCCCTCTACTTACTAGGCAACATCGCACGATTTTTAAAGATTTAAAACTATAGACTAAAACTATTACCGGTTTACCCTTCCCTAGTCCGCCGTCTTGACATTTACTCATTTTTTAGAGTTCCTTGTGCAAAACTTTCGTCAATGGGGAACGTCAGGGAGGGAGGGTGATCATATCTTCGAATGAAGCGACTCATATAATAATGATCGAACTTCACATCGGGGAAGTTCGTTTGATCATTTATTATATTTCGTCGCTTAATTCTTCAGATATGATTTGATTACCAGGTAGATGTTAAGAGAAGAAAGTTTTGGAATTCAATAAAAGCATACATGTTTTCTAACATTGTGGTTTTATTAACTCACATATAAGAAAGAAACATAATTAGTAAAACATATGTATTACTTCTTTAATTAAGTTAATTATCTTCTATACATGTATATGTATTATTAAATCAATCTATTGTGTTTCTCTGATACCACATACAGAATTGGCAAATTCGCCTTCGTTTAGAATAGGTCTATTATAGAAATTGGAAAAGGATTTAGATGCGCTGGTCCAGCCAGCCGCTTTGCGGATGGTGTCAATGTTGACGCCGGCGGCACTGGCGGCCGACGTTGACGCGTGCCGTGTGCTATGTGCACCGAAAATACTAATATCAACACCGCTCTCTGACAGGACTTGCCTAATCCATCTACTGATAGACTGTGTTGTAGCGGCTTTGTGAGGCCGTTTGTATGTTAACAAGAGGTTACTCGTATTCTCAGGCCTTATATTTTTAGTTCTAGAAATATAGTCTGAGAGAACCGTTGCTGGGCAGATACTTAAATTTTCCCTGAAGTATGGCAGAAATAACACGGGTTGATCTCTACCGGGAGCAGACGTCTTTATGATATTAGTGATATTAATCTTAATGCCGCTGGCTAAAGAGGCAATATTTTCTAGGTTGATGAGCGAAAGTGTCTGTACTCTGTGGGCGGTACAAATTGCTAATAAAATGACTAGTTTTTTAGTGATTTTTTCGAGCGATAGTTCGTTATTAGGAATCCACGTTGAAATTTGGTTTAAGATCAACTGAGGATCCCAAGTGCTGGAGTACCTTGGTTTAGTGGGTTTCAGTTTGTACGCGCCCTTAAGAAGCCGCTTTACGCACTCGTCTGAACCAACGTTATTACCTACAAGGGCCGACAAAGCGGAACGGTGAGAATTTAAGCTGCCATACGCACAACCATTGTTAAATTGTGTTGTAAGAAAAGTAAGTATAGATGTCTTCGGTGGTTCGAATACATTGACGTTCTTAATAATACAGAATTGCCACCAAATCTTCAGTGAGGTATTGTACTGCTTTATTGTGCTGTCAGAGAAAGATGCTAGCATTAGATTAGTGGTGTCTGCGCATGCGCCGCGACGTGTGAACGACTGCCGCAGAGCCGCGCGACACCCAGGGTAAGGTTCTTGTGCAAAGGGTGATGGTCTCTGAAATGGGATTGTAAAAGATATTTACTTGGATTTAAATATAAAACCTTGGAAACTATTAAAGTCTGTAATAATGGGAACCATGGTTGCGAAGGCCAATGGGGATAAACCAATATACCGTAGGCTTTATCGTCGATTATTTTTCGAAGACATTTCAATATTATAGAGAACGGCGGAAAAGCATAGAAATAATTCGACTGCCAGTTCAAAGTAAATGCGTCTACGGCAACTGCGTCTGGGTCTTGTTTCCAAGAAACGAATTGCGTACATTTAGCGTTATCTCGTGATGCGAATAAGTCAATTTCTGGTTGGCCAAAGTATTGCATGACCTTTTGGAATGCACCATCAGAAAGTGACCACTCGGTATCCGCATTTACAAATCTGGAGGCGGCGTCAGCGTGGTTTTGTTTGGTATTAACGTACGATGCAAATATCCAAAGGTCGCGCTGCTCGCACCATTGCCACAATGCCCTGGCTAAGTCGTTCAAATGGGGGTATTGTATACCCCCCATACGATTCACATAACTGATGGCAGTTGTGTTATCGATGCGGAGTAATATTGCACAGTTGGTTATCTCACTAGCGAATGACTTTAAACCTAAAAAAGCTGCCAATAATTCTAAGTAATTAATATGTTTTGTCTTTTCAGTATCTTTCCACTTGCCATACATCTTGTTATTTCCATGAACGGCACCCCAGCCGGTTATGGAAGCGTCAGTATAAATTTCAAGCTCGAAATTTGATTGTCTCATGAAATTGGATGTAGTGTCAATATTTGACGACCACCAGTCCAAATCCTGTAATATAATTTTAGGTAGCTTAATTCTTACTTCATAATTATTGTTATTTTTGACCAAGGTAAGATACTTTTGTCGCTCTAAAGTTTTGGTGTACAACCACCCGTACTTGGCTGCAGGGCAACTAGCAACCAATACTCCAATAAGTTGGGCAAATTCGCGGATACTACAAGTCGGTAGTTTAGTGTACTTGGTAACCAACTTTGCAATTTTATTTCGCTTGTCCAAGGGAAGACATAGGCTTAGATTTATTGTATTGAAAATAAACCCTAAAAACTTGCAAGTTTGTCGCGGTGATAGATTGCTTTTATCGTAATTTACCACGAATCCTAGGCAATGAAGTAGCTTTAACGTTTCGCTAAGGTTTTCGGCGCATTGTTGGTAGGTATCACCTATACATAAAATGTCGTCTAGGTAATAAACAGACTTATAGCCGCGACACCTTAAGTGAGTTATGACCTCTCTCATTAACTTCGTGAAAACTCGTGGAGCGATGGATAAACCGAATGGCATGCCATTAAACTCATATGTAAATGTTTTGGTCGAGTTAGGAGGCTGAAACTGAAATCGCAAATACCGACGGTCAGTGTTCCGAATAGATAAAAGAAAGTAAGCTTCTTTTAAGTCGATTGTAGCTAGGTATCCATTACTTGGAATTAATTTGCATGCGGTTCGGTAATCCTCCATCTTAAAATGATCGGTATAAATGAATTTTTTTAAGGGTTTCAAGTTTAATATGAAACGCTTGCCGCCGTTAGGCTTCGGAGTTAGAAATATTGTAGATATAAACTGGTCTTCTCTAGCTTTGCACTCCGAAATTGCTCCTATTTCCTTTAATTTATTAATTGCTTCTAACATATGTACCTTTTCAGAAGCCGAAAAGCTATTATTAGGTATATGAGACTGGGCAGCAAACGTTCGCAAGGGTATAGAATAACCGTCCCTAATCCAGTCGAGTACAACTATATTGTTTGTAATGTTTAACCAACAATTATAAAAGTGGGTAAGTCTACCCGTGTGAACCTGCGCTAGTGGTGACTCGGTGCCGAGGCACGGAGCTTGTCTTGGGTCGCCGCTCGGGGCCGCGGCACCGGCGCTGCGTGCGAGCGGCGCGCTGCTGGTGGTGGCGGCTTTCTGTAGCCTGTATTGTATCTTCCCCGCCCCCCGAGGAGGCGCTGTCCAGTTTCCCTGGAAGGATGTAGGCCGAGCTGCGGACTGAGGTGCTGCAGGTGTTTGGGGTTTTACTGGTTTCTTAATCAGAAGGCCCTGCTTTTCTATGACCTTTGCGGCCTTTATCTTCTCCGATAACGATGAACCGAACAATGTTTCGTCTCTTTCGGAGTCGTGCACCATTTGGTGAAAAGCCCTGTCTAGACTGGGCGTGATAAGCTTTATACGATTTTGCGTAGCGGAATAATGTGAATCGCATAGTAATCTGCAGCCGTTGCTCAAATGTTTCATGGCCTGAATCTTATCATCGCTCTTTAACAGTATGTCAATACCTCTATTGACGGCAGTAATTCCCGAACCGAGCTGTTGTTGAGCGGCGGAGAGAGTTTTGTCTCGATTGCGAACCATGTCCGGTATCGCAGCAGATATTTCTGCATTTAGTTTTGGTGCTTGAAGAAGTCTGCAATTGTCCGGTATAAGATAATCCTTGATCATCTTGTCTTTGCTGTCTTTAGGCATTCCTTTTTTTAAAGAAGGGAGCCATAATTTTGATAAATTATCGTGGATCTTGTCACCATATTCAGGGGTTTCGCACGTGGATTCGCCAAGAGCAGACAGTAGTTCAGGGTCCAAAGCTGGATCAGAACTGACCGTGGCCGTGTCGTCAAGGCTGGTTCCAGCCTGGTCTTCGATCTGGCTGGGGATATCCAAAGCCTCGTGCTCCACGTCTTGTATGACGTTCGGCGCCAGCTCCGGAATCACATCATTGCCAGTATTTTTGGCTGGCTCGGAATCTTCGTTACCTATAATTACAATTTTGCAATTAAGGTTGTGAAGAAAAATATATATATATATATATAATTTTATTTTTTTTTTTATTTTTTTTTGGGTAGGTAGTAAATAAAAATCGGCAAACTTAGTTTTGCGATTGGAATTGCGCAGAGGACTGTACATCTACTTCAGATTGTACGTTTTATCTGCTGTTTGTCATCGTTGAAGACTCGCAGTCAACCCCGATGCAAAATTGGTCGTCAAGCAGAGCTTATTATCCATCAAATTGGAAGATGTCAATGTTATTGACTCGCGGTCAATCCCAACGCATACCACATAGATTTATGGAATATCACTGCTATACGACTAGTAATTAAATATATTTTTAATTAGGTACATACCTTCATCGTCCGATGATGATTGCAAAGGAGATATGATTCTCCGTCGTCGTTCACATTGTTCTATTTTCCTTATTTTTCGATTTAAACGTTCAATTTCTGATTGTGCACTTCTTTTCGGCATGTTGAATGAAATGCGCGTGCGATAGTTACCGCGCACGAAAGAGGAATGGGTAAATGTCAAGACGGCGGACTAGGGAAGGGTAAACCGGTAATAGTTTTAGTCTATAGTTTTAAATCTTTAAAAATCGTGCGATGTTGCCTAGTAAGTAGAGGGACTACCTGGTAATCAAATCATATCTGAAGAATTAAGCGACGAAATATAATTATTCTTATATAACATTAGTAATATATACTTATAGGAAATTAAAGTGACCAAGGTAAATCATACGGGCACTCTGATGTTACAAAGTTACACTTTATGAAAGGCCGCCTGATTTCAAAATTAGCAGTCCTATTACTGCTGCTTTTGGACTTCTGATTACCCAGGGATCGAATATTCTCCAGGTAAACTTGTATGTACTTGTATTACCTTTCACATTTATAACATTATGGTGAAGGAGTTGCATTCAATGATAGTTAAAAATATTTAGCTGCACAATGGCATTGCGTATTTCATGACATAAATGGCTACCGTCTGTCCACTATGGGCGCGCCGAGTGGCGAGTGTGGTGGTGAATCAAAGGGAGTCACCTGATCAAACACAAGCTGATATACGAGTGGAGGGAGTCTCGCCTTGTTCGGCGATAACGGTCGCATCAGTCAAGGACAACCTTAACGGGCATCGTTGTCACACCTCACTGATAACTCCACTTTTAGATATAACCACCCATGTCCCATACTAAATATGGGAAAACGGAACAACGGGTATTTCAGTCAATTTATCACGACTCGTATATCTGTACGTACATTTTTTATTTACCTATATTAATTCACACACACTAATGACTGATTTTAACCCAACCTGACCATGATCAAACGTAGTAAGGACACCAAGCTAAGAAGGACTGACTTTCAATGCACCTACTGGAGCGCATCAATACATGCATGGTGACCGATTTTCAACATGATAATCGGGGTGTTAACCACCCATGCGGGTACTGCCAAGTACCCTACCACCGTGCTATGTTTTCCTTCACCAAAAAAAGTTAATTCTTCGACAATATCAATGCGACGCTGTGATATTTCCAATTTCATCATGTAAATAATGTAATCAACTGCTAGAAAGGACAAATTATGCATAATTGACTGTCAGTCAAAACAATCATAATTCAACATAATTACGAGTGAATACATAATGTACGATCACTGAGTAGCGCTCACTTGTCACTGACAAGTGAGTGCTGGCCGGAGCGGTGCTCGCATGATAATGAGGTGATAATTAAATGGTGTCAACAAAGGTTATCACTTTAGGAGCTCGACTGTTCATGATAGCAAATAAATATCTAAACACAACAAGTGACAAAAGTTGTCGGTAAGATAGCGCTTGTTTACAATGATGTATGTAATAATACCTGCAGAGCGTTTATGAGCATTTAGGTCGAGTCTGATCCGAACGGTGGTAATGCCGGTTGAGTCAATTGCGCCGCACAAACGTGGTTTTAACGAGTTAGAGTAGCCATATCTGAAATATTAACAACTTAAGCGAGACCACTCCTACTACTCGATTAAAAATATACATACACAACATTATAACGATTCATTAAGCGTTTTAGATTTTAATAATTTTGAACAAATTAAGACGAAATTAGGTAAGTACTATCGGAGATTGAAGTTGATATAACTTGTTTGCAGGTGATCGACCTCAACAGGGTTTTCAAAAAGTTAACAGACCTATAAATGTCCCCCGCGGTTATCGATATCAAATAGAGCCTATAACCATCTACGAAAAATTCCGCGTCGAATGGTCCATGCAACAGTCCCATGCCGATATAGTCTATAGTTTTGAGGTGATGTTGCGTCAAAGGAACTCTAATACAAAACTAAGTTGTATAAGAAAAGACAAACATTGGACAAACTGTATAACAATATTAGGTAACCATCGACAAATAGGATAGTCGAAGGATACGGCTGGGAAGTATTGAAGCTACCCAGGATTCTCTCATCCAGAATACCTAAGAGTGAAATAACAAGGGAGAGACCAGTAATAGATTGATGATTATAGAAACAGACGAGGTCTCTATGTGGACTTGTTTCCCGCCTGCCCGCCTGCGATGCGGCGCCGGCGGCGATCGATACCGACCGCTTGAGCACCGGTGGTCTAAATAATCATCAAGGTAATCATATTTAGTTTACTATCGGTCGTTTATCCAATAGTCACAGTCACACTTGATTATCAAAATATATTATCTAGTAGTTAAGCCAAGAAACCAGATAAATGTCAATATAATAACATGTTTATTAGATTTAAAAATGCCAAGCCCCCATTGCACGCAGGTATACCTACTTCATGATTCACGGAATGAGAAAGGTCGAATTCAAAGTATTGGATTTCCGAGATGTTTATTTAGATAGTGAGTATTTACATAAAATTGTTGCCAATAGATAGGCTTTGCCAAAATTCGAATTTATAGATTGAATCTTGAAGAGGAATCTATATTCTATGAGTGCACAACACCCATACTTCGGTTAACAGACAAATAATACACCTCTCGATATTCGGAAACACCAATAAGAATATAGGAATAGTAAAGACAAATATAAATCATCTAAGGCCGCAGTGACATCACCCTACAGAAATAAGAACTAAACAATTAACAAAGCCACCCTTCGTCGAGTCGAGCCAATATTTGCGGACCATCGATAACATTGAATACTTATAGATTCAAGATCAAGTACAGGCATGTGTCAAACACAAAATGTATGGGCTTGCAGATAATTTCGCACTGATAAATAGTTCATGTTTCTCGCTATCACCTTGTCTTATCTGTCAATCGATCAAGGATTTATTTTCATTTAATAATACTATAGTTCGGTATTATATCGCTGAGTGTGACCTCACTTCTATTTTATATCCTGCTAAGTACATAAGTTTATAATCTCTAGCATTTTTGCTAAAATATAAACAATAAGGAAATAAATCTGACGAAATTATAACACGATATGGGGAATTATAGTTTTATAAAAAAACCATCAGAAAAATATCTTATAATTAATGCACCATGGAAATGGTCACAGAACACTTTATACCGACTGTAAGATTGGGTATGGACCGGGCCGATGGAGTTGGGAAATGCTGGATGGCTTCTCTGGTGTTTCAGTTTTAATCTAACGAGCCAGCTACAGCCTGAGTCTAGGGGTTGGAATTACTGTTTAAGAGTGGGGTGACACACGAAAGACTAAAAATGCACACCGATCAGCATGCACAGCAGGTCGCGCTTATCGCTCCACGTTGAACAAATACTTAAACGTTATGTTCAAATTATATTAATGTCGAGTGTTTACCAACCACTCGGCGTAATCCATGAATAAGCGTCGTATCAATGTTGTAATGGAAAAATTTAATAAACGTGTGTAAAGATAAGGCACAAACACAAGAGTGGTGGCAATCTGATTACGTTATTAGCGTGTTGTCGTGGCACTGCGGTGGAGGGACCAGCCCTGGAGCGAAGTGGACACCGCAGACTGCGTGACGCGGCCCTGCCCGCCTAGTGCCCACCGCCGCGCGCCGCGTGGCAACCGCTCATAAATGCTACTTGCTCATTGTTACTAATTACAATGGATGACGAATGTCACTGATTTTAGAGATCTTAATATAATTTAAAGATATGCATAATTTAATTTAGATAAAGTAGGTATCTTTAAGAATTTTTAGTTGCTTATTTTCTTTACTTATAATGAGATGATTCAGGGGCCTTCAGATCTTATATTAACGCAGACATAATAATTGATGGAAAAATAATAAAAAATTAATAAAATAAATATCCTGGGACATTCTTTACAGATGGCCATCTGATCCCAAGCTAAGCAGAGTTTGTAACTGATATACTACTTAAGTAGATATTTTACATCCAGACACATGAAAGAATAATGACTTCACATCAAGTAACACAAATGTTTATCCTGGATGGGAATCGAGCCCACGACCTGCGTTGTGGCAGTCAGGGTCCCTAACCACCAAGCGAACTGGCCCGTCGATATAAATAATGTTAGTATGGTTTAAGAGCAAGCAATCATCGATAGATCAGATACATCAGAGACAGAACAGATTTAACCCTAACACTATCAGGTACAGGTATTAAAGGAAACAAGGACAATCAAGATATGTGAGGATGTTTCAACACAATCACCTCAAAACGATTGAAATTTAATGACATTTGGAAAAACGATAGACTTGGCCTACATTTATACACAGACTAGAATTTCATTACATTTTCATGTGGACTAGTCACGGGCGGACGCTGTTGTAATATTTTTATGACCAACATCCACGGCTCAGATTTTTGATGCTTACGTGGCAGCCGGTTCTTGAAAAGTAATCATGTTTGACGAAAATTTTAAATCTCACACTTTATTATTCTTTTGCGAACGGCACACACAATTCCGGAAATGTTATTTGTATTCTAAAAGCTGTCTAACAGTCTAAACCTACAATTCAATTAAACTTTGGGATACCTTAACCAACTGCATATATTCTTTACGAAAATTCGATTGTTTTTTTAGTTACACCTAACGTTACACGGCACGTTAGGTGTAGCCTGAGCTCAAATGAGAAATATATTTGATTATGAAAATATTAATAATGTCAGCTTAAACTATATGGCTATATACAATGAAGTCGGAATTGGTAACTAATCACTGCAATTTAGCAGAGAGATTTGTATGCTTGTTTCAGGGGGTAATCTCCGGAATCACACTATCATCTTTTTTAATTTGAAAGGCTGATTATTCAAGCTATTAGGCAAATATCTAGACGGGAGCTAGTAAAATATTATAAAGCTAAAATTTCTGTATGTGTATGTTTGTAACCACTGTGATCCATAACGGCTGAAAAGTATGGTATATATAATAAACTAGCTGCCCGGACAGACGTCGTTCTGTCGAAATAAGTCCATACAAAAATGCAGGAATTCGCTCGCAGCGCCACCTACCGGGTCCAATTGTGAATCTAAACCATCCAGGGCACCACCCAAACGCAAACAAAAAAAAACATTCCAATCGGTCCAGCCGTATTAAAAAAGAAGAAATAATTGAATTTCACGGTATTTCGTTTACTACAAAATAAATTTAATTTATACATTAGCCTCAATAACACGTGGTAATCATGATATTGAATTGTAGCTTATATGACACGTTCGTAGATTTACCATAGCAGCGCCATCTATTGATGACTTACTCAACCCAGTCGAAAGGTATCGACATCTCTTAGAATCATTTGGAGTTAACAGATAATTGTGACTGTCAAATAATAACAGACAAATAATTAGCAATAAATTAAAATTGCGACTATAATTTGAGATTTAAACTATCCTATCTCTCAAGTTGGATCGAACTGCACATGGTGTGCGAATTTTATTATAATCGGTTAAGTGGTTTAGGAGTCCATTGAGGACAAACATTGTGACACGAGATTTATATATATTAAGAAGATGAAGGATATGGAATAGGACGCAGATTACTTTTTATTCCGGAAATGCCAGTGAAACCGCGGGGCGGAAGCTAGTTATTGTCAATAATTATGTTATTCTAAACTGTATATCTATGACGCAGGGATTTAGTAATGCTGCACGGAGCTAACATTATTACAGATTTTCTGAACAGCAGCCAAATTATATAAAAAATAAGGGAAGTGAGAGTTTAAGCTTGCACGTGCAGCTATTGTAATATATAAATAGAAATCAATTTTCATATAAAATATGGGTACTTAATCAGATAATTTCGATCAACACATTTCAGACCCATTTCCTAATAATAGTTCCTATAATAGCTTTTAACTTTCATACTCATAGATAGATGCAATCAGTTGAAAAACCCAGCGCTGTCACTCGAAAGGGTTCTTCTTTTTCCAATTGATATTGAACCCTATAAACCATGAAATTGTTATACCCAAAGCCTAAGTACTGGATGGAGCAAGCATATAATAAATATGAGCCTACATGTAAAGGTGTTGTCACAGCAGTTCCCATATATCGGCGGGGAGGACCCATTTACAATCAACTATAACATTTATATTAGGTTGGGGAAAAAGTCTTTTCGCATTATAGTTGCTGGTTTTGGTATCATTGAAAGTTAAAATTTTAAAGAACATCATTCCAAATTTAAATTAGGAAAATGTGTGATTTGCATTTGTTTTTCGTACCGCCAAGATGAGTGAATCTAATGAAGAAATTCGATTCATTTTAAAATTTTACTACATAAAAGGTAAAATGCAACACAAGCCGCGAAAAAATGGACCTAGTGCAGTGTCTGTGAGAGTAGCACAAATTTGGTTTAAGCGTTTTCAAACCGGAAATTTTGATGTCAAAGATGCACGTCGCTCTGGTCGCCCTTTGGTCGCCCCATTACGGATAAAATGGATGCCATTTTTGAAAAAGTGGAGCAAGATCGGCATCTCAGTAGTTACGACGTAGCTGAGGGACTGGGAATTGACCACAAAACAGTTTTGGCGCATTTGAAAAAAACTGGGTACACAAAAAAGCTAGATATTTGGGTACCTCACGAGCTCACTGAAAGAAACCTAATGAACCGTGTACTCATTTGTGATTCTTTATTACGACGTCATGAAACCGAACCATTTTTGAAGAAGCTGATAACTGGTGATGGAAAGTGGATCACGTACGACAAGAACGTGCGAAAAAGGTCGTGGTCAAAGGCCGGTCAGGCTTCACAGACTGTGGCGAAACCCGGGTTAACTCGCAACAAGATGATGCTGTGTGTGTGGTGGGATTGGAAGGGCATTATTCATTATGAGCTGTTACCACCAGGCAGGACCGCCTCTGCCATCTAGCGTCTGAGGTGCAAATGGAAATTAATATCAAAATCTCACAAATCTTTACAGGCCACATATTCATGATGCAGTTAAATTATACAAATTTCCGCCGCGAAGCAGTAGTAGGTACACTTGTATTACTATGTCTCGGTAAGAATGGGGACCGGTAATATTACAGGCACATGAGATTTAACAACTTCACGTCTCAGGGTCGACAACGCATTGGCGATGCCCCTGGTGCAAACGTCCATAGGCGGCGACGACCACATATCATCGGTTGGACCGTTTGCCTGTATGATGGCTTACTTTTTTTTTTTTTTATGCTACTTGGGCCGACAAACAAGCAGACGGTCCACCTGATGGTAAGTGGTCACCGTCGCCTATGGACATTTGCCACAATACTTAACTTAAAAAGGACAACAACACAGATTTCCTTCGTAATGACTTTAAAAAGTATCTGATTGGACATGACAGCCACCAATCGTACAAACAAACTATATTCTAGAAAGCCATACATGCTATCCAAGTTTTCCTTCAAATCATTGCAAAAAATATATTTGCAACCATAGAAGAGACAATTTATTTTTGTATAAATCATGATGTATCCTGTCAGTCACAGACGTGCAAGCTGTTCTCATCTCTATGCGGATGTGCCAACGCCTATAATGGCATAGCCAGTACGAGTAGATGGGAGGAGTACACAGGTTGTTACGTAGATTTGATCGGAACTTATCAATCTTGTGCCGACTGAGTACCTATCTATCGACGTTGATATAAAAAACGGTGTAAAAAATGTGACGAGTAAATGTTGCGGTGAGCACGCGAAGTTGGGCCTAGAAACATCGGAGATGTTTGCACCCGATCATGTTTACCTGTATATGTAGTGCCAGGTTCATTTAATCGGAAATTTGGATACATACAATGGATATGAGGTTATAGTTAAGGTTAGATATCCTAACTGCCACGGCACAGGTCTCTCCCAGCAAACATAAACTTTCGTGTGCATGAATGTGTCTCTTGTTATACCTATACCGTGATCTAAAAACTATAAGTGTATATTAATTTTAAAACTGTTACTAATACATTCTTTTATGTCACTTTAGACAGACTGCATCGAACAAGAAACCCGTTTGAAACTACAAAGGTACTGAACAACGGCGACGGTGTACAGTCCTCCTACCACCTACATAGTACAAGTGTTATAAGTAAGGATACAAGGATAAACGTCTCGTCATGAAAGAGCTATCTCTGCGAATGACTTTTCAACCGGGATTGTACGGTTCAAAAATCCAAGACCGAGCGACGGTTACATTTCATACAGATTTAGAATAAGTGGACTAATTGGAGTGAAAATATATACAAGTTAACAAGGAAAGGACCAAATGACATGCAACCCAGGGCGGGTTATCACGTTACAAAGGAAATGGATGTGGTAATGGTAAGAACCGCACGGGAAATCTGGTTTAGTAAAACCACCGGACGACGGTTGACCGGAATCTATAGAATCTTCTAGCGACTAGGGAGTAATTTCTTTTCTATGGTTTAATAGATATATCTATGACGGTTATTGTAAATGTTGCAAATACAATTAATACTATACGGGTTACTGACTCAGTTAGGTAAAGGTACCCAGAAAATTACAAAAAAGAATATTTCCAACCACTAAACGCGGCCGATATTAAATTTTTCTTTTTATAAGCATTTAAGTGATCTTATTGAAGCGAGCAGGTACCGACGGTAAGTAAAGCCAGATATCATCGAATGTCGATGTCGTTAGCGGCTAAGGAGCTCGCTCTCACACGACAAAAAAGCATAAACGGCTTCCTGTGTAAACGACAAATCTGTACCGCGCTCGTGCACCCGTAAGAAAAGAAAGGTTTCGAATCGACACGGTTGAAATAAATTGAAATATAACAAGTCGTAAGCGTGTTGTGTAGGCGCCGGCTCGGTCGTCGCGAGAGCGATAGGCCTCCACCTACAGGCTCTATTCGGCAATTAAAATCAATGGGAGTGTCTCGAGGTAGGCGCTCGTTTTAAGTTCCATCCGATGTTCGAATATCGGGTTTAGAATCAAAACCATATTATTATCGTATTTCGTAATGCATCAGTTGTATTAGCATAATTATCGATAAAAGTTTAAGGTCACACCTCAAGGTCACGTAACGAGGAACAAAGAAAACCATATATTTGGAAATTTACTGAAAAATGGCGAGATTTTCTACAGGGAATATGTGGCCACGAAGGCACACCTACAGAAAGCGGATTTCTTATCGATTCAATAGTAAAATAAACAATACGGGCGCCTCACCCGGGTGGGTCAGTATGCTAATAAGATTCTAATAATGCTGCCGATTAACATGTACATGAGGTAGAGGTATTGTCGCTTTTCATGGGTTTTTAAACTAGGTGCACCTGTACGCGTTCGGTGACCGGCGAGGCCTACTGCACGATGAGTTTGAGCCCGGATCGAACTGGTAGTTCCTAGGGTACCCAGGGTAAGTAGGTGCGAGACGTCGCTGACTGGGTGCTACCCAGGTGAAAACATGATGATGGTGTCGAGGGCGCACCGGCCGGTGAGTGCGTTTTGAAAACTATCGAGAGCGGGCGACCGAGCCCGGCGCTCGGTGTACCTACTGCTGTACCGCGGTACTGCTGCACTGTGGGAGCCACTCACCGGTGTCGGCGCGCTCCGCCTCGTCGTCCGACTCGGTGCCGGAGTCCCGCTCCTCCACCTGCAACAAGCAACCGTCACGTCAGCCTGGCCAGCACGAGCCCGTCGCTTCGCCGCCGCGCCACAGTCCCACCCGGCCGTTCCGTCGGCGACTTCAGCCGACGTCGAGCTGCCGTTTCGCTTTAAACCGTATACCGGCAGGTCGGCGGGCCGGCCGGGTGCGACAGATGCCACGATGTAGAGCGGCGACGGTTCCGCTCCTTTGTTCTCTCGCGGGGCGGCCATTTTCTGGTGGCGCTGTGACCTTCACGGCGCGAAGCCGGCTCGGCCGACACCCACCTTCTCGGAAACGTTCTCCTCATTCAACGAATGCGTCCGCAGCTTGTGAGTCAGGAATTTGAGCATTATTGAGCCTCGGCTCCGGCGGCCACGGCTCCGCGCCTTGCTCGACCGCTCGCCCGCTCGTCGCGTGTTGCTCCGGCCGGTGTACCGTCCCGTACCGAGCGCTCGCACGTTATCCGCGAGCCGCGCCTATGGGAGTAGTTCCGAAAGCATTGTGACCCTCAATGACATATCCGCATATCAGTCGGCGCTCAGTCCGCAGTACGCACTCTGCACGCGACCTCTCCGCTCGGACGCCGGCCTACTACTAGTCGGCTGGAGTAGCCTCGCGTACGACGCAGTCAGCTGAAGTGCCCGCCGCTCATTAATGCCGAAAGGGCTTAAGCGTATCGCGCTAAATACTGCATCGGGACGGACGATTCTTCCACTCGCACTGAACTTATGTATTTCGTGAGATTTTTCGGTATTTCGCGTTTTCGAATGTAGCTCAATAATAGCGTAAAACGTTTTCGAGTGGCACTCGAAATGGACTCGCCCGGCGACCCATTGATGACAAAGAACCGGAACACGCGAAGATCGGACGCGATTGGACGAAACGTTACAGAATAGGATCGAAATTTAATGCAATATGTTTTGTCTCGCTCCGGCGGCTCGAGTCGGGGGCTCGTCCCGCAGCCAGGCCCCGAGCGGCCGGGCCGCGTGAGCGGGATGGCGATAGCAACGCAGGTTCAAGTTATATAATAGTGGGCTGATAATAAATCGCTGATAAAAAAAAGTTGCGCATGTTGGAATGGTATGGGTGTTCTTGTAACAGTGAAAGCAAAAATTCCACATTATATTCAGTCCCTTGTGTTTTTTTAGATATTATCTTTGAGAAAATCCTGTCATTAATCTGTTTTATTATTCTCTCATTATCTGTTTATTTAATTGC
Source organism: Habrosyne pyritoides (assembly GCA_907165245.1). NCBI lineage: Eukaryota > Metazoa > Arthropoda > Insecta > Lepidoptera > Drepanidae > Habrosyne > Habrosyne pyritoides. The sequence continues at coordinate 299,526 of OU015594.1, read as the reverse complement.
TGTAATTTAAGTAACAACATTTTAATTTTACTTCTCCGTGAATCTCCTTATGAGTAAATAATAATAAAAATTATCAACCTAATCCTTTATCTTCACAGTATATTAATCAAATTGATGATTTCATAGGAATGATACATAATTGGTCGCGTCGATGCTTTACTGACGGTCGCGTTGCGCTGCCTACCTCAACACCATGTCCACACGTTCCCATCGCGCGGGTACTTCATGTCGGTTGCCATAATGAATAGCGACGCCATGTCTGTTACCTGCGTGTTGCCGTCCCGCTCGCACGCCGCGTCTCGCTCGCACACCCACCGCGGCTAACGCGCTAAATTTCAAATTTCACGGAACGGAACTCGTCACTTGTCGGCGACGATCTGTCAATTTTACAATTGGTAGTGGGAAGTCTTTATTCTGTCTTTCTATATATAGATATTTTTATTGTTGAATCAAATGCCTTCCATTTGATTTTACCGAAGTCCGGTAAAAAATACACATAAATGAGATTAAATTCACAAAATAATTAAAGTTGTCAATATCCTTATATTCGTATAGCTGGTGCGCCGAAGCGTACTACTTACGGGAGAGTTTTGTGCATTTCTATTTGAGATTATAACTACTTACCTACTTACGCGGGTGGACTTACCCGCGTAGAATGGATAATAAATTCTCCGTCCGTGCCAAACATAAAAATTATTCTAATTTATTATAATTATTTACTCATGAAAATATAACAAACAAAAGAGACAGAGTTACTGTCCATTTTATAATATTAGTTGTCTCTCTTTTAATTGTATTTACACTATGATAACGTTAAATTTAATAATATTTTTACTTGAAGATATCGTGCAAACCTGATAAATAAACGAACACTTAAAAATTATAATTGCCCAATATTACGTTTTTATTATGAGTATTATTACAAAGGTTCTAAACTACAGCTGCATACACTACATCCACCATTATATAGATACTTACATTAATAACTACATAGGTCAGTACAAACAACTGTATTGTGACAATAAATCTCAATGTTTTATTTATTATTTACTTTATATGCTACATATTATGCTTATTATATTCTAATTAATAATCTACAAGTAATATACAATGTAGTTACTTAACAGGTGTGTATAAAGCTCGTGTAGGGAGAGGGGACTGTGATCATACTTGCGAGTGACCGCACGACGCGACGCCTCTCCCTAAACCAACCACTAAAGATATGTCCCCGGATATTTCTTCTTATTCATAACTAACTACTATAAAAAAAAGTTATTGAATTCATAGATACATACATTTATAGATGGTTACAGTGTCAGGTTTCGAACTACCGAATTTGCAGGCTTATTTTAGATTTACGTATCTATCGACAATAGAGGGTCTGTAGTCATTATGTTTTTGGTCAGCTTATTATGTTAGGTATTTAACCTTTCGATCTATCAGTAGGACTCTCTCTCATTTTCAGATTGATACACTACTGCAAAAAAGGTAAGGTCATCAAAACATCAACAAGGGATCAAAATCTTTCGACTTAAGCTACTCTACTAGTTTGAAGACATAATCATTGTACAGAAATCCAAGTTAGTTCAAAACCCAACACTATATAATGTATAATTATTTAAAAAATGTATACATACTAATATAATCTTACAAATATACAACGAACTACATCAACAACAACAAGTATTATAAATCAACAATCGAGTCTGTTTATTATTATATTTTTACAATCCGCGTAGATAGATGTATATGTTACCAGCCAAACCCGACTTCAGGACAAACTAGTTTTACCTAGGCTAAACTAGTTCTTCCTATACGCGATACGATTAACTAGTATAGCCTAGTCCAAACTGGTTCATCCTAAGCCCGATAGGATAAACCAGTTTAGGCTAGGCCAAACTAGTTGATCCTGATATAAATACGCATACCCCAGGATAAACTGATACGGCCTAGTCTAAATCAATTTTTAACAGAGTCGAAAATAATTGAGCGAACTAGTCAAGATATGTACATGCGGGAGTTGAAAACATCCACCACATCGAACGCACAACCTCACTGAAATATTTAGGCACCATAATCGACGAACACCTGACATTTAATGCACACACAGCTTCTTTGTGCGGTCGAGTGAGAAAACTTATCGACGTAATGGATCTCAGAGACGGCACTCCTCGAGATATCGTAACGTACGCTGATAAAGGTCATACTGAGAAAACCCTTCCGGTACCCCACTGATAGGCTGTACACAGACTTTGGAGTCCTCCGCGTAAGGCACCCACAAGAGTCTTAGAAACATACCTAACCACGACGAGCTCATGGGTAGGCGTGTTTATTGAGTTCCGCTACCTCGAACTAGCTCCCTATTACCCAGAAGATGTCCAGCGTACACTCTTGCACACAGCTATAATAAAGTGACCAAAATGTATGACATAAAAAAACATCACTGTCTGTAACGTATGTAGAAGAATTGTAAGAATGTGGCTTCTAACACTGTCTTACTGTGACACGGAAAACTTAATATAGACCACGTCTAGCTGTATCTTGTTTCACAGTAGCGAACATACACACACACCCTTCCACAATCAGACCCACACACATACATACTCACACACACAGTAGTACCAAGCCAGTTATTTTTAATTACAATTTTTTTCTACTCTTTTTGACCAAGTTTTCTTTTTTTTATGTTTTACACAAAATTTTTAAGATTTTGTTTTTAAGTAAATTACAACAACATTGTGTGTTCCCACTTTCTGCTTTATACAATAGGTTTGTGAAAATCTTAGTTGTAATTTCAGAACAAATCGATACTGGTGAATCGCATTCCCTGAGCCCCAAAATACAAGCTCTGCTTAGCTTGGTACTCGCTGCCAAACTGTTTTAGTTATAAGGATATCTTGTGCTCTGTACTATCTCTTTTGTTATTTTAATTATTTTTCTGGCCATTATTATTATTGTTTTGGCTTTTTGGGTATACGTTAATGTTTAGACTAAGCCGTACCAGTTTATCTTGGGGTGTGCGTATTTAAATCAGGATCAACTAGTTTAGCCTAGTCTAAGCTGGTTTATCCTATCGGGCTTAGGATGAACCAGTTTGGACTAGGCTATACTAGTTAATCCTATCGCGTATAGGAAGAACTAGTTTAGCCCAGGCAAAACTAGTTTGTCCTGAAATCGGGTTTGGCCGGTAACATATACATCACATTTAATTGTAGCGAATATTCCAAAAGTACACATCGCAGGTACCGGGCAATCTGGGCTCGCGTCCAGCACGCATTTATAGTTTTTTTTTATAGAGAATTCTTACATCACATGCGGAAGGTCTACATTAGTCCTAGTAGAGTTGAACGTAAGGCACAAATTTTTTGTCCGTAATTTTATTTAGGGGAATTAACTACCTTACGCTTTTTCAAATACTTTCTCGGTCTTACACGCCTTGTGTGTCTATAATAAAAGCTACCCTTCGAATTTCGTATTCTTATGAGCAATGGTTTTGCTTTGATCTCTTACGGTCACAATTTAAATAAACGGTCCAAAATCGTTGGTTTTATGTAGATTTTTGACAATTGTTGAGTGCGTTAATTAGTCACTGAGGATATGATCAGATTTTAAAATACAGATTTGCAAAAAAAACGACTCTAAAAAACCAGACAATATAATAACAGACAACATTTCAGTTTGGGCGAGTCATCATTATATCATAACATGATACGTATTTAAATACACAACTTAAACTAACAAGCCGTATATATCGACTAATTGACAAAATCGTCACCTTCTTTATACTTTATATGTTATCGCAACACTATGTATATAGGAAAAAAAGAAATTCGATTATGGTCATGGGTATTTATGCCGTTATTCATCTACGGTTGGTTTAGTTGGGAAAATAATATACTAGTGTAAGAGTCAACTAGTCGCGCCACACAATGGTAGAAGAGTGATTCAATCATTCAATGTGGTAGGTCCTGGTGTACGAACCTCATATTTTAAAAACATGACAGTTTAGTATTAATAGTTGTTTTTATATAGAATCATAATCGAAAAATAAGAGAAAACCATAATCAAGTTGGTTTTTTTTTGTCAAAAGACTTATGAGCAGGCAGACGGTCCTCCTGATGGTAAGAGATGATATGATTTTTCTGCTATCTTAAACAACAAAATGGTAATTTTAATGTAGTCCACTCATCACATCATCTTCAAGTTTCAGACGCCAGCCGGGATAGACAACCAGCTGTAAATTTTATGATCTAGGTAAGGACTATTAGACGCGCTACAGAACATTGGTCAAGCAATGAGAGTTCGGAGCTTAGGTGTTCATGCTGCTTCAACTAGACTCGTGCGTGCTCGACTTGTGCGATGCAGCTAGGGTAGGAGAGGCCAGTGAAAATAAGATTTTGTATTCCTCTAGTTTCTTATCAAAAAAATAATAATTATATAGGCTAAAAATTGTATAGGCATGAGCCCCAGAATGTACAATGTATGAAATCTATGTCATTAAATAATGCAAATCTTCAATAAAAAAAAATTTGCACATTGCTTATTATTATGAAGGTTTAAAGTTTTTTATTATTAATAGATTTATTTGTAGTCTATGTGTATTTCATATATGAGAATCGATCGACTGACGTGTCTTAGTAATGTCAGCAAGAAACGATTGAAATGATGAAGATTATTTTGATGCATAAGTTCCCTAGCTGGTTCGAGCTATAAATAAGAAAACATTAAACATTATGATTCCTAGCTGTCCCCCGCGGTCTCACCCGCGTTTCCGGGGAACGTTACATTTTCCCGGGATAAAAGTATCCTATACGTTATTCCAGGGCATGCTCGGTGCACGTGTCCTGCTACATCCAAATTTGCACGGTTTATAAATTTAATGAAATTAATAAATTATTAATAATATAGCTGTCCCCCGCGGTTTTACCTGGGTTCCCGAAGGATTTTACATTACAGACTATAATTTATCTCTATGCTTCAAATTTCATCCAGACGGTACTTCGATGGTTTTAAGATGTAAATAGTTCACATCCATCACATCCATAACATTCGCCTACTTATATTTGAATTACATACGATTAATTTACTCGTGCACACGGGGCAACATTTTACCATCTCCTATGCACCCGCATTTTTTCTCTTCTTCTCGTTTTTTACGACGCTAATCGCGTAACTCTCGCGGATTCAACGCGGAAGCCTACTTCGTAATAGATCAACGGTCCGTCGCGCGAGCGGGGCGGGACAACGGTCGCAGCGACGTCAACGCGATACAAACTCGACCGCAACGACGATTCCGAGAGGTTTACGCGATCGCCCTACTGGTTTTTTTTTTGTCATAAAAATGGGTCGGCGCGAACCCGACGAGGATTAAGATGGCACGAATCGGGGGTCCTCCCCCGTTAATAATATTGATGACATGGGTAGGTACCGCCTCGCTCCGCTTCGCTCCGGCGGGCAGGCGGGCAGGCGGGCAGGCGGGCAGGCGGGCAGGCGGGCAGGCGGGCAGGCGGGCAGGCGGGCAGGCGGGGCGCAGGTCACAGCAAGATGAGCTCGTCGGCGAGGTAGTCGGGCCGCGCCGCCACGTGCAGCGCGAACTCGTGCGCCGCCTGCGAGAACTGCGCCGCGAGCCGGCCGCGCTCGGGGTCCGCCCCCGCCCCGCACACGTCGCGCAGCAGCAGCTCGGCGGCCAGCGGCAGGCTGTAGCGGCGGTAGGGCACCAGGCGCGGCCACAGCTCCGTCGGCACCGCGGAGAACCTGTCACCGGATACTACGTTAGATACGTTCGCGCGCCGGAAGCGCCTCCCTCGAGCGACCTTCGCGTGTGGGAGGTGACTTCGACCGAGTGGCATATTTTTTATACTCGTGCCGGGCTCGCGCTCGATCGCGATTTCACAATGTTAGAGGATGATTTGCCGGAGGCGTTGAACGTGTACGGCCCCGAGGAGAGTTTTCCCTGGCCGAGAGCCCGAGCCGCGGCTAGGGCGGGGTAGCGAACGTAGGCGATGGTACTGACTGCGCCACGTAGTACTTGTTGTAGGCGGGCTGGTCGGCGGCGGCGTCGGCCAGCGCGCCGGTGCCCGCGTCGGCCAGCAGGCGCAGCGCGAACTGCAGCAGCGTGTCGCCGTAGCGCGGCCGCCGGTACACGGCGCGCGAGCCCAGCAGCGGCGCGCGGACTGCAATTTCAATTTCATTTTTTAAGATATGGACCCAGCCCGCGAGTGAAGTACTACCTGTAGCCGATTACGAAATATTTTGTATATATAAATAGTTTGGTTGTTCTATAAGACGGCTATCGAGTGAGCCATTCGCAATCTTATGTAGAGTGCACAGGTCGCTCGCCCATCTTCTCCTTTTTAGACTCATTCAATATATTACTACGTTACATTCGCAATACCATGTCTATGGCGTTCCAATAGCTCACAACGGAACAGTCATATCTTATACTGCAGCCGTTTAAGTATAAAATAGGGATCAACCTCGGCCCGAGAAATAGTAAGCTGGAGATGTATATATACCTTCATGTTGGCTTTCTAAAAGTTGTCTCAAAAATCTAATAAAATTTCGTGTCTGCGTCGTAAGTTATTCAAGTTTTTAAGTAATTATGTAGGTTTCTACAACTGCAATGATTTTATGATCTAAAACTAATAATTTTTCTGTCTGTGTGTATATTAGTGAACTCCTCCTGAATGGCCGGAATGACTGATGATTTTTTTGTGTACTCGTATGTTTCGGTGGATTCGAGAATGGTTTAGATTTACAATTAAATCCCGTAGGTAGCGCTACGATCGAGTTCCTGCATTGTTCTTTTTTATAGAACTTTTGTATGGACTTATTTCGACATGGCAGCTAGATATAACAGCTAGATTTTTTATTCACCGAGATGTGGCGCCGCCGCAGTATGTCTAGGGCGGGCGGTACTCACGTGTGATGCCGGGCGCGTCGGTCGCGTCGTCGGGCGCGGCGCGGTAGAGCGCGGCGGCGGGGGTCTGCAGCAGCAGCACGCGCGTGTGGCGCCGCCGCAGCGCCGCCGCGAGCCACTCGGCGGGAGCGCGCGCCGCCTGCGCCGTCACCGCCGCGCTGTGCACGTCGTACACCTACCACGCCACATCCGACCATCGATATTAATGCTCAAAACATGGGCCATGTTGATATCACGACCTTGGACACTAAAAGGCTACGATTGAGTTAATCCAATAGAACAGAATGGATTTGGGAACCTTACATTTTTGTTTTAGCGTGCAAAATAATTTCTGCTTGCAAAGTTTAAGTAGCGAAGAATACAGACAAACATTTATATGTGGTGTTAAGAAAAGGTACATTTCAAAATATTATTTAATTTTTCATGCGTTTCGCAACTGGGACATAAAAATACTTATAAATAAGTTTAAAAAGCAAGCTTTTATACAAAATCCAATAAAAAAAAATTAAAATAAATTTGAATTAAGAATAGTGAAAAAAAAATTTTTTTTTTTTGTTAAAAAGCGTTGGGTGCATCGTATCATCATCATCATCATCAGCCTATCTCCGTCCACTGCTGGAGATAGGCCTCACCTATGGCACGCCACTGAGCTCGATCTTCAGCTCTTTGTTTCCAACCACTGCCAGCGAGCTTGCGTATATCATCGCTCCATCTAGCTGGAGGCCGCCCTACACTACGTTTACCGAGCCGTGGTCTCCACTCTAGAACACGTCTACCCCACGGTTCTGCGGCAGATGTGACCAGCCCACTGCCACTTCAGCTTGCTAATCCTTTGAGCTATGTCGATAACTTTAGTTCTCTGACGAATGACTTCATTTCAAATTCGATCTTTCAGAGAGACCCGAGCATAGCTCTCTCCATAGCTCGCTGAGCGACTTTGAGTTGGTGAACCAGTCGCACTGACGTGTCCACGTCTCGGCTCCGTAAGTCATATAGGTAGTACGTAGTCAGGTAGGACGAACTCGTTAAAGACTTTCGTCTTCATGGTTCGGGGTATGGGCGATGAAAAGACTCGACGAAGTTTTCCAAATGCTGCCCACCCTAGCTGTACTCTTCTGCGAGCTTCCTTCTCGAAGTTGTGTCTACCCAATTGCAAGATTTGCCCAAGGTATTCGTGAACAACTTCGAGAGGAACTCCGTCAAGGCCAACCCCGTTCCGGAATAACATGCTCAAACACCGTTGCAAAGACTCCAGAACAGTCATATATAGTTGCCCGTAGAAGTCTTGCACCTCCCTAAGTATCTCCGGCTTAGAAGCAACGACATTACCGCTAGATGTGGTCAACTTCGTCAGATGGCTTCGACCCAGCTGTTGAACAAACACTCTAGACCCCCGATTTCGCTCGATCGCTTCTTTAATAGAGCGTGTGTTGGAGCTCCTGAGGTTATGTCTTACCGACCGAGAGATTTTTTGTTCGATGCTCGTTGATCTGACGTAGTGACTGCGGGATTTTCTCGTCGCAACTTCATTAGCTGCAGAGATTCTCTTGAAAACTTAGACCTCTAACCGGCACCTCGCGTCTCGCAGAATTTCATCCCCTCCTCCCCGAGGATTCCTACAACTCAGTCTAGATCCTGGTCGACATCAACGTTGATTGTGATTTCCAAGGCAGCGAATCGGTTTTCCAGTTCCAACTGGAACGTTTCAGACCGAACCACGGATTGGACCATATTAGGCCGGAGCATAGATTTCATTAGACGGACTCGTTCAAGCTTACAGTTTATATCTACAGTGCCTCGGAACAGTCGGTGATCACTTCCGTTTTTGAACCTAGTGATCACTGAGACATCTCTAAATATACGCTTCTTGTCCGTCATAATGAAATCAATCTCATTTCTAGTCATAGCGTCGGGGCTTTGCCACGTCCACTTCCGCGGGGGTTTCTTCTGAAAGAAAGAATTCATCAGAAAAAACCCTTCTTTCTCCAGGAAGTTGACGAGCATTTGCCCCCAATGGTTCCTGCTTCCTGCTCCGTGTGGTCCTACTACAGATTCGCCGCTTGTTTGTGCTCCCACTTTAGCGTTGAGATCCCCCATGACAACGTTGAAGTGGGCCTTTTGGGTGGTGTATAAGGCCTTGGAAATGCCGAGTGTGCCGAAGTCGGTGCGTATACTTGGATAACCTTGAGGGTATACCTCTCGGTGAGTTTGATCACAAGATACGCTACCCGTGTCGATACACTGGAGATTTCTTTGACGTTGTCAGAGAGGGCCTTGTGTACCAAGAACCCGAAGCCGCCTTGGGATGGTTGGTCTTACTCTCTCAAGTAAATAAGATGGTCTGATTCTAGGTTTACAGTCTCCTCCCCCTCTCTTCGGACTTCACAAAGCCCCAGAATGTGCCATCTTATGTTCCTCACCTTCTCTACGAGTTGCGCCAGATGTTCGTCGAGTCGTAGCGTGCGTCCGTTGTCAGAGTCAGTCGGTGTTGGCGACCTACCGTAGCCCGGGGATTCTTAGCACCCCCTACCCCACCATACCTCCAACCCATGATGGTTTATGCCCGTAATCACCACACGCTGGGCAGGAGGGTTGGGTGAACGCAGAACGTAACTCTCGCACCGGTGACGCTGCTGCCCGTCACCGGCCTGTGCCATTTAGCTACGTTGTGTAGAATGGTAATACCGCCATTGGTCGGTCGCCAGAGCCTCGTTCGCTAGTCGGCAGTATGCACCGCGGGCAGGTGAGGTTGGCTGGGAGCACTAAAATGACATTGTACTCCCTTACATCCCTAGTGTCCAGAGTTATAAATATTTTATTGACTGATATGAGTAGAAGGATTATCATTTTGATAACATCTTAAAGAGCAGCCCACGCTTTTTTTTAAAAATGTCAAAATCGCGCCCAAAGGCGTCGGTTACATACAAACATACTAATAGAACTAATGATGAAACTAATAAAAGCGTGTTAAAAATAAAACATTATATCATAATATGTAGGTACTGGCTGCACTATTATACCTATAAAATTTAATTTATATTTGATTATAAGTATATTTGACCTTCCCATCGAGAAACGGAGGTCTTCTTAATTTAATAAAAATAGCTAATATTAATATATTTATAATCAATGAAAAATTCTAAGATTTTTTTTAAAGCAAAGTATACAGCATCATCTCCCGCCCTCCTGCCCCGCTTAAACGAGTCACTCGTTCAGATTGAGCTTACAGACTACTCCTATCGAGTGAGGATGTTGATAAGGTATCACCTAGAGTGTAGATCGCGTGTCTGGTACCTTTCCGGTGGTGCAGTGCTCGAGCAAGCGACGCAGCTGGTCGACGGCGCGCTGTCCGACGGCGTCTTCGCGCGCGTACAGCAGTAGCACGTCGGGTCCGCCCGCCGCCCTGTCCGCCGCGTCCGCCGCGTCCGCCGCGTCCGCCGCGCCTGCCGCGCCTGCCGCGTCGGCTTCCACGTCCGTACCGTCACTCGCGGGTACTACTTGCAACTCGCTGCCCCTGAAACGTTCGGCACCGGCCTATCAGCGTATATTATGGCCGATGACAGGCGAACGCCTGATGGCAGTTGGTCACCGCCGCCTACTATCGATACATTTGTAATATTCCATGACATTCCATAGCGTCAAAACTGGTCAAAATTACTTATATCGGTCAGACTAAAAACATGTGAACGATATTGTACATATAGTACTGTAGTGGTGGACGACTCAAGTATGAGAGCATGAATGTATGTATAGACCAGTTATAGCTTTAAAATTCGATAAGTGAACTTTCGTAGAATCACAAATAAATTAAACATTTTCATACGTATGTCCTGATTTTACGATATTTCGCTAGGTTATTAAGACTATCGCAGTTTTGATGACTTGAAACTCGGTCAAGGAAAACAACATTAAAAGTTGCCACTGAGAGGTCCGGCACACTGGTCCACGCTACACCTCGGGGCTGCCGTATAAGGAAATGGTAATCGACTTCTTAAAATTCGATTGTCATATTCATGAATGAATATTTACAGGACACGTAACGCTTATAAGAGTCTTTTCCCCAATAAGTATACATACCGTTGCTAAACCACCGCCCCGAGCAGCTTGAAACGTAAAAAAAATACCATACATTAGGAACATAAAAGATAGGTCAGGGTACGAAAATGCAGGTAATCTTAGGTCTTCGTCGACATTTGTCGAAAATGTCGCCATGATTTTCAATGAATGTGGAATGTGATATTCATGTCGAAAGTTCTAGAATGGGGGTCGAGAGCGGTAAATGGACGAGATATTTACACATCGCTGCCTCGACGGTGCTCAATTAGCATATACCATTACTAGTATGGAAGCCTCGACATGAATCTACAAATGTCATGATTATCTTTTTTATTTCTTTCGTTTATTGTATTTGTTTAAATTTGATGCGTGTAGTTTTGGTCATCCAATACCTAAACTTTTTATTCATCAATTTTTTATAATCGAAACCGTGCCATCGTGACCCATGAGTAAGATAAACACAAGTAAATTAATGAGGAAAAGGTTAATTTTGTAATGATAACATGAGGATAACACGAAAATACTCGAACGAAATATTTCGTTCACATTGTATTGATATATATCGATAGCTCGCTGCAACATAATAATATATAAAATAAGTAAATGGGGGCATGGGAGTGCCCCGCCAAGTCAATCGTGCACTGCCGTACCAGCCTTTTTTAGTTTTTTTTTAACTCTGATTTATTATTAATTCGCGTAATTGTTAAAGTGTTTTTTTTAGTTTTTCAAATAGCTTACCCTCAAGATCCTGCTAAGGATAACGGGACAAACTATTAAAATTATTGCATTGTCATCAGTCCTTGATAAGTGTGTGAAAGTTTCAAATGAATGCGACGTTCTGAAAGTGGTGTAAAATCACGTTCAAAGATTCCGTTAATACTTGCATACATACATACATACACCGAGCTAATAAAAGCGTGTTAAAAAGTAGCATTACCTAGAGAAAGTAATGAGATAAAAACCTAAAATAAACAAAACTCTTGCAACGCAATCCTTCCACCGCAAAAAGTAGTGAGATCTCATGTAAGGCAAGTCACTTGGCAAACCCAAGACAACATAATAACTTATTATTATCCACCTAATAGCTCAGTTTTATATTTGCTGTGCGATTGTCGACTGTATTAAATTTATTTATTAAATAAAAAAATGTCTAATGCTAAAACGGTCACTAAATGTTGAAAAGTAATTTAAACTTAATAAGAAACCTTTTATGATAAATTTTAAGAACACGTGCTTGGGTTAACATGAGACCTCACAAACTTTTGCATTTGAATTTTACATTTTTATATCAAATGGCATGTCTTAATTATTTTATATATTTGTCATTAATTGTTGCAATGCTGAAAGCGTGACCACGCGTCGATATAAGTCCACAATAGCCACATAAAGTTGCAGAAATTAAATGAGCGCCTTTTTTCAGCCGAGTTTTACAGTAAAATTATGACAAGGGCCTCTTAGTTCTCGATGTCTTTAGCACGTAATCAACGGGCTGTTTGATCAAATTCAATTTTATACTGTGACACGATACACAAGCAATCGTAAAAGTGATAATATTAGTGTCAAAGCGCAGCGGGTCAGCTTATATATTTTGCGTCATTGACTAGATTGACCTTACCTTAGTTGTTGTATTGAAAATACGTAAATCGGCTCTTTTGTTATGGCAATGTTTTGTTGTTCTCACTTTGCCGTACAATGTGATAGCCGTGAACGTATTTACAAATACGATTACGATCTCCTAACCGTTGACTCTGCACGTGAAGTGATTCTATGGATATTTTTCCTCGTAATAAGGCAACTAAAAATTGATTTTCCTAAATGCTCAAATACAAGGATATTAGAGAGCTTTTCGTAGCTATAAACACTACACTTTATTGCGTTTCCTCATCGCGGACCCATGTTATGTGGAGTTGGCCCCTAATAAAGGCAACACGTTAAGCAGGTACAAAGATTTAACAATTTATAAGACTACATCATCCTAGCTAATTGCTAAAATTCAGTTTGTTCTTCCTTTACGACTTAACGGAGCAATTGAACGATTTAGATTTTTGAACTAGAGTAGGCAATAAAAGAATATAAATTAATCCTTAGAACGCGGGTGCAGCCCAGGAAAGCTATACGTACATAATATATACGTATATAGAATAACATAATTGAAAAATATATGCCTACTACTACGATCATGATAATGTTAAGAGTAGCATAGCTTTGTAATGAATTGGTAACACATTGCATGACTCAATTCATTGTCAAATTGTGTGTGTGATCAGTACGCTGAAAGTCAAGGTCTAAATAAGCAATGCACAATATATTAACGTGAAAATACACTGACTAATTATAAAGTGTAATAATTATGTTAGTTGATGCAATATATTGGAATAAACATTTATTTAATTTAATTCACGGATTACAATGCTGACTGGACCAAAAAAAATTACGCCAGTTAGCCTCAAAATTCATAATTAGTCGGTTTTGTGGTTCGACGATCAGGCTTAAGACTATATGCAGACCTAGATGATGTGCAGATGTGGCGACGTTCACCTTTAGTTAAAGTTTTAGAAGTTGAGTTGTCATGATATTGGGATGGCGTGTTGCATATTTCTTCTGGAACCTCTATTTCTGATTGTACAGTTGGCACGTTGTGTTGTTCGTGTATCTTATATTCTTAGTGTAGGGGCATTATGTTACTCTTGCTAGCGGAGCCCCACAGAAGAAGGCCGCAAGTCCAAACTGGGTTTAAAACTAAGTTGTGAATCAGGAATTTAAAATCAACGGTAATAACTAAGTTCATGCCTATGACCTAGTGCAGATTTCTAAACATACGAATAATTTCGTCTCTTTTTCTAACGTCTGATTGGGTGGTGGACACGGTGCATTTGCTTAACTGTAGAGTGCAGCTTTCGAAACTCCAACTGGTGCCTGACAGTTATATCACAGTGGTCTATGTGATCAGTTATGCGAGCAATGAAGATTTTCCCATATTTTCGAGAGAATCGGTGTTTGATTGAACGATATGATATTTACTGGATTGTGAATTATGATAATTTCGGATATTCTCAGAGTTGCATATAATTAAGTCGAAAAAAAGGCCCGAATGAGGTTAAAAGATTCACCTATCGCCTGTAGCGACCTGCATCTCAGGTTTTCGGAACCTGGATTACCGGTGTACATATGGTCAGATGATCCAACAAGATTTCACCCCACAAAGAAGTACAGACGCCTAATACCTTCGGATGCACAGAAGTCCAACTAATTTTATGGTTTTTTATGGTCGACCGGCCGGCTAGCCGGGTCGCCGGATGTCGGGATCGGATGGTTTACATCCGGACATCAGTTTTAACTCCGCAAACTCGAGGAGACCTGCCAGGAAGTGCCGCATATTCTTTTATCACAGTTTTGTAACACGAAATACGTTCCCGATAAACAGTCAGGAAACTATTACACTATTAGGGTACTCACGTGTGCGTGGCGTCGTGTGTGGGGTGGGTGGGGTGGGTGGGGTTGTGTCGCAGCCAGGCGCGCAGCACGCGCTTGCTGGCGGCGGCCAGCGCGCGCGCGCGGCACGCGGCGGCCAGCAGCAGCGCCGCGGCCGCCGCCGCCAGCAGCGCGCCGCCCGCCCACGCCAGGCCGCGCGCCGCGCCCGCGTCCGCGCCCGCGCCCGCGCCCGACGCGCTCACCAGCGCCGCGCGAGCACCTGCCGGACGACGAGCCCCGTCATACACATAACCTCATCCTCGCTCCACCCGTATCGAGCGAAACGACGGTCTGAGGTCACTTACAGAACTCGGAGAACGTGTTGTACCGATCTCGCAGGAAGCCGCTGGCCCAGGGCGCGTACGACTCCAGGCTGAGCTTGTAGCAGGTGTCGACGTCGGCGCCGCCCACCTGCACCGAACACTTGAGCTCGTTGCTCCCGCCCATCCCCATGCTCGTGCAGTTCTCGTTCACTTTATGACATTGCTGTTAGAACACGAGTACCTTGTTACGTGAGAGTCTGCCATGGGGCTCTATAGCATTCATAATAGTCTGCTATTCCTACATACCTTAGGCCGCCCATTAATTACGTCACACAAATTTTACGGTCTCTCGTTTAGTATATTGGTAGCCTCCCCTGTCCCGGTATGGCAAATAAAAAAAAAATATTTTGTCTGAACGAGTCCGTGTATTTGACTCTGGATGTAAAAATCTTTAGTACTTAGTATAATAATATGCAGAATATGTTAGTTCTGAAGTGGGAATAGTTGTTTGAACAGCGGAAGCTGTACTTTATATACACCACAGGTTTATTAAACATAGACATGCGGTTTATTTTGTCATATCTTACTACTACATACTATAAATGAGTTATAACAAGATTGGATGCATTAATTAATGTTTGTTACTCAATCATATCAGCACCACTGAACAGATCTGGATGAAATTGGGCACAGAGATATATATCGTCTGGAATAGCAGATGGGCTGCTTTTTATCCCTGGAATAATATGCAACATCTCTTGGGAACCTGAGTGAAACTGCAGGGAACTGCTAGTACATCAATATATATTTAAAAATCACTCACAAGCCTTCAACAAGTGAGGGATTTACACACTTTGTGAAGTCAAAGAGCCTCAGATAAATTGCTGTGCTAGGATCAATAAATTGTAAGGATTTTTTTTACTGCTAGTAATTTAAGATCATACCTCTTCTTGTTCTGTGTTCATGTTGATTTTACACAACTCCATGTCAAAGTCTTTGAGTGGTATACCCAGATACCAGTAGACCACCACATCTCCATTGCTATAACAAAGTATCTTACCTTACATTTTTATGTTCTAAGGAAAAATTCTATTTAGAACCTATGAGAACACTTATGAAGTTTTGATTTAGTTGCTACTGGTTGGAAGAGGTTTTTTTTTATAATCTTAATAGATTAGATATTTAGGCTATATTAATGTATGCTTTTTGTAGTAAAAAATTTACAATTTAATCTCATTTAAGTCATGTTGCTTGACATAGAGAGGCACATTGGCTACTATTATCCCAGAAATGCAGGTGAAACCACAGGGGACCGCTACTTTTCTTGTAAAAACAAACTGAAAAATGTCTGTGCTGTACACTTTTTGGTAATACCTCCAAAGGCTTGTGTACTTACCTGTGGTGGATTGTGTTCACTGTAGGTTTACTGTTAGTGTAATTTGAAAGCTGGAAGTCGTTCTTTATATAGTGATATGTTTCATCTCCCTGTAGGATTGTAGTGTCATCAAAAAATGTGCTTTGTAAGCTGAAGCAGCCAGTGAATAAAAGGTCCAAGTCTACTGTCAGACATGCCTGAGGACAACACATAATAGATACATAATAATAAAATTATACAACTTTAATCCATATGCCTAGTAACAGACATTTAAAATCCTCAATATATGATAAACTAATAATACATGTTTTGTGAAATCTGTGAAAAGCTTAATTTGATAGGATGTCAAAGATTGGCAAGCCATAAATTGACCAATAGATTTTTAATTAAAATTTTCTAAGCTTGCTTATATCTTATTGCTTGTTTAACAAATCAGAATGTTACTTAGCACAGAAATAAATACAGATCTACAATGATAGTCAAAAGACTTCTCTCTGACCAGTAACTTACATATGTACAGCTCAACTGTATGTCCTCAATGACTCTAGAGTGTTGTTTTCCAGGCATAAACACTGCACCGCCATGTGATGTGTTACACACGGCTGTGTGTTCATAGTACCACAGGTCCAGTCGCCAACTGGTAACGGCGCCTGTGATCGTGGAGCAGACCTCCGCCGTGTAGCGGCCGTGGACACTGTCCTCCGATGGCCTCAGTGTCATGGTGTTCCCCGCATCCTTGCTGCATCGCCACCGCACTAGCTCACCATTAGCACAAGTGATAAAAAATAACAGCACTGCCCCCAGCATCACTATTGATTTTTGTGAAATTATGTAAATAACTTCATGACGACTACTCGTAGAGGTATGGGGGCGTCAAACGAAATAAACAATCCAATCGAACGATTCCACCACAAATAAGGGCACTTGCTAATTTATTCGATCAATATACTGTTATATGTAGTGGATTTGACAAAGAGAAGAAAAAAACTACTCGACTTGACAGCAAATACGAAACTTATTTTTATTTCGCCATTATAATCGCGAATCGAGTGCACAATCAAAAACTTGTTTTCGACAAAATTTTACTTGTTTGCCTTGCCTTGCATCTCTTGAAGATATTTTTTAACACAGATTGAAGAAATTGTTCAATGCTTTAAAAACCACAGACAGAGCACTATTTTCGGCAGAGAATATTAAAATTGTCTATATTATAACCACTAACTCACATAGGGTTGCCAACGATACTTAATAATATGTATAAAATATATATAAAATAATAAGTAAAAGTAAAGTATCTAAAATACTTTATCTTTACTGTAGTGTGTATAACAAAACAGGCAGGGTAATTAGTTTTATTTTATTTCAAACACTTGCTTATGATCAAGCAGAATGAAACATATACACAATAAATATTACTAATTATTATTCCATGACAGATGTCCCTACTGATGAAATTGCGCGAACATCTAATAAAAAAGAAATAATTGTGACTGTAACCTTTACGCGTGGTTGAAGTAAAACGCTTTAACTTTTTTTTTTTATATACCACATGGCAAACAAGCGAACGGTCCACCTGATGGTAAGTGATTACCGCCGCCTATGGACAGCAACACTAAGGGCATCGCCAATGCGTTGTCGACCCTGAGAGAGACGTGAAGTTGTTAAGTCTCATGTGCCTGTAATTTCACCGACCCTCTTACCTTTCTAACCGAAACACAGTAACACAAGTGCACTACTGCTTCACGGCAGAAATGGGTAAGGTGGTAGTACTCCCCGGACGAACTCTGCACTAAGAGCTCTACTACTCGATACCTTTTATGGTGGATATTACTAAAAAGCTTATACTGTATAAATTTTAAATTCTGGTTTAATAAATAAAAAAACTTACGTTTTTAGCCCGTGGGACAGGATTCGTTTACTGATTTTTTTTTGTTTATACATATTCAATTATCATATTTATATAAAATATATCATTTTAACTACTGAATTTTAAAGCAAATTTTAATAGCGTTTGAAAAATATCTCATAAACATTAGGGATTTCTTCTTTATTCAATCACTCGCGATTGAAGCATTTTGTTCGGTCTTACTTTTTGCATACAACTGTAAACAACTTTTTCAATTGTGAGTATATTGTAACCTGTATTGAACTTTCCACCAAGCACCTAGTAGAACCAATCTGCAAACCACAATTCCAATAGCACAGAATGTGTATCGAACTTAATAACATACTAACAACTCTGCCAGATCTCGACGTATTCTCTTGACTCTCTCAACAGATTTAAAATTAAATTATATTGTTCTGAATTGTGACTACTCTAAATGCAATGTATACCTTTATTAGGCACTAGTTGACCCGACAGACGTTGTCCTGTCTTAACAATTAATATTTAATTCGAATCTTCTAATTGAATCGACTGTGCAATAAGAAATTATAAATTAATTATTTGCCTCTATTTTAAGCGTTATTGCAGCGCGCATTCGGTCTATCACGCCAACTGTCAAACGACTGACAATAATGTCAAACAGGTTACTTTAAAAAAGTTTATGTTGTCAAAAACGCTAGTGAAGTGGTTAAGTTCTCTTAAATTTTCTAATTTTCCACGCAACTTTCTTAAATTTTTCTTTCATTAGAACCTTGTTCTGACAATAACAAACACAACAAAAAAAGAATTAGCGAAATCGGTCCAGCCGTCTATGCGTGATGCCGTGACCAAGGGAAATAGGGATTTATTTTTATATACATATATAGATAACGATATATGTATTTGTCAAATATTTTAACACACTTCAAAAAGGAAGGAGGTTCTCAATTCGACTGTATTTTTCTTATGTTTGTTATTTACTTACCTTAGACCTTTCGATTGAGTGAACGATTTTGATGATTTTTCATAGCTATGTTCAATCCAGGTTATAAAAAATCCACTCGAATCACTCTATCTATTACTGAAAATTGTATTAAAATCCGTTGTATAGTTTACGATTCTATAAAGGACATACAGACAAACATTCATTTTTACATATGATTATATAGAAGATAGATGAAGATAATTCAAAAATTCTAATATTTCTTTTTTACATTACAAGTACAGTAATTACATGGGTTGGGACTTATTCGGTTGAGAGCCCTAAGCGCTCACCGTTATTGTCCGCGTAAGGGTGTCAGAGCCATCTGAGGCTAACACCTTCGTCCTATTAAAAAAAAAAAGAAAAAAGTTTGGGACTTCCCTTTAAAGTTTTTGAAAAACCTGTATTAGGAGAAACCCGCTCTTCCTATTTTTATGATTAAACTTGTATACAAGGTAAATGTTTCAGGTTTAAAATACATATGTAAATATACAATGAAACAAACTTTAAGTTTGTTAAGGTGTGAAATGGTACGGTGTGTAAGGATGAGTGGAGTGTATGTGTGAGTGTGGGAAGTGTAGGATGTGCGATTGTAGGAAGTTTATAATTATGTGATGTATGGAGTGTAGAAGTAAAGGAGGACCATCTCCGTGCACTAAAAAGTGTCCCTTGAAAGGGAACAAATTAAGGTGGCGCTGCCGTAGCAAGTGGAAGAATTTTAAATAGAGCGCCACAAATTATTAGGGTAGGATAGAAATTTAATAAAACAGGAAAGAAACATTCCCGTTCAGTGATTTTAAGTACCCCAATTAATTGTAAATTGGAAATAGTTTTAAAGAATTACTGGAAACCAACCCAGCACACTTCACTCTGTTCATATCATTTCCACTTGCTACACTAGCGCTATTTCGGTGAGAATTTGAAACCAAAATTGCTGTTTAAATATGGACACTTTTAACTACTAATCCCCCATACAAGATGGTCCTCCTTTACTTCTACACTCCATAGTGAGATGGTAAGGATGGTGGTGTGTGATTAAGTGCAAGGCTATCTTATGATTGTTTATATTACTTAAATATTTGTTTAAATTTTAAAACATTTTTAGTTTCTTCATATAATACCTGTGCTGTATATAATTGTGTAATGGTGTATCTAATTAAAATAAATATTCAAAATACCCAATCTACGGCTGACTTAACACCAGCTTTTAACGCTAGTATCTGTATGGCGTTGTTGGTTGGATTGCGTCAAATAAGCCAGATAAAAAATCCTGAAAAATGTATTTAGATATAAATTTTATTATAAGTGACGTTAGATTTTCTATGCCCCACTGTCAAAATAAACATAATTATGTAGGTCTCCGCTATCTAATTTGCTTCCCGTGGCAGCCTGGCCTGTATTGTTTGGTCCTTAAATGAATTACGTGATATTCCTCAGAGATTGGTGCCCGGCCTGGCGTGTCATATAACTCACTAAAGTAAGAAAAATGGTACCAATGATTTTTAAGAAATATACACAAATTCTTCAAATGCCAATAACTACTTGTAACAGCGCCATCTGTTTATGATTTAATATTTGTTGAATCTATGTGGCTGTTTGACCACGCTCATCGCCGAAGCTACTGAATGTATTTTTCACAAGTTACATGTAAAAATGTAAATTTGTTTAATCTATGATTATATCGGCTACTAGTCATAAAGTTTTCCTTACTTATAGGAGTTATAAATTATTTATTCATGGAATTTGTACCTACTACTTTTGCTAAATTCCACTTTAGGGAAATTTTGTTGTTACGAAGGCATTGTAGGTTAATTAATTATGTTGGATAATAGTGAATTATAATTAATAGTTCTAATAATAGTTTACTTAAGTCTACTGATTAATCGTATTTAGAGTCAACTATTAGGTATATTTCATTGGGAGAAAACGGAAGAAAAAGGAAACTCATCGGCAGAGATGCGATTTATTTGAAATACTTGTATTTAAAATGCAAAATACCTATTTTCTATTTCGTACTTAAATACATTTTTAAAAGAGAAATTTTGTATTTTATTTGAAATACTTATTGAGACGTATTTTCTATTTACAAAATGCAAAATACTGTTTGCCACCATACCATTAAAGTTTCATATGTATAAATTAAGTAAAGGTGCTATTAATATTGGACAAAAACTCTCCAATACTAAAAAAGATAAAGGCACAAGTCTGGCGATATAACAATAAAAGTATATATCTATATGTAATAATTATATAAAAGCAGAAGCTGACTGACTGATCGATCAACACACAGCTGAAACCACTGGGTCTGGAACTATGAAATTTTGCACAAATATGGTTGCCAAATATTTTCAATGTATTTTTTCACGAAAGTGGTATTAAAACTCCTTAGAGCAATCGATTATTAACATTGAAATATGAGACGTTTGAATACTGAGATTCATCCCGAAGGTGTTGAAATTTGTGAGAAACTTGATCAAATGTAATTCTTAGTACAACACACTTACCAACCTCAGAACCAGTAGCTAGAATGTTGAGCACAATTGAATTCAACAAAAAGTATTTATAATATTAGTATTATAGAAAATGTCTATTTTGCATTTAGTTTTAAAAATACAAAACCATTTTATATTTTGCATTTTATTTATATTAAATATAATAGAAAATCGAAAAAGTATTTGCATTTTGTTTGTAAATACTTTTCATAAACCATTTTGCACATCTCTGCTCATCGGAAGGTGTATTCATTTCTCGAAATTCACAAGTCGTGACTATCGACATAACATTGCTACTGACCTAATAGATTTAGAGAGTGAGCGTAGAGTGAAAACAGAACGAACAATTTCACCTATTTTATACCTTACCATAAGATGCCGGAAAACTTCTTATTAGTAATCGGACATCAAAGGTCGGTTCGGTATCGCATCATTTTCTATCCTCACTACGCCCGGAGACCTTAGGAGCTAAAGTAAACTAATCTGGGACCGAACGCAGGACCGTCGCACCGACGAATGTTAACACGCAACGCTTCTAATTAATTTAATTATATTATTCACCGGGCCGGCAACACTCGACGGAGGGACACTTAAATAAATACATGTCAAGTGCGAGGCCGTCGGGGCACACGGTGGCAACTGTACAACGAGCGAGAACGCTTAAATCCCGATCTGGTGCGCCAGCACCGCGTAGACGGCGAGCGCGGCGAGCGCCTGCGCGGCGGCGCCGAGCGCGCGCAGCGCCAGCGCCGCCCACGGGCCCAGCGCCAGCGCGCGCGCCAGCGCCGCCTCCAGCAGCGCGCGGTAGGGCGCGGCGCCCAGCAGCGCGGCCACGGGCGGCGCCAGCGCGCGCGGCAGGTCGCTGCGCGTCCACAGCCACACGCACGCGGCCGTGGCGGCGTGCTGCAGCAGCGCCACGTTGGACTCGGCGCACGAGCGCACGTACACCCAGTCGAACTCGGCCCCGCGGGCTCCCACCCACAGCTGAATGCTGCGCGTCACTATCACCTGCGAATATTGCAATTCTTCTTTAGGACAGTGTTCATTGCGTATTCCGTTAGGACGAGATTTGACGAATGAAGTGTCTTAGGCTACGCCCGTCACGTGAGATTCGGCGTAAAGATGACGCTTCTAGTCACGAATGCGGCATCCGTCTCGGTCCTCCATCCGCGGAACGTCGTGGGACAGTTTTATATAAAGATAAAATTTATATTGTCACTACCGTCCATACTCGTAGTAAATATCGAAGTATCGGTAAAGTGGTGCTAGCCCATAGGGCCTCCGAGGCACCTGTGATCGAGTCCGACTGCCGGAGGCCACTGCTCGGTACCAGATTCGGTAGATACTCTATCACCTAAGGTTCATTTGATTATGTTTACCTTCACTGAGAGCTCGAGCTCTCTGTAGGATTTAAACACGAAACGTCGGTCTATATTATCATAATAGTGCATGATTAAATATGATGGTGATAGTGTAAAACTGTAATAAAAAATAATATATAAGGGCTACTCGTTTACCTCAGCGCTTGCCCATCCGATAGCAGAAGTGAGAATTTTGGCATGACCTTTGCCCGGGACGGAGCTCAGTGCGAAATACATTCCTAACAGGTCTGCAAAGTCTACTGTTGCTTTTAAGAATTCCTGCAATTATAATAAAAAAAAAATAATTAAAGGATAATAAAGTTTATTATGTGCAACATTTACGTGGTAGCAAATATATTTTATTAATTAAAATATATAACTATGCAACAAAAAAAACACTTTTGTATTCATATTTATGACTGCTACTGTATTGTTAAATTGATAACCATCAAGGGAAAGTAAAACCAAGAATGTCATACCGAATCATTGCATCCCACTGGGATATAAAACATGTTTTTTTGATGGCAAGTATAATATTTTTGATTTACAATTGTGTCTGTCGATTACTCTTTTTAGAAAAGGATGACATGCAGTTGCTTAATATTTTTTATTGAATTTCTTATAGTTAATGGTAACACTCAGTGTGGTCCATAACAGTAAGGCATTTGACTATCACATCAAATCAGTAACTATTATTCAATATCATGGCTATAACATTTTAGCAGTTTTGGTTGAAATACTAAACTCCACATTTTTTGTGTCATACAATGTTTTATGATTCAATTGTTAATTTTAAATTGTAGAACAACAATAATTGTTTATATTACACAAATAAAATTCAAAACCTTTTATATTACAAGCTGAATAATATACCTAGTAACTATGTTTGTTCGGGTGGAACCTTGCAACTAATTTCAGTTTAGGTGAGCGGAGGGCCCCTTTGGAAATTCAAAGTTAGTGAAGCTACCATCGATTCAGAAGCCAGTGTGATTTAAGAATCAGAATTTCCGTGTATTTTTTGATGTATCTGTACTGGTTAGTATCTTAAATGCAGGTAAAGAGCATGGTGCTGTCAGTACTTAAAGTATTAAGAAAGAACCATTTGAGAAATGCTGGTGATAAATGTCATAATGTAGGTCAACAATGGCATGATATTAGGTTAGATTTGTACCTGCTTTAAAACATTTCGAATGGTTGTTATAAAAAATATTGTTGATTTTAGAATATGGAGCATTACGATCATAATGATATGAGCCTCAAATGACATAGATACTTTTATTTGTGCCAATTTAATTTTAATAACTATGAATATAAGGAAAACTCATGATTCATTAATAACTTAAAAACACAACTTATACACTTTATTGGTTTGAGTGCTGTCTTTGAGGAATGTAATGAAGCTTACCAGGAAGAAGCTGTATTCCCCGGTTACATGGCTGATGTCCGTGTCAGGGAAGAATGTAGCTAAAAGTAGCATTTTGCATAATTGTGTAAAAATATACAGAGTTCCTGCATAGAAACATTTCGAGACTGTAGCATATTCAGATCTAAAAACAAAATAGTATTTTTACTAAAATTAATTGCAGAGTAAGATAACCTATCAATACAAAATATACTTACATGCCAGAGTACTTATAGGCCATATGATACGGAGCATACACTAGCGCAAGGCAATTTCCAAAGTGGTAAAGGGTCATTTTGAAATTTACTTATACCTATTTCATAAATAATTTGATTTAAATACTATTGATTAAACTTACAAAACACTAGTAAGTAGGTAGGTAATTCTCTTATCTACTTAGGCGTTTTGAATTTACACTTTGTAGCATTGAGGCAATGGAATATAATTTGTTTTCTTTGTTTTTATACAATATTTGTATAAGTCATGCTCTTTTTAACAAATAGCTGATAATTGTTAATGCTTTAAATTTGGTCAAATTAATCTTGGAACACGAAACCTAGGTGGCTGCGTCGTCGTTGGCTGCAAACGTCAACTATCTGATTGACATCTGTCATGTTATATAAAACGGAACAGATGACTGACTTTTTGTCGATATTTTTATTGATTTTTGTAAGATAAATTAAAATAAAAACAATTACCATTTTTTATGACACTATTTCTCCTGAAAAATTGTACTAAGATTTTATTACAAAAATTGAAGTATCGAACAAAATGAAATCGTAAAAATATGTATCAACGTGAAAAGAAACGACTTATGACGGCACACGCGGCGGGAGTTTTTTTAAGAATGTTAAAAATTGTAAAAATATTGTAATTTTTCAAGTTTCTGTAGGGATTTGTTGACTGTTGATTGCCCCAATTATATAAATATGACTATAAATTATAAATTCATCGTTATATGGCTGTTACGAAAGTGATTAAATAATATTTGCTTCTGTTGAACTATGAGGAAACTAACTATTCATTGTATGAGGGTAAATATTCTAAAATGAAATTTCTTTAAATATAGATTTTTGATAGTTATTTACAACATGATATGAAAATGCCTATTAATGATTGAAATCTTTTGTATTACTTGCAGGAATGAGGGTTCAGTTGCAGAAAGGGATAAAAAATATGGGGTGCTGTTAAAAAAGGGGTAAGTTTTTCAACCCTTTCGTTTTTTAGCACACGCGCAAAAGGGTAAGGGGCTTGATACCCAATAGCAGAGCTGGGTTTGGTGAATTTTGAATGTATTTGTCCGGAGTAAAGTTTGGATACCGCTCGGTAGATGCTCCATTCAACGTCTCACACCAGTACCCTTTTGGTAGTGCTTGTAACATCATGTGTTTCAAATTCAAATAATAGGGCTATAATTTGCATAAAAGTAAAACATTTAAATAATCAGGGTTAATGATTATCATATATAATTGATTGTTCAATATTAATTTGTCGATGAATATTATATTTAGCTGAAATATTTAAATGTGATTTTGTTTTTATGAGATTATGGTAATGGATTGCAGTTTTATGGAAGTTCATACTGTTAAGTACACTGGTAAGTAAACAATTTATGGTTTTATCTTTGTAATGTTTATAAATTAATTAATATAATTTTATTCAAATGAGATACACACTACACAATTTACTGTGATGAAAATCAAAAGTTAAATGATAAAGTACCTATTTCTAGATAAACAACAAAGTAATTTCAATAAGTTTTATTTAACTACTTAGGTCCGTATAGAGATCATTATTTTATGAATATTTATCTATTAGGTGTAGTGGCCAGAGTGTATGTGTGTATCTTATGATACTATTTTGTTAATTATACTAATAAGTAAATACTATTTTAGTGCAGATACTGGATATTTGAAGAAAGGTAGGTAGGTATGCCTAATTTTAAATATTTTGGATTACCATAATTTGCAGCTACCCTGGTAGGCAAGATAGACACTTTAATTAAATATCTTTTCTAATCTTATGATGAACTGCCATTGTCGTGCTAGGCGGATTGCTGAACAGGTGGTAAAAACAGTAGCTTTAACCTGCTTAATTGGCATCACCTTTATAAGCAGATGAATATAAATCTGTTCATAGAAGAATTGGGTTAGTTTGGATGTACTCTTTTTGACAGGGTTAATAAAATACCCATAAGTTTATAACTTGTATTACTTTATATTCACAATCCTTTAAATTGCGATTGGTACTTGGAAACGAACATGTTATCTAACTCATATACCTACCTATTTGCTTTTTAAGTATCGTGTGGCTCACTGGATTTCTTCATTTCTGGGGGAAAACCTTCCAGTAAACCGAGTGTCACAGAGAGAGTGGGATTTGCCTCAGCTAAAATTAACGTTTGCTTATCTTCTTGAGCATTCTAATGACCTGGATAAAGCCATGGTATGACATTAGTGCCGTGGCGACTAGGTCGTGCTCTGGTGTGGGACGTTACTTGTGTAGATACACTGGCACCCTCCCACATCTCAAGCATGCGTCACGGTGCAGGAGCAGCTGCGGAAAATGCACAGATCCTCAAGCGTTGCAAATACTCATGTCTATCGGATGACTATGAGTTTGCGGCGCTTGCGGTAGAAACCATGGGCCCATGGTCATCTGACACAAAATGTGCCTTTGAGGATATAGGCGAGGTTTGGTCATATCTTCTGGGAACTTGAGAGCCAGGGACTTTTTTGCCCAGAGACCAAGCTTAACCATCTAACGGGGCAACGCCGCTAGTATCATGGGTACCATGGAGCATTTAGAGGACCTTTTATTTTAGCAAAATTTACGGTTTTGTTTTATTAGTGTAACTAATGTAATTTTAAGTGCTTTTGTATTTTTCTATGTATATATTTGTATATGTTAATAATGTATAGTGTTCCAATTTAATTAGTTTATGTCTTGGAATAAATACAATAGTATCGTGTGTCTATATAATAAGTATAGTCTGCTACAGTTACCTTGCCATAGTAACTTAACTTACCTACATTAAATTAATGCATCGAAAATAATTTGGTAGTCGGAGCCACCAGCAAGTTGGCAGCGTATTTTTAACAGATTTCGTCGGTTTGTTTTGTTTTTCAAAACATTATTTGGGCACTAAAACCCTCTAAGTACCTACCTATATACGATCAGGTCAATTTAATCCGGAGGAACACGCATAGGTTGCTACAAGTTGGATGTTACATACTTTACTATCCACCCCGACCTTTAATGTATTTGTTTGTATCATCTACTCCAAAATTAAATTGAATTCCGGCGAAATAAATAGAAACGGGTAAATGACTTCATTTACTAAACGATATCAGAATTTATTATGAATTTACAGATTTTAAAATACATTTAATATGCTACACCAGCCATGTTATAATAGGTTGGGGAAAAGTTTCTTCACATTTTTTAAGAAAATTCAAAACATTTTTTAATATAGTTTATTTCCATTTAACAAACTATTGGACAGTATGCTTGATTCATGCTTGGCAAAACATCTCCACTTGCACGATTCACAGTTTGGGTTTCAACCTGGACTGTCAACAGAAAGTGCAATCCTAAGTCTCAAGAATACTATCCAGTATTATACAAATCGTAACACGCCTGTATATGTCTTTTTCCTGGATCTTTCCAGTGCCTTTGACCTTGTGTCATATGATGTGCTGTGGAAGAAGTTGGGAGACAGGAATGTACCGGCGGAAGTTCGTAAAGTTCTGCAGTTTTGGTACGCCAACCAAACTAATCACGTGAAGTGGTCCAACATTCTCTCCGAGGCTTATGGGTTGGAGTACGGGGTGAGACAGGGAGGGTTGACGTCTCCCAGGCTCTTCAATCTATACGTGAATTATCTCATGGCTGGGCTCGGCAGTATGCGTGTCGGCTGTCGGGTGGGTGGTGTTAGTATCAAGGCTATGGATCAGCTACACCAAAAGGTCACTAGATGCGCGTACAGTATAATAATATTTTTAGAATGCTCTTGAGACTGCCCCGGTTCTGTAGTGCGTCAGAGATGTTTATACAGAATCGGACGGACGCTTCCACGCAATCTTGCGAAAGAAAATAGCATCTCTGGCAGCGAGAACCAGGGCCAGTAGCAACAGCATTCTAAAAACAGTGGCGGAGAGTTTGTTTTGTGGAGAGGATGACCGATGTACGCACTAACACTATGGATTTCTGTTAACCGAATTTTTGAAAATAAATTAAATTAAATTAAATTAACTAAAGTATGTAGGTACCATTTTGTTCGATAACTTTTTGCTATCTTGTAGGTATGGACATGATCCCATTGCTATAGAAATTTTGGGACTTCTGATCAAAATACCGCTACAAGTGGTTTTGGCAGTGGTCTCGTGATGTTAACTTGACACTGCCTAAAGAATTCTGAAGAGACCTAAACAGGTGGAAATCTGAAGGTGCAAAGTCAGGACTATACGGCGGATGCATTAATACCTCCCAGCCAAACTATCTTAATTTTTGCTGAGTGGCTAAATATGTGTGTGGTCTAGCGTTGTCATGATGAAAAACACACCCCTTCTGTTGATTAATTCCGGCGGCTTTCTCTCAACTTCTTGCTTTAATCTCATCAGTTCTTCGCAGTAGAGTTCAGAATCGAAGGTCCTGCCTGGTAGTAACAGCTCATAATGAATAATGCCCTTCCAATCCCACCACATACATAGCATCACCTTATTGCAAGTCAACTCGAGTTTCGCACAGTCTACACAGATGATCACCAGGCACGGCTGCTTTGGTAGATACCTGTGCCGGGTGGCGGGTAGGCAGCCCACGGAGACGTGCCACCACTGTTCGATGGCAGTCGCGGACACGGCGCGTCACACGCTCGAGGAGTGTCCCTTCGGCGGTCCCTCGCGCCGCCTTGTCCGCGACAGTCGGGGTGGACTTGTCGCGGAAGGCGGCCTCGTCCTTCTGTGACGCTGTACTGTCACAGAAGGAGGCGGCGGAGCGGGAGCGGGAGGATGATATCAACTCGGCCCCGCTCCGACGCCGGAGGTGCGGCAGGCGACGTCTGGCCTTCGCGGCCCGGATGCCGCCGTAAGCCGGGGATTGCGGGTGGTGGTTCGGGGCAGATCCTCCACCTGCACTGAAGGTCCCAAGCTGGAGGCGCCCATAGTTCCTTGGGCGCCTCGGCGAAGGGGCGGGGAAGTCAATATGACAAACCCGGCCCAGAGAAGGGCTCGCCCCGAAAGGGCGAGCGACGCCGACGGGGCAGGCTGTCGTAGGACTCGTCTGGTCCCGCAGCCCCGTCAACGGCGGAGAAGGAACTCGAAGGGTTTTAGTGGGTAAGCTCCCCGGTCCTATCCCATTAGGGGAAGGGGTTGGGGAGAGAGTCCCACATAACCCCGCGCGGTGGTATGCGTAACACATTTCCCCTCGTAAAAAAAAAAACAAAGGGTTTCGTACAGTTTGTGAAGCCTGACCGGCCTTTGACCACGACCCTTTTCGCACGTTCTTGTCGTACGTGATCCACTTTTCATCACCAGTTATCAGCTTCTTCAAAAATGGTTCGGTTTCATTATGTCGTAGTAAAGAATCACAAATGAGTACACGGTTCATTAGGTTTCTTTCAGTGAGCTCGTTAGATACCCAAATATCGACCATTGTTGTGTTTTCCTAGTTTTTTTCAAATGCGCCAAAACTGGCCTGGTCAATTCCCAGTTCTTCAGCTACGTCGTAACTACTGATAAGCCGATCTTGCTCCACTTTTTCAAAAATGGCATCCATTTTATCCATAATAGGGCGACCAGAGCGACGTGCATCTTTGACATCAACATTTCCGGATTGAAAACGCTTAAACAAAATTTGTGCTACTCTCACAGATACTGCACAAGGTCCATAAACATTGCAAATTTTTTTCGCGGTTTGAAAATCACACATTTTCTTAATTTGAATTTGGAATTATGTTCTTTAAAATTTAAGCTTTTAATGATACCAAAACCAGCCAGATACAAATAGTATAGCCATAGAGATTTTATTACAAGTTCATACATACTATAATGCGAAAAGACTTTTTCCCTAACCTAATATATGCCTGGAAGAAATTTCTTCAGCAATAAGGCGCCCTAAATTGTTTGCACTTTTAATATTCGTAGTGGTCTTTTATTTTCCTTTTTTTTGTTGTGAACAATAAAGGATTGTAAAACATATTAAATAGGTTTTACAATTAAGCATTAGATCATTATTTGTTGGATGCGTTGCTAGCGTATAATAACTGCTTTGCATCCCCAGCGATGGGGAATGGAATTTAATTAACGATAACAGGTTTCAACAGAAATAGTTCTCCAAACTTCGACAAAAGTCTCATAGGTACAGTTCATTCAAATAACTCGCCCTTTTAGCTGCCACACTCTTCTTTACCATAGACTTTCGATCGGATCAAGATCTGGTTTATTTGCAGCCCAATCTAACACAGTGACTTGTTGATAACTAAGAAAC
Source organism: Habrosyne pyritoides (assembly GCA_907165245.1). Lineage (NCBI taxonomy): Eukaryota > Metazoa > Arthropoda > Insecta > Lepidoptera > Drepanidae > Habrosyne > Habrosyne pyritoides. Next base: position 268,855 of record OU015594.1, on the reverse strand, counting down.
TTTTTTACTGAATGAGAAGTGTGTTTGAGGTCACTAATTAAATTAGCATACATTTATCTTTTTAACTGGTCCAACTGCCTTGGGAAACATCCACAAACTTTTATGTTTCTACCCCTGGTTAACTTCTTTTTTCGTGAACTTAGGATTAAATGCCTGCTTAGCCGGTTGACGCACATATTATTTTCCGTCAGAACATAGTTTATTTCTCTTCTATTCTTCAGTTTGTCAGTTGGACTTGCTGTCCAATATATCTGTGCAGTATGCGCCTTTATTCTTTACGCGCTGATATTCCATTGCCAAAAACTTCCCTTCTTATAATTTCAGAACCACCATTTACGGTTTTGAAATCATTATGGGTAGTGTTGAACTTCTCGTCGTGTTTTACAGCGTTATAAACCTTAGTTTTGTTATTTGTTTATAAAACTTCATATGTTCAGCAATCTTTTTATACGACCAATTTCAGTGCCATAATTCACGCACAGGATCCGATCACATTATTCGTTTTTACCTATGATTTTAAAACACTTATACACCCTTGACCGAAAAGGCATAAGAGAAGGTAACATAGGATAGGCGTGCAAATAAAAAATGAGCTATTTGTTTTCGAAATAAAGAATTGAAAACATATGTTTTTGCGTTCTTAATTATTATTTCTCCAGCCGCTTACACTTTTGAAACAAGTTCAATATAAGATAAATAAACTCTCAAAGGACAGTGCAATTATTTTGCTTATTAAGTATGAGTCATTAACAATAAAACCTGCAAATACAGCTATTATTTTATGTGGTTAAAAGTTGTTATCTGTATATTGATACAAAAGGAAAAGCAACGTGTAAGCTTTTATAATGCCTACCAGAGTAAGACGAACCAATAAAAATAAAAACTATAAAATATTTCAAATTTAATTCGTCGTTCCGTACCAAAATGGTATAATAAATCTTGTGGTGAGACTTTGATCTTTGTCTATGTGTCCTTTGTAAATGTTTGGTGGTTTGTATGATTCGATGCTTGTAACAAGTGGCGGATTTATCAGCAGGCTGAATAGGCTGGAGCCTAAGGCAGCAGATTTTAGGGGTGGCAAATTTGGGGTACTGGAAGTGAACGTCCAAGCATAGTCGACGCCAGGCAGCCTGAATTAGTGTTAGAGCAAGTACGAGGCGAGCCGGAACAAGATTCGGTATAAACCATGTTGCAGTTTGGCGAATTCTTCGTGACGACAATCGTCACCCTTATCACTATCGCCGTACACAGGAGCTGATACCCTCCGAGTTTGCACCCAGTGCGAGTGGTACATCAGACAGTTGGAGGAATACCCTAATTACGTAAACTATGTTCTTTGGACGGTCGAGGCAATATTCACGAGGTCAGGACTTTCAAATATGCATAACGATCACGTTTGGGCTCGCGTGAATCCACATGCTTCACGGCAGGGCAGATTCCAACACCAGTGGCGGCTGAACGTGTAAGCTGGGCTTTATGACGGGCATGTCGTCGGTCCCGTCATTATGCCATCACGTCTGAAATGAAATGAAATATTTATTCAAATAGGCCTTCATAGGCACTTATGAATGGTCAGACTCTAACACCGGTTCGGAAGGTTGCTTTTACTGAGAAGAGCCGGCAATAAACTCAGCAATTACTCTTTTCAAAATAAGATTTTGTACATAAAGATGTGTCCTGCTGGAGCGAGCGCTACACCCAAGCATTGTCGTCATTAAAATAATCATTTGTGTTGTAGAAAGCCTTTTGTACTAAAACAGTCTTAATTCTTTCCTTAAATTTTTGTAAAGGCAAATTTTAAATTTCAGCAGAGATTTTATTATAGATGCGTGCACTAAGTCCTAAAAATTAGCCTTGCACTTTTTGCAGTCTATATGCAGAAGTGACAAGTTTATCCTTATTTCTAGTATTGATGGAGTGCATATCACTCTTTTTGACATAAAGACTAATATTTTGATGTACAAATTTTATTTTTGCATAAATATACTGTGATGCAACTGTGAGGATATCAATTTGTTTAAACTTTTCTCTGAGGGAAGCTCGAGAACTCAAATTATAAATTGCTCGAACAGCTCTTTTTTGCAATATAAAAATGGTTTCTATATCAGCAGCTTTACTCCAAAGCAAAATGCCGTAGGTCATAACACTATGAAAGTAGCTAAAATAAACTAATCTAGCCGTATCGACATCTGTAATCTGCCTGATTTTTCTAACTGCGTAAGCTGCTGATCTAAGTTTTCCCGCAAGACATGATATTTGTGTCCCCCATTGAAGTTTTGAGCCTAAAGTAATTCCTAAGAAAACTGTTGACTCAACAAGGCTAAGAGCTTCGTTGTCTAACATTAAACTACAGCCTAGTTTTTTAACATTGGGTAATGCAAATTTAGTACATTTAGTTTTTCTTGTATTTAAAACAAGATTATTAACAGTAAACCAATTTAATACCTGGGCTAATGCACCGTTTACATCGTCATAATTGTATTTCAGTCTATCAACACCAAAAATCAGTGAGGTATCGTCAGCAAACAGTACAATTCCACTGGTATTTCTATTTTACTAAAAACAGAAAAGGCCCTAGAATAGAACCTTGGGGTACACCCATATGCACAGGAGAACCAGATGATTTAACTCCATTCACATTAACACTTTGAGTTCTCTCACTAAGGTACGATTTCATCAAATTAAGTGCTGCACCCTTAACTCCATAATAGTCTAATTTACGCGTAAGTGTCTGATGGTCAACACAATCAAAAGCTTTAGATAAATCACAGAACACTCCAATAACATTCTGCGACTGTTCCCAAGCGTTGAAAATTTGTTTTAAGAGTAAAACCGTACTGCTCACTATGTAAAAGTTTATTTAAATTAAAGTGAGCAAGTAGTTGCGTTAAAATAATCTTTTCGAATACTTTGCTTAGGGCTGGCAAGATAGAAACAGGCCTATAATTGGTTGGATCACTAGGATCTCCGGCCTTGAACAAAGGTATAACTTTGCTATGTTTCATTAAATCCGGAAATTTACCAAAATCCACCCATCGGTTAAAAATTAGAGCTAAATGGGGAGCAATATTATCAATTATACCCTGCAAAACTGTTACTGATATACCCCATAAGTCGCCAGTCCGTTTAACTTTTAAACTTTTGAAAGTTTTGATGACATCGTATGGTGTGATATGCCTAAAGTATGTGGCTATAGGTATGTCAGTAAAAAAATTATTAAAAGCAAGTGCAATTTGATCATCTTCACAGATAATATTTCCGATAATATTTAATTCTATGCGCTTATTATTGTTTTGAGTTTTACCTCTTTCTGAATTAATTATGTTCCAAGTAGTTTTTACTTTATTATTTGATTGGCTTATCTTATTTCTTAGATATATAGATTTTGCCGAAGTGCAAGCTTTTTTAAACACTTTGGAATATTTTCTTACATACTCAATATAATCGACATTTTGATTGTATTTCTTCATACCATACAGCTCATACAACATAGCTCTATTTGTATAAATACCAACTGTTGCCCAGTCGTTAAACTTAATTTTATAATTTTTCTTGAAAGTCTTAAGTTTAAAAGCCTTATTAAATTCGATTTTTATAAATTCAAAGAGTTCAGTATAGAGACCATCCGGCTCGTCCTGTGCCATGCTAACAGAAACTATATTTTTATTAACGTTATCTTTAAATCGAGCGATACGATTCAAAGTGATGGGCCTACAAGTTATTTTAAGCGGCATATCATTCGATTCATTTACAAAAACTACCTTCTGGCCGCAATGATCAGAAGTTAATTCAGTAATTATTGATTTCTCAAGTGCATCACAGCTGCAAAACACATTATCGAGACAAGTGGCAGAAGTTCCCGTAATTCTGGTAGGCTCACAAAATAAATTACTAAGATTAAATGATTTAAATAAATTAATAAGTCTTATAGTTGTGGGAGAAGCTATTAATAAATTGACATTGAAATCGCCACATACTATAACATTCTTATTACAAGTTTGAGATTTCTTTAAAGCATCTTCTACCACCACTTCAAATAAGTTATAGTCACCTAAGGGGGGACGGTACACGCAAACTATAACAAAGCGCTCAAGCTCCACACAGGATAATTCAACAGTGCGCTCGATAGATAAGTCTACAATATCTTTGCGGTCTTTACCTTTAATGTGATTTGAAACTAAAATGAAGCTACCACCGTGTATCGCTGTCTTTCTTACGAACGCACTTAACAATTTATAGTTAGGAACACTTATGAACAACTCAGAATTCTACAACTAATATTCGGTGACACATAATACATCAACATTATGGTAAACAACTAATAATTGCATTTCTGATCGGTAGCAACTATCTAACGTTTTTACAAACGGATTTCGAAGAGGCGATTGACAACTTTCCTGTGACTAACTGGGATTACTTTGAGAACCAAAACAAACATGGTCTTTCAGCATGATGGAGCTCCGGCACATTTTGCTCGCAACGTATGAGAACATCTTAACGTTCGCTTTCCGCGAGGATGGATCAGCCGCGGGGGACCGGTGCTATGGCCTGCTCGTTCTCCGGACCTCACACCCTTGGACTTCTTTTTGGGGGGTTATGTGAAGGACAGAGTGTATTTCTCCGATTGCCCAACGGCTGCCGAGATGAAACAGCGTGTTAGATTGGTTTTCGCATCATTAACACCGACAATGGTGCGAAATGCCACACAAGCCATATCCCGACGAGCGGGGTTGTATATTGAGCGAGGCGGAGCACACTTTGAGCCGTTTCTGTAAATTTGACGTTTATTATAAAAAGGAAGTGTTCGTTTTGGTTGTTTCGTTAGGTTAGGTCTTTTAAAATTTTTGTCATTCCGCGAATTAGGTAGAAATGTAGGTACATTCTGCGTAGTTTACTCTTTAAACTTACTGATTTTAAAATTGTAATTATTATTTACAGATCAGTGAAAATAATAATATATTTTTATTTTTTTGAGATAAATTATACAGCATTACTACGGTTCTTAAATATTGTGACCATTTAACCTCCTTTCGGCTTTACGGGTAGTTTTGTAGCAGCCTGTATATTCAATTATTGTCTTGTTATTTCATTTTTGAAGTATATAAAATTTAAATAAATGGTAAAGCCAAAAAGTCAGATTAGATAAAATATATACGAGTATAATATAATTGTATAATAAAAATGTAACCATCCTGAGTTTCTTGCCGGTTCTTCAGTTCAGTTGAAGGCTGACTTCCGAACCGGTCATAGTTTCGATAACTTTAACCTACATAAGTGATTAATATACTCTTGAAATTTGAATGATTCTCTTGTATTAACTAAATTGTTGGGTAGTAAAAATAATGTAGGAACTGAGACATCGATTACCTAGTTCACAATCATATAAATTACGGGAAAAAGGAGGTGTATTATTATATTTCTTTTTGGAACGGACGAATGTGTTAGCCTCTTATGGCTACACGAAAAAGTTCGGCGAGCACAGAAGGCTCCCTGCCGAAGTTTAGATTTTAAGGTGGTGTAATTAGGAAGATGGTGGACTAATCATAAACCTATAATTTCATTGCCAAAATATCTATCATTAATATGATTGTAAACTAAGGTATCGAATTGCAGAGGTCGGTAGGGGCGGCAAAATTTGAGTAGCCCACTGGCGGCAAATTTGTGAATCCGCCAGTATAGGCCCTAAGGTCTTTAACTTAGAAGAAGAGGCAAGAAATATAGCAAGGTACAATTTTTAATAATCTAACTTATTTGGCTATTCAATTCTTTCAAATGCTTAAAAATTTTGAAGTAATAAAGCTTAAGATTATATCACTTAAAGTAAAATTAGAAGAAAAAATTATAATAACTTTTAACAAATAAAAACAAGTTTATAATATTATTATATAATAATTGAAATGAAATATTTATTCAAATAGGCCTTCACAGGCACTTATGAATGGTCAGACTCTAACACCGTTTCGGAAGGTTGCTTTTACTGAGAAGAGCCGGCAATAAACTCATCCATTACTCTTTTCAAAATAAGATTTTGTACATAAACATGTGGCCTGCTGGAGCTACACCCAAGCATTGTCGTCATTAAAATAATAGTTTGTGTTGTAGAAAGCCTTTTGTACTAAAGCAGTCTTAATTCTTTCTTAAATTTTTTGTAAAGGCAAATTTAAAATTTCAGCAGCGATTTTATTCTAGATGCGTGCACTAAGTCCTAAAAATGAGCCTTGCACATTTTGCAGTCTATATGCAGAAGTGACACCAGTTTATCCTTATTTCTAGTATTGATGGATATATCACTCTTTTTTTACATATAGACTAATATATCGATGTGCAAATATTATATTCGCATAAATAAATATACTGCAATGCAACTGTGTCCTCAAGGTATATTAGGTTAAATATGTTTAAACTTTTCTTTGAGGGAAGCTCGAGAACTCAAATTATAAATGGAACGAACTGCTCTTTTCTGCAAAATAAAAATTGTTTCTTATATCAGCAGCTTTACCCCAAAGCAAAATGCTGTAGGTCATAACACTATGAAAGTAGCTAAAATATACCAATCTAGCCGTATCGACATTGTAAGCTGCTTGATTTTTCTAACTACGTAAGCTGCTGAACTAAGATTTCCCGCCAGACATGATATTTGTGTCTCCCATTGATGTTTTGAGTCTAAAGTAATTCCTAAAAAACTGTTGACTCTACAAGGCTTCATTGTCTAACATTAAATTACAGCCTAGTTTTTTAACATTGGGTAATGCAAATTGAATACTATATTTATTATTTAATAATAGTTGTAGCTTCAGTAACTTTAAATTTGACCTTGATAAGTGCCCTCCGAAGGCCTAAACTGAATAAATGGTTTCGAATTTTGAATTTTTTGAATTTTGAATACATTTATTTTTTCTTGCATTTAAAACAAGATTATTAACAGTAAACCAATTTAATACCTGGGCTATTGCACCGTTGAAGTTGGAGTGGATACTTTGGTACCAGAAGCACTTGAAACATGCAGGGAAGGTGCCCATGTCCAGAGCTATTTCCAGACATCTTTATCTTCAAAATAGTGCCTACCTTAAGTTATAATAAACTAGCTGTCCCCCGCGGTTTCACCCGCGTTCCTGAGGGATTTACATTTTCCTTGGATAAAAAGTAGCCTATGTTACTCGGGGATAATGTAGCTTTCCAAAGGTGAAAGAATTTTTGAAATCGGTCCAGTAGTTTCGGAGCCTATTCATTACAAACAAACAAACAAACAAATCTTTCCTCTTTATAATATTAGTATAGATAAACTTATAATAAAAGTAAATTTCAACACTTTCTTTATGTGACACTCTCATTTGCATGTTTTATGACATATGAACCGAAAGTGGTATTTTTGTGTAAAAGGGACTTTAAAAAATAGTACATCTATAAATTATTATAATAATAAGAATGTTTATTTTCTTTCACAAAAGTTCTTAATACTAAATTCTTATTTTATATTGTACAATTTGTTAAATATTACAGTTTACTTTTGTGAGAGCTTATCTTAGATTAAAGCTGTATCTGGTGTGCCGTATTATTGGACGTGTGGGTCTATTGAAGTGCTGGATTAGTGAGATTCTACTGTAATTGCATCATTCACACAAATTTTTGTCCTGGATAAGAATCGTACCCACGACCTCTAACGTGGCAGTGTTGTCTAATCGCCAAACCAATTGGCTCGTCGAATATTAATGAACATCACAAATACGACAGATTAAATAATAGTCACCACCTAATGTTTCATATTCAAGCCGGCACATGGACAATTGAAATGAAACGAAAGAAAGAATAAAACCCGACTCGTGTGATGTGATGAGGAGCCCACTCACGACATCCCTCCATTTACTAGCATTGTCCGCGTGACAATGGCCGCGGAGAAGAAAGAATCGCGGCCATTAGGTAAATTTCCTTATTCATTTTTTTGCGTGACACCCTCGCTGTGTAAAAAGTGGGGAAGAGGATATTTATCATGTGGAGAGGACACGGGCCCTCGCGAGATCTCAATCTTGATGGTATGGTGGCGTGAAGTTTTTGCTCACCGTAATCGACTGAGTGAGGGTTGCGTTCGGCAGGTACCTACCTACCTACTACGCGTAGATATCAAATAACGTTTTATGTCGTTACGTAAAATATGAGCTTACGTAACAATTTGTTGTTGTTGAATTCAATCAGGTTAATTGAAAGACCTCAGTTATTACTAACAAGTAAAGTAACAAGTACTTAATGAAGAAATTCATAGAAATTATAGAGACGATATTGGAAATGAATTCTGGCACATGTTTCAACTAGATCACATAGTAGGTAATAATGTCACCTTCGGCATGAATCGAAACATACATATCCATACATATTAACAGTACAGCATCGCAATCAATAACATATTATGGGAGTATAATTTCAATTTTGTGTGCGAGTGGGCTGCATTATTCAGCTCACGTACGTTGCAAGCGTGTGGCACGCAGATAAGCGAGCATTGAGCCGAAAATACCGAGAGTCGGACACACGCTGCCTGGGGTCTTATCGGAAACGGCTTACGGTGACCCCATGCAAACTCCCTAATGCGACATTGGTCACCGGTCCCTCCGCGTCCGCGCCCTCCGGCGATCGATCTCGATGCAAAATTGCTGTTACCGTGGGGGATGCTAGTTTGTTTCACGCTTTTCATTTCTTTATTGCGTTATCTTGCTACAATATAATCTGGTCGTTACCAGGTACACGTTGTGGAACAGACTTCCGAGTACGTATTTTATAATCTTTTAGAATAAAATCTTAGATAGATTTTAGATTTCTATAATGTTTATTAAATTCATTTATTTACATTTTTGAATAAAAAAAAGTGTTACCTCGAATGTTTTTTTAGATATGGACTCAGCTATGAGGTAATCACGCTTTCGTATATTCGGTGGTATCCCAAAATGTCCTATTTGATTTCATATGCCACTGAATATTGAGCGAAGGTCCGGTCGTATAGCTTATACATATTTTGCAATGAGATACATGAGGTGCCGGGTTTTAGGGGATGGAGTGGGCGAGGTGGGTGTTGGTTGTCATGAATAATTCGCGGGTAGCTGCTCGAGAATATTTGAATCCTTGTGATAGTAATAACTAATGTATTTATTCGACAGATAAAACCATTCTTACCTACTTAAAACTGATTTTGTTGCTGATGTTATTTCCTCTATTTGTAAATATGTGATTATAGTAATGTAAACTACCCGCCATCTTAATTATTTCTCGTTTTTACTTATTGATTCTTCGACAAACTACCGATTCAACAGTTCTAATTACATGAATGTTGCAAATTGAGTCGAAATTAATAAGTAAAAACTTTGGACTGGTTATCTTCTTACGGAAATGTGATATAAGCAACACGCATAGAACTTTATATTTCTTGTTTCAAACGTCGACTCCACTTCCTAATTTCCACACCCTCAGACAAGCGGCCGACCGACAGCCGTCGATTCGTTTCGATACTGTTTCTATATTTATTCATAGACCTGTGCGTATTTTTTACTCGGTCATAAATATTAACGAGGTTTCCTCGTGCCAGTAGGATTTTCAATTCCACAACGTCGCCGGATCCCCATAGATTTTAGGCTTTCTCTCTTTCCGCGGATTAGAGCGGTTTGATGTATGGCCGCGGGTGGCGGTAAATCAAATTTTGATTGCTATTTTCTTTGTGGAAAGTCGGAATCGTCCGTCGGGAGCGCGTCCTGTAACGTGGGTTAACCGATCCCCAGGCGCCGCGCGCCGCGCACCGCCCGTCTTATGTGGATTCTATCTACGAGAGGTATATTTCCTATTTCTTACTTGGGGATTGACGTAAGGCCAATATCAATATATCTTCTGATTATATGTACCAAGGTAGATACAACGTTTTGTTGGGACTTGCTCTAGGTTCATGGGTAAACTAACCTATCATTTTGGTGTTTAATTGTAAAATTGCAACTTGAGGGTTGCTTAAAAAGTAGTACAAAGTGCCCTATGTATATCTATAGTTGCAATAAATTATATTGTCATACTGATCTATTTTGTTTTAACTTAAATAAAAATTTCGCCGTCTTTACAATTTAGTAGGAAGTCACAGTAGGATTGAAACAAATTTAAGTTTACTTAGGGTCTATTGAAATTGAATTGGCTCGGATAAGTAGATTTTAGTAAAAAAAAACTCGTAAGTTCAGGGAGAGGCCAGTAACCGCTCGTGTGATCCAATTGCGGACCGCTCGAGAGCTCCAAACTGATGGAATCAAATTCAGCCGCCCTTTAAATATTTGAACTGATGCTGGAGGCGAGCAGGGGCCCCACTGCCGCGGGCCGCGGGGGCCGAGGAGCCACTCAGGGGGTACACAAATCACAAATTGCTTTTGTACATTTTATTGTCGCGGGGATGTAAAAATATTTATTGCCGTCCAGATGTAAGGATAGGGAATCTCTCTATCCAGAAAGGTTAAGGAAATTTAGTAGCATACTGCATAACGGAACGTGGAGGAGACGCGGACCGTGGGTGGGTGCGGGCAGAGGGGGGCAGGTGAAAGGGGGCACCCACCTCCGGATAAAAAAAGGATCTCGAGAAATTCTGGACCCTTTTTATACTAAATAGATAGCTAACACGGCCTGAGTGGAGTTTCAATAGATGCTTTCTCGGCGGAAGAAGCGACCTGTAAGGAATCGAGTGAGGGGCCAGTGAAAAACCATTCTATATACGTACGTACCTACCTACGTCGCGTGTCACACAGTTTTTCCTTTTATTTTTTACGCGTGCCCTCCTCGGAGGGATAAGAGGAATTCTTTTTAAATTGGAAATGTTTTCTAAGAGGATTACGATTTGCGGAGGTGTGCGCCGATGTCGGGCACATTGGGAAATAAGGGGTCGCGTTGCTTACCGTGTTTTGTGTTTTACATGCTTTAATATTCTTTTATAATGCATCAAGTGGGATTTGAGCGCGGACTAACTTTATATCAGCTTACAAAATATTTAAGCTCAATATTTTCATGGGGACAGTTTATTTATCAAGTCGTTCTAATTTCTCTAAATTATTCCTTTTTCTAATTGATTTTGGAAAATAGAGTGTCTTAAACTTGCCAATGAAGTCAAGTCTTAACAAAACCATAATTCAAATTGGTTTGCAATTCCCACGCAACTCGTATTACCACTCCAAATTATATTAAAATTCCTGAGATCTCTTCAATAAGTGCTAATATTATGAGTGACCATTACGACACAAACATAAACCCCGGTAGAATGATGGAATAAAGAATAATAGTGAACTTTGTGGCTAAAGCGGTTCCTATTTCTCTGAAAATAGAGGCGAGGTTGCTGTAATTTAGGTGATCGTGGCAAATATTTAGAATGCACATGATTATCCCATGCAGTCGTCTCATGTTTGGGACGGGGATTTAGTTTAAATTTTCACATCGCCCCCGCCCCCAGTCAAGCGACACACAACACAACACACGCCGTATGCGCAATTTGAACGGCTTTGTTGGACACTAAAAGCGTTGCACGAGCTCTATTGAAAATGTTAAAATAACTTTTTTATTTATTTCTATGGCGAGGGAACTTCCCTTTAATTTTGTTTGCGATAGAAATGCTTTAGAAATCTAATATTAAAAAAATAGTGATTGTTGATTTGTTTAATTATTATCAATCATCATCGATTGAAAATTGTATCTTATGCAAGAAATTCTTTTGATCTAGAAACTTTGCTAATTGAGTTATTTTTTTTTGTAAAATGTTTATAATATCAGTATTTTGTAAATAAACTCTCGATAAGTCAAATTTGTCACACAAAATAATGCGTTATATTATATGAAATTTCAGAACTCACGGTGCCTTAGGATGACACCTTATTGTTATTTTAATGTCCACTTTATTATGATGTAAATACAGTATGTTCGCAAAATGGCTATTATACTGCTGTCCGATTTGACAGGCAGGGTTACTCGTACGTTCCTTGACTAAGATTTTTCTCGACAAAAAAGAAGACGGAAATGTCAGATGACGTGACAATAATTAACGGCAATTGTCAACGATGTTGACATCATTGTAGGATTAACGGGACATTCATAATTTTTTTATGAATCCCGTTTAGGTGTGTTAGCCATTATGTAGCAAAAAAATATTACCTTTTGCGTTTACTACACTTAACTAATTTGAAACGAAATGCTCTTTGTGTGTTACTCCTTATTATACCTTCATGCACTTAATATCATCTCCGAAAGGTTTCTTATAGTCGTCATATAAAAAAAGTGTTAGTGCAATATCATGTCTTAACGTGCCATCGGATGTGAGTCGCAAAAATAATACGCGCTTTATGCCATATTATGATCATTTTACTATTACGACTACATCTTGGGAGATCATAAACTGGTTGTAACGCGACATTAGACATTACCTGAAATGTCGCTAATGAAATATAAACTGTGACGAGGTTTCGTATCAAAATACGATACTAATTTTATCTGGTCAACGCCGAACCGTCCTCTGATGGCCATATTGTTTCAGACATTGAATAATATTGGGCAGAAGAATTGTAATGTGTACAAATTGTAAGAAGTCCTAAGATACAGCACATCCTTGTATTCCTAATGATTACCGAGATGGTTATTGCATTGAAAATATATTTATATCATAACTGGTTGCTGGTTGCCTAGTCGATGTGAATTGAAAGACAATAGTGGGTACTCGTATAAAGGTAAGTAACATTAAAGGACGAACGCGTGGCCGGCGCGTCGCGGTCCGTCCATCCCTATGGTAATAAAACGAGATACATTATAAATCGCAAGGGATATTGTCCACGGTTATTATGTGTGTCGGCTGTGGACGGAATGTCCGCGGCCCGTGGCGTTGTTAAATATTTTATTGTTTTTTCACTGCGGCATATACATCGGCGTGTTATCATTTTTGCTTAATACACTATAACGTGCCGACAATAAACGTTGTTATGTTGGAATCGGCGAAAATTAGTCTCCGGCGATCGTAAAATGGAAGTTAGTTCGTAGTTTTATACACCCACGTATTATTTCGGGTCCAAATAGCTTCAAAAATATTATCGACAAGCTTGCACGCCGAGGTTTTATCCGAGGTCACTGGATGAAAAATTGTTCCATTCCATAACCTAAAGTACCTACCGCCGTTTAATCATGATAAAGTAACCACCAGACAAAGTTTCGTACGCTTTAATTATAGTAGGTAATTTTATTAAGTAGATTACATAAGTTCTAGTATAATTTCGCTACATATAGGTACTATTCTTAGCTATGGCTCTGCGATTTCACCCGCGTTCCAGAGAAACTAGTGACATTCCCAGCGTAAAAGTGTTTTATTTTTATGTTTGCAGGGTAAACCCCTATTTTCTCTTACCTTAAATGTTTCCAATGTAATCCAAGAAAATATTCAATCCGCAAATCGGTTGAGCCGTGTAAAAGAACGCCCAGAAATTAAAATTGATAAATAAATGGGATTAGATTACAGCAAAATTATCACAACACTAATAAGAACTAATGATGTTTATTAATGAACGATGATCGATGGCTGTTCCGACAGAGCCGTATTGACACGTTCGCCTGAGTGATCTCCGCTGAAAGGGTTGCGTTGTGTCGCGAGTGCCGCGGACGCATTATCGCTAAATATGATGGATGATGCTTTGTTTTCACGTGACTTGATATTGCTATTATCTCTGACTGGCTTCTAAATAGGCTTCATGTCACCGCCCGGCGACGAAAGCTCTACCTATAGGTACTTACCATTCGTTATTGGCGGTCTTCTAAAAATAAAGTATGTTATATGAAGTAAGCAGACGAAGTTTTCTTCGGCTCAAGCGTTGTATTCTGTGATGAATAAAAATGAGCCAGTGTTTTGTTTTATCACGCCTTTGCTTTTAATAAATACCTGCTCTGTAAACTAACTACACATTTTAGAATACTATAATATGTACTCATTTTGCACGTGGACAACTTATTAACAAGGTTCTTCTTAACGAATTAGGCGTTGTACATTTTCAAGAAATATTCAGCTCATAAATCTAGAATGAGAAACATTTTCCGCGAATACATCAGTAAATTTGCCTCCTCAAAGCTATTTCCCCGAGTGTGACTGACTGACTCGACGTGACTAGGCATTACTGGCAATCAATTTATTCCATTAACATAAACTCGCTTTATGAAATTTCCGTCGGCCTGAAAGCGCCGCCATGATTAATATTTGAGCGGTGACTGGCGGCGGCGGTGGCGGCGGCGGGCGGCGGTAACCGACCGGAAGCTATCGCTTATCTCGCATTTAGGTATCTATCCATGTACACACTTGTACATATTATATGTACACATTCCGGATGATGTCGGTTATATTTGTACAGATTTTATGATGCGTAGCGAGCGTGGAGGTTGGTTCTCGTAGTGAATCGACAAGTTTCTGATTTGAAAACTGAATAACTTATTAAGTATGGAGAATTGATTGACATCACCTACAGAATCATAAGGTTTATTATGCAAGATAAAACTATATATAATATACCTTTGTAGCAAACGCATATTTACTCTATAGGTACTTAGAAGCACAAAAAACGGTACTATTTGTTTTTTTTAGTTCATTCTAACGTATATTGTCCTAAAAAAATATTATCGCTTCCCAAAAGTTATTTCAGTGCCATATTTTATGTGGCCCACAGCCAGGATGGACACACACAATCCATTAAAGCTGAAAATCACTTGAAATTCAGCTGCTCATACAATAAACATTATTTGGTGAGTCGCGCGCGGTTTTTGCGCTGGCTTAAAACCGGCGGCTTTTTTGTCAAAGCCTCTTGTGTTTTTGTCGTCGGGAGCCGTCGTGAGCCGGGAGCCACTGTCACGACTGTGAAATTGCAATCATTGCGAACGCCTCGTAGTTTTCTATAAAACACGTTCTGTATCTTCATGTTTAACAGACAGTTCGAATGAATGTTTACATGACTATTACGTGCGTACTTAATAAATAACGTGCTTTTGACTAAACCGATCCGAGTCAACGCAATCCTTCATGGTTTAATAAATTTTATGACATAATGATGGATGATATCTGTAGATACAGATAGTTGTGTTATTTTTACGAAAAATAAAGTTTTTTATTCCGAGCTCGGTCGAGCCGCATGAGCCTTATTATTCCGCGCATAAAGTGGGGAATATTTTACCGTCGAGTCGGCCGTCGTCGGGGGATTTTGAGCGGCGGCAAAAAAATTGATGTGACTTATCTCGCTCGCGCGTGTCTTTAGCCCACGCCACGCCACGCTAAGCGTATGAGATGTTTTATGGATGTCCGGGCGTGTCGCCGCCGACTCTATGTCGTACGCGAAGTCGCGTTTTACCATATTTTCTGATGAAGCGATTGAGATGACATTTGCACCACCCCGATTCGGAACTCCAACTTTGTCGTACTAACAAGATATCAAATGACCGAAATATAATCTGTTATATTGAAATACAGCAATTTTTCTAAATAACTCTAGAATTTGTCTTAACGAATCCGAAACACCAGGGATCATTATCTGCGTGTCTGTGTCCGTTTTCCAAGTTGTGAAAAAGCACCCTGTTCTTTAGTATTGTGTCTGAATAAAGGGAACAGTAATCACAGTTTCAAGAAAGCTATATTTCTTCATTACTAACAATATATTGTATATCTCTGTATTTTTGTTTCAAAATACATTGTAGGCATCAAGTAATGTTTACCTCTTCTATTTTAGTATTCGCAAGCAGTATTTGACTCGCGTCCCTCTTGACCTCGTGCAAGCAGGGCAGGGTAAACTTAATATTCAATGCATTGCTCCCTCATTCTTTGAATCGATGAGAATTTTCTCCACCTCTCTATTTGTAAAGGCAGCAAAATTTTCTATAAATGTTTTTAAAGGATGGCGCTGGATGGGTTTTGGAATTAGGTTGTCATAATACGTAAGTACCGTTTATAAATGATCAAACGAACTTCCCCGATGTGAAGTTCGATCATTATTATATGAGTCGCTTCATTCGAAGATATGATTTGATTACCAGGTAGTCCCTCTACTTACTAGGCAACATCGCACGATTTTTAAAGATTTAAAACTATAGACTAAAACTATTACCGGTTTACCCTTCCCTAGTCCGCCGTCTTGACATTTACTCATTTTTTAGAGTTCCTTGTGCAAAACTTTCATCAATGGGGAACGTCAGGGAGGGAGGGTGATCATATCTTCGAATGAAGCGACTCATATAATAATGATCGAACTTCACATCGGGGAAGTTCGTTTGATCATTTATTATATTTCGTCGCTTCATTCTTCAGATATGATTTGATTACCAGGTAGATGTTAAGAGAAGAAAGTTTTGGAAATCAATAAAAGCATACATGTTTTCTAACATTGTGGTTTTATTAACTCACATATAAGAAAGAAACATAATTAGTAAAACATATGTATTACTTCTTTAATTAAGTTAATTAACTTCTATACATGTATATGTATTATTAAATCAATCTATTGTGATTCTCTGATACCACATACAGAATTGGCAAATTCGCCTTCGTTTAGAATAGGTCTATTATAGAAATTGGAAAAGGATTTAGATGAGCTGGTCCAGCCAGCCGCTTTGCGGATGGTGTCAATGTTGACGCCGGCGGCACTGGCGGCCGACGTTGACGCGTGCCGTGTGCTATGTGCACCGAAAATACTAATATCAACACCGCTCTCTGACAGGACTTGCCTAATCCATCTACTGATAGACTGTGTTGTAGCGGCTTTGTGAGGCCGTTTGTATGTTAACAAGAGGTTACTCGTATTCTCAGGCCTTATATTTTTAGTTCTAGAAATATAGTCTGAGAAAACCGTTGCTGGGCAGATACTTAAATTTTCCCTGAAGTATGGCAGAAATAACACGGGTTGATCTCTACCGGGAGCAGACGTCTTTATGATATTAGTGATATTAATCTTAATGCCGCTGGCTAAAGAGGCAATATTTTCTAGGTTGATGAGCGAAAATGTCTGTACTCTGTGGGCGGTACAAATTGGTAATAAAATGACTAGTTTTTTAGTGATTTTTTCGAGCGATAGTTCGTTATTAGGAATCCACGTTGAAATTTGGTTTAAGATATACTGAGGATCCCAAGTGCTGGAGTACCTTGGTTTAGTGGGTTTCAGTTTGTACGCGCCCTTAAGAAGCCGAGTGCGTAAAGCCACTCGTCTGAACCAACGTTATTACCTACAAGGGCCGACAAAGCGGAACGGTGAGAATTTAAGCTGCCATACGCACAACCATTGTTAAATTGTGTTGTAAGAAAAGTAAGTATAGATGTCTTCGGTGGTTCGAATACATTGACGTTCTTAATAATACAGAATTGCCACCAAAGCTTCAGTGAGGTATCGTACTGCTTTATTGTGCTGTCAGAGAAAGATGCTAGCATTAGATTAGTGGTGTCTGCGCATGCGCCGCGACGTGTGAACGACTGCCGCAGAGCCGCGCGACACCCAGGGTAAGGTTCTTGTGCAAAGGGTGATGGTCTCTGAAATGGGATTGTAAAAGATATTTACTTGGATTTAAATATAAAACCTTGGAAACTATTAAAGTCTGTAATAATGGGAACCATGGTTGCGAAGGCCAATGGGGATAAACCAATATACCGTAGGCTTTATCGTCGATTATTTTTCGAAGACATTTCAATATTATAGAGAACGGCGGAAAAGCATAGAAATAATTCGACTGCCAGTTCAAAGTAAATGCGTCTACGGCAACTGCGTCTGGGTCTTGTTTCCAAGAAACGAATTGCGTACATTTAGCGTTATCTCGTGATGCGAATAAGTCAATTTCTGGTTGGCCAAAGTATTGCATGACCTTTTGGAATGCACCATCAGAAAGTGACCACTCGGTATCCGCATTTACAAATCTGGAGGCGGCGTCAGCGTGGTTTTGTTTGGTATTAACGTACGATGCAAATATCCAAAGGTCGCGCTGCTCGCACCATTGCCACAATGCCCTGGCTAAGTCGTTCAAATAGGGGTATTGTATACCCCCCATACGATTCACATAACTGATGGCAGTTGTGTTATCGATGCGGAGTAATATTGCACAGTTGGTTATCTCACTAGCGAATGACTTTAAACCTAAAAAAGCTGCCAATAATTCTAAGTAATTAATATGTTTTGTCTTTTCAGTATCTTTCCACTTGCCATACATCTTGTTATTTCCATGAACGGCACCCCAGCCGGTTATGGAAGCGTCAGTATAAATTTCAAGCTCGAAATTTGATTGTCTCATGAAATTGGATGTAGTGTCAATATTTGACGACCACCAGTCCAAATCCTGTAATATAATTTTAGGTAGCTTAATTCTTACTTCATAATTATTGTTATTTTTGACCAAGGTAAGATACTTTTGTCGCTCTAAAGTTTTGGTGTACAACCACCCGTACTTGGCTGCAGGGCAACTAGCAACCAATACTCCAATAAGTTGGGCAAATTCGCGGATACTACAAGTCGGTAGTTTAGTGTACTTGGTAACCAACTTTGCAATTTTATTTCGCTTGTCCAAGGGAAGACATAGGCTTAGATTTATTGTATTGAAAATAAACCCTAAAAACTTGCAAGTTTGTCGCGGCGATAGATTGCTTTTATCGTAATTTACCACGAATCCTAGGCAATGAAGTAGCTTTAACGTTTCGCTAAGGTTTTCGGCGCATTGTTGGTAGGTATCACCTATACATAAAATGTCGTCTAGGTAATAAACAGACTTATAGCCGCGACACCTTAAGTGAGTTATGACCTCTCTCATTAACTTCGTGAAAACTCGTGGAGCGATGGATAAACCGAATGGCATGCCATTAAACTCATATGTAAATGTTTTGGTCGAGTTAGGAGGCTGAAACTGAAATCGCAAATACCGACGGTCAGTGTTCCGAATAGATAAAAGAAAGTAAGCTTCTTTTAAGTCGATTGTAGCTAGGTATCCATTACTTGGAATTAATTTGCATGCGGTTCGGTAATCCTCCATCTTAAAATGATCGGTAGGAATGAATTTATTTAAGGGTTTCAAGTTTAATATGAAACGCTTGCCGCCGTTAGGCTTCGGAGTTAGAAATATTGTAGATATAAACTGGTCTTCTCTAGCTTTGCACTCCGAAATAGCTCCTATTTCCTTTAATTTATTAATAGCTTCTAACATATGTACCTTTTCAGAAGCCGAAAAGCTATTATTAGGTATATGAGACTGGGCAGCAAACGTTCGCAAGGGTATAGAATAACCGTCCCTAATCCAGTCGAGTACAACTATATTGTTTGTAATGTTTAACCAACAATTATAAAAGTGGGTAAGTCTACCCGTGTGAACCTGCGCTAGTGGTGACTCGGTGCCGAGGCACGGAGCTTGTCTTGGGTCGCCGCTCGGGGCCGCGGCACCGGTGCTGCGTGCGAGCGGCGCGCTGCTGATGGTGGCGGCTTTCTGTAGCCTGTATTGTAGCTTCCCCGCCCCCCCCTGTACGCTGGGTACCGAGGAGGCGCTGTCCAGTTTCCCTGGAAGGATGTAGGCCGAGCTGCGGACTGAGGTGCTGCAGGTGTTTGGGGTTTTACTGGTTTCTTAATCAGAAGGCCCTGCTTTTCTATGACCTTTGCGGCCTTTATCTTTTCCGATAACGATGAACCGAACAATGTTTCGTCTCTTTCGGAGTCGTGCACCATTTGGTGAAAAGCCCTGTCTAGACTGGGCGTGATAAGCTTTATACGATTTTGCGTAGCGGAATAATGTGAATCGCATAGTAATCTGCAGCCGTTGCTCAAATGTTTCATGGCCTGAATCTTATCATCGCTCTTTAATAGTATGTCAATACCTCTATTGACGGCAGTAATTCCCGAACCGAGCTGTTGTTGAGCGGCGGAGAGAGTTTTGTCTCGATTGCGAACCATGTCCGGTATCGCAGCAGATATTTCTGCATTTAGTTTTGGTGCTTGAAGAAGTCTGCAATTGTCCGGTATAAGATAATCCTTGATCATCTTGTCTTTGCTGTCTTTAGGCATTCCTTTTTTTTAAAGAAGGGAGCCATAATTTTGATAAATTATCGTGGATCTTGTCACCATATTCAGGGGTTTCGCACGTGGATTCGCCAAGAGCAGACAGTAGTTCAGGGTCCAAAGCTGGATCAGAACTGGCCGTGGCCGTGTCGTCAAGGCTGGTTCCAGCCTGATCTTCGATCTGGCTGGGGATATCCAAAGCCTCGTGCTCCACGTCTTGTATGACGTTCGGCGCCAGCTCCGGAATCACATCGTTGCCAGTATTTTTGGCTGGCTCGGAATCTTCGTTACCTATAATTACAATTTTGCAATTAAGGTTGTGAAGAAAAATATATATATTTTTTTTTTTTTTTTTTTTTTTAGGGTAGGTAGTAAATAAAAATCGGCA
This sequence comes from Habrosyne pyritoides, assembly GCA_907165245.1. Taxonomy (NCBI): domain Eukaryota; kingdom Metazoa; phylum Arthropoda; class Insecta; order Lepidoptera; family Drepanidae; genus Habrosyne; species Habrosyne pyritoides. The sequence continues at coordinate 248,449 of OU015594.1, read as the reverse complement.
AACTTAGTTTTGCGATTGGAATTGCGCAGAGGACTGTACATCTACTTCAGATTGTACGTTTTATCTGCTGTTTGTCATCGTTGAAGACTCGCAGTCAACCCCGATGCAAAATTGGTCGTCAAGCAGAGCTTATTATCCATCAAATTGGAAGATGTCAATGTTATTGACTCGCGGTCAATCCCAGCGCATACCAAATAGATTTATGGAATATCACTGCTATGCGACCAGTAATTAAATATATTTTTAATTAGGTACATACCTTCATCGTCCGATGATGATTGCAAAGGAGATATGATTCTCCGTCGTCGTTCACATTGTTCTATTTTTCGATTTAAACGTTCAATTTCTGATTGTGCACTTCTTTTCGGCATGTTGAATGAAATGCGCGTGCGATAGTTACCGCGCACGAAAGAGGAATGAGTAAATGTCAAGACGGCGGACTAGGGAAGGGTAAACCGGTAATAGTTTTAGTCTATAGTTTTAAATCTTTAAAAATCGTGCGATGTTGCCTAGTAAGTAGAGGGACTACCTGGTAATCAAATCATATCTGAAGAATGAAGCGACGAAATATAATTGTATCGTAGTATTGTTTAATAATGCTTTTAAATAGGTACAATTTTCGACACTGCTTTTATCTTTGACTATTAGGTTATGAATTTACCAAACTCTGAGCTTGTTTCATACAAATTATTGAAATTATAGTTTTAACCACATATTTTATTGATATCTGTCGACACACACACATCGCGTAGGGTCTAAAAAGACCACTCCAGCAATATTGGTAAATGTAATTCTTTTCAATACTTCATATTTTGTACAATGTAATTCAGTATTCACAGGTTCAGTTGCGATGAATTGCGTAGAAATTGCTGGAAAACTCCATAAAGAGAAACGTATTTAAATATGCTATCACTGTATAAATCATATAATACAGATATTACTAAATAATTTTCGTTGGCAATTGCAAATGATAAAGATAATATAAAAATATAAATTACAGGGAATATGTGCCTTATGTTGTGATGGATATTTATTTGAGTTGTTAGTCATAATGACTCTTCTGATTATCGTTGTCGGGCTTGAAGTTTGCTTAGTTGCTTTGGTGGATAGAGATCCTTGCTGCCATGCCGTCGTACAGGTCGTGGGTTCTACTCAGAGCTGGGGCTGGGGTCAGATGGACGTGTGTAAAGAATGTGCATGTGATTGTTTATTTTTGAATTTACTGTGAATACGGCAATATTGCTCTAGTGACTTTTTTAGAGGCAGGTAATGCAGGCAGCGGCAGCGCGTATGCGCCGTGATCCCCGAGTATGGGCAGGTTTTAGCGGCGCCCGGCGTCGTTTACGTATAATGAATGGCGCTTTTATGTCCTCCCTGCAGTTTTATGTGCACAACCGCGCCGTCCGCTTGAATAAGATATTGCAACAACAAGCTTATACCTTCTCGTATACCTATTTCACAGATTTATGTTCCTGTGCGTTATGTAATAGCCAATTTGTATACCACACTCGACAAACATTTTACTTTTGCCTTGCCTTTCGTTATCGTTATTTTAATCTACAAATAGTAGTAGGTAAATGTTCAAATTTGTATTTGGACGTAGACGGTGATCTCTGGAACTAATGATAGCATTATAAAAAAATATTTTACCAGTAGAAATGTCCTTCTCTGTCAAGTCCCAAACAAGGAAACTCAACAGGAAATCGATCGCTTATAGTTAATTGTATGGATCTTGAAATAGAATCGTCCTATTTTAAACAAAAGCACTCAGATATAAATAGGGGAGCTTTAGCGTAATCGATAAGTGAGTGTGCCCACTTGAACGCAAGTACTTACTTACTTCCCAGTATTCGTTTCCAAGTGAAATATTTCCCGTGTGTTCGAGGCAATTATTAGCATATTGCGAGGCGGCAGGGGTCCGCGGGCAACCCGGTGGTCCGTGCGGAACCCCGCTGCTAAATAAACATGTCGGCGCTTTTGTCTACCAATGCGATGTGCTTTACTGTTCATTTTGTTTACGAGTTATAATTCGAGATGAGTTATTTACCTAGAATAATTGCTCGAAAATATTTATTGCGATTAATTCGAGAATCCATTTTGTTTAGTTATTATTTAATGATCCAGTCCTGAGCTTTCAGTGACACATGTGACACATCCTATTTAGATCTTTATTGATCGATCTATCTAGTTTTAGGCGGTACCTACTTTAATAAAGGCTGAAGTTTTGATAGCCTTAGAATAAACAATAGAAATAAACATAATAAAAATAATGCGTTGTACAAAAGCAGCGCCGCCGGCCGGTGCAGTGCGTGGCCAAGTGGTCGTGCTGTTCCCCACCACGTATGAAGTATGGCTGTAATTAGTATTGAACGCAATTAAACTCCGCGCATGCCTCCATCAATGGCTCACCACGTAACTATTACGATTCAGACTCGTTTTATGGCTAATAAGAACTATCACCAATAAACCATTATAAAGGCTATGCTTGTTTTGAAGAATGCGATTTGATGCAACCTGTTCTTTTTTAATTTGAAGAAATACTATGGACAGAGCTGGTTTAGGGTCGATTAAAGCTGTAGGGACTTCACGAGCGGCTGTTTAGACATCATAAACATTTTATAAATATCCTGGGACATTTCTTCAAACACTACTTCTGTGTTTCGGTTATAAAGGTAAGGGGGCCGGTGAAATTACAGGCACATGAGACTTAACAACTTCACGTCTCAGGGACAACGCATTGGCGATGCCCCTAGTGTTGCAAATACCCATAGGCGGCGGTGACCATTTCCCACCAGGTGGACCGTCCGCTTGTTTGTCGGCCCAAGTGGTATAAAAAAAAAACTGATTCCAAATAAGTAAAACTACATAATTAAGTGACTACCTTCTATTAAATTATACACTAATATGAATATTTTCACTCAGACATAAAATAAACAGACACGTATATGTAACTAAATTTTGATGTAAATACCTTACTGGAAGCAGTTATCACATTTTTTTTTTATATCCAGGGACATTCTTTACACACGGCCATCTGATCCCAAACTAAGCAGAGCTTGTACTATGGAAACCAGGTAACTGATATACTACATATACTATTTTTTTTCTTTTTTAAATACATACACATATAAATATTTACACCCAGACACAGAACAAACAGACATGTTCATGCACACAAATGTTTGTCCTGGGTGGGAATCGAACCCGCGACCTTCGGCTTGGCAGTCAGAGTCGCTAACCACCAAGCCAAAGGCCTGTCAATTGTTAATCAACAGCTGATAATTTTTCAGGCGTAACACGTTACACACTACGACTACTGATATCCAAATTCTTAGCAGCGATTTATGATGTTGTGATGCGTACGCGCAGTTTCTGGTATACCTACATCCCCCACCTCGACGCCGTTTAGGCTCGCTGCTCGGCCGGAGCTCGGCTTGTGGCTCGGCGCTCGGCGTGCGGTGTGACTAATGTTGTTACGCCATCGGGACAGTGCGTTTCGCGATCCCATGGCTTTAATGTGATTCTATCTATGCGCAATCTTATGATGAATGTCTTTTATTCGAGTAGGTACTTAAAAGGTAATAAAACTCGTTAATAGCTGCGGTGCGGAATTAAGTATAGACACTTAGATAGACGTAGACGACATAGACGGAGCTTGCTGGAGCAATAATACGCTTTATTGAGTTTTTTTTAGATCCTGTCTTTGATAGGTATTTTTAAAATAATTTCCTACATAAGAGATGAATTTAATGGTTGTGTCGGAAGGACGAAGCATAGATGAATGAATTATGTGCAAAGCTTTATCTAGAAAAGCAGTAACCGTATTTTTTTACTGTCAAACATAATCCTCCGGTTGTGTTTGACCATGATGTCACACAAAGACTAGTAGGGAACTGGCTCTCAAGTCCAGTTGCGGAATATACCGATAGGTGGTTGGCGACAGATCTTTAACTTGACTATGGTAGCCTCGGGATAGGTACGGGATTGCAAAGTGGTCTGGTTTCCTCACGAGGTTTTCCCTCACTGTCACAATCATAACTTCCGGCATGGCATTCGAAGACACATCACTACAAAAACTTTTATGATTTAATAAAAATTATATATTTTGCGGCCACACTAAGACGCCAAGGCCACTGACTAGAAACGGCATGAGAATTATGTAACCGAAGTAAAAGCTTAAATTTTTTCAATGTTTTCAAAATATTTAAGTGCGTTAAAATCTTTTGTAGGGCACATACCTTCGTAATACCTGCCACATCCATGTAACTAGATTTTTTTAAATGTCTGTAATTGAGACTTGAGACCTTCATATCCTGCCTTGTAGTGCTTACCTGCATAATGATTTTATTAGCGTTTGGAATCGATATTCGTATGAAAGATTACGCTAAATGTGTCGGTGTATATGATGCGGTGGACTGCGGGCGGCATCGCTTTGTGTCCACCGCAAGATCTGTCCACCATCTCCCGCCGCCGCCGCGCCCTCCCCTCCACACCCCCCACAGGCCCTGCCACTCCATGATCTGCGAATGTCTAATGAGCCTGGTCTCTACGTAGGGTTCACACAACTTTCTATGATATAAGGTCGCATTTGTATACACTCAAAAAACATGTTGATTTGAAAGATATTCCAATTAGGCACCTCTTAAGTAGGTGCCAATAATATAATTTAATTATTGTAACAGTCTCCTGTTTGATATACGAAGCTCTTTCTGGTTGTGTTATTTGTTTAAATCCAGGACCAAGAAGGCTTCTGTGATCTGTAAATTTATGTTTGATTAAAACGACACAGCGACAGGATCTCTACTTTAACTTACGTGCAATTAGTGTGCGTTCAGATCCCTAGTTCAAAAGTTTATGTGATAATATGATTTTGAACGCTATCGTTTGCCTCCCACATAAACATCTCTTGTAATTACTGAGCCCGTGTATAATTCAGTAGTTCGACATTGTGAGCCGGTTCAAATTACTCATTAACAGTCGCAATAGGTCTTTGAAGTGGAACTAATTAAGGGCAATGTAACATTCCACGGTTAGTTTCTAGATTATATATATTCGGCGAGGATTCCGCGGATCGCTGCGACCGGGCCGGGCCGATGGCGGGCTGCGCGCCCCTGGCTCTTTGCGGCGCGCGGCGCCGACGTCACCTGTCATCCATCAGTCTGCGACAACGCGCATGCGCATACCGAGCCAAACACACAGCCCTGCCCACGCACACCACCGCCACCCCGTACTAAACACATTCAAATTTAACGGTACAAAGGTTTGTTGGAATGCAACAAGACAGTGGCGGTTTGCATTCCGATATGTTCGGCTCGGCTTGGACTAGTTGCGATGATGGCCGGTGACAAAAAAGGGCTGGACCAGAATGGCATGTTATGATAATGATCGGCTCGCTGAATGTTTAAGCTAATCAGGGGCATAACAAGCAGCCGCGGGGTATCGCTAACGGATACGAATGAATAAATTGGAGTTGTCGGTTCTGTTATGTTTGCTTTAATATGCCTACTTAACTACCGACAGCCCCTTACGTGGAATATAGGATAGTTAGCCACTAGAAAGCTAACATGAATTTACATTTTTTCATGTAGGCCGTAACTTTGTGATCTGGCTCTACATTAAATTGCCTCAGTGACGTATTTGATGTCAAACTTTTAATAACATTGAATGAACAATTGAGCACGTTGCGTGTGAGTGCACATGAGGTCAGCCTTGGTCTTTCTTATCCCGCCATCAGTATGCTGGTAGCCGCGCGCGCTCCCAATTGCCTGAATTAGCATACTTATCCGAGGCGCCGCCAAATTCGCTTTGTATCGCTGTCATCAAACAAAACACCGCCTGCAAACTAACCTCCACCTCAACGCCTTATTTCTAAAGTCTAAAACGGGTTTTCCATATAATAATGCTATTGGTATGAGAGAAGGTAGTGTTCCTAAGATTTGAATCATATGCCAGCGACATAGAAGTGATTATAGACCGGTAGGTGTTTTTAAAGAGTTGGTATTAATATCTTCAGGCAACGAACTTTGACCCGCGTCTAATGGGCGCAAATTTATCGCGGAGGCAAATTTTTTAACTGATTATGGACGTAAGCGTGAGATAGCGTTTTCGCGCTCGCCTTGGGTCTGTGAGAATATATTGGGTTGCATTTTAGAATATTGAATGGATTCAAATTATGTGGTTACTCTAACTGGGACTGTTAGTAAGTTATAGTGAGTAAGTAGCACCAGATTCAATATTGTTCTGTAATTTAGACGATTACAATTTGTTCGCTACTCTTGTTGACATTTTTTTTAGATGTAGTTAGCTAAATTATAAGATGAGGGGAAATATGTACGTGTAACAGATCTAGAAAGATGAGTGCACTAAACTAGCAAATATTTAGTTTGTGCTCCGCTTACATAGATGGCGCTGGTAGACTTGTTCCTACAGACACCTAATTAGACTAATTAAAACTTAATTTATTATAATATGTGTGTCAGTAGCAATAAACATTTCTGAGTGGAAACGGAAATAATACGGAATTTTAATTACCGAGGTGATAATACTAAAGAATTCAGAGACAATTATTCATTGAAGAGTGAGAGCTCGTCTAAAGAATACCCCTTAGATTCCGTAGCTCTACTACATAAAATATTACCTTCGTCACACTAAGTTTTAAATTCAATACAAACCATTTAAAATAAAAACCGTTTCTAAATATTGCTCCTACACCTAATCGTCAGTATCTAGCAGTAGAATTAATAACCGTCTTAGGTATTTATGTGCCAATACTGATGCACTTTTCCCAAGAAGTAATATACTCGTACATACAAACAGTGGTATATTGTAATACATTATATATTTTATACATGCATTTTTGGTAATGTTTGGTACACTCGTTTTTAAAAACTCACAGAGTTAAGTATTAATTTGTTTTCTGTATAAGTTTATCAACATCCTTCAATAAACTAAGTTTATTTGTATATTTATAAGTATATTTATGTACATTGTTATTTGTATGTGTCAATTTCATATACTTTTACGTTTGTAGCAGAACCATCAAGATATCAAAAATAATATAGGATATTTATACTTGATTATAAAAGCGTCTATTTATTAACATTAATTAAAGTTCGATTGTGAGATTCTAATCGTGAGCAAACACGTTAGCGACCCGCTATGCGCAGAGCCGTGACACGGATTTGTGTAATCAATTCCCACCTAATTACCTCGACATTACAATAGTTTTATGCTAATCCGCCTACTTTGCATGAAATAATATCATTACGTCTAACTTATTGATCACTTTCGTCACGTATAATCACGTCTGTATAATCTGAAACACTAAATAAATGCCAGCTGCGCAATTAATACAAGAGTTCCTTCCACACCGTGGGTCCATCCGCGGTTCGAAATAAGTGTGTAGCCTCTCTTCTCCATGCCAGCTCATCCCGTGCAAGAATTCAAGTTGAAACTTAAAGTCACATTCGAATCGATAATATTGGTAGATAATCGTATTCTAGGTGTCAAAATAAATAAAAGGTTACATTTTATTTGGAAAATTTATTTATCAAAGAAATAAAAATAAAATGATAAAAACTTTAACTACTTCCGAATATTTGGTTTGCCCTTCATATGCACGTTAAAATATGCCCCTGTCGAGTAAACTTTCAACATAAAATCTTATCTACTACATGATTCAACCGACAGTGGGCCCTGAATATCCTTATAATTAAATGCTAGTAAACAGTAATTATTTTGATCGGTGCGTCTGTTAAATAATCATTACCTGACCTTTAGAAACAACTGTATTTTCAAATAATAATAAACACTATAAAGTTATGGAGAAAGCTGAAATTAATTGTTGAAACAAAGACAGGATGGCAACGTGCCATTCAACAAAAGACCTTTATAATTCAAATTATTCTTACTTTATACAATGGAATTTGCAGTGGATTATGCATTGACCGAATAAGATTTGTAAGTTATTTTATTTTGATTTCTTTAGGATAGGAGATACTTTGATTATTCGTGTATTTTCGAATTATAACAAAGATATATTTTTTTAATGTGCAATGAACTAAGGGCAAAAAAAAAAGACATTTCAAAGAGAGAGCACTTAAAAAAAATTGCAGAACAATTTATTTTTAGAATTTCATTATGCTCCTCGAATAACAGTTAAAAAGGCATTTGCCACGAACGTATTATTAATAATGTTATGAATAAGATACTTGGCAGGCTTTCTTCGTCCTTGACTCGTTGTTAAAGGTTGTAGTACAACCTGACCGATATCTTTAAATATAAATGTCTACTTTAGCAGCGATAGAATAAGGTTCACAGTTGAAATGTAGATGAAAATTACAGTTAACTAGGGTTAATTATAATTAATTAGGAGAAAGTGCGCAATGGAGTGTTTAGTTCGACAAAAAATAGTGAAATATAAAAAATTGCCTTTGTTACACGTAAAGGGCAGTGATGTTCTCTAGAAGAATATGTAAACTAGTTATATAATAAAGTAACTATTTGTACACGTATAGTGCCTCTTGCACGGAGCTAAAATGTAACTATCACACTTCACAATATGGATGTAACTTTATAGAAATCAATTCGGCAATGTGTACATTTCGCATGGGTTGTCGATTGTCATGGCAAATAGGTAGGGTTCTTTGGCAGGGTCTCCCTTCGGCTATTGTGTGTCGTCCTCGGACCCCGGCCTCGTTTGGAGACCGGTATCCTGTTCTGCTTTATTATAAACATTCCATACATAATTAACTTGCCTATCTTTATTCCAATATTTTTTTTCTGAGATGTATGCAGCATGTTGATTTTGTTCGGAGAAGTACACGTACCTTCAACCTCCATACCTATTTCTGCCGTGTAGCAGCACTGCACTTGTAGGTATTATTTTTTCGAAAAGATAAGAGGAAATTACAGGCGTATGACATTACAACGCATTGGCGATGCCTTTGTCTATTAGCGGTGGTATATGCATCCGTAGAACAAGTTACAAACTGAATAACAAAATAGCATTTAAATTTAACGATAGGCATAATACCTTGCTTTTATAATACGGGGGACAGCACATTCATTGAAACTCCTTGATCTTTGGACCGCGCTTAGTATGGTTGTCAATGATAAAGGGGGGTCAGCTTGTATTGGTTGTGTACCCTGTAATATGCGATACTACAGGTTTTACTTGTAGGTTATCCTCTTACAGTTCCTGTGCCGTCCGCCAGCACACCATTCCTTACCTACCCTCAATTTAATTGACAAGCAATTTGGTGAAGTAGCTACATTTTATAGGACTGTTCGACGGCGGTCGGTGTTTGCTCTTTAAGTTTGCAGAACTGCCCCCCTGGCCACCGCCACCGGCACCGCCACGGCCGAACTCCCCTCCGCGCTCCCGGGCACAATTTAATTACCAAATGGAGCGTTTTTTTGTGATCTGTGAACCGTGTAAACAACCCTGGTAACGCTGTGCTGTAGGTATCGACGAGGATTTTTATACAGGTGTCCAATTTCAGAGATGTACACATTATGTACTAATCTATGTTGTAGTTAAACATATTTCTTCTACTTGTTCTATTTTATTAGTATTAAAATATTATATATGAATCTGCTGAAACGTTGCTGAAAGAAGAAGCACTCTTCTTAAGTAATAAAACCCGCAAGCTGGACTGTGAAACCTACAACATTTGACGGTCTGTAACGCTGGAGATCTTTAAAAAAATTTTGATAATTTGTTCTCAGACTTTAGTAAAGTGTGTTAAAAAATACTTATTTATAAAAAGAAAATAATGCGCCTTATGTATTAAGTAAATACCTATACAGTTACCAATCTCATGTTCCCTTATATTGTTCTTTTCTATAGGTATATTTTCCCAATATTTTTCCGAAGTAACAATGTAGGCACAGAGTCGGTTCTCTAGTAACTTGCAACACAAACGGCGAGCCCCTCGTTATTTTAAACAATTCGATAATGACGCCCCCCGGCGGCCGGCGGCGGCGGCGGCAGGCGGCGCGCCGCGCACCGATACACTGATTGTACTACAAAGGGAACACTACACCCCCTAATGAGGTTTCCTTTACCATTCCAACTGATATAGACCAACTTTGAAGGCGGTGTTTGCCCTAGGCGGCCCATGTTTACTTGAAACTACATGCCGCGTAGTTAAAAAAAAGCTACGTGCTCTAGGAAGTTTTGTGTTTGTATTGTCCTTTTTAGAGAACATTGGACTTCATTAATGTACCAAACTTTGGAAAACATTGATTTACGATGATTAAGCTGGATTTATATTATCTAGTTTCAAGCTTTCTAGTATCGCCGCAGGTGTTACACTGAATACGATTTAGTTCCTTTCTGAAAACTAACAGGAGAAAATGATATCTCCTGTCTTCCTTACTATATTCTGCTGTCCTAATTATTTATGCATGATCCTATATTTCTTGAATATAGCTTTAAATAGTAATTTTGTAGTATAGTTAGTACGTTGAAATAGATAATAAATGCCTGCAACTTATACTGTGCCATAACTACGTATGTTTTATGTAGTGCAGTACTAAATAAGGGAGACTGTTACTCGAATTACAAATATAATCTGCAAGTTGTATGCAAACAATGAACAGCACTATGTGACTACAATGACACGCGGCTATTCACAAATATGCAAATGTGATAGGTACGACATTGTGCCAGCGAATCAAACGTCGCTGTTATAAAATGTCACTTTAAAAAACCTGCGTAGGCTCGTATTGCGCAAGCCCGTACGCAAATCACCGGCCAATGGCTGCGCTCGTCTCGACGTATGTAAATATTCTATATTCAAATCAGTTTAAAATCAGTACGCGCATGCACGCGCCGCGGCTTGTTATTGGCGCTTTGCATAGAAAGGGTTCTTTATCATTGCCGGGCGCGAAGCACGTGACGTTAAAAAGGTAGGGTTGCTCTCCCCTAAGGGTCGTAACCCTTCCGCAATCCTTTTTGGGATGCAGCCGTTTTTTAGTCATGTTTAGTTGAGAACACGCGACGTATCATTTAGACGTATGTCTTTTGAATTCGAACAAAGCCAAAATAAAAAAATATATTCTTTGTTAAAAGTGAAACGACACACCTGGATTTTTGTGAAGCTTTAGTGGGTTATGGATTGTTACCTTTAGGTGAGATTAATATTTTTTAATTTAATGGCTCATGTCATAAAATAGAAAAGTGATCTATTATGACGGTAGCAGTGGTCACCGTGTCTAGGTGCGGCACGGCCAATGTTAGGTCAGCGAGCAAACACGGGAACAGCGGTGGCTTACCACTCACCACTCAGCAGCAATCAGCTAATGTGCGGTACCTATCACACACGATCGTATTGCGATGACATGTTGGCAACTCAAACCGGAAGAGCACATATTGTTCCTTCATTTGATGAGCGTTGTGGGGGTTCAATATTTACGAAATGTTCCGAGTTCTGTTTCATTATAAGTCATGGGAAATTATGAAATCTTTTATACAGTTGTATTATTTGACTTGTTCCACGCCGTGTGTACATTTTCTATTCTAAGGATACAAGCGCAGGGATGCAAAAAAAAAATTACAATCAATTAAGAGTTCATAAGTATTCATGTATCTATAATTATTGGTTTTCTATTACTAGTCCGTGTGTACATAAAATAATAATAAATTTAAATGATGTTATAATTAGATAACGCTTAATCTGTCACTGGGACAGTTCTCAGCTCCACAGTTAACAAGTACGAAGCTAGTACGAATATGACCAACTTTTCAAATATTTGATGACATTGTCTTATTTTTCTTTCCAGTACCGAATATATATATAATAGAAAAATAAACCTATTACCAACCCAAAAAGATCAAATAAATATTGACAGTATCGTCGAAGCGAAAGCGAACCGAGTAAATATTGTATAATTGTAGCTATTAACGTCTTATTGGCAATATGGGTGGCGTTAAACGCGGTTAATGTAGGAAATGAAATATCCGGCGATACCGCTCCTTGGCCGCTCGCCGCTCGACGCCGCGGCCGCCCGCTCTCCGCCCGCCGCCCGCTCGTCGAACCGACATTCCCACACGCACTCGCTGTGTGCTTTTTGCAAAAATAACCGCTCGGAATCGCTTTATTGACGTTGCTTTTGGCATTGGTGCTTCAGAAAGTCACATGCACTTGGCTTATTCACTTTCTCGGGGCTTTAATACAAATCATATGATAAACACAAAAAAAACTATGCAATGCTTTCGGTATTGCATTTGTTCACCGACTTTCGATGACCTCTTTCAAACTAGGCGGGTCTGCCTTTTTGTCAACCTTTTAACTATCGCGTCGCTTTTTAAGGGCAGGTGGCCGTGGCAGGACCATGTCGCCACAGATCGTAGGCTTGATTCTTACCCAGGACAAAGAATCATGTTGTGTGCATGAACATTCGCCAAGTCTGCTTTTCTGTTTGGGTCTTTATCTATGTGTTTAATTTTCTTTCATGTGATATGAAATGATATATATTTAATTTATATGTATCTAATAGGCCTTCACAGACAGTTTCGACAGGAGAATATACTAAGTATAGGTATAATTCATATCGATACTTGAGGTGAAGCTCAACTTGGGTTGGAATATGATAAGTCACAGTGCTACAGTTAACGGCGGCGTTTCCCAATGTCAGTGCGTGTATTCGAAGTCAGTTGTCACAAATATCGGGAGCGTTATGGCGACCTTTTTATCAACCGAACACGATACGCCGCAAATACGAGCCGACCGTTTTTTCTCATATTTGCTTTCACTTACCACCTTGTTTGCCTGAAATTATTTTCAGGGTCGGTTTCAACTTACGACTGAGCGAAGGTTTTTGCTAGCTGTTCCTCATTTTTAACTATTACGTATATTATATATAACGATGCACATTGGTAAGTACCTAAGTCTTAGGTCAACTCTATCGATACTAGAAATAAGCATAAACTTTTTTAACTCACAACACACACATTTTTAAATAACAGAAATTGTTATAGGTATCCAATAAAGCAAAGAAGTAGAGTTTAATACTTGTTTATAATGTTATTTTGTTCCTATAAATACATATTAGGATTTTGCTTAGAACTTGGCAATCATTTACATCTCTATTCTTTTTGCGGCGAAGCCCACAGCCAAGCATAATTTTTGTATTGAACTTGGCTCTCCTTTTTTACATTTATGTTTTTGGTGGGATTATTGATAGCTAAATTTATTGTTCTCAGTAAGAGCAACCTTTCGAACCAGTGCTAGAGTCTGACCATTCATAAGTCCCTGTGAAGACCTATTTGAATAAATATTTCATTTCATTTCAACTCTGTACCGGCTATACCCAGATGCGATTCTATTTACCTTCATAAATAAAATGAAACGAACAATATGATTATACATTCATATAAGTACATTTTTATCTCCATAGTCTGATCGTTTATTACATCTAGAGAGCAGCCCCTAGCTCCCAGCGGGGGCGATGGTGGAATGGGGCGCGGGAGGGGTCGGGAGCAACCCTTTTCCTCCGAGGGGCGAGCGAACATCCATCACCGGCGACTAGCGAAATGTATTTTAATCCACTGCCCCGCGCCAGAGCGCTTCATGAAACGTGAAAAATGATCCCAGAGCGCGCACACGTACACGGACGCGGCGTGCGTACACGAAAGTTAACTACGCGCTTGCATGTGTGCGTCGCGGATAGGATTGGCAAGTTCTCGCAGGACGTGGCGATCCTTCCACGTTTATGAATTGGTCATTTAGCTACAGCCTATTTCCTAAACTACGTTATGTTTCCTTTGACTGTTTAGATAAATACTCATGTTTATCTGTAGCTTGTCATGTTTTGAGTAGTAATGTAAAAAAGCAGTTTCTCTTTTTAATCCTGATTTTAGGTAGTAAGTAGTACGTTCTTACAATATCTCTAGAACTAGTTATAACTTTATTTTGTTACAATGAAAAGCACCACTATGTGTTCATATAAATCATAAATTTTATAGTTTGAAGCGGTCCCTCGGGGTTTTCAGATTTCCTTCGGTTCGCAAGTCCACGGTGCTCCATTAATCATACACAAATTGTTGCGCCGCGTCAGCGACCCCGTCGGGGACTGGCTTGTCGCTTCAAAGATACGTAAGCTTCAATTGAGCCAGTCATCGTTTTGCCCTTTTCATAATTTCATCGGAAAAATTATCTCTTTCCTTGACTTTATTTATACTTACTTATAATAAGGGATAAGCCGATTGTAAATTTTAGCACCGGTAGAATGTTCTACAATATTTAAGTCGACTCCGATTCCTAAAATATAATTATAGAAACCATGACATTGATATCATAATACATGCTAGGTCCTCGTGACCCCAACAAGGTACGTCACAGAATAATAATAACATTGAATGTTTTATTGGTGCGTTATGCGCGATATATCTCCTGGATTACTAAAACATCTGTCCCGGAAAATTCACTCTCGAGCCGTTTATCGCGTCCTCGAGGGTAGATAGAGAAAAAAACTGCAATAACGCGGTGTCATAACAAAGACGCCGGCACCGGCCGATAATACTATGATTAATACCCAGCGTTATCTTGAGAGTGCAGGCCTCGCCCGCCCTAAGAAAACCGCACAGCGGGCCGCCTTACTAACGTCTTAGGAACCGAGCGGCACGACCGCGCGCAAGACTCTATGTCTACCGCAGAAGAGCTGATAGTCCAACGGAGGATCGCTTAAGGTATTCTCCCAGCATAAGAGTTACGGATTTCGCATAATGCATATTATATTCGTGCAGGGGCTCGGAGGGTGCGCAGACCAGCCGAGGGGATGGGGAGGAGGGCGGGAGGGCGAGGGAGGGCGCGGGGTACCCGCGTGACCGCACGTCTTTTGCACGCGACAAGTTCTCGACATTTTTTTATTATTATTGCGCTTCGATGGAATTTATTCCGGCAAGGGTCGGTAATAGAATAGCGGGCACGCTCGTTTGCCTCCAATGGCAATTTTGAATATGATTTTTAAATCACGTAATGGAGTGTGCTCCGTCTTTTTAGACTCCTTTTTATGTGAAAATTTTCGAAGGGTTCTTGGAAATAGGCGTTTAATATAATTACTGGGTATAATTAATTTCTCGGGCGACTGCTCGCCGATTAAACAAACGATTAATAGTGTAGCAATAAACGATGTTAATCTTAGCTTTCAGTAGCAGGTGCGCTGGATATTGGGTCGCGCGGGGCGCATTATCAATTAATTGTGGGGTAATATGAGAAATATCACCGGGGTGAGGAGAGTGCAGGAGTCTAGGAATGGGGGGGGGGGGGGTGTAATTATACAGCGTCCTCCCTTACCACTCTTTGGTTTTAGGGAGTCTAGTGACCTCCCTCGATGTCTTGCTGTCATATGCACTCGCATTTATGTTAAGCATAGAGTGTGATATTGTTCTTGTACCGTTCCGTTCGTTTTTGTTCATTTGAGAACCAGACCAAAGACCAACATAACGAAATCTATGAGTTCGTACAAATATCACAGAAAAATAATTTCCATTGATTGTGTATGTAGTGTGTAAATTTTGGAACTACAATGATCCATAAAGAAAGATTAATAGTTGGTTCCAAATTAAAACTGATAGCTTTTTATCCCTCGCAGATACAAACATAGTTTATAAATTTTCTAAAATTTCTATTGTCTACTTTCAGGAGGACATACATCGCCGATGCGGCTATCTTTTATACTCAATACGCCGTTACTCTGCAATCTACAACAAATGAAAATGGTAACATTATTCGTAAAGCTTCATGGTGTTCATTTATTATTATTTGTTATCAAATAAATTAAAACTTTCATTGTAATTTTTTTTTGTGCACTATCTTAGTTATCTAATTTCGTATTGCGCTAACATGAAAATGAAGGTATATAGCCTTTTTGTACAGAAAATGTATAACACTGCATATTATTTTATGAATTAACAACGATTAAATTCATTATTAATAAATAAATTAGAGGCTTGTCCTGCAAACAGATGTATCGTTGTCGTAAAAACGTCAATTTTATATTCCCATAAAATATGTAGGTATATGCAAGAAAAGTCCAATTGTGATACAAAAAACAAACGCCGAAATATACATATTCTGATGTATAATATAGTTTTTCTTCCTGGTGTTGTTCTTGACGATCGAACACGATGGAACATGTAACTACTGTACTCCAGTCAATGTTCTTACAATTTTCATAGAAACCGTCCAGTCGACATTAGACAGGTAGACTGTAATAAAAAATCTCAACTTATTCTTTCCAAAAAATGATGTAACATTATTTTATATTTTATTATTAATAAAGTAGTAGGTATAGTTATAAAGTTACATTTAATTACTTATAACAATAAGAGCTCTTCATTAATTGTCATTAACTGGGCTAAAGTGTTATCTATCTATTAATAAAACTATGAGGAACATCTTTCGATAAAAGTATGTCTGTCAATACTCTCTATTTGGGTACTTAAAGTACCACATTTTCCCGTCACTAACCATTGTTGCCAGGAAAGTCATGCGTTTTAAAAGACTGTGGTCAATTTCGATTACTTAAAAAAATATGTTAAATTAGATAATTATTTTTCAGAGCGGTATGTGCTACGGTTTCGTAGAGGCGCGCTGGGCGCTACAAGCTACGAAGGGCGAGCTACACGGGTGAGTCTTAAAACGGTTTCTTGCACTTTACATTTTCTGTATTCAATTTTAATTATGCTTGCATGTTTGCATTTTCTCCACAGCACTACGCATTTTGAAATTGTATTGCACCTTGTTTTTTTTTATAGCAAGATGCTCGTTAATAGTACACCTGCGGCACTGCTTTGTGTTTTGATACGCATGATATGGTATCAAATAGCGCGTTTCATAGCTGAGTGTTTCTTATGCATCAGTTTTATAAAAATGCTGAATTTTGCTTAATACTTGGTATTTTAATTATGAAAAATAAAGCTAAAGAACGCCAAAATGTAGTTTGTATTAAGTATTACTTAATTGTTGTGTGCTTTATAAAAGTTAATGTAATAAAAAAATAACTTGAAAAGGCGGACTGTATATTTCGTTTATCTTAACTTTTGATTCATTATTGTTTCGTTTTCTGTTTTTAAGTACATCATTAAGTTTAACGCGACGTCTATATCAGATGAAATGGATGAATCACTAGTTGAACATCACAGTGTCGATATTTTCACGACTATACATCTTTTCTTCGCTTCCCAAGTGTGTGTAATGTCACCGAGCGTTCTCCCGTATAAAGCGACCAGTTTAGTAAGATATCTCTCGAAACATTATGATCCCCCTGCATATTCGCGCTTACAATACGTGCCGGGGGGTGCATGTGTCAAGTTATGTTGGTAATGGATCGTACATATTTCTGCAATTGATTAGGCGGGGGCGGTTGCCATAGCGACGAGCTGCACCGGCTGCCCCCCTCCGGCCTCCCCGCGGCCTCTCTCGCCCCCGCCCCCTCCCCCGGCGACACAACTCATTGTATGGTGTTCGCGACTAAGTTTGGTTCACAAGATGTGTAGTTATAACAATTTTTGATATTATTTATGGTTTGAGCTAGTATTGTGGCCTTATTATAATGTATTATTATGATTCCTTTTTTTATGATCGTTATTCACCTGGAGGCCTACCGGCTGCTATAGAGCAGTGTACCAACAATACGAGTCTCGTATAATGCTATACCGGAACTTATATACAAGAAGCCGAAGTGCAGGTGTACTAACTAGTACGTCTATCAATTCTCAATCAAGTCACAATCCTACTGCTGTCACTATTTTGTCAAATGCTTTTTGCTATTTTAACACTGATAAATTTATCAATCAAACGAGGGTGTGCATTGCAAGTTCAAATACCTTTATTTGTAACCAATCCAAATCATTTTACAACACTTTGGCCCGATTTCTAATCGATATGGATATATCCTAATCATAAGTCTATAAATAGTCTGTTCTTCTAACATAACAGTTTTTTTTTCTTTTTTATTATCGCAATTTTATTATATATAATTTTTTTTCCATGATTTTTTTGGGTTGTGAAATATTATTTTCTATTTTTTTAAATATTTTTTGGTTCTGTTGTTTGTCTTTATTTAATGCATGCGGTCGTCACCTCTAATTGGGACACATGTTGATACCTGTATTTTTTACTGTATTAGTGTGTGTCTTGTTGGTGATCTAAATAAATAAATAACAGATCATAAACTGTCCTATATACTGAGATATAAACTGAATTGTAACAGATCCTACAACACAAATAGTTTAAAGTGTCCGTAAAACTCTAGTTAAACCTATGGATGAACACAGCATCGCCACCACAATACACAAATAACTGTTGCAACAATTTGTAACACAGAATGCAATAAACCTAGAACAATTCGTGACAAAACAACGCCGTCGCCTAAAGTATGTGCTACGGTCTGTAGGAAATATTTTTAATCTGCACCCGCCCGGAGGGCGTGTGGCGCGAGCGGTCCCCGAATACCTGGCTCGGAGTAGGAGTCACATTAATTGAAATTGGCTGCTCTCCTAATTACGTCGGCGATTGTCTTCTAAAATAGGGCCCCGGAAGCCATCGAGTTTCAAGTTAATTTCGCTCGGCGCGGCGGATGGCGGAGGCTAATCCGCGCGCCTAATTATTGCGTCCCCACTGCCCCCCACCCAGCCTCCCCCTCATCGCTCGCCTTCGCGCCACCTGCTCTGCCATATGGTTCGGCTTGCTTACATTTATGCTTATAGCTACCAATTGTATTTGCAAATATCGTTTTAAAATATGCTCTTAAAGTAATCATTTTTAGATTTTCAAACATACGGTACAACCTCAAGTTACAATTCATTATTTTATTATTATGTCTGTTCGGTTGGTACGTTTCGTTGTTACAATCAGTTTGATCGTAGTAGATTCCTTGGAACGTAGACGAACGTACAAATATTATTTGCTTCAGTGGGTACCTACGTACTACACTAAAGATCTATACTAAAGATCTGTGTATATGTAGTACCGTCTCGACCGGACCTACCGTAACGAGGAGCAAAGTGTCGTGAGAGGCTTAATTACGGCCTCCATAGAGGGTGCGGGGGAGGGTTGCCGCGGTGAGGGTAAGAGGAGAGGCTCTGCGGGAAGGAATATGCATGTTTTGTTTACTAGGCTGTTTCTATTCTATTATAATTGCGGCATTAACACTTTTCTTACTAATAAAATTAAGTATAATAATTAAATTTACGCAGATTTTTTAATGCGTTTGCTTTTAAATTGTAAGTAGACGATATAAGAGTTAACTATACAATATTTGGACAACATACCTTTATGAATGAGGACTATATCGTTTTTTTCGTAAAACATACAGGGAACAATGTCAATATACATGGCATCCACAAATAAAAAATAATACACACATTTGAAATATCACACGCAGATATCTCATCTAACTAAACACATCACACACAAAGTTCCCAAGCATTGATTTTCTCCCCGCACATAATGAGAGAGTGGCACACACTCATCAGCTTATGCAAATACCTCTCTTAATGTATTCCCGTCGCGTGTGTAGGGTGCACTATCGATCGAGGTCCCCGGCGGGGGTCGGGGCCGGGCTCGGGGACCGGGGTGCCAATGTATGCAGCAGCATGCATAATGAACGCGCGCGTGCCGCCCTCGCCATGCACTGCACATGCTAATGCCAAATGCTTCAGTGTATCAAATCAACTGTACCGACGCATTTCAACTAATATAAATGTAAATGTTCGAAAATTTTCAAATCAATCCAAACGGCTGAGCTGGTTTAGATGAAACTTGGCACAAATTGAATATAATCTCTATTGACATAAGGTACTAATTTTCCCGACACAACACTAGATTTTTCGATACCGCGGATTGTAAAATACAATATTCCACAAAATTTTGTTTGAAAGTGAACCTCTTCTTATGACCACAGACGTATCCTAAGTATATTGTGACTTTCCACAGAACTTTCATTTTTATGACATTTATTTTGAAAATCGATGTCAGTTATTATTGTAAAATGATCCTTATCGTTTTGTTATGGACAAGGGGATAGGTATATCTATGGCAATGTTTACCTGTTCGTTCATCCGTGAGGCGAGGTGCGAGCACGTAAAATTTTTCATAAAGCGCAATAATAATAAAAAGTGCAGTTTACAGCGACGCCGCGGTGGCCGGGCCGAGCGCTCGCCCGCGCCCGCGCCGCGCCGCTCCTCGACCCGGCCACAGGCGCTTTATTAAACGCGCTTTATTAGCTGTTTAACGCCGATTCAATATTGGATTACTTCTTGTAATGTTCCCTGTGTTCCTTTATTTTCCGTTATGAACAATATTAAACTGTGTAGTAGCAGACGAAACGAAAAAAAAGCATTCTATTAAAGTTAACCATTATTGGCATTTTATCATTTCTTTACTAATCATGTCATAGTACGTGCCGGATAACAATAAGATACAATCGTGTTCACGCTCGAGTACTTTTGAAGGATTTCAGATACGTATTCTTTACTGACGCGTAAAAGTATTTGCTTTAGTCATTTGGTAGAAATGTAATACGAGGGCAATGAAAAAAAAAGAACTGCTACGCTCGTCGATTTGGCTTCAAACGTTTCGTTCTTTTGTGATGCAGGGCGTCGGAACAAAAGGCCCTAGTTGCCGGAATCCAATTTAAAAGTAGCGTTTACTTCACCGTGTAATCGTTAGACGACGTTAGGCTTTCTACACTTGCCATTTGAAGTTGTAACACAACTATCGCTTTTAATAATTGGAAATCTCAGTCAGATTTTATTTTATTTGATATACTTATGTGTATACCAACTAGGTAACGACTGTTTGTGTTGAAATGTAGTAATCGGATACTTAATATCTTATATTTTACTGTTATATAACTGTTAAGGTCCGTCAATTATAAAAATCCACTCATTCTATGTGGTATATTCAATTAGCGATAGAAACATAATTAAAACATGTTAATGAGAGGAATGCGGATTCGAGTCGAAAATGTATCGTCAGCCTTACATAGTGCACGCGCCCACGATATAGACACGTCGAAGAGGTAGTGGGGGCCGGCGGGGGCGCTCGGTGCCGGTGCCGCTGCCGGCCCGAGCAGCCAGGGTGGGAGCCGCCCAACAGCCAATATTATACGGCCGTAGTTAGCGCGCACTGATATTAAGAATTCCACAGTGTATAGAGTAATGAGTTGATGCGAGCCGCTCTGTGATCTAATTTTATTGAATGTTTCAGTAATGTGGGGAATTATTTTGTAACACTGAATATAATTATTTAATAGGCTTTTTAAAACTTACACTTACAAATGGAACAATTTTCTAATACATCCGTGTATTGTAGATGCAGTTTGCCTATGAAGACCTATTTATCGGTGTTTAACTAATTCATAATAAGAAAATTAAACGCCTGAAAAGGTGGCAATGATGTTATTTTAGAACAGAGATTTGATTTAGATTATTCAAACTTGAGAAATGCCTCTGTGAACATCCATTGCTCTGTAATCTGAGATTGGAGTGAACGGCACAAAGTTGGTAATTGAAAAATCTTTCCGGTCTCCAGCGCCCTCCAGTACGTCGCGGATGCCTCCCTCACCCCCCTCTAGGCATTAAACACTAACTTATAATTACATTTATTAATGTGTTCCATTTACCAGTACCTTGTTCTATTTATCATTACACAATATTTATAATTAATAGAAATATGTATACACAGAAATGCATAGCTAATAAGCAAATTTCCGAGGCCTTACCTCAAGTCCCCCACTCTTGTGAGTGATGCTCGCATGTCCCCAGTAAGGTCAAAGGAGATAGTATATGGGGCGCTGATGATGAATCGTCATTTTTTTGGGCATAAAGGATTACCTCTAAATTTACATTTAAAAGTAAGCTGATTTTATATTTGTCTTTATAAAGATGTAGCTTTACTATTTCAATAAATTTCGAGATATTTAAAGGTCAGCTTTAACGTGTGCATTTGTATTATTTGCGTGCTTAACTTTCTGTGTAACAATTGAAATAAATTTCAAACACAAAAATAAAAAGTACATGGGTATTTATTAATGTAACAAAGCCTTTCCAATTAAAGTTTATCGTATATATTCATGAACTGTAATGTTGCTCATATTAATGACGATGTTTTCAACTTCTAGGCACCCACTGTTTACCAAGGACCCAGTTATCGCGATGAGATTGTGATCGAGCACAAGTCCGACAGAGATAAAAAAACGTTTATTTCTAATTAGCTGTGCCCGCATCTTAGTAGGCGTGATTAAATTTAGGTTTCTTAATGATACACGCTCATCGTCTACTACTAGGCGAATTTTGATGAGGTTTTCACAGGTAACTGGAATGTAGCTTGAGGCAACACAGAGCGCATATGTTGCTTCAAGGGTAGATAAGCTAATTCTAACAGACAAACATACAGGCAAAGTTTGCAAAATTGATCTTAATGTATTCTGTTATAGTCCCTACTTAGGCCTAGTCAGTCGAGGTCGACCGTAATCACAGTACAGACACGACGGTTCTACAGTTTTATTATATAGATGCCTAATTGGTTGCGTAGAGCCTGCTACAACTTTCGTAGCAAATCATCTACGAACTTTGGTTTGTAACTTTTAGTCAATTGTGACTGCTTCTATACTAATCCATTGCCTTAGAAAAAGTATCCTTCAGTCAGGCCACTTGTCTTGGTAGTTAGAGACCCCGACTGCTAGGCCGCAGGTCGTGGGTTCGATTCCCTCCCTGGACAAACATTTGTGTGCATGAACATGTCTGTTGGTTCTGTGTCTGGATGTAAATATCTGTATAAGTATTTATTATTTAAAATGTAGTATATGTAGTAGGTATATCAGTTATCTGGTTTCCATAGTACAAGCTCTGCTTAGTTTGGTACCAGATGGCCGTGTGTTAAGAATGTCCCAGGACATTAGTTACTTATTTTTGTTAATGCAATATAAAATAATAAATAAAATTGCAAATTATTGTAAATTATAAAGCTATTTGTGAAATTAAGTGTCATGTTAGGTACGCCTATGCGCGTTTGAAGGTGGCTGAATTATATGTCGCTTGGCAGATATAGTAGCGCGCCACCCTGTGGAGAGCTGACCGGAGTGGGGGGGAGGGGGGCGGGCCGGGGGGGGAGCGACCATTCGTCAGCTCTCCGAAGAAATGTTTTCATTTTTATTTCATAAATAAATAGTGGAATTTCGTCCGTTCGGGCCGCGTAATGAGGGACACGTCTCTTATACACATATCTGTATATTTGTTTTCTGTTGTTGAAGTTGCACTGTTTGATACCTAATCATTTTAAAACTAAAAGACAAAAAAGATGGAAGCCCTAAAAACACAAGGCATTAATAGCATGTGCATGTGCAACTACTAATTTTGTAATACGAGTATCTAAGTATTGTTATATGTCGAGAGAGAGGAGCCTTATTATTAGCTTCAGTTTGCACCGCTTCATAAAAGTATATATAGGTAATAGACGCATTCTTTATTAGAGTTTATTTCAGGGCTATGGGAAGAAATCAAGTTGTTCAATGACAATATGATTATGATGCATGACTGAAAGCATAAAATGCTCCCCCTACTCGCAACAACCAAAACCCACGTTAACATTATTTGAGCCCCATTTAAAGATCTGTATGAAAATTCAAAATATCACCGCATCCCCTCGAGATATTTTCGATTAGGTTGTAAACAACTTCGACATTCCACAGCAAGTGTTTAAAATTGGTCTCTTAAAGCTGGGCCGGCAGCCGCGGGGCGTCTCGGGGGCGAAAGGGCAAAGTAATTGGTCTCGAGAGCGGGCTGCGCTCGGGGGCGAAGCCCTACCTCCGACATATTGCAAACATATTCTCCGCTTGAAATTTATTGTAAATCGCGGCAGGCGAGGGATTTGAATTTGCCCTCGCCGCCCCTCGCGAATGTCAATAAACCGAATGGAGTTTGAAAATTCGCTACATTCGCTCGATGTTTGTGTTTGCTGCCTTCGCTTTTTCTGTTCTAGCGAAAAAACCTCCCCTGCCCGTCCCGCCCGGGCCCATCGCGGCCCCTCCGGCGCTTCCGATTTTATTTATCTAAGGTTTTCCATTCCGTCGTAATTGTGTGAGTTGCGAGCTCGATTGTTGCTAAAGCGAATATTTATTTGGGTTTCAGTTTGCTTTCCATTTCGGGCAGTGGACAGTCGGCGGGCGACATTTTAGCTCCCCGCGGACATCGCTAGCGGCGCGGGTAGGTGCACGCCGCGGCGTCTCGCCCGCTTTTAGTGGCATTGTGCTACAAATTGAATTTGTGGGGACTCAAATCAAATGTTGTCGTAAGAAATGACTTGTCGCCGCCGACTGACACTATCAAAAAATTGATCGTCCGCCGACTCGAACCCTCCCAATCACATTCTGTACTGACCGATCACAGGAGTTCCGATATTGCAATTATACGTGGCCGAGAGTCGATGCGGTCGCGGCCGTAGCCAATCGGCATATCTAAACGAGGCTCGATTCTTTCCCAACAATTGAATCTACATAAACATTTAGTGTATTTGCGTCGTCGTATAATAAACCTGCCGAATAGCGTATTTACCAATAACATTAGTACAATGAAGCGCGGAGCCAGCAATCAGCATTAGCCGGAATATATTTCGCGTAAATCTTTCACGGCAGCTTTTATGTATATCGTAAAAAACGAAGAAGTGTCCAACGAGTGAGCCATAAATATGGCTCGTAAAGACGCCCCGCTCCCGGTGTAACGCGACCCGTTTTAGTTACACGCCACACTTACACTTTATCGGTGAACACTGAATTCGGTAGCGTTATAATGTTTTTAGGGCGAAACGCTCGCGGTTCGTCTCGGTCCAAAACAAGCGCAAATTATTACATTTATGGACATGTAGCTGTGTTTTTGTAATTCTTTCACAAGTTTTTTGGAGTGGTTCCGATTAAGATTCGTTTTTGTGACGAATGAAGACAAGAATTCCTCGGCTCACCGACAGTACCTTAAACACTCAATTCTCTAACATTATGAACCGGTTGCAATATATCTTAAAGATATTTTTGAAGCACAATAACGTTATTGAGCTAAATTATTAGTTAATGCTACTGTAGAGTTGACTTGTTCTTTAGCCTATTTTAGAATCTGCATCAGACGGTCTAGTATTTGATTGAGTGTCTTCCATCATTCTTATTAGAAACTGAAACGTTTAATGGTAGTAGTACGTTAAATGCAAAAAGCTGAATATAATAGAACGTTTATTATAAGTTATGACGATATTCTTAATTAGGTAAGAATTGCGATTTCAGACTTTCTTGCCATTCCCGCACAAAATTGTTCCTGGGAACATTGGTACGATTTTTGTTGAAGCACGTTTTGCATGATCATCATAAAATACAATACCTGCGAACATTTTATTGCTTTTGGTATTAGGGGGAGGATTACAGCGCAAGTCTCGCAGTATTAGAGCAACAGAATTGAAGGCGATCGACGCTCAGAGTATCATCAACTACTGTAGCGAAGATCGCAGCTACGAACTCTGCAATGAGCTAAGATATCTTTATTACCTTACTGGTTGGCTACAACAATGTTGTAATCTTGTCGCCTATGACCTATATTTGTATTCCGGCACTTCTCTTTTAACCATTGTGTGCCTACTACCTTCAGTCAAATTACTCTGCACTTACACTTAGTTAAAATAAATCTTACTGACGCATTACTACTTCTACTAAAACTTGTGCTAGTCATTTTTATATGTGTTACGAGCAGAAGTGTGACCTAGGTATAATATAGTTAATAAATTTTATGCTCCTACACTCAGCTTTAGGTGTTTCTTTTTTAATGCACTGTATGGTTTCCTTATTGATATTTTAACTGTATGATTGCTTTCGTATCAATTACTCGGCGGCAGCAAGAATTTTGGGCTTTTGACTGTTTTAGTATAATTTTTTTGTGGTTTGTGTGACTTTAGCTTGCAAAAGCGTGTGTCTTATGTGTGGTTGCTTTAATGCGTTTGCAAGTGTTTATTAAGGAGCTTTATGATAAATATTAATACGACGTTCATAATTTATTCATTTTTCATTGAGTGTAAAGATTTATTAATAAACATATCTCATATGAGATTTGTTATGTTTAGGTAGGATTTAAAAAAATGTGATGAATATTCGTTTACAGATACGGATGACGGGGTTGAAGTTCTGCATTCTCATCGATAATAATGCGACTGCTGAGCAAAACCAATGAAAAATAAACACAACTGCAATAAATGAGTTAGGTAAATATAATTTAGTTTTTTTCGGACTACCAAACCAGTGAAAAATCGGCACCTACCATTCCGTTCAGTAAATGCCAATACGCTATCGAATTATTTTCGAAGCTTATAACAAAACGTACGCCGCAATCACACTAAACAAGATAGATGTATCAAGAAATCCGACACCAAATGTGTTTGTCGGTGTAGTGGTAACGCGCGCAGTAATCGTAAACGTAAGTCGCAGCCCGATCGCCGATAGATCCCCGATTTAGCTAACAATATCATAGCGGGGCCCACGAAACTTTGCCTCGCCGCATCCAGGATCTTGGAAGGTGCCTCTGATCTCCGCGGCGAGGTTCCTACATATGTCGTGCAATGTTTTACGTAGCTTGTGCGTCATGTATCGAATACCAATACTTTTTTAAAGCAGATATAGTGAACATGTGTGGCGTGGCCGTATTATAAAAATTTCTTGGGAAACTGATTATCATGTAATTGATTTACAGTTGATTGAATACAATAACAAAACTTCTAGTTTATCGGATATTTGCTGTGTATTTTAAAATGCCATATCAATTTGTAACATTTTCTCGTGCATGCAACGCGATTGAACGCGATTCTCTCTAAGACAAAGTGTGTTATTTCTCGCGGGATCCCTCTGCGAGGCGGTGGGAGGTGTGGAGACCGCTCCGAGGGGAGGCAGGCCTGGGGGAGGGAGGTATTCCTACGTAGTATGTAGTAATATTTTTACGAGCGCTTTTTATTGTGCGCGCGCGATAAATTTGTCATCGGTTGGCGAGGTCGCTCCACCGACAAGACTTGCAGCCGACTCCCCGCTGTTGTCATGAATGTGCATTACGTTTTTATTATTTGTAATGAATTATAATGTACTACTAATGTATTATAGGGTCTACTCGAATAATCATCTCGATGTGGCTTCCCGCCTTTTTCAATTTAACTGAGGTTGAGGAATAAATCAGGCTCGTCTGTTTTCTACTGCAGATACTATTCCTTCAAAGTGTGACACTAGCGAAGTCTTACTCTTAGCTTGCTATTTCTACTCTACTCAGTCGGTGAGGAATTCGTAGGTACCGACTAGTACATATTAAGTGTGGGACTCGAATTAGTAAAAAAAACATTACTTACAATAAATGATAAAGCATCCCATGCAATTATCGAAATACCTCCAAACTAGACATGGTTTGTAGTGGAGCGCAAAAAAGCGAGTTTACTTTAGTTTAGTGTTGGGTGTAAAGGCCTCCGCCCACGTGATTAGTCGATTACTTACCGCGCGACCACTTACGACCAAAAAGCCCGCGTGTGATGCATGCCTCGAGTAGGGTCGCCGTGCTCGCTATGAAGCTCGGATTCATTTGCTCGACTCGCATATTTCCACACTTTTCGAGATTATTCTTCACAGGTTTTTCAAATAAGTGGCGAATCTTGAGATCATCCTGACGTAACTTTCTAATCCTGAATCCAATCTCAAGATAGCAGGCGCCACTAAGCCAGTTCAGTTTATCGCAAGGAATTCTGAACACGGATAAATCACTCCTCACACCATAATTTTTTTAATTATTTAGCATATTCACCTACCTACATGCTTTGAATTTTCTGAAGCTCTGTCAAGTGCAAACCATAATATAACAATAATTCATTATTCCTTGATAAGAAATATCGTATCCCATTTACAGTAGGAAATGATGTAACCCCTACTAGTGGCGAGTTACACGGCCGGTTCCCACAGTCCGTGTGTCGCCGCGACTGACCGGCGCGGCGCGGGCGCGCGCGGGCGGTAACCAGACTTGCTTAGCAGTCAGTGATCACAGTTCATGACGCAGCAATTCTCACGCAGATTCTTCCCTATGTTACAGGTCTACGGGACACCATGGACTTTGGTGGGAATACGTGAAGACATGCAGATTGTATATATCATTTAGGAGTCGTCGCCATCCAAGGATATGATGAAGTTCCGAGACCAAAGTGACAGTGCAGTGCAGTGCGATAGATGTGGTAAATTCAGAGAATATCTCGATGATATTTTGTTTATAAGCTTACTTTATCAAATGCATGTAATTGACTAATTAAAGTTGTTTATAATTTGCTTATTTTGTTTTCTATATTAATATCTTAACAAATACCTATATCTTGACGAGATTATCATCAGTCACTATAATACTAAACGTATTTCGAATAGCTGTAATATTAAATGTGAGTATATAAAGTTCAGGATAGCGGTGAGGTTAAACAGTCCAAAGTAATCTTCACATGTTTAAGTCGTCATCATCTCTACTGGCCCTGCTTCCAATCATTTGAAATCGGTACAATGTGTAAGCTCATTGTATTTTAAATACCTAAAGATTTTGCAGTTTTCTCAGCCAACCCCCTGCCTGACACTAACTCTCTTTGGGGATGCTTTTGTTGACCACTTTGGTCGTCTCTTACGACACCCTAGAGATTAGTCGGGGTGGTCGTTTTGTTGCTGGTACCACACAGCATAGATCCGGTGTCTAAATCTTACTTATATTATAAATGCGAATGTTTATGAGGACGGATGTATGGATGTCTACTACTCTATCACGCAACAACTACGGATGAAACTTGACACATAGATAGATCATGATCTGGAATAACATACGGGCTACTTTAAAAACGTAACGTTCCACGGAAACGCACGAGAAACCGCGGGGACAGCTAGTATTTATATATTATAATCATTCATTACACTATATATTATACATAAGACATGCAGATAATGGTAGTTGCAGAAACTAGAAAGTGGCAATAAGTGATGGCGGCGCGCAAACATTTGATCGCCGTATCGGTTGACGCTCCGCTATAATACTTGAGTATTCATTGACTGGCTTAACATATATTAATCGCGCCGGAATCGCTCGGCAATTGAATGGGATTCACACATATTGGATGATTAATTTCATACACGTCTACTACCTAAATATTTTAATCATTTATTGTAGCTATTTATGATATGATCTAAGAGAGATAGAAAACTAAAATTACCTTAGATAAGAATTATATCATATTTGTGACACACCTCAGCTTCGCCTGAGTGTGAAAATATAAATGGAACATTTACATAAACCATTCGAAAGGATTTGTCTAAACGATGGTAAAAACTGTTTCATTAAAAAGTTTTGCGTGAGGTTGTCAAGGTATGATCATTATACAATTTTGAAAAGTATGAGACTGACTTGATCGGAATTACAAATAAAAGTATTTGTAAAATAACCCCTTCTATAAGTCTCCTCAGTGGTCAAGCTTTATAGAGCTCAGCTAGAGACCTAGAGTTCCTGGGTTCGATTCTTAGACATGGTAATATTAATGTTTCTTTGTTCAGAAATGATTACCTGCGGCCCGAGACAAGTAATGTGCCCGTGAGACGGCGACAATGCTCCACACGTCGCGACTTAAAATATCTTCGCTGGATGCTGGGGGTGGCTTTGTACTCAAACTACTGGCCCCCTTCGGGGTGTCTATATCTTTATTTTAATTATATTTTAATAAATAAAATAATAAATAAAATAAAAAAATAATTAAAGATTCGGATTCATCTACTCTGCTTAGCAACAACGTACTTCACTCGCTCCGTGTGTTTTAATTCACTTCACGTAGTTAAAATAGTAATTCAGAGTTGTGTTATACATCAAATTAAAGGTCTTGAGGTGTGCTGTGTTATAAAGTTTACTTCAAGCTTGGACTCCAACTGGCTCGTGAGTTATCAATGAAAGCATTTTAAAAACTTTTGAAATCGACCGTTGTACCTGACCTGGGTCAACCCGCAGAACGCTCGCTGCTACGCACACATTCTCAAGTTGCTGCGCTTACACAACCAGCCAGCGCTCACACCACTGCATGACCGCCGCTGCAAGACGCTTTTTCAATAGATATTTTTTTTTTTTTTTTTTGAATCTGGCGGAACAACATCTCCGTGACTGCAATGTTGAAATAAATGGCATTCCGGAACACCGCACGGAAAACCTAGCAAACTGCCTGATGCATGTTTCAAACACGGTTAAGGCATCACTTGCCGATAGTGATATATTGCACGTAACTAGAGTTGCCAAACTTGACAAAGACAGTAAGCGACCGCGCACTATTGTTGCCAAACTTCGAAGTCAGCGCTTGCGTGACACTCTTCTTGCGGCTGTCCAAACCTTCAATAAAAAGAATCCGGATGATAAACTTGGCTCCCATCATCTAGGCATTGCTGGTAACAACACCCCTGTCTATGTAGCGGAACATTTAACTCCTGGCAATAAATCTCTGCATGCTGAAGCAAGAAAAAGAGCTAAAGAAATGAGCTACAAATTTATTTGGGTGCGCAATGGACGGATTTTTGCACGTAAGAATGAGACAAGTCAAGCGTTGCTTATACGATGTACTGATAGTTTAAGATTGATTGCATAATGTTTATTGTTTTCTTTAGCGGTTCGGTATTTAATCTTTTACAATGCTTCTTATCTACTATCAAAACATACGTGGAATGAGAACCAAAATCTTAGAAATTTATCAGAATATACTATTATGCTCATACGATGTTATTGTACTAACGGAGACTTGGCTTAATTCTAATATTTTTAACAGCGAATTTATAGACTCTAGGTATACAGTTTATCGAAGAGATCGTATAGTTTGTAAGGGTTCTAAATTGGATGGAGGTGGGGGTTTTGATAGCGGTTTCTAAGAATTATCAGTCGTCTCGAAATTTTAACTGGGAAACTGATTGCGAGGATGTATGGGTAACCATTAACATAAAACTGGATGGCATCGCATTGAAATTAGCAATATGTGCTGTGTACCTTCCATCTCCACCTAAGTTAGAAACACTAAATGTATTTACAGATAATGTTTTCAATGTAATTAGTCATACTGAAGGTATGGTAATAATAGGTGATTTTAATCTCACTAATATTCACTGGCAAAATGATAATTTTAATTCTTACATGAGACCTACAAACTGCAATACCAGTATGGAATGTGCACTGGTAGATTTCATCAATGTGAATAATTTCTATCAATTCAATAGTGTGCCCAATTGTAACAATCGTTTTCTTGATCTCGTGTTAAGTAACCTACCAAATGGAAAAGTCTCTAGTCCCTCGAATTGTTTAAGTAAATTAGACCCCCACCATCCCAACTTATTATTTTCCATATCAAATTCTGAGATGCCGAAACTATGTAACAATAATGGCTTACGACGAAATTTTTTTAAAGCGGATTACGAATCTATCAAAAGTGAGTTAGAAAACATTGATTGGCATAGTAAATTCTCTTGTTGTGACAATTGTGATGAGCTTGAAATCCTAATCGATAAGCACGTACCTATATCCCCACCTAAGCGAACTCGATTTCCTGTTTGGTTTACTCCCGCATTAATAAAAATGCTAGCTGAAAAAGAAAAATTGAGACTCAGATATCGTAAATTTACTAACCCTCGTGACAAATTCGAATTTGAGCTCCTACGTGACCGATGTAAAACACATCTTACTAAATGCTATAAAAGTTACATAGGCAAAATTGAGGCTACTTTCACTAGAAACACAAAAGCATTCTGGCAATTCATTAAACATAAGCGGAATAGTACCTCTGAGTTTCCTGCAAATATGCACTTGAACGGCTCAGTAGCCAGCGATGGCACCAACATCGCTAACCTTTTTGCTACTCACTTCTCGTCAGTCTACTCTGATAATGCACAATATGAACCACATTGTTCTCTTGTAGATTACCGCGACAGTCTTTCACATATCAGATTCAGCGATGAAAATGTACTAGCTACATTAAAACAACTTGATACCACGAAGGGTGCTGGCCCCAACGGTATTCCCCCGGTTTTTCTTCTTCGTAATGCATGTGCTTTAGCCGGTCCTCTCACAGCAATTTTTAATCGTTCACTTGCAGATGGAGACTTTCCATTAGAATGGAAAAAAGCAAACATTACACCAATATTTAAAAAAGGCGATCAAAGTGATATAAAGAATTACAGACCAATTGCCATTCTATCCTGCATGCCCAAAATATTTGAGACTCTGCTATATCCAATTGTTGCTAGGTTTCTAGACAAGATCATCTCGCCACATCAGCACGGCTTTACAAAAGGACGTTCTGTCCAAACGAACCTCGTTAGCTTTGTTTCAGACCTCTCTAGCCAAATAGATCGTGGTTGCCAAGTTGATACTGTTTATACTGATTTTAGTAGTGCCTTTGATAAAATAAGCCAATCACTTCTATTGAAAAAACTCCAAACGTTTGGCTTCAACGGTCCGCTCCTTAATTGGTTTCGTTCATACATGTTGCAGAGAACCCAAGTAGTGGTGGTGAAGGGGTATGTTTCCCGAATATTTATAGCAAACTCTGGTGTTCCCCAGGGTTCTCACTTGGGTCCTTTGCTCTTCATTGTGTACCTAAACGATATAACGTCACACATTCACCATTGCAAATACGAACTTTTTGCAGATGACCTCAAAATATATCGTAGCGTGGAAACCTTGGAAGATACCGCTTTAATTCAGAGTGATGTGGACAGGCTGAGTCTTTGGTGTACTGATAACAATATGGTACTAAATGCAAGTAAATGTTCCTTTATTCGATACACAAGAAAAACCAATCAACTTCCATCCTCATATAAAATTGATGGTCTTCCTCTTCAAGAGGTGACAGAGATACGAGACTTGGGGGTTACCATGGATAGCAAACTAACATTCACGCCTCATGTATCCAATATTGTAAAAAAATCATCGCAAATGTTAGGTTTTATGCTTAGGCATACCAAACAATTTGGTCAAAGATCTAAGATCATTCTATACAATTCTTTGGTACGTAGCCACTTAGAGTCCTGTAGTGTTGTATGGAATCCCATATACGCTGTCCATTCACAAAGACTCGAAAACGTCCAGAGAACATTCACCAGACGCTTGGCATTCGCATCCCATAGTATCTCTCATCGTTGCCCGTACACCGAGCGTTTGTCGTTTTTCGAAATGCAGACTCTACGGAACCGAAGGAGGATGCTTGATTTAACATTCCTTCACAAAATATTTACTAACTCAATAAAGTGTGAGCAATTGTTAAGCTACTTTTCAATTGCTATTCCTTACCATCTTCCTAGGCAGCGTATAAAAAGAGTATTTCAGCCCCCTCCCAGCCGCACTAATCTCGGTATGCATTCGACAGTGGCCAGAATCTGCGTAGAATACAACGAGATGAACGCAGCATTACCTGACCTTGATGTGTTTTCAGACTCACTCAGCCAGTTCAAAAAAAAATTTCTGTGGTCCCATATTTATACTAGATTGTCTTATTTTTGTTTTATAGTGATTTGAATTATTATTATTTTTTTATTTTTGTCATCCTATTTTAATTTTTAATTTATTTTATAGTGAATGTTGTGTACACCTGTAAGGGACATACATATCAGAACCTTACTGATAATAAATTGTATCGTGTATATTTTCATATGTATGTTGTAGGTGTTCCTTTTGAATAAATAAATAAATAAATAAAAAATAAATGTTATAAATTCAGTATAGTGAGATCAATTACTAAATAAACAAAATTCTAAACCATCTATTGAGTTTACTTCAGGGCACTTATCAGGTCAAAGCTACTGTAGCTACCACCGGTTCGGTTGTCACTCAACTTGTTAACATATGGCTAGGACTGAGTTTAGTTTCAGTTACGTGATATGTGCCTCTTACTTTGCTGTTATAAAAAGGTTTTATTTGAATACATTTTGGAACGTGTAATTTTAAAAATAAGTATATGGTGAATATGAAAGACTAGTATGATAATGAGTGGCGACACACTTCGAGCGTGATAGCGACTACTAGCGAGCGATCGCTTTTCCAAGTTATTTGCTTACGATAACTTTCACGATATCCACAAGTTATCGTCCAGAGCAAACATCTCATATCTCGAGGCGCACGTAGAACGTTAACTGACTTGCTTCATTCAATCGATTATACAAAAAAAAATACTACTGGTGCCATTATATTAAATGGTAAAAATATAAATTGTCTTTTTACAAGATTAGCTATCGATGCCGCGGTTTTACCCGCGTTTCCCCGTTCGCGTATCATAACACAGCCATGTCCATCGGGATTAATATACCTTTCAAATGGTGAAGTTATTTATCAAATAGTTACCGTGGTTCCGGAGATTACCAGGACCTGAAACCTTCCAAACTGGCGTAAGAGTTTGACCATTCATAAGTGCACAATATTGTTCCTTTCTTCGTCACATGTTTGACAAGCAAGCAGACTGTCCATTTGATAGTGTGTGGTCACCGTCTAGATTATTTACTTGTTATTGTTTCTTTCATAGATTTTTTAAAATAAAACTGTGTAATGTTTTCCTATAGCCCATTGTTATGCAGGATTATGCGCGCCAAGAGATTTTACCTATTTTGTATATTATAATATAACATTATTGAAAAATTCCAAGATAAGTATTTAGTCAGTTCAGGCCTAAGAAGGGTGCTTTTGAAGCTCAAAGCTACTGAAGTTACCCCTGGTTTGGACGTCAGCCTGCCACCGACATAGAACTCTTATTAAACATACATTATTGGTTTTATTCTCCTAAAAATTAAATGAATAATTCGACATATGAGAATACGTATAACACACTGTGTCAACGCACCATGGTACATTAAACAAACTTAAATATATTCCGCGGTACGATTAGTAGTATGTATCGTCATTGGTGGACAGTTTACGCGCTACGTCCGTTATTAGTAAGTCGGAACAAATACATAGCACCTCAATATTACAGTATTCGCCAGTAACACGCAAACGCGTCGCGATTCAGCCCATCCCGTGATGCGGGCTCTGAAGTGAGCAGTGCTCGGGTGTTCTGCATCCGCCGGATCGTTCATACACTCTCAAACCGACTGATTCATGCCGATGGATTTGAGTCAGGTAGGATTTTTATAGTTTTATCTATGCTATGTCAATAAATAGGAATGCCTTCTGGCTTTTCCATAGATCGGCAGTACATCGATGTCGCCAGTATCGTTAACTAACGTAACCCCGTTATCATCAGATGGACTGTCTAATTGTTTGTCTTCTGGCATAAATAAAGGAGATTATTTTTTCTGTTGCACATTGGTTAATGCCAGATGAGAACGTAGCTTAGTGTTGTGTTCTTTTGTAAGACTGAGGTAATAGATAAGTTTTAACTCTTACTAATTGCTACTTGCTTACATCATTGTCACAGTTGCCTCACGCTTACGCACTAAGAAACCTATACAAAGTTTTGGAAATATTAATTTTATTGACGCAACATATGAATTGAGAAGTAAAGCAGTTTTGACACTCATTACACCAGTACACCAATAATACACCCAATAATATGTTATGTGTGAAGTGATATTTCGTAGGCATTGGTCACTAATTTCATTATCCAGTGTGTATACTCATTCATTTATCAAGAATCTATGAATATTCATAATTTCCTAGTAATGTAACGATAGCTTATCGCATGGAAAGTGGCATTAACAGGAAATATTATCTATTTTGTCTTTAGTACGCGGAGACCACGTTTATTATTGCGAATGCGTCACCTCTTTTGGAGCTAATGGCTAATTGTGCAAGAACTTATGGCACCTGTTTTCATGTTAATGTTTGATTGAAATATCTCTAAATATTTTTAATTAGATAAGTAAACGACTGTATTTAGTTTCATTGAGACAAGGCAAGCATATGTTTTCTTTACTCATTTCAAAAGTTGTTGATTTTTTTTTATGAGTTCCTCGGCTAAAATATTTGTAACCAGCGGTCCCCCGCGGGTTTATCCGCGTTCCCGAGGGATGTTACATATTCCCGAGATAAAAGTCTATGAGCTATTACAGAATATATCTACTCTATTTCTGTGCCAAATTTCATCCAGATTTGTTCAGCCTTTCTCTCCATATAAACTTCCGCATTTATAATGTGTAGTAGTAAGATTAATGGCCAATCGTCTTACCCATGTATATCCCGCGTATAGCTCTGTGCAGATATACAGAGGGACACACGCGCTGACCCACATATCGCCACCACAAGCACCCGACGCTATCGATCATGTTTAAACAGCGATAACTCCACATTAATACCCCAGTGAATATTGATTTCAATTCGCGACTGCCAAATTCTTAGAACGGCGCCGTTTACGCGATAGCCAGCACCGCTTCCACGAGGAAATAGGTCGCTCTTCACACCTCGTATCTTGAGCAAACATCGATTTGAGGACGCCGATAGTTCATTTCACGATGACATTATTATAATATCTGGGCGAATTGGAGTGGAATAACAGGTGAAGTGTTGCTAGTTAAGAAACAAATGATTTTTATTATATAAGTCTGAAAGTTGCCACAAAAACCTGTGAATAGAAGCTGGTTTGTGGCCTGAAGTGTGTGGCTGGTTGATAATAATGGCATGAAATATTCGTTCATTTATTGGTGGTTAATGACTGTGGGATTTTGATATAATATTTGATTTTATTTTGATATAATATGAATAAATGTGTCGTGAATCGTTTTTCTTTCCCCTCAAATCTTATTCAGACTATTTCGCGCGTTTCTAAATAATTGTCG
Organism: Habrosyne pyritoides; assembly: GCA_907165245.1. Taxonomy (NCBI): domain Eukaryota; kingdom Metazoa; phylum Arthropoda; class Insecta; order Lepidoptera; family Drepanidae; genus Habrosyne; species Habrosyne pyritoides. Next base: position 211,636 of record OU015594.1, on the reverse strand, counting down.
AATCAGTCCAGGCGTTCTAAAGTGATGCGTTCGTTAGCAAACTAACGAACAGCGTATTATTAAGGTATTTAGAATAGTTGGCCCTCATTGTGAGCGTTATGATAGTGTTTATACATTGCCACGTAAATTTTGAGCTTAGACTTGATTAATAGTGCCCATGTTAAAGACACCAATTTTGAATAACTAGTTTCATCTCATCCCTTTTACTTATGAATACAATTTGAACAACTATTTCCTCTATTTCGTTTTAAACAAATAGTTATTTGTAGTTATTATCTTTGATTTTTTATACAATGAAGTATTTCGGAGAAGAAAAACATCGCGAGGAATGGCTAACTATATTATACTGGCTACATATTCATAATTTCAAATTACTGATATCAATTTTCGAATCACCATGTAATGCAGATACGCGAGGTGAATACATTTCTGAAAATTAATTTACCACGTCATTTGCAAGGATATGAGTACCCTATTCATCAAATCGTGTATAAATTTCCCTTAATTAGAATATTGATAGTGTGGGGCCGGCCGGTGACGGCGGCGCTTAAACGTTAACAATTAGCGGTGGCTATCGGACACATCGGACAATCGGCCGGAATTATAATTGTTACTGATCATTGATACTACCGGCGAGGGGCCAAATTATCGCTTCATCCTTATGAATATTTATATAAACTTTAAATGTTAATTACTTTTTGCACTTTACTTTTAATACAATCATAAAGATAGACAGTTGCTTTGGTAAATCTTGATCTGATAATAGCTTTTTACGAGTACCTACTTGATTTTAAAAGACAGAGAACTTTCGCTACGCGCTATCTGACGTGGTTGATGGGCTCTCCTATTCATTGCTAACCATAGCACCTATAATATATAATTACTTATTTATACATATGGAAGCTTCACTTCATTGCTCTTTAAGTTAACGAGTGTTTCAAAGAGGTTGCAATTTTAGATTTTTTCTCAATAACGCTTAATGTTTGTTCACTCATACTCGTTTGTATGTTATACGTGAACCTAACGAAAAGTTTGGTGATAGAACTACCATTGTGTAAGACTAGGAGGGCATTTGAACTGGATCAAGCAATCTTGTTTTGAAATTATGGTAATGTCGTCAGCAATGTTGTACGAGTGTTGCAACTAGTTCCATCGTCGGGTGTCGATGTCGCCTCGGCTAGGCAGTGTGGCTAGGTTACTAAGTGGGGGGCTGGGGGGTGGGCGTGGCACTGGCGGGAGGGCGGCGCGCGCGCACACTCCACTCACTTGCTATTTGCTCGCTCCAACTTCCTAGTTAAATCTTGGAGCGCTATTGGTCGGTATCGTTGTATTTCTTTATGGCATTATCGACTTGTCTTCAGTCAACAATCATCTTATTGAATGCAAATGATGAAGGTTAAGCTCCAATTTGCTGCCACCATTGTTTCAATCAATTATGCATGTCGTTTAAGTAATTTTCATAGTTTATTTTTTAATTGTTGTTCTGTTGGTTTCAAGACATGACAATGACTGTATAAGCTATCTAGTTTTTAGTCGACTCGGTATTTTTGAACAGGTTTATTAGTTAGCAACATTCGTCTCTGGCTTTGGAACATGCCCTAGTGTTAATGAACCTATTGGTATCTCCATGTCTCAGGGAGAACTATTACCTATGACTTAAATTGGGTATCATAACAGTGAAGTTATTGCATGCATACTTAATTAAGAAAGTTGGTTGGATAACGATGTTAGTATTTTCCACACATAATCAACACTGTGCGCATAACCATGATTGTTTGTTCTGTCTGGGTGTAAATATCTAAGTATGTAAACGATCATAATCTAGTAGGTACCTATGTAGTATGTCAAGTACCTGGTTCCATAGCCCCGCTTGGTAATTTGGGATCAAAGGGTCCTGTGTAAAGAATGTCGCAGCAAATTTATTAGTTTATTGAAACCTGGCTAGCACAAAAGGTACAAAAATTGTGACAAACAAACACTAAGAGTTACTTGATATATTAGTTAGAATAAGGAAAAATATTTAGATAGCAAAATAACATTTGAGAAACATAACCATTTAAAACAATATAAACAAACAAACCCTCCTCATGTTTAGATGCAGATTCCTTAATTGGTAAATTACCCCTGTAATTGAAATGAACGCGGTCAATTCACCCCCGACTGGTTGCCGGCTGCGTCTATTTGCTTTAATTAATACCTGATCGCATCGCATGGGGACATTATGGTTTTTTAATACTGTCAACTGGACAACGATTAATCGACCCCTATCGGCGAGCAATTTCGTTGATCAGAACTAATTAATGATGCACTAATAGCAATTTATTTACATGTAGTTTGGAATAATTGAATGATCACGTCACATTAAAGCGATTAATCTATCAATAGGCCATCACAGAGTTAGGCCTAGTTATCGCTCTTCCTGTTACCTACTCGAGTAGATGGTTTGCATATCCGACACCAAATTTGGTTCGTAATAAGCAGTAGAAGTAAGATTTCCTCACATAGACGAACCAATTGACAAAATCAACTGCTATGGAAAAAAAATCAAAACCCCTACATTAAATGAAATTATCAGATTGGTGAGTAGTTTTACTCCAGCCTGTTTGATGAGTCAATACTAAATCATTTGTACCGTACAGAAAAATAACTCGTAATAAGTCTCGAACAAATTTTACATTGCTTTATTTGGATGAAAAAAAATATAGATGAAATACTTCGATCGCGGTTAAATTTGAATCAAATTTTAGTTCGAACATTCCGAAGTGGACTAAACTAATCGAAAGCATTTCTAAATAGCTAATTTAGTCCGTAAAAGGCAATTTTTCCGCAGTTTCTCAGTATTTCCAATCGATACAAATTCGCCGATGGCTTCGTTGTTGCGTTTCTTGTTGCGCACGCATTATTGGGTTTTTGTGCGCGCGCGTTCGATTCCCGGAGACCTCCGTGACGTGGCCAGGTGCCACCCACACGTCGAAGGACATTACTGTCTTTTGAGGCATTTCATTAATGTTTTTTGAAATAACCATAGACTTAAGTAAGTACCTTCCAATCCACTTCTTAAAAAAAGTAGCAAAAACTGTCATATTTAGGTAATAAAATATTATTCAATTATACTTTAGCATCGCACACATAAACACATTACTTGAAGTCTTATCGATGTGCTTACGTCCATCGAGTCGAGACGTTAACTTACTTTTGTGGCAATGAGTAAAGCGCCTGCCATTGCCACTGCCGATATTATTTGACTTAATATCGTTACATAAATAGTTATTTGTTATACAAGAGTGCAAAGTTGCTTTTTAACCGCGTGCTCAATTTTGATGTCCGAGCCAGCGAAGGATTCTAAAATTAGAATCCTGAGCGTTAGCGAGGGAATCAGAAGAGTACGAGGTGAATTCACAAATTTAGTGCACATGATGTTCTAAATCAATTTACTTTATCGTCTAGTGGATAAAAACGGCTTTTGCACTCAGATATCGAAGATCAAAAATACTCTTTCCGGGATGGGGTGATTTAAAATATTTCTACTAATTTAAAATTTAAACTATTTCTAATGAATTATAACAACATACAACAATCATCAACAATATCAGGTATTTTGTAATGATGTAATGATTACTTAATTTATTTCGATAATTAAACGTAAGGGCAATTTACCCTTCACGGTCCTAATTTCAATCAATGGTTTTGAACTTGCCTTTTGATATAACTACAAAAATGTGAAAATAATAAGTAAATAAATATGATAGGACCACACGGCATCTGAACCCGAACTAAGCAGAGCTAGCAATATGGAAACCAGATAACTCATATAATAAATGTACATAGTACTACTGTTTTCTGTACTGCAATCCAAAGTAACGATATTTGATTCAAGCTCTCAAATATTTATATTTGTGTCTACTTGAGCCATGTGATTCTATATTAAGATAATGCTTTATTGTTTTTGCCATTAATGTGACTGTGGCACACAGATTTACGACCACCGCAGCCTATAGACGCTTGCCTTTGACACCAGGGATATCCCTGATACCAAAAGCGCGTTGCCGATCTTGTAAAAATCTCTTCATACCCTTCTTGACGAATCCTATGCTCTATTCCTAAACCGCGGCTCCCAGCTCATTCCACAACGAGCGTTCGCAGTTGAAAGCTCTGAAATTTTGAACGTTTGACCACAAACAGACAATCCTATCCCTTTAAGTATGGAAGTAGCCCATTACCTATATTAGCCCCCCGCGGTTTTACCCTCTTTTCCGAGGGTTGTTACATTTTACTGGGATAAACAGTGTATCTGTTTATACATAAACTTATTAATTATGCTTGTTTATAATATTGCTTGATCAGAAAAGCTATAAACCGTCTCTAAGCTAAGTTTAGAACTGTAGTCTATACTCTGTCCGATTGTGCAATAATAGAATAAATTGCAATATACGAACAATTGCCGTATCTTCTGCTGATGTAGTCTACACCGGATGGGTGACATTGCGTCTGAGCATTAAACGCCTGACGATACGGTCCGCGTTGGCGCATCTAAAACATCGCCCACCCGCACTCGAGGTCGACGAAACATTGTACTCTATAATCAAACGCGAACAAGTCTTAAATACTTAATTTTGAATTACATTTACCCTACATGTTTGTACATGTTTAGTATATCAAAACGAAAAAAAATACAGTATTTCTTCTATGATAGATTGTTCTTTGTCGGGGTATGAGTCCAGCTATGACTAAAGAATATCGGCTTTGCGCAACAAACAGTGAAGAAGTTATTCTTTATTCTATTTTTTTTATTATGTTTGATTGATTTCTGACAGTGGAATTATCATATTAATATCCTTTAATGTAATTTTAAGGTTACTTTAAATTATTATCTACATATTACCTATACGTATCTTAAAAAAATAATCATTGAATTTTCACCTAAAATGTTTCAAATGACTCGTCAGACGGTCAGTGGCGACCCACGTGCGGTCCCGGGTGCGGGCTACCGGGAAATGCATCCTGTCCCGGATTCCAGGACGTCTCCTGTAGTGATTGCGGGATTCCTCGACTATTTACTTTCTCGATCACTTTGCTCCGAATAACTATGCATTCGTTTAACTTCGCTTAGCAATGCCGTTGCTAATTAAATAAAAATTAATGTATCATTATGTTAGGTATATTATGTCACATATAAATTTTTAATGACGGCTATTAATTATAACTCTACCGACAGTCTTACAATCTCAACTTAGATCAATTAACCCACCCAATACCCTATAAGTATTAGACTTCAAATAATGTTTGTTAATATCAATAGACTAGTATTTTTTACAACGAAGTAATGGGGAAATTAAATATCACGACAGGTCGCCTCAAATAAAATGTTGTGTTCGATAACTATAATGCAATAAATAGAAAAAGAGCAAGCAAACACTGATGATCCCAGCAAGATATTATTTGCAATACTATTATAGGAAGCCATGACCTCCGGCGCATGGGTAAGTGCATCTGTATCGATACGGTACGAGTACGAATGATGCCACGTCGATATCTCGCGTGCTCCTGCGATTAAACAATCAAATAATCATATTAATCACGGCCGCAGCGCACCGCGCCGCGCCGCACCGCGCCGGCCGCGGCCGCCCGACGCGACCACAGATGTTGGAACTCTGAATACTTTACCGTATAAGGTCTACTTCGGAATTTTGAAGTATTTTAAAAGGCCCATTAATTGCTTATAATACTTAAAGTTGCGAATCGGTTGTGACATAATTTGCTACGGTATTAAGTATCGTTGCCACAAGTTTTATGTGAAGTTACTCTGTCGTTAGCTATGATTTATTAGAAAACAGCCGAAGACTTTTTATCGCCGACAGTTTTGTAAAATGTTCAGTGTATGTCTCACAACAACTTAGCAATTATCATTGTTAGTCATCATCATCCTTTATTATTTCCCTTACAATGTGATTTGGAGTAATCTAGGCGATACGCTACGTTCTCCGTGGGGTACAGGTGCATCATGTTTATATCGCTGAGCAATTTCCATAGGTCTATGGTGGCGGCGGCGGCGGCGGCGCGGGTGCTTTATGGTTATTAAACTAAATCCAATCAGCCGCGCGCCTCGGCCCGCGCCCGCGCTCCCTCGCCTCGCGTCCCTGCCCAGTGATGCGCCGCGCTTTAAATAAATAAATAAAGGTACGAGTTACGTGATGCTTAATTAATATTGGTTTTGTATTTAGCTTCTGTCAGTATACTGAGTTGTAAGTGATTTATAGAAAAGCTGCTTCAATTAAATGGTTTTGCACGATTTATGTAATCATCATTTATACAATCTAGTTACCTGATAGGTATTTCATTAAAGTAAGGTGAAGCTCTCAGGAATTGAGTATGGAGAAGTTAATAAAAAAATCACAGCATTACTTTTATATACCTATCTACATTTTTATATGCTATATATATATATCATTGTTGGGCAGAGGAATAAAGATTTTATTTAGCTAACAGCTATCGTTCCGCGGTTTCTATCGCATTTCCGAGAGATCCAATGTAACCCAGGATAACATAAACTATGTGACTCGGGAATAGAACATTTGTATCAATGAAAGTATGTTAAATAGGTGTAGTGAAATCCACAAACCACAATCTCGCCCTCTCTCAAAATAACATTGTATAAGATATTTCACAGTACATGTCAGTACTTAATGTCACAACACTATAAATTGAATTGTAGGGAGATGCGCATGCGCGGCCGGTCGTTCATTTTAATAGTTTGGAGTCGCGATCGCGACCTGTGCTCGATGATTACATAATGACTAACTACTACTGCTGCCCTTACTACACAATATACCATAATACTTCCCGCTCAGAGGCTACATGAAGATAATCGCGCCCGCTGTAAGAGGAATATGACTCTAAATCATCGTAAATCTTGGGGTATCCGTAGACGACTTAACTTAGTCAAATTATCGTCAAACGTCAATTGAAACAGTGTAAAAAAAAGAGAATAACTCGTTAAGTCTTATTATGTATTAAAAAGGGTGATATTTCTTTTTCTGTAATTATAATGACTAAATATTAAATATGGTTTTTTGATCGAACGCGTTTAATATAGTACGCGTTTTTTTACCAGCTCGTAACAGTGCAGTGGTAGTAATTTGTTGGACAGCGCAGTCTCACGTAGTGAACGTGTTATTATCGGTCGTCGATGAGACTGAGCCGGGACCATTCTCGGTATAATGTGCGTACGCAAATCACGGGCGCGCCCGCACCCGCCCGCCCGACGGATAAAAATAATTGCACCCGCGAATGCCGCCATTATCTCAAACTATACACAATTACTGACCCTCAACTCTCTACTGCGCCACTCCACGCGATACCCCCTCGAGTCGATAGATCTGTACCGATACCTTCCCAAGGAAGGATTTCTTCTATTGCGTGGGCCGAGAAATACAGAGTAGCGGACGATGTATGATGATCGATGGGTATCGCTGTTGCGTGGTAGCGGACACTTTATTCGTCGTGCTCATTATAATATTAATCAATGCTTTCACATCCACGGCTGGGATGAATAAAACCGCTGCAGAATATTGTTTAATATTAGTTGCGCAATACTAATGTATGGGTGAACCGCTTGAAATGATAGTGTGTGAGACAATATCAGCCAAAGAGAATGGACGATGCGATGCGAACGCGACGCAACGATGCTCATTATGCGATTTGGTTATAGCAAAGTACAGTCACGCGAATGCTATTATTCAGATATCGCTCCTCTAAAATTATGTCATTTAAGTAGGTATAATGGTATGTTACAATGTATTTGTGAAAAGTAGAACTACAGAGATGGCATTCGACTAATCATTTTCAATGCTTGTATTATTGCAAACTAGCTTCTTCCCACAGTTTCACTTGTGTAGTTTAGTGTGGCAAGTCAACGGAGTTTCTTGTTTATAATTTTGCTTATTCGTTTTAAAGACTACCTCAATTTGAAGTACTAAATCTCAGGCTTGAAGTCTTGACTAAAGTCAAGCTGCTTGTGTGTTAGGTTAGTGATTTAAAGATGTTTTTGATTTCTCGTGCATTTCTTTGTTTCCAAAAATAATGATTGGCAAGCAAGGATTAAGATTTAAATCTTGTCTACAGCCCACAGCAGGCTTTGCGTTCTAAACTCTACTGGATCACTCCTTGGGCGTGGTCTAGCTCGTCCCATCTGTACCTGGCTCTTCTGCGATATATTCTGACGCTTGGTGGGACCCAATCTTTCGGCTTTTGTTCAATAACATTGAAGCCATTCGCAGACACGGCACGATGAGGTAATATGAACGTCTTCATTAATGTACATTACCATACCTCATAAAAGCAGAGGGTTTTATTAAAGCGCAACATTTTGCAGGGTTAAGCGGAGGACAAAGGTACCTACGTAATTGAGGTTCAGGTGATTTACATAATGCTCGCGCTGCGGCACCGCCCGCTTAATAGCCGCTATATAACGCGTACAATACTCTCCAGTCTGTAACTTTGCAGTATGGTTACGGCCCATATACACTTTCTCGATCTATAACGACCCGTTACTACTCATTGTTTTAGCAAATACTGTTCAAAATTCCTTTCCATACTTAATTTATATCATAGCTGACTTTCTATAATTAGCTATCATATTGTTCAAATTTCTTCATTCGCTCTGTCAAGGGTGCTGTTGTACGCACAACTGTCAAGTTTAAGGCGACACCATAGTTGGCAGTGACGTCTAATGTCGCGATGAATTTTAAATGCGTATCCTACGATGGGTTTCAGCTTTCGGACTATGGTAGTACAGGTACTTTGCATATTTGCGTGTCTGGCCCTCAAGTTGAAAAGCTGTCACACAGGAATGTACCTGCCGGTGAGGTCCCACTGCTGTACTTGAGTGCCAGTACCCTTCTAGGCTTTGTATACTTACCATCTACAGCCACATTATCATATACCATTGTGAGTCAAACACAAGCTTATATTTAGTAAATTATAAGAGTTCCACAGAATAACCTGTTTCATCGTATTAGTTTGATTGCACACTGACTCGTGTTTATTCATAGAATATGAAGATACTCGGGTGTGTGCATAGATAAGTTATCATTTATATTGTAATTCTTTACAGCGAGGACGGCGCTATGTTTGCAGTATGCGACGCTATCTCGCTGTGCAAACTCTCGGTGACCGATTCCATTGTAGACAGTTATTTATTATTCACTTATCGATGAATTGAGGTGCGACTCGGCACTCAAAAGCCTCTTGTTTGTTTGAAATTTATATTAATTATTAAGTAAATAATGTAAGTCATAAACTCAGGATAATCCAGGTTATTTCCATTACGCACTATACGTTTTTCCTTGTGCATAATAACTGATGTGCTAGACCGTTTTTTGTGTCAGAATTAATAGACCATCACTCTTTACACAGTGAATATGATCGGCACTATCCCGATTTCCGATCGTGTTCCGAGTGGGAAAGTAAGAAGATTTTGTCCTGACAGATTAATTAAAAATGTTTCATGGTAAATAAGCACCCATGTGATGTTCGGTCAAGTCCGGTGCGAGTGTTGGGATCCGAGGCGGTGGCCGAGAGTGGTAAATCACCTGTTATGACACGGCGGGAGCGAGCGCGGGCGCAGGCGTGAGCGCCGCATCGCGATAGCTGACCCATAGCCGCCGGCCTGAGCGTGCAGCATGGGGTCGACGACCGATCCATCTAGGAATTTGTGCTTATCATAACAATTGTATCGCTAATGTTTTCCATGTCATTCGCTATAGGATGTTGATGCATGAATGACCTCATTCAGCAGGCAATCAGTACGGTTCATATTTTATCAAAGAAAACCCCAATTTGTTTCGATTTTGAAATACGTAGGTTGCGCATTGAACCTGCCGTGACGTAACAAGTTGTTTAATATGCTATAGTTTATATCTAGATCTTACTAACTCCTAGAGCTTAAAACTAATCTATCTGCCTTTTTTTAAGCTGCTCCAGCGTTTCTCGACTATTAAACGAACTGCGTGGGGCCGAGGGCCGAACCACGAGCCACAATAAATAAATTTAACTAGATTATCAGCGACTAGCAGCATGCGCGGACGCAATCAAGTATATGTCTACCGCAACTTGGCGCTCAAAATTTGTCTCTAAAAGAGATATTTACGGCTAAGTCCTAGTTTTTGTTTCAGCTAAAATTCATATTTGGTCCCAATCTAAAATTTCTGGTTAAATGTAGTTAAACAAAATTCTATATAGGCTTGTCAATTACAACAGTCTCACCATCGTAAGTGACCGATTTTCCTGTGGGCCGAATATGGTATGCACACAAAGGCTCGAAGGTAACTGGCCCTGCTGCAAGTATTGACACACACCACCAGGTGACTGACATTCATATTGAGGGTGGTGCCTGCCAGGCGGGCACTTCAAAATACCGTACCTCCGTGTTATGGTTTCCTTATGAAGTTTTCCTACAACGAAAGTCACTGTAGGATTCGATCCCATGACTCAACACGGGATTCGACGTCACTTCCACCTGCGCTGCAATCTTATACTTATCATCATCATCATCATCAGCCTATCTCCGTCCACTGCTGGACATGGACACACTTATACTTATCATCATCATCATCATCAGCCTATCTCCGTCCACTGCTGGACATGGACACACTTATACTTATCATCATCATCATCATCATCAGCCTATCTCCGTCCACTGCTGGACATGGACACACTTATACTTATCATCATCATCATCATCATCAGCCTATCTCCGTCCACTGCTGGACATGGACACACTTATACTTATCATCATCAACATCATCAGCCTATCTCCGTCCACTGCTGGACATGGACACACTTATACTTATCATCATCATCATCATCAGCCTATCTCCGTCCACTGCTGGACATGGACACACTTATACTTATCATCATCATCATCATCATCAGCCTATCTCCGTCCACTGCTGGACATGGACACACTTATACTTATCATCATCATCATCATCATCAGCCTATCTCCGTCCACTGCTGGACATGGACACACTTATACTTATCATCATCATCATCATCATCAGCCTATCTCCGTCCACTGCTGGACATGGACACACTTATACTTATCATCATCATCATCATCATCAGCCTATCTCCGTCCACTGCTGGACATGGACACACTTATACTTATCATCATCATCATCATCATCAGCCTATCTCCGTCCACTGCTGGACATGGACACACTTATACTTATCATCATCATCATCATCATCAGCCTATCTCCGTCCACGGCTGGACATGGACACACTTATACTTATATATAGCCTTATACTTTAATATTTTTTTTATCTTCGGTCATTACTTCGACGTTTTTGAATAAGGATTGAATATAATTTTGGCTGAATGGTCTTAAAAGGTACTTTATAAAATTTGGAATCTCGCTGCTGCTTATTTTGCTTTCTTTTTTGGGTCAAGACTGCGTTCTCAATAATATACGATAGATACGAAAATTTTTTGGTTTTTTAATCAACTCTATAATAGTCGAACGGTATTCACACATAAATAGAATATTTAATAAATATAAATCAATAAATATCCCGGGACATTCATTACACATGGCCATCAGATCCCAAACTAAGTAGAGCTTGTACTATGGGAACCAGATAACTGAAATATTACAAAAATTGCTTTTTTTTTGTAAATACATACTTATATAGATATTTTTGAATCGAATAAACTCGGACTTCTTACTGTAATCCTTACTGCTGGTACCTCAATTGGGCGACTATTCAAACTCAAACGAAGCAATTGCTTTATAGCATTTGCAGCCACACGATTACAACAGTGTGGTCACCAATACCCGCGTGAGAAGAACCTTAGATACCTACTATACGTTATTGCAGTATCTATTATTTATTATTATTATTTATTTTAACAATTAGAACGGTTTTCACCAATAACACTAATTACACATATCTACTAAAAAAAAGGATAACATTAAATGAGATCAATAAATTTACAAAAAAACTAAACCTGTCACTATAGCGTCTCACAATACCTCAAGCATGCAATCAAAAATATACAATATAGGTTGTCAATGGCAGACATATATCACTATTTCAATGTTTTTGCACCACACCACATTGGTATCAGGAATTAAACATTTTGTAATTATTTATATCAAATCATGTATAATGTTCCAAAATTCCGAAAAAGTTTTTATATAATACTAGCTGTACCCCGCCACGCTTCGCCGTGGCACATTGTGATTGAATGGTTGAGAAATGAGAAACAAAACAAAGACGGTCGCGGATATGTGACTGATGCAAAAAATAGATAAAAACAATCCTTGATGCGGATTATATATCATGCTATGATTTCAGCTCGATCGGTGCAGAACTTTTGAGTTTTTGAAGCGTACACAAACCAACATAACATTTTTACATATATAAAGATGAAAATAGGCCAGTCAGTTATTCACAGTTCAGTGGTAAAATTAGAGGTGTTAAAAACATCTGATAGTCACGACACAGGTCGTGGGTTCGATTCCGACCCAGAACATACATTTCAAATAGGTAAATATTATATATATATAATACGTAAATATGTTTATAGAATAGATAATTGTAAATAGTATAAGTAGGTATATCAGTTATCAGGCGTGGTGAAGAATGTCCCTGGATATTTATAATATTTATTATTATAATTGAGCAACTTGTACAAACATATACGATAGCAGATTAGGGACAATAATACGATGAAAGAAGATAGTGAATTTCATTTAACAGCAAATTTCATATTTATCAGTTGGTTTAATTTTTATCTTCTCCGCCCATTCCATTGAATCAAGATGGCTTATTTATATTTGTGCAGGAGTCATTCAGCTTAGTGTTTGCATTAATGCAAAAAGTTCCCAACGGCAATGTTTAAATCAGTCGGAGGCAAATGACAAGCCGGTGATTACGGCAATTAAAGCTTTGCCAGCGGCCGATGGAGCCGTCCGCACCGCCCGCGCTCCCGCCGCCGCGCCGGTCCCGCTGCGCTGTCCCGGAGCGAGGGGAGGGGGTAGGCAAAAACTTGCGCGCGCGCATTCAACCTCTTCATGCATATGCCTAACATTGAAATTAAATTTCTTATTTTGTATCGCAGATACTAATCGTGTGAGTGGAATACAAATTTCAAACTGATACCTGTACCTACTGTTAATTAATACTTCATAAATTTGGATCTGGAATGACAAAAATATCACTGTTTGATGCTATCACATAATATATTATTAGATGACAATCTGCAACATAAATCCCGAGTGGACTCGTCCGCGTCCTGTTCAGGTGGCATTTCCTCCTTTATCATGCGTTTAGTTTTTGCCCGCGACAATTACGCGGCATCAGTATGCACGCGGCAGACGCGCGAATAATCCGCTCCCCCCACGTTCCCCGCACCCCTCGCTGGTGGCAGTTTTTGCGCTCGCCGTCCGTGGGAGCAGCCATCGCTCGCAGTCTCGCACTCGCCGATATAATCGTACGCGGATGCTCCGCGAATGTATGATTTAATGTTGAATTAAAATTTCATCGCGAATCTTTATGGATCGAAAGCGATCCGACAAATGTCACGGGTATCTTAACCTTTCATTCAATCTTGATATGACAATTGATATAAATATTGAAAATATTGTGATAGTCAATTTTTATACACTTATTTACTGTAGTAAATTTTACAAATAGTATTCGTTAATATTGGGATAGGTGTTACTAATCCATGATAAGTACGACTATTATATTGTTATTTGCATATCGGTATGTATGCTGTATCTATACTATAGTATAGGTAGATACCATAAGGTACCTAAGCATCTTTAATAATCTATCTATTACATCATATGCAATAGAAGGTTTGGTATGGCTAAATATATAATTATAATGTTATGTATATATATAGCAAACGTTGAATATTTCATTTATTCAAAGCAGTGAAAAAGTGGAGGTTGAAAATATTCGGTTGCGACGTGTTTGCATCCGCCGCCGCGGCCGAGCGAGCGCTGCTCGTAAAAACCGATGCATTCAAACGATCTGCCCTTGTTAGGGAGTGCCAGCGCGGCCGCTGCGAGACGACTGCCGATTCTCAACACGTCCCATTCACGTACCTATGACATGCGAGGGCAACTAACAGCGGGGCCGCGTGTCAAACAAATGATATCTACTAATACAGAAATCTGTATGCAAATGAGCACTGATAACGTAAAGTAGCTGGGAAGACTACCCTGGAATACCCGAACGAGAATCCCAATCCCATCATACGTAACAAATGGGCAGTCAACTTTTTGGTTTCTTCTAAAATTCAAACAAGACTGTTTGACTGACAAGTTTGTTCTATATTGAGCTCTGTTCGACCTATGGTTTACGCGCCGAAAACAAACTGTATTAAAATTGTATTATATGGATTGTGTGACATTGTGATTAAATCATTTTCGCAATATTATAATAGCTCGGTTGTCTAGGACGACATAACCTACTGTGGCAATATAACAGTAGCAGCAAACAAAGTGGCGGGCGGCGATGGGATCGGAATGCCGCGGGCGGTCGGTCAAAGCGGCAGAGTCAGATGCGCGCGCGCAGCCGCCGCCGGTCATTTAAATATCATCGCTACTCATATTTGAGATGCCCGCGCCCGCGCCGCCGAGGCAGCCACTCGCGGGATTAAGCGACAAAAATTGTTAAATTTTTTGCTGAGCCCCTTGTTTGTCCTAACGTTCGTTTTGTGTCTCTGTTGAATGTTTGGTCTTTTGTTAAAGCAAACATGACGGAGTCGGCAGTAGTAACTTATTAGTAATATTGTATTACCGGTATCTATGAATTATAAAGTATATCTATAAGACTATCATTTGTGTAAGGATGTCCCTCTAGAGTTCTTCAGTTCAGCATAAGTTTTGAAAAGAGTAAATGTTACCTATCCTGTGAAATCTTATGTTTTGCATTTTTTCGATATTCTTGGGATAGCTTACATATGTCTCAGGATATATGGTGTAGGAAATATAATCGTAATGGAACCTAACGTCAATAAAGTGCGAAGTGATTTTCAACACTGTGTGATATAGACACATCAGCAACCAAGCTGCTCGTCTATAAATAAAATTATTATTTAAATATGATAGTTACAAATTGACTCTAGCACAATTTCGTAATAGACTTAAGTTACCTCAGTTTCTTATTACAATTCAAGTCATATTAGGTAACAGCTAAATGTAGTGTATGGAGATATTTGAAGTAAAAGGTAGTCATCGGTGAGGGAACGCTCGCGGGGCATTCTTCGCAGGGCTCGGTGTTTATTGTAACCGGAGCGCGGCGCTTCACCCGCCTAAACACTTTTATCATCAATCATTCGACCGCCACTACACACCACACCGCACCGCACCACACACAGGACGGCTATACCTATCCGTGAACATCACAGATTATCTAATAGTTACTTGACATAGTACCCATTCATATGATGTGGTAGGTACCTATATCGACACCCAACCAAACTCTGTAATGCAGGGAAAACTAGTAGGTAATTATGATTAAATTTAAATAAAAACTTATACCTCCGGTAAAAAATATAAAAGTCTTTCCAGCCCTCTTATTCAGCTAATGTAAACTTCGTCGGCGAGCAGCTTCACGGAGGCCTCGGAGAGCTTACCTCTCACCTGATTTGTAGTATTAGCGTAGTAAGCGAAAGAGATAGAGCACGGAGGCCGCGACGAATCATTCTTGAGTTAGTGTTATTTTCCTTACAGAATCGAGCCCCAGATTTTACTTTCACTCGTCCTAACGAAATTAGAACATTAATAATTTTCCACCTACGTTTTAGCGCGATATGAAATTAGGCTTAATTTCGGAAGCCTACGTGTAATAGCTTAAATAGAAGCGTACAGGGAGAGTTTTTGTAGCGTTTAATATGTTCGCCCGGGGCGCGGGCGGGCCGCCACGCCGGCGATTATCATTCATTTGTAACAATTATCACAGCGCATACTATACGATAGTTAAATTCGGGAACACCTTCATTAAGTAATAGAAGCTCGTTCGATATTTATTTACGATTGAATTAGAACTTTAAAAATATGTAAGAGGTTTTACTTTTGCGTAGCAGACATTCTAGGACGTTGGTGGTGTTATTAAAAAGGCATTAGATGAGTGAAGGCCGGTCAGAGATCAGTGTTTTCGTGAAGCATGTGTTATGTGTAGCTGTGTGTGTCTAATCTACTACTAACTACTACTAAACTAATCTTTATGAATATTAATGTCTTGGGACATCTTAACATTGTTACTCTCAGTTATCTGATGCCAATTTTAACAGGTCTTGAAGTACTATTCAAAGGTGGTTGGATTACTACATAAATATATTACTTTTAAATATACACTGAAAACAATATGAATACCAGCACGACGCAACAGATATGTTCATACGCTGGTTGCGAAACACAAAATTTTTATCGAACCCTTGCATGGTATGGATGTCAGGCTATCTAAACTTCTAGCTCTGTTAGCATCAGTGAAGCCAAGGTATCTCAATGTAACAAATGCTATTATGCAGGTTGCCTTCATTTTAGATAGCGTTTGTAATTTATTTGAAATCATAGCAATTTGAATATGAGTTTGATTGATGACCATGCTCTCAGACCATTTGAAGATGGTCTAATATTATGGCCATTATGGTAATAACGGCTAAATTCCCATATATGGCTGTATAAGTAGGGTAGACTTGCTAAAATTTGATTATGTTAAGTCAATCAGATATCGAATGAGATAATGATTTGTAGTGTTCTGCGTGTTTTTAGAAACATCAATATGGAATAGTAAGGAAAACCTGTAGTTAAGTAGTTCGCAGTGACCCGGCCTCCGCGCACTGAAGTAAACGGTAACTGACCGTGTATCACACCATCATACATTTTCATAAAACTTGACTTGAGAGAAAAACGCGGCGTCGACGCGCGTTCCGACCGGCCCGTAATTGAAGCTGTTCCCACTGGTGGGCGGCGGAAAAACGCACAACCTCTATGAAGCTCCATGCTGCATGAATGACATTTTTGTACGTTCATTCAGCGACTCGTACTTTAATCTCAGCTATTTACCTTGTTTTACGGTGGGCTTCGTGATTTACCTAAATATGGCTTTACTCTGCGCCTCACGCTGTGCTTCTACTGAGCTCGGTATTCATTCAAGAACTCGTATAAGCTGATGTCTGCCCGTTTTTCTGCTTTTCATTGCCAATTAAGTTTGCATACCCCCTTGACTCTTATTATATATTATATATCTTATAACGGCGATAACAGCGATTTTTTCAGTTTTCAAAGTATTTTCTTATTTATTATAAATTTTCAATAATACAAAATCATTTTTGAGATCAAGTGGAAGCCCTTTTAAAGGACTTTGCCTCGTGCTCGTATTCGCTTGTACTCGCCCTCAATTTTGTAATTAGTATTATTTTATTTATTTCCTGGTGTTAGTTTTTAACATTTAACCTGGTGTTCTTAAGATAAATACCTGATTGTATATTCAACGAGTGTGCGGGCGTGCGAGAGCTCCGCGGCCGCTTTTTGCTGCGAAACAAACGATCTCATTCCGAGTTCTAAGCCAACATTCTCCGTGTTACATACACTTGCTAAGCGCTTGCTAATGAATAATATTTTTTGCCGAGTGTCAATCATATCTGCTAACGGGTACCGAGAAGCGGGCGGCGCCGGCGCGGGCAGGACCTGCGCATTCATGTCGCACGCACCGCGCGCCTGTGTGCGTGCCACTGTGTGTGCATGTGTGCGTGCGTGCGTGTGCGTGGGACTGACACTGTAATCTGTATTGACATCGCTAATATCATCTTAACCAATACATTTCCCATAGAACTCAAATCGACTGCTAGGAATATGGTGTTTGCAATTCCATGGCTTATCTAAACAGGTGAGATTGACAGAACAATAAGGTATTGGTTGATGCTGTTTTTAATATTTATTCAAATGGTAAAAAAAAAGTTTTTTATTCAGTTGATAGGTTACTACACACACGCAAGTGTTTGGCATGCTAACTGCACTGTGCTCTGTGCTCTGTGCTCTGCGACTGGGTACCTACTCACTCGTGGGTCAGCATCTACAGGAAACTCACATCGGACTAGAATGTGTATCTGTTTGAAGTGGCGACGACTCACACATACGAATGTGTTGGGATGGGAGCACGTTCGTAAAACATTATGTAGCCGGTAACATGTTCTGCCATTTGATTTGTGTGTTATTTATTAAATTGTGTATAGTGACCAGACGACAGTAACAACTTTCATTTATAATTTTTCTATTAATCTAACGCTTGATATTAAAACATGAAGGAATGATTACTAGATTGTAAATAAGCTAATGTTTTTGTAAGCAATAATCGACTGGTCACAGATTTAGCGCAGATTCTGTGACTGTTTTAATAAGTAACTATTTTGATTACTTGCTGCTTTTCGCAGTTTTATTCGTGTCTCCGGGGGGCGCTACAGTTTCCTGAGTATTAATACAGACTATAAATTATGTATCTGCCATGTTTCAACCAAATCCATTTAGAAGTCTTTGCGTGAAAGTGTAACAGTAAGAGATCTGTGGATATTTACTATTATCTATTAATTTCTACGTGATCAGCTATTTCCCAAGCGTTCTCTCTTATACTTATTACCTCTTTAAACCTTTATGCCACATAAGCTAGCTCTACCTCACAAGCAGCCTCTTAATGCCATCCTCGTTCAATTTGCTTATCCCAAGAGCTAAGTCGATTAAAGTCTTCGCACCTACTTTTGAAATACGAACTTACGTTTCGATTCATTTCTGACTTCAGTGAAAGTTGTGATGTGATCTGCATATCTCTTGTTCCTGTGCTGAGGGCTTGATATAAATGGAAATAGAATTAAACAGTGGTTATTTACAAGGAACATTTATTGGCTTGTGTCAAAGGCACTAGAACACTCAAAGAACAACACTTAAATATCGAATAGTTTATATTGTGCCAGTATCTACCCAAATGCATATGGACTCCAATATGCCCCCTTAATGTATTAGGTACATATTTAGAATAAGGTACATATTATAAACACAACAATATAGCACAACATTTAAAATAAACAACAAGTTTACACAAAAGCATAATCTCAAAATAATTATCTATTAAACAGAACACATGTTTTGATAAAACATAAAACATACTAGGTAACATCCTAATTCTCTATTCTAATTTTCCACCCCCTTAATAGAGTAATTTTGTCAAAGATAGCTGTCCTAAGAACTCTAAGTTTCGGACCATGAACAGACTTAGTCAAGATGTCAGCTACCATTTTATTAGTTGGCATGTACTTGATCTCAACTTTGTTACTCAGTACACATTCACAAATAAAATGCCATTTTATACTTCTGATATAAGCACGGTTCTATTTTTGATTGTTTAAATCCTAAGCCTAACATCCCTTTATCTAATTAATTGAACCAAGCATTTGAAGCTTGTTTCAACCCATATAAAGAACGCTGAAGCTTTCATACTTTGGTTTCTTGACCTTGGACTACTCCACCTTTCGGTTGATGCATGTAAATATCTTCTTTAATCCTACCATATAAAAATGCAGTAGTGACGTCCCATTGGTCAATAAACCAACCATATTCAACCGATAATGAAAACAACAAACGTAAAGTAGAGCTCCTAACAACAGGAGAATAGGTTTCATAATAATCTACACCACGTACCTGTGTAACCTTTCGCTACTAATCTAGCTTTATATTTAGTTACATTACCATCGCTATTTTTCTTAATCTTAAATATCCATTTACTCTGTATTGGTTTCTAATCAGGTGGTAGATCTGTCAAAGTTCAGGTTTGATTCTCCTTCAACGATTGTAGCTCATTGTCCATTGCTTTCTTCCATAAATCACTATCAGGTCTCGCCAACGCTTCCTCCACGGTCAACGGATCACCATCTACCATGCTTTCCATAGCATATACAACATTGCAACCGTAGTGATCGACTGGTCTTCTCTCTCTTTGAGGATACCTTCTGTTGGTCACTTCTGGCATAGTCACTATCGGCTCAGGTTCGGCTATATTGTCTTCAGCATCACTAAATCTATCTTCAGGATACTTCGATGGTCCTATTCCATTAACAATAATGGATTCTCCCGATATATTCGGCTGAACAGTACAATCTTCATCAAGATTTATCGTGACAATTGAATTATCAACCTTGTCATCATGAATAAACCATTTTCAAAAAAGTTGACATCTCCTGCCGTAGTTACCTGATTTGTTATAGGGTTTATTAAACGATAACCTTTCTGATAGCTTCTATTTCATATCAAGTTTGCGTCTTATTTGTTTAGGTTTTAATTTATAAGCCAAACATCCAAAGATTTTCAGATGACTTACATCTACATCTTTTCCCGTCCATAATTTTTCCGGCACTGCATTACTTACAGCTTTTGTAGGGCTTCTATTTTTTAAATATACAACAGTATTAACTGCTTCTGCCCAATATTTTTTGCTCAGGTTCGCTTCCGATAGCAATGTTCTCGCCTTCTCTATAATGGTTCGATTTGCTCTTTCTGCCACACCATTTTGTTGCGGTGTAAAGGCCACAGTCGTTTGGTGTTTTACTCCTGCAGACTTAAAAAAATTATTAAACTGGCCACTACAGAATTCACCACCATTATCAGATCTTAGGCATTTTATTGATTTTACTCATCTCATTCTCAACTTCACTTGTATTCACGAAATTTAGCGAATGCTTGACTTTTATTTTTCAAAAAATAAACGAGTCTTTCAAGTGTAGCCATCAATAAAAAGTAAAATATACCTCGAACCACTAAAAGATGGTTTTTCGATCGGTCCACAAATATCTGTGTGAACAATCTCTAAAATCTCGTTCGCTCTCGTACCTTTCTTTTTAAATGGACTCTTGCATGTTCTCCCTTCGATACATGGAACACGTGGTTCACATAAATCATTGCTATGAAATTTTATCCCGGTGACTAGATTTTTAAATTTATTCATATAATTTTTACTTAAATGGGCCAATATTTTATGCCAAATATTCGAAATAGTTTCATTTTGTTTTGACAATATCAGATCTAAATGAATCAAAAGATTCTTTTAACTCGTAAATTCCGTCAATTTCCTGTCAGTTCGCAATAATTCCATTCTTATTTCGAATATTACAAACTCCTTTGTCAAAATCTATACTATAATTATTTTTGGCCAAACCGCTAACCAAAATAAGATTCATGATTAATTCAGGAACATGTAAAACGTTATCCAAAATTAACTTTTGCTTTTCACCGACTTGAGGCTCAGCATTTCCACGTCCTTTTACACGTAGCTTTTCAACATTCGCTACAGATATTTTCATGTTGCTATTTACAGGTTTATAGGCCACCAACTTGTTTTTATCGTAGGTCATGTGATTAGAACATCCACCCTCTAAATACCACTTATCTTTATGAATCGCCCCCTTCATATTCAGGCAGATATTCGCGGTTTTGCTCCGCTCTTTGCAATCAGACGCTTTATGTCACAAGCAAGGGCTTGTGACACTTAAAACATTTATAAACAAACTTCTGCTTACGATCTTTGGTTTTATTTTGAGATATGACATCATTCTGTGTTTTCTTTGAAAATAGGGCTTGTTCTTGGTTTGTGTTTACCTTGCTCTGCCTAGCCCCTTCCTGCAACTACTTGGTCTTTATTCGCTCTAATTCAATTTCTTTACCACTATTATCTACAGCCATAATTAGCGGGCCGTACTCAGCAGTCAATCCACCAAGCAAGATCGATACGATCCAGTCATCAGTCATTTTTGCATCAATATCAGCCAATTGCTGTGCGAAGTTCTCTAATTTGCAATTCCAGAGCTCACGTTGAAGAGAAATTCGTCTCCCCCAACCTTTATCTTCATATGCTTTTTGTAAATTAATCCATGCTTGTTTTGCCGTCTTTGCATCGTAAACGTGCGTAAAGCACTCTGGTTCGAGTAACAAACATATCGTGGTTCTTGCCTTACGATCTACGTCTTTGAACTACGTCTACAAACACTCAAAGAACAACACTTAAATATGGAATAGATGACAAACACTTTGGATTTATACTGTGCCAGTATCTACTCAAATGCATATGGCCTCCAACAGATATGATATTCACCTTCTTAGTGTAGTATCCTTCCGAAACCACCAACTTGGTGTTCACGTTCATTTTCGTAATTGTCTGCATATAGACTTAAATTTTTATTTGGGAAATAGTATTTTTTGTGCATTGTTAGCCAAAATCTAGATGTGAAATAGTAATCGAAGTCCCTTTCTAATGATAGCTCGTAGTCATGCTCTTACCATTGATCAAAAGTAGATCTAATTCCGAATAGTGTTTTTTTATGACTTGCGTTTCTGTGAATCCGTTTGTATAATGTTGTATGTGCGGTCCAGGTTGCAGTAGCCAGATTCACCAATTACTTCCTACCTCTTTGATGAGGTTACTCAGAACTATGTTATTTGACGGCATATAAGTACCAAAGTATTTTTTTATGTGTCTGTCTGTACCTACTGATCTTTATCTATAATTATTTCTCATGAACATAAACCAACATGCAACAAGGTCCTAGCAATTACTATACAAAGTATTCAACAGTTGATCATTAAATCAACATGGAAAAAATCTGAGATTATGTAAATTAAATTAATTAATCTAAGCCTTAGGCACAGAAGACATATATTTATACGGTTATCAATATTAATAAGGCACATACGTATCACGCCACTCGACTCAACTACGAATGTTAAAAATCTGCAATGACATTCTGCTAATTACCGCAACACTCGGTTTCTGGAATCGCTCCATGCTACCGATACATTACGCGTTCGGTACGTGATCACATATGCGAGTCACAGTTGACTGACGGTAATGTGTATGTGTGGAAGGAGATAGTCGACGTGTTATCGGTTAACTTGGTGGAGAGGAGCGGTATGTAACGCTGTGGTCTCACGGCGGTTCCCACGGCACAGATGCCCTTAAACGCGAGCTGCGTGCGCCCGCGCTCTGCCCGCGCACTGCCCGCGCCGCTTGCCGCAATTAATACGCGAATGATTGTGATTGTACACAGCTGATCGTTTCACATTTATTACAATCCTACTGTATTTGTCACAATAATGTGTTCTATTGTTACCTCGTTAATTTACTACTATTTGTATGAACTATCATTTGCTACTAGGTATATACGTCGAAAGCTAGGTCGTGTTCGGAGATTATGGGGAAACGACTATTTAACTGTTTATTCTATAGACAATGAACTTAAGATATCGTAACGTACCACCTGTAACATGTAAGCATCTAAACAAAATTCTTGGTGGTTGCACTTTTAAATTATAATCTGAGTTGATTATTCATCTGAACACATTTCCATAAAGTCACTTTCATTTTTTGTGGCTCTTTAAATATTGTCATAATATAAGTGCATGCGTTATGTGTACACCGTTAATGTACGCGAAGTGTATAAGCTCATTATGTACACATATAAATACCTAATGGATTCTTTAACATCACGTCAATCGCACGAGGGGCATTATTCATGCATTCAAATGATATATTTATGCTAATGTCCGGTGCAGCGATTTAAACGATCACCCATAGTCTCATGCGCACATAATGATTGTTGTTTTTGCGTGGACTCTCGCACTCGGCGCGAAGACTCGCCTCCGAATGTTCAGTCGCTTCTCTACACACTATATTACTTAGCTATAATAATTACCCACTTAGTCGTGCAGTCGGCGGCATAATCAATTACACTGTTTGGTGTAAAAAATATAGCATTGTCTTCCAGCGGCTGGTTAGAGCTCGAACACTACAAGCGTCCGTATGGGCAGATTAGTGTTCTCTTATCCGTAACGTTTAACTCATTTCAACTATTTACCCAATAAATTTTTACTCTGATAGTAATTAACATTGAACAAACGGTGTTCTACGTGATTAGAAGGAGCAACTTTTGAATTTGATTATATTATCCAATGAATCGATGATATGTAATTACTTTTTTTCATCGCATAGACTTGTGCTTGATCACATTTTGATGAGTGGGCGATGAGTCAGGCGAAGCATACAGAGCTTAGGTCTTAGAAATGCAAATAATTGTTTTAATACCCGGGTATCGACATTATTCATAAATATTAATCTAGTCTGTTTTTTCTAATCCATACTCTTATCATGAGTGTTAACAGAATCGAACTTGTAGTAGTAGAACGAAGGATAATGATAAAAGTGTCCCAAACAGCCTTATTTTTATCTTCTTATAAATACTGTGAGATAGTACTCCAGAAATACACTGGGTGGGTACCTATTGATCGTAAAAAGAAAATCAGGGAAGTGCTCTCGTACAATGATAATAAAACCAACTTAATATTGTATGCAATAATATTTTGTTTGATAAGCCACCTCACTGAGATGTGTTGTTGCGAGTAGGACCGTCTGTGACATACCGACACCGAAGTCTCACTAAAAGGGTTCCTTTCAACGGTTTTGGTGCAATATCTGAATTAAGGTACCTACTAACTAACCTAAGCAGACACGTATTTAAAGATTGGCGTTACTTATATTTCGATTATTTTTCTCCTATGCGAGTTTGTACTCATATATACATATGTATACATAGTATACCGTGATTAATTTGATATCGTCCGATTCCGATGCAGCGCGATGGATGCCACGCATGCATGCAGCTGTTATGAATCTGCGCTTTTTCAATAAGCGCGTATGACCGACGCGGTGCAAATGTGCGGATAAGTTTTTGCTGCAGCTCCACCGCTTATCAGATTACCTGGATACTGATTTATGACAGACATAGTTCCGCGGAGTTCATATTCGACTTAATTAGTTTGCCATTTCCTGTTTTAAATAACAGATATCAATATGGATAACATAATTAATGTCTATAGAGTAATATCTGCCAAAGTTTTTGGGGTCCATTGTAAGTGGTAAATCAGTCAACTATTGGAGAAACTGAAAATACATCATTTCTATCATATCAATATTTCAGGCGGGAGGTAACAGGCTTTTAGATTTGCAAATTGTTTTTCTCAATCATAAATTCTAGTGATAGACTTGTCTCGAAATAGAAGTCTGATCTCATTTACCTCGAAGAATTCAGCGGTATATTGCATTGTAGTAGCATGCGCCCCCGCTCCCGCCCCCGCCCCCGCCCCCTGCCCCCTGGGGCCCGGCGGGCGGCGGCGTCGGGCGGGCGGCTGCACTGGGCGGGCGGCGCGGCGGCGGCGCGGGAGGCACCTGCCGTAATATCCTATTTATGAATAATGTTTTATTCTAACAGCGTGCGACTCCCCGCAGCCCGCACCCTGCGCCCCGCACCCCGCACCCCGCACCCCGCGCCCGCGCGCTTCGTCAGAGAATACTGTTTAGGGTTGCCGATGCACTTCACCACCTCATAATTTTGGTTATAATTGTCATAATATTGACCCACTATTTTAATACTAATACCTATATTTTTTTTCTTTCTATGAAAACCCCGATTACGTATTAATATTTACAGTCGCTGAACATCCAAGCGGTAATATTTTGTAACATACGGCAAAATAAAAATATGAATGTAAATCTTTAAACACGTGCTTTTGCGTGGTGGTAAGGTAGTACGCGCCTGCCTGGCTACCACCCTTATCGAGTTGCAAATCTATCGCCGAACACCTTGCGGTATGTTTTGGCAGTTTCACTTGAGAGCCAGTTGCTTCTTGGTTTTCTATTAGCTGCTAATCTGTATGTTGACTTTCTTCTTGATATTGCTAATATCTATAGTAACCACTAACTAACAGGTAGACTGTCCGCCTGCTTGTCAACCTTCTGATACAAAAAATAAACGTTGATGCCTCAAGACCGTATAAAGATACGAACGAAGAAGTTTTTATGAAACAAATATTTCAAAACTAACAAATATATGAAAATGAAGATTGTCACACTGGTACCTATTGTTGTATTCTGTCTATTGCTACATTATTTTATTTTTCTTCTAGTACTCTGATTGTCCGCTGGTCACAAAGTAAGCATTAAATCTCAAAGTATTGTCATTTACGCGATCGCATAACCTCCCGTAAGAAGTTTCTCCGTCCGCTCCACCGCTCATTTCAGCGGGTAACTCGTGAACTCTTTCAATAAATCCACATTCCATAGCGGCGGATGCAAGATTTAACGGCAGCCCTGAGCTCGTTATTGCTTGCTTTGTTTTTGCCAGCGGCCCCCGGGGCGTGGGGCGCGGGGTGCGGGGCGTGGGGTGAGGAGCGGCGGGCGCGGGGGTGGGTGTCGCGGGACCCGCGCTGCTTTAATTAATGGAATAACTCTAGCGCCCGCTCTAGTTTGGACCCCCACCCCGCCACCACCGGACCCTAGTTACTGCACTTGGAATCGCGAGAATTCTTTAAAATGTAGTTTCACGACTGTAATACTCTGTCCTATAAAGTCTGTCTGGCTCGGAAAAAATGGGTGTGACATTTACAATGGAGATGGAATGCACTAGGTGCTTTTAGAATTTAAAAGATGCTGTTTGGTGTGCTTATCCTTGTAGTCGGTCGTTCTGGGAGAAAATGACCTGTGATCTTATATGCATTATCAACCACACGCCATACCAATACAACCATATATACCTAAAAGTGGCAGTTGGCACTTCCAACTGCCCTAAAACCCAAATGTTTTGTATTATGTGTTATTTTGTGTTATGTATTACCTATAAAATGTTTAAACCCGACTCAACTCTGAAGACATTGAATCGCTTGTGGTATGATGTATGCTTGATTATGCTTAAAACATATATTTATTATTATAATTTGCGTCTTAGGAAAACTACTGTTTCCAATTTTTTCTATTGCAAAAAATTAAATCGATTCGCAAACTGAACAACAAGTGGTACCTACTTCACTACTTTGTCTTTGCCTTTATATTTATAATTCTAAAATATGCATCAATGTAGCCGGCTGCCAGATAAAGAGATATTAAGTGATGTACATTTTACACCGCTCTTATGATAATTATATTATCAATGGGGTGTGTATGTGGATACCTATATGTTACACCTGTACACTGAACGTCATCATCCTATATGTTACACCTGTACACTGAACGTCATCATCCTATATGTTACACCTGTACACTGAACGTCATCATCCTATATGTTACACCTGTACACTGAACGTCATCATCCTATATGTTACACCTGTACACTGAACGTCATCATCCTATATGCAATACCATCAAATACAATATCCGACCATATCTATCTACATCGCATCAAAATAGAGCGACTCCTTTCACGACCCGTATTCGCTCCGCACCTTACATTATTATGATTTAGTACGGCACAGTTGCACTGCTGCAGATGCCCCCCTCCCCCCGCGAGGAAGGGGTTTGCCCCCGCTACAAGAAGGGGTGTAATGGGTAGGGGGGAGAGTTGAGAAGTCAGCGATGGTAGTAATAAAGCCGGCCATATTTCACACTTAGCGCGTAATGAGCGCGCGCCCAAATAATTGGATCACGTACATAACTCATTATTACCTCGCACCTCACTTCGGCCTGCGAATGTATCATTACTTGACCTCCCCCCACTTCGCCCCCTTTAACTCATCGGCGTGCACCCCCTGACGACTCCGCGACTTTGGACTGCGCACATACAATACACATTTGTTAAGGTGCAATATTATGCCGTAAAACATACCTACACACCTACGCGCTACGTCAAGTGCTACCATACAGAAGGTTTAGTAAATTTGCTTGTTACTATACCCTCAGGTAAAATAATAGATCTGTTGTGCGCAAAATATTGATTGAGTATGTGATGAGGCATCATTTCATTATTCCATGCAGGTAACAAAGGAGATAGAGTAAAGTAATAGTGATAATGAATAAACCACCTAAATAGCTTTATGATATCATAAAAAGTGGTTGATACATCATGGTAGACTAATCAGCACTACAGATATAGACTTAAAAAAAAGTATTTTCACTTAACGACCTGATGTCACGATCTACTGAATACTAAAATATTCCGTAGGCGAGTCAAAGTCGTGAAGAAATGCCCATTAAATGAAGAAAATAAATTTGCACACGGTGGATTCTCAATTCCAACACGCAGATTAATTAGCTAATCATGTTTTATAGTGAGCGTTCGTATCTACTAATTCAAATAATAATTAATATGTAAATAGTCGTGAGCGGCAGGTAATGTTGAATCCGATGTCCGTCAGCACGATATGGGCTCGCGAGGCTGCGGTGGCGGCGGTGGCGGCGGTGGCGGCGGTGGCGGCGGCGGCGACGGCGCTCCGTCAAACAGTCTCGGCATAAATCAGTCAGCGCGCACGCAAAGCGAGCCGAGCGCCCCCGACGCCGCCCGAGCCCCACGCAGTGTTATTCAACTTTAACATTTACCACGCAGCTGTTAGCATATTCATGGCGCACATATAATTTCACCCTTTCTTTGTAATGAATATGGAAATGGAAGAAAGTTCTCGCGACTTAAAAACTAGTTGCTACTGTAATTGACGGCAGTTTGATAGTTTTTGCGCTCCGGCCGGCCGCAGCCCTGTGCTGCGCTGCGGTGTCTGTCTAGCGCTTGCGCTGGAATGATTTACAGGTCGCTGTTCGCACTTGTCGATGAATCGTTTTTAATCACGCTTCAAATCGTTTGTATCTGCAATTACAATAATGTGATCGTATAGATGATCAATAGATTAGATTTCAACGCGTTAATAATTTTTCTACAATATGATTAATTATCTAAATAACTTAACGTTAGATTTAAAAAGTACAGCCACAATGATAGGTTTCTGTATTTCGTTTTTTTGTTTAAATTGAATCGAAGGTGGTACCGTCGAAAGGCTTTTACCCTTGACCCTTAGGCGGAAATTTCGGTGAGCTCTCAACCGAGGCGTTCATTAAATTAAAATATATATTAGGATTCAGATGCGGCTATCGATACGCGGGGCTGCGCGGCGAGCAGCCCTACCGACGCGGCGACGGCGACGGCGAGGTCGCGGGCGGGTGCGCGCACGCACGCCGCTCCTCACAGTTTTTGCTTCCCCTATATTTGTTTGCGATGTTTATACGCGGACGCGACGCCCGCGCCACCTCGCGATAAATGCGCCGCGGGAAGCGATATTCATTCAATTGGCCTCACACGGCTTCCTTATTATCTAATTAACTATTGTAAAATATTAATCGACTGTTTATTGTTGTTATTTTGGTACTCAACTAATGTTATACATTTAATTGATTTGATCTATTAGTTAACATCTACGCGGTACACTCGAGTTCCGAAGGAGTTAATAGTTTTTATTTAAGACAATGTCTATATCTATAGTAGTTTTATTGCTACAGACCATGGTCATCGTCGAGGGCCCTCGTTATGAGGTCGCATTATGGAAGTTCATTAATGTAATGTGAAGTAACAGGGTTTTGATATTTATCGTATGGTTTTTTATCTTTGGCTCCGGTATGTTTATCTTCAGGATGGTTCACGTTTGTATTAGTTTAGACATAGGTTATATGTATCCAACATTAAGATGTTACACTGAAGATATCCGTTTCTTTGTTGTCATTTTGACTTACTCTGGTGGAAAATTTTGTAAGCAGCTAACAGTTCCAATTAGAAGTTATGATAAACAAAAAGTCGAAGCAAATCTCAGTCAATGAGAATATCTATGATTTTTATTCAATCGTAGGACATTCACAAAATAATGAACTAAGAGGTCCCGGCAAAACACCAGAATCCTAACATGTTCGAGTAGATATTTTTGAGATTCGTTATTTACTTTGTTATAGTCAGAATAAATTTTAACTTCACCCTGATTACCCCAGATTTGGAAAATATTATAAAAATAAATTTCAAAGAACTGTCTTAGAGTCAATGAACCGTTGATAAATAATGGGTGTATTCGTGTTAGTTGCCGGTCTGTCGATGCCGCGGCCGGACTCCGCAACGCTTAACGGGGAAAGTGGTCAGTGAGTCAGTGTGTGCTGACCTTTACAGCTCCAAGTTCCTTTCAGATATTTTTTTACGCGCCTGCCTAGAATAGGAAAGAGTTCTGTTACGGAACTTTGCACAAACACAATGATTACATACTCGTACCGTAGGCGTAGGTATGAACTCTAACTATTACTATTTATTGTATAGCTGTGATACCTACAATTTATCTTCTAGCTCACATACCCCTATTATTATATGTCGGGTCGGTTGTGATGGTGAGGTACTCTGGCTGCATCAGGTCATGGCTGCCCAAGGCCAACATTTGTGTGTATACAAGGCGGTTTACTTTGTAATTTAGGTATTCTCTCCGGCCTATAAATGTGATGAATACCGGTCTGGCACACGGTCTACCTGGTGGTAAGTAGGCACTGTTGCGCATAGGTATTAGATATCTAGGGAATTACCAACGTACTGCCGATTTATACAATGCCTAGAAAGCGACAGGCTCTCACCTCACCACCTTGCTACTGTTTCCTCACATGGTTGTCTACACCGAAAGCTCAAGTTCGTTGTAGGAATTAAGCCCAGGGCTTCCGATGTCACCACCAGTTAGCTATCTATCGATATAGATAGGAAGGTAAAGATACCGTTACTATAGACGCGGGCGCGGGTGCGGGACGAGGCGGGGCGGGGGCGCACGCGCTACAAGTGTCCTTTGCGCTTTACTCCGCTTGACATTTAGACCCGCACAACACAGCTGCTCCACGTCACTGTGTCATCTCAATGCAAAACGCCTTTATTCCCACACGTTAAGGCTCAAATTAACAACATCGTCGTACCCATTGAATAATGCTTCGGCACGAAGGCGATGTAGCGATACAGTCACGTTACCTTTATTAATGAACTATTAAAAGAAACACCGTTTATTCAACATTCGGAGTTTAAATGAAATTATTTGACATATTTATAGTGACTTTATTCTTTCTCCATTAACTTGCTGATAAACTGATAATGATCGCGGTATTCGTGTTGAAATTCAACGGGACGTTGTAC
Source organism: Habrosyne pyritoides (assembly GCA_907165245.1). NCBI lineage: Eukaryota > Metazoa > Arthropoda > Insecta > Lepidoptera > Drepanidae > Habrosyne > Habrosyne pyritoides. The sequence continues at coordinate 180,627 of OU015594.1, read as the reverse complement.
GTTGTCCATCGGAAGTACTTCATGTGGACACTTTAAACTGTGTTATAATATATAACATTTAACACATGCAACACTTAATTTCTGTTACGTCTAAATTAATAAAGAGATTACATGCTATCTATAATGTCCGACCGTATTTATGTTTACAGCTTTATATTAGCCATATAACAACCTAGTTGTTTTGTTATTTTAGTGCTCTAGAAATAAATTGAAAGCTTTGATTATGAAATTCTATAAAACGAACTCCATTATTCCGCTCTACGCACAGGACCAAGTTCTCGAATGTCGTAAACTAAAAACCGTCTAAACGCTTTCAATAACATTTGCGTGATCAAAACAAACGCAAACTTTCCACACCCTTGTTATTGTAACTGAGTCAACAGAGAGAAAAAATCATATGAAATACATATCTATGTAGTAGGTAGTATTGGACGCAAATATAACGCACCTTTAGAATTGAAGTGGCTTAATCCAAAATTCTTGTTTTTTGGTAAACACCAAAAATGTAATAGAAGAATTAGCCGTTTTGTAGATTTTCAATTTTATTGCTCTAGGTTAAGCGTTTATTTTTATTTTTTTTGTTATTAACCGTAGGGTAGGAATTGTTTTAATGATTGGACACTAAACCTTTACGTATAACTAATTAGAACATTTGTTAATTAGTCATTAAAAAAAAAATGACACTTATTTTCCGAAATCAATTTAATATTATTGGCATATTTGACTTTGAGTCAATTTTTTACTTAACGATACATAAACAAATTGTGCCTATTTAAAAAAGAGGCGATTAATTTCTAATGTTATATTTGAACATGGTGACAGATTTTACAATATGCTAGTTTAATTATTGTAGACTAGTTAAATTAAAGGAAAGTGAAAAACAGACTTTGGTTTCAAAATCGTGTATTTTGAAATTTTCCCTCACTAATCATCATTAAACACTAATCTACTGGTACTGCTACCAACATAACATTACCACCTGGTATTCAATTAAGGTAAGTTTATAAAAATCAATGGTTTGAAATAATCTCCAAATACTATGTAAACCTTTGATAAAATAATATAAAACAATGAAATACTTCTTATCAATAGAGTAGAAAAATAATAAAGTAAAAGTCATTTTGTTATATTTAATAACTGGCCAAAAAATATTTATAAAAATGTCTAAGAAAGAATTTACGAAATAAAAAAACTTTTATCAAACTCAACTAATTAACATAATCAACCATTCACTTTTTTTTAAATAAACAGCAAAAATAACATATCTTGATTCAACACTAAAATGAGATCAAAATAGATCATTAAGTTAATTTATTAAAAATAATTATAAACGCGAGTCATAGAACCAGGCGTAGATACTAGGGATTGCTTTAGTTCTTATAAGATAATTTAGATCTTTTTTTTATTTTCTGCAAGCACCATTTTGGACTATAAGCATTCGTTATTGTAATTTCACACGCTTTTTTCATTTTATTTCTTAAAGTCTTTTTCAGCATATGTATTTTTATAGTAAAATAAAAATAGCTCGTCTTTAACTAATTTTAACACTTTTATCTTGCTATCTAAGTCCCTCAAACCCACTGCATTTTTATCAACATCCTAAATAAAGTTATACCCCCATTCCTTCTGCAACACATTTAAGTCTATAAAAAATTGTAACCTTAACTCTTTAACTCTAATTGGGGTGCCAGTTTTTCTAGCACCTCTTAGTAAAGGCATATATTGTTGCGGTTTGTCAATAGGACCAGATCTTAGGTTTCTCTTTATTTCTTTTCAATTAAACTATGTGCATTGTCTCCCTCTTTCTGTGTATGTCCCTTAATTAGATATTTATGCGTTATTGATTGAATGTTGTCAAAATGGGCCACTGTCTTATGCAGTGGCCTAAACTGCTATAAACTGGCAATATATTTTTGTTTTGACCATTACAATTTCTGAATAAAATATTAGATTTAAAGTTTTGTCTGCATTATTTTCACTGATGGGACTTTAAGTAATCAAAAACGCAGAAACCTATTTCAATAGCCCCTTTATTACCATGTCTTCTTTTCCAAAAATAGCAATATACTTCTTCATATGCACCTAGTTCACTAACGTTTTTCTTTTTTTATTATGTTTTGATTTAGAAGCTAGTTCAACTATTGTAAAATTATAACAATTAAGTTAACAGTTAAGTGACCTATAATATAAAGATGAATCATCGCCTTTACGACAGGTCATTGCAGCTTCGAGATCATAAACAGCACATTTAGTTTCGTTAATAATACATATTCATATATTTATATCTTGTCTCATATTATATATATCATTAGTCTCATAAATATTTTTTGGCCTTAAAAAAAGCTTATATCAATTTCAGTTGTAAATATTAAGTAAAAAACCCAGTATGGGCGTGAGATTTGTTTTGATTATTATTAAAGTCCCTACATATCTCTTTTATACTCTTGCTGCCATCCATATAATCTCTTGAAGTAGAAAATCTTAGTTAATGTGATTCTATGCGCGGTAGACTATTAATATGGTCCTTAATATCATGTACAAGATTTGGGTTAATCGGGGCTCGGCTTCTAGAACGCCCTCTAAGATCTTCCACAAGGCCATTAGTTTTCAGTTTCACAGTTCTTATCTGTCTCTCTGTAATACGAGTATCTAGTGTATTGATAAAAAAAGGTTTTATAAACGCGAATTCTTTGGCAATCAGCTGTAAAATAAATGGCTGTGTTTGGTTTACGAGGATGGGCAGCATTTTTGTACTGATATTTTGGTTTCACCTCCATCGTGCATGCCTTGATAAATGATCGCTTCAAGTCAAAATTACTTAGCTGCCAATAATAGTCGTATATTTCGCTCAGGGGTTATGTTATCGGAACAACGAAGTCTACAAACACAATTACTTTGTTAGATTTAGAAAGTGATTGGTAGGCTTTTCCGGTATTTCGAAGAGATTTAACAATATTTTGTTTCCATTGAGACGGATTGCGCAGGCGCTTCCTAGATTTTTTATTCTGAGGAAACAATTGCATCGTCACCATCATGTGCCCCATCCCTGTCAGACGTGTTGGTTGATGAACTGAAAGAGCGTCGTAGCGATGAATCGTTGTAAGTCGGATCAGCGTCACACAGATCGACTTCTGATTGCAAAGAATGCACAGGTGATTGACGGTAGTTTATGTCTTTATCTAACCGTATTTTGCTATTTGAGGGCTCGGCACAAATTATATTCGTGTAATCGATTTGAGTACCTGACATGATAGAAGGTGAGCTATTTATTTTCATTTCGTCTCAGCTTTGCTTCGGTTATGTAAAAGACTTTGATGACGACGACGTTGTGCTGGAACTTGAAGATGATGACATAGAAGAAATGAAATGAAATGAAAATATTTTTATTCAAATAGGTCTTTCCAAGCACTTATGAATAGTCTGATTCTAATACCGGTTCGGAAGGTTGTTTTTTACTGAGAAGAGCCGACATTAAACTCAGCAATAACTCTTTTTTTTTAAAAACCAACTTAGCTTTATTACATAAAATCTATTCAGTCTCACTAATAATACCTGTGTGTTATCGCAAAAGTGAAGAATTATTGAACAATAATATAATATTATGAATAACTAATAAAACAAAAAATAATAATAATAATACAAACAAACAACAGAACTGGATGATGATGTACTACTGGATCGATCTCTCATGTTTTGTGATGTTTGTTCTTTGATAATTGGATTAACGCTTTTCTTAGTGCTGATTATCGACGTATTGTTAATCTCCTTTAGAATCCGTTGTTCAGTTTCCACTTGCGGTAAAATTTCAATTCAATCTAGGACTTCCATCCGTCGCCTTATCCAAGGGTATTTTCTAATAGTTTTCCTTACCACGCTCTTTGGATCCATTTTAAGCACTAGTATAACCTTCTGCACTTGCTGTTCTCATCTCTTCACCCTGTTCATGCATAATATTTCATTCCGGTTTAATAGATGCAAAATAAGATCTGCACTTCTTTTCATTATTGATCTCAAACTTTAACTGAAATAAAAATAAAAAGACTCAACTCAAAATAAAGCTCACTAAGTCTCATATCATTCAGTAAAGAATAAACATATTTACCTATACGTCTCCGTAGTCACAAAATTGGTAGTAAAGTAAAGCAATAATATAAAATAAGGCTCGATCATTTAAGCAATATTTGGTAATAAAATGACGGCAGTACTAATACGACACCACAATATTATAATCATTTAGTATTGAAACGCCCAAAACCAAAATGAGTCATTACAAAAATATGTATCGAAGAAATAACTTACCTTGCGTTTAGTATTAAAACTGCAGATTACAGTTTCCGCCCTTTACGGAGCAACCGCACTACGTCCAGCGTTTAGCACTGTTGACGCAACTTTGAATGAGATCCTTTAATACAGAGGGATGCGCGGTAACCGCGTGATTTTAAAGAGACGGAAATAGCACGTTTGTCCTTTTCTGGCTTAAAATAATCTATTTATTTATAATAAACTGATAGAATAGATGTTTATAAGTAATTCCATGTACAAAAGTCATTTTCTTAAAATTTTGAGTTATGCCACTTCAATTCTAAAGGTGCGATAACTTACTAAATGGGACTATAGTATCGCAATTGAGATAAAGAAACCATTACATTAATCCCATCGGTTTTCTATAAAACTCATGGACGAGATTCCGCGGGGGAAGAGATTGATAATTAGAAGTGCTAAGTGCCTAGTAAGTATACCTATATCAACTGGATTGCACATTTTATTAACAATATGTGGTGTAGATAGCGACGCAGGAGGCACCGCATCGCAGTTCTAATTGAAGGTGGAATCAATAAGTCAGTCGTGTAGTATCGGCAATAATGATCGCGAGTTATTCGTCCCGTCTAGTGGCGCGATCCAGGCGCGGCGCAGCGTCCGGGGCCCGCGCCTGCGCCCGCGCACCGATCCGCGATATCGCCGGGTCACGACGCGACGTCGACCGCACCGTGGAAATATCAAAATAATCCACTTATAGCGTTCAACAGCGACCACATAACAATATTCGTACCTTAATTTATTGTAACACATTGGTGGCGATCCCGTTAACAATCGATATACAAAGTCAAATGTCTTTCTAATTTTTGACATAAGTAACACATTTTCATGCCTATTATTATATAGGCAGAGGTCTCGGTAATGCGACCCACATTGCACCGAAGATACTTTAAATCCCAACGTGTGACCAAATGTGGTGACCATTTGTTCTCGGGCACATTACCAATGTCGGGGTTCAGATAATAATTTATATGTAATATATGTCCATTGTCCATTAATATTGCCTTGCTCGGCCCGGGAATCGAACGAATACCTCCAGGTCTCTCTAGTCGGGCTTTATAGCACTGGACCGTGATATTCCAATTCTAACAAGATGAAAACAAAAAGAAAGTCTTATAATTGGTGATGTGTAGTTTGTGGGAAGAAAGGTTTTGATCTAACTGTAAGAACTAAATACTTCATCACACTTTTCATCTTAGGAAAAATGAAAGAGATGTTCGTAGATTATATATTAGAGTCTCGAACACCGTCGCAGAATCGCTTGTCTATCGGTTTTTTATCGGATGCATTTTGGTGAATGTGCCTTGGAACTTCACGACTTATTTCCTCCATCTCCTTTTCGTCTTCGGACTACTAGGCGTGGGGAGAGTTTTCACCAATTCGCACGAAGCGCTTTGCAGCTTCCTTCCTCATGCGCACAGCTAAAGATTGGAATTCTCTCCTCTCGTCTGTGTTCCCAGAAACTTACAACTTGGGGCTCTTTAAGAAAAGAGTGAATAGGCTACTAACGGGAAAGCGAGCTCCATCTTCGGCCTCATCTTCACTTCGTCCGAAATAAAATAAAAAAAAATTATTCATTATCGTTATGATAATGAATATTTTTTTTTAAGAATCACGACACCTCAACTCTAATTACTAACATGTATACCTATCAAATTATGTGAGGTGCTGTTAACATATTTGAGAATTATAATAATGATGAATATCCCGGGACATTCTTGCTTGTGCTTAGAAACTAGATAGCCGATACCTATAATACCCTATAGTTATAAAATTACCCCCATTCTCTCCAAAGTTAGGTTAATAATAGCCAAATTAGTAGATACTTAAGTTCATTTAGTTATATTTGATTGATGTAAAAATTATATGTTTGACCTACGATGCGTCTCAATTTAACAACCAAACTACAGTACAGGCTTGCCTGGTCGACGGCACTAAATACGTCTTGTTATTAACCTAAACCTTACACTAACACATAAGAGGTTTCATAATTTCACACAATTAGAATTACCCCGTGTGCCGGTTACTAGTAATATTTCATCAGCTAATTAATAATATAATAATAATAATTTATTTAATTTGCACTAAACACAATAAAGTTACAAACATAATTAGAGGTACACACAAATAACATTGATATCACATTTAGTACAAACTACTACCTAAACTAGGACAAGCCTGTATTCTAGGCAGCAGCCCCATAGCTGAAGTGGTTACTAATGTTGCATTACAACTATTTAACATTTAGTAACTACATAATATTAATTTAAATTAAATGAAAAAAAAATGAGAATAATTATTGAAAAAGTTATTAAAACTTTAACCAACACAGTTGTGTGGTGGTGAGAGGGAACTTGCGGATTATTTAGTTATCATATTCAACCACTATGTCCTCTGTTGAATGTAAATTTCAATAATAGAATCTATCTCATGGAAAGGTTAGTCAGGGCTGCCACGCAACAGATTGTGAGTTTGATTACCACCCGGACTAACATTTGTGTGCATGAGCATCTCGGCTTTGTTCTGTATCTGGGTGTAGATACCTATTTATATATGTAGGTATAGGTTGACTTTTCTTCTTGTATGTAGCATATATGTAGGTATATCAGTTATCTGGTTTCTTTAGTAGCTCTGTTAAATTTGGGATTGAATTTGACCCCGTGTAAAAGAACGTCCCAAGATATTTTTATTTTTTATCATAATTAATTAGCTACAGAAAACTATTATAAGATAGTGACAGGTGTTGGATCGTGTGGATGGTAGGTTCATCTCCAGTACTAGGTACGAGGCTCGCGCGCCGATGTTTATCCGAGCACGACACGAGCGGAGTGAAGTGGCTGACTTACAGCGCGGGCGGCCCTGCGTCACGCATCTAACAAATTATTATGAAGGACTCAATATTTATTTATAATAATAATAATGATACTTAATTGTTCAAAAATAAATGTTGTTTACAAAGGTAGTTCACTAGCCTCCACACTAGGATTCCCTGTGTCGTGGAGAATAGTCTCTTTCATCTTAACAATAACATAATGCTGTCTTAATATAAAGTGTTATAAAAAAATTAAATAACAATGTAATGGGACAGAAGTGTGTGGTGTGTGTGGTAGTGGTGAGTAAGTGAGTGAGTGTGTGTGCGTGGGTGGTGTGGGTGTGTATGTGTTCTGTGCGTGTGTGTGGTGTGTGTGCTTGGTTCTGTAAGTGTGCGTGTAAATATGTACAGGGAATATATGACTTATCAAAATTAAAAATAATGTGAGAGCTGGTTTAGATTCCTGGGAATCAATATCGGTAGGTGGTATTTAATTATAAAACATTAAATAATATCTCTAAGTTATCCTAAGGAAATTTTCTATGCTGTCCATAGATTTAAGGTAGTTTGTAAAATGGCTTTTGCATTTTGTTCTTGTCATCTGTCGAAAATTTAGTTTATTATTTATCTTGTAATAAATGTATGGTCCCATGAAATAAAAAATTATTATAAATATTTTATATTAAAAAATATTATTGTAAAAATAACTTGAGGCTCATTATCCCACAAGAGGTAGTTAGAGTCCCAATGTACATATGGTGAGTATCTTTACTGTCTCTCGGGGGCATTACCAGTCATGGGTAGCTAATTATTTCTAATAAAGAAACGCAAATAAGTAGGTAGTAGCCTGGACATCCAACACAGGGTTTCTTCTCGAGGCTTATTCCACTCGAACACAAAAGCGATTAAACCAATAAAATTTCTTGCTTTTCTATATATTTCATATAGCCCAGAATTTAACGAAATTATGACTTAACTTACCTAGCAGCTTATACCTTAAATTTAGAGATAGGAGTAGGTTCTTACGTCACAAGGCTTAAGACATTAGACAAAACAGTTATTAGATATTACAGAACTGATTGTAGATAAATGATAAACAAAAACATTGCACAATATCATATTTAGGATCATACCTATGTGTAATGATAATAAAAATAAATAAGATAATATGTTGGCCGAGATCAGGAGGAGCGGACAAACTTCGCATCGCTTGCGCAGAGCAGAGATAATCTGTTGAATTTTCCATGCGTGCCGGTCCCCGTCGGACATTGTGCTGTGCTGGGCAAAAACTGCTGGCGATGAATCCGCGCTCGTTACATAATCAGACGATCTGTTGTCGCCGGAGCGGGCGAGCCTGCGCGACCCGCTGCGCCGCTAACATGACGCTCCACTTACCGTACCGTACATACATGGTACCTACCCAACGTCAGCTGCTACTGCTCTCGCCACGCACGATCTGACCAACACCACTTGAAACAACACAAAATAACCGGCGTCACATATTCTTATTGGCAACTTTTTTCTACAATCAGATTTTTAGTTCTCTTCAAATAGACAAGAAGGAAATACCAATTGGTTTTCAACTTTTAATAAGGGTGTGGTTTGATAGCCACCTGGCTCAGAGTAAAAGTTATTTCTCGAAATGTGACTGAAGCGAAAGCGCTTTGAAGTGAGGCACTGATTCGAGGAGTGACATATTAAAGGCTTCACTGGGCCGCAAAAAAGCGGCCCATTCATATGCACAGGGAGGAGTGCGGTCAGTTTTTGCTCGGCCGGACGTTCCCCGCGTTTTATTTGTAAATTGGGCGCGCGGACGCGACGCGCGGGTAACGAGACCGCGCGCGTCATTCAAATGCAACTAGTTTTTGTACCAGTGCATAATTGAATACGAATGCGTACTCGGAACGAATCTAATGTGTTCAGATGAGACGCGTAATGAGCGTTATTTATACACCAGGAGCTGAGCCGCCCTTATCCCGGGGCCGTAAGGTTGCGAGTGGGTGCGCCGCCGCGCCGCGCGCCGTCGGGCGACGCGCTGCGTGCCATCATGGCGCACAGATTTCTGCGCGTTCGAAGCATCTACAATAGAAATAACCTATGTTCGATAATTATCTACGTCAAACTAATTAGGTGCTGCCATGAGACTCGTATTAATGCTTTGAATATTTAATATCAGCACGTAACCAGTATATTTCTTATGAGCATCTTCTTAGCCAGCGGATGTGTGTGTGATGATTGCAGTTAGTTTATTTTGATCCTGAGATAGGTAGATCCTACATAAGAAGAGATAAACTAATTGATTATTATTAATCTCATTGATTTAAAATATGAGCAGATTGGGTTTGGATTCTACGTTTGCTATAAAATCAATGTATAAGCTTTCTCGCAAATAAAAATCAAATAACCATGCATTTACGGTGTGATTGTCCAAGTGTTGACACTTTATCAGTGTGTTGGGCGAGTGCCAGAGGCGCGGGCGGGACAGCCGCTTAGCTCCACGCTCTTCACGCGCTGGACGACCGGATGTTTGGAATATTTGCCAATTTGCTTATTGCACGCTGCCCCATCGGATCGTCCTCCCAGATAGCTACTTAGACTTCAAAAGCAAAGGAGAAAATTGCTTCTCTCTACATTTTCTAATGGGCTTTATGAACCTACTGCATTGTTGTTAGTGTGTGCTTAGATGGCTGTATTCTCTTCAGATTGTGTATCGTAAGTAGATGCTATGGCAAAGTGGATCTAGTTCTTAATTGAATTCAGATTGCCGTTTTTATTGCATATTAAGTGTGTTTATTTAAAATGAAAGTACCTATGTTCATGTGTGCAGAACATACACGCGCACTTTTATGTCTATCCGCTAATTTATCGCCTTATTTTAATTGAGCGTTGCATCTCGACGTTCGGCTTCTCGTCCGAAGTGCATTCAATGTAAATGTGATTTAAAAGTAATGGCCTTGTTGCCAATTGAGTGTGCGCACATACTCTAAGAGCGGCGCAATTTAACCGGCGCGTCGCGTTCGTCAGGCGGCGGCCGCGGCGCGGGCGGCGGCGTCGCGGTCGGGTTCAGTAGCCGCTATAGTCGGGAGCTGCGCGGCTCGTTTTTGCGTCCAGTAAAAATGCGCCGATGTTAGGATAAGTGCGGGCCGGGACTCGCGACACTGCGCGGGAGTAGCGCGCCGCGCCGGACGCTCGGGAGGACGCGCCGAGGGAGGGGGGATTGATGCGCGGGGACATCAATCCTGAGTAAAAAGCGCCGCGCTTCGTCCGGCCTTTTTTGCCGTTTCTTGTTATGCGCATTCCTCTCGTTTTTGCTCGCGCATGTTCCCGACAAACGAGCTCGGGCAAGTTCGCCTGTTTTTGCTCTAAGACAATGGTGGGTCCGCGATGGCAGCGGCCGTGATTGCGCTCGCGCAGGCGACTCGTCGCATTTGCATGCAGCGGCCAATCGCAACCCGAGGCCACGCCCCCGCCCCGCCCCGCAAGCCGCCCCGCCCCGCCCCGCGCTGCGCCCGGCCCGAGCTCTGCTCCGGCGCCGCCGCGTCGGCCGTGGCGCGCGGCGCACTCTAGCTAGCTAGTTAGTCCACTACCTAATGCTAATGCGACACTCACACATTCATTGCTTGTTTGACTCACTTTAATCACTCACGATGTGATACAGCTATAGAATATTCATGTGACGAGGTAACTATAGTTTGATAATATTTCGATATTATCTCTTCTACACGAGTAAGTATCTATAAATCTAATTTTCACACATAGCATGACTAATGAGACATGACAGATAAAAATGATATGCTTATATGATGCTATCGTATTATAAAATATTCGCATTGCTGCAAAGTGATTAGATAATAAAAATGACAAGTGTTATTTAATGACAATAGATATGGTATGAGTAATTTCACAAAATAATAAATAATCGAAGAGTACTTATCACGTTAATGCTATCTCTAAATAAATAATAGCTTAGCTATTTATAATTGTCAGCAACAAAACAATATACTATTCACATACTGAGGAGACTGTTCATTCATACAACGGAAATTTGCAAATTGCCGTACTAAAATATTGTATATTTTTATTACAATCTTACGCTACAAATCATACTAAACACTTAAAATCTAAACAGGTCCCAAAACCGAGGAAACAGGAGTTGCGTCGTAAAGACATACGATAGAAATGAAGCTTTTGTATTACAGGGAAACATATTAATTATTCATCAACACTTTTGAATAGCATAGATTGCATTAGTCATTCATTTATTTTTCGTCACACAAACGGTTACGGATCAAAATTTCAAACCCTCCCATAAAAAGTTTCAGTAAAAGTGGTATCTATCGTTGTAACCTCCCCAGGTAGGTACCTACCATACCTGTGAGCATGATACTTCTTATACATGCCTTATGCTCGCTGTCAGCGCTATTTCAATTAAATACTGTACCTACCTAAAGAATGCTAAGTAGGTATCTCCTATCTAAACTATTTCGTTCACCCATTGTTCCAATGTGACACCCATTATATTCGCAGGTTGTGGTTGGTGCATATCAAATGATATCGCTTTGCCATTCACCTACGACGAAGGCATACTAATGTGAGGAGCCATTCGCAACGCCAGGAGTTGGCTCGCGCATGCGTAACCCATCAATCAGGTGTGTAGTGTAAGCACATGCGATGCATATCTATTCAAATTGTGAGCAAACTAGCCATGACACGGGCTATAAACTTCGCTCATAGTATTTGCGTGTTGATTACATATTGTGCAATTTCTACCGAGCCTAGCATACAATTTTTTTAATGAAGTATCCATCGAGCTGCAGATGTACTCGTAAAAATGATAGACTTAAGTAAACTCACCCATGGTTCTTTCTTTCTGGTATTCATTCCGGCATCCATGTGGTGGGGTAGTCTTCTTTACAGGTCCCTCATCTTCTACCTGGGTCGTGTCGCATGCGGTTACAATAATGGCAAGGCCGGCTCTTCTCAGTTGAACTGCTGGAGAGTAGCTGACTTCCGAATCGGTGCCATTCTAGGACCTAACTGAAAAGGGCTTTGAATTTTTATGTCTATAAAAATTGAAATCCAAATAATAATTTCTCTAAGCTAACTTTTATAAGAATTACATCACCATACGCCAGACTACTACCATATCTCAATGAATCATGCAGTTTGAATTCTCACCCCTGCCCTGGTATCAGTTCCGTAGGTAACCTATATCATCAATAACAAACGTTTTGTCTTTCGCAAATAGATAGGATATGCTAGTAAAAAAGAAATATTCCTGCCTCTAAGATCGGCCTGGTCGAATTTTTACGACTGGGATGACCTAAATGCTTGTCAAATACCCCATATGGAGTTCATTATAACAACGATGTTATAGTCTTCCAACAACAATTAAATGGAATTACTTACCTAATAGCACCTAATTCATAGTAAAGAGCAAGTGTTGTAGTGATATCAGTGGCGGCGAGGAACGGCTCGCTTATGTTATGTTACGTTTGGCTCGATAGCATCACGCGCACGCACCGCGCCGACCCCGCGACCTGCGCCCGCACCGTCCGCACCGGAGCTCACATCTCCTGATGAATCTACGCTCATTACAATTAAGATAAAGACTTACATAAATGATCTGTAAATTATGATGTTAGTTGCAAGTACTATTTCAAGCGGTTTTCACCGTCATTCCCTTCGAACCTGATGTTTCAACAGATATCTATTTTCCTCAATCTTTTTGCAATAGGTTCTCAGTATGCTATAGATAGAGGTCGTTATTTAGGAAAAAATACAAAATACTGAATTATAATATCCCCAGGACATTCTTCACAAATTGTTACCTGATCCCAAACTAAGCAGACTATACTGCTTGTACTATGACTACCAGGTTACTGATATACTACTTTTTATCAACATGCTTATATAGAATTAACATCCAGACACAGAACAAATAGACATGTTCATGCACACAAATGTTTGCCCTGGGTGGGAATCGAACCCACGATCTGCGGCTTAGCTGTCAGGGTCTCTAACCACCAAGCCAACTATGGCCTGTTAGATTAAAAAAAGATGTATCGGTATAACACATATCGGTATCATGTATAACTAAAGGAATGTATCAGAGGATGTGCGTGCATTATTTCAGCACGATTCACCTGATAAAATGGGTAGTAACGAACTAACAAGGATTTGTCTCGTCTAGAGCGTGCTGGTTTCCTTATCAGGACTCATTAAGGGAAATTTGTTAAGATTCAGCAGCAGTTGTTGGCATACCAATATTTTTTTATCTTTTAATAATTAGATAGGTATCATAGATCTACGGTAGTTTAGTACCTTACCAGTTTTGCTTAATTGATCTAGGTTCTAATTATAGTTCTCTGATGGTTCCAATTGTTGTCTCGTCACTTTGGTTGGTGGGTACCAACTCAAAAATAAAGGAAATGGTTTATTCTTATCATGACACAATGCAACAAAGCGTGTAATACTCTGTGCGTTGTTTTTACTTGGAAAGAATAGCGCTTTCGGAATGTTGAAAAGTTTATCGATAATTTAAATCTATTCATTGTTTGTTGGTCATTGCTGCAACATTGTGGGTGTAGAATCCACGACTATAATATTATAAAGCAATGAATGTTGAAGCACCTAGCTATCTAGGCAACTACCCCTAAATCTATTTGACCTACCTCAACACTTGCATTTTTGCAAGTCCAGTGAGAGTCTTTTTTTATTACTAATACTCAAATTTCAATAAAAAGACTCATACTATTCACGAGGTAATGGTGTCCGAAAATGACCATATTTATCACTCACTGTCCAGCTGACTTAGGATGTAATAAAAATGTGAAATCGGACTATTGTGTAGCTATGTACCTACACAGCAAATTTGCTTTTAAAGCTACTGAAGAATGATTGGATACATCACGGGAGCTACAGTGTCGGGAACTTCGAATAAACTTGCTATCGATCTCACTTCTTTTTTGGTACGAGCTTAATTTTCTTTCACTTATTTGTTTTCATGGCATCTAACCTACATGATGATTATTCTAGTAATACTCTATAGTTTTGCACCTAAGACATACTTATTTTTATTCTGTTAGCACCTATTCGTATATAAACCGATAATAACGCAGCAGTATTAACGTCATGCGCTGTATTGACGGTGTAATCCTACAATGATCCTGCGCTTTCGTTAGAAGAAACTTTACTTCCTGCAGTGGTAAGTTTATTTATTTATTTTATTCATTTATTTCACATTGAGAAGTTCAACATCTTACAATTTCCCATGATGACGTTACAGTTTACAGATACCCGTCTGGTAGGTGGACCTTACTGGCTACCTCTTAACACCTACCTATTGGTGCATTGCGGCAGTTGCGATTGAGGGCCAGTTGCCCTACGTTGTTATTAGATATGTATTGGCTCCACACACACACACACACGAGGTGACCACCAGCCATCTGAAAGATCGACTTCATGCCAACTTTCTGACAAGATTTTCTCCTCATAAATATGATCTATTTTCAACAAATTAGCTCACATCGATCTTTTTTATACAACACAGCGCAGCGCAATCAATCAATATGCGAGTAATCGACTCAATACAATATGTATGTAAACGCGACTAACGGAGCCATTCAGACGCCATCCATCACGGCTATCTGTTCCGAGTCACCTCCGAGACGTTAACATGACCCTCATAAACATATTGTCGGATGATCCCTAAAAATAATAAAGCCTTTAGCGCCACCCTACTCCTCGTATTTCACTGTGAAGGGGTGAGCGCTGCGAGCCGCGCCGCGACGCCTTGCCGATACTTATAAATATGTAGTTACTCCTTTAAGGACTTTGAAGATCTTTACAGACTTTTTGCAACTCGTGAATGTTTTATTACTTAACAATAGCAGGCAATTTATTTGTATGATGAGGTATTGTATGAGAATAAAATAAAATTGATTATAGTATCGATTTAGATACACCATTTTGATATTAGACTTAAAAAAATATCCAGAATTACGGTTCCACTAGTTGAACTTTCTGGAACGTATCCACATAAACGTTTCCTTTTAGTTCTATCCGTAGAACTCGGCCGGTAGATCTAAACGGAATTATAAAAACTATTAAGTTGTTATAAAAAAAAAAAAAAATTCGCAACAACATAATTTAAACTTTAAAACCTTGACCAGTCCTTACAATAAATTGGCCACCAAGTATTATCCCCATAGCATCTGTATCATAGCCGTATTTGTACGCTCCAGTACCGGGGGCGCATCAACCGGATAAGCATCCTAAACGCTTACTAATTGAGTCACCACCGCGCGCCGCGACCTGCCGGCACACGTGGTGGCGACCACCCGTCGGTGTCTAGTCCACGTCGCGTCGTGCGATGACACCTGTTCTAACCCACACCCATTCTGTTTACTTATGTTGTTTCAGCCTGGAGTAATGGAGTGGCGGGTTTAATTATGAAAATCTTAGACCCAAGGTCAGCCGTGATTTCCAATAGTTTCCTTAAACAATACATGTGACATACGAGTGGTTATAGTGGTTTTGTAGATAACATGATAGGTATAACTCGAGCAACCGAATTGAATTTCAAAAAGGATGCGAATACATCTCAATATTTTATTTTATCTAATTAGATCACGTTTCGATAAATCAACAAGCTTCAGTTTTGTCGCACTGTTATTTTATCGTTTCCATACTTAGGTACCTGTAAATAAATGTTGTCATTATTATATATTTTCATCAAGTGTACAATCTCACGGTCAGGTAATAGAGGTGGACGTTAAAAATTAAATAAAACTCGCACCGTAATAAAGTGTGAACGTGGTATAATGTGCGTGTGCGCAGATATCGGCATTAGTTCCGCGCACCGCATTCGTCAAGCGACGTGTGCGACCGGCGCGGCGCGGCGACCGGCGACCGGGCCTGCCGCGCGTCTGTCTTCCGATTACCGACCGACTCAAACAACCCATCTTGGGCCCTTCTCATATATCTAGATTCTGCAACCTTACATAAATCATTCCTCAAATTCCTAAACATACGATAATGTTCACGCCTGCTCTATGGTTCTTTCCGTGCACTTATTGTATCCATACAATTAGCAAGCCCATCGATTTGGAGCTCTCAGAGTCCTCCATAACTCCATAGGTTGGTCTATTTGATTATACTTGTGCCAGTAAATAGAAGAACGGGCAAAGAAAATCTTCTAGTTTTCAGACAGACATACAAGGAAGATGCAACCAGATGTTGACTAGTTACCTGCTCTTGCTACAGCAATGTAGGAAGGTCCAATGAAAACCGGTCCTAAAGATGTAATATCGTCCTGATCAGAGTAGCGCGTGGTGACATAAGCTTTTCAAACCGATAGTCAAATGTGATTATAACGATTCACACCCCCAGAAACCTCTTTCGAGCCCTACCCGGCTCACTCTCAGCGTAGTAGTTTAAATTTGTCCTCGGTTATGAGCCCACCAGTGCTCACTGAATTGTTGAAGTTAAAGCGATCTGGAATAAACACATACTAGTCCATTTATAAAAATCATAAACTTTAGAAGTGTGGAGCAATTTAGCCAAGAGAAGAGATTGTAAGCCCCCGACCGACAGCGGCATCGCTGTAGGTGCACGATTGAATTGTCACGCGGGAGCGTTGCGGCGCGCGGCCTGACGCGGCTCTGTGAAATCGGAAATGAGCCGCATGCGCCGCGAGCTGACACGCGCCCATTCGTCATTATAAACACATTTGAGCATACTGCGATCATTGTTTATGGCTCATTTGAATAATCTACTAATGCATGAATATTTTTTGCACCTACAATAAGTATCCTTCATATCGTTTGCGTGGAAAATAAATTAATTCAATCGCACTTAATAACGGCAATCATGTATCTACGACTCACTTCGCTACAGATGCTCTCGGAAATAATGCTGCGGTTCATAGGTCTAATTACCTAGCTCACACTAAGAATTAAATGTGTTTTACTTGTCAAGTAATTCCCCATAAGAAACTGTTTCTCTTTCATTTATTGGTCTAGGTCCAGGCCGGACATACTACTGTGTTGGTAGAATTTGAAACTACCACTCATGTTAAATAAGGAAAACTCACCTCAGCCATTTCCTCAACAGTAGATCCGATACAAAACATATTTTCCCACTCAATTGGAGAGTAACTCTAACAAGGTGACAGTTAATACAATAGGTCCCAAACACATCAATATTGATTAGCCGCCGCGCCGCCGCCGGCCGGTGGCGCAGCCGGCGCGGGCTGTCCCGCAAATGATAAAGTTTGTATTTTTCTAATAAGATTACGTCCGTCTCGGAAAGTTCGCGCGCTAATCGTATAAGACATGTTTCTATAACCACCCCACAGTTTCCGACTGTAGCTGCTTATTCGTTTTCTTTCTGGCAGTATTCTTAGTTGAATTGTTGGCCAATTAGTATTTGTACAATATGTTTGTCGCTTCCGAGTCGATGTTGTATTGGGCTTAATCTTAAAAAGTCTTTATTGCATTATCGCAATATATTTATCCAGATAATGTGCATTTGACAGCGGGGCACCTACACTTAAGAAATATGAGGCGAATTGTCGTGCAGGTTATTAGAAAATGGAGTATAGTGATTCTAGAGTCATTATGACAAAGATCTGGGACTTAAAAGCATCAATCTACAAATCAATCTTCATGCTAAATTTTCTATTCAACCTTCAAAATCATAGAATCCTTCTATTTATTAAAAGTGTTAAACTGTTTTCTTGAGTCCGATGATAAATGTAAAAAATAAAATAAAAATTAATCGATAATATTTTTATAGGCCGGTTTAGGTTAGCAGCAAGCTTTAGTCGCTATTCAAAAAATTCAAAAATTCAAAATTCAAAACCATTTATTCAGTTTAGGCCTTCGGAGGGCACTTATGAAGGTCAAATTTAAAGTTACTGAAGCTACAACCGGTTCGGAAGTCAGCCTTCAACTGAGAAGAACCGGCAAGAAACTCAGCAAGGTTACATTTTTTTTTATTTGTTATATAAATTTTTATCTATTCTGACTTTTTGGCTATTTAATATTTCAATTTTACATAATTTTATATTTAACAATTACAAGATACTTATTATTCCAACTAGACTTGTTACACCAATTTGTCTTTCTCATTACCATTGGATAGAAGCTAAGCAGTTGGATGTAAAACATATATCGGGAATAATTGTAATCATCAGGTATGAATACCTGCGCTGGAGACGACTGCAAATGTTTAAAACACAATTACCCAGTTTATCCATTCGTACTAACATAGTTTTACTTTAGGATATTTTTATTTTTTATTGTATGTGTGTTTTAACACCCTGGGAAATCTCCCAGGGTGTTAAAACAGCTCTGAACAATCGTTCAGAGCTACGGGCTCCCAACCGAGAGTAAGTATGTGGATCTCAGGTTAGGGCGTCCAGTACCTCAGCCGGGGGCTGCGGAAGCGCATCGTACGTGCTCGCGATCGCCTGCATAGTAGGTGTGAGATGGAACACCGGGGTGTGATGGAACACCGGACCCCTCCGCCCGCCCCAGGGCGCAGGACATCCATGAGGATTTTCCACCCCGTAACAAAAAAAACCAAGAACCAAAAAGAAAATTGAGCGTCCAGGTACCGCCCTGATTTCAGAATGAAATTTGTTCAGTCTAACGAATCCAACTGAGATTCAAAAGAAGTCGCCCTGTAATTTTTACTACCCTCCTTGGTATAGGGTGAAAAGCGAAAACAGTAGCACCCTTAGCGGTCAAAGCTCAGTGGCAGTGGATTCGAATCCTACTATGAGCTTGATGTTTAGGAGGAACTCATATGGGTGCTCATCCAAACAATCGTGCTCGGGCTCCTTCTTATTGAAAATCTATCCATCCATCAACTAAACACGTAAGAGCCCGTTCACGTAGCACAGGATCGGCAACGCATTAGTATTGCGCCTAGGTAGGTAATGTAAATATCTATAAGCGACCAGGAACGGGCCCGTCAGCCTGTTTGCCAACCCTCTGACAATAGTTATTTGTGCAACAAGAGAGCAAATTAATTTTCATTCACTCGCAGCATCCTGTGCAAGCGAAGAATTCAAAGATTGAATCACAAGCGTAGCGAGTGATTCTAAAGTTGAATCCTGAGTGTGGCGAGGGATTTAAAGTCACGAGATGCAAAAATCTTTGCTCTCTTGTTACACACGTAATTTTTCACTTCTGCAGCGAGAACACTTTAGGAGATAAAATAATTAATAGGAACTTGTTGTTTTAACTCTTCCTAGTACTGTAACATTGCCTGCTACTGTTCTCGTCGGTAGTTTCACTCATATTTTAATATTTTTTAACTTATTCAACTCTTTACGCCAGCCACGAAATTTTATTCCCGCTCTTTTATTTAAATTAAGACGTGTTCGGAAATATCACCCATGATATTTTATTATTCAAAATATATTACGCAACATTATTGAAAGTACAAATAAATATTTACAGGTTAAATATCAGTTTTATTTGCAGTAAATACTTGTTTTCGTTTAAATACAACAATAAGTAAAAAAAACAATAAATTACGTTAAAAGACATAATTAACTTTTTGCTAAGTTTCTTTAGTTACTACGAATATTAGTGTTTGACTTTGAAATTGAAATCAAAGTCGGAACTTCGAAAGGGCTGGTCTTTGTCTCTCTCTCTTTCTAATAGCGGGAAATAGATGGAGTGTGAATGTTTCGAAATTCACGGCTTTCTGAAAACAAAAATTAAAAAGTTACTTTGTCTCACTCAGTGCATCTCATTTCAGGGAGCAAAACCACATGTTTGAGCAACTGAAGTGAAAAAGTAATTTAACTAAAATACTATTTAAATATAAAACTGGTGAGCCAAAATAAGCTTTTTAAGTAATTTCTTCTCATCAATTTTACGAGATGCATCGTGGTTCAATGTTCAGTTAAAATTTTACTCAGGCTTAGGTATTCTGGATTTTTTTTGTGAGAATTATTTGTTCAATTGGAATTAATGTTTAAAGCTTTATTTTGAAGGAGCGTCTGTCAATAAGGAAGGATTCGACTCCGCGTAACGTCCGCCCTCACAGTACGCCGGGTAATTTTACTTTGTTCTACGATAACATCTCGCTTTGTGCCGTAAACTCGCAAGGGGCTATTCTAAAGATTTACATTTAGTGACATAACATCATCTGTTCGCTATCAAACAACCATACTAAAGTAAAGCATACAGGTAACAAAAATTCTATTAATGGGAGATTCTTAGCAGCGCCTACAGGGCAGAATGTCCAATCTAAAAGAATACGTGTAAAGAATTTTAATAATATTCATTCTATCTCATCAATTTCACGTTGAAATAAATGTATGCATCAGGTGCCCTTTGAATTTTCAGGAACACAACTTTCTAGGAATATTGTTTATATATTAATCTCGTTGAAATAACAATATATTACAATGATCACTCGATCGCGTTTCGAGAATACGGGTACGATCGTTAAACCTGAGAAGCGGCTATAATTCCGCGGCGGGGCGAACTAAATTTATTAGAAAGCCGATCGCGCCCTTCTCCGCTCGCCAATTTACTAATCGTAACTCATCTGCGATAAGCGTACCATTACCGCGATGCGCCGCGGACGGGGCACCGCACCGAGCCGCACCGCCGCACCGCCCGCACCGCCCGCACCATTGTTGTCCGCCGGGGACCTGCGCATTATCGATAGCCCATCGTCTAGTAATAAGGAGCCGAGATTGGAGCGGTTTAAATAATATCGGTAACTAGTAACGAGGACGAGATGCGCCCGGTCGTTGACCGCAGCCGCAGCCGCGCGCCGCACGCCAGCCGCGTCTAAACCAATATGCAACGCTTACCTGACTACTCGCGATCCTGCCAATGCCGATGCCGTCGCTCACTCATTTTTGATTAACATAGTCACGATCTTAAAGCAGATAAATTACTCCTAGGTGGCTAGTACCTATGCCTGTGCTCGGTACGGTAATGGAAAAATTATTATTAAAATAATAACTGGTGTTGCCATTAGATTTAGCTTCGAGATGGAAGAGCTCGGAATTTCCTAAAGCTATAATGTATGGATTGCACTGCACTGCCGCAGTAGACTTTTTACAAACGATTAGAGGAGGGTCTCTTTTGTAGTGTTTAATTGAAAAGTATTCGATGGGTGTCGGTAGCTTAGTCAATTAGCGTGGTGTGGTCATAACGAGATGTTTCCGGTTACTTGTGGCCGGGGCGCCCACTCGCCGCGCAGGGCGCTCGCCGCCTTATTCCCGAGGTCCTCGACTTGTAATAAGGTTTGATAAAAACTTGTGAAGACCCTTTATGAAACAATTATACCCAATTTTCATATGATGTTTCGCTATTCAACACTATTATCCGAAGATTTTTTTACTACTTTTACCATAGATATGGTGTGGTCTAAAAAGACCTCGAATGCAGCAACTGAAATGGGATATGTGATAGACTTTTATTTTGAGCGGTATACTGATTATGTTTTCCTTCACAGTAAGATCATGCTGTAGGAATCGAACCCACGAATTTCCTCACGGCACACCACGACACTGAGCTATCATGCCTTGAAGTTCATCAAATCATTAACACAAGTCAACACGGGCTAGTTCCAGAATATTTTAAGCCGCTAGTCGATCGTGTGATGTAGATTCCAATGACAATGTTCGATTTTAAAGCGATATGGTCAGAATACCAAGTTCAACCGGCGACGGTGACGTGTGCAAGTTCTCACGGGGCGGACGACGGACGACTCGCGACCGCCAATTGATAACCCACCAATTATACAATTGCTGGCCTTACACACAAAGTGGGAGCCAGGCTGCACAGCCGCCGCCGCCCGCGCCGCGCCCGCCGGCCGCCCTCGCCGCGGCCCATGGGAAGCTCTGTAAAAACATGTAATTGCCACAGTCTTGCTCTGTTTGTTGGTCACCACCACTTTACGCCGCGACGACAAATTGATGTGAAAACTCACGATCTGTATCTGAAGAATTGATCAAACGAGGCTAAACACCAATCGCCGAGCCTTTGTCCGTTAATTGTTGACGAGTTATCGATAAGACGACGTCGACCGTTCACTTTGTTTTGTGGCCATCGAATAGATCTCTCATTAATGTCTACTAATATAGAACTCTCTTAAATAATTTCAAGGCATGCAATTTTATAAAATACCTTCAAATTGGTATTTCTCGAAATTATGGGGTAGATCCTATAAATGTTGTATTATCATCATCAATGCCAATGATTAATAGTAAGTATAGAAGCGAGGACTCCAAAACCACAAATCACAATGGAGCGGTGCCCGCGTCCGGCGCGGTGCGGGGCAGGCTGGCGCGGGGGCAGCGGTAGGCAAATTATTTCATTGTCGGCCGTCGAGCCGCCGCCGCCGCCGCCCGACCGCTCTATGGTTATGCGCCATAAATCTAGCAGAATCACCCGCGAATTATTCAAAGGAACCGCCTCCTGTGTAATGCACCGTGCCAGTTGATACCACACTTGACCCGGCTCCGAGTGGCCTAGATTATGATGAGTTATGGGACGCTGCAACGATATAATGGGCAATAGTTATCCGGCGAGTTCCTGTCCCGCCGCTCGTCGTAGATCCTCGCGCCCGCGCGCCCCTTTGTTACGCAATCGAACAACGAGGAGGCTCCGCTTGTTATTGTCGCGGGTTGATTCATAGCGTCCGTTTGTCCTTCCTGCTGCGTGTCAGGTGATAACGCGCTATCGCCGCGCACGCGCACAATCGAGCCTCTATCGTGCCATCTGCGTGAAATATTCCGCACTCGCCACAATGCTCTGCTCTCCAGAACCACTCCTCTTAGGCGCTCATCGCTTATCTTATTTCGTGAATGACAAAGCTTACTTTGCTTCGCCGTGTCTGCACCGAGTGCCCGGTGGAGCAATAACGACCTGCGGCCGCGTAATTCACGCTACCGCGTTCATCATGCAAAGTGACCACGTTCGGTACCGCTCGCGAAATCCAACCTTCCCGGGCGAATAATAGAGTCGATAATGTCTTCCGGGGAAGAGATTTATGTCGCGGGGGAGTATAGTAGTATTTGCTATCGGAATTTGAATTTAGCTCCGGTGGTCGTCGGCAGAGGGCGGTGGCGGTGGCGGCGACAGATACGCATCGTCTTGTTAGCGCTATCTGATGGCCGATGCTGTAATTGGCACGGAGCTGCGCGTGCGCAGACACTGCATAAAACACAGCCATTCATATAAAATGAATTTTAAAAAGCTTTTAACAATATTTCTTTAGCGCACAGTATTTGTTATTTGTGATCAAATTGATATTATTGCTGCTAAACCTACACCAATATTTTTTTATCATAGAAGTAATTCGTATCATAGCCTTATCTAACTTAATGGAGGTATTACACACCATCTACGATGTAAAACAAATTACAGAGGCGTCGAGATAGGTACAGTACAAATGATGACAGGCAGGTCACAGGGGTCGACAATGGCAGGTATATACTCGTAGATACCTAGATATATATGTAGATAGATATACACCATGAAATATTAATCTGAGTAGTTATAACATGAGCAAGACAGACAGAATCAAGATTTTCCAACGCACATTATGAAGTGGCTTGTTAAGAATCAATACAGAATATTGTGATTCTTAACAAGCAATTGTGATACAATGAAATATATTTTTTGTATAAAATGCAGTAGTTAGCGAGTAATGGTGCGAGGTGTCGCCTCCATTTGCATACAATGCCGCGAGCGGGCCGCTGATGCCTCGGGGCCGGTGTAGCCTCGGGGGCCGGGGGTCGGGGGAGTCACAGTTCAGATATTGTTGCATTTCTTGTCGCTGTAATTGCCGCCTGAGTTGCCTTTCACGCCTTTGCTGAGCTAACTATCCTTCCGACGCGCCGACTGATGGCGGATCAAGTTAGTGCAACTAATAATTATGTCATTACAGGTACCTACTGCACATTGTTGTTGTTTACGGGAGTTTGGTGCGTAAAACTCGTTCTCGACATCATCATGTGCGAGTCTTGTTAATGCGTACGGAAGGAGATAAGCACCTTGATCTTAGCTAAAAGATCTTTTTTATTTATTCTTTATTTTGTTAGAATGAGAGTAGGGCTGCTCTTTGATGTCCTTAGTTATGAACCCTATTTCCCCCGCAAAAAAGTTCTACTCATCTTTCAGACTCCTCCATAAAAACTTTTTCAAATCATATCTGAAAATAGTTTTACAAATAACTTGTTGGAAAGAATAACTGTTATTAAATACGGTAAAAGGTCCCATTAGATTCAACAATAATGTAGGTACTAATTAATTATGTAGGTCTGGACCGCTAACCGATACTAATCAAAGACCTGAGGGCGAATATTTTAGTTCACTGTGGTTAGCCTTATGTTTGATCACAGTAGAACAATGATAAATTGATGTCACGAGGCTGAATATACTTTAAGCATACAGAGCTAAATGGGAGGACGGGTCTCTACCGTAGCTGCCGATCACTCCGATATGATAGGAGAGCTTGGCGACAGTTTTGAACTCAAGCGTGTTAGCCGATGTAACAAGTTGCTAGGTTGTATGTCAATTAAGTCGACAAATATGCAGACGGTTCATCTCATGGACTTTTGCAAACCAGGGGCATCGCCAATGCGTTGTAGATCCTGAGACGTCGACTTGTTGTTGAGTCGAATGTGCCTGTTACTGCAATGTAAGGGCCAGTCTCGTGACGAACTTTACACTAAGAGTTCTACTATGTACTTCTAAACATGTTGGTGTTTCCGTTATTCCTTAACTGAAAGCTCAAGCACAGGTAGGATTACAATCTATATCTGACCTTCGTCACGCCATTTAGTAATTCCTCATTCATTTCAACCGTAGCCACAACCGTTACAAAGTATGTAATGATCATCCTTTATCAATATATTTTTTGCTAATGATGTCACAGTGTCAGTTGGTAGAGCGACAGGCCCAGGCCGTTCTCGCTTAGAACCCCTAATCTGAATTAATTCAGCGATGGTTCCGCGACATAAAAAAAGGCAACATAATCGTCCGGATAGTGCGGGCGGCGCGGCGCGGTGCGGTGCGGTGGCGGCCGTTATTGCCGGCGGGCGATTGTAATTTGCCGGCGCTCGGAATTAAAAAAGATGCCGACAATTGACGGAGGCGCCGCTTGCGTCTAGTTCTTTAGGAATATGAATGAGTTTAGTCTCCTCGCCGCTCAGGATGTAAGTGGAGCAATATTTATGACTTGTCGGAAACATCAGTCGCCAAATATCATGCCTATCGCGTGAGATATACTTATGTATCAGCCGGTCTGGATTTAGCCGGATATGTTTAACGGCTTCTTGCGATACGTTGCCAGAAAAGATACCCATAAAGCTTGCACGTTATTTGGCGAAATTATTCTTGATAAAATGTACTTTTATCTTTTCATATTTTTCAAAGTAGTTTAAAGAAATAGTCATCCTTTTGAGGTGTAAGAGAAGTTGCCGGTTTTTTTAATACAATAAGGTGTTAGCTGTATCTTTACTCGGACATATATAGAGCTGCGATATGGATTTATTTTCGAAATAATATGTCGATCTGCATCTTATATCTGAAGGCATCGAAATAGAGCTTTCATGTATTTTTTATTTAGGTGTTTAAATGTCGCGTTTTTTGTAAGGATGTAAATGATCTACTGGGCTTAGACTTCAGGACTAGTTTTTGAAAACCACTGACTGACATACTCTATACTCCCGATAGCTAATTAGTGTATTTCGCCACTCGCTCCTCAAACACATTCATCATTGTTGTTTTATCCGGTGATAATATTTATACTAATCTTTATTAAAGAGACACTTGCTCACTTAGTTTCTTTTCGAGATCTTCAAAGTTAATTAGAAAATAGAAATATTCTTTATTTATGTTAAAAAACTAGGCTGTAGTTTAATGTTAGACAATGAAGCTCTTAGCCTAGTTGAGTCAACAGTTTTCTTAGGAATTACTTTAGACTCAAAACTTCAATGGGGGACACAAATATCATGTCTTGCGGGAAAACTTAGTTCAGCAGCTTACGCAGTTAGAAAAATTAGGCAGATTACAGATGTCGATACGGCTAGATTAGTTTATTTTAGCTACTTTCATAGTGTTATGACCTACGGCATTTTGCTTTGGGGTAAAGCTGCTGATATAGAAACAATTTTTATATTGCAAAAAAGAGCAGTTCGAGCAATTTATAATTTGAGTTCTCGAGCTTCCCTCAGAGAAAAGTTTAAACAAATTGATATCCTCACAGTTGCATCGCAGTATATTTATGCAAACATAATATTTGTACATCAAAATATTAGTCTTTATGTCAAAAAGAGTGATATGCACTCCATCAATACTAGAAATAAGGATAAACTTGTCACTTCTGCATATAGACTGCAAAAAGTGCAAGGCTCATTTTTAGGACTTAGTGCACGCATCTATAATAAAATCCCTGCTGAAATTTTAAATTTGCCTTTACAAAAATTTAAGGAAAGAATTAAGACAGTTTTAGTACAAAAGGCTTTCTACAATACAAATGATTATTTTAATGACGACAATGCTTGGGTGTAGCGCTCGCTCCAGCAGGACACATCTTTATGTACAAAATCTTATTTTGAAAAGAGTAATTGCTGAGTTTCTTGCCGGCTCTTCTCAGTAAAAGCAACCTTCCGAACCGGTGTTAGAGTCTGACCATTCATAAGTGCCTGTGAAGGCCTATTTGAATAAATATTTCATTTCATTTCATTTCATATGTAGGCTCGTGAATCAATCTCTTATAAATCATAATTTGGCAATTCATGGCAAGGGTTATATCCTACAAATGATTCGATTATTAAAACCATTTTGATACAAAGGTTTCTTTAAAATGTATGCACGGGTAGCTTTTAAAGTAGGATACATCTTTTGTTAGTCGAGGTAGATGGTAGATGGCGAGTTTGTGCTTGGTTCTTGTATTATTTCTATCCGTGTCGCAATTTTTTTGAATATTTACTGTATATTTTCACGAGCATACAGTACATACACTTTCAATTCTTATAAATTAATTGTTACGGCACGGCATAGTCAGAATATATATATAATAAAATTCTCGTGTCACAGTGTTCGATACCATACTCCTCCGAAACGGCTTGACCGATTCTCATGAAATTTTGTGTGCATATTGGGTAGGTCTGAGAATAGGCCAACGTAATTTTTTTATCCCCCTAAATGTAAAGAGTAGTCCACACCAACCTATTTTTTTTTTATTTTTGGATAAATTTTTATTATTTTATTTTTTTATGATACAGCATTGAAAAATAAATACAACCCTGAATTTTCAACCCTCTACGATCAACCCCTATTTTTTATTTGTAAATTATAAATTTTTTGGCAAGACTTTTATTCTTATTTTGTCGTGACTTGGTATAAAAAAAATATATATTACTCTTAATTTTCCCCCTCTCTACGATCAACCCCTATTTTACCATCGCGATTTTAACTTTTTTTTATTTCTAATAATTACCTATAATTATGATTTTTTCTCAATTCGATTTCATTTTGACAAGGACTGACGGACTGATGGACTGACGGACTGACGGAATGACGGAATGACGGAATGACGGAATGACGGAATGACGGAATGACGGACTGACGGACTGACGGAATGACGGACTGACGGACAGACTGCCCGACGGACTGATGGGCTGATGGACTTAGGGACCGATGGACTGACGGACTGACTGACTGGCGGACTGCCAGACTGATGGACTGACGGATTGATGAAATGAAATGAAATATTTATTCAAATAGGCCTTCACAGGCACTTATGAATGGTCAGACTCTAACACCGGTTGGGAAGGTTGCTTTTACTGAGAAGAGCCGGCAATAAACTCAGCAATCACTCTTTTCAAAATAAGATTTTGTACATAAAGATCTGTCCTGCTGGAGCGAGCGCTGCACCCAAGCATTGTCGTGAGTCGATGGTCTGACGGACTGATGGACTGACGGATTGACGGGCTGATGGACTGACGGACTGATGGACTGACGGATTGACGGAATGACGGACAGACTGACTGGCGGACTGATGGACTGGCGGACTGATGGCCTGACGGACTGACGGGCTGATGGACTTACGGACTGATGGACTGACGGACTGACTGACTGGCGGACTGCCGGAATGACTGACTGGCGGACTGATGGTCTGACGGACTGATGGAGTGACGGTGTGACGGACTGATGGAGTGACGGACTGACGGGCTGATCGGCTGATGGACTGAAGGACTGACAGAATGACGGAATGACGGAATGACGAACTAACTAGCGGACTGCCGGACTGACTGACTGGTGGACTGATGGACTGACGGACTGACGGACAGACGGACTGATGGACTGACGGAATGACCGACTAACGGACTGACTGACTGACGGACTGACGGGCTGATGGACTTACGGACTGATGAACTGACGGACTGACTGACTTGCGGACTGCTGGATTGATGAAATTAAATATTTATTCAAATAGGCCTTCACAGGCACTTATGAATGGTCAGACAGTATTTAGCTATGCACTTTGGCAGATTTCATGTATAATTTAGTGTTTAACAAATTTTGGACAAATAAAAAAAAAAAAAAAAGACTAACACCTAATGGACTGACGGACTGACTGACTGGCGGACTGATGGACTGACGGACTGATGGACTGGCGGACTGATGGACTGACGGACTGACGGACTGACGGGCTAATGGACTGACGAACTCATGGACTGACGGACTGATGGACTGACGGAATGACAGACTGACGGACTGATGGACTGACCGACTGACGGACTGATGGACTTACTGACTGGCGGATTGATGAACTGACGGACTGACGGACTGACGGACTGATGGACTGACGGACTGACGGACTGACGGACTGACGGACTGACGGACTGACGGACTGACGGACTGACGGACTGACGGACTGACGGACTGACGGACTGACGGACTGACGGACTGACGGACTGACGGACTGACGGACTGACGGACTGACGGACTGACGGACTGACGGATTGACGGACTGACGGACTGACGGACTGACGGGCTGATGGACTGACAGACTGACGGACTGATGGAATGACGGACTGACGAAATGACGGACTGCCAGACTGACGGGCTCACGGACTGACGGACTGACGGACTGATGGACTGACTGACTGACTGAAGGACTGACGGACTGACGGACTGACGGACTGACGGACTGACGGACTGACGGACTGACGGACTGACGGACTGACGGACTGACGGACTGACGGACTGACGGACTGACGGACTGACGGACTGACGGACTGACGGACTGACGGACTGACGGACTGACGTACTGACTGACTGAAGGACTGACGGATTGGCGAAATGACGGAATGACGGACTGACGGAATGACGGAATGACGGAATGACTGACTGGCGGACTGGCGGACTGATGGCCTGACGGACTGACGGGCTGATGGACTTACGGACTAATGGACTGACGGACAGACGGAATGATGGAATGACGGACTGACTGACTGGCGGACTGATGGTCTGACGGACTGATGGACTGACGGACAGACGGAATGATGGAATGACGGACTGACTGACTGGCGGACTGATGGACTGGCGAAAAGATGGACTGCCAGACTGACGGACTCATGGACTGACGAACTGCTGGACTGACGGACTGGCGGACTGGCGGACTGGCGGACTGACGGACTGACTGACTTTCTGACTTCTGACTGACTGAAATTCAACTTCAAATTTTCAACCTTCCTACGATCAACCTCTATTTTTTAATCGCGATTTTTATATTATTCTGTCCCATCCACAGATTCGCAATAGGGCTAGATGGCAATCGAATATAATAATTGTAGTATGATAAATTTTCATGTATAGTTTATAATAAAGTAAATGTGGCAAAACAACGTTTGCCGGGTCAGCTAGTAATATATAAAAATGAATCCCTATTTCCCTTGGTCACGGCATCACGCATAGACGCCTGGACCGATTTTGATAATTCCTTTTTTGTCGTGTTTGTTATTATCAGGAGATGGTTCTTATGAATGAAAAAATTAAGAAAGTTGCGCGGAAAATTAGAAAATTTAAGAAAACATAACGTCCATATTAATGTAACCTTACCGCTTTTGACAATATAAACTCTTATAATGTAACCTTATGGTGTTTGACATAAATGTCAGTCGTTTGACAATGTCGTTTAAAACAGAAGCATTAATTTATCATTACTTAGTGCACATTTCACAGTCGATTTAATCGGAATATTTATGAAAATTTTAACACTTAAGTGTGTGTTCATCACAGTTACTTCAGAACAATCACGCCTCATATTAAAAGTAAAATGTTTGTGTATCTTAAAGCATTAGATTCATAAATACTATGTTTTTTGTTTTATTAATCGTACCAGTTCAAATTCAATATTCATATTTATAACAGGACAACGACTGTCGGGTCAGCTAGCTAATTTAATAATGATAGTACAATAAATTTTCATGTTTAGTTTTTAAAAGAATATATTTGGCAAAACAACGTTTGTCGGGTCCGCTAGTAATATATATATCCCTAAGAGAGACTCTAGCACTCATATTGTAGATGGGATGAGGCGCTTCTGCAGATTAAAAATAGTATTGAATGCGGCACTACTACCCTAAACGAGATGCTATAAGGAATCTAGCTATGAAATAATAACAAATAACTATAATGAACTAGGACAGGATAATCAGGACTTAATTTGAATAATTGAGTTTTGAGTTTGATCAATTTGAGACCTCTTGAGTCATAAACAGAACGGTTGATTAGATGGGTGATGGGTATCTGTACTATCAGTTAGCGTTAATTGCTCAATCGGCGTCGTCACCGCCTGGCCGCACCGCCGCACCGCCCGCACCGCCCGACCGACGTAATGCGTTCGACCTTCACCACGAACGCGTCGCATGATGATGACCTTCGCTTCGAATCTCGTCTCGGTGACATATCGTGACCACATCCACTTCATCCAGTTGGGACTCGCGGATGACATTGAATTAAAATAGCTTTTGTAATTCTAAAAGCTCCTTAATTAAGCCATTCTATTCTTGAAATACCGCTTGAATTACCAATGTGTTTTATCTAAAATTTGTGAAGTAATTAGTTAAACTTCATCGCCAGTAACTTAGATTATTTAAGTGGTTAATTTCTTGAAGTAGGTAGTGGCGTTTTTGTATGGCTCTCCCCTCGAATGTGTCCGTTTAAACATAAAACGTTGTGAACAAATGGCCAGTGTTGTTGGTGAAACATTTGCGTTGCGCGCCGCGGCGACAGATGGGCGTGAAATCGACTCTAATAGTCGCGCTACCCCGCACTACTGACACAGTACATTCCACATCAGTATCCTGATTTATTGTATAAGCGTGTTATTCTTGTGGCAAGGTTTTCTTTTTTCACTGAAACCAAAATTCTATAGGTGATCTGATGCTTTGGGGTTTGAAACAGAAAACACAAAATGTAAGCTATCCTGATACGTTTACGTATTCCGCTACATATCGATTTAATGAATTAATTGTAAACAGTATTTAGCTTCTTTAGCCATTTTTCTTCATTTTCCATTACATTTAAAATATATATACTCTAACATCTTTCCCCTTTCCTGATGTCGAAAAGAATGAAGGATACGTTCAGTTCTGGCACGATGATTAAAATAATTCTATTCACGTGATTTTGATGCACGTCAACTCACGTCACAACTAAAACAATATAGCAGAAGCGATATTTTAGCATAATAATACAATAGTTTCTAATATAACTGTGACAGTGGCAGTTGAAACACTGAACAGATTTCACTGCGCTGTGCTCACACGTTACACCGCGCCGTCGTAAATTACCATCGACAGTAGTTGCTGCCCCTCACTAATTAAATGACTGCTTTATCTAATCATTATTAGAACTTTTTTTATTAAATTAATATGTTTATGTTTGCCGTACAAATAAGGCGGTGGAATAATGTTGGTTGTTCTAACATCTCGTTAAGAATTGATGCTATGAAAGTACATCGTTTACAATCAGGCTGGCCGCCAGTTGTTTGTCACCTCAGTAGTATAAAAACAGCTCACCGACCTGAGCAATCAACACGTGTTGTCGAGAAAGATTTAATACATACTAGAATAGAATTTAGAAAAGCTTATGACAGTAGCCAAATATTGTGTTGTCTTTTCTGAAAACATTGTGATCGCCGCGGGCCCCTCGCGCGCACCTGTGCGGGCCTGGCCTCTCAAATACAACCTGTATTTAATCTCACTGATATTCCTTTGAACACACTCCAAGTGGGGCTAATAATTTGTGTTTCAGTTGCAATGTTTCACTCTTCAGTCAGATCCATCATGTTCATTGATCATTAAAAGGTTCTGCGAATAATATAAATTGTTCTCCTTTTGTGGTCACAACTAATTATAGTTTTATTTCGGTATTAAAAATTTGTTTAAAAAAATACAGCAATAAAACATGGATTGCATAAATATTAACCGAGTCGCACAAAATTATTAATTTCGCTTTGAATGAATACAATTTTTTTATCATGACACAAAAGAACAAAGCTTAATAATTTGTTGACCTTTTCCTAAAGTGTCATGTGTTCGTGTCGGCTGTCGGTCCATTACAATCAATAAAAACAAAGGGCAGTGGTAATGCAGGCGATAATTAGCGGTCCGCCGTCCGCCGTCCGGCGTCCCCCGTCCAGCGCCGGCCGCGGGCGCGACACATGGGGGCGCTTCAGCAGAACCGTGCATGCGATTGCCGAATATTGTCAATCTATGGTTAGTATTTTATCATCGACATTCCTACATGACTACAGACAGATAGACGCACGAACGGAGTATGTTGAATAATAGAGCTTTCAGGTCGATTATCCTTTCAGATTTAATTATACGATGACTTTCATTCACTAAGAGTTAAAATAAATACGATAATAATATGGCAAACCAAAATTAAGTGGTGCTTTAGTAGGTAGAGCCGCATTACAATATCGTATAAGCAGCGCCCCGTTACTGCACCTCGCTAAGCGCACGTCGCATACTGACGAAGTGCGGGTTCCGTATGTTCATTATATCATATTAAATAGCCTATCTTGAAAAAAAACGCTTAATTGATTTTGACCCAAATTAGCAAAATGTATGCTTGCCTATTAGTGTGAGCGCTTGTTAAAACAACCCAAGTAATAAACTTCGTTGGCTTTACAACTACACAATAGTTAATATATTACTTATGTAAATTTGATGAGTTTCTTTATAGGTCTGCGAACGGAGAAAGACGATAAGGTAGATTCCAGACAAAGATAATATAATCGACACAAGGATCCCAGAGATTAACGAACGCTCGATGCATTATAAGAATGAATTTAGTCTTTTAATAGCCGTCCATTTTGGTGAAGGCGAATAAATGAGTGCATAATATTGTTTATGCAAGTGCGATCGGAGGCGGAGCGTGCAGTGCGCGATTATTCACCGACGGAACGAATGTTAACGACGCGATAAAAACTGGATGAGCAGCGGAACTGTTTAATTGGGACGCTGCGTCGGTGACCGTTCACCGGCTGATCCGCCAGGGAACATTTGCCAAAACTGCGAGGTTCCACTTCTTCTCGCCTTTGCTCTTGCTCTCCTTTGCTCAACATTTTTGTTTCGAGCTTATCTGAGATCCGAGACCACAGTGCTGAGTGCTGCTTGTATGATTGTACTCTTGCAATTTCAAGTCTAAAGTATGTTTCGATATTATATAATCAATTATATAAATTTATGTATTTTCGAAGCACAACCACCGTAACTCACCTGTAGGGTGTCTTGTGGGGTGACTAAAAGAGTAAAAGCATATATCACTGTATACAGGCGGCGGTACAAAAAAAATCTAAATCTTATGTATCGTGTAATGCATATAAGTAGTATATTACGCCGACCCCACCAATAATTGGGAACTGAGCAGGCAGGCATGATGTTTTATATCTATTTCTGGGGTATAGGCATCGCAATACTGCTGGTGACACATTCACCAAAGATAGTAAATTCACAGTTGGTTATCTTAATATGAATATTCATTCTCACGGCACACTTGTGTGCTCCGAAAGTGTCGCGGTGTCGTGGGAACGTATGTAGATGCGGTATCTACGACGCGACGCGGCGCGATGCGACGACGCGGAGACGCGACGCGGCCGAGCCCGCTGATGTGTCGGCGACACGCGGCGATGCCTGTGCGATTACCGGCCCAATCGTGACTGGCAGTGTTCACACGTGCTAACTAGGGCGATTACCTGCTGCTCTTCAAATCTCATGTTTAAATCACTGCAGCTGCTGATCTTAGAATTGTGACAGGTTTAAGGCTATTACATTCTGATTGCGGTTTTTACTTTCACCCATCCGCGTTCCCGTACAAGGTAAAAAATAGTCAATGCATTCTCCGACCCATAAAATCCGAATAGCAATAAATCGCGAGAACTCGTAGAATTCTTTCTGGCTGCCTGATATTATCATGATAGCCAATAACCTTCCTCGAAAATAAAGCTAATTAATGTATATATATCAACTTATATATTTTTTAAATCCTACTGGGAGTTTTAGAGATTAGCGGGTTCGAAAAAAAAAACCAAAATTTCCTCAGAACTGTCCGTGTCGCGGTTTCATCAGCGTCCCCGAGGGAACTAACGTATCCCGGGATTATAACATAGCCTCTGTCTATGATAGATATTTGAAATTAATAATGAAACGTACATCTATGTTAATAAATACTTGTAAATTAATAATAATAAGGAAAAAAAATAAGCAAATCAAAATAAATTAAATGGCTTTTATGACTAGATTACAAATAGTTAATGTTGTAAAGTAGATTCCACATTCAATGTATGTATTTAATAATTAACTGTATATGTTAAAATGAAGTGGTAAAATTAACAATTAACTTTCTCTACAATTTGTCATGCTAAATTAAGTTTATAGGTAAATTTATAATTTCTCCCTTATTTATAGGAATTAAGATACTCTTATATTATTGGCATATTACATTTACCTACTAGCTAAGTTTAGGGGGGACCTGGTGTCCTAAAAGACAGGCTCCGGCTTAGTTTATGCTCCAGATCTCCCACAAATTACACAATTTTATCTTCATAACCATTTGCATGCTACCAAGACTTGTAATTTGTGGAGATGAATAAATATTTTATTATTATACTACATAATATATACACTAACTATAGTGATACAAGTATTATATATATTATTTATATTGAATTAGACGGCTAAGGAGGGTACCATGGGAATGGTGCAATAATTTTTCAAATAGTTGCCGTGGGCCCGGAGATTACATCGCATACATACAAACACTCGAAATTCGCACTATCTCTTTTAATCACTGAATTCTCTATTTGTTTGTTTGTTACCTTTTCACGACCAAACGGCTCTCCGGATTCGTAATGTAATTTGGCAAGACGATAGATTGTATTATCCAGTAGAAGGCCGTTTGCTATCGTGTGTCTTAAAAATTATCCTGAGGGGTGATGAGTTTATGTGGGCTATCTATAATTCGTCAAGTCGATGGATCTGAATATGCATATTCAGGCTATTAGAAAGAAATAATGATTCAATTGTTTTGCAAAATCATCCCTAAAGGAGGCGGCGTAAGGGGTTCAAACTACGAGGCATTCATTAGGTGCACTTCCTATGTACAAGTCTATGGACCCATCATAATAAATGCTATCAACACTAAGGTAATATTTCCCGTTAACTCATCTACAATTCGGATGCATCGATAATGAAATAAATAAAGATTAACAAAACCCTCGGGCTCGCGGGTGAAACCGTTAGTTTTATATTGTCAATTAGACATCACACATACTTCAATTGTTATTGAAGTAATCTTCTGGTAGAATCTTGATGCTGAGCTGGCAACAAAGTGTCGTGGGCGTGGACAAGTATTAAATTAATGATGGCTAGCTTTCCAATAAATTCAAGCAACAAGCGTGGCCCAGACCAGAACTGTCATTTTTGTTTACACGTGGGTAGCTCGAGCTTACCGCACGCAATCGACGCGCGACGCGCGATGCAACGGGGAAAACATAGTCGAGTGTGACTCGTAACGAGGGACTATCTACCTATCTATTGTTACAAAATGAGTTTAATATTGAAACTGCGATCGCTTACACGAGTCACATTTAGGAAGCGCACTAAATTATGAGAGGCCTGGGATCGTGTATGTGATTTATCTGCGGAGGCTGATAGGGCGGCCGCCTGCGCCGCGAAGGCGCTCGGCGCGGCCGCAGATCCTCCGACCTCGATATGATATAATTAAAACGCTCGGTGGAGCACGAACGCGCGAAATATTACCATACGCGCGGTATCGGCGCATCGCAAGCGCCCGTGACGTCACCGCCGCCGAGCCGCACGCATTCCCACCGACTAAACTCTTCCTCGACACATTTTGATTTATTGTGCTCGGATCCTATCTAATCGATAGGGTAGGATAGAAGGAAATGATTACAGTAGCACATTTTGATAAGCTAGATACTACTTCAATCCTAGAATTCCGCACAAAGGTCAAGTGAAAAGGAATGTTCCACCTTGGGTTATATTATCATCTGTGCATATAACGAACAAGTGTTGACTGAGTGATTGACTGACTGCACACTGCGTCTGCGAGGTTCATTATTCGTTATTATTTTATTATTTCTCAGTGTATTAAGCATAGTGATTTATCTTTACATTTAGCATTGGGTATTAGTGTTATTTTATTTACTGAAAGCTAATCAAACTATCTGTCTCGTTGTCGAGTCAGATTGTGTGGCTGTCGTTAAATTAAAACGACCCACGCGCAGATCAAGAAACTATTTACTGAAGTTGATATAACTAAGTATTTTAATATTCCACACCTCTACAATTTACGTTACGATTCCGAGTATCGGCAACACGAGCACTTAAGTACCCATTCGATATATATTTCAATAGAATTCGTTTGGATAAACATTTCGCAAGATTCTCGCTTTGTATTCACGACGCGATCGCACATTTAATCTGCAACGAGACGTATCGAGAACAAAGTATATTCAACACCTGATCGGAAAAAAATCATATGTAAAGTCACCGGTTAGTATTATCAATATTAGGATGCGGAGCATTCTTATGGGTGCCTTCCATTTCAGTTTTATTGTTAGGGAATTAAGGTTGAAGTCCCCGTGGCCCGTAGCGCCAGCGTAGAGCAGTGGGCACACAGACGTAGGTGGTTGATATGCGGAGCGCGCGCCGCACACCTGCGCGCCTCGTGACGAGCATGTCGACCGCGCGCGCGCATTCACTAAACCTGATTTACTAAAATATTACACTCGATCAAACTGCCATTGAGCTGTATTTACATAGCATTCTATGTTAATCAACGAAGAGGAAAAAACGGTTCAATCGAAAACAACTTACGATTAAGTTTTATGGCTCTGTGCGGAGTTATAAAATAAAATGTTAATGTTTTGGATATAATGTACCTATACTGAGGTATCAAAGGTTGCGTGTGTCGTTCATGGTCATCCTTTAAACTGTGGACTCTTTGTCCGATGCGGTTAAGTCTACTTTAAAAAGTTAAATGCGATCGATAAGAGCATCGGATCACCAGTAATGTTCAGATGCAACAAGATGACCACCGCTCTACAATAGCAGAATAAATACGTTGGATCGAAAATAAACATCTGGTTTAGAATCAAATCTTCAAAAACAAACATGATCCTTCTTCTCTAAATGGAACTGTAAAAGTATATATAAGTAATATAATGTAGTATATCACTTATCCGGATAGCATTGCTCAAGGAATCGTAACTGTTACTGAACTGGCGTTAGTCTGATCATTCATAAGTGCCTGTGAAGGCCTATTGGAATAAATATATTTAATATGTAATGTAGGTACCCGAGAGACAGGGACTTCGCTCACCATATGTTACGTTGGGTGGGACTTAAAATATCTGCTGTTGAATGTAGGTCTCATTACCGAGCCTCAGCCTACCTCTTCGAGAATAATGAGCGCGCAGACATGTTATGGTTATTCTATATCGGCCTCCTTGACCAGATCATGAAAGGATTTCCCATCTTCGATCATTATCAAGTATCAACGTTTATTCATTACACAGAATCGAGTGTTGAATATGGAAATGGGGCGAGAATCCTTTGTCCATTATGACAAATGAGGGTTCACTCTATACATACGTAATGCGGGGCATGCGTCAGCTCTGCGCGGTGCTGTGCTGTACGCGGGCGCAGGTGTCCAGTTCCGAGAGTTGTTTCCTTCCCCGAACCGCGACGCGACGCGACGCCTCCATTGTAAATATTGTAATAGACGCACGCGCCACACATACTTATTGCTCCGATTCCATTTACCTACGTTTCTACTTCACTATATCTGAGAATTCGAATAGATGGTGTCTCACCATCAGTAACGCATCAGCGGGTACCATAGTAACATCCAGTGTGTCAGTACCTTCTCAGCATTCAACGATCTATGGATCTATAATCTGATATATTGGATCCTCACAGAACATTAAATGTGGCAATGCTAGAGGGAAAACAAACCAGCTGAAAACTTTTTTCTGAACCTTTACAGCCCGATAATAAATGGAATACTTGTCACACCACCATTAAATCACAGTGTTTTTTTTGCAAATACATCTTCGTGATATTTTTCGGCCTATTTAAAGGATAAGGACTTAAGTCCACCATCATAATAGTAAGTTTATCTAGTGTAGGGCTTTTGTCTGTCGGCGTGTCTGCCGCGCGGGTGATGTGCGCAGACGCAGTTAACGAGCGCGGTTTATAGCGGCCCGCGATAAAGCACCGTTCATAAAGCGCTGCCAGCGAGACGGACACGTCTGCAATTAAACACTAACACCGACTCAATAAACCTTTAATGTTGTTTTATATTAATCCGAGAGTAATCCTTCGTGGTAATGATTTAAATAGTAACATCATACATTATTATTTAATAGGTACCGTAATTCTAAAAACAATATTTTCGTCATATGTTAAACCAATATTATTTTACGAAGAAAATTAATTTGGCACAAGTTCTTGTATGCCTGTTAAGCTCTATTAGTATTTTTATACTTTCAAAAGAGTCATAATGGTCGAAGAAAAAAAACCTCGTGGTTTACGAATTATAATAATATTATTTTCGACTGAATGCAAGTGAAGCCGTGGAGGGCATGTAATGCGAGCGAGGCGCGGGCGCAGAACCCGAGTCCCGTTACGTGGAGTGACCTTTTCGCGTTAATGCTACGCTTGCTCTGCCCTTGACCCTCGGCGATGACACTTGTCACGCGATGCCTGGTTGAACTTGCTAGTCATTTAGTTCATGTTACCGACTTCAATTCTCATTCACATATCTTATTAACTAGTATTACAAAGAGAGAGCGAATTTAGCGAGTGAATTTTATTTGGTGGCAATGCAGCTATTTAAAAACTATTTAATTTAATCTGGTAATGCTAACCAGACCTCAGACTCATTTTCAAAACAATGACGCAAATTTTATATTCTCATAGACAGACGGTCAATCTGATGGTAAGTGGTCACCGCCGCCTATGGACATTTTCAACACCAGGGGTATTGCTAATCGGCCCTGAGACCTGAAGTTGTTCTCGTGTGCCTGTAATTTAACTGAAACACAGTAATACAAGTGTAGGTTACAGTTGTAGGTACTACTGCTGCACGGCGCAAATGGGGTAGTACTTCGACGAACGACCGCTACACTCAGAGCTCTTCTACTTCTTAGTCTAAGGTTGATTTACTCTTGTGTCAGGACACCTCTGTCTCATGGATGCGAGCAAGACACCTCTGTAGATCCTGATCTACAGAGAAGCAATAATAAGAAACCTTGAGATTCTACAAATCTTTACGTTAATTCAAAATTATCTTCATTAACCTTAAGAAGGCATTTGAACGGGTGCCATTGTGTGGCAAACAAAGAGAGCACAGGGTTTTCTGGAATATTGCTTGACTCTGTTCCAGGACAGCACAAAAATGAGTTTAGCTGGAGTGAGCAAAACCTTTGAGGTTAAAGTGGGCGTTCATCATGGTTCCGCGCTGACCCCACTACTCTTCAATCTGATAATGAATTACCTTACCAAAGATATCCGGTCCCCTCTGCTATCTTATATGCAGTCAGCATCATACTCATTGACAAAAGTGCACAACAACTGTAAACAACTCTCGAGCAATGGAGGCACGTCCTGAAAAGCAACGGACTCAGCATCAACAAACATCAGCAGAATCAAAACCGAATATTGGGAATACAACTTTGGCGGTGATACCACCGTCACAAACACGATTTATGACGAAAGAGATCCTTCCAAAGGTATCCTAGTTCAAATATTTCGGAGCGATGCAGACAACTGATCATAACATTGAAACCGACGTCACCCACAGAGTCAATGTCGCCTGAGAGCTCTCTCAGGCGTCCTCTGCAAGAATGCCGATCAAAGTTATGGTTCTGCTTCTAAACTCGAACACGAAAAGAGGAAGACCCCAAGCCACGTGGGGGTCTACAGTAAGTCGTGACTTGGAACGAGCCCAACTTACAGTACAGATCATTCTGGGGCATCAGAACGAGGGGAGCCGCCCCCAAATAATGTCGTACGTGTTGTCGGTACTACCTAAACTTTTTGAGAAAATTATTTATGATTATTTGTATGCCACTGCGCTTCGCCAATGATATAGTAATATTATCCGAGACAAGCTCAGAACTACAGCACATGATCAATGACTTACAATCAGCTAGCGCAGACGTAGGTCTTGAAATCAATCTCACTAAGACCATGGTAATGTCTAATAGCCTCAAAAAACAGATAAAAGTCAATGGATATCCACTAGATTATACAGACAAATATACTTACCTAGGAAAAACAATCAGTTTTGAAAAAGAAAACAACGAACAAGAGGTTGAATGAAGAGTACAGCGAACATGGAGTAGATTCTGGAGTTTGAAAGAAATCTTCGTAAGTAACATGCCAATAAAACTGAAAACTAAGACAATGAACTCTAACCTCTTACCATGCTTGACATATGGATGTCAAACATGGAAATTTACGTCAAAAATTAAGCAAAGAATAACATCCTGTCAACGCGGAATTGAGAGAAGCATGCTAAAAATAAAGAAACTAGATAAGATTAGACACGTAAAGATAAGAAAAATAACAAAAGCCACTAACGCCTTAAACTATGCTCAAAAAAGTGGAAGTGGGCCGGTCACATATCGAGGCTTAGAGACAAAAGATGGACCTACAGCACCACCATGTATGTGGAGGACCTCAAGGAAAAAGAAAGAGAGGAAGACCGTCAACACGCTGGGAGGATGAAATAATTAAAGTCGCTGGTCCAAAGTGGTGGCAAATAGCACAGGATAGAGAGGACATAAGTGGACATCGCTGGAGGAGGCCTTTACCCGACCTGGGGATCTTGCTAACAACTAAAGTTTTATAGTTATAAAAAATCAGTAGCTCATGAACCAATAGCAATGTAGCAAGATCAAATAAAAGGCTTTTATATTTTATTTTGTTTATTCCACTATACGTCCGTATCTTATCAACAACCAACATGGTTTTACTGATCGACGTTCCACAGAATCAAATTTGAATAAATTTCTTGATGTAGTTCTTGAAGCTATGGTTAAATGGTTTCCAGGTAGACGCCGTATACGAGTATATTGATTATTCTTAGGCTTTTGACAAAATTTATCACTGTTTACTAATAGCTAAGCTTGAGAGTATTTGTATACACGGCGATCTCCTTCGTTGGTTAGAATCTTACCTTCGTAATAGAACTCAAGCAGTTTCAGTTAAAGGTTTTGTTTCCAGTTTTATTCCTATAACCTCTGGTTTGCCCCAAGGCTCTCACCTTGGGTCATTGATGTTTAATGTATTTATTAATGATGTCTTAAAATGCTTTAGACACTCTAATATACTATTCTAGGCAGATGATATATTTTTTTTACTGTAATACGCTCTAAAACTGATTGTTACAACATGCAAAGTGATCTAGATAATCTATGTCACTATTATAATCTTAATAATTTGCATCAAAATATTAAAAAATGATGTGTCCTAACATCCTACTACTTTCAACTATTGTCTCTTAAATAATTCTTTGCAACGAATGAATAACGTAAAAGGCTTAGGAGTATTGCTGGGTAGTGTGTTTTGAATCACATATAGTCAAATGGGTTTCTAGAGCATTTAGGCTACTGGGATTTATATTTCGCCAGGGATGTGAATTTAAAAACCCAAACACGCTTCTTATATTGCATAATGCTTTGGTAAGGCCGCATTTAGAATGTGCATCTACTGTGTGGAACCCTAATTGCTCTAAATATACGGTTATATTGGAAAGCGTTCAAGAGACTGAAGTACAAATTTCGGAACCTCCAGATTGATACGATCATGTCATTGGAAATGAGACGTGAGCACCGAGATCAAATATTCCTACATAAAATTATAAATAAATTAATTGATTCACCTTACATTCTCTAATCGACAAAAAACCTTATTTGTATTGCCCTATTGTAGAACAAATTATTCTAAAAATCGCTATATTGTTAGAGCTTGCGATAAATATAATAAGCTTTATAACCACATCGACATTTTGCATTAAAAAAGTTATATTTTGATGTTATCTGTTAAAATTTTTTTTTGTTAGTTATTACTTAATTCTGTATGGTTTTGCCAGTCCGTTGTTTTTGTTGTCTGCGTAAAAGTTAATATCCTATTTGTGAAAACTGTTTTGGCTTTTGTACTATTTTCATTTATGTATTATTTTTAATATTGCAAGCTGTTTGTTTTCCATAAAATAAATAAATAATGGGATGAGGCAAAGAGGAAGAAAGAGTGAATTCAAAAGTCATGTATAAAAAAATATTCTTACTTTAATGTACTTTTACTTATAACGTTAAACGTTTTTATTATGTAGACCTGCTATGGTCATCAAAAGAATTAACCAAAATCTACCGAATCTCTCGTTATATTATGTAATTCAGTAACGGAAGTCGCTGAACACAATTGAGTTCAATAGTACCTACCTA
This sequence comes from Habrosyne pyritoides, assembly GCA_907165245.1. NCBI lineage: Eukaryota > Metazoa > Arthropoda > Insecta > Lepidoptera > Drepanidae > Habrosyne > Habrosyne pyritoides. The sequence continues at coordinate 137,447 of OU015594.1, read as the reverse complement.
AGCATTGCTACTTGACTAAATGTAGTAAACTACAAAACAACCTTGTCATTATTGAATTGAAAAAGTCGCTGAACTGTAAATATTATGAACGACAAAACATGTTGTCACTATCAACAACAAAAGTTTGTTTCACGCTGTACATATAGCGCTATTCCAAAAGTTTGAGATCGGGGCAGGCGCATGACGAGCCTGCGTATCACCCACGTTTATATACACACACTGGACATACCTTTTATAAAATAGCCATATAATGCTCCATCTAAATAGCTCTCCTCCTAGCACCATTAATATATTTATGGCTGTGATTGCTCAGTAGTATTGTCGAATAACAATGGTCGTGGGTTCTATTCAACGATGAACTCGAAACCATAGCACAGTGACTTTATAATAACCTCCTGGATGTAGAGCTATGGATTATTTCAACAACGATAAGAGGTGGCTCGGCTCACTTGAGCGATACCTAAATAAAATCACTTCTTCGTCACAAGATTATAACAAAGCTGTAAGACTAGGATATACTGCTGTTATTACACTGAACATATCTGACAATAAAATGGCTTAATAGCTTGTTGGCAGGTGAGCTCTCGATTCAGTACAGTAGTCATTTGATATCATGACAATAAAACAATGTTTTCGCTTTATAAATCACCTTAGCGTATCACGATTCGTCTGCAGCCAGCTGAGGGCACTTTATGTCACATTCGGAAATCGGTATTGTTCCGTATGTTCCGAATAACTAGGCCAAGTTCACGGCTGGCCGCCGCTGCCGCCGCCGCCGCCGCTGCCACCGCCGCCGCCGCGCGACTCACTGATAACGCGCCGTGCGTCGTCGTGTATCCACGCATCGGCTCTACATATCAGTGTATTAATGAGCCGCTTAGTCACTAGTAAATATCACTTTTTGATTGAATTTGAAGATCTTATTATGTAACAGATTCATGATTACGAAATATAAATAAATAAGGATTTGTACAACGATTGAAGAAAAACATAAGTGTCTAAATAATTAATTCCCAATAATAACATATTGTATTAGCGGAGATTTTTCGGCCAATATTTTTTATTTGTTTGCCAATACTACTGAAGAGAAATAATAATCTTTGATTTTAGCACTGCCTTTTAGCCTTTATAAGTCTTTATAAATAAGTCAAATAATATCTATAGACAGAGATAAGCATATGTGGTTATGGAAAACATTGAAAAAGCAAGTTTTCAAAATGAAATAAGCTTTTATTGGTGATTTTTTCCCCAGCGTTTTATGTGTTGACAATACATTCTTATAAATATGAATCTGATAGCTTTGTATTAAATAGTATTTCTATTGCATCAATAACGAGTCGTTGCCCTGTATCAACTTGTCCTTTGGCAAAGGCGTCCCTCAGAGTTTTCTACCGCTTTCTATCCAGTGTCATCTTTGTCTAAACTGTTCCTGTCGACGCGATGCTCCGATATCGTTTCTACAACTTTTTTTATGTTTCACATGTATAGGATATACAAATCCGTCTCTATTTCAAAATATTTTCTCCCAATTCCTCATATTTGTATAAGACCTTTTTTATATGAAGTAGGCCGACAAACAGACCTTTAACCGTTTGCAACACCAGGGGTGTCACCAATCCATTGTTGTCTCTGAAACATGAAATTGTTAAGTCTCATGTTGTGCTTGTCATTTCACCATTCACTATGGTTTAGTGACCGAGCCACAGTATATTGGACTGTAATCAAAACATTATTAATGAGTTAGTTTGGTATCTGTGCGGCGACGGACTGATAACGACCCACCGCCAGGCGTAGGCCGCTCATCGCGACACTCTATTTGGGACTCTGACTTTAGTTACGCCTGCTATTGGAACAACAACAACATTCAGTTATTGATAGTACAGTGTAGAGAAATGTGTATTCAGTAAGGTAAGTACCTGCACTGTAAAGTGAATAACCTATTTTTATTTTTTCGGAAATAAATATTTGTTTTATTTATTTACATAAAATAACTAGATACTAATCAAGTTAAGAGACCAATGAAACTACAGAAATTTTTATTTTTGCCTTCACATTATAGTGATTTATTAAATTTGACATTTGGTCCTTTTTAATGGAAATGCTTGTATAATGTTTTTCTTTTTTTACCAATCTAGTTATTATTTTCTGTTACATTTCATATTTTTTTTTAAATTTCATTATTTCTATGAACATATTGTCGTTTATTATGAATATTGAAAAATGTATGCATTGTTTAATTGTGTGTGATACAACATTGGTGAGGCATTTAGAGGCCCTCATTGATAAACACACAATAATATTATAAATTCGTACAAACTTTATACAAAGAGAAAAACATATAACAGATTATTAAAACATAGAAGCTTAGTAGAAGAACGAGAATAGTATATTATTATCTATGGAAGAATGTAATCAGCCGTAAAATATTGTTGTCAATTTGGCAACAAAATTTGGCGATTAAGCCGACGCCTCAGTAGTGAGATGGTCATATTGAATAGGTAATCATCAGAAGCTTTTGATATGATATTGTATGCATTGCTGAATCGCCATATGTAAGAATTTCGTGTAGATTAGATGAAACAATAGGCACATAACATGGGACTTAGTCGCAGATATTTAATAGGGGTTTAAATCGAGTCAGTGATAGCAGTTGGGGGCAGTCAATGGGTCCAGTGATAATTTTGGGAAGAAGTATGAGGTCAGCAATATCGCACGTGGCAGGAGGTGATGCTCCTGACAAAGGTGTAGAGATTTTGAGTAATCATAATTTGTATGCGTTCGGAAACATAAATATTTAATGTAATTCTACTTAAATACGTATTGTACCTTGGATTCCATATTTGAGACGCACACTCCAAGTTACTTGTGACTTAAGCTTATCAAAATATTAACATCTTTATGTAACCCAGACTTATACAATAAATATGAGTGTTATACAGACCGCCAAGAGCATAAAACAGTTATGTATTTGGAAGATGAAGATTTTTAAAGGATTGAGTTAACTATTAAATGCGTAAGTTATGAAATTGATAAGTCATGAGGTATATGTTATATTATTACGATAGCATGATCACATACCGGTTTCTTCATCATCGTCGGCGTATAGACATCATTCGCTCGACATAGGAAATGTCCTCAATATTTGCCCCATCTCCCTGTCCTCACCAATCGCATCCACACGCCGCCTGCATCGTCTCGAGATCATCGGGCTATCATTACTACCTTAGTGTTTAATATTATCTATGGAAAACATCATGAGTAAGCGGAAAGCACGGTAGGTAGGTGGTACAATCAGTGGAATAAATACGTTAATAGATAAAATCTTGTTAGCACCTGTGTATTACAGCTATCCATAATATGAAAAGATAAAGTAAGCAGAAGTTTTGGAAGTATTTGTGTTTTCAGAAGCGAATCGCCTCGCTAGTCTAGTGATATAAAGGTCGGGTAGAGACCTGGAGGTTCTGGGTTTCATCGGGATATACGTTTCTTTGTTTTGAAAGAAAAAAAATCTCTTAGGCACATTACCAATATCGGGCTAAAGCGTATACCGACAATGCTTACCACATGCTACGTTTGGGACTGAAAATATATTCGGTGGAATATGGGTCTTATTTCTGAGATGTCTCCCCATCTCTTTGGGGATAATAGGGTTGAGGATATGCTATATGTCTTCAAAAGCCTACACTAAAACCTATCCCTAATGTAGAATTGTAATAAATTTGTGTGTAGGTGTTTTGTTTGGACCTGTCGAGGTGCATTAGTACCTGCCTCTACTTGGCACCTACTGGTGTTTATCTGCATCTGCAGTGGCCGTTCCCTTCTCGATCTTGTGTCCTCACCCTTCGGCCACATTATTAACTATGATGAGATTGTGGTGAAACACAAACGTATACTAACAATTTATATTGGCTTACAAATGACCAATATGAAGGTAGTCTGTATGTTTGCCACATTTCAATAGTTTAGGTACCGAACTACACATAACATATCTTGATCCCCATTATGTCTGAAGCGGTAGGCTGAGGTCTCAAAATATACTCTGATTAAAATATCAGATAATTCCCAGCGTTAAATCTGGTGAGCAGTTGTGTTGAGTAGTCTCTCGGGGAATTTAGAAATCCCTTGCTACAGGTAAACGTTAATATTAGGTTGCTCGACTCGACAATCGAACCCAGGATATTCGGTACTCTATCCGAGCCTTATGGAACTGGTCCACCCGGCGAGACAATTATTTTGCATTTAATTTTCTTTAATATAGCAAGTTCATTGATTTTTAATTATTTAAATGCTTATTGATGCTTTTAATGTATAATCGAGTTACAACTTAAAGTTTCACTTTTAACTAGTACAAATAGAATTATTGCTGGTCAGAGTTTCGAAATCAAGGCAATCATACCGACATTACCTATGTAGATCTAGTAGGAAGTATAAGAGCTAAGCAATCTATTTTGTAGATGAATGGGTGTCCGGACACCTGACACCTGACACCTGACACCTGGACCTGCTTGAACTTTGTAATTTTTGATATAATATATGTAGGTACTGTTGGTGTATCTAAACCTAATAAATGGAATTAAATAAAACTTGTTCGTGAAACTAAAATTCTCAATAAACTAGTATATTTTTCATAAAAAGTTTTAGCTCGAGTTGAAAAGCTAAGATAATAGCTGAGTTTTCTAAGGAAAAGTAATATTTCGAACCGGTGTTAGAGTCAGACTATTGCTAAGTGCCCGTGAAGGACCTACTTGAATAAAATATGGGCTACGAAAGTTCGTTTGTATAAATGATCGCATGTAGCCCTAGTGTAGGTGGCCGGCGCGCCGCGGCCGCCTGCCGGCGCTCCTTTATCAATGAGACGCGGTTTCCTTACATCGCTCCGTGTTACTGTTTGTACTACACGTCTAACTATATATATTCTATTCGTTCTTTTGTAAGCATGAGGTGCCCAATCTCTTTCATTGATCTTTCACATTGTTGGGGTGGATTTTATTCAGCCGAATAGTGTATCGATCAAAGGTACTCCCTGTTGTTGTTTAATTACTATAAAAATGCTATATGGGGATGGTAAAAGTATGACGAATGTGTAGGTAAGCTCGCATGGGCCCGGTAGTGGCTATTGTTAGTTAAGATGTTGGGCTGTGTGTTGCGGTGCAAGAGGGACGCGCCCGAGCGGAAGACGCTGAGGACGCGCGGCCTTATCGAACCGAACACTCGCCCTCCGCGCGCCCCGCGCCCCGCGGGCCCCCGCGCCCGCCCGCCCGCACTCAGCATTTCCCCGCGCGAATTTACAATGTACCCGACCCTCCCGGCCCCCGCCTCACACCGGCCGTGCCTCCCGCCGCGCACACCGGCTCAACCCGTCCCCGACCCACCGACTGCACATTTTACTCAATGCCGATTCGAATAAAGCTCACTTTCGCCTCCACCCGATGAAGCCGTGCGGTTGTGTGCGTGAGATTTTCTCGCCTGGAAATTCTAATGCGCCGCGCGACTGCGATAAAAAATGAGCGGCTCGGGAAACGTGAATACATTACCGAGCGAGACGGAGAGCGGCGCCGCCTCCGCCGCGACGCCCAGCCGCCTTCTCCGCTATGTATTTTACACTACTTTATATTTTGATTCCGTCTGAAAAGGGACGGAGGCTCGCGTTATGTACGGCTTTACGCCTGCTAAATATGTATCTAGGTGGCCCGACCGGCGAGCTAACCTCGTGCCACTTTGGAGCGTTCCTCCCGAAACCGAGATTCGCTTTTTCAACGTCGTCTATAAATCCTAATCGAAGCGCCGGAGCTCTTTGTCGTGCCAAAAGGGGTAGCTTAGGTTGTTTTAAAATTAGACTTTAACGACGTCCGTAATATAGTAAAACGCCGTGAGAATCTAACAGATAATTTGTTCCGGCAGAAGGGACGGCGTTAGATAGCGGGCGATAATTACGAACGCGCGTAAAAACACGCAATAGACGCGCGGCGACAAAGGGTTGAGTCTGTTTTTTGTGTCAGCACGCGCGACCTTGCGTTTTTGTGTGCGTTTTTACGTCATCTAACGCCGCGACTTGCGGCGCGCACCTGTTCTGAAGGGTGACGTCGGCCACGTGGCCGCCGCCGCGCCGTCCGGGACCCGGGACCCGGGACTCGGCTCCACGTTCAACCATGTGAGTGTTGTGGTTTTTTCTGTCGCCCCGATCACGTTATGTGATGCCATGTTGTGACTCTAACTTGTTGATTGATTACTGTTTACATGACAGTCGGCGAGCTATTTTTCTAAAACCCGTTTTAATTCAGATATATTACTTACTAAATTTATTCGTACATTTATATATACACCTGTTACCTGCACCTGACAATTAAAATTTGGCTTGAATGATGGAATAGCAACGAACATGTGTGGAACTATTTATATAGGTTTTGTTGTCGAATTCTTTGGGTATAAAGGGCACAGTAGCCCGTTAACGGTAATGTGTTCGGGATGTCGCGTCGAGACCTGAAATATCTTCGATAAAATGTGGATGTTCTGTGCCGGAGCACAGGCTTTAGCACAGAAACTAAAAACCTACAAAATGTGGGTATCAAGATATAATTTCAATAAATATTACAGTCATCATTCATCCTCAGTCATTCACTTCAACAATATGTTCGACCCTTTTTTTTCTGACCTTGACACTTCTCATGTCTATAGCTTCCTACTAGTGACACCCTTAATCACATGGATAATATTGAGATATATATTTTTTCACAACAGAGACGCAGCTCGACTTCATGGCTGGCGTACCCCGCGTCGCGGCTGCAGCGGCTGCTGCAGCGCGCCTGCCCCCCGCGCCCGCCGCGGCCCCCGCCGCCGACCAGGCCTTCGGTCATCACCGGTAAGAATAAAACAATGAAGTACCCCAAATAATGTAAAAAAATAATTTCACCAACCCCCTTACCTTTCTAACCGAAACACAGTAATACAAGTGCACTACTGCTTCACAGCGGAGATGGGTAAGGCAGTACTTACTGCCCCGGAAGAACTCTGCACTACGAGCTCTACTACTCAGTCATCATTCCCTTTGATGAACAAACCTAGAACATAGTATGCCTAATATAACTGCTCAGTAGTAGCGACGTCGAATGCTACCATAAGTTCTGCATAGTAATCAGTACATCCTCATCATCCTGCATCATCCCTAACGTCATGCCATGGTTAGGGTAATTCGTATTATTCGTATATTCCGTACGGAGAGACTCCTTACTGTGTATACCACTGAGCAGAAGTGGTGTGTCGGGCTCACACGTATTCAACGAGAATTAGCGATGAAGACCTCGATAAATATCTATAATGAGAATTTAGGAGCATGAGAACTCCCATTGCTCCGGTTGCATAACTTCCAAATCTCATTCATGTTTACTCGTTGAACAGCTGACTGTGTTTTCAATTAATAGGTACTAATGTACGAGCAGTTAAATGAAGTAGCAAAAGACTAAAAAATAATACCCCGGAATAAACTTTTCACTCGCTTATCTGATCCCAAACTAAGCAGAGCCTGTGCTGTGGAAACCAGAACCGATCGACAATATATTTTACTTTTATGCATATCTACATCAATCAGGGTTCGAAACCGACACGCCAACTGCCAACTCTAATGAAAATATGCCTTCTGGGAATGAATTTCTTAAAACCATTACACATTTATACAATACCCTACTAAGGCCCTCCCTGCTCTCGCACACATTTACCAGTTTGTATTTAGCTTCATCGGGCATTATGTTTGAGACAAATCGAGATATAATTTGCACACTCAATTGCTTTTTTTTTTTTAATAATATAAACTAGTGCTTGACTGCGATCCCACCTGATGGTAAGCAGTGATGTAATTTTAGATGTTGAGGCGCACTAGTTTATGTTTTGCCTGTGTCATTGCACGATTAGCTAAGTGACGTTATTCGCAATACAATAACAGCGTGATAAGATGGTTTTTATTATTCATAAGCCTCCAAGCATTAGGTATCTAATGAACGGGCTCGCTGAGCAGCATACGCGACGTCAGTTTTATTTGTTTCATTGCTTTTTTTTTTTTAAATATATTTTTTCAATTAATATTATTTTCGATAAGATGTACTACTCTTGTAGGCACCGAGAGATGAAGCGGCAGGTAGCCCGTAATCTGTTAGCGACAAATTAGTGTTGACCCTGAGAAGTCGGGCTGCACATCACTCGGCGCGAGCTGGTAGTAATCTTATTTCTGCGGGGATGGATTTCTTCTTGCCGCGGTTTATGAACAAACCTTAAGAAAGTAGGTACTTGATATAACAATACGACTGCTTAATCTAATAATATAAAAAAACAATGCTCGTTTGCTCGTCTCCTCGTCTCGTATGCGCTTCTATGCCATAGGATGTAAAAATCCTGGGATATATTAGATCCGCCGAGAACGCGAATAGAACCGCGGGACAGTAGCTAGTTATTATAAAATAGTATTATATAAGATAGAAAAGATTTGTACATATATATGTATATCACCGCGAGACATGTTTGTTTTTGAAGACATCTCAAATGAATGCCAGAAATGAATTATTGACACAGTTGCGAATGAATTGTTTTTACACGTTCCAGGATGAACATCGTTTTCAAACAGCAATAATAATGAATTCATAATGTAGTTACGTAACGTCGGCCGTCCCTAACAGGTGTAATGTGTGATTGTCGTCGGCGGCAGGAAGCCATCATAGCCGGCGACGACTCACCTGAATCGTTAATGTCTCGATCGACTCCAATAACCTCACACTGATCCAGAATTAAACGAGTCGATTACTTTTAATCGCGCTCTTCCTATGGCGATACTAATATTGTACGCGTCGGGAGTACGCTGGGCGATTGTCGCCAGTTGGGTTACTAAATGACGGCCACGGGTACTTTAATTTTACATAAAAATCATTCAGAGGCATTCAATTGTTAACATAAATACTTGTTACGTTACGTAGAAGTGAACATTCTACGTGTCAGCGCTACGAGATCGCTACGACCTACGGCTACGGCTACGACACCTCACTTCAAACGGCTAATACCGCTGGACCAATTATGTGAAATCGATATTTACATGATATAATAAGCGAATTATGGATTGGGAAAACGCAAGGATGAAAAGAAATTCACTTAATAAACGTGCGTTAAGCGTTGATATTAAAACATCACCTTGTAGTAGAATGGTCGTTGTGATCGGTTAAGGTTTGGTAGTTTTTGCTGTGGACGGGCGCGTGGCACATGGCTAATTGAAATAAAGCCTCCCGGTGCGGGCGCGGGTGCGGGTGCGGGTGCGGGTGCGGGTGCGGGCGCCGGTGCGGGCGCCGGTGCGAGATGAAGCCATTACGACGATGGCCCGATATGGGCACGCGGCGCAGCGGCCACACTGGGCCTCGTCCGCACCAGCGCCACGTGGACCATTCGTCGGGAACATTCACTTATCTGTTCTAGAAGAGCCACGTTTATTTCATCTTATGGAGCAGTTTGCATTATTCATGTTCCAGCAAATATCTCACGAGGTGCCTGATTTCTAACAAACTTGGTACGTTATGGGAAACGTTTACAATTCTTAGCCTTCTATAGATTTAATAGTTAGCGTTTGAAACGTTACATGAATGTCTATTTAAAATGTAAAGTTATAAAAACTTTCTTTCCTGATTTTTTTACCTTTCTGTCCCTCTACCTGCGATTTAAGCGTACCGTTGCGTCGTTGTGTTGTTCTAATGTTTTGGTCAATTATAACCGTAGATACATCTAAGGTTTAAAAAACGCAACCCGTCTGAAATACTATTTTATGGTGCATCCGTGGGGTTGGCTCGCTCGTGTTCGTGCTCGTGCTCGTGCTTGTTCAGACAGCGACATCTACCTGAGTCATTTCTAATATCTCGGCATCCGTGTTATTATTCAGTTCGGCTAAACATAAATCTGCATGCTTTATTATAGCATACGGGGCGTCGAGACCGGGGGTGGGTAGGGGTGGAGAGGGAGGGGGGGGTCGTCAATATGGACCAGGTGCGGGGGTGGCAGATGTCACCTTTCACGCGTCTGACCCATATTTCACTCACATTGTCTACATCCCTGAGCCAGAGTAGACCTTAACCCATCGCAATAAAGACGGTGCAACCAACGGTCGTATCGTATTTGATAATGAGTGTGCGTTTGGCACGAGTCGGGTCAAACGATACTCCACACACAATGGTATTGTTGATCCCTCGCACCGGCGTTTGGATCTGATTGTGATCTTAAACAAAACATTTAACGTTAAGCCGCAGAATAGCTAGTTTAGTTATAGTACATCACTTTACGTAGTGGGCTTTTGAATTGGTATCACAAACAATCACACAAAGCATTTTAGAAGCTCCTTACTCGTTCGAAGCTCTAGACCTGTAAACATTACCTTTCCTGACACAATGCGAAACGAGGCGACGCCAGGTGGCAACTGGATATCTAACTCCACAGATAAATTCCATAGTCGCCGACAAAACAATGAGTCAATGAAAATCCAGTAAAAAAAAACATTCACGTTATAATACTTCTTCTCAATAAAAACAAATATTGTCCAATCCCAGGTTCGGTATGTCAACATATATTTGTTAAATAAAAATTGTGTTTCATGTTTAGTAACCTTTTTTACAGTCATACACAAAACCATAACCCTTTTATCTTATGTTTCTATAATGATCTATTTACTCAGTCTACACACTAAAGTAAGTTGATCATGCAACTGAACAAATATCTTTATTTCAACAGTAACTCTCCCCCGTCGCTTTGGTCGCTGCAATTTATTGTTTTACCTTATTGAAGTATATATAGGTAATTATAAATCCTATGGGCAATATACTCCGTTTTCTAATAGTCACCTGAGAGGTGAATCGATTGCGATTTACCGAATTTTAAAAGACTATAATATGAATTTTATTTGAAACAAATTAGACATACAAATATTGCTGCTTATATTATAACATAGTGATAGTTTGGATGCTTGTTATTTATTGGGGGACAAAGCAGATTACAGACACTGTGATTCAATCGCGCACAAACAACAGCTGTACCTGGATTTTAATAAAACATTGCACACAGATGGAATAGTATTGTACCATAACGCGTAGGATATATTTAATCCCGCGAAAACATTGGATCCTTTGGGAACTTGTAAACAAGTTCTCAAGGTGCTCGTAGGGACAAGTTTTAAGGCAGATTTACTATGTTACCCATAACATATGTTTCTCATACACATATTAAGTGGGCCTATATCATTATTATATAATAAATCATCATCATTATCTACCTGCCCCATTCTTCTTCCATTCAGCCGGTCTACTTGCCATCTCAGCAGGCTCTCCCTTCTTATTCATATCATCCTTCACACAGTCATTCAACTTCTTCGGCATTCCTTTACCTAAATGCCCGTCTACTATTATATTCACCTCTCTTTTAGTTCCCATACTTTTAACCCTCCTCATGACATGTCCTACAATAATATATGACAAACGATTCCTTGTTAGCTTTTCAGTCAATTATATGTTATAAATCTAAGTTGGTTTTTGAACAGCGGAACGAAAACCTAAACTTACGAATCGGTATTAAGTCATTAAACTAATCATTCATAAGTGCTAATGAAGGCAAATTTGAATAAATATTTTATTATTTTAACGCGGGTAAAACCGTGGGATGGAAACCTAGTCTTAAATATTCTCAAAGGCTAATATTTTTCTACCAAAGAATGAAACTGATGACCAAAAATTTGTTGAATAACTTTTCATTAGACGATTACTGGTAGATGGAGACATATTCAGAGGAGAGTTGAAAAAAGGTCTCCCGTATCTCAATACTCACTTGCTGCTTGGCAAGTGCCGTAAGGTACGCGCGCCCTCGTCCTTTGTTACATGACGACTTGGCGAGGCAAGTCCTATTGTTCCGTTACCTGGAAGCGTTGTTATGTTATCTGTTTTACTCAATGTTCACCTATCTGGGTGTTCCGGCTTCTGCACTCGATAACCTGATTCCTTCTAGGCTTTCTCTCGTCACCACCTTCGGCGACAACATCACTCACCATGACTTGATTGACGCAATGAGATTGCGATCAAAGTCAAGCCTATACGAAATACAAAAATAGGAGAAATGCTGTAAGTTGCTTAAAACTATCGACTTAGAATTATGGTTCCTGTGGCAGCACACATGAAATGGTTCTCATGAAATGGAAAAAAGCTCAGAATGTCTGCATGGGATTTTGTTCTCATTTTTCTATGTCTACGTACGGTGCAGTCGTAATCAACAAAATCAGAACATTATACTTGACACGCAGTAGAATTTACTTAGTTCGCGTGCGGGCTCCGCCCGAGACAAGGTATATTAAACGGAAGAAGATAACTAGCATATTTTAGTTTGTGCAGTTCCCAGACTATACAACATTTGTCCTTCGAGATGGGACCTCGCTTGTCGAGGAGTTTTGTGAACTATCAGAGTGTGGATGACTGTTATTTCGGTAAAAGTGTGATGAATATGAAAGTGGTCAGATGTATGGGAAGACACAGAACGAAGAAGAGGAATAGATTGTGTGAAGGATGACACTTGTCACGCATTGCTTCAACGGCTTTAAATAGGATTGCCACATAAAATACGTCTTTTATACCGGGAAAACATTTGAACGATAAGGAAAGCTGGTAAAACCGCGGCTATATTTGTAACTTAAATTACGGGAGAATAGGAACTTAGTGTTCAAAACACTAAGTTATTGATTACAACAACATAGTATTTGGAGGGCAATTGTTGTGACTTGTATTTATTGATTATACTATATTCTAATATAAAAATGCGGGAGATATGATACAACCGCATTCGTTGCGCTCATTTATACCTACGTCACTAAGAGTGAAATGGAATGAGTTGCTGTAATAAAACGATCAATAAATATATAAGAGTAGTTAATTTGCACGAAACGAGTGTTTGTTGAAGGTTCAAGTTCAGCCGAGTCGTCTGTGAGAGCAACACGCGTGTCATCGACCCCGGCCAACTTGCGAAGCCTCCACGCTGACGTAACGTAACGAACACCCGCGACACGAACACGACCAGCCGCACCGACCGACCGGCCGCCTCATTAGTTACCGCACTACTTCTCACTACTCGTCTTCGGACACTTACTTTTGAAGGCTTCTGTCTGCGTGCCAATAAACAAAATATTGTAACATATATGTATGTGTAACAATATGTAACGTATTGTGGTACATAACGACGCTTAAATTTTTAAAAATTAACCTTGACAATCGTTCAGATTTAACCAAAATCAAAGTTGAATAAAAACTTATAAACCAGAAATCGGACATGAATGGAAGACTCGTTTCCGTTTTTTGTACGAGACGAAGACTCGAATTGAAAACGACATTCCTTTGGTACTGTGTGAACGTGGTCTCGGAGGCTCCGGCTCGGTCCGTCGGCACCGAAGCGAACCCGCCCCGTATGTAAAACGTAAAGCGTAGGAAAATCCATAACGGCACGCGGAAAACCCTTTTAATATACGGCACGTAAATAAGAGTAGCGACGGACGGCGGGCGGGTGGCGGCGGCGCGGGGGCGCCCGTCGGCGACGCGCCGCCATTGGTCGAGGGCCTCGCCCCGCCCCCGCCCGCGCCTAAAAAAAACCTCGGAAAAAAGCGGCGATCGCACGGCAGTGTCTCACGGACGCGCTCGGTGGGCGGACGCTCGCACCGGAGAGACGGCGCGACCCACGACCGGCGGCCGCGGCCGCGCCATGCCCGCGCTGGCTCTGCGCGACCAGCCGCTCGACTGCTCCATGCGCCTGCGCGACCTGCCCGCCTGGCCGCCGCCGCAGCACCGCCTGCAGCCGCGCGACCAGGATCGCCACGGTCAGTAGCCCGGGTACCACGGGCCGCCGCGATTTTCCATTAAGTGTCGTGATCGAATACCGAGTCCGGCTCAGTGTTCGAGTGATGAATGTGGTGGGTGTGTGCCAGGAAGCCCCCGAGGCCGTCGCGCTGCTCCGCCGCGCGCGGCCGGACCAGCCTCGCCAGCACGGTTTGTCGTTACGTTTCCCGAGTGTCACATTCTCTGCCGACTGTAAATAAATACACACCGAGCGATACCTACATCGAACCCTCCGAGACCTGTTCATTCTGCTTCGCCAGAATCCCATTCATAAAGTCCACATCTTTAGACTACTTTGATCCCGCTCTCTGTCACCGCGACCCCTCGGACCACGTGTATGTGTTGTGTCTCTGGGGTCAGATTTGGTCTCTCTATTATTGTCGTCGATTCGACCCCACCGCGCATTAAACAAATTTGAATCGATCTCAAATATCATGTTGATATTCTAACTTATTTATTGATAACTTAATGAAAAGTAAATAAGGATAATACGTAATATTTTTGATAAATATGTATGAATCACTAATTATCGATCCAAAAGATAATTAGATACCTAGTTTGTCATGATTGACAAAACGATAAACGCTTAGGTACAGGTGATATTCTCATCCGTTATCTCATTTGTGAAGTATTTCCTATATTTAATTTTAATTTAACATTCTTTATTCTTTCTTTCAAAACCTTCATCGAGCAAAGCTTGCGTTCTTATTTAATTCGCTCGCTTGACTCTCAGTTTCCTTCTGAACAGCAGAAGAAATAATTTGGATAAATCCCTTATCGAAAGTAATGTGGGGTCAGGTGCGCATATTGTGATTTAGCGCGGGGTCGGCACAATGAGACCTGCAGCAAGGGTTGAGGTCGCCGCGCACCGGTCCCCCGGGCGCCGGTCGCCGTCTCAGAGCACCCTCTACAAATAATATTAACTCTCTTTATACGGGCCTTTTGTCACCTCGCTCACTCTCAACCCGTGTGCAAAATGATTCCTTTGATACGCCCCAAATACACTTCACCTTTTATTGTGGACTCGACCGAGTGTCGACTTTCTATTTGCGAAGGGGATGACGCATAATAATGTTATATTATTTAAAACCTATCTAATAAAATGTTTCCTCGAGTGTTTTTACGGTCTCGGTGTGTGCCCCTTTCGTTATTGTTAATGCGAGATCATTATCGCTAATGTCAAATAAATATTATACCTAATGTATAACCTAACGAGAGAAACGTAATGACAAATCGCCTCTTGTCACTCACAAATCTCTTCATACATTATACCACTCCAAAACAATAGAGCAGTGGCTTTTCTAACACGTTCCCAACGAATTATATTAAAATTACATTTAAAATGACATCAAATCACTAGAATGTAATATGTGAGTGCGCTCGAAGGTAATTGAAGATATAATAATGTCATCTAAGTAAGTGAATTAGTGGGAGATGGAGTCACGCGTTGTTTACGAGTGTAATAATATATATATTCGGTTGCGTCGCGTCGTCCAGCGGGCGAGGGCTGGCGGCGCGGCGGCGGCTGCGCGCGCGCCTCCTGGGACCGACGTGAACTTTGCACTGAACACACGCAACTATCACAATCTGTTGTTAACCGCTCCACACACCTGTCCGCCAAATTATACACACAGCTCATTACCTACACGATATTAGTTTGATTCCATTCTAAACCTATAGGGGGATTTCTTTTAATCATTTTTGTTATGAATTTGTATAATATGTGGATCGATTGATCAACAGTCGAGGTTCGTTCATGATATTCGCCGATAATAATCATTTCAGTGTTACTTATAAGGACGGTTGTCGGATGGCTATGCATGAAATCTATAGGGTCATAAAAAAAAATAATATGTTTAAAATTTGATGAAGGTAGGTAGATTTTTATCCTGTGTTGCATCGCAAGGAATATTTCAGAATTCGCTATTCATTTAGATATTTCAGGAAATAACTGGTATAATATTTTATAAAATATGAAATAACTGCCGGTTGAACGCTCACTTCGCAACCGATGGTAAGTTTAGTGGCTCTAACTGATATGAGGGCGTTGCAGAGACCCAAACTGAATCGAGACCTCTTAATTATATCAAATTTGCAATAGCAAAAATTAATTGAAAACTGTCTTACGCCATATTGAACTGAATCCCCATAAACACATCTCGCATTTACGTTGTATTCGCTGGTGAGGAATGGACAATAAAAAATGAATGTTTCAAAATCTTATACACATATTCATAAGCTATTGGAATGATATGGGTCTATCAATAATTACTAATTGAAGTAGATTTAAATTATAAAGAATTAATTCAAATTATGTTGTGAGTTGGTTTTTTAGATTCAAATTTTGGTTTGGTTTGAAAACGTATAATATGATGTGAGTTCGTTTGAGTACCACAAACTGCATATCACAGATCGAATCGCAGACTCAGTATTAATAACCACATGAATTATTCCAGAACAAACAAAAACTAATTTATGTTACTTGCTCGTTCATTTTCTTAATGATATATAAATAGATTACTGCAAGTATTTATTAAAGTACTTACCTATTTGTTTTAATTAAATTCATAGAAAAGTTGAAAAAATATGAAAATCTCGGCAGCACTGACGCAATTCTTGTTATGAGTTATTTTCATACCAATTATGCTGAATTCTCGTTAAACATTTTTCTATCTTTAAGCGATCTGTACAGTTATTATGATAATTACTTTTGAACTGGAATCGCGGTATCGCGGTATTAACGTTGCACTATACAGCTTCCACTGCTTCTAATCCGGATCGGTGATATCATAGGGTCATTGGTACATACTGCTGTATGTATGCGAGTGATAATCGTCTGTTTGTTCGTTCAATTGTCAGTGACATATGTCGAGCAACAATAATGCTCAGAGGCTAACGAGGAGCTGCGATGGAAGTGAGCGTTCGGGACGTAATAACTCCTGCGGCCGGTTCCTGCGCAGATGGGATTAGGCCAAATACATTATGTATGTTCCGCTGCTTTATTAAACTCACCCGACACACTCAGACATACTATTTGTCGCTTTAATACCACTATAAACATCAAATAACTTTTAAATTATTTCTTTAGTAATCAGAGACAACAAATTATACCCTTCGAACTAAAGTGTGTTGCTAAACTTCATTTTACGTCATTAACGCATTTATTTAGTACAAGCTGACCCCCGCGGTAACACCCGCGATTATCGATATCAAATATAGCCTATAACCATCTACGGAACATTCCGCGTCGAATGGTAGCAATCCCATGTGTTCAGTAGTTTTGAGGTGACGGTGCGTCAAAGCATCGCTAATTTCCTTTTATGTATAAATATAATATTAACAGAATTATTTTCATTTTAAATATGTTTCATTTATGTGTAAAACATTGTTGGAATCGTTTATATCTATTTAGGTGCATTTTTATAATAGTTTGAACCTACTTTCGACCGTCAACTAATTCTTGAAAAAAACGATGCTTGTCCAGAACAAAAAATTTAATAAATGTTTCGCAAGGCCAACTCTGAAAGATTTTTCATTTGTAGTATAGGTATACATGAGCCGCATGATGGGTTTGAGTAGTTGGACAATGCCGCCGTCGGCGCGCGGCGCGTAACGCGGCGCGGCGGTGGTGCATCTGAGCCGGAGGGATTGTTGCGTACAGAGATAAACACGACAACACGTCGCGTATTCACGCGTTTATTGAACTTGTTCCCGTTTAGGCGGCGATCGATTTTCCTATATAGGGCAAATGTTTGCGCTCGTAACGTCATGTGCGAAGGTCTGCGTGACCCAGAGCCGCGGAGACGAGCTCCCGCGGGCGGCGGCGGGGGCGCGCCGCCGCCCGCGCCGAGGGGCAATTAACCACCCGCGGTCAATGAACCACCCCAAACCACCCGGCTTATCTTTTACGAACGCGCACTTACTAAAATATCTATTATAACGAAAACCATTGATATAAGTAACGTCGCTTACTACGCCGGACCTTGGCGGCCGGGTAGTTGGTGTTCACCGTCTATTTCCTACTGAGTATCTCGATGACGGGATGACGGCTGGTTTTGTTACTCGCATCATATTATAAGATGAGAACTACCTTCTTTAAAGTAACATTTGATAGATGTTCAACGGTGCAGTTGTGAAACTGCGTGCTCGCCCGCAATCGAACGGATTGATAACACTCAAAACATTGTTGTTCTTAGAAACATAATTGTCATTCTGGATTCGTGCGCGGTACAAACAACGTACATAATGTGTCGGCATTATGTGCATAGTTTACATCTCGGTTTTTAGCGATGCGATGCCTCCCGACCATATTACCATGAAATTATTAGCTAAATGCGAACCGATCGAATGATATCGTTTTTTATCCACCGTCATACAAGATTAACTCGAGGGCTGGTTATGATTAGGTACTCACGGTGCAGTACAAAATTAGGGTTGACATAATCACCAGGTAACAACTGTTGGCAGATTATAACTAATAATACCATCTAGGTGAAACATGAAATGTGAAATAAATAAAATTGTCCAACGAATTTCGCCAAACTATTGCAATGCAAATCTATACTTAACTTTATAATTAGTGACCTTATATGTGTAGGGTATTCCCCGGAACTACGACACCATTTTGTAACGTACCTGTATGTCGTATCACCGTTTGATAGGTAAATTATTACGGTAATATGGAACCGAAGCACGGAAAGCTCTCGCTATTGATAAAGATATCATATTCAATAATGTTGAGTTAGATATTACCAAATTACCACAAAAAAAATGTTTTCTTGTTTCTTCCTCACTTTCCTTGAAGAATAGTCTTACATTTCTGAGTTGTTCTGCGTCCTGCCCCCTCCCTGGGTTAATGCCATCCCCGATTAACCGTAAATGAAAATCTCGTTATTCTACATATATACATTCGTACGCCGCATGTAAATAATAAGTCCATATAGCCATTTGAATTGTTATTTAAAGTTAAAACATTGTTGCTGTTTTCCGTCGGCCGCGCGCCCCGGCTGCTCGGCCGCCCGGCTGCCCGGCCGGCGCGATAATATGAATTCGTAGACTTGATTATACACCTTAAGGCCGAATATGGATATCTTTTTGGAAATCCAAATAATATTATAAATTTTACGAGAGAAATTTTACGATACTTTAGTCATTTATGTTTGTGTATTAGTGCCTGAACCGCGCATAAACGGCTGAACGTATATGTACATTTGACTCACGCATAGTAGACGCTCTGGGTTAACACTTTTTATCCAGGAAAAACATCAGATCTATTTGGAGTCTTGACGGAAGTGATTAATAATGAGTAAATGGGACATTTATAATTTTTTATATTTCATGTCATTTTGATTCCGTGAAAGTCTCCGTATTTTTTTTTGTAGTTATGTATTTGTGATTGCCAAAGCTTATGTTATCCTCGAGGCCTCATCTAACATTTGGTGCAATATCGGGACAAATATTCCTAAGCAATCATAGATAATTTAAAATTAAACAGACAATCAAATTCTCGAATTCAAATTCTCTTGATAAAAGTGCGTGTTTTGGCGATCAAATAACGGACGAGCCAAATAACAGAACATGAACAGACCCGCAAAATTTCATTTTGGATAGAGTTGTGTGGGACCTACTGATCTTATAGCATAATGCTCTCTGAGATATAGATAGCTTCTCTTGATCACTTCGCTAGCACATCGGACTGATGCTGAAACCTACCCTAGGTTTCAGCAATTCTTTTTTAACGGTCAAGAGTTTGAAATTGTAGGAAGAGAAAAGAATAGGAGCTATTTTGCTTGTAAAACAATTCGGTATTATATCACCAAATTATCTCCCTCTTAACTAATACATAGTTACCTATTATGAAAAGTTATTGTATGGTTGTCAATTATGCTATGAAATTAATACTTTTCGTATTTTATTTATGTTCTTCCAATTTAAAATACTCTCACATTTGATAGCCTAATGGTAACACAATCTAAACGTTTGGAATTTAACCGCGTAGAGCCGGAGCCGGCGGAGGGAGGCCCCCTTCAAATTGGATTTAAAACATTGTGAATTACCTTTCTTTGATTCGCGGGTTAGCCAAATGGGGACGATTTATAGAGAAGGCGAGTATCGTAGGGTCCCCCGAGGCCGGCCGGTGGCGCGGTGGCGCGGCGGCCGGTGGCTCGTGGCGCAGTATTTCACGCGCGACGGCGATTTAGTGCGCGCCGCGCGGGGACTGTGAGCGATGGACGGGACGCCACCTGACCCCCGCTTCAAATGGAAACTATCCCCGTTTATTCCGGCGTTCGCCTAATGCGATGCTATCTTTTAAAGTCCGGCAATGAAGAGCACCAGCACCGACCTGTCCGGCACGCGGCTCGGGGCCCGGTGACGTCCAGACGTTCTGTTTGACGTTTACAAGCGGAACGTGATGGGGTTGCGTTATAATGCTCGTGTTAATGTCTCTAATGTCCGCTGCCGAATCCTCTATCGGGTAAACACCACTTATAGTATCTTATTAATTGACACACATCTACTCTTTCTATGTAAAAAAATATAGACATATCTTGCCGCTCGTTCATCATGTGATGTAGCTGTAGGTATGTTTGTTGGGAAATTTATTCAGAATGTGTTCGGGGTGGTTTATTTTTCGGTTCGATTAGCCCCTGCCCTTCAACATCACGGCGGTTCATAGAGCTAGGAATATCATACACGTCGGCTCAATAACAGTTTTGTAATACTACTCCCACAATTTCTATAAGTGTCGATTTAGTCGATCAGTAATTTTTTTCATAAAATTCTTGTGATGTAATGTAATGTTTTTTTTGTCGTCAAACAAGACAACAATATATATTGGCTATCTAAATTTAGCTCCTTATTATTGGCACGCTTTGCTATCTAAAAATAATGGTTACTCCAGATATCAGAAAGCCGTGACTTTTATAAGTTATTCAGTAACCCATAACAATACCAAATAACTCAGTTTACCATCGGTTTTAAAGGAGTTGAGGTCAACGTAACGAAATCATTCAGAAATCAAGTTGTCACCGCTCTGGAACTCACAATTTATGATTTTGAAGATTTTATTTTGTTTCTATGTATCAACTTGCGCCCCGTGGTTTCACCCTGGTTCCTGCGATGGACAGTAGCCTGTGACCCTCTCCGCTCTATCAGCTATCACGGTGAAAAACATCAAGTGTTCTCAACATTTTATATCAAAATTCATACTATTATGGTCAAGCCTAGCTGAATCCGAGCACTGGCAACTAGTTACTTTATGTGTGTACACTATGTTTTTTATCTGTATGATGTAAACTCCAAGTTAACAGTGATTAAGTACCGTTTTGAGTACAGCGAAGAAAATCCTGCGTAATCATAACACATCTTATCTCGATCGAATTTATTTTTTGGAACAGCTGGTTTTGTTTTCATTAAATAATATGGCCACTCGGATTTAATATACTCTACCCACAAATATATTATGCTGTGTGGTAGCGGTGCCCACCCAACTAATTTCTTGGGTGTCGTTATAGGCGACTAGAAGCTTAAGAGTCTACCAATAAATCAACCGCATTATACTCCTGGCATCAAAAAGCATTCCAAAAGAGGGTTGGCGACAGGCAAGAGGAGAAAAATATTATACCATGCGAACATACTGCGCAGAACCCAAATATTGATGATTAGAGGTCGAATCGAGAACCACTTCATTTTTATACCGGTAAAGAAGAAAAGGTGCTGACTGATTTAGTGATCGACTGAGAGATTAATGCAGAGCCTAAGTTGCCGGTTATAGGAACATGAAGTTCGAATGTAGTTTTGTAACCATAAAAATGGTATAAACTTGCTGCAAAACCCGGAAAACGGACATTTATATATCATATATTGGCATAGATGTTCAGTACCAGTATGCCAGTGACATTTTTTATATCTATAAAATGGTGCACCGAGCACACAGTTAGTCAGTGCGTCGAGTCGGTGCGGGCCGATGGTATCAGCGACCTAGAGCCATGTGCCCGCGCCGCGCCGCGCCTGGTCGTCGCCGCCTCGTGCCGCGTCGTGCCGCGTCGTGTCGCATCGGGTCGCGGTCGCCTCGGCTCCGTCCCGTCGATCGCTATCGGCGAGCCCGGACAGCTCGCGCGGTTTACACCCTCCCCAATTACGTTATAATCGCTATCTCCGGTGAACGACACTACGCGAACGTGTTTGTTTTAGCTTGTTCGCAACATTTTTGCGCTTATTATGGCACTGAAGTTAACACAGCACATTTTCTTTGTAACTTTTCTGTAGGTATAATCTTTGCACATCATTTTAATAGTTCCGGATATGATAAAGTCACTTTGCATTATATATTTTATTACCTTTTCTCCGGCTAAAGTTTCTTATGAATATTTTTTAAAATCTGAGTATTTGTAATAATATGCGATGTGATTGTGGTAAGTATTTAAATAAAATATTCGAGACACAGGCTTTAACAATAAGTCCGTCTTGTAAGTTGATGCTTCCATGCCCCACTATTAGAGTTAGACTACCTCTGAAGGCCAAATGGTTTTGTATTATGAATTTATCGATGTCATCACATGATGACATCAATCTACATAGATTAGAGCAAACCATTGAATTGATTAGTAGGTAAGTACTTATTGAAGGAATCCTTTGTGAACAATATCTATACAGGTTCGTGCTGCATACTGCGCCTTAAGCTTGCTACATTTCGGTTCGATTAACAAACTACGTGCAATGTAGGTAGACTTTTCTTTTTGGTGATAATTATCATGTGGGAAATACTTCCCTAATAGTTGAGCAGTGTCGCTCGCGACCAGCCCCCGGACGCTTACTCCATAACTATCGCGGATCTAAATGACTCTATCATATGATATTAATGCAAATTACATCAACAGGCTAGCCATTAGACACTTAGGTAAACCTACTGTAAAATAATAATGTTAATGCATTAGTAACGCGTCAATTCTATCGTGTGGCACGTCTGCATGTGCCGCGGTGCGACGCGGCGACGCGGCGACGGTGGATGCTCACCCACCGTTATGTTTTACAACCAGCTCTGAGCGATTCCGTCGCCAATTTCCTGTGCTCCCTTCTGTTACAACATGTACATGACAATCTGTTTTTGATGTGGGTTCTACTAAATCACTCTACACTCAACTCTCTCAACTCAATGTCTAGAGCTACAAATTATCAAACGTTTTTAGTTAAATCGTAATCGACAGAAACCTGCCACGTCGGTGCTTTACTAAATTGAGCAATTCGCTGGAAATTCTAAACACGAATCGATTTGATAGAAATAATGCAGATGTTACTAATGTCGTAATGGCTTTTATTACAATAAGCGCTTTGTTATTGAATTACCGACGACCGTTACTCGTCTCTAGAAAATAATTCTCGGAATAGTAATTGACATCGATATCAACATAATTCGGTAAAGGCTCTTGCGCAGTTATCCTATTACGTACGTGTTGTCCAAACCGCAGCTTCCGAAGGCCGCGCCGCCCACACGTTTCATATGAAATGGGTCCGAGCTGGCCATTTCTCAACGGTCACTCTACTAAACAATACGAGCGTCGGCAGCTGATGGCAACTGGCAGCACCGCGGCGCATTCACGTGACGCTCGGACGTTTCAATAAGGATTCGAAGGTGTGGCGCACTCACTATTCGTTAGTTAGTCGACAATGTCCCGTCGCGTCGTCTCAATGATCCGATCCTCCCCCCATATCATCATCTACATAAAAGCGGTAATGTTATCTATACTTTAGCCTGCTACATTTTAAAATAGTTTGCCTTTATTGCATTTCGTCGTTGTGATAGTATTGCGAAGGAATATAACAAGAGCACTGAGCGTATTCGTGGGCCCGACCGTCCGCGGCCGCGGCCGATCGGTCGCCAAACACGTCTTTAACGATCCGCCGAAACATTCCGCCGGCATGTAATTAACTCTTATCTCTAATTACATTATAATATTGTTGTTGCAGTGTCGGGCCGCGGTGACGTCAGCAGTTTCTTCAATACACAGATGGTGCTCGACCTTAACGGTAAGTAGCTCAAGAGTCATTATCGCACGGCGACGTCGCCCTCATTTGAATATTACGGAAGGTGC
Source organism: Habrosyne pyritoides (assembly GCA_907165245.1). Classification (NCBI taxonomy): domain Eukaryota; kingdom Metazoa; phylum Arthropoda; class Insecta; order Lepidoptera; family Drepanidae; genus Habrosyne; species Habrosyne pyritoides. The sequence continues at coordinate 113,479 of OU015594.1, read as the reverse complement.
GCGTGGAATACCCGAATTATCTAATTATGTTTTTGTGAGCGGTCGAGCGAGCTGGAGCCGCGTCGTGCTCGTGAGCGGCCGGCAGCGTCCCGCGCGTCTCGCTTCTCATTCATCCGCGTCGGCCGCGGGTTTCTCGGACGACGACGCGGACGACTCCTTCGATCGATTACATTTCCCGAAACGAAGCGGCCGCGGCGAGGCGTGACACGCCGAGACAAAACGACGACATAATTAAATTAATACAAATTCACAGCTGAGTCAGTTTTTGTGCGGTCGCACGGTGACACCGAAACATTTCTAATTTTCGTCTAGGATCGTTTTTTATTCGCGTTAATTACGGGATGAATGGACCGGGCGGGAAAAAAGTGTTCGACGGCGGAGTGCGCGGCGTTGAGGCGCGGTTTTTGTGTCGCGCGTGCTTCACGGAACTCGCCGCCATTGTGCGTCCCGACCGCCGCCGCGCCGCGGCCGCCCGCGCCGCCTCGCCGCTCGCCGCTGGCCGCGTGATAATCCGATCGGCGACACCGGCGGCTATTCACTTTTATTCAAATCGTCCCGAGCAAAAAACGCTCGACGATATGATCGAAGTTTTCCATCTGTCACACTGTATGGCATGCCCGTCATCGTCGGTTTTTGTCGGTACCGCTTTAATCGGGCGTTTAATGCGAGAGATTCGTTTTATTGCTCGTTGTGTCGTGTTGTGTTGACACCTCGATGAATGGCGCACGACATGATTCTAGTGACAAATATCTTAAATGACGCCGTACGGTTGGTATTGAATATCCGACCCTCCTATGATTACGCGCAGGTTCCTACACTGTTTCTCAGTTCCACTACAAACCTATGAAATAGTATGAATAGGGCATTCCCGAGTGAGCTCAGGGTGAGGTCAGGGTGGGGTCGGTAACGTTGTCGGTGGCGGTGGCGGTACATTGGAGCGCTCTCACGCAGCGCCGCGCCTCCTGTGACGCAGCATCTCCGTCCCGATCCAATCGTGACCGCATCGTAACTGATTCTATCAATTTGATTGAGCCGAGTTACCAGTTCCGTTATGCTAATGGGGGTACCGAAGTTACTTTACTAGTATTTATCAACTAAATAGCTCGGACGCGGATAAAATAATATTTTAGGACGAACAATATTGCGTTGCGCAGGCGCCTAGGCGGCCGACGGGGCGGCGGCCAGTGGCGCTGGCGCCAGGACGCTCGGTGCACTAGGTGTAGGTGCAGCGAGCAGCGAGTGCGCATGCGTTGACCGCCCGACATAGCTGCGTATAATTTCTTATGTAAATTGAATCAGTCGAAAGCGGCAACACATCTCCATACTATCGGACTGGTCCCTCGACGCCGACACGTTTGTACTAAATAAGTAATATAAACAGTTTCTTTGTACCTACCTTCCATAGTTCTGTCTCCTTATGCGTTGTGGTGAGGAATGGAATTTTAATAGAACACGTCAGCTATTTCTCGGTAGAAAGATATCGAGTGAACTAGCCTCGAGTTTCGCACACATTACGCGTCAGTTATATGATTGAAAAATAAAAAAGGACACTGGAAAGTTCCCGAAACACGGCGAAAATGCTCACCATTGGGTCTTGAAATATTTTTGGAGGATTGTTATTACTGAGACCTCGGCCTACATAGATAATGGGCGTGAAGATATTTAGTATTTTGTATAATTAAATCTTTTTGAGTTATTTATATATCAACAGTATGTATGTCTTAATCGGGACGTCAAAGATGAAGCCAAGTGTGTGGTGTCTCTCCTGCGACTTCGCAGCGGCGCGCTCGCAGTGATATGGTACGCGGCATACCTACTCACGCTCATATTGTTTTCATATTAGCGACACTCTTTCCATACATTTGTATTCTTTAGAAAATGTAACATTCTTGAACGTGCAGTCAAAAAACCGTAGATGCTTAAAGCATCGGTGTGCGGCGCGACGCCCGCGCCGCGGCGGTCGTTCCGCACGCCTGCCCCTTGCGAAACGTCCCTTCTTCTCTAAACTCCGTAAACTCCGTAAACTCTCTCCTCGCATAGTGTCTACCTAGGCCGTATGACTGATTTAGCTTGAATAAATATGAGCAATAAATGAATAATACATGAAATTTATTATTATTATTATTATTAATACGTTTCTTTTGCGTTTGTACCGAGTATAAAACAATTGTGATAAATTACCACCAAGAAATAAAATTCTCTAATCGTCATATTTTCCCTTCCTACCTTGTCTTGATTCCGAGTCTGGCTTATTGTTTACTAGCTGTCCCCGCGGTGTCACTCGCGTTCCCGGGGGATGTTACATTTCTTAGAGATAATAAGTTGCTTCCGAATCCGTTTGGCAGTTTTTGCGTGGAAGGCTAATATCCATCCTTAGAAACTCGCATTTATAATAATAATAGCATAATGTTTGTCCTTACCAAAATAAAAATATAAACACATTATACTATGCCACCTTTTTGCAATCTGTGCAAAACTTCAGAACTTATGTGATTGCAGATTAATTACTGAACGCCTCGAATATATCATTGGGTCGCCTCGTCCCGCGGGTTCACCCGCCTTCCCCGAGGACCTAATGTATCCAGGGATTATAGCACAGCCCATTTCACTCAGGAATAGTGTAGCTTTCTATTACTGATGGAACTTTACATGTTTTTCTTATGCTACCGGCGCGGGCGCGGGCGCGGGCGCGGGCGCGGGCGCGGGCGCGGGCGCGGGCGCGGGCGCGGGCGCGGGCGCGGGCGCGGGCGCGGGCGCGGGCGCGGGCGCGGGCGCGGGCGGCGCTACTTACGCGTGACGTCATTGCGCAATGACATTTCACTATTACCAATCGTTAATTAAATTGTAGACCATTAGATAATTGTGTTTCGGTTATGTAGGTACTTGAACGGAATTGTTCATTTCCTGTTTTTATATTATAAATCTGAAAATGTGTTTTTATGCCCAATAGGCCAACAATAGGTTACTGTATTTTTTTTCCTGGGATGTTAGTATTTCTGGAACCAATAACTGTCTCTTGGTAGACATATGTTCCTACCTATATGGCAATACACTAAGTTTTTTTATTTATTTCATTAACCAGCCATTCAGTTATTTCACCACATTGTTTATTTAACTCTAAAATGTAGCCTGTACTCATGGAGAAAGCCAAAAGGTTTTTTTAGAGTAGGTTTAGAGTAGGTTTTAGAGTAGGTTAGAGTAGGGTAGGTGTAGAGTAGACGTATGGCCTGATGGTAAGCGATTACCGCCGCCCATGGACACCCGCAACACCAAAGGAGCCACAAGTGCGTTGCCGGCCTTTTAAAAAGGAGTATGCTCTTTTCTTGAAGGTTTGGAGGTCATATCGTTCCGAAAATACCGCAGGCGACAGCTCATTCCACAGTTTTGTTGTGCGATGCAGATAAGTCTTAGAGACACGCACAGTTGTGGACTACCAACCATCTAACGTTCTTTTTGGGCCCTATTTAATGAAACATATTTTGTAGCAAATCAATATTGTCATTCATTATAAATTAATACTGTTTCGAATATTTGCCGAACTTAATGCATTTTTTGAAACTATTTCAGAAAATAATAGTTTCGAACAATCGTCGGATATTTTCCGCTTCACATTAAGTATTAAATTCTTTCACAGAGGCTAGTTTGTGTGCGTACACTCAAAAGAATAATTATTTTTAGAATTTGAATTTTTCGGTGCCGTGCTCCTTAATTACTTATTTATTAACCGTAATTAGCATAATAAAGCTCGCATAGTTAGACGCGTCGTTGCACAAACTTAGTGTTATGTTGTAACTATCAAACTTTATAGTACAAGACTAAACCAAAAAAACACGACGAGTATTCATAACAATGATACAACATTATCTCTACTAGTTATGTCTTTCCATTTTTTGTTGGCTTTACATAATTCAATGTCGTATTAGTGGCAGGATTACAAATGGGTGCTAATTCCATTTATATCACATAAATGTGCAATCGTCATCCGTCAGACGCAGTCAGACGCTACGACGTCGGCATATCGATGGAGTCGATCGATCAGTTTGGTGATATTGCGTCAGCTGGCGCGCGGCGCGGCGGCCGGAGCGGCGACGACGCGGCGTAGCTCATGGAAACGGAGCCGTACAGTAGACACACTCCAAGCTACCAAGTACACATGTCACTTCGCAAGTAGGCGGTGCATGTTCGGAAAGCGCATCGATTATTCAAATTGAAACAAAACGCTCTCGCGGCCACATCCGCGTCGCGATGCGACCGCAATTGTAAAACAAATAGTAGGGTAACGACGCCAGCGATCAATTGCTAGCTCGTAAATTCATTATCTCGTATCACATGCTATCCATCGTCGGGCGGTGCACGACTCGCTATGAACGTGTTATTAACTTTACGACTCCAATTTCGAATACTAGTTGCGAGCACAACATTATGTTGGAACTTAGATGGATGCTCGCAGTTTGCATATCGAGACGCGGCCACCTGCGGCCAGCGGCACGCTGCCGCTCCTGCGCCCGGTGCTGCCGCCTGCCCTCCCCCGCGGTGTAACATTGTGCCGCAGCTCCGCAGTACACGCAATATTTCTATTCGCCAAATTACAATGTACGAGATGAGCGCGGGGCGGCGGTGGCGGCGGTGGCGGCGGCGATGTGCGCACACATTTGCATGCGCTCGCCGCTACCTGCGCGCACGCATCTGCCTGAGTTTTTTCGTCGACTCACCTCCGATCGTCGGCCGAACAATCGCTAGTTCGCATATTTCTTTCGATTTCCATTAGTTTTTGTCGCCGCCCGGTGAGACGTGCATTAAATGTTTTTGTATAATTTTTAAGGATTCCAAATTTATTGCGAAACGTGCATTAGGATTTATGGGGTAAAAACGGTCGGCGTCGTAATGGTGATATTGACGGTTGGATATTGTATATTATACCCCAAGTGTTCGGAGCCGAGTGACGTCGCGCGTTCGGTGAGAGGAGACGCTGCGAGGAGAGCGGCCTGTAATTGCAGGTGATAGCTCCACTCACCTACTCCCACTACCCACTCACTATTATCTGCCTCCATCCGCAACAGACTCCAATTTGTAGATTTTCCCCTGTTCCTTAACAATCATGCCTTTCAAGAGACCGTAGCTTATGTGAATAGCATTGATTGTTTATTACTTTCTCATACCTACAGGGAAGGAAACGGTATCAATACTATCTCTGATTTATTGACTGGGATGTCTCGAACCCGAATCACTTCGGAAGATGCGCCAGTATCAGCGTCACCTCTTTCAGCTATGAGTACTTATTATTAAAGAAAGCATATTTATTTTTATCGATCACGAACACAGTGCGGCACGATTTTATATAATTTATTTCACTAACTGCACCGCTGCCGCGCTGGCCCGGATCAGTCGGTTGTCGGGCCACAAGCAATCGGAATATCTTCATCCCACCTCCCCCTCGCCGCATCTGCCGTGCGCCGCCCGCGCCGGAGCCATTCGACGGATCATCTGTGGACGGATACTTCATTTATGCTCAAATGGCTCAAATGTTCGTAATTAGGTATGCGAAGCTCCCGCCACTCCCGCGCCTTATTTGAGCTGACATTTATTATAATTGGAGCGAAGTGCGGACCGGGGAAGGACCGGGCAGCTGCTATCACGGTATGATAATATGAGTCAAATGTGACATAGTTTATTAATTATACTCACTAGAAAGTTAATTGGATACATGCCGTACTTTTTTAATTATGTTAAACATATGCATATCTAATTAAACTATGAAATAATTGTTGTGTAATATTAAGCTAGTGGTTTTTAAATATGTACCTACTTGCCTTCTGACTTGATTAAAACTGATTGTACCTCTACGTTCCGGGTAGGTACCTACCCAACTAATGTGTTTGTTACCTTCAGACAGTACAATTGCGTACCCCTCTCTAGTTTGTTTCTGAGACATGTATGGTCACTTGATTCGATGAATTCGACTCACTTGTCAGATGTGCACCCTCTCGAGGGCGCTATACTAAATCCCAACACTTCTAAGTTCACTATTGCCGCGTCATCAGTCCGCTACACAACACATCTATTTCATATTCGCTCTTTGTAAGAATCTTTTACGTTTTGGACCTCAAAGTTAACCTAACATCTGAAATCCATCTAGATCTGGGTAACTGATTAGTTTCACGTTGTGAACATTATCCAATGACCTACCACCAAATTTGATCTTCCTGTCCCATCAATATGAACCACACAGGTATACAATGAAATCAATAAATTACCTGTACAATTATCTGTATGACAGTAGCTGTGCCTGGACTTGCAACTTTGTTAGTCATGAATAGTTTTATCTGAGAATATGTTTTTTTAGTATGCGCATTAAGATTTTTTTTATAAACGCACTGGACATGAGACCTTGCACACCTTAGAAGGTCTCGACGTCGCATTCTTTTCTCACATCAGGTAGAGTAATTATTATCTAAAGAAAGGTCCACATGATTGATTTTCGGTTGCTGAACGCGGAACAAAAAGCTTAGTAGCTCACAAAAAATTGCGCCGCCGATGTACGTATGCAAATCCTTTGTTAAGCTGGCCGTGAGCGCCGAAGCCCACCGCCACTCGACTGAGCACTCTACTGGACGCGGCATAAGGTGCTATTTCACTCGGCATTCAAATAACACGCGATCCTTTTCCACATTCGGTCGATCCGTAATCTTCGATCTAAGTGCTTCATAAATTTCAATATTCACAGTTTCCGCATTCTGAGAAACTAACAAAACGCACGTTGATGGATGATTTGTGAAAAAAAACTAACGATAGTAATATTATTACTCTAAAGCGAGTGCTTTTTTATGCAAAAGCCGTTAAAAAATAAAAAAAAATATGGACGCAGGTACCGTGCGATTAAGAACGATATGCGAAGCGCAAATGGTTTATTGTGATGCTTGTTTCTTCAATAAACAACTTTGCTTACACGCAGTCTCCGCCCGCACCGCCCGCACCGCCCGCACCGCCCGCACCGCCGCACCGCCGCACCGCCCGCACCGCCCGCACCGCCCCGCACCGGGGAATATAAGAACCAATATTACAATGTGTCACGCTATAGGTATAGGACACGATAGCTAGACACTTTACAGTCAATTTGTAATAACTTTGATCCTTCGTCCATTGCACTTTACCTACGTGCTTTGAACTTTGTAGTAATCATAAGAACTCTGCTTCTCTCATCATAATTATCCCATTGATAGTACAAATATGAATGCTTATTATTTGCTAGTTTGTGACTCAATCCACGCATAAACGTCTGAACTATTTTCAATGAAATTTGATAAAAATCCATGGTATAGAGACTATCACGGGGCGCCCATCCCTGAAACACTGCGGGCGGAAACTCTATAAAAATAATATTCTTAATTTACATGCCTACCTAAAAATGTTTACCTTTGAGATATAGACCGTGACTTGATTTGAATAGCCCCCTTATTTAGTTAAATCTAAGTACTATTTTTATTTAAATGAAACTAGAACTAAACACAAATGAGTACCTTTGTGATCATGCGCGAGGTTTAGTGTCTGGAGTAAGTCAGATATTTTTTGTTATTATTTCCATTACCAGTTTCATTTAATCACGTTTCCAGAACACCGCAGTCCTGCCCGATACATATGTACAATAAGAGTGCAGTCACTCTGGTGCGTACATTTTCGTTCAGCAACATTCACTGAACTTTTGTATGTAGCGATTATAAGTAGCACTTTATCCAAGAGTGAAAATAATCTTAATTAAATGTTCTTTCTTTTCGTTTTAATATGTGGCAAATAGCTACAAATTTTAAGCTTGAGGTCGGTAGCCAGCCAAAAAACCACCTTACTATTGTGCTATGGTATCCTCACGACGCGACGCCGCGACGTTTTCATTCACCGATATCGTAAGCCTTCGCTGAGCTGTAATCGCCTTCAGTGTAGTATGCAAGGCACTGGGGTCGTGTCCCGTATAATAAGGTCAACGGTTTGTTTTAAAGATTTCCGCTGTCAGTCAGTGCGGCTAATTACACCAGTTAATGTCTCACTAAATGGATAATTATCATCAAACTTATGCGTTACATGCCATGCTGACCTTATAACTCGTGATTATTGTTATTTGCATACTTTAAATCTCATCCTGATATAATGTTATGGTTTATGTTGTTTCGCTAGATACTTCTTAGATTAAATTGGTACTATTCTTAATCTATCAGAATTTTGTGATTTAATTAAAATAATTTCGCCATTAGAAGATTTTGACAACTAGATTACATCGGATACCGCGTAGCCGTCTGTCAGGCCTAGGTAGGTTCAATTTGACTGGTGTCAAGCAGCAAACTAACTTCAAAAAACCGCACATTTTGTATTTTTTCAGGATAAGCAGTAGGTATCCTATATCCATTTCCATGCTTATAACTCCGTGCTTGCTGAAGAGCATCGCGATTAGTGCCGTAGTGGCTCATATTCGTATATAAAATGTTAAAATGCAAAATGTATGTCTCTGTGTTTGCTAAAACGGATTTCATGAAATATTTTCACAGTTAATTTAAGTATTTATTATGCAACGCCAGCCATATTATAAATGTTTCCTATTACCCTAGGTTGCCTGGAAGAAATTGCTTCAGCAATAAGACCGCCTAAATTGTTTGTACTGATAGTACTGTTTGTAGAATACTTTTATTTTATTTTCTTTTTATGTGGTGTGAACAATAAAGTATATTTGTATTGTATTGTATTGTCATATAGTACTCTCCATCCCAAGATCGCAAGTTGGTATTGTAATTTAAAATTTTAGTGAGAGTTAGTGTTTTCTTAATGTTCTTTCGTCAGTCACTTTAGCCTGAGCGCGGCCTGGCGCCGCCGCCGCCACCGGGGGGCGTGCTACCCATTCACTACCGAATTTCACTACTTTCATTATCTTGATCAAAAACCATAAGTAGAAATGTATGAGTGTCAAAATTGTTTTAGATTATAAATTATATAATGATATATTATCGAAAGTAAATAATTGGGCCCCAAACTCAAAATACAATCGTTTAGATGAGATATTAGACGAGGCGCAGATGAAACAAATTCTGTAACTACGAATAAAAATGTTTCGTTCCAGTTCTAGAACACCTAATGTATTTACGTTGCTTTCATGTTAGTTATACCATAGTTATACCCACCGATATCAAATTACATACACATTCAAGATAGTGGAATAAACTGGGCCCCGTTATTCCATAAGCTGGGGCAGTTGTAAGGGCGCGCGATGCACTGCAAACTAGTCTCACACGTAATTGTGTAGCTAAAGGTCTCGCTACCCCACTGAGAGCCAGTACCTACCAATGCCAGGGCTAGTGCATTAGGCCACATGTAACTGCCCCAGGTCTGTACCGTTATACGAGCCTACCCCGCTTGCCCCCCTCGCCCTCGCCGAGGGGGAAATCACCTGACATTTGAGTTTTTGCGCTAATCGCGGGGTGAATAATGTATCGGCCCTAGACTGGTCTAGGCACTACTAGTGCAGGGTGCAGAGTGCCGGGTGAAGGGTGGGGGTGACAGCCAGTGCAGGGCGCGCGAGTGTACCATTCATTGTGGGACCCAGCGTCATGGACTCGGGTGAGTTGCCATTGTTTCTACCTGCACTGCACGGCACTCCTTCAACTAGGCTATTTTATATCGCGCGAAGATTTTAGGTGCACCGTATTCGCGAATGTACGCCTGCCTCGAGTGTAGCTGCGCCGTCCGTACGACGCGCGACGGTCTAAGTCGTGTCTCTGACGCGTCAGAGACGCGCCGTTAGAGGACCGTCAACACAGACGAGTCACTAATGTGGGTGGTTTAAGTTGGTCATTTTAATTACGCCGCCGATGTCCGGTTCGCGTGAACCGCAGACTCGAGTCCCATCTCGACCTCCCTCGCCCGACCCTCCCTCCCCGGCTCTCCCGCGACCTCCCCCGCCCACCCCGCAGGAGGCACTGCCCTCCCCGCTACGACCCGTAATCGCTAAATTTTTATGATGTCTTCACGGTAACTCGGTAATAAGCTTTTTAACATTTTATTGCGCCCATCGACGAGCGACTAAACGAACATTACGATTTCTTCTGTGAATGCACATTTACGGTTATTATACTTTTTACTTTGTAATAATATTTACAGTTTGTCGACTGTTAGCTTTTTACAAATTAGGGATGTTTTGAAAAGCAATCACCGTTGGCCGTTGTGCCGCGCGCGGCGAGCCGGGGAAAGCGATTTCGACAAAAAATCATTCGATCTGTTACAAAAAGGCATCCGACGGGACTTTCTAATTTATTGCTCGAGCGCCGACGCCGACGGACGGACACATTTTAAAAAGGCAACAAAACAATCGAAAAGTAAAAATTGCACAAAACGCCCCTCCCCGCCGTCCCCGCTCGTCCCGGCCCGGCCGGTGCCCGCTCCTCGCGCGGACAATGCGCCCGTAAAAAACCACTAGCATCGTTTAGCACCGCCATAAAAGAAAGTTGTATACATTTAAATATCGACAATGTACGTCCCGTAGCGTGTTCCTCGTTGTGATCCCGTAATTATGCTCTAAACTATCCATTAAGTATTATGCAAAACTGTTGCGCCGCCGGCCGGGTCGCTCGTTTATAGACGATCATTTTAAAAATGTATCGGTGAAGTGTCCGCCGCACGCCGCCCCGTCCGGTCCGGAGTCCGGCCGCGAGGTCCCGGACATGCGGAGCGCCGCCGAGCCGCCGAGCCGCGCGGGGTGACACGCGCTTAACACGTAATACGTTTTAACTGCGAACGATAATGTCCCACGGAGCGTACGAGGGGGAGCACTAAACACTTCACATGTCTTACATTTATATTCCACTGACGCGGCGGCATCGGCCCGACTGACTCCGAGGCAAGGGTTATGGATGGCGGTGCCGCAGCCGCCGAACTCCCGGGGGCACCATAACATATGTCGGGAATAGAATTATTATACTATTCGGTATCAAATTCATAGTTCCGAATTCAGAATAGATAAGAGGTTAACAATTCAACTATCTGAAAAATAAATGTAAGCCTTGTCATGCCAATCGACTGTTACTTCGCTCGTGAGGGCTTTTGAATATTGGGTTATTATTTTCATAAAAAAATTTTACAAAAAAAAAACCGTACCGGTTTTAGTCTACGGATGTATCTGTGTGTTTCTTAAAAAAGTCATAGAATATTCTGAATCAGTATCTTTTTACGATACGGACACCTAATATTGATACTTTAACTGAGGTAGGTATCATTGAATTAACTAATAAATTAATTAATGAAACATGTAATTTTTCTCAAAGCTCTTAAAAAAGACACTTTGCCAAAGTGTGCCCCAGAAGTAATACAGAAGAATCATGTCTTGATTTTTATAAACATTTTTATATAGGTAGTATATTTGTGGTTTTACTCGTCGTTTTCTAAAAATTCTTTTACTAAAAGTTTCTAGTGGCATAGGCTATGTTTTCGTCCCTGAAAAAAAAAATGATCACTAGGAAACACAGGAGAAATCGCGGAACGGTAGCTAGTTCAAGTTGTAAAACACAGTCGGTACACACACCGGTCGCACTGGCCGCATTTCACTCTGCAACAAATATACAGACTCGGCTATTCCTTCATGGAAATATATAACCATAGAACGCGTACCTACCTATTATATGTAATATCTTCTGAATATGAGTGTTCATTATTGTGTAAATATTATATAGTCGAGCTGTAGACAGATATGAGACGGATAGGTATACTCGTATGTAGATAACACATATATTAGACTTGTTGATTGTCCGCAAAATGACGATGTAATATGAACATGAATGTGAACTGTCTCCGTAGAGGGCTCACCGAATGCCCTATTACGCGTAATAGTGTCGTGTTGTAACATATTCAGGACATACCCCGCGGGGTGACCTTTGCGTCCCGTTAGCGGCACCTGCGCGGACGTTAGGGTCCCGCTACTCTCGCGCACCCCCGCCGCCCCCCGCCCCCGCCCCCGCCCCCGCCGACGTCGCCCGCAGCACTCCGGCGCATTCATTAATTGTTCCATAGTGACGAGTCCATCGAGCTACATGCCCTTAACTGATCGCCAACTACATTACCATAACAACACAAAAAGACTAACCGATAGCCGTTATATCTCCCTCAGAATGTATTATGATTATCAACAAACAAACGGTTTATTCTATATGTTATGACGCAGCTTTATTCGGATACATATGAACTGAAAACGAATATGTCTTTAGAATTACTGTCGGATTCATTTACGTTAAGTTTACGAGGGAATTAAAGTTACCTGAAGCGAGGCGTTCGGTCGCTGCCTCAGTGATACACACACGAATCGTAATCTCATTGGGAGTCGCTACGATTGCATTCTTGCATAAAATAATATAGTGCGTGGCGGCGCGGCGCGGCGCGGCGCGGCGCGGCGCGGCGCGGTGCAGTAACGAGGAACGGTATCACAATGCGGTCATTAGTGAAATGGTATCGTATCGTACGAGCCGGTAAGTGTCGGTTGCCGGTCAATAAGTTTCGTGGCGCTCGGTGCCCATCAAATCATAACGCGCGGGAATCAATCGCAGGCGGCGCGGCGCGGCGCGGTAATGCGCTCCGATTAGAATACTTACATTACATTCAAATGACGCCGCCCGCCACCGCCACCGCCGCCGCTGCGCCCCGCGCCCCGCACCCCGCTATAGCACGTCGGGCCACTCATCACACAATACATACTTTAATACTAAACATAAAGATAGATTTGACATGGCAACGTTGATTCCATAACACCGTTTGTTACTCAAAATTACCACCGTGTGATTGCCGCTTAAACATTTCTTATTCCTGTTTATTGAACGACGGCAAGCCGTAAAGTGAAAGCTGTATCTATAGCTTCTTACACAGTTCTCATATATATTTGAGTTAATATAGTTTCAGCGTTATTTTGAGTGTCTTAGATATTATGGAAATTGGATAATAGACTTTGATCGTCTTCGTTCGTTTGGTGATCCGGACTTATATTGGTGTTGTACCTTTTGGTGCCGAATGTACCGGATCGCTGTACACGTGGCCATACCCCGGTGCAGCCAATCACGGCTGAGTGCAGTAGTGCAGCAGCCGGCCGCGGCAGCTCGCGACGCGCCCGACACGCCGCCGCGCCGCCCGCGCCGCTCCCACGCGCGCTACGTGCGCCATTCCTAGCGCAATCACACACAAACGTGTCGCTATGTAGGTACCTACTGCACTCTCGCATACGTTAATGAGCTTGTTTAACTCACATATTTCTTATACAACGTTACGGGAAACCCCAAGTTCATTTATAATTCATTTTGAAGGAATCTGATATGCATTAACCGAGCGATTAGAATAAAGCGTCGCAACTAATTGTTACCATAATATCATCGGGAAAATGCGCTTGCATTTTACCTTTTCCTTATCGCAAAGCAAATGATTGACCGAGATCGAGTCTAATTCGTGAGTTCGGTTGTATGTTTCTGGAAACTATAGTGCACCCTTTATCTCAGTTCGGTAGCGCCTTCGCGCTCGTAAGGATCGCGGCCCTCGCGTCGGAAAGTGTTTGAGTTTAAGAGTTATCGTTTATCACGTGTCTACTGTTAACAACGATGTAACGGTATCGGTAACGATATCTCGGGGGTGAGTGACATGCGTTGATATTTTAGCGGCGCGTGCACACGGTGCACCTGCCGCGCTCGCACACACACACACAGACGCGCGTGCGCGGTGCCTGTGTGTGTGAGTGTGTGCGCAGGGTCAAGGTCGACGTTTTTATGCATTTGCCTGCGGTCAGCTCACAACGCGCGCCCAACCCGAGCTCCCAGCTTAATGGCCATACGTGATCCGATCACGCCTCGCTCCATTTTTATCGATATTGAAATATGTAGGAACTTTATAATCAGTACACTTCTCCCAAATTACCGAGTACAAACCCTGCGGTACGAGTTCGGTTAAACGTACCAGAGTCTGTCGCCGCTTAAGTGAAATGACTCAAGCGTGGCTCAATTCAAGGGCTCGCAAAGGAAATCCTTGATTGATGATCTGGTAGGGAGTCAGAATGCAGCATATTGCAAGTGCGTGGTGACTGAGTGAGTGCGAAGGGCGGTGCGGCAATTTGTCGCTTCCACCGGCGCGCAGCCGTGGGACGTCGCGTCGTCTGACCCTCGTCCGGCGTCCGTCCGTCTCCGGCTTTTTCCAATGCGTTCCAAATATCGTGTCCCGTTTATTGGTAGATTTTCCATCGACTTTTTTTATCGGGTTTCCTTGTCAATTTATTAGATTCCAATATGTTATCAAAACCTTTCGTACCGGTTTTTCTTCGGCTAAACTGAGCTCCTCCCCCCCATTGTTGTCCCCCATCGCCCTTTCTAGGCATCACTAACTCTAGTCTTATAGGTATTAAGTATATATATTTTCATTTTATAACCATAAATAGGATCTTAGCGTGCATTTGCCGAGAAAAAAGCCTATTCTTACTGTTTCCTTTCATTCAGTTCAGTAAATAAAACCATACTGCTTCGGCCTCAATGATCCTGGCACGAAAAATTTTACAATATTCCCCATATACATTTTCTAGTTTAAAATATTTATGGTTCCATCGAGTGATAACCAGACCCGGACCCCGGACCCCGGGGTCAGGCTAGTAGTCAGTAAGTAGCCAGGCTACTCATTATTAAAATTAAAGTTCGTGTACGTGGTGATGTAGATAGGACGATACGAAAATTATAATATGTATTACAATAAGGCAGGTTCGGCTAATTATCGCGCGCTGCCAGTCGGCGCCCGCGCGCGATAATTATTGTTATATTTTTTAACGCATCTTCGTATAATATGCTAATGTGGGTATAATGAGGCCGTCTCAGCTGCCGGCGCCGGCGACGAGCTGCTCTCTGGCATTACTCTCCGGAGATGCTCGCGCCCTCGCCACTCGAGACGATCTACTATATTTGTCGTGTCATTTAATATCCTTAAAATTATAGTTGATTTGCAAAGTCCTCACTTTGCATGCGGTGGGGTGAAGCGACGTGTCACCGGGTGAAGCCGCAAAAAGTAATTACCATAATTGGAACACCGCCTCACCGACGACTCAGGTGACTCACCGCTCATCGCGTCTACGATTGCAGGAGAACTAACATTACTCTGTTTGTCATAAAGATCACAAAACCACGTCATAAATAGGATTTTTTTAACCGCTTCTTATTAGCTTCACCCTTGATTTTGGCCCACTTTTAACGGTCAGGTTTCATTCAAACTTTTTAGATCTATTGAGGACCGATGACAATTCAATATTTTAAACAATTAGACCCGTTATCCTTACTAGAGTAAGAATGATTAGCGATTTAACTAAATATGAAAAATAAATAATAGTTTAAAAATACTAAACAACACGCCTTGAAAGCAAATCCAACTAAATAAATTAAAATAATGTTAATAAATTTTAATTAAGAATAATGCAAATAAGAATAAAATATATTTTTTGTAAAAAAAAAAGCGTGGGGTACTTTGTAAGATATTATGAAAATGATAATCCTTCTGCTCATATCTGTCTATATAATATTTATTACTATTGATGGTGCATGGTGATGCACCCTACGCTTTTTTTTACATTAAAAAACATATTTTTCATTATTCGTAATTCAAATTTATTAAAATCGTTTTCTATTTTATAGTTGGATTTTCTATACAAACGTATAGAACGTAGAAATGCGTTTTGTTGTAGGCGGCTGTCAATGGCGTGGTCATATGCAAGTCGTAACAACTGTGGCAGATTATAAGGCAAATTAAGTGGAAATATAAATTAATGAAACCGGGAGTGGGCTTACAATTTGTATAGATTGTTAGATACCATCGCAGCGTCAAGTGCGGCCGCTTGCGACCACATGCGTGCGTCACACGACGACTCACTAACAAACATACTCTAATATTGTGACACACACGACCTCTCATTGACTCCACCACATTCGTTGTTCTGATATGCATAGTTTTACTTATGGTCTATTAGTTATCCCAAACTTACATATCATCTGTACCTACTAATATTATACACTGTACAGGTAAAGTTTCTAAGTTCAGAAGGGTAATCGTTTCATCCGATTTAAAAAATACTTTCACGGATAGAAAGTAACCCTACTCCGAGCGGCTATGTCTATGTTATAGTCCCGAGATGCGTTACAACCCTCGGGCACGCGGGACGAACCGCGGAAAGGTCGCTCCTATAAAACATTTATTATTTATGCCTAGATCAACGGCTTCAGATCATTTAATATCACTGACATAGACGGTCTGGTTTTATTTGAAAAAGTGATTTACTGCCCACATAAACAGATCTCAAGAATGTGATTTGATATGTCAGATATGCCGATGTGAATGTAAAACAAACCCTATCCGATGGGCGCACGTTAGTGTACTTAATTATAATAAATTAGTGGCTGCGCTCGGTCCGACGTGAGTGGGTAATGACGATGAATAATTGTCTAAATATTATAATGAGCTCGCTATTTTCAATTATCTGGTGAGCGATAATGAGCTCCGGCCGACTGGGCCGCCCCGCGCACTATACAGTAGCGGTGGCACTCACTTAGCTTCTAAACATGGTGAGAATTCATAACCGGTCACACTAGGATTTGAGTGAGCACAACCAGCAGATATCTTTAACTACAGCTATCATGTTAGTATTATATCTGCGACCACAATTTTTCTATTAAAATGCAGATACAACATAGTGATAACTTTGTAATCTATATCGGAAAGGTTGTTAGACTGTAGAGTGCCAAAAGCGTTTTAGGAACACGAGAGGCAATGTGGTTATCTAATTGAGTATAGGTATTGTGGGTACAATTGGTTAAATATGTATTAGTTGTCGTTTACAGAGTTCAATAAAGATTAAGAACAAAAAGGCTTGTGACTTTTTTTGAAGTGAAAACTTCTTTAGCGCGTTTTGCGCTGAGCAGTGAATGTGTGTGAACCGTCACGCTCGGGGCGGTGACGCTGAATCGGAATTATTCGGCTCCACTCGACATCAAGCGCGCTCGGGTCTATGACGTACTGTCGTGTATAGTCGGCTCCAGTCGTCATCAGCCATATTTTAATGTTAACAGTTACATTTTCATTAGTGAAACAATCTATTTCACATCGAGATAAGTTCTCGCATTTCTTCGACAATATATAAATTATTACTGATAATCATAAATTTCTGGCGAAATAATTTACTGCTTATAAATAATATATTTTGGATACCTATAAAAAATAAATAAATCATGGCCTTCCACCTACCTTATAACGCTTTATCCACTTAAGTTCTTTCAGTGGAATTATAAATGACTTCTTGTTGTCTAACCCTCTTTTTAGCCCATAGTCTTCCTAAAGCCTAAATAAATATTAATTATCTCTTTACCCAATAAATTACAATCTACTTAAAAAATATTTAATCATTTGATTTTATGTTCTAGTCATAAAAAATAATTCAAATAAGCGCATTAAGTGTCTGGTGCACATAACGAGCTAGACCGGAAAAGTAGATTTAAAGTAATTTGATAAAGCAGTATTTGGCATAAAACATTGGCGTTCGGTAATGAGCGAGCCTTGCTTGCTAGCGCGGTGCAGCGGTGCAGCGGTGGCGCTGTAACACAAGTAGCACCAGTGTCGCTCCGGCACGTCTAGGCTCCGGCTGGTGTGATGGGAGGCGACAAACTCGGTCTCGAACTCGAAAAAACACACACAAATGAACTATTTCGTGCTTAAAAATAACGGGATACTACTCACTGAACAATACATTTACAGTTTATTGTTATTCAATTATAAAGTTAGTATAAAACATAAAAAAAAATCAAATTTAAATGAGGCAGTTATTGTATTATAATATTACCAGCTAAAGATAAATTCAATAATGAAAATATATTAAGCCCTGCCATTTATTCAAGTACCTTATTGAAGTTGAGATGCTCCTTTCAGTACATCTTTGTTTTAATCAAAATCTCACAGAACGGCATCCATGGTACGGACATGGACAGAACAGAGATCCTATGATGCAAATTGTCAACGGATATCCAAGAATTTACCAGCCTGCTGATATTCTGATAGGTTTAATTTTTATGAGTTATCTATATTTGTTTTATAACGTCTAGTCTATATAATATTTAGGTACAGTGTACTGCTACCACACGACAACTAGAATTTAGACCCTACAGTGTTTAGTCACTTCATAAAAATTATCACCTAGTGTCCCCTCATTTTACAGGTTAGGTTGGGTGTTTCACGGGGTACTATTGTTAAACCTTTTCTTTTACTTAATGTTATTTACGCATATCTCAAATTTGTCCTCAATGAAGCTTATTCGTTTTACTATATTTTTGTTATCTTGAAAAACTTTCTAACATCTACATAGTATTGGGCACAGAAAGTCTAATAAATCTTAAAATATACAAGGCCCACACTGACTTTCAAACGCTTTTCGCTCGACTGGTTTTCGTTTACCCTTTAACCAGTGTAGGTGTGGAGTGGCATTATAAGGGATGGTTGAGCATCGGCGATGGTTCAGCAGGCGCCGGCCGGTGCACTCGTTATCGGGCGTCCACACGAGCGCCCGGCTCGCTGCCTACGACTACAGCTACAACTGACCGTTGTACCGTACTGTGTATAGTTCACAAAGTCAAGATAATATACAACTCTCCCTGTACTCTAGCATATTACAACCAATGTGCTAGGAATCTATTTTTTTTATACGAATATTAGTTTTAGACTTATGTGCTCGAATAATTTGCCAATAATTTTCTTGAAGCCACGGGTTATTCGGTATTTAGGGGTGGAAGTGGTTGGATGTCTGTAGTAGCTAGTAGCTACTCGACGTCGCCGCCGTGTGGTGGCGCGGCGTGTCGCGGACTCATCTCAGTGCGCGCCGCACATTCCGGGGGCGAGTGTTTATTCCGCTTATCTGAATTTTAAATTCGGTTCCCGCGTCCCCCGCCCGCCCCGCGCCCCGCCCGCGCCCCCTCGCCCGCCCGCGGCTGGATTCCTAGCGGTCTCGCCAATCCGTCCGTAAAAACCCAATCAACTGGCTATTTTTGTGATGCGCGCCGGCATTTGACACACGATTTCACTTTCAACCTGTAGGGCGAGCAACAAAATATAAAAAGTAACGAAGGTTACTTATTTTAAATTGCCCAATCTTTTTCTGCATGCCACGAGCGGCTCGTGATGAAATAGGAAGAGTTATTGGAATTCATCCGGCACCTGTTTATTTGATAGTATTTGCGGTTAGTTCGTTTTTTATCACAAACATAGTAAATTGCTGCATCTACTTAAGTCTTCTGTCGTATTAATACATTTTATGAAATCGTGACAGTCAAAGAAGCATACCTAACCATCTGGAAAAAAATATATATGTGGGATACCGCGGGGACTAGTCGTATTAATGTATTAGAAAATTATATGATTATGTTGTTACGTCGCGGCTGCGGCGGCGGCGCAGGCAGTAGCGGCGGAGGCTGCTACCGCGCACCGCGCCGCGTGTGACGGCCGCGGCCGCGGGCGCGTTCCTGGAACTTGCACCAATTTGTTTGGTCATGACATTTAATACAGCCGCTGCGTCGCCGCCCGCGCCGTGGGAACCCGCTCCACCGTCGATGCGGTAGCCACTTATTATATTACGCACCTCCAAATAGTCGAGCAATTTGGCGCCACACTCATTACAATAACACCAAGATTTTACTTCCTTCGTGGCCCTGATCAATTAGAAAATAGATTTTCGTACAGTCATACGAAGACGTGTTTGCAATATTTTACAATCACTTTTTTTTAAATGTTAACTGCAAGATAATTGATGCAGTCGTGTTAATCTGATTGTCGATGACAGTACTACATACATGTATAAAGAATTTATGTGACGTTCTCGACAGCGTCGCGAATCAGTGTCGCGGCGCGCGCGGCTGCCGTCTACTATGTTGTGGATAGATATTAGTTTTCTTTCCTAACTAATAATATTACAGCTTTGTAAAATGATGTAAATTTAGCGCTTGACAGTCGTAGCGTGTCCGGCCGAGGGGTCACTGCTCACTCCTCACGCCTCACACCTCACTGCGAGGTTGTGATTGTATTACGCACGGATGTTACGTGCGCTCGAGCTCATTATGCGCCAAAATAATGACACATTACTCAATGTGACGTGAAATAATGGAATAGGCACCTCCATTATCAATCGCCGCGTTGCGCCGCGCCGGCACGCAACAATATATACTAGTATTAGTGGAGGCAGTAGGCTCGAAGAATAGAAATACCAACTGATTCAAACGAGTTTAGTTGTGAACAGATGAGGTGCGACAAGATGTATTGCAATAGTTAGTGTTCATATTTGTAATGTGCACCTGAAGTGCACAAGTGTAAGCCGTCCACGGCGTTCGCTGCACTGGTTGCACAAAGCGTACACGGCTGCAGTGGCGACGGCGGCGCACCGCCTCGCGAGCGGAGACACGCAGGAAGCAGGCACGCAAACGTTTTCAACACATTAGGATTTATCGATTCTACCATTGCGTTATTCAATTTTATTTACTGTTTAACTAAAACTCTAAATTAAATGTGCTCCTTAAACCACCAATCGCTACAGTATCGTAGCAACTATGAATGTCAAGTATTCTGTGGTGCACAGAGAAGGAAATTGTAAAAATTCTTTATAGGTAGCAGAAGTATATTCGAGTTTTGCTCATAAATTCATTGAATACTCGACACCTCTAATCCGTCCGAATGTTTTATTTTTTTATATTTCGTCGCCATTGAAATAACTTCACGGCTTTATTGCGCGCATTTCTGTTTTTTTAGCCCATCGCTCCCTCTCCGCCCGCCGATAGTGATAGCCATTTAACAGTACGTTAATATTATCTGTAACCATCCACTTTTTAAATAACTCGACGTACCGACAATCAATTATCCGTGAGCGAGTATGCGCCCGCCCTCGTATCGCGTTCGGCCACACTCGCATGTGACCTTTCTATTTGAGAAGTTCCAAGAACAATAACATAGCTCGATGCCTGTCCGACTCGGCTGTATGAATGTTGGAAGTTCTCGTTAAAAACCGTAACGAACCGATAATCAGAATTTCTTTATTGATGGTGACATTTAGTCGGGAGTGTGTCATAATAAATTAAGTCTGTTGAAATAGAAGCACGCCACCGACGCGGCGGCGGCCGCGGCGCTTCATAAAGGTCGCGATCGAAACTTAATTACGGGGTATTCTTTCAATTTTAATGTGGATCGAGTCATCGAGGCCGCGGCGGCGGCGTCTGCGTCGACAGGCATCGAAGCCGCCCGGCTACGCTCGGACACGTGTGACGATGTAACCTCACTAATTACCCGCTCTTAATTCGCATTCAAATCGTTCGCTCCGAACGCTAATCTGCCCCATTGTTTCTCGCAAACAATCAATTGTCGTCGTCGCTCAAGAAGAACACGGTGATTAAATCTTTACGGTGTAGCACTAAGGTTTAAATTGCATCGGTGATGGTGGATGTGTTCAATATTTATTCCTCCAGCGTCGCGGCCGCGGGGCGGTGCGGCGACGCTGTTGCGGTCGACTCAGGCCACACACTACTAATTAAACGTAGTGACTGTGTGATAAACAAACAAACACTGACCATTGTGGCGGGAACACGCGCTCACACTCGTCCGCCTCTATTCCAATACCTTCATTACCTTCAATACCTTCGTCGCGCATTCCACACACGATATTTTGAATACGGTGGACGCGCGCTGTGATACCGACTAATTAAGTAGCCGCGGCGTCCGACGCACGCCGCTTTGTTGTACAACAACATTCAGCTAGTCACACTCGCCCTGGCATCTCTTCTGGCTTCCAAATGACCATGGAATCTATAATCCTCGGATATTTAAATCAAAACTTGATGTCTCTATTAGTGTCGGTTCATGTTTGAAAGAGTAATGTCGACAGTGAATACATTAGGCATAATGCAGGGGTGTTGCATAATTAGGCGGCGACGACGTCAGGTGCGCGGTGCGCGGTGCGTGTCGTTAGCGCGAGGAAGCTCGTTACCGACGCTACGGCGGCGCCGCGGCATGGCCATTACGGGTGTGCTGCGGCATTACGTTACATTACCGACTCGGTTACAACTCCGCGGAATGCGACGCATCGCCACGCACTTTGACGCGACGACCCCACGCCCACGGCGCGGCGCGGCGCTCCGGCGGCGGCGGCGGCGGCGGCGGCGGCGCTGCTGCAACATTGAACTAACGCAAGCTTATGTCTCTGAGCGACACAATTAGCTGCTACATGTCGTCTCGCGAGAATGTGCGCACACGTGATTGTTATCACTCCGAGTTCGACCCGAACTCACATGTTTTGTTCTAAAATCACATATACCTATAAAATACCTACAGGTTGTATAATATATGTATGAAGGAACACCCTTTTGACGTTTAAGAATGTAATATAATAATTTACCTGTTTGCTTTATGACAAGGTAATTTGTACATCGTCAGTTAATTAACCATTGGATCGATAGATGAACCTTATATCGCAAGTAATACAATACATAGTTATAGGGGTTTCTTATTCGTGACAGATTACAGTTGCAAAAATATGATGGGTTGTGAAACCGCAATTGACGATCAGTTGGTAAAAATAAAATGTATTTGCCTGTAATGTAATTGATAATAAATCAATTAATCAGAGCAGATACTTTGAGATGTCATATTTTATAAACCAAAGTGGGATTAGTCATTCTGATCAGCCTTATAAGTTATTCAGCATACGGAGCTCTATTTAAGATTGTAAAATTTGTCATATCGAAGCGTCCACTTTTGAATTGCAGATACTAAAGAAGACAATGTCTTTGTAACATTAAAGTGATTGCTAGCTACTAAATACCCGTCCACTAAACAAATCTATACAGTGGAAATATTATTGTGAAGGTTGGGAAAACATAAAATATGAACAAAACAGCCGTTTACTTTACCTTCCCATGTAATGGATCAATGTAGGTACGGCTGTTATATATTTGGATATGTTACCATTCTTCAATTTATAGTAGTTAAATACTAAAAGTTGTTTTTAACCAATTTAAAATTTACCAATAATATGGATACAGCACTTTCTATGGTTGAGAACATAGTGCAGCGGTGCAGTGTTGCACTTGCACACTATGGGCGCATATGGCAGTGCGGCATATGTGGCGCAGGGAGCTGGCGAGAACTATTATAGACTTTATCTCGGTTTACAGTGTCTGCGTGCTGTAATAGTTACCCGCGCCCGCATTTACATGGTAATACATGTAATTATTGTAAATTATTTTAATTATATCATTTATATGTGTTGTGTACACCAATTACACAATACTTTTCATAACGTATCCTACGTACCTTTAGCATACATACAGATTTAAATCTTTGCATATTTACCACTCGGGTATTTTTTTGCAATTACTCAGGTATTTTTGTGTTGGAATATGATCGATTGTTCAATTAGAATGACCTCGTTACAATCGACGCGTGCAACGTAGCCGAGAATCACTATAGTATATCACAACATAATATGTCGAGAGAAAGAAACGCGTACACCTATTAAGCGCTAGTAGCAGACACTTGGCTGTAAAATAAATTAAATATCTACTTTTAAACGTGTTCTAGTTTTTATGAATGCACAAGGAGTATGTCATCGCGACCCTCCCTGCATGTTGCCTTATTAATGGGTTTCAAGAGAGCACACGCACAACGTCCAACCAAATTCAGGTTCTTATGTCACCCCTAGATCTTACTTGATATCTCAATATGTACCCATGTCGGTAGGAGCGATGTGCGAACTGCAACCATGCCGATGTTGTAATAAGCTGCTTGACTCTATAATATAAACTAGTGAGCGAGTAGTCCATAGAGTCTAGCGATATGAATCTTTCTCATTTGTCGGTTGAGTCCCGTCGCGCGCCGGCTTTAAATATCCACCGCGCGCAGGCCGCGGCCGCTCACTTCCATATTTGTCATCGACATAAGAAAACGATAATTTTACAACGTCGACTCGATGCTCAAGTACCCGTATTCAAAGCTAATTTTATGGTTCAAGTGCCGATCTACTTCTAATTACTAACTTAATTCTATTAACGAATGCATATTGGATTAAAATTTAATTGAATTATATTGTTCATTTGTATTCAATTAGCACTTAAATACATTGCTTAGAATGTTAAACGTATCTGATGTGGTGCCAGACGTGACCTAACTTAATAAAATGGTGAACCGTTTGATGTGCCGCTGAACTCGGGTCGGTGAAGTTTCGTAGAATTTATCCAAACTTTTATTCTAAACTAGCTTCCGCCCCGGGAGCTCACCCGCGTTCCCGACGGATTTATGTTTCTCCGGGATAAATAGTAAGCAGGGATAAGAGCATACCATGTCTTAATGAATAAATCAATTTAGAACATAGCCTATCTGTGTGTCTGTATTTCATGATATCCGATCAGCTGTTGCAGAGCTTTATGGTTAGAAACATGCATAAACACATAAACATTTTTGTTTATAATAGTAGTGAAATGATATCCCCGTCACCCAGACATGTAAATAATAAAAAAAATGCTTATTTGCAACAAAAATTTAAAACTTTACATAAATATAAACGCAGATACATAGGCTCCATGTTATGACTAAACATCTTAATATAAGTACTAGAAATGACTCCTAGCTCCTCAATCTAGGGAACCCTGTGCTGTGAGGGGCTAGATTGTCGAATCTCTTATGATTTTCAGTTAATGATGCACCGCAAGTGTACGTGCGTGTATGGCGTTTGTGACAAATATATAATATATAATATAATATACTTGATAGGGTTGTTGGATTTATAGATATACATAATAAAAAAAAGCTTAGCATGTATAGGTATGGATATAAAAGGTAAACAGTAATAATTAACCCATAACTAGTGCACAGTGAGAGAAGTAATATGGAAACGAAGAATACAATTGCATTACCGATGTGTGCGTAGTTATTGTCTATAATTGGGAATGAAACTACCTACAATATGTGATTAAAGTATTTGTGAGCAAAGTTCCGTAAATTTGATGGTCATATTTCAAAACACCCACATTTCACTACTTTTAAATTTCCAAAAGAGTTTCTGTTTTATCAAAATGTAGTCCATGTGACCATTCCTTTGTCTCAAACTTAACTTAGTTCTAAATGTAGATTTCTTTCTTATATTTAGTATTAAATTTATTTTGGAATACAGATAAGGTGCCATGAAATGATAAAACTTTATCTATGATTTAAGTTTAGGTGTTTTCGAAGGAGATACACTTGATTTGACTGAGCAGGTTTTCAGAGCTACCTTATGATATTTTGTTATACAACAGAATATATTATATTTTGATTACACTTAGTAACTTAGACTTAACATACAATGTATGCGTTGGATAACGTAGTTTTTTGCCAAATATAACCTTTAAGCCTGCACGCTGCGAACGTTCAATTGTAATGAGAACAGTTTTACATGCCCCTCCCCATGCTAGTATACAGTATGCTATAACCGACTGTCATAGTGCATAATAAATGGATTTTCTCAAAGATGCCGAGGCTATATGACGTAAGGTCTTAAAGGTATACATTAGTTTTCGAACTCTGCTTGAAACCATTTCAACGTGTGGTGTCCAGGTCAGGCGGTGGTCCAACACTACCCCCAAATATTTAATCTGACTTTCTCTTTTTAAGCTCATACATGCACATTGAACGGTCAGGTCTATGATCGGACTAAGTGAGGAGCCAGAGCAGCTGTGGATAGGTAAATCAAAGGACGCTGGTTTAGTAGATTTGTTAATATGAAAGCATATATATTTCGTTAAGCGTTAACAAATTTTGTTTTAACCATATTGATAATCGTGTCAGACCAGTGCCACATCCCAAGTTTTACCATGAAAAATAACAGCCGTATCATCGGCAAAGGATATGTGTTCTGAGTTCTTCATTGCAATATCGCACAAACTATTCATATAGGTATATATGGAATAATGTCGGACCGAGCACGCTTCCCTGTGGTACGCCAAACTTCACATCAGCGTAATCACTTACAATGTTGCTCGAGTGCAATCTCACACATCGGTGCCTGTTGGTCAAATAGCTTCGCAACCATTCTTATGCTAATCCTCGTACTCTTAGTAGCTCCAGTTTCTGTCAGCTGAGTAGGATTAGAATTGAGACCGTGTCGAAAGCTTTCGCGAGGTCCAGGAAAACAGCAATACATCTGTTACCTTGATCGAGATGCTGTGAAACGGTACTCGGCAAATGTAATACTGCAACTTGTGACCTCTTTGCCCGAAAACAATACTAGTTGTCAGCTAGTAGAGAGTTCTTTTCTCGACACGTTATAAGTCTGTGGTTCACAATTTTTTCTAGTAGTTTAACAATTACACTCAATAAGTATTATCGGTCTATAGTTCGACACGTCCTCAGGATCACCAGCTTTATAGATTGGATTGGATGTGCGTTCAATAAGGCTTTAATTCAATAAAATCTGTTCTATTCAGAACTAAAGAGCTTTCCAGTTATCATATTTATTAGAATGAGCACTCGCTAGGTGCCGCAGTAGCAGTACCTACATAAAAACATTTGCTTTGAAGATCACGTAAGATTGGTGCCGAAATGTTATATCTGTTCAAATATACTTTATGTATAAGGTAGCGTTTGAATATTATATGTCTAATTAGAATGCCATAGACTCATGCGCTCATCTTGTAAGAATAATTCCTTGTGAGGAGAGTGTCGAGTGTGAGACAGGTCCGCGGGGCGACCGCGTGAGCTAATTGTTACGAATTTGTTATTGTCGCCCCTGGGCACCGGGTGCGGCACGCGGTGGGTCAGTGGTACGTCTACATCTCGTGGCCTGTAAATAGAGTACAATTTTAAAAAATTAGACCACTTCAAGGATCTATAATAAAATAAGTTAGGCAATAATAAGCGCGTCTGATTATGAGCGAGATGACTGCTATCGAATACTCAGTTCCGACAATAACAGATTCGATGCGTTTACCGAGTCTCAATAGAAATCGCGCTTTAATTTATTTTTTGTCTTTCCCAATACCGATTTGTTCTTACTAGAATCGATTCTATTTAGAAATTTCAGGTCTCTTTTGTGAAAAATACGAGTGTAACCTCTGTCACCTCGATTACGATCGCGCGCCGCGGACGGGAACTTTCTATGACTCCGTTGCGAAATATTATTACACTCGGAACGTTTAAAATATAATTATTATTGAGATTTACAGAATCGTGTCGTATCACTTTCTTAAATGTTATTATCTCGATTAAAAATGAAACATTTCTTGCAATCGATTTATATTCGGACAGACTCCAAAATCATTCCAAAAAGAAGGAGTTCCGCAACTCGCTACGTTTTTACTAGTTTTTAAATCTCGGTTCGCCGATCACTCCGAATGTCGACGTCTGATTTACGTTATTACTTTTATTAGATCTTTTTTTAAATATTAAATGAATGATGAAATGAATTCAATGATATTGGTTGCATTTAAACTTTATCAAAATTGGTTCCAAAATAAAAAGATTTACTCTGTTCATTTGGAAAACGAATCGATTAGTACACACATTTATTCGTATATATCTGCACTCATAAGTCTTATAAGATAATTTGTAAAATATGAAACGATGCTACGCATAAAAAATAGTACGCAAAAAAGAGAGGGGCACCCTTTCCATGCAGGGGCGGCGTGGGCGCGGAGCTCTGCAACCAAACGACTTCAACGCGCGCGCTGCGAGTCTACTTACGCTTTATCGATCACAACACTTTTATTAAGTACCGCTTCTTTGCGGAATTAAGCAAACCCGAGGTATTCAAATAAGCCTGTTTTGCGAGCGCCATTGTCAGCGGGGCCGTGGGAAATGTTAAATTAGTTCCGAGTACGCAATTACCCGATCGCGCTCGTTCCTATGAGCCGGCTCGGGCGCGTGGCGCTTCCTATCGGAATGTTATCGCGAGGTGATCCAATAAGCGACGTCGGCGCGGGCGAGGAAGCGGGAGCGGGCGCGGGCGCAGGCGCGGGAGGCCAACTAGACGTTCGTACAGCGGCAAAGCGGCCGCTGATAATTGAGATAGAATATTGTTGCATCGACGAAACGCACACTCACGGTGCGACGCGGGCGCGGCGCCATTGTTCGCTGTTTGTTTGTGGATTAATATTGTATCGGCCGAGACGGTCCCGCCGCGCCACTCCACCTCCGGTACCTACCGCCGGCAGTCGGTGAGAAGTTATTCGCTAATTAATCATATGCACTCTAGCTACTTAAAATTAATTTCAACTATTTTAATTTGTATACGCGTCTCGGTCGACAGCGCGCACAGTTATGTCGTCACACCGCTGCATGCTATTATTACTGGCGCAAGCGCAGGCATTTCGACGAATATAGCTTCTAAGTTCTATAGGCGGCGTGACCCGGCCGCGGGCTCGGCGGGCCCGGTGGGCCCGGCGGCTCGGTGGACTCGGCGGTCGCAGTAAGCGCACATAAAGAAGATTATCTACAGTTTGGTGAAGTGCAAGGTGCTTTTGTATCGGTTTTATTTCATAACCGGCAACAAAGGCACTGATATTGAGCGGTCCGGTCGATGACCCCGGCGCGATTAATAAATGAAGATAACAAATTAAGTCTGCGTCGCGGACAATACGGCCCCTTTGTCTAGCGCGAGCCACTCCGGGACCGGCGGCGCGGGCGGCGGCGCGGGCGGCGGCGCGGGCGGCGGCGCGGGCGGCGGCGCGGGCGGCGGCGCGGGCGGCGGCGTGGGCGGCGGCGCGGGCGGCGGCGCGGGCGGCGGCGTGGCGGTCGGCGAGCGGGCAGGCGCCCCATTTAAATAATTAGAAAACTGTAAAGTTCATTTACCATTAATATTTCTGAGAATCATAGTTCGTTCGTTACCGGGAACCGCTTACCGTCCAACTGGTATGCACTTGCGTCAACTCACTACATCACTAACGCTGTATACATACACATTGCACGTAGTAGTGCCATCAATAATATATTTTTTTATCCTGGGAATAGCTCGGTCTATACTACCAGATACTGGACTCAATTTAAAATTTTACACCGACGACTATACATTTTTTGTGCCACCGGGCCGAAGTTCAGCTGTGAAAAACCGACAAGAAAAGGCAACGTATTATTTTTATTGTATTTTGTTTTATCTGAGTAAATGCTAGTTTCGAACCGCGCTGAGTCGGTTAACATCAGTGTTGTAGTTGTAATAAATAATGACCTGCTAGTCGGATAGATCTCGTAAATGATCTATTTAGTGCGCTCGTTGGCAATAAACAGAGGAGCCGGCGCGCGGTCGCGTGCCGCGTGCCGCGCTCGGGCTACACGAGGCGCCCGCACCGTGTGGGGCTGAACAAGTACCCACCTACATCGGACACATCACTGAACGCTACATCATTCAAGTTAAATATGCATATTTTTACTTAATGACAAAACTTTGATTTATCTGAAGTTACAAGTTGCGACTCACAAGACGTGCATATTTTATGTAAGTAGATAGAAGTGAAAACCAAACAGTTAACACGGGAGAAGTAAGCTTGTTAGCTTAACTAACATTTATGAAGAGAGAGTGCGGATTTGGGTTTGACAGTTTGGGTGTATGGAGGGGATGATCTCCGGAACCATTGCAGCTATTTATGAAATTAAAATATATTTATTGAAATAGACCTTCACAGGCACTTACGAATGGTCACACTCCAACACCGGGTCAGAAGATTCGGTTTACGGATAAGAGTCGGCAATAATCTCAGGAATTACTCTTTTCAGAATAAGGTTTTGTATATAAAGATGGAGCGAGCGCTACGCCCGAGCATTGTCAGTAAAATAATCGTTTATATTGTAGAAAGCCTTTTGTACAAAAACAGCTTTTTGAAATTTTGAAAAGGCAAATTCAAAATTTCAGCAAGGATTTCATTGTGGATGCGTGCGCTATGTCCTAAAAATGAGCCTTGCCCTTGTTGAAGTATAAACGCAGAAGTAACAAGTTTCTGCTTATTTCTAGTATTGATGCATATCACTCTTTTTTATATAAAGCCTAATATTTTTATGAACAAGTAGGTACTATGTTTGCATAAATATACTGCAATTCGACTGTGAGGATATCAATTTGTTTAAACTTTTCTCTGAGGGAAGCTCGAGCAATCGAATTATAAATAGCTTGAACTACTCTTTTATGTAAAATAAAACTTGATTCTGTATCAGCAGCTTTACCCCAAAGCAAAGCACTTAAAAAGTAGTATAAGTAAAAGTAGCTACGAGTAATAATAGCAACGCCCGCGCCAGGCACGTTACCAAACCGAGACTACAGGTAATCATTTCAACGAGAGACGTCCATTGTGCCTTGCTCCACCTGGACATCTATATTGACGCAGTTTAGTGTTTGCAAAGTAAATCCGATTGAGTAGTGTCGGCGCGTCGCGGCGTCGGCCGGGCGCTCGCCGACAGGCATTGATTGACGCGCACCCGCGCGGCGCGGCGGCGGCGCGGGCGGCGCGGGCGGCGACCACAAAGCGGATAATATCTTCATAAATCGATATTTCCACCGCTAATAAAGCGATATTAATTATCTAGTATTCAAATCTCGGATGTTGGGCATTCGTGCGGCGCTCGTGACTGTCCCCTCCCTCCCCCGGTCCCCTTGCGCCCCCCGGAGCCCCCGAGCCTCGTTCGGAGCGGTGGCTGCGCTGTGGTCGCGCGCGTTCGATTAATAATCGCGGTCGTCGGCCGCGGCCCGATTATTGAGCTCGTGCGATTAACGATCATGATTCCATTACTGTTTACTCGGTGTCAGTGTTGCGGTGCGGGGCCGGGGCCGGGGCGGGGGCGGGGGCAGCGGTGTCCCGAGTACACCCGACCGACGCGCGAACGGGCCACGTGTTACACAGCACTAGTAGAAGGAACCGGCGCGGTCCTAGAGTCGGAATTCCTCTGCAGCTGCTGAATATTGTAAATCAACATTATCTTATTGTTAGGAAATGCATCGAGTTGAATGAACTAATTAAATATTTTTAATTAGACATTCGTGCCTGTTATGTTAATGATGTCTATTAGATATACATTTTTATATGCACGTACCAAGTGTGAGTAATTGCGAGTGCGCCTGTCAATTAATGGTTTCGCATGTTTATTTGTGATGTACCAAACGTACAATTATTGTAATTTGCGAGCGAAGCGCGCTCGTGTATTGTTTTATCCGAGGTTTTAGCACTTTTTATAATTTTAATTTAAGTCTAGTATCCATTGAGCGACTAAGAGAGCTAGCACACGATGCGGCCGTGCAGATAGTGCAAGCGGACAAGCGTCGCGCGTCGGCCGCCTCGGCGCGCGAACCACCCTTCCGAACGTTACTATAATTATAATTGTTAGAGGGCATCAGAGCTCATTTTATGCAGTCACTTGTTCGCTATGTGACAATTAGCCACGATACTATCTACGTGAGGGAAACAGATAATTGCGACGTTGTCGCGGCGACACCAAGCCCGCGGCCGGCGGCCGGCGGCGCGGCGCGGCGCAGTGCGGCGGTGTGCAACCACGCTAATTACGGAGGTGTAACGGTGCCCTAATACGGGTCACGGACACACGCTGACCTTTGATCGAGGTCCGCTCGCACTGGGCGTCGGTACCCGCGCGACGACGACCGACGTTACCTGACCCGCGATCTTTGCTCTATCTTTATTAATAGATTATACCTTTATGTTCTTTTTGAGTTGCCATCTGATACATATCGATGGCTCTTAATGGATACTTATATTTGAAGTACTTACACAAATGAACAATAAATGCATGTTACTCAGTAAAGAATGTCAGCTGATTGCAATTCGTTGCATTATGTGTCTTTGTCTGTTTACTAATCGAGTGTCACCTTTCTATGCAATTTCTTCGCATTTTTATTTCTTTATTATGTGTAAGGGACACTAATAGTATACTTACACGATACCTAGAACGGTAACGACAAAGCATTACAAAACCTACTAACTACATCAATAACAGATTGACACATTTAATTTTTTTTTATTGAATACTATATTTCTATAACTCGATGACGTATAACTGCTGAACGGTTTTGAATGAAATTTTCCATAGAGATGAAATATGACCTGAAGGACGAGGTCGAAGGTCGCCGGCGGACGTTAGTTAAGACGTTACGTAAGAACACACACCTCAATCGATTTTTTTGCTTTTTAAGATTAAAAAGGTCAAAAGTCCTATGTGTTTGTCCAGATCATATTCTATTTGTTGCCGTGTATGAGTGATCGAGTCGCACACGCGAGTGTACGAACTGTCACATATCAGTCGGTCGCACGACACATGCGTTATGTCACATAATTATGGTATAAATTACAAATATGCAAAAAAGAAACATAAAACTGCGGTAGTTTATTCGTCGCTTCCTCCGCAGAGCGATTGTCCACGGCGATAGCGAGCGCCCCGGCGAGCCGCTTATTTACACTTTACACTCGTCCTGTTCCACGCGGATACATAACATATACCGGCGGCAGCGCGAGTTGCTTGCGGGTTAAGCTGTGGGATACTCGCACGCCAATACTGACAAATAACTATACTGCAATATACATTAGCGACATGCGATGCGCATACACAGCCATTCATGGTAGAAACACATTACAACCAGATATATACTTATCTATATTATAAAGAGAAATAGTTTATGTTTGTAAGTTTCGATGTAGAGGTAATCTCCGAAACTACTTAACCGATTTCAATGATTATTTAACTGATAGAAAGGTACACTATTTCCGAGTAACACAGACTATGTTATGATCCCGGGATACATTAGATCCCCCGGGAGCGCGGGAGAACATCGGATGAAACTCATACGATTATAAGGGATGTATTTGTATCGTTTTGACGAGACATTCCATTCAATATGGCCCGTGGATCAATTATTATACATAGATCAATAATCGGCTGCGCGATGCAACTGCGACTCGGAAGCGGTTCCTGCGAGCCCGCGGGAACGGAACATAACGGTTCTGTTTTGTCTCGACGCGAGTCATACGATACGTTCCATGTTCGTTGAATACGTGCGTATGATGGGATATTAATAAATATGAGTTAATGAATGATGCGCCGCGCAGGTGTGCGGCGCAGGATGGAGCCGGGGAGCCCCGCGACACTCCATAACCATTAGTAGTTGATATTAAAATGACCTACAGCCTACGAAAATTTCAAAGTTGTCATATAAAAATAAACATAAGCTCTCCCCCTGCTATTGATACTGCCTAAATCGGGCGACGGCGCCGGCGGTGAGCACATACCATTAGATTAATACAAATCAAAGCCCGTCTCTGGACACGAATCAACATAAATATAAAGTGTATTAATAATTAAAAAAAAACAATTTGGAAACTGCATTCGCTCTCGCTCTTATAAAGTCACAGAGAGCGACTCGAATCGTCGACTGCCAGAATATTTCATATCGGCTGGACCCTTTGGCGCTGCGTAGAGATGTGGCCGCGCTTTGCATCTTCTATCGCGTTCACTATGGGGAGTCTTCCGAGGAATTGTTCGGACTGATACCTGCTGCTTCTTTTCGCCACCGTCCTACACGATAGCATTTCCATCCCCATCATTTAGATGGTTGGCATTCCACAACTGTGCGTATTTCTAGGACTTATTTGTCTCGCACAACAAAACTGTGGAATGAGCTGTCGCTTGCGGTATTTCCGGACCGATACGACCTCCAAACCTTCAAGAAAAGGGCATACTCACTCCTATTTAAAAGGCCGGCAACGCAGTTGTGGCTCCACTGGTGTTGCGGGTGTCCATGGGCGGCGGTAATTGCTTAACATCAGGCGATACGTCTGCTCGTTTGCCTACCAAAACATAAAATAAAAAAGAACCGGACTCTTGGAGGCTTTGCATGCTTACCGTCACTTGGATACTGTAGTGAGATTGTGGTCAAACACAAGTTTATGTAAAGTGTAGAAAAGATAATCATGTCTTCATCAATGTAGCATTATTGAACTCTTGCGACGCACATACCAGGAGGCTACAGGCATTCAGTGGACTCTGCGTGGTCTCCTGACAGCCACGTGGCGGATGCCTCACTCTAATGTTATTATGATATGCCAAATCTGTAAGCCATAAACTCATTATTTATGGAAGCTGTTTTTTTAAGAATAACCACAACTAGGTACCTCTACAGGAAGAGGGGCACATAAACTAATAATGCTTACTTACGTTACCCACGAGCTGTTATACCTAACATGCTTGAACATTTTCAGAACGGTAAAGCGAGAAACGAAATTTATGGAATAGTGTAAGATAAGTGTGTCCTTCGAGAAATTTTCGAGGCAATTGAGAGCTCTCCCACCGCACAGGTGTCCATCGGAGCAACATTGTGCCGAAAGGTGTGGGGCCTGGAGGAGGGGACTGAAGTGCGGCGCCTCCGTGGAAACCTCGTTACGTGAATATGCACTCCAATCTAGGACGGAATCGAATTTGTGCCGTCCGCATCCCGCGCCCCGCGCCCCGCGCCGCCCTCCCGCGCCTCGAGTGGCCTGTTAAAGGGCTCGGCGACGAGATGTTGATGGATTATTTGTGAAGTGGCCGGGGTCGCCTTTGAAATCTTTCGCGCGTTAAAACGGAGGTAATCTCGGCCCTCGCCCTCTCCCTTCCCCTCGCCCTCCCGCCGCCCCGCCGCGGCCCGGGAGCGCGCCGTCGACTGCAAACAGCCCGCAGCCTTCGTTTTGTTTACCTAATCATTTTATTGCCCCGGCCCGTCCCCGCACCCCGCCCCGACCCGCCCCGCGCCCGCGGGCTTCGTTCAAATTTATTTGAAATCGTGTAATCGCCGCCGCGACAGATGTCTCCGGCAACCCTTCCCGCGCGCCTTCTGTACAACAAGCCGCTGTTACATTTTTCGTGAAAAAAATCACAGACTCCTGAGAAAAGTCGATCGCAAGCTGCGACGTTATTTTTACATTTTTTACCCTAAAAATGTATGTCACGGGGGGTGGGGGTGCGGCGGAGGGGAGCCGACAGGTCCCCGCGTCTCGGCGAAATCTCTTTTTTAGCGCAAAAACGAAGGAGCGGAACAATGGGTGACCCATTTCCCGGCCGTGGGAAGGAATAACGACTGCGTCTCCGCCACTCGCGACGATTTTTATAATAAAAAATGCATTACCCCACATTTTAAAAAATCCACGATCGTAAAAAAATGCGACGCGAATGCATTGTTCGACGGGAATATTGAAATTTCAAACTCGGGAAGGGTGAGATTTATGTCTAAAATAACGGTTTTCGCAAAAAAAGTACCGGAATCAGCTGCGTTTTATAAAGTAAGCTAACACAAAACACTCGTTAGCGTGTCGAGGCATAGATCGGTACATGGCACTCGTCGAGTCTCGGGACGCGCTCTGCTCCGGGTGGCTCACTGACCTACCTACGTGTATCGTTCGATAAAACGATTAAGTTCTGCTCTCAACATTCTTTGGAATCAATATATATTTATATGATCAATTCCTTGCACAAACAATGAAAGCAAAATCTCGAGCATCTATCTGCACGCTGGCTAACAATAAGTACCTGTGACCCGTGGCCATATCGGCACAACCTACTTATCACGGTTAGCATAATTAATTATAAACCACTGCGATTTAACTAAATAACGAGCATATGTTTGGATGTTTGATCATTTCTCTGACTTTCAGTTGAAATTTGGCTCACATAGAATATGAGCTGGCTAATAGTTTATCCCAAAAAACATTAGATCCCTCGCGGTTGTCAGTGATACCAAGGGACGGCAGCTAGTGGGATTATAATATGAATACACAGTAGCTTTGGCATTTAAAACCTACACCCTCTCGTGAATTGTGATTGGCAACAAATGCAGAGTCACTGTCGCATTGTTTGTCCGCCGCATCGCACCGCATTTGCAGTTCGCATGCGACAGTGTGCTCGCTCCGGAGCGAGCCCTTAGGTACAACTCAAGTTTTAAGAACCCAACTCAACGTTTATTTAAACTGAAATGGTGTAGTTAGTGCAAGGCGTCATTGGAACACTAAACAAATACCATCAGGCTTATACACATAACACAGCTAAGAGGATATTTGCTGGATTTATCGGTGAATAGTTCGTGCAGTTGCTCGAAGTTTCGCAGCACCCTTATGCTCCCTTTTGTTTTGCGAACTCTTGGAACATTCTAGTAAATTTCCACCCGAATTGAAACAGGATGACATCAAATTGAATTCGAATATTTGAAACATGAGAATCGAAATTATGTGTTTGCTTGCGTTTAGATATTCTCATTTCGGTAAAAAAATAATCATATCAATACAAAATATTCTAATCAAAACTGATTTTGTGTAGATTAAAATATTTTCTTTTGCAAACAGATATATCATAAGCTCAATCGTTTGTCGTTAGCGCAATACGTGTGGTTTCTGTATAGAGATATAGCAATAGTAGCAATAATATAGCAGAGTACTTATGTCAGTTATGTAGGTATGCTAAGCCCTCTGACTTAGTAGAGATGAGATAATTTTGGTTTTGTTTATGTTTGTATTGTGCTCGTCTTAAAGTGAGTCGGTCCGGAACGTCTTCCTTTATTTTGTTATTATATTCATGGAATATTCCTTAAAAGTTTATCTGTGTGTGTATGTTGCTCAAATTGCTACCTTAACGTAGTTATATAGGTGCTTTCATTCAGTCTACAGTCTATAACTAAGTAACTCGCTGCCTGCAATTTCAGCAATTAAGATTAATGTAGATTATGCTGTTGCTCACTAGTATTAAATGCTAACAGAAGTTCGCGGTTCCGTCGCGTGGTGTCGAGTGAATGTATGTCGCCTTTAGGAAGTAGGTGCGTCGCAGACTCGCGGAGGCACGAGGCGGTGGCGCTGGCGGGAGGGCGCGGAGGGCCGGGAGGGCGCGCGGTATGCAAACGAGCCGAAGGCGGGGTCTCGCAGTAAAAAACGCCCCGTGCCGGGTCCCTCCCTGCGCCCCTCACCTCACAGGTACTATCAACGGAAATTGAATAAAAAACTGCCGCAATCTGTTCCGCGCGAGATGAAAAGTGAAACGGTGCAGGGAGACAATGCAGCGCGCACAAGGGTTGCATTGTGCGCGCGCGCACGTCCCCCCCCCCCCCACGCCCCGCACCCCGCTCTCGCCCGGCAACCCTTCTCGTGGTGCACGTGCGCCCGGTGTATGTAACGACATGTAAGTACATACATAATACCGAAGGGATAGCATTTCACTTTTAACTAGCTATGCCTATTGAAAAAAATGCTACAATAATTTTTACTCTCCGTCCCGGAATGTAAACAGAATCGCCGAGACAAAGCGCGATCGGCTCATCGGTAACAATAGCACGAACTAGAGATTCGTTTTTTATGATTATCGTACTCTGAATATGAATCGTTGTGGTGTCATTCTCGTGGTCTCATCGGTATCTTAACCGAATCATAATTAATTATGGCGAGCGGTGCCTTGTACTCACAAAAATGTCGATTGATCTCTAGGAAAGTAACGTTTCAAAAGAAGTGCGCGAGCTGATGGACTGATAAGGATATTGCTGACTAGCGAGCGGCCGGGGCGGCGCGCGGCGGCCGGCGGTGAGGCGCGGCGCGGGCTGGCCTCGTGCTACACGATTGTTGACATTGTGTTACACACTACTGTCGTATTAAAACAACGATGTACGCGCAGGTGTACCTACAACCGTTACACAGTTTCAAGGTACAACTAATGACTTTGAAATTATTATTATTATTAAATAAAATATATTTGGACAATAATTACACCGTCAACTCTCAAAAGACGATATTTATTTTTTTGAATTCATTCACGTTATACAAATTTCAATGAAAATGAAAGGTAGCTATCGAATGTAATCACAGTTATATAAAACAACGTTTAATAGTTTGAACGAGATTCCACCGCGCGAATACCTTCGACCGACCGGAGTGAACATAACTCGCGAGCCAACACAAACGGGTCCGATATTAAATTTGCGAATTTGTCGGAGTGCAATCGCACTGCGGACGCGGCCGACTGTGAGAGTTTGTTTAAAGTGAACAGAGGGCAGAGGGCAGCTCCCTCCGGGCTGGTACACGGCGGGGTCACAAGGGGACCTCTGAAGCTGGTCGCGCGCGCTTTGATCTCGACGCAACCCTTGCTTTGCCTCAGACACCGGCTGTCAGCGACACGCGACACCGAATGTCTTGTTGTATCTACCTATAGCCTATGCACTCACCGCGGATCTGTCATCCGACCACCACTCGTGTCTCTTCCTTCAAGCAGAACACTTTACCTTTAAAGACAAGTAGTTCCAAATTCTGGAATAAATATAAAATATATTTAAATTATTGGGTAGGTGGCGACCACGGCACATCTCCTATCGGCATCAATTACATATGTTATATGATTATGTTAATATGTACAAATCCCTTTTTCATGTAGGAGTATCATTTTATTTACGAATGTCCTGTAATGTAATGCAGAACCGTTCTAGCTGCTGCCACAATCTAACAAGTTTTGCTGACATGGCTAGTATACTCTATAAGTAGCTTTCCAGACGAATCAACAAATATCTCGGGATCAAATGATGTGTCATCTAATCCCGGGCGTGCTACCTTGGGTTACCTTTAACTACTTTAGTATTTAAATAAAACTCTATCAGACGTTCAAATAGGTTCTTTCCGTTCGGTTTATATAACATTTTCATATGTACTTATGAATCACACATGTGATAATAAGGTTAGTGCCTATTGTATTCTGGAGAATATAAGTTTTCTACAGCTAGTTAGTATACTGAGGCGTGTGTGTGTGTGACACAAGCGGACAGACATGTGCTAGCGCGTGGCGCGGCCCGCTCAGTGTGCGATGTCGCTCTACTTATTAGCGATCGTGCCCTATTACCGCTGATATACGACTGTCGAAGGCGACCATTAAATGTGATTAAAGCAATTTATAATGTTTATTCGGCCGCGATATAAACGAAGGCGCCCGCATCGCCAGCGCCCGGCACATATCGCCACTTATCATATCGCCCGCGCCGGCACGTGGCGCCCCGAATCGTTAAATTAAATAGAGATAACTGCAGCTAAAGGGTTGAAGGCGCGTGGCAGGGATTGTCCCCGACCCCGTCCCCCGCCCGGCCCCGTCCCGCCCCCGCCCCCGCCGGCAGCTGCACGCGCGACGTCTGCGCACGCGCATGCTGTGACGTGACCGCAGCCATTCTTACTCCGACACTTTCTATGTTGCCGAATTCGATTTCACATTTACCTACAAAAAGGAGCGCATTAAAACCTTACACAAGTTCTTCTTTTAGGATCTAGGTACCTACGTTATATGAAAAATTGTGTTCCTTGATCAAATCACAACTCGCTAGTTTTCGAGTTACGTCACTCTCTCTCAGTTCTGACGTTGTAGCCGACAAATATAAACCACTTAAACACGTTGCATTATTGACTGTATCTATCAAGGAACAATGCACCGGCTTTGTCAATTAAATAGCCAAAGATTCCCGTAGATCATATCATTGATGTGTAGTTGCTTCTGCTCCACGGCCAGGAAGCTCCTAAGCTACGCCCTACTCCATTACCTCAAGTAACCTATATACCAACTTAATCAGCCGCCTGCTTTCGAAGAGGTAACAAGCAGGCAGAGAGACTGAGCTACTGAAGCATTTATAATAGTTACCATCTATCATGGCAAACTAATGTTTACAACTTAAGGCTGGGTTGCAACCCAATGCTTAATAAAAACATATTCGCATACATTTTGTTTGCGTGTATCAAATAATGCTATGTAATCAGCGACCGCTCGTGCTTGGACCGAAAAAGTACGATTTCCAATTCGCATTTTCTGATTTTATTTACATTGTTCAAACACTTGATATTTTTTGCGTACTTATACAGTTGAATGTAATTGAATAAAAGATTGATTTGTAATATGTTTGCTATTTGTGTACCTGCGCTCCCGCGGGATCGGCGCGCGCGGGCGCGGGCGCGGGTGCGGGAGTCGCTGCCGGCCGCTCGGCGTCGACAAACAATCACCGCTGTTTGCCGCTGTTTACCTTGCTCCCACTGTTTGCAATAACATACATTCATAATGCCTACTCTAGGTTACATTTTACGATAATCAACGGCCGATCTTTAAGTTAACTGAGTTTGTTAACTTATGTAGACAAGTCATGCAGATAACATTGTCATTGCCGTCAAAGTGATGCTCCTTCATCAGCCATCCGTCGGCTACGATACTTTTATTGTCGCATAAAATTATTAACAGTTGAATTTCAACTTGCACCTGCACGATATAATATTACAGTACCTGGATGGCCGAGCATTGCTCGGGATTTCTTTACTAACGTGACTTCTACCGTATTCTCTTTTTTAAGGCACTGTCATATATACCTAGAAACGTATTAGATGCGATAATAAAGGGCTCCCAATAACAGTAATTCTCACAAAAGATGTAACTTGAAAACCTTACCTTCTAATGACATTGTAGCAGTTTTCATTGCCTAAAAACACGGATAAAACGTCATTTCATTCTGAAAATGAATCCTAGCTATATCGATTTAACGCCCCCGAAACCCCCTCCATAATAAATTTCATGAAAAACGTTGGAGCCGTTTCCGAGATCTTAATACAAGAATTGCTCGTTTAAAGGTATTAGATAGATATATAGATAAAGGTATCGCGGCCTGCTGCAGTGAAGCTACTACTACATGAAAGTGATGATATCGGGTTCTATATTATTAATAAATGTCATCAAGAGTACGGGTGCCGAGAGGATGGCTGCAGGCCGCCCCCGCCTCCGCCGCCCGCCGCCCGCCGGCCCGCCGGCCCGCCGGCCCGCCTGCCCGCGTGCTGCCGCTGGCGATAAATCATCACTCTTTAAATTAAAACCGTCACCGATATTGTCGCGCGACGGAATAATTTACAAATGACGTCGCGCGTAATGCGTCATAAATCACGCGCCGTGTGTCGCAACCCTTCCGCGACCCCCGCGCCCTCCGCTCCCCGCCCCTCGACCCCCGCCCCGCGCCCTCGGCGGAGCACAAATCAGTTCGTTTTTTAGTGGCGACCTTTATTTCCATACGCGGGAAAGGGTACGCGAGCCAATCCCGGCCTCGCGTTTTACATGACATCTACATATCATTTACATACGCGAGACGCCGCGCGCCGCCCCGGGCCCGGGCGCCTCTGTGTACCTACACAATACATATACCTGTCTCTGGGCTTATTAAATCAACATTTTTATTAAATGATATTGTTCATTCATCAACGTCTTACTAAAATTTTAGACGTCGAAATTATCCAGTCCGTCTCCTAACATCGTTTCTGTTAATTCATCACCCCATATAAAAATATTATAACGTTGTGAGGGGTTATCCGGATAACTAGTAGTGTAATTAATAATGCTTTTTATCGCATCAATAATATACAACTATACTTAGTTTCCAATGAGAGTTGGTACGTTAATTTGTAAAAAGTTATTCGTTTCTATTTTTGAATAATTACTTTCTGTATTTGGTAAACAAACCATTACTTGAATAAATCAACGATTAGCAGCAACACTTGAAAGCGCGCCCGGAGCGCGGGTGGGTGGGCGCCGCGGCCGCCGCGGCCGGCGCGGGCGGGACCGCGTCGATCACTCGTCTAATTAATCGACATCGATGAATAATTCCCGCTTCGAGTCGCGGCCCCGGCGCCCGCGCCTCAACGTGCCTCCGCGACACTAATTCACAAATTATACAACTTTTATGGCACATGAAACAATACACTTACATAGTTACATTAATGCAGATCTCTCCTCGCGCAATGCTCTTGTTGTAACAACATCAATATTTATTTTATTACGTCTAACAGATGAAATGCTTCAATATATTTTTTACTGGAATGTAGCAAGCATACTCCATAATTTTTTCAAATAAGCCTGTTTCTATATCAGGGCTTCGCAATTTATTTTATAAAACCACGTAGATTTCTAAGGATTCCATCGGGCCTTTGTTATTTTTCCAATCAAGATTAGCATTTAAAAGTAATGTAATTTAAGTCTCCTCTGTCAGTTATCTGACCAGTGATCGGGATCTGTCGCCAACGCCACCCCGCCGCCCCGCGGGGAGTAGCGCCGCGGCCGACGCGGTCGTCACTACGAACCATCGATCAAATAACTACGATATGCAATTACATACAATATTCTATTTTTATGGAGCTTTGAGATTTTTGTTCGACCACGTAGCCTGTCTCTTATTGACTGAACTAATTTGAAATAGAGCTCTGTGCCTATTGGAGGCCTTCGTGAGGCTTAGAGGGTACGGTGGGCAACGTAAATATCTGAACAGCTATTCTGTCTACCAATCCTCAATGTAGAAATGTTATAGTAAGTATCTGTAGGTTTATGTAGACACATTTACAATCACGCGCGTTTCTTTGTATGTCTATTATTATGTATAGATGTAGTGTAGGTACAAGTA
Organism: Habrosyne pyritoides; assembly: GCA_907165245.1. Taxonomy (NCBI): domain Eukaryota; kingdom Metazoa; phylum Arthropoda; class Insecta; order Lepidoptera; family Drepanidae; genus Habrosyne; species Habrosyne pyritoides. The sequence continues at coordinate 71,016 of OU015594.1, read as the reverse complement.
TTCATAAAGGATTTATTTAGCAGCTTAAGTTGCTGACTGTACACTCTAAGTATGCCTTTGAACGGAATCAGGAACACTTTAATACGCATTAGCGTGTGAGGTGCCCGTCTGCAACTTTGTATTGTATTGTTACGTCTCAAGTCCGATATCGGTGTCGTGGAGCGGTGCGGGAACACGGGAGTCGCGGGGGCGAGGGCGGGGTGCGGCGCGAAGGGGAGGGGGGGCTGCAGCTGCAGCGACTATTGATTAGCGACGCAATCAGCGACAACACCACACTCGCGCCCCCCCACACCTACTGCCTTAAGGAAATTAGCAAGAAAAAATTATCCACTGTGACCTCATCTTAACGAGTGGTGCCCTTGTCGAGTCAAAAAGATTTTATTTCAAAAGACCGCCTATTGTCTTCAAATGTCAGATGTTTGCCTGGTATTTAAAGTATTTCAATTTATCAGCAACAGATTTTTAAATATACATTTTTAGTATACTACAATATTTTCTCTGTTATAGCCAGATTTATGTTGCCTAAAAATATTATATAACTTATTTAAAATAGTCGGCGGGGCACAGCGCGCGTGTTGACACGGCTATGTGCTAGTTAATGGGATTACTGTCAGGGCCGGGCGAGGCGCGAGGGCCCAACCCTTCCGTCGGACGCAAACGCGCCGTGAAACTGCGGACCCATTTACAGCGTAATTGTAAATGCAAATACGGAGCTAATCCAACATGGCTGCCACCCCATCGAAACTAACCAACTAGCTAGCCCACTGGGTACAGCATCGCACCTCGATTACTTCTATCATCATTAAATACCACCCTTGTAGGTCTTGATTTCCAGAAGTAAGTAGCGATTAAATCATTTCGTGCTATTTCTTTACACTTCCTAGTTTATAACTAGCTCTCCGCCCCGCGATGTTCTCCGCGTCTACTGATTGTCTCGATGCCGTGGCTCTTTGGCTAGTGATTGAAGCTTTACGTTCAGTTGTAAGCAAGCCAATCCCTATCGTTCAGACGGTCAGGGTGTCGTTTGAATGAGAACTGATAACTTTTACTCAGTGTTTTCACCCGCGTTACCCTGAGAGCTAAAATCATTTATTCAATTTAGGCACTGTAGAGGTTATCGTCAAGGACCGCATCAGAACTCGTGAATATTTGGGAAACAAATAGACAGACTTTGTAATTTAAATGTGAAGAGGCATATATATAGCCACAGATGTATATTAACATTTCACTAAATTCAAAAAGCTAAATATGTTAAATTATAAAACATATTTTCTTCATATTTACCTTACCGGTGCTTTTCAGTAGAATGCCTTATCCTTTATCAATGTTAACTTCGACCTTGACTTTCTATACGCGTACCAATCCGCTACTCAGCATCATAGACATCTTAATATTTCAAATAATTTAGCTGAAGTATAATGAGCTACGTCACGCCGCGACTCGGCCGCTCGGCCGCTCGGGCGTCCTCGGGCGTTCTCGGGCGCGGATATACGAGTACATCTCGTGTTCAATATTTAAATAGCACTTGTTAGTAATGGTTTGTAAGTTCATCAAATTAAATGTAATCTCGTGTTTGCAGTAATTACATCCGGCGAATGTGTGTGTGTGTGCGTGTGTATAGAACACGTGGAGTGAGCAGACGAGTCATCTTGCAATATCTGTGTCAAGGATTTTTTATTCGGCTTAGACTTGTGGTCGGTTACAATATCACAGCGGTTGTGATGAAGCGGTCGAAAGAGGCAATCGCAAAAAGTCAGAATTTAACAAATTCACACGCACCCTACAGTTACCGTAACCTCATGATTGTCTTCACATGAAAACGGAAATTCATGATGGGGCTTGTAACCACCGATAACCACTTATGCAAACGAAACCGCTTGCCTTGAACCTCTCCTACAGTTCTCAGCTTCATAAAATTCCACCCTACAATATACACTTATTCTTTTCTATCAAAATTATTCAATCTATAAAATACTAGTTAAGAAATTCGATCCAATCGAAGAAAGCGAAACGCATTACCTCCTCACTTCGCGGCAGCCCCAGGGCTGTGTGAATCCTATCAAATAATAGATAGCTTCCACAGCACTCGAAAGAGAGCCATTTAACATTGGGTGCGAATAAATTGACGCAAATAAATTCAGTTGTCAGAAGAGGAAAACCGTTTGGCACACGGCAGAGACATGCGAGGTGCAGCGTCCCGCGGCCTCCCGCGGCCTCCCGCGGCCTCCCGGGACCGGCTCGTCGCGTCGCGGCCAAGATGTACAACTGTCCCGTCGCGTCGGCGACCCCTCCATAAAACTCTATACTCGTGTAATTAAATGTTCAATTATTAATTTGTATCTACGAGTATCTCCCAGAGGAAGTATGATGTTTATCGCAAATGTATTTATCGATTTAAAAGTATCGATTATATTTCGCATGCGGCAGAGTGAGTGCTGCTCGAGCTTGATAACTAATCGTCAATGTTTCATTATGCTTTACCTACCTACTATGTATATGTAGGTAAACAATACGAGGAAACAAATCTTATTGAAAACGCCCTTGAAACTGTTTAGGTGGGTTAGAGGCTACTTACTTAGTGGCACGTGGACGGCGGACGCAACCCTTCAGTCGTCGCAAATCTTTAATTAAATAACATGTGGAAGGGTCGCGCCCTCCCCCCCCCTCCCCCCCTCGCCGGCCGAGCGGGGCCATCTCCCACGACACGTAATAAAACTGCACAAATATAGAAATCACTGTTCATAAAAAACCCATAACTATGGTAAAACATGCGAGGGCTGTAGCGCCCTCGCTACGACTGCCCTACGAGTGGACATCGCTACGAGCCGCTACGAGATGTCTCGTAGCACCTGCTACGGACCGCCGGCCGCGCCGTTCCGGACACCCCGTTATTATGTTACTACCATTATTTGTTACTTTTTTCGTCAGCTCAGGCAGCATGTCGATGGGAGCTGGCTAATGTTTTATTTACGTGTGAAGTGTACAGTCGAAAACGAGACGACGATTTATCACTTGACAAATGTATCGATATAGAATGATGGTGGAATAATAGAATGCTGTCGTCGGATAACAAATAATAACACAAAAGAGTCCAGACGGTAAACAAACAGAGCGTGACTCTTAATAACACTTTCATCGCGGTTTCGGCTCTAAAAGGCGTCTCCGGTGCTCTCCACAAAAGAGAGCAAATTTCTTATTCAAAGTAGCAATAGGATGGCGCCTAAACAAACAACGAGCGTATTACGTAAATGCATTCGATAGCGATGCATGAACGAGGTTCAAAGCGGCCAGTCGGGGCCGGGGGGTGCGGTGGGGTGGGGAGGGGGGTGGAATTAAACTTTCATCGGTCGGTGTTTGCTCACATTACCATCACAAAGCTACGGCTCGCTCGGACTCCACAGTGCCGCGCCGCCTGCCGGTGTGCAGCGTGCACCTATCGGCCGATGCTGAACTGACCGAACGTCACGCTCGGACGTGTACCGAACTTGCCAAGTTACAAAAATAACAGACTGAAATTTCCCATTTCCCTGTCTCCGCCGATTTAAAATAGATTTTAATCATACGACAAGCGAAGTGGTGACTTCTGTGTAGTCGGCGACGGCTCTACGCAGGCCGAGGTCTATGGGCGGTGGCGGCGGGCACTCTTTACCATTGTAATAGTTTCAATTGAGGCACCCTCAAAAGGCCGCGACCTCCCTGCATATTGTAATCGCGCCCCCGCACTCGCTCCCGCACGCCACACCGCTCCGCTTCCTTAACTAATTCACATCTAAGAGACTCCTTGATCCTTCTCACTGAAGGATTTTCAAATATTTACTTAAGATGTGAGCGGAGTAAACGAAAAATATTCAAGTACTTACTGGTTTGGTGAAACGAAATGTAAAGGCTCTCCATCGATATTAGGGACTGTGAAACACATGGCGAATTACTGTTCTAATTTAAACTTCAGGTCTGTCGTATAATATTTTTCCACAACCCACAATGTATAATTCCTTTAAGAAGCTCTGTATACTTAACTTACGTGCTAGATCTTGTAAGTATGACGACGGTATCGTTTTAGTGTTTAGTACCAAGACTGCGGGTGGGTCGGCGGCCCAGCGCAAGCCCATTCGAATGTAAAAGAAAACCTTATATCTGACAAAATAGTCATAACCCAGTAAGATTAGTCAGATGTGAAAGAGGCTAACGACTCGTCAGCAGCTTCGTTGTGAACGACGCGACGCGACGCTAGGCGCAGCGCAGTGCCACGTAGCTCCCGCTAGTAACATACGAAACACTTATTGTATTCAATCTGTTTAAAATCTCCAAATGTACACAGGCCCGGCCCGAGTGCTAGCAGTGGGTTATATTTAGAACTATCTCTACTCATATAGTGTCAGTAGTTGAAAGTAAGTAAGCGAGCCGAGCGCCGCGCCGGCCCCGGTGCCGGCTCGCATTATGTTATTTGTTTGATAATGAAGCACTAACGACTCTCGGCACACGCTCCGACAGAACGGAGCCTGTTTTTTTTCTCGATCGAACCCGATATCGGAATTCGCGCATCGGTTAGCCGAACCCGTCGCTCCCCTTTCCTAAAAAACTAAACAGCTTTTAAACGCACATCGCGCTCGATCCGTTCGGCGAAAGCGAAAAAAAATCATCTCAGGTAATCGAAATAATGGCGAGATCGCGCGAAAAAAATTCACTAAGGGCGGAAAAAGAAACGGATTCGTACAAAAAAGTTCCAAAATTTTAATTCGACGGTTGGGGGTCGGTCGGGGCGAGGGGCGGGGAGGCGGACGGGGTGCGAGCCGGAGGGGGGGACGCGAGCGGCGAGCGCGGCGCGGCGCCGGCACACCGTGCAGTGTACTCGCGAACTCACCGCGACACGCTCGCACCCTGTCCACCGCTCGCCGTCGCTAGTGCCGCCCGCTGCATCCCGCGCCGACACAGAGATGGTGCTCTCGGCTTGCGTGCGCGCCGCCACGCGATCTTACTGCACCACATACCGTGAGTACTATTGGCATAGCGTTGCTACCTCTTGCTAAAAACATAGCACTATAGTATTTCTCAAACATTTATTTGATCGTTGAAACATGATTTTTATATACGAGCTAGATTTTTTTACTATTCAATATTGGGAAGGAGGCTTACTGAAATCTAATAAACGTTTCAGGTAAATAATATGTGAAACTAATTAGCTATAATTTTTTTTTATTTTATTAATTAGATACTGATTGAAACTGAACTTACTTCAAGTAAAGATTGGGATTTTATTGTTTCATAATCATTTATTTGTGTTCGGTTCAACCCTACTAATTAAACACCCTCTGTGTTATATTTTCTGAACGATGCCAATACCTGCTTCACCTGTTGGAATTGGTTAGATTACATTATTTTTAAACTCCCTTTGAATGATGATTATATAACTGACAACATAGCGCCTTCACTTAGTGCTTAATATTCAATTATACTTATTTCATTATTGTGTGTTTTATAAATACTATTTGTGCGAAGCTAGCGGGCCGAGCCTGCCCGCTTCGGTCGCGACGAGCGCACCTGGAGCTAGATTTTAATTAGAATAGAATTTTTATTCGCTACAGATGTGATGTTAGATGAAGGTGCCACAAGTTACAATAGGTTCAGCACATCCAGCTTTACAAAAGCATGCAAATACAATTACATTATAAATATACAATGTTATGTCAAATAGAAAAGAAATTATAATATAATCTCATGTTAAATTTGTTATATTTGGTTTTTTCATCACTGTTTACCATTATCAAGATAAAACTATAGCTTGGAAAATTCTTATCGTTATCAAGTATAACAAATCAATATTTTAAAAGCATTGCCAAAGTAAAAAAATCTGTCTCGTATTAAATACCAAATTACGTACTTTTTTCTATTATTTCGGTCCAAACTAACTTGCTCTTGAAATCGAAATCGACTCAGCTGACTTAATTGAAATACGAGTGCCTGATCACAGCAAGACAGCAAGCGTTCGACAGAGGTACAGAGCCGACTCATTTAAAATTACACTTGAACGTACGCGAATGACTGCAAATAATAAATACTACTGCAATTATATACGCATATTTAAATAAATGTGTTTCCATCCTACCAGACTTGCGCGACCACAATTAGTCAGCACGGTATTCGTTGCTAAGACTCGGTGTCGTTGTGTAGCGATTCGAACATTATTAGTATCGCTATAACAGCTAATTATTATGATCTTTTAATCTGATAATGAATGTATATTGGGAGTGTGGCTAATTGGTAATCATCAACTAGGCTCAACATGCCCCTCCATCCCCGGCCGCAGCGGGGCCCGGAGCGGGGCCGGGGCCAGCCTCGTAACTTAAGAAGGCCGTATCGAATGCATCAGAAAGGATTCCTTAATCCCACAAAAAACACGCCAGGCAACTGGCACTTTTTATTACTTCACGAATGTTTCTATCCGATACACCTACGCGTCTTATTCCTGCGATTGTACCCTTTTTAATGGCAAAACGTCTGCCGCAAAAAATATTAGATTCGTCGCGATGACGGACGGCTCAATAAACACGCTCCCGCACACAATGCCCATGTTTTTTACGCAAATCTGGCAATTTTTTCCTCACCCTTTTCAATTTGGCGGATATTTGCTTAATGCGCATGTATTTGCTCCGACGCAAATCTTTGTATTATCTGCGACATGCGAGCATGCCGGCCGCAGGTACCGCCGGTTCCCACGACACTCACTATTACACTTTTTTACATAATAAAAATCCAATACATAGCCAATTCTTATTATTCATCGTAATATGCATAATATGCCAGGTCGCATCCTCGTTAACTCCTCGCTAATGCGGTTTGTAGCGCTTTCGTAGCACTTTCGTAGCGCGTGCTACGAATTATCATATTTACGGTAAGGCTACTCGGATGATTTCCCTCCGAACTTTAAAATTAAATTAAGTGGTAGTTTTCTGTGCGCTGAATACACACTGCATCATTATCAGCATGACATACTTTTATATTTTTGTTTGCGTTAAAATAGTGAAGTAAATGGTACATTTTGTGTTTAGATATTAATGTGATGACTTAGTAAATTCGGTATTAACTCAAAGGCGTTGTAATGTTATTTAGGTTTGATAGATAATTGTAATTTGATGATCGCAGTAGTGTTGGCTTCGAGATTAGTCGCGGCCGCTGCTCGTATATACAGCTTCGGCTGGTTATCCGATTAATTAGGGTGTCGATAATTAGATAATCTAGTGACGTCACCGCCACACGGCCTCACCGCCTCGACACCTCGACGCCGATCATTATTTAAATTGTCACTGTGTGTCAGTCCTCACCGGGAGGAACATATTTTCGTTTGATTTTAAGAGCTGATGTGAATCCGTCGACAAAAAATCATATATTTAAATTCAAGCTACCACTTTGTATGAACACGCTTAAGTCGGGATTAAGCATGTATGTCCTAATTCAGTTGATTAGCCTCTTATGAGCGAGGTGGGGCTTCAGTGCGGCCGAGGCGCGCCTCGCCTCGCCTTACACGCGCGATTACACGTAGCCGCACTCTTCAAGGAGGCGCTCGGCGCTCACCTCGCGACATGACGCTCGACACTATTCTAACTTGTTGTGTGTTTGTTGCAGAAGAGTCCGGCGAGCTTATCAAGTCGCCGTCGCCGCCGCCCAGCCATGGTACGTACCCGCTCTTGATAGATATCACTTTATATCATTATTTAACAGTGAGGGCTTGGAAAAGCGAATATGCAACAGGGATATATCTCTTCTCTGAAATCAAATACTGTACACCGGTTGAAGGTTGACTTTCCGGACCGGTGGTAAGTTCAGTAGCTTTAAGCTTCATAAGTACCCCTCTAGTGCCTGAACACAAAGTCGGTAACAGTAACAGGTCACCGAAGTACACTGATCATACGAATATATTTGAACTGACCATCCATTGAAAACGCAATTTAGAATATTTGGAGATTCCACATAATTATTAGTATTCAACTCAAGTATATCTTATTTTACTTAATTCAAACGTACACACGTAGATTAAAAAGGCAAAAATACTAACAAAACCGCGATCGCTTTGAAGATATCATGCATATGTAATCTATATTTAATATGATTTGAAGCGGCGTATTTGAAGACTGAATAATCTTAATATATATAAATCTCCTGTCACGATGTTTGTCCGCGATGGACTCCTAAATTACTTAACCGATTTTAAATAAAATTGGCACACCGTGAGCAGTCTGGTCCAACTTAAGAGATAGGATAGCTTAGATCTTTCATTATAGTCGCAATTTTATTTTATTGCAAATTATTGGTCTATAATAATTAATTGACAGTCACATAATATATAAAAATGAATCTGTGAAATGTATGTACGCCCATAACTTCAGAACGGCTGGACCGATTTTGCTAATTCTTTTTTTTTGTTGTGTTTGTTATTGTCAGAAGGTTATTAAAAAGAAAAAAAAATAAGAAAGTTGCGCGGAAAATTAAATAAATTAAGAAAACGACCATTTTAAATTTTCTAATGTAACCGCTTTTGACAACATAAACTCTTGCAATGTAACCTTAAGGTGTTTGACATAAATGTCAGTCGTTTGACAACATCGTTTAAAACAGAGGCATGGGTCGGAATTATATTGATAAAATAATTGATTTATCATTACTCAGTCCATATTTCACAGTCGATTCAATCGGATAATTTATGAACATTTTCACACTTAGTTTTTGAGAAGTGTGTGTTCATCACAGTTAGTTCAGAGCAATCACGCCTCATATTAAAAGTTCAATTGGACGTAGTTACGCAAACCAGAACCAAGCCATAGAATGCCAGTTTTGAGATAATTAAGATTTTTGTAAAATACGAGTTCCAAAGCATAAGCTCAGCCGAAAATACATTTAGATTTTAAGCAACAAGCACTCTGAGGGTGCCCCCTGTGGGGCTCGGACCTCGGGATCAGGACGTTGCGTGGGGGGGGGTCAAAAGACTTTACATTATCTGATTTATTATTAGTGGTTCTTTAACTCAAAACACAAAACAGCAATTAATAAATATTATAGAGAGCGCGGCTAACGTCCACGCTGGCGAGGAGGTGTATTGTGTAGTATCGCGAGCTGAAGATTCGGATGCAGCTGTCTGGGCTTTGGTGATTTCGTCGTCAGACTCGGCGAGGGCGAGCCTCGGTCTGCGAACGCGACTGATACGGGATGGAGTGTAGGATGCGGTCTTTATTATGACGGGATTTTTGTGGTTAATTGCAGAATCGAAATGGTTACAATGTGCTAGATCGTCGCTTCCTATGTGGATACCAAAATTGTACGACCACATTTGCCTTTTATAAAAATTAAATGAATATGGATCTTTTTTAAATTCTTATTTCACTAAGACTTTAGGTTACAAAAGTACCAAGATACATGCCTCTTTTTAAAATCGTTTATTTACCTTAGAATTCGGAATTATGCATAATTCCGCATGGTTCTATTTTCCTATTTATGAAACTAAGTTTATGTGGCTTGGTATCTTAGGTTGATAGTATTTTTTCATACGAACTCGACGGCTTAGGTCTTTTTACCACATTATAAAATACACTTTTTGGAATCATTTGGAATCGTTTGGTATACTTAACTTAATATGACTAAAGATGTGGGTGGGTTCCAGTTTGCATAACTACGTCCAATTGTTGTGTATCTTAAAGTATTAGATTTATAAATACTATTTTTTGTATTCTTTTTTATTAATCGTACATACCAGTTCGAATTCAATATTCATAGTTTAAACAGGACAACGACTGTCGGGTCAGCTACCGAATATAATGATTGTATTACGATAAATTTTCTTATATAGTTTATAATAAAGTAAATATAGCAAAACCACGTTTGCCGGGACAGCTATATTTGTATATATATTCTTCTGTACGTGTGTTGACAGAGAACTCCTCCTAAACGGCTGTACCGATTTGAATAATTTTTTGTATGCGTTTGGGTGGCGCCCAGGATGGTTTAGATTCACAATTGGACCCGGTAGGTGGTGCTGCGAGCGAATTCCTGCACTTTTGTATTGACTTATTTCGACAGAACGACGTCTGTTCGGGCAGCTATAGTTAAAATATTCATTTGCCAGCTACTGTCTATGTGGTATGTCACTTCAGTATGGAAGTCGATCGGTAGAATGCTAGACGTTTTTTAGACGCGCAAATACGTAGATTTTTTTTCTTTTTTTTTTACACAAGGTCATCTGGTCCCAAACTAAGCAGAGCTTGTACTATGGAAACCAGATAACTGATATACTACTTTTTTTCTAAATACATACTTATATAGATATTTACACCCAGACACAGAACAAACAGACATGTTCATACACCCGCAACCTTAGGTTTGGCAGTCAGTAGTTCGGTAGTGTTAACCACCAAGCCAACTGGCCTGTAAGCTGATTATTAACGAACACAATTTGTATTCAGTCTCGAACCAAAACCCTTAGATTATATCAGAATTTAGTAAGTAGGTAAGTTCTAATATCAAGAATCAACACCGATTTGAGGCTTGTATCGCGATCGAATATAAATAATGGCTGTTCTATACCATCAAATGGACTGTCTGCCTGTTTGTATCCCAAAAACTCAGATGATGTAAAAATGTGTTTAGGTACTAGATCGGCCATTGTGACCATTACCTGTTCGGAAAAATAGCTCCCACGTGTCAAAGGATCCATGTCTTAATGTGTTCACGGACCCCACGTCGACGATAGGCTTAACTCACATTCGTGTGCATTATTTCAACTCCGGACAGCCCCTCCCACTATTCACAAGATGTTTTTTGTATTTATTGAAAGGCTCTGCTTACTTAACGCAACTAACCTCCGTGGCCAAAATATGCGAAAGAGAATAGCTACCGACATTAAAAAATACAACAATTTAGCTTCGTTCTCCACTCACCTCGTAATGATGAGTGCTATAATGACTCGTGTAGTTTCCGCTTCCCTTCACACATCTCCAGTTGTTAAGTACATGCTAACTAATAAATAATTTATTTGCCCAACTTTTACAAACAATTACATATGTATATGTACTACACACGGACGGCGTGGAGGCGCGTGGCGTCGTGTCGTGTCGTGTGTGTTGTGTGTTGTGCGGCGAACGTGCGTAACGCGATCGTATCTGTGCTTGTTATTAATTAGCTTCTATAATGTTATTTAAATTAAACATAATTCAAAAAATATCTTAAGTATATGGCTAGGTCGTTAAACAACTCGCGGTTTATCATCAATTATCTGGTTTCTCATTTCATTTTTTTGTGAATATTTTTTGGCCACCGTCTCACCATTATCTCTACTTTCTCTCTATTATATTATTAAGTTCTATATTGTAGTCAAAATACAGGTATCCACCTAGTATGAGAGTCAGAGAGAAATCAATCTTGAACATATTTATAGCCTGCCTCACTGTAATTTCCCATCTTAAGCATTTTTTATTTGTGGCTGGCTGATTAAATAAATTTATTATTATTATAAATGGTGATGTGGCCGATGGAGTCGTGTGGCACCAAGATTAAAAGGAACTGTCCCTCACTTGAGGACGGTCAACAGTGAGCCGGGTACTACAGGGGCACGGAACTAGTTATATTTTAAAGTTAATTGTATTCTATAAATGTTTCCTATGTATCTCATTCAATAACGAGAAATGAGTTTAGAATATTCTCAATTAAAAAGGTGTCCTTATTGTTTTAAAAATGTAATGCTTTAGTTTTCCTATGCTATTGTACTTATAACAGTTCAGTAGCTTTAAGATATCGGTCCGCAGTTTTGACCTATAACATATAATGTGTTATGATTAAAAGTAAACCTCAGTGTACAAATTCTGCCTATCTATATGTAAACTGATATTGATGTCTATAGAACAGTTGTTTTGTGCAACTAGTTTGGGCATCAATGGTCAAAATGTGCTACTATCTTCATATATTGACAGGCCAGTTGGCTTGGTGGTTTGCGATCCTGACTGTCAAGTCGCAGGTCGCGTGTTCGATTCACACCCAGGACAAACATTTGTGTTCATGAACATGTCTGTTTGTTCTGTGTCTGGATCTATGAAATGAAATGAAATATTTATTCAAATAGGCCTTCACAGGCACTTATGAATGGTCAGACTCTAACATATATATATGTAAACATAAGTATGTATTTAAAAACAAAAATGTGTATGTAGTATATCAGTTATCTGCTTCCCATAGTACATGCTCTAACTAAGCATAGTTTGGGACCAGATGGCCGTGTGTAGAGGTGTCCCCAGGATATTTATTTATTACTAGCTGACCCGACAGACGTCGTCCTGTCTTCAATGAATATTGAATTCGAATTGGTAAAAAGGTGTAACCATATCTTTAAGAAACAATTGAGCTCACTCTATAACATTGAATGATACTATGTGAGTGTAATATTGTCATCGGTTCTTGTCTTTTTGATAGTAGATAAATACTATTATTATTATATTATTCAATATTACAATCAGGTCTAAAAATATATATTTTTAAATAGTAAGAAAGGTTTTCTCTTTCTGGCCGTACACTAGAACTGAACTAACGAGTTGTTCACTAAATATTGTAAAGCTGTATATTCGTATGTTTTGTCCAATTTGTCGAACTTTACAAAAAACAAGTAATAAGCGTCATTCACCGCATCCCCACGCAAGCCTCCGGTTGGGATCGCGATCATTAAGTGGCGGTTTAGTAAACGGCCAATAACTCTGAAAAAACATTGACCTATGTTACAGCTCTTTGTACACAGATCACGGATCAGAAAATCGACATCGAAAATGACTCCGATGTACAACTTTAGTAATTGTTCTATTGCAATAATCGTAAATTAATATATCACTATTAAATTATATCTAAACGGAGTGTGCCCTCATAAAGTATTTGATGAATGAAAGTAGCAGTAGGTCGGCGAACCCTTCAGCGGCAGACAGGTAGGCTACCTGTCCACGCGCCTCAAGAAAGGATTAAGTGTAGAGCGTGGCGCCGCACACGCGCGCGCGCACCTTCGCCCCTTCGGCGACAACCCTTTTTACTTTCACGTGCGACGGTGCGGCGGTGCGCCTTCCTTCCGCAAGTGATCTCCCGCACGCGACTCGCGACTGTATCGTCTCCGCTAGGGAACGATCACGTACTTACTGTTTTTTGTTACATTGAATATCCCTATATTGTATTTTAGTTCGAGGTACATACGTTAGGGGTTCCCTTATTTTCACTTTTATCTCAAATAAAGATTATTACTAAATGGAAACTATTTAAAAAAAATGGCTACATACTAGCGAATTAAATGTTGTACACAATTTAACAAGTATGTGCGGGCCGGACATCCTAGGCCTAACACATGTAGCTTATGCATTTAGGTTAATTTCGTCACCCGACGCCCGGACTGTGAGACTCTCTCAAAGTAGAAGCCGATTTCTCTATAGATTTATGGCTCGGAGCTGCTGGGGAGATAGATGAACGAGTATGTGATAGTAAACGAAATAATGATCCTGGGTCCCATCTGCACGGCCATCTGAACCTAAACTACGCAGAGCTTGTACTATGGAAACTAGATAACTGATATATTACATACTACTTTTTTGTAAATACATACTTATAATACAGATATTTACACCCAGAGATAGCACAAAAAGATATGTTCATGCACACAAATATTTGTCTTGGGTAGGAATAGAACCTGCGACCTGCGACTTGGCAGTAAGGTCGCTAACCACCAAGCCGAGTGCCCTATCATGTACCAAATCCAATCAATGTAGTCAAAATACGGTTTACACTATTTCTTCTTCGTGTCTTTTAATTATGAATAGCCTTCAAACGATGATTCCTAGATTATTGTTTCGTTTGTATCTAAAGGTCTACAAACCTTACCTCATGATCATCCATAAAACTATTTATTACGTCATATATCCCGCTATAGCATATGTTTGCTTCTGACAACCGTGTCTGTACATAAGCTATACTGAGTACCCACATTACTATTCGACACAGATCTTGTGATGTAGGTATTACATGTGTAGGTCCTTAAAGGTGGTTTTGAAAAGTAGAAGGTACTATCAAATCTTAACACATGTGTTCTCGTGCAGACGGGTCAGCCAGCGGCGAGGGCGAGATCAGCGGCGACGAGCGCCCCCCCTCCCCGCCGCGCGCGCCCTCCGCGCCCCCGCAGCCGCGCCCGCACCCGCACGCGCACCACCAGCCCGCCAGCGCCGCCGCCGCCACCGCCACCGCCGCCGTCTTCGTGAGTACACCCCACCGACCCCCCTCGCCGACCGACCGCGACGCCCGCCGGTCGCTCGTCGGCTACTCCTTTCGCGACGTCGACTACACTGGAACCGCTCGCTACTTTCAGAACGCAGCGGGGGCCGGCAACGCTCTGGCGCAACTGCAACACCTGCTGCTGACGCAGCACGGCTCGCTGCTGCTGCACACACAGGTGAGGGTCGCGAGGTAGAGCCGCAGCGACGGCGACTGGGCCCGCGAGCCGGAGTACTGACTGTCGGTCCTCGTGCCGTGTGCAGGTGCAGCAGGCGGTGGCGCAGGCGGCGGCGCAGCAGCTGCAGCAGCTGCAGGCGCGCGCGGCGCCCACGCTGGGCGGGCTGGGCGCGCTGGGCGGGCTGGGCGGCGCGGGCTCGGAGCGGCGCTCGCCGTCCCCGCGCCGCACGCCGCCCGGCGCCGGCGCCTTCCTCACGCCGCTGACGCCGGGCTCGGGGCGCGCGCGCTCGCCGCTGCACTCGCACGCGCACGCGCACGCGCACACGCCGCTGCACGCGCACGCGCACAAGCCGCGCGCGCTCGAGCCCGCCGCCGACGACACCGCCGACCTCGAGGAGCTCGAGCACTTCGCCAAGACCTTCAAGCAGCGCCGCATCAAGCTCGGTGAGTCCCGCCGCGCGCCGGCTCCTCCGGGAGGGCTCGGGCAGGGTACCATTACCGTTTCCGAGCCGGTCGGTAACGGTCCGTCTCGTGTTCGCAGGGTTCACGCAGGGCGACGTCGGGCTCGCGATGGGTAAGCTGTACGGCAACGACTTCTCGCAGACGACGATATCGCGGTTCGAGGCGCTCAACCTGAGCTTCAAGAACATGTGCAAGCTGAAGCCGCTGCTGCAGAAGTGGCTCGAGGACGCGGACTCGTCGCTGGCGGGCGGCGGCGCCGGCGGCCCCGGCGGCGCGGGGCTGGGCGCGGGGCTGGCCGAGGCCGTGGGCCGGCGGCGCAAGAAGCGCACCTCCATCGAGTCGGGCGTGCGCGTGGCGCTGGAGAAGGCCTTCCTGCACAACCCCAAGCCCACCAGCGAGGAGATCGCCGCGCTCGCCGACGCGCTCTGCATGGAGAAGGAGGTGGTGCGCGTCTGGTTCTGCAACCGACGACAGAAGGTAAGCCGCGCGCGCCGCCACCTGGCCCCGGCCCCGTGTCCGGCCCCGGCCCCCGCCCGCGTGTCTCACCCGTGTCCTTGCGCTGTGCAGGAGAAGCGTATCAACCCGCCGGCGGGCGAGGGCGGCGCGCTGCTGCCGGCGCTGGTGCACGGGCTGCCGCACCCGCACCCGCATCCGCACTCGCTGCCGCATCCGCAGCCGCACCCGCACCAGCACCCGCACCTGCATGCGGCGGCCCTGCAGCCGCTGGCTCTGCTGGCGAGGGCCCCGCAGCGCGAATGACGCGCGACGCCGGCGCGGCCCCTCCCGACACATATCCTCTCGTTGTAAATAGTCCGCGAGCGCAATAACGTGTACAGACTAGTAGGTTACAGTGTATATAGGTGTATATGCGGGCCTCGGCCCCGCGTTCCGTTCGTAAGTTAGCCGTAAGTTTATAATATTATTATGTGAATTTTATTTATGTTCGAGCGAGCGTCGCGTCGCTCGCCGTGTACAGAGCTCATATCAGTTAGCGCCCGACGCGTATGTAAGGTGGATGTGTAGAAAACTATCTATATGTTACAATAAAACATGATAGAGATTCGATTGACTTTTATTTCGGCCCCCTTGTTTCAACCGAACTTTAGCGATGCCGAGTGGGGGAAAATTGTCGCACTTCTTTTGAATCTAGTTCGAGGAAGAGGGAGCAAAATCAGTGGTGCATATGCAGTAAGTAGGTATGTGTAAGAAGTAATCCTCTCCTATTTAATCTGATTACTTCAGATAAAACGAGTTATTATATAAAACAAAGTTTTAACATAACTGTATCATGTTTCCTTTAATTAAGTACTAAGGAAGCCCAGGAAGGAGCGGAAAAGCCCAAATTCTTCGCAGCTCCGTTTAATTTATCAAATAGTATATATATAATCATGACTTCTGTTATAATGTATATGTATAAAAATTATTCTGCGAAATGTATATACGCGCGTAACTTCAGAACGGCTAGACCGATTACGCAAATTTTTTGTTGTGTATGTTACTGTCAGGTTCTTATTTAAACATTAAGAAAGATGCGTGAAAAAATTAGAAAATTGAAGAAAACATAACAACCATATTAACTTTTCTAATGAATTGACGATATTGTTTAAAACAGAGGCGTGGGTCGGAATTATATTGATAAAATTGTTAATTTATCATCACTTAGTGCACATTTCCCAGTTGATTCAATCGGAATATTTATGAAAATTTTAACACTTACTTTTTGAGAAGTGTGTGTTCATCACAGTTAGTTCAGAGCAATCAGGCCTGATATTAAAAGTTCAATTGTTGTGTATCTTAAAGCATTAGATTAATAAATACTATGTTTATTGATTTTTTTATTAGGTAATCATACCAGTTCTAATTCAATATTCATAGTTAAAACAAGACAACGATTGTCGGTTCAGCTATCGAATATAATAATTGTCGATAAATTTTCATATATAGTTTTTAATAAAGTAAATATGGCAAAAAAACGTTTGCCGGGTCAGCTAGTTTGTTAAAAAAAAAGAAGAGAAGAGTTGTCGGTAACATATACATGGAATAACAAAGCATTCAAATAAGAGTCCTGAGAAACTCCTATGAACATTTCTCAAAAATATGAACATACATTATTAGATGTAATATTATCGCAAATGATTGGTACTCTTCAACGAGCTACGTGAATTGACGTAAATATAATAATACTAGCTGTCCCCCGCGGTTTCACCCGCGTTCCTGAGGGATTTACATTTTCCCTGGATGAAAAGTAGCCTATGTTACTCAGTGATAATGTAGGTTTCTAATGAAAAAAGAATTATTAAAATCGGTCCAGTACTTTTTGAGTTTATTCGTTACATACAAAAATACAAATCTTTCCTGTTTATAATATTAGTGTAGATTACATTGACTCCCCCCCCCCCCCCCCCCCCCCGTACCCCAGTGACGCTTACATGGAGCCTACATCGCATGCTGGCTAGCTGAGCGCGGTGAGCGACAACCACGCGACTTTTTTCTAATACTTGCATTTTTAAACTCGTGATATCTTCCGAATGAAATGTCCGAATTAAATAAATCAAAAAGTTATAAAAAGGTATTAAAGCCGTCTTGAATATAAAGTAATTTATTTTGATGAGGATTAATACCAAGGTACAAATGAAGAGCCTTTTCAAGAGGCGGCATATATAAATTAATATTTTAGAATAAAAAACTGCTTACTGTGACATAACTATAATATTTAGACATATGCTGTCGCGACATTTTTTGTAGATAATGATGAGTTCTGCAAAGTCGTAGTAAATGATTTTGTTCTATCATCAATAGTTTTCGCAGCGCACGCGACGTAAGGAATTTTTCAGGTCATTTTTTTACACCTTATGTTAAATTATTGGAGTTTTAGTAAGGATCCCTAATTTTTTTTTAAATATAATATAGCCTATGTTACTCGGGGATGTAGCTTTCCAAAGGTGAAAGAATTTTTGAAATCGGTCCAGTTGTTTCGGAGCCTATTCATTACAAACAAACAAATCTTTCCTCTTTATAATATTAGTATAGAAATAGGATGTCACCGTGGCCTACAGCCATCTTAAATGTCGGTTTTTGGCGACATCATTTCCCACAATCTTAACCGTCATGGTAGCCACAATCAAAATCTTAGACGACATGCTGCTGGGTCCGGCAGTCGGTTCAATCAGGGAGATACTACGAATCTGTGAGGGGCATGCAGCTAGTTACGGGTTTATGTACAACTAGCTGTCCCCCGCGGTTTTACCCGCGTTCCCGTGGGATGTCACATGTATGTAAAAACCTTCCTCTTCAATCACTCTATCTATTAAAAAAACCGCATCAAAATCCGTTGCGTAGTTTTAAAGATTTAAGTATACATAGGGACAGAGAAAGCGACTTTGTTCTATACTATGTAGTGATGTACAAAAAAGTGAATATCTGATTTTTAAGGCCCCGAAAGGAAGATTGACTACTTTACCTGTCTTTGCTTAAGTGGAGTACCACTCAAGAGAGATAAAGTATTTAAATGCCTTGGCATCATGTTACCAAGGACCTTAAGGATCAGATAGACATTGAACGTGAACGCAAGGCATTGGCTGCGATATGTTGGCTCATAGGTTTACTCGCTGTAGTGAGGAAGCTGAGATCACACTGCTAGAAGCATACTGTCAAACCTTCTATACGATGGCCTGTGGACCAATAATTCGCTGAAGGCGATCAGTGCCTTAAGAGTTCAATATAATAAAGGCTTCAGGATGCTGTTAGGACTACCGAGATATTGTAGTGCCTCAAACTTGTTCGAACGGGCTAGAACCGATGACTTACGCGATCGCCCGTAAAAAGAGCGCTTCAATAATTCCAAGGATGCGGTATAGTTCCAATGGCATCATGGAGATTATATCGAGTAAATTTGACACGCCTTTGCTTAGACACGCTGTAGCCATGGTAGTGTGTACAAATTGTAAATAGTAATGATTTTTAATTTTTTATTGATTTATTTTCTTTGTTACTAACATAGTTTTTATGAAAATATTGTAATACTAACAAGTGTGCCTCAGTAGCCACAAATTAACAATACAATTATTAATCCTGGAATTCTATCGCCGTTACTGCCATTACCATGTCATGTAGATTCTCTAGACGCTAAATCGAGTCCTACTGCATTTGCTGTACGGAAAATTAAAGAATTGACGAATGTAGTGATGGTGTTGTATTAATATTATGGTATATTACCATGGGGCGTATCAGCAGATATCGCAACTATTTTATAGCAAATTAAAAAATGAGCAATAAGTGCAATTTGAAGTATGGGTCTTCGTGAATCATTACGTTACCTTCACTACACAGTTATGAAAATATAATGTTTATCCGTTGGAACATATGAATGTTTGAGTCAACATTGGATAATATTAATACAAGACCAAGGGAGAAGTTTTTCTAAACTCTACAAGGCGTTTCTCGGTAATTGTGTTGGATTCTAGTGTGAAATACCAACTCCTTTCGGTAACCTAAGATGTCTGGTATTAAATTTAAAACCATATTAAGAAAGTTTCGAAGAAAGAGCTTATTACAAGGTAGCTCATTAAATTGCAGATGGAGATGTCTGCAAATAGCCGCTGCACAAGAGCACCTTTCCCATGCATGTTTAGGTTGAAACTTATTTTTTTTTAATGCCTTTTTTCTTTCTTTTTATATTATGTACCTACCTACTTGCTAAATGTTATATTTTTAAATAAATATAATTAAAACAGCAGAGAAGGGCGGCCCCGTACCCGTACCGTAGGTACTCTATTAAAATGCAGGTCGTATTTAGTTGTGATTTGGTACATAGATAAAATGTGCTTTGAATTAACATAGGTATAGTATACATTCATCGAAGAGGTTACATCCGTCGGAAAGGCGTGCAGCGGCAGCTGGAAGCTACTTACCTACTCGTAGTAATAAAGGATTAGAGAAGGAAAACCTAGGAATGTGGGAATGAGGGCAATATGTGAGCATGAAGTGATTACCTACTGGAGTTGTAGCAAATGAGAGAGACAGAACATCAAACTATAGGTATTGTACTGTCTGGGCATTTTTAAACTATGTGTTATGGTATTGTGATTGAGCACAATATCAGCGTGATAAGTTATAATGTGGCCGACGAGGGCCTACACTGATATAAATGGTTTTGAATTTTGTTTTTTTTTAATTGAACTATCATCGCCTTACATTGAAGGCAGGGAGTTGATGATAAGAAATTAAAAGAGATGTGACGACCGACTTTTTATCAATTGTAAGCCAACACAGTAAATGTATGCAACCTAGATCTCTATTCTGCAGAGGAAATCTCAATTTTCTTGTTTCTACCCTTCTAACGTCGGAAATGAATACATAAGGAAAATATAATCAAAGTACTATCCCAACTAATATTATTAATTTGGATGTAGGTTTGTTTGTTACGTTTTAACGCGAAAACTACTTAACTTAAAAGTAACATAGGGTACTTTTTGTGCCGGGAAAATGTTATCTTCCACGAGAACCCGGGTGAAACTGCGGGGGACAGCAAGTAAGTAATTAGTAAGTAATAAAAAAAAAGTTTTGGAATTTTCACATCTAACATCAGTTTCTCCATCGTCAAAGAACAATAACTCTACTATTTGTTGTTGTATTCAAGTACCTACTAGTACTGGTCACGGGCCAGCCCGACATACGTTGTTCTGCCTACAGTTCAATTTGGTGATATTTTTGTGAATCGGTAAAAAGCACAAAGTAACACAGTAAAAATATGAAAATACATATTTCTCTGTGATCGTGTATTTATCTATTAACAACTTGGCAATGAATATTCAACTTGACGTTGGATTATACTCTGAAGTACGCTGCAGGGGAATTGTATATACGAGATGAATTCTATAGCAAGCCCACCGCAGCGCCGAAAGGGAAGATGTGTGAATTAAAATTATAATACTCATAATGTTATATTATTTAAGTGATTTTCTAACAGTAAATTAATTTATTATTTATTAAATTCATTCCCTAACAATCTAGTATATAACAATAAATCTCACGGTGCTATTTACATTTCGATTGCAAGATTGATGTGCCATATAAAGGCTTTGTATCTATTCAGTTGCTGTAAAATCACAATTTTTTAATAGGAATCGAGAGTCTTCTCCTTTTTTGGAAGTTGGTTAAAAAGGGAATCATGAAATCAATGATAATTATAATGCAAAATTGTACAATATATTGCCGAGAGATATGAGGGATGTCATCTATTTAGATATTTTTCGAAAACTCCTTAAGCATCACATTTGAACGGACATTTCACCATTAGGTTACTCCTAGATTATATTCGAAATATATCTTCTAAAATTCGTTCGATTTTGTAGTGTCACCACGACGTAGCCCTCGGTAAGCAAACTAGGTACTACAAGCAACTTGAGCAACTCTGTGTTTTACAACTACCCACTCATGTTACTAATATTGTATATTACAACAAAAAAAACATAATTGTGTGTCATTGCGTTTAATCTAGTCTTAGCTTGAAAGTTGATTTTTACAATTTCTTTCTAATCGATGTGATGGTTGTGTATTAGTGAATTCGAAAAATCGCCAAAATCACCTCACGTAATTAATGTATGCCCCCTAAGAGCTATGAATGAGTCTTGCGCTTTTTGAAGTCTATATGCAGAACACAACTTTATGCTGATTTCTAGTAGGGGAGACTGGGTACGGTTGAACCTTTTAGCGTTTATCGTCCATTGCATTGAGATTAGTTAAGCTAGCTATGGTGGAAATATATTCTATATACATCTGTCTACTAATGGGCAAAGTTATTTGAGATCACTGTATTGTATTTTATGTATAAAATCAAATTTAAAAAGAAATGTAATTTGTTTGAACCGTCCCAATGCCAGGGTCGGTTGAAACAGTGCCTGGGGTCAATTGAAACACATGCAAATAATACAAAATATAATAAAGGAACGTTTTTTATTTATCGTCTAATAACATTTCATGTCTCGTAATGGCACAGTTGAACATCACAAATATTTTTTTATTAATATTTAAGTCTTTAACGATACTTATAATCTAACATAATTTTTTAATCAGCCTTTAAAGTTTATATTGAGTACAATTATATAGTAATCATATAGATGTTGGTGACGATTTTCAATAGCATTAATTATTATAAACTAGATTTTAGCACAAATAATTATTATAAACATCTGCATTTTGATGCATAGATAAACAAATGACAATCAAATCTTTAAGTAAAATTCAACACTTTTAAAAAACGCTTTGGCACTTCAACTATAAAGTAAACTTATTTCTATAAAATAAAAATTTTATACATAAATCCTTAAGTGGTTACGAGATCATTCGGAATCACAATTGTGGCAAACATAGCTAAAACTACCTTCCGTACATTCTTCGTGCGCCCACATCTTACTGTGCATTGTATCCATTTTTCCTGCGGTCTGCTTTCTGAATATGCTGACATGCAAACAAGGCGGTAGCACTCATCTTCTTCTGATGATGATGATTCATGTTGAGTGTTAGTTTTTTTCCTGTTTGTAACATTTCTTTTAGACTTTCGTCCATCTAATCTCTTCTTAACTTGCTTAGCTTTGGTTCGTTTCGATCTGTTTTCATGTTCTCTTCTTATCTCTTCTTCTTCAGGTGTATCAGTGTTGATTGTAGATTTCCTGGTTTTTCGCCCCCTGTTTGCTAATTTCCTTGGAAGAGCTTTTGGTAGTGGTCGTACTGCTTCCGGCGAAAACATAAGTGGTGTACCTGAATTCGCGATATTTTCCGTTTGATTTCTCAAAACAGGAATAGATTGAGAACTTGTAGAAGGATTGAGTGAAATTTGCTGAACTTAACTACTGCTTTGATGTCCGGATGAAAGCTCCTCCAAATCTTCTCCTTTGGCGTACCCTTGGCATCTAAGAAACAAGAAAATTAAATGATTAAAGTGTTTCAACCGTACCCACAAATATGTTTCAACTGTCCCCAACCCCCCTTCTAGGTATAAAACGGTTCACAGTAAGAATGATAACTAATTTGAATAAAAACTAATCATACAGCCATATTCTACAAACTTCAATTAAAACGATACAAAACTCTCAATACACTTACTTCCTTTACTTTTTTTATTTTTTATTTTATTTCAATAAAACCATAATAATTACAAAAATTATGAACACAAAATACTTACTTTTCCATCAAAAAACAAAATGGGGCCTTCTACACACAACAACAGCACGCGAAGAACGACGCAACACTAATACTCGTGTTTCGACTTGTCACCCGCTTCGTTCTTCCCTTGTAACCCTCACCTTACCATGCATGGGTGTCCAGATATTCGCTTTGTTTCAACCGTCCACCGTTTCAACCGTACCCAGTCTACCCTATTAATGGTGTGCATTTCAATTTGTTTCAATTATAAATAGCTCGTACTTACTGCTCTTTTTGCTTGATTCCTTACCTACCTCGCCGTAGGGTTGACCTGTGACCTCGAGTCGTCTGTAGTGGAGTAAAAAATATTGTTATTTTACAATACAGTGGACCCCGGTAATCCGGCCCCTGTCTAATCCGGCGCCCCCTGTAATCCGACTTGCCAATCATTGTTCAATGTAGGTACACGAACATTATTTTAGCAAATTTTCACTAAACTTGCGACAGTTATGATGATTTGGCGTTTCACAATGACAAAGAAAAATAACCTTTATTCTATCAAATTTAAGGTGCATCTATTGATCCAACAGCTAATTGTATGATGATGGAAATCAACCTTATTCCAAAGCAATACAGTTTTTTTTCCTATGACAATCTGAAACGTCAAAACGGCCATCATAGCCGGTAGTATAATGTGATTTGTAGGTCAGGTACACTGTTATAATTGAGATATGTAATTTGTCAAATTACAAGGTACTCCTTTAAAAATAAATCCGGACTTTGTAGGGCGTCTTAGACAGTACTCTATAGTCCGACAAATTCGATAGTCCGACACTGCCCTGCGAAACGTTTGTCGGATTACCGGGGCTCCACTGTAATACATATATTTTAGTGGGACCTAAAACAAGAAGACAACCTAAATAAACTACGCCGAGTCTATATCATATAATTCCTTCATGTGACAAACAATTTACTAATTAATTGTAAAAGACAACTCAAAATATAGACACACAGCAGTGTAGGAATGATGTTTCCAAATCAGACGGACGGAAAGTATAATAAATGTAACGAGTATGGTACGAACCATTCTCATAACTTTGTGTACGACAAATATCTGAATTTTTTCACTCACGACCTCACTCCTTACTAGCATTCATAACTACTTCCTGGTGATTAAGGTAATTACAAATTGGTTTGGAGGTTGGATATTGGACCTATATTATATTTAAGAAAATGGTCAGACATCATCACCTAAGGGTTGGAATAGAAGGTAAAGTTATTCATCACCAACTAAATAAAGGCGTAATGTTAGGTAACAAAGAACATTGAGCAAAAGATTTTCTTTTCAATCTACTGCAGAACGTTATACATGACAGGATCTACTAAGTTAAAAACGATGCCGTGGAATAACACAAGAGACATACTTTTTTCTGAAAAAAATTACATTCCCCGCTGCTGCCTATCTCGGGTACGTCGGATCGGTTCTACGATATGGCTTACTGCTATGGGGTAACTATGTTGATTCTGAAGACTTTTATACCCCAAAAAAGATGCATTATAACATTACCTAGGTGTTGTGAAATACAGAGATTCTTGTAAGTAGTTGTTAACGAGATTCAAAATACTCCCACACCTCTGTTTATTTAAAAAAGAAAAATGTATCCAAATAATTTTGAAAAATATCCACATTCAACAGAATCTACATACCTACATTGAGATAAAGAATTCCAAATTGTAGAGTGCAACTTTATAAAAATAATGCCTATTGTATGGTAATTACAATTTAAAACAAGGCTCTAAACCGTTTTCAAGATCTGCCCATCATCATCACTAAATTAAAACAAATGGTTGTCAAATGGCATATGGACAATTTACAATTTTATTCTCAGAATGATTTTTTACATGACATTCAAAATTGATATTGTTTTTTTTCAATCAATAAGGACTAATGGAAGTAATTTAAAAATATTAATGTTAAACTCATATTTAATGATAATTATAATTTAATAAAAGTTTATTTTTTTTAAATATTTTTATCTTTGCCATTCTGTACGGTATAATATGCTGATACTAAATTACATACATTGATGGCACATTACTTATTATGACAAATAAATACATTTTCATTTTCTTTTTTGCGGGTGAAACCGCAGAGGATAGCCAGCATAATATATTAATTTATCTGTTTAATCAGATAAATGAAGTAAAATAAATATATAAAGTAAAATGCCTTATGTCTAGTGTTAGTATTTGACTGTAGATTTTAACAATTAATTTGAATTAATTATAATGTTTAGATGAGATCATAAAGAGAGTTGAACAACACAATAATAAAATCGCAGGCGCCATCTATGAACAGACGCCTCAACTAAGTCAGTGAGTATCGTGAGCAAGACGCGACGGCGCGACGCGCGGTGCGGTGCGGTGGCGCTCTCTCCCGTACTTGTCGTGAACCATACAGTCCCGCCCGGGCTATCGTCGCCTTGAGAGCTATGTGTAGTGAAGTTCTGAACAGCTACGTTCACTAAGCTAACGTTAGATGGCGCTAGGTATTCAACGCTGTAACATGAATTATTTGGAAATATAATATAACCCATCTTGTCTATCTAGTGCTGTACATTTACTACTGCGTAAAAAATATATATTAGGTTGGGGAAAAAGTCTTTTCGCATTATATAATAGTATGTATGAACTTGTAATAAAATCTCTTTGGCTATACTATTTGTATCTGGCTGGTTCTGGTATCATTGAAAGTTTAAATGTTAAAGAACATAATTCCAAATTCAAATTAGGAAAGTGTGTGATTTCAATTGTTTTTTGTACCGTCAAGATGAGTGAATCTAATGAAGAAATTCGATACATTTTAAAATTTTACTACAAAAAAGGTAAAAATGCAACGCAAGCCGCGAAAAAAATTTGCAATGTTTATGGACCCAGTGCAGTGTCTGTGAGAGTAGCACAAATTTGGTTTAAGTGTTTTCAATCCGGAAATTTTGATGTCAAAGATGCACGTCGCTGTGGTCACCCTATTACGTATAAAATGGATGCCATTTTTGAAAAAGTAGAGCAAGATCGGCATATCAGTAGTTACGACGTAGCCGAAGAACTGGGAATTGACCACAAAACAATATTGGCGCATTTGAAAAATACTGGGTACACAAAAAAGCTAGGTACCTCACGAGCTCACTGAAAGGGACCTAATGAACCGTGTACTCATTTGTGATTCTTTGTTACGACGTAATGAAACAGAACCATTTTTGAAGAAGCTGATAACTGGTAATGAGAAGTGGATCACGTACGACAAGAACGTGCGAAAAACTTCGTGGTCAAATGCCGGTCAGGCTTCACAGACTGTGGGGAAACCCGGGTTAACTCGCAACAAGGTGATGCTGTGTGTGTGGTGGGATTGGAAGGGCATTATTCATTATGAGCTGTTACCACCAGGCAGGACCATCGATTCTGAACTCTACTGCGAAGAACTGATGAGATTAAAGCAAGAACTTGAGAGAAAGCGGCCGGAATTAATCAACAGAAGGGGTGTGGTTTTTCATCGTGATAACGCTAGACCTCACACATCTTTAGCCACTCAGCAAAAATTAAGAGAGTTTGGCTGGGAGGTATTAATGCATCCGCCGTATAGTCCTGACCTTGCACCTTCAGATTTCCACCTGTTTCGGTCTCTTCAGAATTCTTTAGGCAGAGTCAGGTTAACATCACGAGAGGACTGCCAAAACCACTTGTCGCGGTATTTTAATCAGAAGTCCCAACATTTCTATAGCAATGGAATCATGTCCCTACCTACAAGATGACAAAAAGTTATCGAACAAAATGTTACCTACATACTTTACTTAAATGTAAATAAACTATATTAAAAAATGTTTTGAATTTTCTTAAAAAATGCGAAGAAACTTTTTCCCCAACCTAATATATAGGGCTCATGAGACTTTTAAAATAACTTTTATTTGAACACATTGCGGAATTAGGTATATGATATCGGTTACACTAGGATTAATGATTGATGTAATTTTCATTCATACGCTTGACATTAGTGGCCTGACTCTCAACCTAAGTCAAACTTGTATCATGAAAACCAGAATCCTCTCTGTCATCTAATATCTTGACGTCTCAGGGTCGACAAAGCAAACATACATAGGCGGCGGTGACCACTTACAATCGGGTGGACTGTCTGTCTGTTTGTTGGTCTATATAACATTTAAAAAAACGAGATTGTAATTCGTAACAATGTGTATAGTATAATATGTATGTACCTACCTACCGAAATAGATTTTGTTATTTTAATAAAAACATATAAAAACAATTAGGTACCTAATTAATATTGTAAATAAACAATAATAGATTAATTAGACTTTAAATATATATATCAAACGCTTATTTACAATTTTTTTATTTTTTTTAATTAAACCTAGAAATACCTGAGCATCTTTTATTCTATTACTCTGCTCCCAACCGAGCAAGCGAGGCTTCGGTACTAATGACGCCCATTGACTGATGGATTCAAGGATTCGTCCGATCGGGTCTGAATCTTTTGTGACCATTAGAACATCTCGCCAACTAAAGGTTGGCTTAGTGGTTAGATACCCTGACTGCCACGCAATAGGTCGTGGATTCGATTCCCGTCCAAGATAAACATTTGTTTGCATGAACATAAAGATGAACCAAGAAACCATGAAAGATTACCATGAAACAAGAAAAAGGGAAAATTCTAAGCACTCAAACATGTCTATTAAAGTGTGCGACTTTACGTATGTAGTATGTACCTACCTGCTCGCACCGACTCATTCTTGCTTCATTATTCAATGCATAATATGCAAAAACTACATAATACCTAATACAACTACAAATTGCCGGCGCAAACGGATTCCGGGTGTCAAATAGCAATCGACGCTCTTGAAATTTTCCATTAGGTACACGTACATCGTCGTTCTGAATGAGCTTGGTCAAATAGTGGCGCGGGGTGGTCTGTCTGTACCGCACCACAGTGTATCTTGCTTTGGTGATGGTGATTCTTCATTCTTCATGTATATGTTCTATGTACGAGATAACTCGAACTGACTGATCATATTGCCCTTTTAGCTATGAAGCCGCTCTATTGCAACTAAGTAAAGTAATACCCACATGTGACGGAATCCAATTGGGGCTGAAAAATAACAGAGCGTTAAGCACTGTGTTAGCTATATATAGGTATTCATCATTCGTGTCGGCCGAGAGTGCTCGTCGTAGGTATAATGTTTAACAAAACTATTTGTAATATTGGTACAAACAATATGCGTAGGTGCCGTATAATTTACTGCTAAGGTCACCGCAGTTGACCCGCGGATGAATTAACTAGCGTGTGTAATACCTCGTTGGGTTGAATGCCGGATGAGACAATGGAAAAGGACATTCTATTATTATTATTCTCAATGAAAGATTTTTGATTAAAAAACTTAGAAATAGGGCTAGTGCTAATCTTACTTATAATATAAATGCGAAAAATGTGTTTTTGTCTTGTTTATTTATTACTCTCGGGAAGGCGGGTAAAGCCGCGGGGTGAATGCCTGTGTTCTTCATATATTGTTGTATTCGACCCAATGCTCTAGTAGAATGTGGTCGAGAGAGGACATGTCCGCAGCTCCAGTGCCCCACTGTGTCGCTCCAAGTAGCCGGTGCGCGGCCGCTAACCAGTAGCGCAAACAGAAGCGACTCGAGCGAGCCGGCTGCCCCTCGCCGCTCGAGGCTCGACCGCTACCAGCGCAGCGCCGCGGCCGTGGCTGTGCAGCTCTCCACTCCGCGCTGTGCCAATGAACCGACAACACTCACTTTTGTGTTAAGGGGGGGACCATCGCGCCACTCCTTGCACAGTGGATTCATTAGGTAAATTTATTGCAGTTTCAGAAGTATTTAAGCTCTTAGCGAGTCTTACTGAGTTCGCCTCGGGAAGTTCCACCGTGAAGCAGTGTGGGATTGTACTTCGGTGTTTCGGTTAAGAAAGTAGGTACCACGCCGCTGCGTTTCTATATAAACCGGTTAGTTAATTCTATCGCTTTTATGTCGACCAATACAACATGTATTGCTGCATGTATGCTAGCTATAATTGCATTCTACGCTTCACTACAAATGGAACCATTTTTAATGTTGTAATATTAAAGTATAGTGTTAGAGAATCCACGATTGACTAGATAGACTAATTAAATTTAACAACCGTAAACAAAATCACTGAAGTTCCTGCTGGGTGTAGCACTCGCTCCAGCACGACACATGTTTGCTTTATGTAAGTAATTGCTGAGTTTATTGCCGGCTCTTCTCAGTAAAAACAACCTTTCGAACTGACGTTAGAGGCTGACCATTCATAAGTGCCTGTGAAGGCCTATTTGAATAAATATTTGATTTCATCTACTTTTCTATGGAACATCTTGTTTGTATCAGCACAAAGTTAGCTCGATCCGCCGCCATCATTTGTAAATTTTATAGGCTTTATGTAATTTTTACAGTATAAACAATCTGACAATCGTGAGCCTGCGGTTTATCTAGCACGTAAGAGCGCCTATTGTTTCAATGACTCGTTTTCTAATTAGGTAGGTGGGTACGTAGCGTTGCCAAAGGTGTTCTATGATCTATGTATGATTATTACAATGGCAATAAAAAATGTAAAGTGCATTTTAATGATGACAGTGAGCGGCGAGGCTGCTTCGCCTTAAGGCCACCGCGTGATATCACTCTCGTTATCAGTTCTCGATTAGATACCGCCGCGAGCGCACCTCAGTCGCGTCGCGCACCTCGCGAGCGAGCCGTCCCTGTCCCCACTACTCGCCTCGCCTCGCCTCGCCGGACCATGAGGACCAAGGACCGCCTCGCGGAGCTGAGGCACGTGAGTACCTTACACTACAGCACAGCATCACGGCACGGCACGGCACCGGCCCGACGCGACACGACGCGACGCGACGCGGCAATGGTGACCGCCTCTGCTCTCTATAACACACGTATCCTGTCCGAGATATTTATGTCATAACTTGATAGCCCTCGTTCACGCGCATTAGGGCTCGCGCGATACGCAAGTGCGATAACGTTATTTAACTACACACCGGCCGTTCTTCGTAGAATTCGGCTTATCGCAGTGTTGATATTTTCGGATATTGCAGTGAGGTACGTTAAGTAGAGTGCAAACATTGACGGCTCGTAGGTACGTTCGCCATTACGTGCGGGCAGTGATCCGACTACGATCTATACCAGCATGCGATAGATGAGCAAAATGTTTGTAGCGAAACTATCTACCGCGCTCCGCGACCGCGGCCGGTGTGTCGCGGTGCCGGGCGTCGCGGTGCCGTGCGTCGCGGTTGTTTAGTCAAGTGTCTCCTGGGAATGTCTCGCGGACACGACAGCACGCGTCGTCGTGAATGTCTCAATAGAGAGCGGCTGTGAGTGAAGTGTACCGTGCCGTGACGTGTGAGTGTTGTTGCAGCTGGCGAATGGCGCCACCACCGGCGCCGGCGTCTACCACGAGACCGTCGAGCTGAACCTTGCCACCGTCCCCACCGACCATGAAAAGGACATACAGACCATGTTCGACGAGGTGAGCTACAATAACCAAATTTACCCGCTACTATATATTGTACTGACTTATCGCTCCAAATTTCAAGCCGTCAATTTTATTCGGTTTATAAGTTCAAAGCTACTGAAGTGACCGGTTGGCCTTCAGCTGAGAAGAACTGGCAAGAAACCCTGCCAGATTTTTATTGTTTTATAATCTATTTGTATATTTGTTCAATTGATATTCATTCAAATGTTCCGTACTAATGGGTAAATATTTATTTATATATATGTAACGCGCTAATCTCTGGAACTACTATTCGGATTTCAAAAAATGTATGTTCGTATATTGACTGCAACACGGGTGGAACCGCGGGGAACGGCTAATTAATAGTATATTAGTAACACAATGCAGCCGGCCAGCGAGCGCACGTACGCGCCTACGGACGGATGCTCGGTGGTCACCGTTAATAGTTGATGCGACAGTTTAGTATAAATACGAAACGTTAACAAAGTGTTGATTGCGCTAATTAATGCTATGAATAATTACAATTTAACGAGACCGATTCCACTCCATAGCGACCGAGCCGCGCAGCAGCACGCGGAGTATTTACTGTACTATGTATGTAGCTACCGTCCCGCGGTATCACCCGCACTCAATAGGTCCCGGGTAGTTTGGAGATTACCTCCTACATCCAAACTTACTAATATACTAAGTTACAAACTCAACTCTTTATTCAGACATGTCAGACCCTGATGGCAAGTGGTCACCGCCGTCTATGGACAGTTATAAATATCCTGGGACATTCTTTTACACACGGCCATCTGGTCCCAAACTAAGCAGTGCTTGTACTTTGGAAACCAGATAACTGATATACAACATATACTACTTTTTTTTTCTAAATACATACTTATATAGATATTTACACCCAGACACAGAACAAACAGACATGTTCATGCACACAAATGTTTGTCCTAGGTGGGAATCAAACCCGCGACCTTCGGTTTGGCAGTCAGAGCGCTAACCACCAAGCCAACTGGCCATGCGTTATCGACCCTGAGACTCGAAGTCGTTATGTCTCATAACCCTGTAATTTTACCTTTCTAACCGAAACACAGTTATAAAAGCGCACTACTGCTTCTCAGCGAAAATGGGTACGGTGTTAGTACTTTCCGGGACGAACTCAAAAATATCAACTACTTCTCAAATTTGCATATCGTATACGTTACTATCAATATTTTTGACATAATTAAACGCAGCGACGTTTAATTACGGCAAAAGTACCTTCGTCTGTCGCTCGGATGGTTCTTGTCCTATAAATGATCACCTCTGCTCCAGGAATCAGTGCTATGAATAAAAACGCTTATCTGCATCTGCAGAAACAACATCTGTTGTATCAACCTATCATGTCTCATCATCATCATCATCAGCCTATCTCCGTCCACTGCTGGACATAGGCCTCTACCATTCATATATTGCATGTTTTGTAGGGTTTATATATTAAGTTCAGTCCCGTGGGTTGTTTATCTTTAACAGTCTCAGATATTTGCTACTGTTAATAGTTTCTCGAAATTATAACGATGTCCATTAAGAGTACAATATCTTTCTACGGGTGTTATGCATCTATTATATTTGTTAAGTTTTCTTAAAATTCCTATATGTCCTACCTACTCTGATGACCCAAAACCGGCTCAAATTATAATAAATTGGTATAGAGAAATAGATGATTTGATTCTGTGATTCCTTTTGATATCTCGCTTCGTGATTTACACCGAGAAACATTTCCGATGGAGGAGTGTGTCTCAGATCGTCGTTACGTAGTGCTGATTTTACGTTATGATGGAGACTACATAACGAAGATGAATCGTTTCATCGGTGTCGCCAGACACATGCAGCGAGAGCTCCGAGCTTGACCTACTTGCCGCGTCAACAACATGATAACAGTCGCTAGTCGACGCCCGCGCCGCGCTCAGAGCTCGCCGGCTCCGTCGAGCGTGAGATGCACGCTCTCACGCTCGTGATCCTCGCGATATCCATTAATATATAAACAATATGTATCTTACTGTTTGCAATTCTCTTTTTTTGTATCGGATGTCGGGGTTGGTAGCCGATCCGTCGCGGCGGTAATGGACCCCTCCCGCTGAGTTTCACTTGACTTGTTTTATTGAAAGTTCGTTCAAATTTGTTTAGTTCCGGTCGACCGAGAAATGAGCGTTGCCAGACCCGGCGCAGACTAATTCTTGTATCCATCATTTGATAAATAAGTACCATTTTTCGGCGCAGAGTTTTGACGATGATTTGCCTCGTTTTTTGTCAGTACCTACTTAAATAGTTTATTTTACATAGTAAATAATCAGCGATGCTCGAACCTAATAAGGTTTAAATATTCTTACGACTACTCAATAACATTACATTTATAAAATGCTAATAAAGCACAACCGGTAGTAAAGCTAGTAGTAGCAGGCACGCGCGGGGCTCGGGTCGGAGGTGAACACTAATAATATCAATGTTTACGTGCGCTGCGCTGCTGCAGATTGAGCACGCGCATTGTATACTGGCGCACAACAATATATACCCACGCACCAAAGTAACTAATAATTTGTTTAAACAATGAATGGTATGTGTTGTGTGAACAGGTGGAGCGCATGCGCGGGTGGATCCACGACCTCAACAACAACACGCAGCTGATGCGGCGCCTGCACTCCGACCCTACCTTCCACACCAACAAACGTCGGTACACCATCATCATTACAATCTCCAGTCCCGTAATGTCCCTCGTGCTTAACGTTTCCCCGAGGGCAAATATAATTAATATTGCGCACGGGAAGTAAAAACGATCAGACCGAAGTCGAAGCTATTTATACAGTGTAGGCCCACGGAGGGCATGCACGAAGCTCCAAGCTACTGAACTGTTATCGACGTCGCTCATTCAATGAAAGAACTATTAATCTGTTCAAATCTCCACAGTGTGATGCACTTTGTACTGGTTCATTTCAATGTGGCAAAATAATAAGAGCGTATAAAGGCGTCCCAAATTGGACATTTCCGGGCTGGAAACGACGAGGACAATATTCATTCATTCTTCTTATCCTACGATTAGAGAAATGTATGTATATGTCGATTGCGTGTACGTGTGTGTGTATGTGAATGTCGGTGTGCAGACATCCAGGAGCAGCTGGACTCGGTGATCACCCAGTCCAACGCGACGGGGCTGAAGGTGTGCGGCGCGCTGCGGCAGTTCGAGGCGCGGGCGGCGCGCGGCGGCGGGCGGCGCAACGACGCGCGCTCGCGCATGGCTCGCCTGCAGTACGCCGCCACGCGCCGCCTCTACGCCGACGCGCTGGCCGCGCACCACCGCGCGCTGCAGCTCGTGCAGGACCACCAGCTGCATCTGCTGCACGAGCAGATCAGGCTCAGTGAGTAGCGAGCCCGCCCCCGATACCTATCCTCGGCCTCTCACTCGTGCCGTTGGCCAATTAGCGGCATTCGGCGCAGCGGAGCCCGTGAACTCGACGAACCGCGGCGGTATCGATGCGCCAAACTTGACCCTCGGGTAAACGACCACTCGCCGATAGAACTCCGACGTGGTCGATCGATGCATTGACTCATTGATTATCGCCCGAGAGCATTGTAATTTTTTGTTACTCACGATAATAATAAGTCATCGTCTGTTCGTTGAACTTCGTGACTGAACGCTTGTTGTGTTTCAGCTAACCTCGAAATCTCTGATGAAGAGTGTCAGAGCCTCCTGGACTCGAAAAACATCTCCCTGTTCGTCGACAATGTAAGTTTATGCCTTCGACATTCGATGATATTTTTGGATCGATATCGGCAGCGAAGCCGAAGGCCGAGCTCGTTAGCCGAGATTCGATTCCCCCCGAATACAAACAAAGTAACGAACTAACCCCAAGCCTAAGCTTTGGTTGAATATACATACATAATGTGCGTGTGCAGGTGAAGGCGGAGACGGCGGAGGCGCGTCGAGCGCTGCGCGAGGTGGAGGCGCGCCACGAGGAGCTGGCGCGCGTGGAGGCCTCGCTGCGCGACATCCGCGACCTCTTCGAGCAGCTCGCGCACCTGGTCGCGCAGCAGGTGAGTCGCCGACAATAGGGTTCCACCGTCTCATGTCGGACCGCCTCGGTACTGCGTCGCACCGATTGTCACTATATTTTGTTTATTCTCCAGCAAGACCAGATCGACACAGTGGAATATTTCGCGCTGCAGGCGACCGAGCACGTGGAGTACGGCGGCCAGGAGCTTCTTAAAGGCACCGTCAGTAGAACAAAAGCGAGAAAGGTGAATAAAATAGTCAAATAATTATATAGATGCATATCGAGACAACATTTTTGATGGACCATTAATGATTAAAGTTTAAGGATAAAAAAAACAACTTAACCTATAATAATTTTTGCCGCTCCAGCTACACACCAGCTGAGTGATTTTATTTTCAAACCATTCTATCCTCTCGTTAAGCACGATGTGCCCCTGTACTGAGAGCCACCGCTGAGCTACCGTCGCCATATTGACATGAAGGAATTCACCTGTTTTCAGAAAAAAGTAAGCCTCATAATATGTGTATCGGTGGGATTCCTGGTGGTCTTACTGGTCCTGATCCTGACGTGACGCTGAGGTGACGCCGACGCGTCGACACGCGACGACGACGCGTCGCAAACGCGACGGCGTCGTGCCGTCGACGTGACTCCGCCAAGCCCCCGTTCCATGTACCTCCTGAACTGTGATTTGTTAGAAAATGTTTTTAAACAAAACTTAAAGTATATAATAATTTAAAAATATTTATTTACAACTAGTCATATAATATTATAATTAATAAAATTATATTCGTAATGAAGGTTAGTGAAGCATCAATATCAATTTATTTATAACACGTCTTTTTACCTTTCACCTGCTGGGTCTCTAATCGAACCTCACCCACTCCTGGTTATCGTGTCAACATGAACCATGGCAATTGTAAATGTGATGATGATGTGGTGTTGAGGCCGGAATACAATTCCAGCCGTGTTTGGGCGTGTGGCGACTATCTTGACTGTACTTGAAAGTAAAACATAACGAAGCACTCTGTTCTCTCGGTCTACCCTCCGAAGACTTATGTGTAAGTCAGCAAAACAACACCGACTGGCAAGCGACGCACAACATAATAATCTGCTCAAGACAGTTTCAAACTGACATTTAATTTGGTTTAATATTTAATGAACTTAGTAATCGGCTACTATTCATGGTACATTACTGAATTGTTGGTTATAAAGGTCTTAATAATGACGTATACTAATTAAATTATGTTACCCAAAAATCTACCTAATGGGCTTGCATCATCACAACGTGACAAACTTCAAATGCAAGCATAGCAGTGAATTGTTACCGAATGAGAAAAAAAAAAGTTGATTGAGTATCGAATACGGGCATTTCCTTATTGTATATCCCGTATAGTATCACTTAATCTCCACTGAAAGAAGTGAAGTGTGTGTCATAAATGAACCGCTTCCCAACATTTTAGTAGACATACTTAATACAAGCGATAGCTGAAAATAAAAATGAAAACGTATTGGCACTTTTTAATAAATTATGTCAATCAATCAACCAGCAGTTGGAAGACGGAAACATTTTATCATGCCGTAGAGTTGCAAAACTCAATGCGCCTTCAAGTCGCCTGCGAAATATATTAGTCACCCTGTCAAGCCCACGTTTGAGAGATGCCCTCCTGTCTGCATGTGGTTCAATAAGGCCCACAAGGAAGATAATTTAAACACTAACCACTTAGGTCTTGCCATCACTAAGCAAAGAATATTTGTGACGGAACATCTATCACCAGAGTCCAAAATTCTCCATGCTGCAACTAGAAAAAGTGCAAAAGAAAAGAACTACAAATACGTCTGGGTGAAATATTGTCGAGTATACGTGCGCAAAGACGACTCTGCTGGCTGTATCTATATAAATTTTGATAATGTTAATATACTATCAGAATGTTAATAGAATTAAGATTAAGATTCTTTATCTGAACATCATAAATAGCGATTATGATAGAATTTGTTTAACTGAAACTAATCTTAACAAAGTGTATTTATGCTAAGCTTTTTGACAGCCGTTATGTTGTCCTTCGGAGGAATAGACGTGACACAATTTCTAACAAATTAGAAGGTGGGGGCGTTCTTGTCGCCGTTATGAAAAATATTGGCGTTATCCGTCAGTCATCATGGGATTCTCAGATGGAGGACCTATGGATAAGTGTTATTCCAGATCCTTTGAGAAATAATTGTTACATATAATAAATATATGCGTATGTTATTTACCACCAGATTTAAGTATTTATTTATTTATTTATTAATAAATACTTGCTGTATTCACAGTATACACCAAAACGTACAACAAGTCAATTACACACACATATGATTCTTAAATTAACTTAAATATGTAACATATATATTCACAAAGGTATTAAACGTAGTAAAAAAACCTAATATTGATGATATTAGGTTCCGGGGCAATAAGGGCGTTGAGGAGATTTATGGCGTGAGTTGAAGGTGCATATTGAGCGGTCTGTGTTCGCACAGGCACCGATGGAGCCAGGAGACGCCGCACGTGCACTCGCCGAGATCCCTGCGGGGTTACAATAGAGATACTTACAAGAGCAGAGGGGTTGTCAATTTTTCCAATTTTTTTACAAACGTTATCAAAAGGTTATTGTACAATCAATGGACATTAATGATTTAGTTTGTATTGGCAATTTTAATACCCCTACTATTACTTGGTCGATTAAATGATCACCACCCCCCTATTGTTATAGATATTGAGAAGTTAGACACAAGCTATATTCCATTTAAATCGAATTTATGTAAGCGTTTCAATTTTAGGAAAAGTAATTTCGCAAAAATTAGGTCAGAACTTTCTGATGTTGATTGGCCAAATGGCCTTTCAGCGATGGACGTCGATATTAATATTCAAAGTTTTTATGAACAAATAAATAAGGTTATTTCGCCAAATACCCCATTAATCAAAAAGGAATCGAGCAATTATCCAAGATGGTACGTACACTCCTGCCTTAAAGAAATGTCTGAAGGAGGAACTTTAGTATCAAGCTGCTGATATAGAAACAATTTTTATTTTGCAAAAAAGAGCAATTCGAGCAATTAATAATTTGAGTTCTCGAGCTTCCCTCAGAGAAAAGTTTAAACAAATTGATATCCTCACAGTTGCATCGCAGTATAAGGATAAACTTGTCACTTCTGCATATAGATTGCGAAAAGTGCAAGGCTCATTTTTGGGACTTAGTGCACGCATCTATAATAAAATCCCTGCAGAAATTTTAATATTGCCATTACAAAAATTTTAGGAAAGAATTAAGACTGTTATAGTACAAAAGGCTTTCTACAACACAAATGATTATTATAATGACGACAATACTTGGGTGTAGCGCTCGCTCCAGTGGGACACATCTTTATGTACAAAATTTTATTTTGAAAAGAGTACCTAATTGCCGAGTTTATTGCCGGCTCTTCTCAGTAAAAGCAACCTTCCGAACCGGTGTTAGAGTCTGACCATTCATAAGTACCTGTGAATGCCTATTTGAATAAATATTTCATTTCATAGGCGCTTTCGTAAATATGGGAATCCTCGAGACTATGACACTCTGACACTAAAACTACAACTCTTATATATCATCTCTGTCTGACGGTCCAAAAAAATTCTGGAGTTTTGTTTGTAGCAAGAAGATAACTAATGTGATTCCACATACCATGAAATTTAGCAATTTGGTAACCTCAAACTGCAAAGAAATTTGTGAACTATTTTCAGCATATTTTAGCTCCATTTTCGAACCAGATACAGTGTCCACAAACTACATATGTTGTGCATTGACCGAAAGAATTCAAGTCGATTCCATTTATACAGACTTTTCCAAAGCATTATATAAGGTTAACCACCCTGCATTATGTCATAAACTATTTTTCTACGGAATTCACGGTAACTTACTTCGATGGATTAAATCTTACCTTAGCAAGAGAAGTCAGTTAGTAATAAGGGGGCACTTATCATTACCAGCGCTTGTCACTTCAGGCGTCCCTCAGGGTCCTTTATTATTTATTGCTTTTATTAATGATCTAGTTCCACGTCTACGTTGTCCATGTTTGTTATATGCTGATGATCTTAAATTTTTTAAAACTATTCAAAGCTCCCTAAGTATTTTAAAAAAATCCGTGATCTGGTCACCTTATTATAACACTCACAGCCACCATATAGAGAGTGTTCAAAGGAAATGTTTGAATATCCTTGGTTATAGATTTGGCTTTGGCCGTACGCGCCGGGCTTAAAGCGATAAGCTTAAAAAAATATACTACATATAAAATATCATACACTCGCAAATGGAGTCTGAAGCGCTACACTTTAATGTTAGATACAGAGTTCGACAACCTCATCTGAACCCATTCTTACTGCAGGTTCACGTCAACAACACCTCGTTCTACAACCCCATTGTCTCATATGGTCATCATATTGCTATTTTAACTTCAACAGGCGTAGTGCACCATGTATTACATACATATGTATTGGTGGAAATATCTTTTACAATGTTGGATAATCTAGTTATCTACTACCAAAACTGTAGGGGGATTCGCCGGCCAAGAACGAGTCGGGCTCGCCAATGAAGGGTTCCGTAGCAGCACTAGCAGCACGGTAACATATACAAGTTTTTTTAGTTCGAAGTTTGATCGACGTGTTTGAAGAAAAATTTAGATTTAGTAATCGAAATTAATGTTATTAAAAAAAAAAGCAGTAGGTAAGTACCAAATCGTACCTAAATATAGAATATTTAGAATTCACTAACGTATCGATTATCGACAAGATAAATGAAGAATTGGGATCCATTGATTGGTATGAGAAGTTGGGAGTAGACCAGCATATAGACGAAGCTTTAGACAATTTCTATAGTATTATTTTTAGGCTAATAAAATTACACATCCCTGTAGTAAATTCGAGATCGGCTAAATATCCAATTTGGTTTTCACCAACTCTTTTTCATATATTTAAAAACAAAAATAAGGCTCGGGTTAAGTGGAAGATGTATCGCAATATATCTAACTATGAACAGTTTTCATTATATAGGTTTTGATTCCACATTGAATCTAAAAAGTGTTATGAAAAATATATGAACAGTGTCGAAGATGGGATTCGTAGTAATGTTAAACATTTTTGGACGTATATAGCTAACCGCAAGTCTTCTGATGGAATCCCATCTGACATGATATAAAAACCATCGTACCAACGACCCTGAACAAATATGCAAATTATTTTCGGACTTTTTTAATTCCGTGTACAACAACCACCTTCCCACAGTACATCATCTTTACATCAGCCTCCATCACCCGATTTTTCTGAAAACTGCTCAATTTTAAGTAATATTAATATTAGTGTTCGTGAAGTATTGGTGGCACTCAAATCTATGGACTCATCAAAGGGACCTGGACCGGATAGACTTCCAGTTGTATTCCTTAAAGCCGCAGCAGATAATCTTTGCATCCCAATTCAAATACTTTTTAACAAATCACTCAAACAGTGCAGTTTTCCAAAATCATGGAAAACTGCTAATGTGGCACCAATTTATAAGACAGGATGTAAGCAAGACGCTGAGAACTATCGCCCCATATCCATTCTGTCAGCCTTGCCGAAGCTTTTCGAAAAGTTGGTCCACAGTAAAATATATCCTGTGCTTCATAACAACATTTTGCAATAACAACACGGATTCGTTACGAAACGGTCAACTACCACAAATTTGGTCACCTATTTAGATTATTTATTCAATAATATGGACTCCCGGAATGGAATATGGATTCAAGTGGATAGTATATATATTACACTGACTTTCGAAAAGCATTCGACAAGGTTGACCATTACCTACTTCTAAACAAAATTTCGTTTAATGGTATACGGGGTGATCTTTTACGATGGTTTTCTTCTTAATTCATATTCAAATAGTCCTTTACAAGCACTTATGAATAGTCAGACTCTAATACCGGTTCGGAAGGTTGTTTTTTTACTGAGAAGAGCCGGCAATAAACTTAGCGATTACTCTTTTTAAATACAATCTTAGATTTATTACAAAATATTTATTTAGTCTCACTGACAAAACCTGTGTTGTATTGCAGAAGTGAAGAATTTTATTATTAGACAATATTAATATGAATTTTAAATTGAATTTACTGTGGGAGAGCTACGCTACGGCATGAATGGGCCGGCTCGACCGGAGTGATACCACAGCCTCCTCACAAGAAACCGACGTGAAACAGCGTTTGCGTTGTGTTTCGTCGAGTGAGTGAGGATACCGGAGGCCCAAAACCCCCTATGATGACGCAGTTGAATTACCTTAAGCTACCCCAGGAGGGTACCAACTGCGCCAGCGTTGGAGAATCCCTCTCTGGGCGTCCTCGTTTAGGGCAAAACGTACTTAAACGAGGATGCCCAGGTCACCCCTCGTATTCTGGGGGGGGCAAAACTGCGCTTACTAATGCCTGGGGCAAGAGCAAACATACAATGGCACCCCTTGCCACGCTGGCCGTGGACTTTTGCAACATAAGGGGATTACATAGTAATCTTAATGCTGTACACCACCACCTCGAGACAGCAAAGCCGGCCTTGCTCTTCTTGACTGAGACGCAGATATCGTCTCCAGCGGACACATCCTACCTCACCTACCCTGGGTACGGAGTAGAACACTCCTTTTTGCCTAGGGCCGGAGTGTGCGTGTATGTCAGAGACGATATCAGCTCTCGTCGCCTCAGCAATCTTGAAGGTAGGGACCTGTCCATGTTATGGCTCCGTGTAGACAGCGATGACCATCCCCGCGTCTATGCGTGCCTCTATAGGTCCCATATTGGTGAAACCGAAACTGACCGACTCATTGAGCACATCCAGATGGCTTCAGACTTTGTTCAGCAGCAGATCCCTTCCGCGGAGATCGTTTTACTTGGCGATTTTAACGCCCACCACGCCGACTGGCTCAGTTCCAGTAAGACTGATCATGCGGGGAGATCTGTTCACGATTTCGCCTTAGCATATGGCCTAACACAACTGATTACCACGCCCACGCGAATCCCAGATGTGGAAGGCCAAATTCCTTCACTGTTGGACTTCTCATCCAGACGGCTGTCACGTATCTGTTGGCGCCCCACTTGGCTCCTCAGATCATTGCCTTGTCCGGAGTACAGTGCCTCTCACGTGCTCGCCGCAATCGCGTGCCGCTGGCAGCCGCCGTGTGTGGCAATACAAGTCAGCAGATTGGGACGGGATGCGGTCCTTTTTTGCATCCTACCCTTGGGGAAAAGTGTGCTTCTCGCCGGATGATCCCAATGCCGTTGCTGATTCTGTTGCTGATGTGGTGCTGCAGGGTATGGAGCTTTTCATTCCATCTTCTGTGGTCCCCATTGGTGGCAAATTTCGGCCTTGGTTTGGTTCATCTTCCAAAAGCGCTTCTCGCAGGAAGAAGGAAGCTTACCAAGCCTGGGCTGATGCGGTGACGGTATGTGATGTAAATACCAGCGCATTAAGAAAGAAGTATAACTTTGCCTCCAGGTTCTTCAAAAGAGACATTGCAAGGGCGAAATCGGAGCACATCGGTAGAATTGGCGAGAGGCTTGAGCGCCTTCCTTCGGGAACTCGTGCATTTTGGTCTCTTGCCAAAGCTATCGAAGGCAATTTCTGCAAGCCATCCTTTCCACCCCTACACATGGGAAATGATTCGTTGGCCCATGACGCAAAAGATAAAGCTAATCTTCTGGGCAAACTTTTTGCGTCCAACTCGACTTTGGATGACGGGGGACAAGAACCGCCTGCCATACCACGGTTTGAGTGTTGTATGCCGGATATCCGGTTCTACCAACGCTCAGTCCGCTTAGCACTTCTCTCCCTTGATATCCATAAGTCGAGTGGGCCTGATGGAATCCCTCCTATTGTGTTGAGGATGTGCGCTCCGGAGTTGGCACCGGTCTTAACGCGACTGTTTCGGCTCTCTTACTCATCTGGCGTAGTCCCGACATCATGGAAGATAGCATTGGTCCACCCGATCCCAAAAAAAGGCGACCGCTCGAATCCGTCCAACAGACCGATAGCCATAGCCCCCCTTTTCTCGAAGATTATGGAAACTGTTATCAACTGCCAGCTCCTACGGTACCTAGAAGGTCATCAGCTACTCAGTGACCAGCAATACGGCTTCCGCAAGGGGAGATCGGCTGGTGATCTTCTGGTATACCTGACACATCGTTGGGCACAGGCGATTGTGATGAAGGGGGAAGCGTTGGCGGTTAGTTTGGACATAGCGAAGCCCGTTGATCGTGTCTGGCACAAAGCGCTTCTTTCGAAGCTCCCTTCCCATAGCTCCCTTCCCATAATCTCTCGAATGGGTCGCTAGCTTTTTAGCAGACAGAAGCATTAAGGTCGTAGTCGACGGTGAATGCTCTGACTTCATGTCTGTAAATGCTGGTGTCCCGCAAGGCTGTGTGCTATCGCCTACTCTGTTCCTCCTCCATATCAATGACATGTTGCAAATTAGCAGCATTCATTGTCATGCGGACGACAGCACGAGC
This sequence comes from Habrosyne pyritoides, assembly GCA_907165245.1. Classification (NCBI taxonomy): domain Eukaryota; kingdom Metazoa; phylum Arthropoda; class Insecta; order Lepidoptera; family Drepanidae; genus Habrosyne; species Habrosyne pyritoides. The sequence goes on along the minus strand of OU015594.1, from coordinate 27,852 downwards.
GATAATTTCTATTCCAGCCGTGCCAAGATCTCTCGGGAAAACGTCATTGAGAGCCGAAACAAACTTGTGTCTGAAATTGAGACGTCTTTGAAGGAAGTCTCTGATTGGGGGAGACTTAATCTGGTTCGTTTTAACCCCATAAAGACACAAGTATGCGCGTTCACCACTAAAAAGCTCCCGTGGGTCGTATCTCCTCGTTTTGAGAACATCCCCATAAATGCCTTAGCCAATATCGGGATACTTGGTGTCGACATATCGAGCGAAGTCCAGTTCCGTGGCCATTTAGGGGGTAAAGCTAAATTAGCTTCTAAGAAGCTTGGCGTGCTCAACAGATCGAGACAGTATTTCACGC